>CM065811.1:34958666-36432833 GCA_033398695.1 Orobanche coerulescens | reverse complement strand
ACATATCCAATAAACGCTTTTGACAGCCACCTGTAAAAACACCTATTGGTACAATGTTCACTCAAGTAAGAATAGAAGTGATCTAGTTGTAATACTGGTGATTTTCTCTTTCGGTAATTTTTTTTATTTTGGCATTTTTCTGGTTTTCAGAAACTTGCTTGCGAGCGTTTTGATATTTTGATAATGTTTTGTTCTGTGTGTTTGGTCATCCGAGTTTGTTCCGGGGCTGTTTTACCCGAATCCATATTTTGAGCGACTCTTTCCACTATTTGGTTCATTTCGTGTGATGGCAGTTCGAAACTACGGTTTCGTGTTTCCTATAAGTCCGTTGAGCTTTGTTATGTGTGTTGTGAGCTTTGGTTTGGTTGCTTGATGTCATATTGTGATTTGCGGACGTTTTGGGCCGTTTTGTAATTTCCCAAAGTTTGGGGGTGATTACTTCTGTTGTCGTATTCTGAACCTTCGGGTAGTCGGAATCGTATTTTCTTTTATCACTTGAGTTCGTCGTTCTGCACTCTTCATATGTATGTCCTCGTCTTGTGTTGTTGTTGTTGTCGCTTAGCTGTTTCGTCACGCTCGTACTCGACGAGCTGAACTTAGCAGTTCTGGAACTGCTAAGTGACTTACGTACGCTATGCTATAAGCATAACGTACGTTATCATCATGTACCTTACGTACGTTAAACCCTTCCCATTACGTACGTAAGGGTCTTACCAGTTCAGACATTGAGTTCTGGCCTTCGTTAGCGCATGCTATGTGTTGATCATAGCGCACGTTAACTGTGCTCCTTACGTACGTTAAGTCCTTGCCATAACGTATGTAAGGGTCTTCGCTATTTTGTACAGGAGAGTCTGGACGACTCTTACGTACGTAAGGGGTTGTACCTTACGTACATAAACTCGCTAACATACGTTAAAGCTTATTGCTTACGTACATTAGCCTTCTGCGGGTATAAATACTTGAGGGTTGACCGTGTTCGTCATTTTTTCACCTTTATTCATTCCTCCGCGGCTGTGGCGATTTGTGGGCGACCTGGGGGCGATTTTGGAGTCTTGTAACTCCAAGTTTACATCTTTCTTGAGTTCTTAGTGTTGATTAACATCATCAATCCGTGTTCTTCGTCTTCGATTCGAGGTAATCATCCTGTAAAACCCTTCCTTTATATTTCGTGAATCTTCAAGATTCGGGTTGTTTTTCATGAATCGTGTTGTTGTATATCATAAATCAGTTGTATTGATTCTCTCCCCATGATTTGATTCGCATTTCTTACCGTATTCGGGTTCGGATGATGTTCTTGATGTTCTTTGGGAAATACTGAGCCCCAAGTGTCCGATCCTTTGTCTCTGTGTGTTTTGCATCTTCCTTGTGATCGACCTTATAGTTATTATGTTGTTCTTGTGTTTTCGACCTAGTTGGAAGATTCGAGGGTTTTCGGTCGAGCTTTCCCATTGCTTCGTGTGCTTTGGATTTGAGGCAAGTACCTTGATATATGAATTATAACTACGTGAAATCATTGTTGCCGAAGTGTATGAATTATCTCTATGAATTTAAATATATTAATATATTTATATGTTAAATATATGTATGTATATATATATATGTATATATGTGGATATATATATATATATATAGGGTGGGGTTATTCTAAAAAGGGCCTTATAATAAAAAGTGTAGGAAGGATTGTGGGAGTGACATGTGTCACCTTGCCACATCATATGACATGTGGCACTTCACCCCCACCCACTCCCAAAAAAAAAAAAAATTCCCGCCAAAAAAAAAAATTGGGGACCCAAATTTTTTTTTCCCGCCAAAAACTTATAAGTATGATGCACCATTTTTTTGTTGAATCATGGTTATAAGTTTTGGTTCATAAAACTAATAAGTTTTACCGCATCACGCTTATAAGTTACTGCATCATAGTTAACAGTTAAGTGCATCAACTATGATGCAGTAACTTATAACCTTAATGCACTAAATCATAATTGTGATGCATTAACTTTATAACTGTGATACAATAATAATAAGTTTTACTGCATCGCAGTTATAAGTTACTGCATCATAGTTAACAGTTAAGTGCATCAACTATGATGCAGTAACTTATAACCTTAATGCACTAAATCATAATTGTGATGCAGTAGCTTTATAACTGTGATGCACTTATAAATTTTGGCGGGAAAAAAAAAAAAATTTTGCCCCAAAAAAAAAAAAAAAATTTGGCAGGAAAAAAAAAATCGCGGGGGGTGGGGGTGGGGGGGTGGGGGGGGGTGGGTGGTGGGGTGGGTGTGGGTGGGGGTGACACATGTCATATGATGTGGAATGGGGGATGACACATGTCACTTCCACAATCCTTCCTACACTTTTTATTATAAGACCCTTTTTAGAATAACCCAAACATATATATATATATATATATATATATATACATAGGTCGGTGAATGTCGGGTGATTATTATCGATGCTAGTTGACGTACTCAACTTGGATTAAAGTACGAATCATATTTATAGAGGTATTATGGTAAGGTTTATGTATTCGGTTGAGTTACGATATAAGGATATATGTGTAGTGTTGGTTGGTTTTGCCGAAGGCTTATTGTGTTGAGTCTTGATTGATAACGTGTGTGTTATTGTTTATTTGTGTAGTTGTGGACTGACGGATAAATTGTGTGAATTGGTGTACTGATTTGATAATTGTTGCACGATTGACTGTGTGCTTGGTGTTTGAAACAATGTGAATACTTGTTGTGAGGGACGTCGTATCCAGGAGCCTCTGAGGGCGGGACGTGTACTCTGGCCTGGTGTACGCTGCAATGAGCGGCTCCATATGGTTGGTGAACACCGGTGTTACCTAATGCGTGTGCAAGGGGTGGCTCTTGCGGGAGTGAACGCCGGCGCAGTGACATGTTCAATGGGCGGCCAACATAGTGGAGTGAACGCCGGTGCACAGGTGTGCAAGGAGGCGTCTGAAAGGCTTATTGGTTACGAATATTTGAGTCACAGCTAAGATCCGTTACCGAACGATGTTCGTAATTCATAGTTTTTCAAACTCGCTTTTAAATGTTGGTCTTGATATAGACCGCGATTCGTTTTTCTGAAAGTTTGTTTCAACTTGTTTTAAACGTTGGTATCATGGTTAATTAACCAAGGATATTTGACGAGTTCTCCAAGGGTTAATTAATCAAGGGTCTTGAGCAGGAATTGTCAAATGAGAGGTTGTGTCCTCGATTGTACTGTGATGATATTCTGTGTATTGGGCCGAGGACCCCGTGAGATGTTGAGATCTTTGATCTTGTGGTGTTATTCTGTGTATTGGGTCGAGGACCCCGTGAAATATTGAATGTACTGATCTCGTGATGGGGCGAGAACCCTGTGAGATGTTGTAATGATTCGCTTGTGATAGTGTTCTATAAATTGGGTCGAGGACCCCGAATAACGTTGAACTGGTTTTCTTGTAAATTATTTTCATATGCTGGGTCAAGGACTTGTGAAATTATTTTCTAAAAGTATTCTCATTCGATTTTCAAAACCCCAAGGCGGCCCGAGTCAATAATAACGTTTTCAAACTATCTTATCAAAATACTTTTCCTTTTATAAAAGGGAATTTTCAAACTAGATATTTTGACTCCTTGGGCTCGTTTAAAGTTTCATTGTTGTTATGTTCCGTAAAGAGAAGATGACTATGTGATTATCTTTCACCTTGTGTATGCGAGTGCTATTCTGTGTCGACTATGGGAATGTGTGGTTTGTGTTAAGGCTTCGCGGCTGTCGAGTTTTGTGTTGATATTTTCGTATATCCTGTATGTTATGTACTTGCACTAGCAAAATTCTAGTTTGCTAACCCCCGAGTTTTCGGGGGGTGGGTGCCTGTTATGCGCTCAGGTTTTGGCATCTCGGGAGCAGTCACGGGATTGGCTTGGAAGGAGATGGAAGACGACGATGCTAATTACACAAGAGTCGGAGTCTTTTTATTTTGTTTCATCTTGGTCGGTATTTTCTCATTTGGTTGAGTATTCACCCTTGCCCGGGTGTAGTTTTCATTTATTAAATTGAGTTGTCATTCCTTTCTGTGTTCAAGTTTATTATTGTCATTGGGATGTGAATTTCGTTAGTTTTTGAATTGTTTAATGACCTTGTCGGTCTGCTTTGTAATTCATTTGACCCCGGTCGGTCAATCATTGAGTAGTCTTTTGGAGTTTAGCCTGGTAGATCCTTGTGATAAGGGTCTACGACATGTGACATTCCCAGTCGAATTATGGGGGTGTTACACTAGTGGCTCAAGTCGAATATTCAAGAGTAATCGGAAGCCTGATGACATTAGGAATTGTACGTGACCAGACTTGCCATTTGATGTGAACAAGTTGAGCAGGTTCACGAGTAATCCGGTAAGGAGCACTGGAATGCATCGACTAGGGTTTTAAGATACTTAAAGTACACATTAAGCTGTGAAGTACTTTATAGTAATTATCCTACAGTATTGGAAGGATATACTGATGTTAATTGGATTTCAGACACAAAAGACCCTTACTCTACAAATGGGTATGTATTTACCAATTAGTAGTGGAGCCGTGTCTTGGATATCAAGCAAGCAAACTTGTATAGCCCGATCCACCATGGAATTAGAATTTATAGCTCTGGCTAAAGCTCGAGAAGAAGATGAATGACTTCATAACTTTCGTGGATATATTCCACGCTGGAAGAAGCTTGTGCCCAGCATTATGATCCATTGCGATAGCCAAGCTGCAATCGAAAGGGCACAGAGCCTTATGTATAATGGTAAATCTCGACACATTCATCAAAGACATAATACCATGTGACAGTTGACCAAAAATGGAGTTATATATATTGACTATGTGAGGTCAAATGTTAATTTGGAGGATCCACTCACAAAAAGTTTGAAGTAGAGGTCAATTTCATAAACTGCTAGAGGTAATGAGATTAAATCCACATCTTGAAAGAACAATCATAGTGGTAACCCAACCTTGAACCCTGGAGATCCCATAATCATAGTTCAATGGGAGAACAATGTCATGAAAATTCTATTGAAAAGCACTTATTATAAATCCATCCCTATAGAGCATTTGAGTCCTGTGATTGTGGCGAGGTCAAGTCTATGGACTTTTAATGGTTCCTTGTCCTTTAAAAGGAAGTGTATTGTAGGGTACTTTATAAAAAGGAGACCACCTATCTAAGTTTGAGAACGGACCGAATCGAATAAAGACTTAGAAAACTAAGATGTTGTCACTACTACAAAACTGACGTTTAACATCGGCGTCTTAAAAGCGGTTCCACGAAAAACCGCTGTTAAATGAACGTGGTGGCACATTTGGTAATTTTTTGGATAATTTTAACAGCAGTTTTCCAGGAAAACCACTATTAAATATCTATATTAACGGCAGTTGTAATCAACCAAAGTTAAATGTTCACTTTAACATCGGTTACTACTAACCGATGCTAACTTCCTCTACGTTTAGCAGTGGTTTGTTAACAACCGCTGTTATTTTCCTAAATTGACATCAGTTTCTTTTTCAATCACTATTAACGGACTTAAAAAGTATAGGGGAAGCAGAATGTTGTTATTTCCCACTGCGAGAGAAAAAAGAACAACTCCTTCCCTCTGAGAAAACCCTTCTCCCCTCCGAGAAAACCATTCTATTGCACAAAATCAATCACCGAGCCTAATACTCCATTTTGTCAGGTTTTCCTTCTGGAAGAGCCCATACTCCGTGTCTGAGCTACCTGAATTGTGTACACTGCCTTGTCCGACCCCCATCTCCATGGCCAGGCGGGTTTGGGAGGATTCCTAAGAGATCAAGAAGGCAGGTTTTTCCAGAGGCGTGGGTTGTAACACGAGGGCGGAGATTCTAAGAGCAAGAATGGGCATCACCATTCGGTTCGGAGTTGACATGGGAACTTCTTTGCTTTTCTGATCTCATTGTTTCGACCTGGGAACTATAATATGCTGCAACCTGCTCCCTTCTTATGCAATCCACCGTTGCTTACGTAAGTCTTCTGCTTTGCTAATTTTTACTTCTCTAATTTTCTGTATTATTTTTGTTGAAGTTGAATCCCATATAGTTTTTGTTTGAAAATCTAAATTGTCTAGAATAGTAACCCATATTGGATAAGAACAGAGAATTGTGGGTCATTTGATAAAGAATTACTGTTTCGAGTAGGATGTTTTTGGTCATTTTTTATTGTTATTATTTATTTTATCTTCCCTTTTTATGTTTATGCTTTCAGTTATTTCTTAAATATTGTTCTTTGGAATAATTTCATGGTTTAGAAGATCATCAAAATCACAATTCCCATTTCTTTCTATATAAATACAACTCCAGTGGCCCAAGGCTTTTGTTCCCTTCTTGCTTTTCCCAACAAAATCCTGGAAGAAATAGTCTGGGGAATTAGGTCAGTGAAAGGAAAAAAGAGGTTTGAGTTTTTGATATGTAGCAAAATCGGAGATTCTAATGTGTTTAATCTGATTTCTCTTTGCGTTGTGCATATACCATGTTTGTACCAATATTATGCCGATATTTCCCAAAGAAAGTAATACAATTTAGTTATATTTAGATATTTACTAATGTTTTTATATAATTGCCTTTTCAAAATGTTTTTTTAGTGTAATAAACAAGTTGTAAGTTGGGAGTGTGGGTATTACGTGATGAACTGGATGTGGACCATAGTCCGAGCACATATTAGCGGTGGTTGGACGGAGGTATTGAGTTAAATGACCTTTTGAAATTAATTCTTTCTAATAATTTCATGTCCTAACTCGTATTTTCATATTTGCAATTCAAACGTGTTGCCTCTTGGTGTGTATTTTTCACATAGGAATAATATCCCAAGGCATAAAGAACATCATTGTATTTGTAAGAACAACTTACTATGTAAAAGTTGGGATAGACGTGGTTAACTTCTTAAGGATCTTCTCCCTTTGGATCGATGTTAACTTTCGTCTTAAAGATCTTCTCCCAATATATAGTGCTGAATTAGTTGAAAATCTTCACAAAGTAATAAGATGGTAATAAGATAGTAAGTTTTAATGTAGATAATTAAAATGGAAACTAATCTAGTTGTAAATCTAATTTCATGGTCTCTACAACAGGAAAAAATAAATGGATAGAAGTTAGATGAATACAAGTCGCATGTGTATGATAATGGAGTTGAACAATTTCTTGAATTTGCTCGAAAAAATTACCCGATACCCGATGAAAGATAATTTTTGTCCTTGTGTGAAGTGTATGAACAGGAGACGACATGAAGCTGACACAAATCGCGAACATCTTATTTGTAATGGAATAAACACGAACTATACGATATGGCATGAATTGGTAGATATTCCAATTGAAGACATACATATAGATATAGATGGTGATCAATCTGAAGACATGATTCGTGATGTTGGACAAGAATCATTCCAATGAGCACATGTTTATGATGCGTTGAAAAGTGATTCAGAGACTCCCTTATATCTGGGTTGTGAAAATTTCACGCGATTGTGTGATGTGTTAAAGTTTGTCAATGTGAAGGCAAGAAATGGGTGGAGTGACAAAAGTTTCTCCGAATTACTTGAGCTGATGCACGAGATGCTTCCAAAAGGCAACAAATTGCCTACTCGTACTTATGAGGTGAAGAAGGTTTTGTGTCCGATGGGTCTGGAGTATAAGAAAATATATGCTTGCCCTAATGATTGCATATTATACAGAAATCGTATGACTCATTGCATAAGTGTCCTAGGTGTGGGGTATCACGATACAAAGTGAAGAATGGTGATTATAGTGATGGAGAGAGCACACGAGGGCCTCCGGCTAAGGTACTATGGTATATTCCAATTATTCCGAGGTTCAGGCGGTTGTTTTGTAATAGAGATGATGCAAAAAACCTCACATGGCATGCACACAGCTGATTCTTCATAATGGAAAAAAATAAATCAATTATTTTCAGATTTTGGGGGCGAACCAAGAAATCTTAGGCTCGGACTTGACACGGATGGAATGAATCTATTTGGTAACTTAAGCACTAAGCATAGCTCATGGCCTGTTCTACTTATGATCTATAATCTACCTCATTGGTTATGCATGAAGCGGAAATACGTTATGTCATCAATGATGATTCCAGGGCCAAAACAGCCACGAGATGACCTAGACGTTTATATAAGTCCGTTGATTGATGACTTGAGAATTATGTGGGATGAAGGGGTTTACGTATTTGATGGGTACCGCCATCAAAGTTTCAAGCTACGTGCAATGTTATTTTGTACAATTAATGACGTTCAGGCATATGGAAGCTTGAGGGGATATAGTGTGAAGGGGCATCATGCATGTCCTATATGTGAAGAAAAGACAAGCTACGTTCAGTTAAAACACAGGAGGAAAACAGTTTACAATCAACATCGGAGGTTTCTCAATTGCCATTACCCATATCGTAGATTGAGAAAAGCTTTTAATGGATGTCAGGAGGATGGACTTGCACCGACACCCTTAACAGGTGAGCAAGTGTATGATCACGTGAAGAACATCAATACTATATTTGGGAAAACAAAAAAGAGGTCTTCTAAGACAAAGATTTGGAAGAAGAGGTCGATATTTTGATCTTCCATATTGGAGAAATCTAGATGTTAGACATTGCATAGATATTATGCATGTCGAGAAAAATGTGTGCGATAGTGTGATTGGCACACTTCTCAATATTAAAAGCAAAACAAATGATGGCGTCTTGTCAGGACCTGAAGAAAATGGGTATGCATCTGCAGTCAGTCGCTAAACGAACTTATCTCCCCCCAGCATGCTGTACTTTATCAAAAAAAAAAGAAAATAAATTGTTTCAAATGTTTACGAGGCATTAAAGAGCCACAAGGTTACTCTTCAAATATTAAGAGTCTTATATCATTGTCAGATCTTAAATTGGTTGGCTTAAAGTCCCATGACTGTCATGTCCTGATGCAACAACTTCTAGCAGTAGTTATACATGACATCTTGCCTAAAAAAGTGAGGAAAGCCATAACTAGCTTGTGCTTTTTCATCACTGCTATATGTAGCAAAGTAATTGATCCTTTGGTTATGAATGAGTGAAAAAATGAGGCTGCAGTAATCTTATGCCAACTGGACTTTCCTCTTTCTTTTTTTTGATATTATGGTCCACTTATTTGTTCATTTGTTAGGGAGATTGAAGAGTGTGATCCCGTCTATTTGAGATGGATGTTCCCGATTGAATGATACATGAAGGTTTTTAAAGGATATATCGAAAATCCATCTCGCCCGGAAGCATCTATCGTGGAGAGGTATATTGCAGAAAAAGCTATCAAGTTTTGCACAAATTACATATCACAAATGCAACCTGTGGGTCTATCTAAGTCCCGACATGCTGGGAGACTTTGAGGAAACGGTACACAAGGTGTTAAGGTTTTAACCAAAAGTCTAGATGAGGTGCTTCAAGAACATTTATATGTTTTAAATAACATCGACGAGGTTATTTCCTACTTATTTACCCACAAGAATCATTTGAAGATAATGAATCCTCGAACGAGCGAAAAATGGTTGATGGTTGAGCATAATAAGACTTCCTTGAGGTGGTTTAAGGAATAAATTTCTGGCAGTGATACTGTATCTGAAACATTACAATGGCTCGCTTACGGGCCCAAGTCCGATGTTGTAACTTGGATTGGATACGACATCAATAAGTACTCATTATATATAAAGTCACAAGATGACAAGAGTACAAATCAAAATAGTGGAGTTACTCTTCAAGCCGAGTCTATGCACTTTTAAATCTCAAAAGATAAAAACCCAATCATGTAATCGACAAGTTACTATGGAGTTATTGAAGAGATTTGGGAACTTGATTATGTTAAGTTTCGATTGCCTGATTTTAAGTACAAGTGGGCTGATAATAACACGGACGTGGAAATCGATGAATTAGGATTTACATTGGTAAATCTTCATAAGGTTGCTTATAAAGACGAGTCTTCCATCATGACATGTCAAGCAAAACAAGTATTTTATGTCAATGATCCGTGTAATGAAAGGTTGTCAGTGGTTATTATCGATAGAAGTGTTGATATTAATGAAACTGAAGAATCAACATTTGACAGTTGTGAGGTTATTCCTATCAACACGGATATCCACGATCGTTGATGAAAATGAAGCAGATGACATACATGCCATTCGAAATGATCATGATGAAGGCATATGGGAGAACGTTGTTATATCAAAGGCTAATTAAAAGACTAGGTATATATTAGCAAAATTTTAGTAACGATAGTAAATTGTAAGTGTAATAATTGTAATGTAATTGTAAATTGTAAATGTAATATGGTATTTCACATAATATTAGTGATACATGATTGGTGCATCTTTTTATCATTCTTTTCTAGTATATTTGAAAATAAAAGTACTTTTTTTTTTCATTTTGATAGTATTGCACTGTATTGTGTTTGACATTTAAATTTTATTTGTTTATACAGGCATATAGCTTCACCTCCTCGTTCTCCTTCTCATTCCCCTTGTTCACCTCAATCCCATCCACATACTACTTCTACATCGAGAAATCTCATGCGTTGTAGAAGTATGTCCAAATGGCGTGTAAATGGAAAAAAGCTACCTCTTGATATCGATCTAATAAGAGGGAAGACCAAGCATGGATATAACTTAAAATAAGTACTTATTTTGGAAAACTCACAAAAGATCATGTTTTCGTACTGTACGATAGGTGGGATCATGTACCTGACAAGCCAGATAAGAAATTGATTTGACAGGATATATTGGTATGTGCATTATTTTATATGTTATACATTTATTTTTCTTGTAATCCTTGTTGTGTGACTGATTGTTTACTAATCATGCACTAGTTGTACTTTGTATGGAGTCTGTGGGACTTGATTTTAGACAAATAAAAGCATAGGTTATGATGTATTTTTCTCTGGGAATTTGTTAGAATTTTATCATGCATTATACTCTTTTCAGTATAAATAAGAAGTCTCTCTGACGTATTTCATGAGATGAGTAGTTTTATCAATTCTTACATGGTATCGGAGAGGTACTTGATGTCTTACTTACCCAAAACGTAGGCTAACTCTTCAATTTGAATTGTCAATGCAGACTAACTTTAATGTTAGTCAGATTAACAATCTTGCTCAGTTTCGATAGAAATCGATGCAGTTGGTAGGCCTGAACTGGAGGCAATTTAAGACTAATTTAACCGGTACTTATATATATGGTCCATATAAGGAGCGATCTCCATGTGGAAAGTACGGTATCTCAGAGCACGAGTGGGCCGAATTCAAAAAGATTTGAGAGGACCCTGCTTGGGAGGTAAAAATATCAATTACCTCTGACTTGACTACTGAATGAAGTATTCAAAAAGTTCATAAAACATAAACAACCCACTATGATTTGCAACCTCATAAAATAATTGGGTGCTACTACGTGACAAGTTGGCATAATCCATTATCAATTCGTTGATCTTATATATATTTATTGATCTAACTGGGTGCTACTACTTTTGACATAAAAAATTCCATATCTGATCTCATTTTTAAAGTCTAAATTTGATCTCATTTTATTAAAGTCCAAATTTATACAACTCACATTGATCTTTTATTATCTACCTTCTCCTTATTGTTGCAAAATATTTTTCACAGGAAAAAAAGAAGAAAGAAACAAGAGATAGCAAAATTAAATAATGCTCCCCACAATATGGATCGAAGAGGATATGACCTGGCGGAAGTACGAGAGATGGAGAGGAAGATGAAGGAGCGTCAACAAGAAGCATCAAAATCTGGAGAAGATACTGTTATTGATCCTCCATATCCTCCTTCACGTCATCAGAAGTGGAAGCTTGGTTACACGAAAAAATATGGGAGAATCTCATCAGATGTTGCACAGGAGATTGTTGATAAGACTATAAGTATAATATATTGTTACTTTAAAGTACCTTTAAAGTAAAAAAAAATATATTTATTACATTTTAAAGTAAAAATAGATACTTAAATACCTATTAAAATAATTCTGAATTCAATACCAGAAATATATATAAAGTACCGTTTAAAGTAAAAATAATAAAATATATGTGAATTTCGTAACAAACTATATTTTAAGTATTAAGATTTATTTGAGCATGCAAATCGTTCTTTTGTATGATAAGTTGGACCAGCAGTATACGCAGGGTACCTTCATTCCTGAGAGACGACATGATATATTGGCGCTGCCATTGGGAGACCGGAGCACCCAGGTCGTATTCGTGGCATTGGATTTGGTGTAGGTATTCGGGATTATTTTGGACGATCTTCACATGGATCATCATCATCAATTAGTGAAGATGTCTTGGAGCAATTAAGGAAAAAAATTACACTAGATGTCACGCAAAACTTGATGAAACAATTCGACAAGACATTAAATTCGGGTGCTCATTCCCAACAGCCTAATATCAATAAAGGTACACCTGATCATGTTACCCCTGTCATCATGAAAGGGAGTTGTGTTGATATGGTTTCTGGTCCGTCAGGAGAGGAAATTACGACTAAAGAGTGACCGATTTGGGTTTTACGTGGACGAGCATTCTCCCCATCTAGTAGCTATCGGGAGAGTTCACCAGGGACATTCTACCCTGCATTGTGCCTCTTTACCTGCTCATTTGGTTAAGGTAGTAGTTGAGAAGGTTGTAGATGCCAGTGTCGGAGTCCCTGTGCCCACTGAAGAGGTAAGATTGGTTGGGAAAGCTTTAGGTGGCTTTATTGCATGGCCAAAAAATCTTGTCATTGCCAACTATACCAAGGTATATGTTTCCTCTGTATTTTTCAAATATTAAAAGAAAAAAATTATTAAGATATGAGGAGTACAATTATTTGTTTGAATGAAAAATATTTGGAAATTATGAATTTTGTTTAATAATTTTATTGTCCTCGAAAATAGTTTTTGTTATAATTATTTTCTTTTTGAATTTGTAGATGAATTTGTTTATTGTCCGTCCTTCCTTCGATATTTCCTCGATATTTTCCATTCAAACTTAAAGAATATTTAACCAATAGTAATATTTAGCTTTTATGTTCCTATATCTTAAATAGGATATTGAGCAACTTGAGCGACCTAAGAAACAAGCTCGTCATAATGACGAGTCGAGGCACAAAGATGACATCATCAAAGAGTTGATTATTGTTGCACCGAGTCTTTTTGGTGACCCGTTACAAGTGCCATGGGGTACGACTACCTTTGGATGTGTTGGTGATGTTTCATTATACATAAGCCATAATGATCTTTTGGAGATCGTCCAGAGCAATACGTGGCTTAGTTTACCAGTTGTACATTTTTGGATTTTGCGAGTCATTTTTTCAGAAGCATGTTGATGTAAATTATCAATATTCATAGTTTGCTTTGAATATTTACTTATTTTTGTTTAACAAAATAGGTACTTGTCTAAATTGAATGTGGGCTCGATGAACGGGGAACTGTATGGATATCTTGATCCTCAATCCATATAGAATATGAAAAATGAGGGAGAAGAGATCTCAGGATACATCTCTGCACGCATGTGTAATTCAAATAAACAAATCAACTTTGTACCTTACCATCACAAGTAAGTATAAATTTATAAAAAATTCATCTAAATTATATATATATATATATATATATATATATATATGTGTGTGTGTGTGTGTGTGTGTGTTTTGTACAGTGTGTGTAAAATGTGCGTACATGTATTCGATATAAAATTATATACTTTTGTGAAGGTACTTATACATTTGCAAGATAACTGGATTTTTTTGTGATCACGCTAAAGTAGAGCTATTTGCATATTTTCTTCTATAAATATTTGTTATAGCAGTGATCATTGGCAACTTTTGATTATTATACCTACACAAGGAATTGCCGTGTGGTTTTGCTCACTACACCATAAGCCCGACGCTCGCATTAAATTCGTCGTGCAGAGGTAAGATTTAATTTGTATCATATTTACTTGTTAAATCATATATTGTCATCTCAGCTAGTGTTATATTTCAAACAGCATCTTGACCTCATTTAGGATGATGGGTGGTATGCATACAAACAAATCAAAGGAGGCGATTACTTGGTTATTTCCCAAAGTAAGTAATACAATTTAGTTATATTTAGATATTTACTGATGTTTTTATATAATTGCCTTTTCAAAATGGTTTTTTAGTGTAATAAACAAGTTGTAAGTTAGGGGTGTGGGTATTACGTGATGAACTGGATGTGGACCATAGTCCGAGCACATATTAGCGGTGGTTGGACGGAGATATTGAGTTAAATGACCTTTTGAAATTAATTCTTTCTAATAATTTCATGTCCTAGCTCGTATTTTCATATTTGCAATTCAAACGTGTTGCCTCTTGGTGTGTATTTTTCACATAGAAATATTATCCGAAGGTATAAAGAACATCATTGTATTTGTAAGAACAACTTACTATGTAAAAGTTGGGATAGACGTAGTTAACTTCTTAAGGATCTTCTCCCTTTGGGATAGATATTAATTTTGTCTTAAGGATCTTCTCCCAACATATAGTGCTGAATTAGTTGGCAATCTTCACAAAGTAATAAGATAGTAAGTTTTAAATTTTAAACAATAATTAAGATGGAAACTAAGATAGTTGCAAATCTAATTTCATGTTGTGTTCCAAATCTAGTTGGATGAATGCAATTCGTATGAGTGATGAGTGTGATAATGGAGTTGAATATTTTCTTGAATTTGCTCTGGGTCTGGACCATAGTCCGAGCACGTATTATATATTTTTGTTGAGAATGAATCTGCAGTTGGATGTACTTTTTTGTACGTCTCTTTTAGGTGAACCTAGTGGTAGAAAACGAGAGAGACCTCTGAATGAAAATGATTAGGGAAGAGCGACAAATTTTGCGCCACTTTTGAAAAGTGTTTCTTGAAGTGACTTTGAATGTTAGTATTGTTGGTATTCTGTGCCCTTGTCGAAGGCCCAGCGGAAGCGGTAAAATAAAAATTAATTCGATCTGAATCCCTACGAGGATCGATCGAGCTACGCATATACGAATATAAAATAAACAAAGGAAGATTCAAAATCATACCCTTGTCGTCCGTTGATTATATGGATTTCCTTCTCTTGAGCTATTCCCCAAACGATCCAAAATGCTCCAAGCCCTTGGATGATCCAACGCCGAAAAAACTGTGTCTCTACTTGTCACATGCTGGAGAAACGAACGGAATGACAACACTCGATTAACCTCTAAGGTTACGGCTAGAATCAAGTGATGAAGCTTTGATTATAACACTCTAAGTGTTTTAATTTATATCTCTCAATATATCTTGAATTTTCTCCAAGAGAACTCAAGAATAAAATGAAGAAGATGATGAAGACTTGAGAAGAATAATATTCTCTTTCTCTTTTCTTTCCACACGTCTGGAATGGTGTGTGTAAAATGAGAAAGTCTTCACCTTTTATTCAACACCAACCAACCCATCAAATCCCCTTTATAAATATAATAAGAGATACCATATCTCTTAAAGTCTTTTGTCTTCCATTATAAAATGGAGACAAAGACCAAGAGGGGTTAGGTGAAAGGGGGTGGGCAGCCATCTAGAAGGGGAATATGAGTTTGGTCCATTTCGGACTTCCGTGAGTTCAAACAGACACTATAAGAATAAACGTCAAAGACTTCAGATAATATCTGAAGTAAAAATATTATAATTACCGAAGTCTATGTTCGTGTAGTAAAAGGTATACTTTAGACTTTGCTTTTTATGCGAAGTCTAATATCTTAATAACCGAAGTCTATCTCGGTTTTTTTCTAATTATGATCCAAATGTGGGGGGTAAGTGAAGTAAAAGAATGCCTTTAACTTCAGTTATTTTATAATTGGCGTAGTTAAAAAAAGACTTTCTATTTCAGTTATTGTATAATATATATCAGTATTTTCTGCAGTAATATATATTAGTATTTCACATTTCAATTTAAAACTCATTGCCAAAATATACATTCACTTATAACTAACCATCAACCACAATAGCTGAATAATATAAGAACTAACAATAAATCGCATTCATAAACAACTATCAATTCCCAAAATAAATACATTCATGTACAAAAATAATAAAGCATCTTTTTACAATAAACAAATACTTGAAAAAAAGGTAAATTTTTTGCTAACAGTTTGTGATAAGTAACTCTATTTTTATTTCCTTCAGGTATGCAAGCTGGTGAAGCATCTTTTTACAATAATAAAAGTAGGCAATTAGATCGGCACGCTCCTGAGGTTTCTTCAATCCCGGGAACACCATCTTCGTTCCAGGTATGTACTGCACCAACAAATAAATAAATAAATTTCCGTTCATTTTTCCGAGTTATATGCAATCCAGATTCCAAACACACCCACCTCTCATTTACAATGAACTCATCAAATAAGTCAGGAGCGACCCTTAAAGTTAAACTTACACAAACTATTGCATCAGACTAGTGAATCCGAGTTATGTTATGAAACCAAATTGTTCACTTGAATATTTGTCAAATACCATAATCTAACAAACCAAGAATCCCCAAGCATTCCAAATAATCCACAGGAAAAGTAAACATACACACACACACAGAGAGAGACAACACTAATCAGAAAAGCAGAGAGAAAGAAAACTTTACCTAAAATTTGAAAGCTCTAGAACCTCCAATTACATCCAAAGGCAATCAAATCAACATAATCCCTTCTCCAAACAACAAAGAATCAAAAAGCTCAACGAAGAACCAAACAGTAAACGGTGTATAACTATGAGCCACTGCTTCACGCCTCTGTAACTTTGAGGAACAAAAACAAAGAAGAAAAAAAAACCCACAAACAAAATATATACTATAAAGGGATCAAAGCCATCATATAAGAGAAAAAGGAAAAAAGAAAAGAAAATGAACAGCTAAAAAGATGAGTTGTTCCTAATCTATGCCAGCCACTGTAGCAGCACCATGTTTTCATGATGACTGCGAGTGAAAAGAAAGAAAGAAGATCGAAACTGTTTACCTTCTACTTACCAAGACCTCCTCCTTCAATCCGTTATCCAGCAAATTACACGACAAAAGAAATTATTGGAATTGTTAGATAAGCCCAACTTAACACCAACAGCATGTTAACATATAGTTGTCTCAGTCATAATATTGTAGGATGTGAATACATAACTGGTTAACATACCATGTCATTAGGTGCGGCTGTGTGCCTATAGTGAAGCACGGAACTGAAATAAGATAATGGAACAATTACCTAATAATGGAAGCAATGAAACCCAAGATAATACTCCTGCGGCCCATTGTACAGGGCTGAGTAAATTTTTCAAATATCCGTAATTATGTAATGATGTAATTAGGTGTTTTAGGCGGTGAATGTTGAAGTATCATGGAGAAAACAGGAGAGAAACATACCTACTATCACCAGTTGCACATATACATGTGTATGAACAGTATCTACAACCACCATAGATGTATGTGTGATGAAGAAACAAACTCTCCAGTTGATACTCTTTCATACCTACTATGGTTTTCCTCATAACCTACTCAAACAATTATAACAAGTCAACCAGAATAAGTTACCAAGAAGTTAAAAAAATAAGGTTCAACAAGTCTTGCTAACCCTAGTAGTTAAAAGAGATCATACTAACCCTATCCATTTAACGAGATCAAGCGAATCGGCAACGTGTAGTGGACTGTGGAGGAAATAAAGCTGCTGCACAGAAGAAATTGCAAACAGGCTCAATCACATAACCAATTAAAAAGAGACCTATTCAAATATCACAATTTAATGGAGAAAACTATCACGAAAATATCGTTAGGACCTATATTCTTCTCTATCTCAAAATAAAAGAATCAATAGTGGAGCCTTTCAGCAAAGGAATCATGTTCCATCCACTGTCAACTTCATAAAATATTTTTACCAAATTGTGAACATCAAAATTCACTCAACAAAAAAAAAATGAACTGACCCAACCGTAAGCTAATAACTCAAAATTGGTGAAGAAATTGAGTGTGTCAAAAGCATTGATATTGAGCGAACAGAGTGACACAACATGAAAATGACAATAAGTTTTCCTTAAACTTCATTTACATTAATAATATTAATTAGGCGAATGAGCCCTAAAAATCAGAAAAAATGTGATAAACACACTTCACCACAAAACCTATTTTCGCACATATATACTCGTTATGAATCTGAAAGTTAATTTACAACAGTAATATCATAAATGCAGTTTCAAACCGCACAAGAACAACTTCTGATTTCCAGATGAATCCACGCGCAGATTAGAATATATTCACCAATTTCTTTCATCTCTACACTGAATAAACCTTCAAATCCAGGAGAAAGAGGAATATGAAAGTTAATTTACAATGCCAATATCACAAATCATTTTTCAAACAGCTCAAAAATAACTTCTAATTTCCAAAAGAATCAACGTGCTTATTTGAATATATTCACCAATTTCTTTCATTCCTACACTGAATAAAAGCCTTCAAATTCAGGAAAAAATGAAAGAAGAAGAGGAAGATGAACGAATAAACCTTCAAATTCAGGAAAAATATGAAAGAAGAAGAAGAAGAAGGAGATGAATTATTACCTTCTCTGCTTGGAAGTGCAAAAGCCAGGGACTACACATCACGAAAAGTGAAAAAGCAAGTAAAACCAAGCTAAAGGTTTTCAATGAAATCAGCCCCCATCGCGCCGACACCTTCAATCACATCTACAGAGAGTCATCGTCGAGCCTTGACAGAGACCGTGTCTTCTTCCTCTTCTACTGAGAGTCGAATCTGGGATTTCGGATTCCCAAATCAAGTCCTTGAATCGTGCTTAGAAGAGATTGTCATTCTGATCTACTCCGTTATAGGACATGGACGCCGCCGAGTTGACCTGGCCATGGTCGCTGGAGATAGAATGTTCAAAAGCACAAGTCGACGGAAGAGGAGGGGGATCGGGGTAGGAGATGCAGGAGAGAGAGAAATGGGGATTTTGCACGGTCGTGAGAAATAAAGTTTTTGACCGACTAATATTTTTATTCGGTTGGGTCGCCCAACTCTTATTCAACCCCAAATCTAACTAACAACGATTGAAGTCTTTCTTGATGTTATTTTGGTAATATTTTTTTGATAAAATTACTCATTTTGGTAATTTTTATCATGAAAACTGGAGTAGAAATTTTGGGGGAGGAAATTGTGGAAACAAATATTTGCTAAGTTTTTTCTGAAGCCCAAATAAAAGAAATTGAAACTCAAAATATTAATTTCCAATCTCAAGACATACACTTCGCTATTATAAATTTTTTTGGTAAAATATAAAATTTCACACTGTTTACTTCAGTAATTATCAAATTAGCGAAGTCTTTATAACTTAAAATTTCTAACTAGCTCCTGTTTTTTTGTTTGGTACCATTTACTGAAGTCTATATGGGTTTTTTACTTCAGTAAATTGAAAAGCGAAGTTGTTGTTTGCTTTTACTTTGCTAATATAGATTACCGAAGTAAGACGTACCGAAGTCTTTGATGTTTATTCTACTAGTGAGATAAACTCTGATTCCGTTCCAATGTATTTATATTAATTAATTGATCTAATTAATTAATCATATCATATACATAACAACATAATTAATTTCTCCAAGAAATAATTATATTCATGAATTAAATTAATCACCCGGTAATTTATTTAATTCATTAGGCCGTAAATTAATTTATCCAATAAATTAATTTAGACATTCAATGTCCCAAATTAGATATCCAATATCTAATATTCGTAATGAGAGAATAAGCTTGATTCATTTCGTCGTCAATCCTATTGCGCGACTCGGTAGGTCCGTATCAGTCAACAATGGGAGGAACCAAAGAGTAGTAGCACCACCTAGCCAGCCTGGCGGCCTACACTGTACCCCAACTGAGAACGAATGATTGGGATCATTCAAGAACCATTCTGTCGTGAATATCAGTATACATATAAACCCTTCTTTCAAATGTCCCGATCAAGTTATAAGGTCACGGTCAGTCAAACCATATCTGTTACTTGACGCTATGCATGTGTTAATGCAAATCGAGATCATCAAGCTATCATGTATCCAATACAACTAGCTCTAATGCTTTGGCCAAAGACTTATGATCTCATCTGCCAATAACCGCATAGGACATATAACCCGTTCACTAACAGGAGAAAGAATTCTATCTTGGTATTCAGTAGGACCTGCTACTTGCCCGTCAAGATGCACGTCGAGGTTGACCCCCGCCTCCCGGTTTATAGGGTCGAACTACTCTAATGAAAATCTTGACGTCACAAGCACATCCCTACTAAATCCTCAAGTCGAAGGTTCACGAATACCTATCAAAACCTTTCGATTCCGTCATTGACTTTCCCGGAGTGAAATCTGTGTGACGAATCGAGGGTGAGTCGGTTCGAGTATACTAATACAATTAGCATACCTATAACGTGTGCTCCCACTAACCATTAGCGTTCGACAGGCACTCTCCATGTCAAAGAACACGTCATACAAGTCTTCACATAAACTTAATGCCCATTCAAGTTTCATCGACTTGCGAACGATTAAGTATTTGAGCTATAAACCTTTCCAGTGCCGACCTCCTTATCCAATAAGGAGTGGAACGTTTTACTCTCAAATACATGGACTAGTTTCTATACGTATATTTACGAGTTAGGAACGCCAGTAACTACCAATAAATAAAGAAACATTCATTGCCTTATATTATTGATTTATATAATTACAAGTACAATGCCCTCACTCAATATCCTCTGAGTGGCATTCGAGGGCATACTCCCAACAATCTCCCACTTGCACTCAATGCCACACACTATGGTATCTAATACCCATGTTCTCCAGATGACGCTCTAAGCTAATCTGAGAAAGTGGCTTGGTCAGTGGATCAGCGACGTAGTCGGCTGACTCTACTCTATGCAGCACAATGTATCTCATTGCGAACAAATTCTCTCACTAGATGATACTCTCTCTCAATATGTTTGGTACTGTTATAAAACCTTGGTTCCTAGGCCTGTACTACCGCTCTGGCAGCGCAGCACAAGGTATCATGTGAAGTTTACCCAGTAACTTCTAAGTCTGTCCTTTGGAGGCCCCCGAGGCCGCTTTATACTCAGCCTAACAGGTGGAATTAGCAGTCGCGCTATACTTGGCACTATTCCAATATACTGCTACTCCATTAAGAGTAAATGTAGCCAGAAGTAGACATAGAATCGTCTTTCTGTACTTGGAAGTTCAATACAGTGAATCCCATCACATTCAGTTCTCCACCGCCATATATAAGAACCATATCTCTAGTCCTTCTAAAGTACTTGAGAACGTTCTTTACGGTAGTCTAATGTTCCCTGCCTGGGTTTGCCTGAAACCTACTCACCACGCTTACAACATGCGCAATGTCAGATCTCGTACACAATATAACATACATAAGGCTACCCATGGCCGAAGCATATGGTATATTACTCATTTCCTTCCGTTGTTCCTCACTTTGTGGACACATCTTCAAGGAGAGTTTTATTCCATGTCGCATCGGTAGGAACCCTCTTTTAGAATCATTCATCTTAAATCGCTTTAAGATTTTATATATATAGAGGGCTTGGGAAAGACCTATTGTTCTCTTTGCTCTATCCCGGTAGAGTCTAATACCAAGAATATATGTAGCTTCTCCCAAGTCTTTCATGGAGAAATTACTCGAAAGCCAAGCTTTCACAGAACTGAGCATTCCCACATCATTTCCTATTAGTAGAATGTCATCTACACATAGTACCAAGAATATGATCTAGCTCCTACTAACCCTCTTGTATACACAAGGTTCCTCTTCGTTTTGCATGAAGTCAAACTCTTTGACTGCCTCGTCAAAACGAAGGTCCCATCTACATGAAGACTGCTACAGTCTATTTTATGGAGTCTACATCCACCATTGCTAGGTCATAGGTCGTTGGGTCGGTCTCTTGGCTATCGCTTGGAACCTCATGGAGACCCAGCTCCTCCAAGTGCCCAATGTAACACCCCCAAGACGTTCAGGGCATATTACAGCGCCGTGGACTCCACACTATGGAATCCACCAGGCTAACGTACCAACAAGACATTTGACAACGACAAACGATCATCAATAATACGACAATTCAAATAAGATTACAATCCGACAATAAAATCCGACATCAATCCATTGCCCAAAATAGGAACACAACATTAACAATTTTGAAATAAGAAGTACTCGAGTACTTAATCCAATTTTATAACACAAAGGTCCCAAAACAAGACATCAAAAGTAATAGACCGAACTGAACACCAACAAATGACCACTGATCAGTATCACGCTTGCCCATCATCCTCATATGGATCAAGTGCTCGTTTGTCCCCACGATCGATACCTGAAATACAAAAAGTATTTCCCCCATTTAAGGGGTTAGCGACAACTGCTAGTGCAAGTACAATCCATTTGAACTACATTCTAATCAGATGAATATATGCGCCAAAAAGTCATTTTAGAAAACATTTTATATTCCGGAATATTTATGATGTACAATCACAAAACACATTATCTCCAACAAATCACAATTCAAAGTTAACCGCTGGTACGAGACTCACGGCCACCGTACCCCGCAGAGCCCCGTCGGACATCCCTGGGTGGCTAACCACAATTCGCGATACGCACACTCACGGCAATACGTATCCCTAGAGGCCCCGTCAGACCGTCCCTAAGTGAACATACATATAACCATCCACAACAACCACGATACAGCCATAATTCAAATACTAGAACATGTAAACAAATGTAAAGTACTTGCCTTTGAGACATTCTTGAATAAACGGAGTTGAAGAACGACTACGAACGGTCCGGGTGGAAAACGACGGTTCCTAAATGAAGGATCAACACAGTTCAGTCCCCACGGACAACAATACTCTAATGGAATACACCCATAACCCCGATTACATGATACGGCAATGAACGATCAATCGATATGGGCGAGGGTTTACACAAAATCTCCCCGTATCGATAATTCTCGGATTAAAAACAAGAAAGTTGGATTAAGAATCACTCACTAATCACAATCGGTAAAGAATATCGTAATATAGATGAACAATTCGGAACTAAACCCTAGAATCCCGAAAATCCCCCAAATCCGTCAAAATTAGGGTTCCTGAGGAATTACCTTTAATTCGGCTGATGAAGGGTGATTATGCTGATTATGATATGATGGCTCGATTCTACCGTGATGGAATTTGAAGAGAACTCTGAATAGCACCGGTGGAAATCGCCTCTGAGGTCGCACGTCGAAGAAACGAAGAGAAAAGAATAAAAATGCTGTTCTGAAACTGTCCGCTGGCTTATATATTCAGTGGAGTTAGTGCACGCTAATCGTCATATGTAGCGCGCGCTAACGGGGCCGTGACAGGTCCAGTGGCTACTGCCACCATTCGCTAGCGTACGCTAACAATAGTGAGTTAGCGTCGCTAATCGCACTTCGGTAGCGCACGCAAGGTAACATGGGTAGCGTGCGCTACCTACAGCCAAAGATCGGGCCGATGTCACATCGCCAGTAAGTCGCCGAGGGTATAAAACACGAAACGCACGACGAAACCAGAATCCAGGAACATAGACGCGAAGCATACAAGACGACGGAGCTGAGCGCTGAAAGAAAATGCAATTCCGACCACCGGAGGGTCCGTAATGCGACAACGAAAAATAAGATTCCCCAAACTATTAGGAATTACAAAAATAGCCCAAGTGCCCGAAAATCACGAACGACGTCGGATTTACAAACCGAAAGTCTCCACATGACCAACTCAACCATACGAACTTGTACAAACCAAGAAACAACGAAAATGAATGAGTTTTACAAGAATCGAACGTTCATACGGCAAAACATGCCATAAAACGAAATTACGTGAAAACATCATCAAAACTCATCCAAATGGAAAAACTCCAAGAACAAAATAGATTCAAACTGTCGAAATGGTTACAAGCGAGTCGATAAAAATAGACATACACCAAAAATGGAAACTGCTAAAAATGAAAAAATTACGGATATTACATTCTCCCCCTCTAAAATAAAGTTTTGTCCCGAAACTTAAGAATCAAAAAGTTCGGGGTATCTCGAACGCATATCCTCCTCTAGCTCCCACGTCGCTTCTTCTACTCCGTGCCTCGACCATTGCACCTTAACCAAAGGAATGGTTTTGTGCCTTAACTGCTTGTCACGACGCTCCAAAATTCTGACGGGCCTATCTTCAAACGTAATATCCTTCTCGATCTCCATGTCCCCAAAGTCAATAATGTGGGACGGGTCCGGAACGTACTTCCTCAACTGGGAAACGTGAAATACGCTATGAATATGACTCAGCGACGGAGGTAACGCCAAACGGTACGCTAACTCACCGACTCTCTCCAATACCTCGAAAGGTCCAATATATCTCGGGCTGAGTTTCCCCTTCTTCCCAAAACGGAAAACTCCTTTCGTCGGAGACACTCTCAACAGAACATGATCTCCCACTTCAAACTCCAAAGGTCTACGCCTAACATCCGCATAAGACTTTTGTCGACTCTGAGCAGCCAACATCCTCTTTCTAATCAATTCAACTTTCTCCCTCGTCTCCAACACAAGGTCCGGCTCGGTGCCAACCAAATCGGATGGCTCATCCCAACATATCGGTGATCGGCAACGTCGGCCATAAAGTGCCTCATACGGTGCCATCTTAATCGACGCGTGCCAGCTATTATTATAAGTAAACTCAATTAAAGCCAGATGATCCTCCCAGTCACTACTCCAATCTAACGCACACGCGCGCAACAAATCCTCGAACGTCTGAATGGTACGTTCGGACTGCCCATCGGTCTGGGGATGGAAAGAAGTGCTCAGACGTAATCGTGTCCCCAATGCCTTATGTACCGCCTGCCAAAAATGCGATACAAATCGGCCATCTCTATCCGAAATAATGGTCTTCGGCGTACCATGAAGTCTCACTATCTGTGCGATAAAGACACGAGCCAACTTTTCTGGACCCCAAATATCCTTGATGCCCAGAAAATGTGCCGACTTAGTTAGTCGGTCTACAATCACCCACACCATATTCATACCAGTCTTCGTCCTCGGCAAACTCGTGACAAAATCCATAGAGATGTCCTCCCACTTCCATTCCGGAACGGGAAGTGGTTGCAATAATCCAGCTGGCCGCTGATGCTCAATCTTGACTTGCTGACAAGTCAAACACTTAGCCACAAACTGAACTACCTCCTTCTTCATATCGTTCCACCAGAAATTTTTCCTCAGATCTTTATACATTTTACTCGAGCCCGGATGGACTGAGTAAGGTGATGCATGAGCCTCTCGCATGATACTCTGTCTCAATTCCGAGTCATTCGGAACGCACAACCGACCTCGGAATCTCAACACTCCGTCCTCATGAATAACGAATCCCGGGGCTTTCCCCTTCCCTACACTCTCCCGAAGCTGAATAAACATCGGGTCCTTCAATTGTCCCGATTTAATGTCCTCGACCAGAGATGAAGAAATCTCAAGAGTACGCAACTGCCCGGAACTCTCTGGCAGTACAATCTCAATGCTCAACCTCATAAACTCTCGCTGAAGTCCCGACTGGGCCGTAAGCAACTCAAGCGCTCGAAGCGATACCGATTTCCGGCTCAAGGCATCTGCTACCACATTAGCCTTGCCCGGATGATAAAGGATCTCGAGATCATAATCCTTAATTAATTCCAACCATCTCCTCTGTCTCATATTGAGCTCTTTCTGGGTGAAAATGTACATTAGGCTCTTGTGATCGGTGAAAATCTGACACGACGAGCCATACAAGTAATGACGCCAGATCTTCAACGCAAATATGACTGCGGCCAACTCAAGATCGTGCGTAGGGTAATTCAATTCATACGGTTTCAACTGACGGGAAGCATAGGCAATCGTCCTCCCGTGCTGCATAAGTACGCATCCGAGCCCTTGGCCCGAAGCATCACTATAAACGGAGAAACCATCATTACCACTCGGTAAAGCCAAAGCGGAGCGGCCAACCGATTCTTCAACTCCTCAAAACTATTCTGTCTCTCATCGGTCCACACAAACTTCTCTGACTTCTGTAACAACTGAGTCAGCGGTCGAGCGAGCTTAGAGAACCCCTCGACGAATCTGCGGTAATACCCGGCTAATCCCAGAAAACTGCGGACCTCTTTCACGTTCTTGGGCGACGCCCAATCCAAAACTGCCTCTACCTTATGTGGGTCCACACGAACACCCTCGGCCGAGATCACATGACCGAGAAACATAACCTCCCGTAACCAAAACTCGCACTTTGAGAACTTCGCAAAAAGATGCTGAGTTCTCAAAATGTCTAACACAATATGTAAATGACGGGCATGCTCCTCCTCGCACCTCGAGTAAATAAGAATATCGTCGATAAAGACGACTACACATTTATCGAGGTACTCGATAAAGACTTTGTTCATAAGCTGCATGAACACGGCTGGGGTGTTGGTTAGCCCAAAAGGCATAACCACAAACTCGTAGTGTCCGTATCTCGTCCGAAAGGCCGTCTTCGGAATATCGGTATCCTTCACTCGGAGCTGATAATACCCCGATCTCAAATCAATCTTCGAAAACACGGTTGCCCCTTACAACTGATCAAACAAGTCATCAATCCTCGGGAGCAGATACTTGTTTTTGATGGTCACTTTGTTCAACTCTCGGTAGTCGATACACAAACGAAGTGACCCATCCTTCTTCTTCACAAACAGGACCGGTGCGCCCCAAGGTGAAGCACTCGGTCGAATATACCCCATGTCTAGCAACTCTCCCAACTGTTTCTTCAACTCCAGCATCTCGGCAGGCGCCATACGGTATGGCGTCTTAGAAATCGGTGCTACACCCGGCTCTAAATCGACGGTAAACTCAACTTCTCGATCCGGCGGCAAACCCGGAAACTCGTCTGGAAAAACATTAAGATACTCACACACTACCGGAATAGAGGAGAGCTCGACTCCCCCTTCTTCCGATCTCAAAGCGTAACACCAATAGCCCGTGCAACCTCCTCGAAGGAGTCTCATCGCCCTCAAGGCGCTGATCAGTAATCTCTGGCTACTCCGCTTACGCCCCACAAAAGAATGCTCAGTACCATCAGAGGCTAACATCGAAACAGTCCTCATTCTATAATTCATGATCGCCCCATGACGGTCCAGCCAATCCTCACCTAGAATTAAATCCTCATCTCTAATATCCACCGCAATCAGATTAGAAGGCCAAACCCTCCCCGCGATACTTACTGGAAAATCCCTAATCTCACGATCCCCCACGATGCTATCCCCGCTAGGAAGTTTAACAACAAAAGACTCACAAGCAACAAGGCAATCAACATGCAGACGATGCACACAATCCATAGATATAAAAGAATGCGTAACACCAGAATCGAACAATACGGAAACAGGATGATCAAGGATGTGGACGGTACCTGTAGCCACTGTCGCGTCGGGATCTCCGGCTCGCCTCATCTCATACACATGGGGCGGAAGAGACCCCGCACTAGAAGCTCCCCCTCTATAAGGCTGACCACGACCTCGACCTCTACCAAAACTCTGCTGCGGCTGAGGAACTGTCGGTGCCTGATTCACACTCGGCTCTCCCGCAGCTGGGGCTGATATCTGAGTAACTGGAGCCCGAGCTGCATCCGTACAAAACTTAGCACGATGACCCATACGACCACAAGCAAGACACTGAATCGGAGGCCTATCACACTCACTCATCGTGTGGCCCGGACGACTGCAGTTGAAGCACGTAGGACCACGAACGGAACCAGCAGGAGCAGACCTAGAACCGTTTCCTCGACCAACTGATGGCGGCCCGACTCCCGAGACTCGCGAACCCATCGATCCTTCGGATACCCTCCGACTTGCCTCCCGAAACCGACCGGAGGTCTTCGCTTCTTTCCTTCATGCCGTCTCTGTCGCAGAAAACGACATCTCGTAAGCCATCGCTTTATTCTGATATTCTTTCAAAGTCGTGCACCCCAGACCAGACATGTAGTGGCGCACCCTCGGTTTCATCCGCATATCAAAGTGGCGGATCTTATCAAGCTCATCACGGACTTGGTTTCTCACATAATGCAATTGTTGATTGTAGTCTTTGATAGCTTGAGATATAGGAACATCTTGGGGTTTAGCCTCAAAGAAGGCTCGGATCCTCCCCTCTTTCAGCGGCGAGGACTGCGTCTTCCATCAGATCCCAAAACTCTGCCCATGTAGCTGCTCGGTCACGCGGTTTCACCGCTTGCCACCACATTGCTGCCTCCTTGGCGAGGAAGTACTGAGCAATGGGTACTTTCCTCTCCTCGGAACAATTAGCAGCCTCAAACACTTTCTCCATCTCGAATAGCCAATTCTCCCAACCAGAAGGGTCGGAAGCACCATCAAACTGCGGAGGACGCATACGAATCAAGTCCTGAAGTAGCTTATCAGTAACTGATCCAGTAGGCGGAACATGGTTGGAATTAGCTTGGCCGACTAGAACGGCTGAGTCGATGGCGTCATCTCAGTTCGCTACCTGCCGCAAAATGTTAGCCACTCCAACATTCTCATGTGCATTAGAGCTAGCGTAGTCCTGCCGACCTCGGAACTAGGGAACACTGCTCGACAAGGAAGGCATCGCCGAATCGGTTCCCAGTGATCGGACATGGCCGCCCCACCGGCCGCGCCACGTCCCCTACCGCGTCGCGATCAAGCGTCGGCGTCCTCTACCAGGAATTCAAGAAGCAACAGTAAGTACAATTCAAACGCAAAACGCAACAAGATACTAAGACAGAATAGAACATAACGATGAAATGAGTCAAGTTAGGAAAACTTACGAGCACCGCGCATCGAGATGATGGCATAGCGGTGATACCGTCCCAAAACGACACTTAACTAGACCCGAATAACCGGCTGCCTAGGTATCCATAAACCTAAGCTCGATACCATATTCGTAACACCCCAAGACGCGTTCAGGGCATATTACAGCGCCGTGGACTCCACACTATGGAATCCACCAGGCTAACGTACCAACAAGACATTTGACAATGACAAACGATCATCAATAATACGACAATTCAAATAAGATTACAATCCGACAATAAAATCCGACATCAATCCATTGCCCAAAACAGGAACACAACATTAACAATTTTGAAATAAGAAGTACTCGAGTACTTAATCCAATTTTATAACACAAAGGTCCCAAAACAAGACATCAAAAGTAATAGACCGAACTGAACACCAACAAATGACCACTGATCAGTATCACGCTTGCCCATCATCCTCATACGGCTCAAGTGCTCGTTTGTCCCCACGATCGATACCTGAAATACAAAAAGTATTTCCCCCATTTAAGGGGTTAGCGACAACTGCTAGTGCAAGTACAATCCATTTGAACTACATTCTAATCAGATGAATATATGCGCCAAAAAGTCATTTTAGAAAACATTTTTTATTCCGGAATATTTATGATGTACAATCACAAAACACATTATCTCCAACAAATCACAATTCAAAGTTAACCGTTGGTACGAGACTCACGGCCACCGTACCCCGCAGAGCCCCGTCGGACATCCCTGGGTGGCTAACCACAGTTCGCGATATGCACACTCACGGCAATACGTATCCCTAGAGGCCCCGTCGGACCGTCCCTAGGTGAACATACACATAACCATCCACAACAACCACGATACAGCCATAATTCAAATACTAGAACATGTAAACAAATGTAAAGTACTTGCCTTTGAGACATTCTTGAAGAAACGGAGTTGAAGCACGACTACGAACGGTCCGGGTGGAAAACGACGGTTCCTAAACGAAGGACCAATACAGTTCAGTCCCCACGGACAACAATACTCTAATGGAATACACCCATAACCCCGATTACATGATACGGCAATGAACGATCAATCGATACGGGCGAGGGTTTACACAAAATCTCCTCGTATCGATAATTCGCTGATTAAAAACAAGAAAGTTGGATTAAGAATCACTCACTAATCACAATCGGTAAATAATATCGTAATATAGATGAACAATTCGGAACTAAACCCTAGAATCCCGAAAATCCCCCAAATCCGTCAAAATTAGGGTTCCTGGGCTGATGAAGGGTGATTATGCTGATTATGATATGATGGCTCGATTCTACCGTGATGGAATTTGAAGAGAACTCCAAATAGCACCGGTGGAAATCGCCTCTGAGGTCGCACGTCGAAGAAACGAAGAGAAAAGAATAAAAATGCTGTTCTGAAACTGTCCGCTGGCTTATATATTCAGTGGAGTTAGCGCACGCTAATCGTCATATGTAGCGCGCGCTAACGGGGCCGTGACAGGTCCAGTGGCTACTGCCATCATTCGCTAGCGTACGCTAACAATAGGGAGTTAGCGTACGCTAACTGCACTTCAGTAGCGCACGTAAGGTAACATGGGTAGCGTGCGCTACCTACATGCTCAGATTCGGCCTTCGATGTCACATCACAGTGAAGTCTGCGTCGAGTATAAAACAAGAAGCATACGGCGAAACCAGAATCCGGGAATATAGGCGAAGCATACAAGACAGCGGAGTGGCGCTGAAAGAAAATGCAATTCCGACCACCGGAGGGTCCGTAATGCGACAACAAAAAATAAGATTCCCTAAACTATTAGGAATTACAAAAATAGCCCAAGTGCCCGAAAATCACGAAACGACGTCGTATATACAAACCGAAAGTCTCCACATGACCAACTCAACCATACGAACTTGTACAAACCAAGAAACAACAAAAATGAATGAGTTTTACAAGAATCGAACGTTCATACGGCAAAACATGCCATAAAACGAAATTACGTGAAAATATCATCAAAACTCATCCAAATGGAAAAACTCCAAGAACAAAATAGATTCAAAATGTTGAAATGGTTACAAGCGAGTCGATAAAAATAGACATACACCAAAAATGGAAACTGCTAAAAATGGAAAAATTACGGATATTACACCCAAGCCCATACCTCTCAGGTAAATTAGACACCCTACTAGTCCTACGAGGTGGTTGTACTTGTGTTTCAGAAGGTTTGGTTCTAGTTTCTTGCACAGGTGTCTCCCAAGGAGTTTCATTGTATTCTTCTAAAGAAATACTTCTACCTGCTCCGCCTTCCTGAATGAACTCATCTTCCAGGAAGTGTGCTTGTAAAGCAACAATGATCTTTCGATCTTCAGGCATGTAGAATAGATATCCCATCGTCCCATACGAGAATCCAATGAAACGTCCCTTCGCCGACCTAGCTTCCAACTTCTCCACCTTAGTCTTCTTGACATAGGCGGGACATCCCCAAATCCTAATATGATTAAGACTTGGTTTCCTGCCCTCCCACATCTCATGTGGAGTTTTAGGAACGGATTTGGAAGGACATCTGTTCAAGATATAAGCGGAAGTCAAGAGTGCATACCCCCACAGGTAAATCGGTAAGTCAGTATAGCCCATCATGGAACGGACCATGTTCAACAAGGTCCGGTTCCTTTTTTCTGACACACCATTTAACTGAGGAGTACCTGGAGGTGTTAGTTGTAAAACTATTCCATGTTCCTTAAGGAACTCGTCAAACTCCATACTCATATACTCGCCACCTCGGTCCGATCGAAGTGCTTTGATATGATTACTAGTTTGTTTCTCGATTAGGGCCTTGAATTCCTGGAATTTCTCAAAGGCCTCGGATTTATGTTTTATTAACTATACATAACCATACCTAGTATGATCATCTGTAAACATAATGAAATATTTATATCCATCACGTGCTGCTTCCAAAGCACCACAAACGTCGGTATGGATTAATCCCAGTTTATCAGCGGCTCTTTCAAAAGTCCATGTGAAGGGGGACTTAGTCATTTTGCCTTTAAGGCAAGATTCACAAGTAGGAAAGGGATCCGATCTCAATGGACCCATAAGTCCATCTTTTTCCATTTTGTAAACCTTGGTCTGACCAACATGACCAAGTCTAAGATGCCATTTCAAAACTTGATTGGTTTCATCCCTACCACGTTTTCTAGTCATAGTATTCACAACTACTTTATTGTTGAGATTTAGATGATACAATCCATTTAACAATGTAGCAGTACCCACTAGTTTATTTCTGAAATAAATTTTGCAGGAAGCATCACCAATAAAAAATGAAAAGCCTTTTTGGTCCATGACCGGAATGGATACAATGTTTTTATGCCCCTTGGGCAAAACAAGTATATCTTATAAAGTCAAAACAAATCCGGATTCTAAAACCAAAAGAAGTGATCCTATGTCGGTCGCCTCGACACTATGCCCGCTTCCGACCGTGATCATAACTTCTCCAGCTCCAAACTTCCTACTTTGTTCCAGATCCTGATTCACGGTACAAATATGAGAACTAGCACCAGAATCCAGTATCCATGAAGTAGAAAATACAGTAGCAGAACAATTTATTTCCAAAACTAAAAGTTCTGTACCGGAAGTGCCATGAAGAATCGGACAGTCTCTAGCCCAGTGGCCCAGCTCACCGCCCTTAACCCACTTTTCGTGGTTTTCGATCTCTTCCAGATTGGCTCTGGTCCGCACAGGAGGCACCGGAATGTCCGTCTCCAAGATGTATCCCAGTGCCTCTATACTGAGGACAATCATCAGATTGCGGAGTCAGTCCACAAAGTTAGGTCCAATCAGGGTGTTCTTTTCGAGTAGAATTGCGAGTGGATTCATTGTCATATTGAGAGTTATGTCTGCATTAAGTATAACAGATTAATTAGTGACTTGTTATATTATGATCTGAGTATATAATTAAGGTCTTTTCTATTCTTGTTACCCATTTCCCACTATTTTTATCGGAACAACAAACTCCCATGTGAAATCCGGAAGTATCGTCGCTCTACTTCATAGTGGTGATCGAGTTCTTTATAAATCTTAATAGAGGGCAACCGAACAGGTTTCTAGTCTATTAATTTTCATAAAGTGGTGTCCAACACCAACCCATCTAATGAATGATTCGATCTTCTTTTTCCCCTTGTTCACTCCCCTCAACCTATACAGTTTCTATGGTTCGTGAGCTAGTTAAGTTTATACCATCGATGCAAATTAGTTTCACAATTAAATCTTATCCGGCAACCTATCAGGTTTCTAGGGATAAAATTTGCTCCAACCGAAGGCATCCAATGCACTCCCGGTAATTTATCCGTCCTCCCGGAATGACTACCCCGATAACTCGGAAGCATAGCACATCCGGTTTGGATTTCAATTTCCCGAAAGCTCGATGGAGGGAAGGAAAACCTTGAAACTTTATAAACTTAATAATTTGTTGTGGGAGAATTTTCGCGATTAACATTACACTTTGCACATTAATCATTTTAGCGCATTTGTTGCATTCATACAATATGAAATAACCATTCACAACCTAGTTGCTACCAACATGTGGTTTATGGACTGATCCTAGAAAACAAAAACTCCGTAATCTAATTACAAGTCTTCATCTTGAATCTTCGTCTTCTCGAAACGGCCGGTCTTCGTCATTACATATAAATTTTACATTGAAAATTGCATCCTAGATACAAATATTTCTAGTAAAATAAATAGGCTCAAAACGGCCTTTACAACCCAATCGAATAAAACGAACGATTCAAACTAAGTCCATGAACTACATCCCCATTCAAAAGCATTCACCCAATAAATACTCAATAAATGGATAGCGAGAAGATTACATATGATCCAATCAATAATCAACAATAAATAGAATTGATCCAATCAATTCAACAATAATCGACAATTTAATTTTCGTCTGTAGTGTACCCTTAAAATATTTTCTTTGAATTTTCCTTCATCAAAAATTCCAAATTAATGATTTTAATACAGGAAAATTCAATAATCGAAAATATCTTGAAAACGAGACCCGGTGCAGCGGCTGAAATCGCCAAAGAAGACTGTGCACCACGCCCGGCGGCTACAGCCACGCCGGCGGCTATAGACGCGCCGGCTCCAGACAGAAAGGGGGCCCGACCATTCCGGACACGCCCGCAGATACGGCCAAATCTGGGCCGGATCGGCCAAGTGCTCGGCAGATACGGCAAGCGCTCGGCGGATCCAATGAGCACTCGGCTCGATACAGAACGCTCGGGCATTGTCGGCGAGAATCGGCAAGCATTCGATCGGATCCAATGAGCACTCGACTCGGATTCAAGCGCTCGGCCGGACTCGGCGAGTCAATAAGCGTCCGGCCGGATCCAGCGAGCACTCGGCTCAATACAACAACGCGCTCGGCCGGACTCAGCAGAATACAGCAAGCGTCCGGCCGGATCCAGCAAGCACTCGGATCGATACAGCAACACGCTAGGCCGGACTCGGTAGAATACAGCAAGCGTCCGGCCACGGGCCGGACGTGCTCGGCCATACTCGGCAGCTATATGGAAAATCATCCAACGATTCGATACAGCTCATTTTCGGGCAGATTTCTAAAATCCTGTTATTCCTGATCTAAATATTATTAATATAAATAATATTTCCAAGAAAAACTTGATTTATACCATAACATAAAATCACGGAAAAACGACACTACGACGAATAATAAAATATCTACGATTATCAAAGTGATTCTAAATCACAAAATAAGCATTCCAAATGCTAAATATCGTATATACGATCGCAAGACCTCGCTCTGATACCACTGTTGGGATTCTGTGGCCTTGTCGAAGGCCCAGCGGAAGCGGTAAAATGAAAATTAATTCGATCCGAATCCCTACGAGGATCAATCGAGCTACGCATATACGAATATAAAATAAACAAAGGAAGATTCGAAATCATACCCTTGTCATCCGTTGATTATGTGGATTTCCTTCTCTTGAGCTATTCCCCAAATGATCCAAAATGCTCCAAGCCCTAGGATGATCCAATGCCGAAAAAACCGCGTCTCTACTTGTCACGCGCCGGGGAAACGAACGGAATGACAACACTCGATTAACCTATAAAGTTACGGCTAGAATAAAGTGATGAGGCTTTGATTATAACACTCTAAGTGTTTTAATTTATATCTCTCAATATATCTTGAATTTTCTCCAAGAGAACTCAAGAATAAAATGAAGAAGATGATGAAGACTTGAGAATAATAATATTCTCTCTTTCTTTTCTTTCCTCACGTCTCGAATGGTGTGTGTAAAATGAGAAAGTCTTCACCTTTTATTCAACACCAACCAACCCATCAAATCCCCTTTATAAATATAATAAGAGATACCATATCTCTTAAAGTCTTTTGTCTTCCATTATAAAATGGAGACAAAGACCAAGAGGGGTTAGGTGAAAGGGGGGCAGCCATCTAGAAGGGGAATATGAGTTTGGTCCGTTTCGGACTCCCGTGAGTTCAAACAGATAAACTCTGATTCCGTTCCAATGTATTTATATTAATTAATTAATCCAATTAATTAATCATATCATATACATAACAACATAATTCTTTTCTCCAAGAAATAATTATATTCATGAATTAAATTAATCACCCGACAATTTATTTAATTCATTAGGCCATAAATTAATTTATCCAATAAATTAATTTAGACATCCAATGTCCCAAATTAGATATCCAATATCTAATATTCGTAATGAGAGAATAAGCTTGATTCATTCCGTCGTCAATCCTATTGCGTGACTCGGTAGGTCCGTCTCAGTCAGCAATGGGAGGAACCAAAGAGTAGTAGCACCACCTAGCCAGCCTGGCGGCCTACATTGTACCCAACTGAGAACGATTGATTGGGATCATTCAAGAACCATTCTGTCGTGAATACCAGTATACGTATAAACCCTTCTTTCAAATGTCCCGATCAAGTTATAAGGTCACGGTCAGTCAAACCCTATCTGTTACTTGACGCTATGCATGTGTTAATGCAAATCGAGATCATCGAGCTCTCGTGTATCCAATACAACTAGCTCTAATGCTTTGGCCAAAGACTTATGATCTCATCTGCCAATAACCGCATAGGACATATAACTCGTTCACTAACAGGAGAAAGAATTCTATCTTGGTATTCAGTAGGACCTGCTACTTGCCCGTCAAGATGTACGTCGAGGTTGACCCCCGTCTCCCGGTTTATAGGGTCGAACTACTCTAATGAAAATCTTGACGTCACAAGCACATCCCTACTAAATCCTCAAGTCGAAGGTTCACGAATACCTATCAAAACCTTTCGATTCCGTCATTGACTGTCCCGGAGTGAAATCCGTGTGACGAATCGAGGGTGAGTCGGTTCGAGTATACTAATCCAATTAACATACCTATAACGTGTGCTCCCACTAACCATTAGTATTCGACAGGCACTCTCCATGTCAAAGAACATGTTATACAAGTCTTCATATAAACTTAATGCCCAGTCAAGTTTCATCGACTTGCGAATGATTAAGTATTTGAGCTATAAACATTTCCAGTGCCGACCTCCTTATCCAATAAGGAGTGGAACGTTTTGCTCTCAAATACATGGACTAGTTTCTATACGTATATTTACGAGTTAGGAATGCCAGTAATTACCAGTAAATAAAGAAACATTCATTGCCTTATATTAATGATTTATATAATTACAAGTACAATGCTCTCACTCAATATCCTCTGAGTGGCATTCGAAGGCATACTCCCAACAAGTGTAGCAAACAAGCTGACCGCACACGAGGCATTTAGTGAGGTTGATTTGGTGAGTTTGTGAGAATTAAAATATCAGAGTCATAAGATTTACAAGAAATCTTTGGTATGTGAAAGTGATACCAAAAAGACAATGTTTGATATTGATAGTCAAAATGAGATGCAAGTATAAAAGTTCTTTGATAGTATAGATGACATGCATAACCTCTTACTTGTCGCTTTGGGTTTAGATTCTAGATACAATTTTAAGTATTTCTCTATAATTCTTGAGACATTGTCGGGTTATGATGGTGAGATGGTGAAGGGGACGACTCGAAATTTGAAGGAATTGGTTGCGATACTCACAACTTTATGCTTCAACACATTCCAATCAAGATTCTAACATAAGAAAATAAATAATTGGGTCTGTCGTGGGCAACAATAGCATGTATACTTGTTTTATTGCTGATTGCTAATTTGCTATTTTATGCTGTTTTTTATGTTCTGCTATTTGGAAAACTAATTTTGTTGTTTTACTGCTGTTTTGATGTGCTTAAAAGTTGGTTTACTGCAATTATGATGCTGTTATGTTGATTTTTTAAGTTGTTTTGCTGTTTTTATATTATTTTCACTGGTTTTTGCTATTTTAGATGTTTTTTTGCTATGTCATAATGTTGATTTGTTATTTTAAGTCGGTATTCTTCAATTTGAAGACAATTGGAGTTTCTTTCTCTGATTCTTATCAGAATTGTGTTTTTGTTCTATTTGTTATTTTAGTTTGTGTATTACGGAGGTGTGTGATATTATATAATTATTATTTATATTAGTGTGAGATTATTTTTATATGTGCAGATGTTTGATGATATAACAGCACTTCCTAAGGAGAGTATTGATAAAATTCGAACTGAATGGGCATAATATTTTTTGGAGATTCGGAACCGCCTTTCAGTTACACACAGTACGTGATACTTTTATCAATTGTAGCAGCATAAGTTTTCACATTTTTACTTTACTAAATTTATGTGTTGCTATTTTGTGTCGGTTGATGGAATTTGTAATTGCTGAATGCAATACAAATTGTTGTTTGTTGAATGTAATAAAATTATGGTTGCAAGTGCATGTTGTTGAATTTACTGAATTTGGGTTGTAGCAGGTTGGGAAACAGGATTTTCATTTTTTTTAATAAACAAATAACATCGGTCAAACAACAACCACTGTTACATTAAAAAACCACCGGTTGTTGATAACTGATGTTAAAGTTGTACATTAACATCGGTTGTAAGGAACCACTGTTAAATATTTACATTCGCTTTTAACAACGGTTTGGCTACAACCGATGTTAAATTACAATTTAACATCTGTTCTTTATAACCGCTGTTAAATTTAACATCGGCACATTTAACAGCAGTTCTGGAACCGCTGTGAAATGGCCTCCAGAACCGCTGTTAAAGGCTTTTACTGCAATAGTCATAATCTCGTCATATTACTCAAATGGCTAGAGTCGTGCTAATAACGTGTCATAGAACTGCATATTATAGAGAGAGAATTTAGAGCGAGAACAGAGAAAATGATTCTAATGTATAATTTTCATTAATAACTGAAGTCCTATTTATAGGAAAACTTCAGAGGGCACAATCATAATTACATAATAACATAAGGGACATAATATTCATTCACATAAAATAAATAATGCCAAATATCACTTTTACAAGAATAATAATTCTACTATTTGGCTTGTGAGTATGTTCATAACACACACACACACACACATATATATATATATATATATATATGTCTGAGTAAAATAGAAATAAATATGAACCACTGATCTTTGTATGATTTATGATCCAGATTAACTTATGCATAAAATATATGCATTTCATTGATCAAAATACCAATGCATTAAAATTATGCATTATACGAATTGAAATATCGATGCATTAAAACATAACACTCCATGCATACATTTTGTGAGAATAAATTTTGATCATCCATTTTATCAAGATCTCTCATATATATATATATATATATATATATGAGAGATGTCTGAGTAAAATAGAAATAAATATGAACCACTGATCTTTGTATGATTTATGATCCAGATTAACTTATGCATAAAATATATGCATTTCATTGATCAAAATACCAATGCATTAAAATTATACATTATACGAATTGAAATATCGATGCATTAAAACATAACACTCCATACATACATTTTGTGAGAATAAATTTTGATCATCCATTTTATCAAGATCTATGAACCAAATTCATTCGCATTTCTTAATTTAAACTTAATTCTCACCACAACCACCTATATATATACAAACACGATGACATGCCTTCATGTAAACAAAGACAGTTATCAATAATAGCATATTTGAGAATCCAAAGAACATAGGAATTATTAGATTCAATGGCATAACTCGAAAACATAAATTTCCTTGACGTTGGGTGCAGAAAATGGATAATATTCGACTTTTAAAATTTTCAACAATTTTTGTATAGTTAGTTAGGTCAAGCATGGACTGAAATTTGCTAGGGATGGCAATGAGGCAGTTCGGGCGGACTTCAAGACACAGACCCGCCCCACAAGGTGAACGGTGCGGGCGGGTCGACCCACCGCGGATCGTGGGGCGGGGCAGGTCGACCCACCGCGGGTCGCGGGGCGGGGCAGGTCGTCCCGCATAGGGAAAAATATTGTTTTAGAGTGAATAAAATAAATATTTTTTTTTATGATTTTTATCTAGTATTTTATTTTCATAATACATATTATTTAAGAAATTTATCATTATTAACATAAATATATAAGATATGTTAATAAATGTATAAAAAAAACTATATAAATACAAATAATATATATATATAAAATATATATTAAATATATTTAAAATAATTAAAAAATAGTGCGGGACAGGGCGGGGCGGGTATTAAACTGAATTGATTTTTGCTTAAATTAAACTGAACGGAACTGAATAAACTAAACTAAATTGAATTTTGTTAAATTGAATTAAACTAAATTAAAGTGCAAAGTGCTAAAATTAATATAGAGAAAAGAGAGCCTAAATTCGCAAAGGTGTGGTGTTCTTGAAACTTCATCCTCTAAATTCTTCTTTTTAAATGTGTACTGGAACATACAATAAAAATACTGGATTACTAAACACCGCCCTAAATTACTATACACCGCCCTAGAATATTACCCTTTTGCCCTTAATTCATATTAATCAGATTTGTAATCCTAGTTTGACAATAGTTTTCTCTCTAAAGACCCCACCCGACACAGCCGCAACGCCGCCATAGGGCCGCCGTCCGCCGCCATAGCACCGCCGCATAGCCGCCGTTCGCCGCTGCACTGCCGTCGTCCGCCTCCATGACCGGAAAAGGAAAAGCTCTGGTAACTAATTTTTTTGCGTTTTACTGTTTATTTGGCCGCGGCCGCCGTTCCGGAGTGCACGACAGAAGCCGCGACCATTATTTTGTGACAGGCGTACGACGATGACGCCTGGCCATGGCACAGGCGTCCGCCGATTCCGCCTGTCCATGGCGCAGGCGTCCATGGCGGACGCTCAGCCTGTGGTATAGACGTCTACGGCGGACGTCCAAACCATGCACAGGCGTCCAGATCGGACGCCTAGCCGCTGGACTAAGCGTCTGTTTCGGACGCTTGAACCATGGTCGTGGCGTCCAGACCAGACGCCTGTGCCATGGTTCAAGCGTCCGTTCGGGCCTTGATCATTTTTTTTGGAAAAAAATAAAATTTTCAATTAATAATTAATAATGTGTATTGTTTGTATGATTATTACTTATTAGTTGTATTGTTTGCTAAATGCAGATGAGAGGAGGAGCGGGCAAATCTATGCCGCTAGTCACAGAGTTGATGGGTTCTGGAGCGCGTCACACCAGAGCTCGTGGTGTTGATGCTTCCGTTCGTAGACAATGGAGGCGGGCGTAGGGGATTCGAGGACGTACCTTATACTGATTTTGGTACTGAGGATTTGAGCGAGTATTATTCGCACGATGAGGCCGACGATCAGGAGGGCGGTGATGATTCTTCTTCATTTTCGTGCCGGGTTCGGAAGGGGAGAGGGGGGAGGTTTGTCACTTCTAGGTCTACCAGTAGTAAACGGCGTAGGGCAGAGGATGACACATCTTGGATGGTTACTGAGGAGATGCCTGGTGGCCCTATCGACGGCAGCGTTATCCCGAGTTTCGGTGGGCATGTCGCAGCGCGTATCTGGATTGGAGATATGAGAGGTTTGCTGAAGTGTTACACCAGGACTGCTGCTTGTCAGAGCTTGAGTCAGTGGCGCTCAGTGATGTCACCCTCTTTAGTAAGTCGGATAAGTGGGACTGGGTTATCCCACCTGACGGACGCCATGTTCAGACATATTGACTCCTCGTTGATTTCTGCGTTCGTTGAGCGGTGGCAGCCCGATACGAACTCTTTTCACATGCCGTTCGGAGAGATGACCATCATGTTACATGATGTGTGGCAGATCCTTCGCATTCCTGTCGAGGGGCGATTGGTTGATGCCGATAGCACATCTACACAGTTTCAGGTGGATGTGATGGAGGTTCTTGGAGTATCGCGGTTGGAGCTACTGAGTACTCACTGGGGGTGGCGGCGTACTTATGGACTCGATTTTCAGGTCATGTCGCGATAGAGGTCGAGTGGAGGGCACCCAGGCCGTAGCTTGGATGTGGTTGTTATTTGGATCCACCTTGTTTGTTGACAAGAGTGGTAACCGGATTAGGCCTTCCTACATATTTTAGGTGAGGGACGGTATGGATACTACCGGTCAGTATTCATGGGGTTCGGCCGCATTGGCTTTCATGTACCGTCAGCTCGGTATCACTAGTCACGGCGACTCCATGGGGATTTGTGAATGCCTTACCCTCGTTCAGGCTTGGATTTATGAGTATTTTCCCTGCTTTTGACCTCATCGAGAGCGTATGATTGTTGACTCCACGCAGCCTCGAGATTCTACATGGAGTGTCCAGCCCGAGGGTAAGGAAGAGCACCGACTCCAGTCTTTGCGTCGCCGCATTGATCAGTTGACATCCGCAGAGGTATAACGATTCCTTCTAACAATCTCACAATTCATTTAAAAATAACTTGTATAATTTGTTGATTACATGTACGCAGATACAGTGGTTGCCTTATGGCCCTGATCCGGTGAGGGATGTCCCGAGGACCACATTCATTGGATGGCTACGATATCGGGATATTATCGAGCCATACATGCCTGGTCGGGCATTACGGCAACTCGGTTATGTGCAGACCATCCCTTTCCCGATCACCAGACCGGAGAAAGCGGTTCGGGCGTGGTCGAGCAGATTGTACTGAGTTGACTATCCCATTCGGATGTCATCTGATGCTTGGATGATGTTTCCGGGCGCATACAGGCTTCCTCTCGCTGACTATCAGGCTGCTACTCATGATCAGGCTGCATGCGTCGATGATTACATTGAGTGGTATCTTTTCCACAAATTCTGTAGACCTTGTCTTCAACATCCTTATTAATATGCCATGTGCAAAACAAGTGAGCACTCTGTGAAAATATCTCTTCAATAGGACGCTTCAATCCCAACTCGCGATCCGTAACAATATCCGTCGGATGAACATCAAACCCAAGCAAAATTTTCAACTTCTGTAACACCCACGCATAGCTCGATTCGGTCTCATCTTTCATAATTGCATAGGCGATTAGGAAGTTCTTGTTACATGGAGTCATCCCGACTATCTCGAGAAATGACATCTTATACTTATTCGTTTTGTAGGTGGAATCTATGCCAATGAACCATCTGTAGGTACGGATTAAGTTGATTGATGTTGGATGTGCCATGAACACGTGGGTAACAGCATTTGTATCCGGGTCAGCCTGCGTCAGTATGCGTAGTTATTCGTCATGACGAATGGTGAAACGGCCAAGCGACATCTCTTTCTTCAAAATCATGCTTCCTCAAGTGGTCTCTACAATTATAGATATGTCGTCTAGTCGGTTTGTCCTCGAAATTTATTCGAATGGCCGCCAAGATGGCACGGCTTGAGCAAAGACTCATCTCACGAACAACTTGTTTGGCCGATTTACTCGATCCACTCATTTGATGATGCCCCTCCGGATATACAATAAATGAGTGATTGTGCATACCCTTACTCCCAGAGATCGGTCTGATTATCCAACCACTCAAGTCATGCAATTGTTCGGCCTTTATCTGAAATGTACACTTGCATGCTTTCGTCTTTGTGTCATTTCGAGCATGACATCCAAATCTCTTAATACCCCTCTGCCGCTCACTGCAGTTACATCTCAATAGCTTTGTCTTTCCTTTATTCTTGTACGATGAAATGATCAACTCGAAACCAATTTGAAGAGCAATTTTTTTCGCCCAACCAATCGCATCACAATCACTAGCGAATATTTCGTCATTAACGAAATAACCACTATAATCAACGCCCTCACCTTCAAATTCTTCCAATATAACCTGGAATTTTTAATTGACAGAATGTTAATAATAATACCAATAATATTATTGTTAAAATTTAAAATCATGCAAAAAAAAGGGTCCAGGCGTCCCAAAATTGCGCCTGGACCATGGCCGAGGCGTCAAGCTTGACGCCAGCCTGTCTGGCGTCGAATCGGATGCCTAACCATGGCACAGCGTCGAATCGGACGTCCGACCATGGTTCGGCGTCTGGTTTAGACGCCTGACTAGACGGAGCGTCGCACTGCACGCTGTATCATGGTCTAGGCGGAATCTGAGGACGCCTGTACCATGGAACAGGCGGAATATTCAGACGCCTGCGTCATTTTCTCCGAAAAATTACCTCCATATGCGAATTCTCGTCCATTTTCGTAGTTGTCGATGATATTGACGATATATATTTGATTGCGTGTTCTGTAGAATAAATGAAAAATTGTTTCTAGATTTCAATTCGAAAAACTTGAGCTTGAAAGATTTTGGTGTGGTGTGATGTTTAGAAATAATAAAAGATTTTGAAATGGATAAAAAGGTAATCTTATAGAACGGTGTCTAGTAATTTTGGACGGTGTTTAGTAATACCCTAAAAATATGAGGAGTACTTCGGCTCAGACATGGTAGCCGCAATAATGTACGTCATGTTGTACTTTAGCAGCGAGTGGCAAAATGGGATAAAGATACTCCAAAGAAGGAAGTTTATTGGGGGTGGGCGGTGCGAGGTGCATTATGTAGTTGACTTGAGGTACGCCAGTGCCCAGCTGTAATTTGTTGTCTTTTTTAACATTATTAACTTTCAGATGTCTAGTCTAGTATTATGGCACAAGCTTGATTTTATACTCGTTTGAGATCCTAAGGGGGGAGGGAGTGGGGCTCGGGTAAGGGAATCGGGTACCCTTACCCGAGCGGTAACACCGCCGCCGGGGATTCGGGTAAGGCGGGCGGTGTTACCAGGCGGCTTCTGAAGCCGATCGGTGGGGGAGGGGGGGTTTATTTTTTTTTTTTCCTTTTTTTTTTTGTTTCTGAAGCTGATCACGCGGTACCCTTTTTTTCCTTTTTTTTTTTTTTTCCTTTTTGTTTTTTTATTTTAATATTGTATGTGATTTTATGTATGAAAAAAAAATCGGGTATGTTTTTATGTAATGTTTTTTTTAAGTATTATGTAATGTTTTTATTTTTAATGAAATAGTATGTTTTTATTTTAATATTGTATGTGATTTTATGTATGAACAAAAAAAAATCGAGTATGTTTTTATGTAATGTTTTTTTTAAGTATTATGTAATGTTTTTATTTTTAATGAAATGCTAAGTTTTTATTTTAATATTGTATATGATTTTATGTATGAACAAAAAAAAAAATCGGGTATGTTTTTATGTAATGTTTTTTTAAGTATTATGTAATGTTTTTATTTTTAATGAAATAGTATGTTTTTATTTTAATATTGTATGTAATTTTATGTATGAACAAAAAAAAATCGGGTATGTTTTTATGTAATGTTTTTTTTAAGTATTATGTAATGTTTTTATTTTTAATGAAATGCTAAGTTTTTATTTTAATATTGTATATGATTTTATGTATGAACAAAAAAAAAATCGGGTATGTTTTTATGTAATGTTTTTTTAAGTATTATGTAATGTTTTTATTTTTAATGAAATGGTATGTTTTTATTTTAATATTGTATGTGATTTTATGTATGAACAAAAAAAAATCGGGTAGTATAGGTGACCACTCCCTCCACTTAGGATAGTGTTAGGGTAGAATTGAGTAGTTTTGAGTTGGAGGGTTTTTATTGAATAGAGGTGAAGTGGCACCTAGGGTATTAGGTGACCACTTCCTCCCCTAAACGTGTTATTAATATTCTTGCCAGATTTCTTAAAAAATTTCATGTGGGTGGTCATTCCAACAACAAAGCTTTTACTTGGATCTAAGTGTATAGAAGATATAAAGTGAATTGCGGAGTTGGAGATCTAAAAATTGTTTTACTTTAGCGCTATTGGAAAAATAAAGTGCTAGGGAACCTCTAGAAAAATCTAGTGATTATTTTATAATTATTTTTATTACTACATCCTTCCAGCCCGAAGTGCAATATTTGGTCCAGAAAGTGTCTTTTAGAAGTGCAATATTTCATTAAATACCCCAAATCACATCAAACCATCACATATAACTTTTTAAGTTCCACCACACATCTATCACATCCAAGCATTCTCCTAAAATACACAAAATTTACTTCAAATGTTGCGCTTCGACCCGCACTGCCCCGCCCTAACCCGTGATGTATGAGTCACCCCGTCCTGGGACTCGTAATGGGGCAGGCGGGTTTGGGTATCACTCTTGTCCCGTGGGTACCCCCTCTTCCCCGTCCCACACATTTTTTTTATTTTTAATATATTAATATATACTTTTTAGATATAGTATATAGATTTATGTACATTTTTATATATGTATTATTATATCTTATATATTTATGTCAATTGAGACAAAATTTATAAATAATATGTATTATAAAAGTGAAATACTAGATAAAAACTCTTAAAGATATTTGTTTTATGAGGATATTACATCCAACTACCTTATTAGATGACCTGTTTACATTTTAGTCCCAATTATTTCATAAATTACAGCGAAAAAAAAATCTGGCTTGGTGTCGACTTCCATTAAGAAGACGAAAATGCCCCTCTATTTATTTGAATAAAATATTTCTTTTAAAATACATTTCAGATTAAACAAATAACCTAGTTTTTGTATTACAATAATAACTACTGTTCATTTTTCATAAAAGTAATTAAAAATAATAAAAGTCTATAAAAAAATAAAAAATATAAAAAATTCTGGAAAAACTAAAAATCTATTTTTTTTAAGAAAAAAATATTTGTAATATTAATATTAAAAGTCAGAAGTGCTTATTTAAAATTCGTACTACAAAAATTGAAAAAAAGGATTTTGAAATTTATTTGTGAACTATTTTAATAAAAAAAACTGGAATATTATTCTACATAAAGAAATAAAAATTTGAATATTTTTTTTTTAAATTAGATTTTTTTAAAACCTGCTAATTGTATTTTTCATAAAAAAAAACTGTTATTTTTTTATTTAAAATAAGATTGGAATTTTTAATAAAAAGGGAAAATCCTAGAAAATAAATATTTAAGTACCAGAATATTTATTAAAAGTAAAAAATCCGAAAATAAAATAAAATAAAAATAAAACATTTTTTATCTTATTGTTTGCATAAATAAAATAAAAAGGTTGTAATGTTTATTTTTCTAAAATAAAAAACATATCTACATTTTTTGGGTAAAAACAAAAAGGAAAAATAAAAGAGTAAATCCGGAGTATCAGTACTCTCTCTCCCGTGACATCATATAAAAGTTTGACTTTTGTCCTTCGTTCTAAATATAGTTTCTGTACAGAACAAAGTTTGTCCTTCATTGTAATATTTGATACAATAGGGACTAAACTGTAATTAGGCCATCTAAAAAGGTAGTAAATCGCCCTTTTTTTATTAACTTTAAGTGATATTTTCTCTCACGACTCGTGGTGGGTCGACCCGCCCCGCCCCCTTCATCTTTTGGAGTGGATTTGGATCTTCAAGTACCCGCTTGACCCGCCCAATTGCCATCCCTAAGTATTTTGTACTTATCCTACCATCTATACATAAGGATCAAATCAATCACCAAGTCAAGATGAGATTCTCTAATTCTCACATTGTATCGAGAGCCTGTTTATTATGTAGCAATCACTTATTCTTTCTCTCTTCCCATCGCGGTCGCCTGCTCTCTCTCATGGCCGACAACTCCTTTTTCTCCAGCCTCCCATTCAATAGAGATGGCAATGGATTTTGGATCCAGTCCAAATTCACAGATTCGGATCCATTTTTGAGAATCTGGATCTCAGATTTTTAGATCCGTCGGATCCGGGTCGGATCTAGATCTAAAAAAAATTGTGGAGCGGATCTGGATCCGACCAAGATCCGACCCGTGGATCTACATTATATAAAAGGGATCAAATTTATTTTACTTTACAAAAGTTGCCAAGGATATTATTGTTATTCATGCATCTTTAGTGGCCTCGGAAAGTGCTTTTAGCACAGGTGGACGGGTGGTTCGTGCTCATCGTTCGCGACTTCACTCTCGCATTGTGGAAGCCTTGATGTGTTTACAAAATTGGATGATTGAAGATGTTAAAGGTAATAAGTTTGCTTATATATGTTACACCCCACAAGATATTCAGGGTATATTACAGCGTCGTGGACCCCTACGTGGACCCACCAGGCTAAATAATTGATACCGATCGTCTAACCATCAAGGTTAGCGAGAAAACACACATCACCAAGAAGAAAATTAAATAAAATGCCCGGAATAACCAGTAAACCAGATATCACTGAAAATCACAAATAAAATTTAGTATACAATCCATCTTCCAATTAAAAACGCTTAAGTACTCGCGAGTACTAACTATGAGTTTACATGTTTGAAAACAAACGTTTGAAATGGACAACTAACATAAAGGAACTCATTTGCATATGTCAACAACCCTGGCCAGCATCCTCGTACTACTCCAGTGCCCGCTCGACCGGCTGAACGCAACCTGAAATTCATAATACGAATGTTTCCAAAACGGGTCCCCCAAAGGGGTTAGCAATTACGTTTGTATAAGTAATCAAGGCAGACCATTCGCTTACACATCTCATAGTACACGCATCAAATTTTTTCAAATATCAAGACATGTCTTTTCCCAGAAAATAAACAGTCAATAATCACATTTGAAAATCGCCTAGGACCGGGCTAAACCACTGGTCCCATCCGAGGCCTCTATGGATCCTCCCGGACTGGCCATAGTTAAAAATCACGCACATGACTCGCCTAGGACCGGGGCTAAACCACTGGTCCCAATCCGAGGCCTCTATGAACCCTCCCAGACTGGCTATCCAAACAAACTCGTGAATCAGGAGCGAAATTACATATTCTTCCGAGGCCCCGTGGGACCCTTCCGGAGTGAGCAAATCACACACATATACATTACCACTTCATGTTAAGCATAAGGGTTTCACAAGAATACTTGCCTTGAGAAATTGACGACGAAATGAACAAAAAAATCAACCACGCTCGCTAGGAACCGACAACCACGAACCTAATGATTCGAGGAAACAATCACAACCAATTCTACATGAGTACGAAAATGGAATACACCCAAAAGCCCACCTACGATTCATGTAAATTCGTCGCAACCGAACCCTCTTGATTTCATAAATACCACGAACTTTACCATGAATTTATAGGGAAACAAGGGATACACAACGATTAATCCTATACAATATGAATTAATCAACTATACGAAGCAAATCGGACAAATACTCGAAAACCCCCAATTTCCCCAAAGATGGGGTTCTAAGAGTTTACCTCGGATCGGAGACGAAGAACAAACGTTGGTGTTGTTAATATACACCAAGAACTCTAGGAAGAGGATAGCTTGAAGTTACAAGGCTTCGAACTGTCTGGAATTTGCCCAAGAATCGCTCAAAAACAGAGAAGGAGAAAAGATGGATGGAGATGACCGAACTCGGTCAACTCACGAGTACTTATACCCACATCGTAACGTACGTTAGCATAGCATGGTCAACGTACGTTAATAGGTTAACGTACGTAACACCATGCCCGCAGCGTACGTAAGAGCTCAGCACAGCCCACTGCCCGAAAACCCCGAAGTATGTAACGTACGTAATCCACTGGCTTAACGTACGTAAGATGCCACCCTAGCGTACGTAACAACATGCTCGTAGCGTAGGTAAGGGCCGGCAGAGCTCTCTGCCCGATTTTTTGAACACCATGACGTACGTAACACATGCAGTTAACATACGCTAAATATCCCACATAACATACTTTAATCACCACCCGTAACGTACGTAAGATTCTTCCAGAACAGGACCGACAAGCTGCTCCAAGCAGGCAAGAATGAACCGGAAATCAAAACGCGACGATTAACAAAACATGGAGATACAAACACATAGAGTTCGAGATGACGAATCTAAGTGCTAAAATAAAGCATGTTTTCGACTACCCGAAGGTTCGAAAAATAACAACAAACACAATTTGTAACACCCCAAAATCCTATTGGGTTATTATAGTGCCGAGGACCCCACGCCAGGAGATCCACCAGGCGAACATGACTAAATTACATCAAATTACACAATAAGGGAAAATCACAGTCCCTACCATAACATCCGACACAATATTCCGATAAGGAATTTCAACGACAAAAGTAGCCTACATGGCCAAAAATGAAATATAACAACATCTACGAACATCTGTTCGGGTAATACAACATGACAACAACTGACAAGACTGGAGTACACTCCAACTGACTGACCGACAATGAACAACTCAGACTAGTATCGCTCGAATGCCTCGTCGCCATCGTCATGCCCCTGTGTCTCAACTATCTCCTCGCAAGCACCTAAAACATGAAAACATGTTCCGCCCCCACGGGGTCAGTCATCCAGATAATGAACATCAAATACATGTATAACATGATATGTATCCAAAGGCAGAATGAAACGGTACAATGATAATAATAATACGAAATGCTCACAAACCAAGGTAAGAACCGAACATTCACGAAGTACTATGCCCACGGCATACTATTAATACCTGTCCGACAGGTTAGAACATAAGTGCCCAACGGCGAATCATAATCACATAATACCACAATGAATTACACGACATGAACCAAACCAGGACTGAATTAATTATGAATCACAATGCCCGGAGGCTCCAATGAAATTACCAGGACAATAATAAAGGCTTGAAAGCCACTCAACCGAAGCTGTCAAATTATCACAATCACATGAAGCCAAAACAACCCGCAACTGTTATTAATTAGGGCTGAAGCCACGGCACAAAGCCGTATCACAATTAGGGCCGAAGCCACGGCACGAAGCCGTATCACAATTAGGGCCGAAGCCACGGCACGAAGCCGTATCACAATTAGGGCCGAAGCCACGGCACGAAGCCGTATCACATGAATGATAGTGTGCTGCCTTGAGTCGGCCAACACGATGACAATAACACACGGATAGGCACCGTCCTCGATAGTCCCAAATCAACACCTCGATTGCCTTAGGATGGCCAACCGATAACAATGATGTAGCGGATGATTCCATGAATGATTGAGCGCTTCGATTGGCTTAGAAGGGGCCAATCGATACGAATGATACGATGAATGATTGAATACCTCGAATGCCTTAGAACGGTCAATCGATACAATGATATGGTGAATGATTGAACGTTTCGATTTGCCTGAGAACGGCCAATCGATGACAATGATACGAAGGATGCCTCGGTACCTTTAATCGGTGACCGACGACGAAGATGATAAATGAATACGCCAATGCCTTTAATTGGCCAATACAGTTTTAATGACAACCCCAACAGGAATAACAATGATCCGAACGATGTCTTAGATTGACATCAATATTAACAACAATCGATACATCGATACCGCGAACCGGATATCGACAATGACATTAATAACGAGTATCACAATGCCTTGAATCGGCCATTAACGGACAATAATAAACATTTGGCATAGTTGCCGAAAGGTATCGTATCAAACGATCTCTTAATATCAATGAATTCATGAAGAGACTAAGTCTCGGAATGATACAACACATTCATATACATATATGACGACATTAATCTCATTGACTAGTACAAGTATAAAACTTGCCTCAAATCGAAGGCGAGAAGGTACCTCCACGATTAACGTCCTTAATGAAATTATCGGCCGCTCGAACAACCTTGAATAATACAATTACCAACAATCCGATCAATATATGAATCAAACATGAATATAACGAACTCAAAACGTCAATACGGTTAAACCAAGTTCATTGAGGCATTATATCGAACACTTTGTGGCCAACTTCGATTGTTTATAACCAAACCTCAAAAATACCAACATCAAATCCCCAAGAAGTGTTTCAAACCAACAAAACATCTTCAATACGATCAATAATCCATTATGAATATCCAAAATCGTGACTACAACAACGATTAATCGAAAACCCCCAAATCCAACTCAATATTCAAAGTGTTCTTGAATAATCCTTCAATAATTCAATGAATCATCAAACATATCCATAATCATGCGTATATCACTTCATACAACATGATCTTAACATCCAAAACATCATATCTCAACACAAAATCGAAATCCAAGATGTTGAAGAAATTACCTCTTGAAGATCCAAGCACTTTAATCCGATGAAATCGCGTTAGATCGACAATCCGAGCTTCACAACCGAATGAAAATGATGAAAAATGAATACTCAAGTGATTGATGATGAATATCTTCCCCCCCAAGCCTTCTCTCTCGGGTGAGTTGAAGAAGAATGGAAGAAATGAGTTGAAATCGCAGAAAAAACGCAATTATAGCGCTTGATCGCTGTGTCTTTGCGGCCCGAAGTGTGCCGCGGCACAAGGTACAGAGTGCTCGGCCAAAAACTGGAAATGAGAGTGACTTAGCTATTTCGACCATAACTACCTCGTCCGGACTCCGATTGACTCACCGTTTGAACCATTGGAAAGCTAACTCGATGCTCTATAATAGTGAGAAGATTCAGAATTTTTGGAGTTTCCAAAAACTAATGGTGAATTAACAAAGTCGAACTCATACGCGGAAAAGTCGATAAAGAACACGGAATTCAACAGAACGACACCGAGACGAACTCGGATGACAAAAAGTGTAGAATTAATCATTCTCGGAATGACGAAAAGGTAACAATAGAGTCGCTAAGATGGACTTCCGCCAAAAATAAAAATTACCGAATGAAATTACTGAATGATAATGATCGAATTACAACCGGGTATTACACAATTACCTCCATAACTTCGAGAAATTACAAAATAGACCAAAACATACAAAATACACGATACACGATCAAAACACCAAATAAAACGACAACCCCTAAACGGCGGTTCCAAACAACGATTACGAGAATCGAACCAAATAGCGACGAAAAGTGATATTAAACGCGGAATTGAGTAAAATAAGTCCGAAACAAGTTCGAATGACAAAAAGTCCCGTATTAAATGTTCTTGAAATATCAATACGGTTACAAGCGAGCTACTAAAACAAAAAACACACCAAAATGAAAAATACTAGAAAAAGGAAAAATGCGGATATTACATTCTCCCTCTCTAATAACAAGTTTTGTCCCGAAACTTAAGAAACAAACAACTCGGGGTACCTAGCACGCATGCCATCCTTAGTTTCCCAAGTTGCCTCCTCGACACCATGTCTCGATCACTGCACCTTGACTAATGGAATGGTCTTATGCCTCAGTCGCTTCTCACGGTGCTCCAAGATCTTCAAGGGACGCTCTTCGAAGGTAATATCCTCAGCACTATCGATCTCACCATAGTCGATGACATGACTAGGATCCGGAACATATTTCCTCAACTGGGAAATATAGAAAATGCTGTTGGAACATTTAGTTCCATACATAAATTAAAAGTGTTTTGATGATTAATGTTGATAAGCAAAACAAAACAACGAAGAGACGAAGCAAGCATCGAAGGAAAACGAAGTGCAAAATGCTGGAGAAAAACATAGCTAACGTACGTAACAAGACATTGTTAACGTACGTAATATGATGAATCTAACGTACGTAATGGATGAGAGACAACATACGTAACACAGTTCAAACAAGTGAACGTTGGAGGAGTCAAAGTCAGAAAAACATACAACGGATATATGACGTCATCAGTGATGAAATGTTAATGTACGTAACGGAGTCTATGCTAACGTACGTAACTCAAAATGACGAAACTCCCTGGACTGAAACTGAAAGAGGCTTACGTACGTAACCCGTGATGGTTAACGTACGTAACGATGCTTACGTACGTAAAGTGGCGATGATAGCGTACGTAATGAGCAGTCTGGCAGCTAACGGCTAGTTTGATGATGGAGCCTATAAATACCATGCTTATGGTATTGATCAGATACAACAACCTTGAGAAAATAGTCTATTCTTGTGATATTATTACACACATTCTTGTTGTTGATATTGAGCTTAGTTGTAAGTGTTTGAGTGAGAATTCACGAAAACATACACGAGTGGTAAAAGAAAAGATACGATTGGATTCAGTGTTATTAAGATCAAGGATCCGGCATTATTAGAATCACAATCGATATCTAAGTGAGTTTTATCTAGTACCCATAGAAAGCTAGAGCGGTTGATTCCTTGTCCGATAGAAAAGGAAAACGGTTTAACTTGGACTGACGCAAAGACAAGTACAAGTGGTTTATCACGGACCAATAGAAGACGTGATTGTAACGGTTGTACCTCGACCGATAGAAGAGAGGAGAAGAGGTTTTTCTTTAGCCTATTGAAAAACATACCGAGAGAGGACGTAGGCTCGTTTATAGCCGAACCTCTATAAATCCCCGTGCGTCATTTAATTTCTGCATTTTAATTTACGCTTCCGCAACACGGCGGAATATCCGAACCCGTACCCAAAAATTGGTATCGGAGCGGTACTCCAATACGCGGCTTAACATCTGAGGAGAAAAAGATCCAATGGCGTTTCAATTTGCTCCAGTCGAAGGCCTTGCTCTCAACCGACCACCATTCTTCGATGGCTCAAATTATTTGACATGGAAGAAAAAGATGTCGATCTTTATTCGTGCCTACGATATAGAGATTTGGAATATTATTTGCCTTGGCCCGAAAGTTCCTCTCAAATCCGACGGTATGCTCAAATCTTTCGAAGAATACGACGATGTCGATTGGAAAAATGACCATCTAAATTGTAAGGCTACTCAACTCTTATTTTGTGCCTTAAATCCGGAAGAAGTCAATCGAATCTCATCGTGTGAGAGTGCGAAAGAAATATGGAAAATTCTAGAAATCACACACGAAGGGACGACTCAAGTCAAGGAGACGAAAATCAATATGCTTCTCCATGACTACGAGTTATTGATGATGAAAGGTGACGAGTCCATCACCAATATGCTCGACCGATTCTCGGTCATCACAAATGGACTTGCGTCATTCGAAAAACCATTATCTAGTAGTGAAAAAGTTAAGAAAATTTTACGATCACTACCTAGCGAATGGGACGGCACCGTGACCGCAATTATGGAATCCAAAGATCTCAACAGGCTCGATTTTAGCGCCCTCGTTGGTTTGCTAATTAATTATGAGATCATGTTAAAATCACGAAGTGTCAAGCCGAAACCGAAAGAAAAATCGCTAGCCATGAAGGCTAAGATATCGAGAAAGAAGGAAGAAATCCCGGTGGAAGAAAGCGATGAAGAAATGGCATACTATGCCAAAAATATTAATAAATTCCAAACCTTATTAAACCGGAGGAAGAAGGATATCTCGAGCGAATCTAAGAAGTTCGACAATTCTTGTCGACTATGTGGAAAACCAGGCCACTTCGCTAAGTATTGCCGAGCCAAACCGAAAAAGCAGGTTCTCGTGGTAACATGGAGCGATGAAGACGAAGACGATGATTTCATCAATCAAAATAATCTCGCTCTCATGGACCGGAGTTCGTTCGACGACAGCGACGTCGAAAGCCAAGTAAGTACATCCTCCCGTGACGAAATTTTTGATGCATTTGTGTTATTACATACGGATTTCCAAAATGCTTTATCGGAAATAAAATCCCTTAAGTCTAAAATTAAATCTTTGGAAAGTGAAAATTCCAAAATTATCGAGAAGGGAAAATTTATTGAAATCGATCATTCAAAGTGTATTGAAAATGAAAATATTTTGAAGAATGATCTCGCTAAAATCCAAACCGAGCTTGAATCTTTAACAAAGAAATTCTCGTGCGGAAACGAAAAATTTGAACAAATGCTTGGTGTTCAAAAATTTACTTTGAATAAAGAGGGGTTAGGATTTAAAACTCATTTGAAAAATGAATCCGTTAATTTCAAGATACCCCATTGCGAAAAGTGTTTAAAAATCGGGCATCATATTTCAAGTTGCAAAAGCTCGAGACAGACGATAAAAATTAAGAAAATTTGGGTTCCTAAAGGAACAATCGTTTCAAATATCGTCTACGTTTCTAAACAAAAACCAACTATAGGTTGGATCCCCAAACATTGATTTTTGGTATTTTACTCAGGAGGAGTATTTTTTTTAGGAGAGAGGTTATTCTCAGGGGGAGTTTTTACCCTTTATGCAATTATTCATAAATTTTATCATGCATATTTTTTATTTTGGTATTATTTATTTAAATTGATATTTTATCCACTTTTTGATGAAAACAAAAGGGGGAGAGAATGGAGAAGGAGAAAAACAAGTCGAAAATGGGATTAACCCTAAAAGGGGGAGAAAATCGAAAAATGAAAAGGAGAAGTCAAAAATGACAGAAAAAGAAAAACGCGGAGACGTCGAAAAGACGATGAAAAATTAAAGAAAAGGAGAAAAGAAAAGAAGGAGTCGAAAAAGAAATGGGAGAAGATTCTAACAAAACGGACAAAGTCAAAAACTTTGGTCTGTACACATATACATATATTTGTATTTTGCAAGTAAATCTCATTGACGAAGTGTTGTTTTGTAATCATCAAAAAGGGGGAGATTGTTGGAACATTTAGTTCCATACATAAATTAAAAGTGTTTTGATGATTAATGTTGATAAGCAAAACAAAACAACGAAGAGACGAAGCAAGCATCGAAGGAAAACGAAGTGCAAAATGCTGGAGAAAAACAAAGCTAACGTACATAACAAGACATTGTTAACGTACGTAATATGATGAAGCTAACGTACGTAATGGATGAGAGATAACGTACGTAAGACAGTTCAAACAAGTGAACGTTGGAGGAGTCAAAGTTAGAAAAGCATACAACGGATATATGACGTCATCAGTGATGAAATGTTAACGTACGTAACGGAGTCTATGCTAACGTACGTAACTCAAAATGACGAAACTCCCTGGACTGAAACTGAAAGAGGCTTACGTACGTAACCCGTGATGGTTAACGTACGTAACGATGCTTACGTACGTAAAGTGGCGATGATAGCGTACGTAATGAGCAGTCTGGCAGCTAACGGCTAGTTTGATGATGGAGCCTATAAATACCATACTTATGGTATTGATCAGATACAACAACCTTGAGCAAATAGTCTATTCTTGTGATATTATTACACACATTCTTGTTGTTGATATTGAGCTTAATTGTAAGTGTTTGAGTGAGAATTCACGAAAACATACACGAGTGGTAAAAGAAAAGATATGATTGGATTCGGTGTTATTAAGATCAAGGATCCGGCATTATTAGAATCACAATCGATATCTAAGTGAGGTTTATCTAGTACCCATAGAAAGCTAGAGCGGTTGATTCCTTGTCCGATAGAAAAGGAAAACGGTTTAACTTGGACCGACGCAAAGACAAGTACAAGTGGTTTATCACGGACCAATAGAAGACGTGATTGTAACGGTTGTACCTCGACCGATAGAAGAGAGGAGAAGAGGTTTTTCTTTAGCCTATTTAAAAAGATACCGAGAGAGGATGTAGGATCGTTTATAGCCGAACCTCTATAAATCTCCGTGCGTCATTTAATTTCCGCATTTTAATTTACACTTCCGCAACACGGCGCAATATCCGAACCCGTACCCAACAAACGCTATGGATGTGACTCAATGCCAGAGGCAACGCCAAACGATACGCCGACTCTCCGACCCTCTCTAGAATCTCAAAGGCCCCAATAAATCTCGGACTGAACTTTCCCTTCTTCCCGAAGCGGAAAACTCCCCTCGCCGGCGACACCTTTAGCAAAACATGGTCTCCCACCTCGAATTCCAAAAGTCGACGACGAACATTAGCATAGGATTTCAGACGACCCTGAGATGTCAACATCCCCTCACAAATAAATTCCACCTTCCTCCTCATTTCCAAAACGGTATACGGTTCGGTCCTAACCAAATCGGACGCCTCGCTCCAACAAATCAGCGATCGACATCGCCGCCCATAAAGCGCCTCATATGGTACCATCCTGATCGACGCGTGCCAACTATTGTTGTATGTGAACTCGATCAACGGCAAATGCTCCTCCCAATCAATGCTCCAATCGAGAGCACAACGCAACATATCCTCAAATTTCTGGATAGTGCGCTCCTACTACCCATTCGTCTGGGGATGAAAAGAAGTACTCAGACGTAAACGAGTACCCAACGCCTTATGCACCGCCTGCCAAAAATGCGATACAAAACGGCCATCATGATCCAAAAAATAGACTTTGGAGTACCGTGAAGCCTCATAATCTATGCAATAAATACACGAGCCAACCTTTCCGGACCCCAAGTACCCTTGATGCCCAGAAAGTGTGCCGACTTGGCCAGACGATCCACAATCACCCAAACCATATTCATACCAGACTTCGACATCGGGAAGCTGGTGACGAAGTCTATCGAGATATCTTCCCATTTCCATTCCGAAACAGAAAGCAACTGCAACAACCCGGCTGGTCGCTGATGCTCGATTTTAACCTGCTGGCAAGTCAAACATATCGCTACAAATTGTGCGACCTCCTCCTTCATATCGTTCCATCAAAAGTTCCTTCTTAGGTCCTTGTACATCTTACTCGAACCAGGATGAATTGAGTAAGGCGTAGCATGGGCCTCACGCAAAATACTCTGCCTCGATTCCAAGTCGTTCGGTACACAAAGCCGACTCTGGAATCTCAACACAGCATCCTCGTGAATCACAAATCTAGGAGACTTCCCTTTAAGAACATTCTCTCGGATTTGAGCAATCATCGGATCCTCCAACTACTTCAGCTTAATTTCATCGATCAGCGACGACAATCCAAAGCACAAAGTTGCCCGAAAACTCCTGGCAACAAAATCTCAACACCCAACTCAATCAAATCACGCTGAAGCTCAGATTGAGACGTAAGTATCTCAAGCATCTGTAACATAACTGGTTTCCGACTCAAGGCATCTGCCACCATGTTCGCCTTGCCCGGATGATAAAGGATTTTTAGGTCAGAATCCTTAATCAATTCCATCCACCTCCTCTGCCTCATATTCAACTCCCGCTGAGTGACTATGTACAGTAAAACCTCGATAAATGAATATGATCGGGACCGGAGAAAAATATTTATTTAGCGGAATTATTCATTTATCAAAAGAAAATTTGAACATGTTATAAAGAGTTGGGACCGGAGAAAACTATTCATTTGGCGAGGTTATTTGTTTATCGAACATTCATTTATCGAGGTTTAACTGTACTTCAGATTTTTATGATCGGTAAAAATCTGACATGCAGAGCCAAAGAGATAATGACGTCAAATCTTGAGCGCAAAAACAACTGCCGCTAACTCCAAATCGTGAGTAGGATAGTTGAGCTGATACGGCCTCAACGGTCTCGACGCATACATATTAATCTTGTCATGATGCATCAACACGCACCCAAGACCCTGACCCGAAACATCGCTATAAACAACAAAACCCTCGTTGCCACATGGCAACGCTAGAATCAGGGCTGAAGTCAAACGCCTCTTCAGCTCCTCAATACTCGACTGCCTTTCGTCATTCCAGACGAACTTCTCAGATTTTTAAAGCAACTGTGTAAGTGGCCAAGCCAATTTTGAGAACCCTTCGACGAACCTACGATAGTAGCCAGCCAAACCCAAGAAACTACGGACCTCCTTCATATTCTTATGCGGTGTCCAATCCAATACTGCCTAAATCTTCTGTGGATAAACACGGACCCCCTAGGCTGAAATCACATGACCCAGAAACATCACTTCCTTTAGCCAAAACTTGCATTTCGAGAACTTCGCATAGAGTCGCTCGGTCCTCAAAACGTCCAACACCACACGCAGATGATGTGCATGCTCCTCTTTATTCTTCGAGTAGATAAGGATATCGTCAATAAAGACAACGACACACTTATCCAAATACTCGATGAAAACCTTGTTCATCAACTGCATGAACACTACCGGCGCGTTGGTTAGCCGGAAGGGCATAACCACAAACTCATAATGTCCGTATCTCATCCGAAAAAGCTATTGTTGGAACATCATACTCCTTCACTTGAAGCTGATAGTACCCGATATCAAGTCGATCTTCTAGAATACCGTAGCTCCCTGCAACTGATCAAACAAGTCATCAATCCTCGGTAAGGGATACTTGTTATTGATGATCACTTTGTTTAGCTCGCGATAGTCGATACATAAACACAGTGAACCATCCTTCTTCCACATAAACAGAACTGGTGCGCCCCAAGGTAAAGCACTCTGTCGAATATACCCCGACTCAAGAAGCTCACTCAACTGCTTCTTCAACTCAGCCATCTCGGAAGTTGCCATGCGATACGGCGCCTTCGAAATTGGAGTTGCACCCGGCTCTAACTCGATAGCAAACTCAACCTCACGGTCCGGTGGTAACCCCAGTAACTCGTCAGGAAAGACATCTAGGAACTCACTAACGACTGCGATTGATGAAATCTCGACTCCAACATCCTCCACCTTCAAGGCATAACACCAAAAACCAGTACACCCCTTCTACAAGTCTTATCGCCTTCAAGGTGTTAATTACAAACTTCTGGTTTTCCCTCTTTCGCCCCGCAAAAGAGTGCTCAGTGCCGTCCTCAGCTAACATGGTGATGATCCTCGTGCAGTAGTTCATGATCGCACCATGTCGCTCAAGCCAATCATCCCCGAGAATCAAATCCTCACTCTCAATACCCACAACAATAAGATTAGAGAGCCAAGCCCTCTCACAAATAACCACAGAACAATCTCGGATCTCCCGATCACCAACGATCCTATCACCGCTAGGAAGTTTAACGATGAAAGGCTCTCAAGACGACAAACAGTCAAGACTCAAACGGCGCACACACTCCATAAAGATGAACGAATGCATAGCACCAGAATCGAAAAACACACTGACAGGATGAGAATGGATATGAACGGTACCTATAGCCATGGTAGCCGCTGGATCATCGGCCCTTCTCATATTATATACATACGGATGAGCGGAGCCGACACTGGAAGCTCCTCCTCTAGCGGGCTGGCCCCGATCTCTCCCTCAGCTGATACTCTGCGGAGATTGCGAAGCAAATGACCCTTGGTTCACACTCGGATCCTTAGGCGCTGGGAAAGAAACCTGGGCACTGACAGTCTGCTCTGAACGATCACAGAGGGAAGCCTTGTGGCCCACCTGGCCAGAAGTATGACAAGTCAATGGCGTACGAGGGCACTCCCGGTTCCTATGGCCCCGCTGGCCATAATTAAAATATCTGACCCCACGAGTGGGGGCACTGGCAGTACCTCGGAAGTTCGTAGAAAAACGAGCCAAACTGCTTGCAGGAAAGTTAGTAGACTGAGACTTCTGCTGAACTCCGCAGTTGTGACCCGAAAAGTTAGACGGACTTTTGTTTCTTACTTTCTCGAGCCGCCTCACTGGCCGTCAAGGACATATCATAAGCAAGATCTCTCTCTGATAGTCCTTTAGGGAGGTGCAGGCGAGTCGAGACATGTAATCACGGATCCTCGGTTTCATCCGTCTAGAAAAGTGACAAATCTTGTCGCTCTCCTCCTTAACCTGGGCCTTCACGAGCCCAATTCCCGGTTGAAATCTGCAATGGCCTGAGAAACCAAAATATCTCGAGGCTGAGCATCATAAAAAGCATGGACCCGCGCCTGTCGAACTGGCCACGGACAGTATTCAGCTTCATAAGGTCTCTGAACTCGGCCCACGAAGCATCGTGATCTTGAGGCTCAACAGCCTCCCACCACTCAGCAGCGTCCCCAGTGAGAAAATACTAGGCGATTGGGACCTTGCGATCCTCAGGACAATTAATGGCAAATAAAGATCTTGGACATCTCTTTGATACACCTCTCCCAACCAATCGGGTCTGAAGCCCCAGAAAATAGAGAAGGATGTATCGTGGTGACATTCTGAAGCCAACGATCCGCTCCATCCTGAGCAATACGAGCTAAAGCCGGGTTTTGAACCGCCTGGGCTATTGTAGCCATTTGGTTCACCATTTGTTACATCACAACTGCAACACCAATGTCGATGCCATTACCGGCTGTGTACCTTGAGTAGCAGTATGGTCCTGACGACCATCATTACTGCCGTCTCCAGAAGTGTGTGACATGGCCGCCCCACTGGCTGTCCACGTCCCCGGCCGCGTCCATGACCACGACCACGACCACTACCTCGATCTCTCCCAGCATCCATACTGGAGATAAAAGGTCGCAAAAGCAACTCGATGATAAGTACAGGAGAAAAACAATCACAGTTCAAGAACGGAAGTACGATCCGAGAAAACAAAAGAATCGAGTAAGGAAAACTTACGAACACTCGAAGTACCGAAATGATGGCAGCGTGATGACGATGTGCAAAATAAAACACAACAGGACAATTAACCCACAAGCCTAGGTATCCATAAACCTAGTTGCTTTGGTACAATTTTCGGTTACACCCCCAAGATATTCAGAGTATATTACAGCGACGTGGACCCCTAAGTGGGACCCACCAGACTAAATAATTGATACCGCTCGTCTAACCATCACGGTTAGCGAGAAAACACATATCACCAAGACGAAAATCAAATAAAATGCCCGGAATAACCGGTAAACCAGACATCACCGAAAATCACAAATTTTAGTATACAATCCATCTTCCAATTTAAAACGCCTACGTACTCACGAGTACTATCTATCAGTTTACAAGTTTGAAAACAAGCGTTTAAATGGACAACTAACATAAAGGAACTCATTTGCACACGTTAACAACCCTGGCCAGCATCCTGTACTGCTCCAGTGCCCGCTCGACTGGCTGAATGCAACCTGAAATTCATAACACGAATTTTCCCAAAATGGGTCCCCCAAAGGGATTGAAATTACGCTAGTACAAGTAATCAAGGCAAACCATTCGCTTACACATCTCATAGCACATGCATCAAATTATTTCAAAAATCAAGACATGTTTTTTCCCGAAAAACAAACAATCAATAATCACAGTTGAAAATCGTTTAAGATCAGGGCTAAAATACTGGTCCCATTTTAAGCCTCTATGGACCCTCCCGGACTGGACATAGTTAAAAATCACGCACATGACTAGCATAGGACCGGGGCTAAACCACTGGTCCCATCCGAGGCCCCTATGGACCCTCCCGGACTGGCTATCCAAACAAGCTCGTGAATCAGGAGCAAAATCATAGATTCCTCCGAGGCCCCGTCGGACCCTCCCGGAGTGATCAAATCACACACATATACATTACCATTTCATGTTAAGCATAAGGGTTTCACAAGAATACTTGTCTTGAAAATTTGATGACGAAATGAACGGAAAATCAACCACGCTCGCTAGGAACCAACAACCACGAACCTAATGATTCGAAGAATATCACAACCAATTCTACACGAGTACGAAAACAGAATACACCCAAAATACACGATACAAGATCGAAACACCAAAAAAACGCTCACGACATCCATAATGACGTGAGACCGATTTACGGGAACCCCTAAACGGTGGTTCCGAACAACGATTACGAGAATCGAACCAAATAGCGACGAAAAGTGACATTAAACGCGGAATTGAATAAAACAAGTCCGAAACAAGTTCGAATGACAAAAAGTCCCATATTAAATGTTCTCAAAATATCAATACGGTTACAAGCGAGCCACTAAAATGGAAAATACACCACAATGAAAAATACTGGAAAAAGAAAAATCCGGATATTACAATATATTTTTATTTATCGTTATATTTCATTATCTATTTATTGTTTATTATTAACATTCATACTTGTTCATAATTTTTTTTGTTGGCAAGGTAAATTGGATGACACATGCGTATTCCACAATTAATGAAGATTATGATGAAGACGGAGAAGAACAAATCGATATTATTATGGTAATTGTTTTACATCACATTTATACTTATATTATTGCAATAAGTTTGCGTTGCTCATGAATTTTTTTTTTATGTTTATTAGGACGTCGATGATGTTGAAAGTAGTTGTAACATGGAAGACTTGTTCTCACGGACTCAAGATTAATTGATCGCGAAGACTTATTTTGTGATGTAATGCGACTTTGGACGAATATGTTTGCGTAATGTTTTGGATTTTTTGGATTTTTTGGTGATGTGATGAGACTTATCTCTTGAACATGAAAGTAACTCGTGATATGATGTTTGTGTTGCTGATTTTTTTATAGTTGTGTGATATTGATATTACATCATTTTAAGTGTTATTTTAGCTTAAAAGAGGGATCCATGGACCAGATCCATAGACCCGCAGATCTGATGGATCTGGATCTGGATCTCAGATTTTCGGATCTGACGGATCTGGAACGGATCCGAATCTAAAAAAAAATCGATCTGGATCTGGGATCAACAAAATCCGGTCCAGATCCATCCCGTTGCCATCCCTACCATTCAACATGTTGTGCGGCGATTTATACGCCTCGATGGCGATCGGTGTATGGGCCGAGCGACCGAGTTCACGACCAAATGAGCTACGACGAACTTGTCAAAACGAAGGTAACAATCCACCTTCGAGTATCTAGCGATCGACTCCCAAGGCGTTCGCCTTTTGGCATCTAGCTGTAATACCCGAGATTTCTGATGTGTAATTGAACCTTGTGATATTGTATTTGTTGTATTTTGATCTGAGTATTATTCTTCGTATTTCATGATCCGGTGTTGTTGAGCGCATGATTGCATGATTGTGTTCAATATTGTGATTTTGCACTTGTAGCGCACGCTATCGACTAGGCGTAGCGTACGCTAATTTGGGTTTAGTAGCGCACGCTATATATGAACCTTAGCGCGCGCTATACGTAGTCAGCATGATTGAGACGTGTTGGTAGGTGAGATCAGGCCGCGGATCTTGGTCGGATTATGTCGGGATGAACCTGGACGGCTTTCGGGAAAAGCCAAGTCAACGCGGTAGCGCACGCTAATGATATAAGGATAGCGCATGCTAAATGCTGAGTACAGTGAAGTCAGTAAGTTTCGTATAGCTGTTAGCGCACGATATGTATATGGACTAGCGCGCGCTAATAACCATTTTCTATATATAGGACATCACCCTTTTTCATTTTTTTTTGAGCTTTCAATTTCCAAACCCGAATTCTGAGACATAGAGAGTCACTCTCTCCATCGTAAACCCTTCATACCATCATCCTAGCCCGAGTTGAAGATTGTAGATCATTGGAGGTTGGTGTTCAAACTCTCGGTGTTTGATTTCTTCAAGTTCCTTCGTGTTCTTCGCTACTTTGAGGTAGGTGATTCTTCACCAATATTAGTAGTATTCTGAAGGATGTTTTGATCATGATATGGGATTATCTAGTCAGTTAAATTCGTAAGTAGTCGAACATCATGTGTTAGTAGGATATTTTTGATGTTTCGGTACTTCTTCATCGTATAAACCATTGAACCTTTTAGTGTTTGAACTCCTAGCATATTCATGAAGCTTCAAACCGATTGTGACCAGTATATGGAGATTATCAAGATCTTAAGTCTTTACATAATGGAATCATACGTTTTAGGATATGAAATGGATTGAACTTAAGATATTTTCTTGAAGATCAAGATGAATTATGGTGTTGTGATGATTATACATATCCTTGAATCTCGTAGTCGTTTAATCCGTAAATATCTTTCACAAACCGTATGAAGATAGTATGCACGGAGATGACATGTTTTATCACTGAAGATTTCATGAGTTTCATCAACATTAGATCAGTTTTTTGCCCAATAGTAAACTACCATGCACAGGTAGCGCACGCTAAGATGTATATATTAACATGCGCTATCAAGAATGAGTAACGTACGCTACGTTTGGTACGTAACGTACGTTATGCCATCAGGCGAGTCAGTCGGCTGATCAGAGAGGACTGCCGATACATAAGTTAGCGTACGCTAGACTTCGTCGTTTACGTACGCTAACGGGCAGGCTTAGCGCACGTTACGTAGAGTACGTAGCGTACGCTAAGTAATTCAGGCAGATTGCATTTTTTTAGAGCTTTCGGCCGTAGACCGGGTTGTTAGATATTCGTACGACATAAGATAAATTCTATATTATTTCTTTTGTTAAGGTTCGAGCTTGCTACGTTGATCGAAGGAGACGGCCTTCGAGTGTGTTGAGATTCGTTGGAGTGATTTGTTCTTGCCATCTTTGAGGCAAGTATCATATTTTAAGCTTAATTGATATTGTATTATTGATCGTGTGTACGATTTATTCGTGTTGTTGAACTTGAGATTATATTCTTTGAGTTGTCATGATATTTACATCGATGAACGTGTTGATTTGCATATGTCTATGCATAACGGTATTGTTTGTGTTGTAAATGATCCGAGGGGATCATGAGGATCTATGCTGAGGGCACTGGATCGAATGTCCACCATGCGTTGGTCCGATGGGATCATCATGGGGATCTATGCTAAGGGCGCTGGATCGTTGGACGGGTTTTCCACCATGCGTTGGTCCGACGGGATCATCATGGGGATCTATACTGAGGGCGCTGGATCGTTGGATTACCCTGTATTGTGTTGATGGAATCGTGAGGATTCACATCGTTGGATTCCAATGACGGAAGTCCGTTTTGTATGTTTATAATGCATTGATGAAATTTGTATTGTGATACTTGTACTAGCATCGTTTTGCTAACCCCTTCGGGGGTGGACATTTGTTTTGATGTTCAGGTAGCCGAGGAGCGGGAGGCGGCTACTGATCTGGCATGACGATGAAATGGATCAGTGATGTGGTTGATGTTTGTTGTTTTTGAGATTTGTCTTCTTGGTTCATTTTCAGTACTCGAGTACGCGTGTCTTATTAATATCATTTCGATATGGTTGTATTAATTAACTCAATGGATCAGTTGGAACCGGTTTTGTAACTTGAAATTTGTGGTATTGTTGGATTGTAATCACATTTCTTTTAATTAGCCTTGTAAATCCTTACTTAAAGGGTTTACGGTGCTGTAATTATTCCGAATATCTCGGGGTGTTACAGAATATGGTATCAGAGCTAAGATTCATGGATATCTTGGCAGTCGGGTTTTAGTTGGGTCTATTTACGTTATTTACGGGTCGTTTGTAACATCACTGCTGAGCCAGCATCATCGTGTGGACCGTGGTTGTAAGTTTCCTAATCTCAGTTACTACCGTTTTATTTAATTCCTTTTTGTGAATATTGACGGACTTTCTTTTAGAAAAGTTGCCCTGGATATTGAGTATTTGTGTTTACAGTATGTTGAGGGGAGGTTGTGGACGCGGACACGGTCGTGGACGCGGACGAGGAAATGCGAGACAAGAAAATTCGGTGTCTACCCCAGAAATAACCGCTAGTCGAACAGATTCCCATTCCGGAGGACAGCAGGGATCAGCAAATAATAATGCGGATCGTAACGTGCCGGGAGTGCTTCAACAGGTGGTTGCCCAGTTAAACCAGTTTGCTCAGGTTGTTGATCGCATGCAGACGGCGATGAGACAACAGCATAACGAGGATAACCGAGGAGACAAATGGCTTACTGAAGTGGTCAAATTGCATCCTCCAAAATTTGACGGTTCTACTGAGACGCTTTCTTGGGATCACTGGTTGAAGGAGTTAGAGAAGATCTTTGCAGGGAATAACTGTCCTAACGACAGAAAGGTTCCGATCGCCCAGTACCTTCTGACTGGGGAGGCTTTCGATTGGTGGGAGGCCATTCGACCTGAGGAGCATATTGTTGACTGGACGGAGTTCAAATTAATGATTGAAGCGCAATATTGTCCTCGCCCAGTTAGAGAGGCCCGAGTTCGGGAGTTTTTCTCACCACAAAATGAGGCATCTGTGACAGACGTGATTAAGACTTTTAATCACCAGTTGATTTATGTGCGCCATTTGGTCAGGAACGAGGCGGAGAGGATTTTCCATTTTGACATGCGGATGAAGCCGGAGATTCAACAATATATGTCCGGATTTGAATGTACCACCCTGCGACAGTATCAGGACAAGGCGTTGGCCTATGATATGAAAGAGGCGGCAGTAGAGAAATCAACGGAAGCAAAGAAGCAGAAAGTGTCTGGCAACTTCACGTAGAATAAGAGTAGTGGGCCCCGCAGGGGCCAGTCCTCATTTCATCCATCCAAGAGGCCTCCGCATCCTTCGCGAGGTGGAAAGAAGTTCCGGGCAGCACCGACCATTTCAGACGCAGGGAAGAAATGTTATAACTGTGGCAAAGCGGGGCATGTTCGACGTGGATCGCTTTCTTGTGACCTGTTTCGAGTGTGGATAGGAAGGACATCGCGCAACATTTTGTGGAAATGAGACTCGATCTTTTGGTACTCGCACTCCTGCACCGGTCCCGAAGGACACTAGTGTAAACCAGACGCAGCAAAGTGGTTTCCAGCAGCAGAATGTTGGGAAAAGAGAGGCATCAAGTGCTGGGTCCGTTCCTCCACGTATTTACGAGATGAAGAAGTCAGACGATCAGAACACGGCTGTTGCATCAGGTACGATTCAGATCCTTTTGCAACCAGTTAGCGTCTTATTCGATTCAGGAGCTACGCATTCTTTCATATCTTTGAACTGTGTTAATCGTTTGAAAATCTCGTGCTTGTATGATTGTGAACCTTATGTTGTGGGATTACTGAGCGGAGAGAAACTTGTGGGAACCTTAGAAACTAGAGATTTTCCAGTGACTATAGGATGGAGAGATTGGCCATCCAATCTTATTGTGGTTGACATCCAAGGTGACGATTTAATTCTTGGAGACGATTGGCTCAACCGTTACGGAGCTATTTTGAATTCGAAAGGGAGTCATTTCTATCATTGCTGATGATGGATATGAACATTTATTCAAAGGATGGAGACCGGGTAGCTCAGGAAAATTAATCAAGGCGATGAAAGCAGTGAAATTACTGAAGCAGAGATGTCATGGAATTTGGTGTTATGCCATGAAGAAAGAAGAAGGAGTAGAACTCTCATCTATTCGAGTTGTGAATGAATTTTCAGATGTATTCCCTGACGAACTACTCCAGGTTACCTCATGAGAGAGAAGTGGAGTTCACTATCGAATTAGAGCTGGAGTCATTCCTATTTCCAGAGCACCATACCGCATGGCGCCAACCGAGATGTATGAACTAAAGAAGCAATGGAGGAATTATTGCGGAAGGGTTACATTCAACCTAGCGTTTTTCTTGGGAGCACCCGTTCTCTTTGTCCGAAAGAAAGATGGATCCCTCCGATTATGTATTGATTACAGGGAGCTAAACAAGGTGACGATCAAGAACAAGTATCCTATACCTCGGATTGACGACTTGTTTGATCAACTGCAAGGGGCAAGGGTATTCTCGAAGATTGACTTGCGATCAGGATATCATCAGTTGAGAATTAAGGAATCGGATATACCGAAATCGCTTTCAGATCCCGGTACGGGCACTATGAATTCGTGGTGATGCCATTCGAACTTACCAACGCTCTTGCGGTACTTATGCAATTGATGAATCAGGTATTCTTAGAATACCTAGACAAGTTTGTGGTCGTTTTCATTGATGACATCTTGATCTATTCGAAAGACACAGAGGAGCATGCCGAGCATTTGCGTGTGGTTTTGAGCACCTTGAGAAATGAACAGCTTTATGCGAAGCTTTCAAAATGCGAGTTCTGGCTTAAGGAAGTAACCTTCCTTGGGCATGTGATATCAGCTGACGGAGTTCAGGTGGACCCGAAGAAAGTCGAAGCAATCTTGGAATGGGAAGCTCCTAATAACATGAAAGAAGTCCGAAGCTTCTTAGGACTTGCTGGATATTATCGCCGTTTTGTAGAGGGATTTTCCAAAATTGCTCGTCCACTCACTCAGCTGTTACAGAAAACTCAAAGTTCACGTGGAATCAACGGAAGCAAAGAAGCAGAAAGTGTCTGGCAACTTCACGTAGAATAAGAGTAGTGGGCCCCGCAGGGGCCAGTCCTCATTTCATCCATCCAAGAGGCCTCCGCATCCTTCGCGAGGTGGAAAGAAGTTCCGGGCAGCACCGACCATTTCAGACGCAGGGAAGAAATGTTATAACTGTGGCAAAGCGGGGCATGTTCGACGTGGATTTCCTTTCTTTGTGACTGTTTCGAGTGTGGATAGGAAGGACATCGCGCAACATTTTGTGGAAATGAGACTCGATCTTTTGGTACTCGCACTCCTGCACCGGTCCCGAATGACACTAGTGTAAACAAGACTCAGAAAAGTGGTTTCCAGCAGATTAATGTTGGGAAAAGAGAGGCATCAAGTGCTGGGTCCGTTCCTCCACGTATTTACGAGATGAAGAAGTCAGACGATCAGAACACGGCTGTTGCATCAGGTACGATTCAGATCCTTTTGCAACCAGTTAGCGTCTTATTCGATTCAGGAGCTACGCATTCTTTCATATCTTTGAACTGTGTTAATCGTTTGAAAATCTCGTGCTTGTATGATTGTGAACCTTATGTTGTGGGATTACTGAGCGGAGAGAAACTTGTGGGAACCTTAGAAACTAGAGATTTTCCAGTGACTATAGGATGGAGAGATTGGCCATCCAATCTTATTGTGGTTGACATCCAAGGTGACGATTTAATTCTTGGAGACGATTGGCTCAACCGTTACGGAGCTATTTTGAATTACTGAAAGGGAGTCATTTCTATCATTGCTGATGATGGATATGAACATTTATTCAAAGGATGGAGACCGGGTAGCTCAGGAAAATTAATCAAGGCGATGAAAGCAGTGAAATTACTGAAGCAGGGATGTCATGGAATTTGGTGTTATGCCATGAAGAAAGAAGAAGGAGTAGAACTCTCATCTATTCGAGTTGTGAATGAATTTTCAGATGTATTCCCTGACGAACTACCTGGGTTACCTCCGCAGAGAGAAGTGGAGTTCACTATCGAATTAGAGCCTGGAGCTGTTCCTATTTCCAGAGCACCATACCGCATGGCGCCAACCGAGATGTATGAACTAAAGAAGCAACTGGAGGAATTATTGCAGAAGGGTTACATTCAACCTAGCGTTTTTTCTTGGGGAGCACCCGTTCTCTTTGTCCGAAAGAAAGATGGATCCCTCCGATTATGTATTGATTACAGGGAGCTAAACAAGGTGACGATCAAGAACAAGTATCCTATACCTCGGATTGACGACTTGTTTGATCAACTGCAAGGGGCAAGGGTATTCTCGAAGATTGACTTGCGATCAGGATATCATCAGTTGAGAATTAAGGAATCGGATATACCGAAATCTGCTTTCAGATCCCGGTACGGGCACTATGAATTCGTGGTGATGCCATTCGAACTTACCAACGCTCTTGCGGTACTTATGCAATTGATGAATCAGGTATTCTTAGAATACCTAGACAAGTTTGTGGTCGTTTTCATTGATGACATCTTGATCTATTCGAAAGACACAGAGGAGCATGCCGAGCATTTGCGTGTGGTTTTGAGCACCTTGAGAAATGAACAGCTTTATGCGAAGCTTTCAAAATGCGAGTTCTGGCTTAAGGAAGTAACCTTCCTTGGGCATGTGATATCAGCTGACGGAGTTCAGGTGGACCCGAAGAAAGTCGAAGCAATCTTGGAATGGGAAGCTCCTAATAACATGAAAGAAGTCCGAAGCTTCTTAGGACTTGCTGGATATTATCGCCGTTTTGTAGAGGGATTTTCCAAAATTGCTCGTCCACTCACTCAGCTGTTATAGAAAACTCAAAGTTCACGTGGAATGAGAAATGCCAGGCTGGTTTTGATGAACTTAAGAAGAGACTAACGACAGCACCTATATTAGCATTACCAGATGGAACTGATGGATTCATGGTATACAACGACGCTTCAAATCAGGGTCTGGGATGTGTGTTGATGCAAAAGGATAAGGTGATTACCTATGCTTCTCGGCAATTAAAACCGTACGAAGTTAATTACCTGACTCACGATCTGGAGTTAGCAGCTGTGGTCTTTGCCTTGAAAATTTGGCGACATTATTTATACGGCACTCATTGCTAGATCTTTACAGATCATTAAAACCTCAAGTACATTTCCAGTCAGAAATAATTAAACATGAGGAAGAGAAGGTGGCTGGAATTGATCAAGGATTACGACTTGGAAATTCTCTATCATCCGGGTAAAGCAAACGTAGTAGACAATGCATTGAGTCGAAAACCTATTTCTCTTCGTGTGTTGGTAGCACTTACGCCCCAAACCAGCATTCAACGAGAACTAATCCGCGAAGGAATTGAAGTATGGTCACCAGAAATCCTAGGGCAACTATATGTGATGGAACTGACTTCGTCTCTAGTTGAGGAAATCAAATCTAAGCATTTGAACGATTCTCTGATCCTTCGGTTATGTGACGAAGTAAAGAAAGGAAAGGCCCCAGGATTCGTGATACAAGATGATGGAGTTCTGAGATTTCAAAGTCGACTTTGCGTTCCCAATGATGATGATTTGAGACGGAAAATTTTGAAGGAAGCTCACAACGCTCCATATTCTATTCACCCAGGCAGTAGTAAGATGTATAAGGATATAAAACAAAACTTCTGGTGGGGAAATATGAAGAAGGACGTAGCAGAGTACGTTTCGAAGTGTTTGACTTGTCAGCAGGTTAAGATCGAACATCAATGACCTGCCGGAATGTTAAAATCGCTTCCGATTCCCGAGTGGAAGTGGGAGGGTATCTCGATGGATTTCATCACCAATATGCCAAGGACCAAGACGAGAATGAACATGATTTGGGTTATAGTTGATCGACTAACCAAGTCGGCTCATTTCCTAGGAATTAAAGACACGTGGGGACCAGAGAAATTGGCACGAGTATTTATTGCGGAGATAGTCAGATTGCATGGGACGCCGAAGACCATTATTTCAGATCGAGATGGTCGCTTCGTGTCGCACTTCTGGAAAGCAGTTCACAGGGCTTTGGGGACCGAGCTGAACTTTAGCATGGCTTATCATCCCCAAACGGACGGTCAGTCCGAAAGGACTATACAAATAGTAGAAGACATGCTGAGAGCTTGTGCTTTGGATTGGTCAATTGATTGGGAAGTTCACTTGCCATTGATTGAATTCACCTACAACAATAGTTGGCATGCTTCTATTAAGATGGCACCATTTGAAGCTTTGTACGGGAGAAGATGTCGATCACCCTTGTGCTGGGATGATTCTTCGGACTTGATCGGGACGGAACCGGAATTGATAGTTCAGACTCAAGAGAAGATAGCTTTGATTCGGGAAAGACTGTTGACTGCCCAGAGTCGACAGAAGTCTTATGCAGATGTACATCGTCGCCCTCTAGAGTTCGACGGTGGGGAACATGTACTATTGAAGGTATCTCCTACACGAGGGATTTTCCGTTTTGGGAAAAAGGGTAAGCTAAGTCCGAGATATATCGGACCATTCGAGATCCTCGAGAGGGTTGGAGATTTAGCATACAGGTTGGCCTTACCGCCATCGCTGAGTCACGTTCACAATGTGTTTCACGTATCCCAATTGCGGAAGTATGTACCGGACCCCAGTCACGTCATTGATTTCGACGAGATCGAGATAGCTAATGACGGCACCTTCGAGGAGAGACCAATCAAGATACTTGAGAGTCGGATCAAACAGTTGAGGAATAAACCAATACACTTGGTTAAAGTACAATGGTCACGACACGGAGCTGAAGAGGCCACTTGGGAAATGGAGGACAGTATGAAGACTAAATTTCCGGAGTTGTTTTCATCTTAAGTTTCGGGACGAAATTTCTTTTTAGAGAGAGAGGATGTAATGCCCGAGATTTCTGATGTGTAATTGAACCTTGTGATATTGTATTTGTTGTATTTTGATCTGAGTATTATTCTCCGTATTTCATGATCCGGTGTTGTTGAGCGCATGATTTCATGATTGTGTTCAATATTGTGATTTTGCACTTGTAGCGCATGCTATCGACTAGGCGTAGCGTACGCTAATTTGGGTTTAGTAGCGCACGCTATATATGAACCTTAGCGCGCGCTATACGTAGTCAGCATGATTGAGACGTGTTGGTAGGTGAGATCAGGCCGCGGATCTTGGTCGGATTATGTCGGGATGAACCTGGACGGCTTTCGGGAAAAGCCAAGTCAACGCGGTAGCGCACGCTAATGATATAAGGATAGCGCATGCTAAATGCTGAGTACAGTGAAGTCAGTAAGTTTCGTATAGCCGTTAGCGCACGATATGTATATGGACTAGCGCGCGCTAATAACCATTTTCTATATATAGGACATCACTCTTTTTCATTTTTTTTTCAGCTTTCAATTTCTAAACCCGAATTCTGAGACATAGAGAGTCACTCTCTCCATCCTAAACCCTTCATACCATCATCCTAGCCCGAGTTGAAGATTGTAGATCATTGGAGGTTGGTGTTCAAGCTCTCGGTGTTGGATTTCTTCAAGTTCCTTCGTGTTCTTCGCTACTTTGAGGTAGGTGATTCTTCACCAATATTAGTAGTAGTCTGAAGGATGTTTTTGATCATGATATGGGATTAGCTAGTCAGTTAAATTCGTAAGTAGTCGAACATCATGTGTTAGTAGGATATTTTCGATGTTTCGGTACTTCTTCATCGTATAAACCATTCAACCTTTTAGTGTTTGAACTCCTAGCATATTCATGAAGCTTCAAACCGATTGTGACCAGTATATGGAGATTATCAAGATTTTAAGTCTTTACATAATGGAATCATACGTTTTGGGACATGAAATGGATTGAACTTAAGATATTTTCTTGAAGATCAAGATGAATTATGGTGTTGTGATGATTATACATATCCTTGAATCTCGTAGTCGTTTAATCCATAAAGATCTTTCACAAACCGTATGAAGATAGTATGCACGGAGATGACATGTTTTATCACTGAAGATTTCATGAGTTTCATCACCATTAGATCAGTTTTTTGCCCAATAGTAAACTGCCATGCACAGGTAGCGCACGCTAAGATGTATATATTAACGTGCGCTATCGGGAATGAGTAACATACGCTACGTTTGGTACGTAACGTACGTTATGCCATCAGGCGAGTCAGTCGGCTGATCAGAGAGGACTGCCGGTACATAATTTAGCGTACGCTAGACTTCGTCATTTACGTACGCTAACGGACAGGCTTAGCGCACGTTATGTAGAGTACGTAGCGTACGCTAAGTAATTCAGGCAGATTGCATTTTTTAGAGCTTTCGGCCGTAGACCGGGTTGTTAGACATTCGTACGACATAAGATAAATTCTATATTATTTCTTTTGTTGAGGTTCGAGCTTGCTATGTTGATCGAAGGAGACGGCCTTCGAGTGTGTTGAGATTCATTGAAGTGATTTGTTCTTGCCATCTTTGAGGCAAGTATCGTATTTTAAGCTTAATTGATATTGTATTGTTGATCGTATGTACGATTTGTTCGTGTTGTTGAACATGAGATTATATTCTTTGAGTTGTCATGATATTTACGTCGATGAACGTGTTGATTTGCATATGTGTATGCATAACGATATTGTTTGTGTTGTAAATGATCCGAGGGGATTATGAGGATCTATGCTGAGGGCGCTGGATCGAATGTCCACCATGCGTTAGTCCGACGGGATCATCATGGGGATCTATGCTGAGGGTGCTGGATCGTTGGACGGGTTTTCCACCATGCGTTGGTCCGACGGGACATCATGGGGATCTATACCGAGGCCGCTGGATCGTTGGATTACCCTGTATTGTGTTGATGGAATCGTGAGGATTCACATCGTTGGATTCCGATGACGGAAGTCCATTTTGTATGTTTATAATGCATTGATGAAATTTGTATTGTGATACTTGTACTAGCATCTTTTTGCTAACCCCTTCGGGGGTGGACATTTGTTTTGATGTTCAAGTAGCCGAGGAGCGGGGAGACATCCACAGTACCGGCATGACGATGAAATGGCTCAGTGATGTGGTTGATGTTTGTTGTTTTTGAGATTTGTCTTCTTGGTTCATTATCAGTACTCAAGTACGCGTGTCTTATTAATATCATTTCAATATGGTTGTATTAATTAACTCCATGGATCAGTTGGAACCGGTTTTGTAACTTGAAATTTGTGGTATTGTTGGATTGTAATCACATTTCTTTTAATTAGCCTTGTAAATCCTTACTTAAAGGGTTTACGGCGCTGTAATTATTCCGAATATCTCGGGGTGTTACACTAGCGATCGACTCCCAAGGCGATCTCCTTTTGGCAACTAGCGATCAACTCTGGTGCCCGACCAAGGACCCGTCCTGTGCCACGAACAAGGCTATTGTCCGTCCAAATCTACAAAGACTGGATCACGAAGCAAGGATCCATGTGCAGATCCGAGAAAGGCGCCGCAGAACATGGATCGTTGACTCCAGCCCATCAGCAGCTGTCAGTGACAAGGACGACCTCACCTACCGACAGATCCGCCGAAAGGTCCTAGGTAGGGCCTCCCAAGACAGCGACATAGATGCGTGTTGGCCTCTGGTTCGCACTTCTAGCATCCAGCAACTTCTGCGGACCTTAGGGAGACTAACCCATGTGCTAAAGACGATCGCCCGCTTATTATAATACAGCAGAGGCGATTGCCCAGCGACTCCCAGTCCTATAAATAGAGAACCTCCAGCAACTGGAGAAAGGTTCCGGAAAACATTCAGAAAAATTCAGAAGAACTCTCTCTTCTCAACTTTCTCTCTTGAATCTATTTTAGGATTTCTCTCTCAGCACCTCTCAACCAAAAGACGGTCGGCAGAGGCAAGAACTCCCTACAGTTCAGATTCGAAGAGATTCACAATCTCATAAGCTCAGATACTCGGCTAATTCACACAGTGAGAGACCGTCGATTTCTCACACTCAGTACAACATTCCATCATTGTTACAAGAACTCACGGAGCATCACCTGTGGTTCTTCCGGCAATCTTCAGCACTCGATAGCTAAGATAACTAGGGTCTTTACACTCATTGTAATTATACTCTAACATTAATATTTGTACTCCCAAGTATTTGTATTAATAACATCTCGCGAGAGCATTCAAGCCCGGGACTAACAACCCCGGAAAATCTTGTGTTATTTACTTTCCCCACGGACGTGCTATCGCATTTGTTTGTTACTCGACCATTCCAGCAATATCATCTCCGGATAATATTTTGGGTAACAACAATTGGCGCTAGAAGAAGGGGATCTTAACCTTTATTTTCATTCCTACCGTCTCGAAGAACACTCACTGTCCCCCGGGGCATATACTTGAAGAAACACTCACTGTTCTTCAAAGAAAAACCTTCAGATTCATGACGTCTGCCACCACATCTAAGAGAGCCTCTCTCCGAACTGCCGGACATCATATTCCGGCTCAATCCGAGCCCCAGCCTACGGTAGGGGGGTAGCCGCGGCGACGCGAGACTCTCGATCCCGCACCTGAGGGACGGCGCCAACCTTTCGCTCGACCAGTTCCAAACCGCGGAACAGATCGAGGAGGCTATGGTCATCCTAAGGGAGCGACGGAGAGCATGCGCAGCGCCCGCTATAACCCCCTCGGCCATCCGCCGCGTGGGCAAACAGAAGCTCAAGGGGTTACTGTTAGAGCGATCGTCAGAAAGCCCCGATTTGCGAGAAAAGGCTCTCGCAAGGCGGGACGGTTCCATCTTCAGCCGCTTGGGAAGCGATCCATCATGGAGACTGGGGCATTCTGGCCCCATCCACGAGACGACGGAATCCGAGTCCGTCACCAGAAGTTTGGCCTACCCAACTCCAAACCAATTACAGGTCAGCCGTCTGGCCCTCATCCGCCAAAGAGTCGAGCCACGCGGCAAGGACATCATCGACAGCGGAGCCAGGAGATCAGTACTTGATCGCGCGGCTCCCACTCCGAGCGCCTAGCCGCGAGCAGCCAGGCCGCGGCGATGGCCGCTATGCAACGCCAGCTCGACGAGATGAAAGCGCTCTTGGAAACTGGGGCAAGCGCCGGTGGAAAGATCATCGGACCAACTGAGCCACTCGCGGTCCACATCGAGCTTGCCCCCGTGCAACCAAGGACCGCCCCTCCCAAAACACCTCTATATGAAGAGAGATCGGACACCGAGACTCACCTAAGCAAGTTTCGGATTTACATGACCTGGTGTGGGGCATCAGACGCGACCAAGTTCCGAATATTCCCATTAACATTGGGCGAGCTGGCCCATAGGTGGTACGTCTCACTACCACCCTGATCGATCATTTCCTTTGAGAAACTGGCGAGTGACTTCACGTCATACTTCGCCGCCAAGGTCGCCAGACCAGAAGGCCCCCACCGCATGATGAAAATCAGGCAGGGGGAATACGAATCCGATGCAGATTATATCGACCGAGTAGATGAAATAGTCCTCACCGACGAGCCCATCAGTGACGAGCTCGCTCTCTACTCGGTCCTGGGGGGATTCTATAGTCATTCACCCATGTTTAGACACCTCACGAAGGACATCCCCCCGACCTACGCGATCTTCCACGCTAAGGCCGCCAATTTTATGGCCAGGCAGAGGCTGCTCACCCTCTGCCTAGGCGAAGGGACGCCACCTCCCGTCCGAAAGACGGCGATCGTCAAAACCAAAAAGGCGGTCGCCAAGCCACCCAGTGATCTCAAGGCGTTCGAGGATGTGGAAGCCTATCTCCTCCACAAGTTCAACCGAACTCCAGCCCACATTTTTTACGCCATCAAGGGGTGCGAACCGCTAAACAAGCCAAAGGCGATAAGGGACAACGGTCATCTGGACCACAATCAATATTGTGCTTACCACAAGAGTCCCGGCCACAGCACCAACCAATGCTGCGACCTCCTCAGACAACTCTGGATATTGTTCGAGGAGGGCAAGTTGGACAGTTTATTGGTTTAGCCGGAGCCCCATCGATCTCCCGATGCGGTCGCCAGAGTCGAACACGAACAGGCTGGGAAGCTCATACGAGCCGACCCCTCGATCAACCTCGGCGACCGGATCTATATGCTTCAATCAAGAGAAGGGAACTTCGGAAGTCTCTCCCCGATTCCCGCCTTACCAAACCAAAGGCTACTGCCTGAGCAAATGCTTTGAAAAAGAGGATGACTCGCCCGCCATCTAAAGTTCGTCATTTAACCTGATGGACCTAGGCAGCGATCGCCTCCCCTAGCACAACGTATACCGTCGAGGATCGCCAACTAACCTGACGGTCCGAGGTAGAAAAGTGCCGCCATGGTTGTGAAGGTCGATGAAACCGACGACCCGTCCATGCAAGGTTCCTTTAGGCAACGATTGCTTGCCCTTCGTTTAAATACGAGGGGAGCGTAGCCGAAGGACCCTCCAAAAACAAATCAGAGGATGACTCGCTCACGCCCTAAAGTTCATCATCAACATGGAGAACCTAGGCAAGCGATCGCCTCCCCTTACACAACGTATACCGTCGAGGATCGTCATCTGACATGATGGTCCGAGGTAGAAGAGTGTCGACATGGATATGGAGGACGATGGAACCGTTCTCTGTGCCCGTGCAAGGTCCCTTTAGGCCACGATCGCTCGCCCTTCGTTTAAATACAAGGCGGGCGTAGCCAAAGGGCCCTCCAAAACAGATCTGTGGACACGTTCGCCTGCCCTCAAAGGTCCATCACCTAGCATGGTGGATCCGGACAAGGCGATGCGTCCCTCCCCCCGTCACAACGTATACTGTCGAGGATCGCCATCTAACATGGCGGTCCGAGGTAGAAAAGTGCTAACAAGCCGCGGTCGTAGAGTCGATTAATCCGACGATGCCCCGCATAAGGACTCCTCCAGACCAAGACCGCACGCCCTTCGTTTAAATACGAGGTGGGCGCAGCCTACGGAGGACCCTCACAATTAAGTGAGTCGCGAGAACTTGGCCATCAGACGGAATGTCGCTCGCGCACAAGACATGGTCGCGGAGGTCGGTTCCATCGAACTCCACGATCGTGCATGGTTCCTCTAGGCTGAGATGGTCGGCCTTTCTCGAGAAATCTGCAAAATTGAAGACCGCTCACTCAACGATTTATTTTCGCCCCCTTACTTTCACTAAGTGAACAAAAATAAGGGGGAAGGGCGGAGCTATATATACGACGATCGTCCCTATTCAATTACATACGGAGATCGCCATTTTTCAAATGTATTTGCAGCGATCGATTTTGTTGTAAAAGTTATCAATATGAGTTTATCAATTCAGTTGGAGCTGTACGCGCAACAATATTTCCTCACACATTTGTATAAAGTCATGCAAAGACTCAGAAAGACAATCATTCAAGCAATAAATCAAAGAAACAAATTTTCATTTCATTACTTGGAATGCAAAAGTACAAACACGATCGCCCAAAGCCATAAGTACAAGGAAAGCAACAATAATTACAAGGCAAAGACAAAACTAAAAGGATGTAAGACCTCAGGCTGCCCCTGCCTGGCCTTCACCTTCGACCGCTGGATCAGCCTGCGCTCCCCGCCAGCCTCCGGAGCTGCCTCCCCGTCCTCCGGGGCATTTGGATGAACGAAATTTTTGGGAGTCGGGTACCAGCTCAGGTCTACGCCGATATCCGAGAGGTCCAAGATCGGCATGGAGAAGGCAGGATGAAGAGGATGCTCCAGCGCTTATGCCTTGAAGTTTTCAGCCAGAGGGCCGACCTCCAGCCCTCCCTTCTTAGCGGCGTGGAGCGAGTCAGCAAACGCCATGTAATAGGCAAACTCGCTGATGACCTCCACATTGAGAAATGGATCGGCCTCGGTCGCCTCCATCTTTCCTTTCAACTCCGCAACCGCCTGATGCGCACCGTGGAGCTCGGACTCCTTAGCAGCCGTTTCTCCCCTCGACGATGCCAGCTCGCTAGTCAGCCGAGCGACGGTCACCTTTAGCTGGTCGGCTTCCTTCTGAGTAGCCGAATACGACCGACGGGCCTCTGTCATCTGATCCCGAAGCCGGTCGACCGTTGCCCAGGCTCGCTCAGAATCCTGTCTCGCCAGCTCAAGATCCTGACTTGCCCGTTTAGCTGCATCCAAGGAGTCCTTCTCCATAGCCACGATCCTGTCAGCAAACTCGGAGATCTTTTTTCGATAGGCCTCGAGGTCCGCCTGAAGAAGGGAAGTAGAAGGACGCCCATCGAATTACTTCACATCTTGGGCAGCCATCGTCACCGCCTGGAGGGAGAGAGCGAAGGCAGCCTGCATCGTGTCCCCGGATCGCTGGGGGGCGATCACATCCAAGTCGGTCGTCCAGGCCTTCGGTAGAGCAGAAACAGCCCGGGTGACGTATTGCGGGACATCACAGGCCTCACGAGGAGATCGCCTCGCGAGAAAATCTAATACCAGCGGTGAGCAAGCCGGGTTAGCGCAGCGGATCCTGTATCAAGAACAAAAGAGTTAGCACATCTCCTACGCAAGTGGCAAACTCAGCAAACAAACAAAGTTTACCTCTCGGCTTTCTCGGGGTCGCGGCCGAAGTACGGTTTCCCGCGAGGGGTCTCGGCCTCAGCAATCGCCACGGCCTGCAGGAAAGCCGACGAAGGCATAGGCTCATCCACCAAGGGGACCGCGGTGAGCGGAGGCGCGCCGATCGGCGGCTCACCAGCAGGGGCAGAGACTGGGGGTTCCCCCGACCTCTATCACTTGTGGTTCAGCCGGATCCCCTCCTCCCGAACCTCCCCCTCCGCTGCGATCGGTTCTACATGAGGCCTCACCTCCGGAATAAGAGGTAGCGCCACCGGAGGAACTTGACTCGATTTCTTCTGGCACAGGCGACTCAAAACTCTGGGGTTCGACATGGCAATCTCCGACGAAGGCTCCAAGAAGCGAGGGAAGCGGACCTCTGCAAAAAGAAATGATCAAACAACGGTTAGACACATTCTTCAAACTTGACGGTCGCCAAGCAAAAGGAGATCGTGGGAATTCATACCTGGGACCAAAAGGTGTTGCGGAAGACGGAATAATCGAGCAGAAAACCAACGGCTCGCTTTGTTAATCCGGCGAGCATCTATATCATCGTCCGGAAGACTGCGTATCCGCTCCCAGACGACCAGAAAATCGAAAGGTAGTTCGTCAGCTGCCGGATATGGAAACCTGCAAAAAGAAGACCAAATTAGATCACTTCAGAACATATCCTAACAGAGGGAGAGTCAGAACCCTTACTCGGATTCCTCTCCCAAAAGTTGGTGGGAATATCGAGCTCGCCCGTGGGATTGTCGCTCGCTAATGCCTTCCATGCACCACCGACCCAGAACCATTCCGCCGGATCGCCCCGCACCTTATTCGGGACCCCGAGGATCACCCGACCGGAACGGCCATGGAAATGATAGCCACCGACAGACCCTTTCTGAACCATCAACTTGAATAAGTGGTTCATCTCCAATGGCGAGGGAAGGCGGTACAGTCGGTGATCGCCGAACAAGGTGAGGGCACAGACGATCTGGAGCCAGGCGTTCGGCGTTAGCTGAAGCGGCGCCACGTTCCAAGCGACCAACAAATTAGAGACGGCAAACGATAGAGGGAGCCGCAGCCTGGCCTTATCGCCTCATTCACGGTGACCATACCCTCTGGAGGTTGGTCGGCTCGCTCGTTCTCAGCCAGCGCGAACAGATCCACATCTGAGGGGATATGGTACCTCGCCCTCCAGATGGCTAGGTCCTTCCTGGTCTCCGAGATCCTGATCTAGCCAAGGGACCACTGAGAGCGCTGCGCGTCCCGAAACAGCGACCGCTTCGTGGATTGATAGGGATGGGCGATCGAGTACTCCCGATAGTCGAACTTGGGACTCGGACTGGCCAACCTCTCCATGATTTCTGCGAAGGCCAAGTAGGCTTGGCCAAAGGCGTTATGTTGCTCCCAGTACGCCCTCACCGCCAAATCCTTCTCCACCAGCAAACGTTTTTGCTCAGCCGCAGCCTCCCTGGCAGCATCAGCCTCGCTGAATAGTGCCTCGACTTCTGCATGATTAATACCGGCGCGGACAGCCTCGACAGCCGTCTCCATATGGAATTCCGTGGAGGAGCCTTCCCAGAAAGTCGAAGTCCCGGCGACAGAGGCGATGCCCATTTCAGACGATGAAGGTACTCCACACATTCTCAAAAAGAAAAGGGAAAAAAAGGAGTGGTTCTTACCGAAGGGTTGAGTCGATCGACGATCGGCAGACAGAAGCTTCAGAAAAATTTTTGGCTATCTTCCTCTCCGATGAAATCGCATAAGGATTCTGACTCTGTAACCCAGACCCTTTTTATAGAAGAAGGCGGGGGCTTCCGTGCAAATAAGGAGAATCTCGAGGGCTGAAGTGCAACTGTCGGTTAGAGTCGCAATCAATGCCTCCCTTGAAACCCGCGTACGCATCGTTTCAAGGATACGCCAGACGAGGAGTCTTAACTAGCCGTCGGTCTCCCCCAACAGGAACCCGACACGTGCCCCAGTGACTTTTCCACGACCGCTGTCATTTTCCGCTCATTTCAGCGACCGACCAGGTCATCCAAATTTAAAACCAATCCGCTCAAAGATGATCGCTTGTTCCGTAAAATGCTGAGTCACTCGTCAAAGTTAAGCGATCGCCAGTAGAATCACCTCACCTCACGTCTCCAACATCGGAGTGAGCTGGGGGGCAATTGTTGTGCGGCGATTTATACGCCTCGACGGCGATCGGTATAAGGGCCGAGCGACCGAGTTCACGACCAAATGAGCTACTGCGAACTTGTCAAAATGAAGGTAACAGTCCACCTTCGAGTATCTAGCGATCGACTCCCAAGGCAATCGCCTTTTGGCATCTAGCGATCGACTCCCAACACGATCGCCTTTTGGCAACTAGCGATCGACTCTGGTGCCCGACCAAGGACGACCGTCCTGTGCCACGAACAAGGCCATCGTCCGTCAAAATCTACAAAGAGTGGATCACGAAGCAAGGACCCATGTGCAGATCCGCGAAAGGCGCCGCAGAACATGGATCATTGACTCCAGCCCATCAGCAGCTGTCAGTGACAAGGACGGCCTCACCTACCGACAGATCCGCCGAAAGGTCCTATGTAGGGCCTCCCAAGACAGCGACATAGATGCATGTTGGCCTCTCATTGGTTTGCACTTCTAGCAGCCAGCAACTTCTGTGGACTTTAGGGAGACCAACCCATGTGCTAAAGACGATCGCCCGCTTATTATAATACAGCAGAGGCGATCGCCCAGCGACTCCCAGTCCTATAAATAGAGAACCTCCAGCAACTGGAGAAAGGTTCCGGAAAACATTCAGAAAAATTCAGAAGAACTCTCTCTTCTCGACTTTCTCTCTTGAATCAATTTTAAGATTTCTATCTCAACACCTCTCAACCAAAAGACGGTCGGCAGAGGCAAGAACTCCCTACAGTTCAGATTCGAAGAGATTCACAAGCTCAGAAGCTCAGATACTCAGCTAATTCACACAGTGAGAGACCGTCGATTTCTCACAGTCAGTACAACATTCCATCGTTGTTACAAGAACTCACAGAGCATCACCTCTGGTTCTTCCGGCAATCTTCAGCACTCGATAGATAAGATAACTAGGGAATTTATACTCATTGTAATTGTACTCTAACATTAATATTTGTACTCCCAAGTATTTGTATTAATAACATCTCACGAGAGCATTCAAGCCCGGGACTAACAACCCCGGCAAATCTTATGTTATTTACTTTCCCCACAGACGTGATCTCGTATTTGTTTGTTACTCGACCATTCCAGCAATATCATCTCCGGATAATATTTTGGGTAACAACACAACAGTCTTAATACATATGATTCTGGAACCTTCCTCCATAAGTTATCTAGTTTGGAAAAGTCAGATGAAGCTTTTGCTTCAAGGACAAACATTGTATGGCTACGTCGATTGCACCGTGACTGCCCCATCACCCTTCCTTACTCGATCGGGTCTAAATCCAACTCCCTTCTATAAATGCATTCTTCGATCTACTCAAATATCTGATTTTGCTCACACGTGTTGTCCTTTGCTTCTTTTTTTGTCTCCATTTGTGTGCCCACCTCTTACTCTGAAACAGTCCCGTGATCCTCTTTAGCAAGAGGCTATGAATGAAGAATCTGTTTTGGACATCATGCTTGGGACTTGGTTTCTCCTTCATATGGTAATAGAATTATTAATTCGTGATGGGTGTACAAGATAAAAACCAAGTCTGATGCTTTTATCGTGTGATATAGAGCTTTTTGATCGCAAGAGATCTGCTCAGATATATGGTCTGGATTATTAGGAAACTAATGCACCTATTGCAAAGATGACCTATGTTCGGCTTCTTATTGCAGTAACCTATGTTCGTCATTGGCATATTTCACATATGGATGTTAAAAATGCCTTCTTGAATGGGGATCTTCAAGAGGATTGCAAAGATGACCTATGTTCGGCTTCTTATTGTAGTAACCTATGTTCGTCATTGGCATATATCACATATGGATGTTAAAAATGCCTTCTTGAATGGGGATCTTCGAGAGGAAGTCTATACAGTTCCCAGCTTGGTGTTTCTCATCTATACTTCAAGTGTGCAGGCTTAAAAGGCAATGTATGATCTCAAACAATCCCCAAGAGCTTGGCAACAAGTTATCCAGTTTCATATTTTTGCTTGGTTTTACTTCTAGTTTTGTGACTCGACGTCACATCGTCTCATGTAGGACATATCCTGATCTTGTTATATGTTGATGATATGATTATTGCATGTAACGATGTTAATGGTATCATAGACCTAAAATCTAATATATCTCGTCAGTTTGAGATAGGAATTTAGGTCGTCTTTGTTACATTTTAGGTGGTGTAATATCCGGATAATTGTTGAGTATTTTCATTTGTATTTGAACCTTGTAATATTCGACTTTGTGGTATCAATAATCAAAGTGTAATTTTTCCCATATTTGCATTCCAACAGTCATGATCATATTAGGAAGAGTTTTTAAATTCATGCATGCTGCTACGTCATAACGTACGGTAGCAGTTAAGATTAACGTACATTATGAGCTGAAGATAGCATACGCTATGGACGAAGCATAGCATACGTAACAGGCAGTCAAATAGATCAAGTTGGTCGGCATATGAGCCAGCTTGGGATGGGGTCAGATAGGATTAGATTCCCGCGTGATCCGGACAACTTTTCGATAAAGTAAGTCAATGAGGCATAATGTACGCTAAAGAACTAAGATAGCGTACGCTACACAGAGCTTATTACGTACGTAAAAGGTTATGGTTAACGTACGTTAAGGAGGTTAGAAAATGAGTTAGTAGCTACTGTCGGATGTTAAGTACGCTAAAGATTTCAGATAGCATACGTTAAAATGATAACGTACGTAAGGCTGTGAGATTAACATACGTAAAGATCAGGGTTATATAAATAGGACAGCACCCCTTTCATTTCTTACATCCTTCATTCTCCTTTTGTCCGACCTCTGCCATCTCCAGAACTACTCCAATGAATATACCCCTTATATTAGCCTCTCTACCTAGTTTAGAAGATCGTAGACATCTCAGATTGGTGTTCAAGACTACGGTGTCGAGTTCTACCGATCATTTCATCGTTATTCTTCGTGTAAGGTATGTTAGGATAATCTCAGCTCATATTTCGTTTAAGGAAGATTGTTCTGGACATGTTGATGATGTTATAAGGAATTATTAATCATGCTTGAACTAGATATCATAAGTTTGGGAGATTATGATGATTAAGCTTAGGTGTTTCGTAATGATATGTTGGCCTATGATTACATTGAGTATTAGGATGAAGTTTCAGAAATATTCATGTCCTCTCCTTGATGATTTAGAAATAAGTAGAGATTGGATGACTTAAAGTTGAAATATTCATAATGGATGAATGATTATGATAATTATCGAAGCCTGCACCACCAAGAATATGACCTTTGTCTTTTGATGAAAATCATTGATTGAGTATCCTTCATATATCTTTCATTGTTAGAAGATGAAGATGATAATTTTTGGTATGTTGAACCATTAGCACTCTTATAGGAGGTGTGATCATTGAAGAAGGGTGGGAGTTTTAGTTAAACTTGAATTAAACTTACAAGGACCGAGTGAATATGTTCCTTGGTATGATGTTTGGGATATGTTCATCACAATCATGTTTTTGATAAGAACCAATGAGTAGTTGCACCGTACACGTATAAGTTGATAATCTTCGTTTCGAGTATTGAATTCTTGACGACATGAATATACTTGAATTTCGTAGACATTGTCGTGTTATCCCCAATATTGGCATTCAATTCAATTGATGTATATTGGAAGTCCGACTAAGTGTTCGTCTTTTGTTGAACCGTGAACCGACTGTATGTAGGATGTTTAAATCTGATCATAGTTTAGATACGTTAGATGATCGTGTGCTAGTTACATATACGCTTGTTGAACTCTTCGTATTTGATTATTGTGTAAAGGTTCTAGACTTGCAAGTGGTTAGACGAAGGGACGACCTTCGAGTGTTTTGGTGATTGTCGAAGTATTTAAACCTTGTCATCATTATAAGGCAAATACTATAATTACGTTTTATGTATTGATCTTATACCTGTTGTCGTGCATATGTGTCGTTGTTATATGTCCACCTCGTGTTGGTCCGACGGGATCATATTGAGATCTATGCTAGTGTGCGCTGGATCATTGGACAAGTTTTTTCACCTCGTGTTGGTCCGACGGGATCATCTTGGGATCTATGCAGTGAACGCTGGATCATCGGAATTATCATGTGTATGTTGTATCATGTTATGTTTATCTTGTTGCGTATGGTATTGTGAGTCTTCTCGTGGTAGAGACTCATTTTTATTATTATTGAGGATGTTGTTATTATTCTTCGCGAGACATTGAATAATCTATTGGTGTATAATTATCGTACTTGTACTAGCATCGTTGTGTTAACCCCTTCGGGGTGGACATTTATTTTCTGTTCAGGATACAGGAGGACGGGGAAGCAACCACTTGAGCTGCATGACGACGAGGGTGCGGAGTGATGTTATGGCCGGAATGGTTTGTCAGTTGCGTTTTGTTTTTAAATAAGTACTCGAGTACGCTGTTGTTTTGTCGTCTTTGAAGTTTGTATTCAGATGTGGATTGATTTGTATGTTTTAAACTGGTGATGTAATAATTATTTCTATGATTGGTATTTAATGTTATTTTTAAATTCTTAGCCTTGTAAATCCTTATATCGAGGATTTACGGTGTTGTAATAATCCTGAATATCTCGGGGTGTTACATTAGGTATATGATTCTGAGAGGGATATCATGTGGTATCCAAGCCTCACACTACTTGTTTGGCCAATGTGATTCTCGTGTTACTTGTCAATTGTATGCTAGTTATGCTTACTTTGACATATCATAGTTTGTTTTATCTTATAATGCACTTCAATGCATTTTCAATGCATTCAATAATACTAAATTTTTAAATTTAATTACGAAAACTTAAATGTGGAGTGGATATTACTTTTGTATGACGATTAAACATAAGCCAAAATATACACTAAGCACATTGATATACCTAGAATTATTGAATGTGTCACTCATGTGTCTAGTAAGGTTAACCGATTTATGTTGGGGTTTCAGTCAGTGTATGTTCTGATTCAGTTTAAGTTGATGGCTCAAGTGAATAACCCTTGTCTAATCCAATAACACAAGTCAAATATCTTGATTTTGTCAACACCATATATGGTACAATTTGTGGTAGCATCTAATAACTTTTGTTAAATAATTTGATCTATCAACTTCGTATTCGTTCATTGCAATAGGTACAATTGAACTTATCTTTTAGTTTATGATACGAACCATATCACATTTACAAATGAGTACTTACATCCTTCTATATAGTGTCATATGTCGGAGTCTTTAGAAATATGACAACAAACTTCTTTTCTAGTATTTTTGGCTTTATTCGCATAAAGCAACCGACTTTGAATAATAAAACCACATACTAAACTCTTACAAAACCCATGTACCTGTCATACATGCCTAAATATGGCCCATTCATACTAGCGGTTCAATAAAATATAAGAACCGGATCATATCCAATTGAACCGCCTATGCTTTCAAACCTGATTTGTAGAAGTTACTAAGGAATATTTTGTATCTTTCACCTCCAAAACTGACTTACCATCACTTGTATATGAGATAAAGATGATCGTAAGACACAATCTTAAGTTTACAAATAAGCTTTCAAATTCACCAAAACTTTAAGGAGAATTCATCAAAACACCAACGCCTCAATTTCTTTGAAAATCAAGGTGATTTTTCTTTATTTTGCTCTTATTCTTGTTATGTTCCTTGTTTATTTTAATGTTGGTAGAGCTTGTGTAGGAACTTACACATGTTATAATTATGATAAAAACTCATACAGGATTAAACTTGTGTTTACTATGGATATAAGGCTTAAAAAGCACTATGATAATAAAAGAGTCAATTCTGTGACCTTTTAGACATATTCCTATAATTAATGAATTCATGTGTTTTAGGGGCAAGGATTACCATATATTTATTCTTAAGTACCTTATGATGTTATTTTAATATATGGTTCGAATTCAATGTAAATTCAGGTGGTTATAAGCAAAAAAAGTTCTAGTAATTTTAAGACTTTGATAAATTTATATTGTTGTAAAAACTTATAATTATGGGTTGTAAGATTTGAGTAGATAATATAAATAGAAATTAATAGATTCCTTAATGTAGTAAAAATCCAAAATAAGTTTATTGGCTGGTATACATCAAAAGATAGAAATAAGCTTGTACAACACCAAATATGTCTACATAGAAAGTCGTAAAAAAATTTAGATATGAAGTGAGTTATTTATGTATACCATTTAAGTTCTTTAACACACTCCTTGAAATACGATTTTGAGATATATCATCACGACCACCTCCAATTAACATAAAAAGTAAGAGTATTACCTGAACAGGGTCAGTAGAAATCCATCTACAACTACAATACATAAACATAGTACTGTTTGTATAAATATATTGGATTTGATGATATTTTGAAACTTATGAGATGTGGATGATATTTAAAGTTACATGTTGCACATAATGAATACGATATGCGTTATCATTTGCACACGCATGCATAAACACGAACCAAATGATGTTTGCATACACGAAATGATCACGGAAAGGAAAAATATTTTGTTTACTGCTTCTAGAGCACTGAGGCCTGATAGATGCATTCTTTTATAATATGTTAACCACGGTATATGCATGCTTATATGATAATTGAAACATGGTAGGTGCATATTTTCATAATATATTTGGCATGGTACATGCATATCTTATATGCGAGGTGCGGTAGATGAATGTATTATAGTATGATATGACATTGAGCTTCTTTCAGTACTTAGTATGTGGTCAACGACACCAAGGAAAATAAAATGATTTGTGAGAGAGTAAGATTTGTGATTATATGTGATATGTTGTATGAAACATGAAACATGCATGATTTATACTTATTGAGATGTACCCTACGTAGTTTATGAATTGTAGGTAATCTCGATGCTTGAACTTGCTGGATGGGTTAAAGTTCCACTATTCTCGAGGGTCGATGTACATGGATGATGACCTGTTGAGCTGAACCAGGGGCTTATCATGTTTGTATTACTATTTCTGAACTTTATTTTATAAACATATATTATGTTATCAAGTTAGTGTACATATATGGCCGAGCATCATTGACGATATGATTTGCCACTTTGTGTACATTTGGTATGGCTATGTAACTTATACTTTTGACTAGGTAGTGATTTGTAAAATATGTAAGTGTGTTTGAGACGATTATAGATTTGGAATTGCTGATCTTTTAATTTTATTGATACAGGGATATCATGTCATGAGTTTGATTTTGGTTGAGACGGGATGTCTCTATATACTGGTTATATTGTTTTTATATTATTATATTCACAAGTGTTTGGGATGGGTATGTTGAAAATCTCTGCGTTACAAACTTGCTGGGCGGAAAAATAAATTACAATTGGAATACAAAAAATTACAACTCGACAAACAGAAACTACAAACTCGTACGAAAATGAAAATACAAAACTCGAAACAGAATTGAAAATACAAGAAAATAAATTATAAAACCGAAAACTAATGCCGAGTCGAGGAATCCTCTATCCGCAAGACGAAATACGCCCCGGTAGTGCTCTCGGTTCTGACGTATCGCCCCCAAAGATAAAACGACAACGTCTCGAAGGTAGTAGCACCACAAGACCTACGAGCTCCGCCGAACTAGAAGAGGTGAGGATAAAGCTCCGACTTATGATATGCAGAGAATGCTGAAAACTGTTTGATTATACTGAGTTCGAAAATTGCATGTACAGAAGCAAATGTATACATGCCTATTTATAGGCCATTCACACCTGCACGGGGTTTAAACACAGCCCTTATGGCTGTCATAATGCAGGCATTCATGCCTGCATTGAACATAGGAGTTACACAATTCAAGGCAGAGGTTACTGCCCGTTTTGAATTTGAACAGGCAGCCTTAACACCTCCTCATAATACCTGGGAGATTACTGCCCGTTTTTGGCTGAGTTTGAACAGTCCGGATGCACGTGGACTATAATCAGCTCCTTAACCATTTGACGGATGTACCTGGACATCCTTATGTCCACATACGAGCCGAACTACGTTGTTGAGCTTGTTCAAAAAATTCTTTAAGCTAGCCCAAGGCCTAGCTCACGGCCAAGCCCACGAACAGGCCCAAAGACCAGCCCAAAGACCAATTGCCAAGATCCAAGATCCAAGATCAAGGCCAAGGCCAAGGCCAAGGTCCAAGGTCTCCAAGATCCAAGATCAAGATCAAGGCCAAGGCCAAGGTCCAAGGTCCACGGCACGCGGCACGCGGCTCGCGGCCGCGGCCGAGGCCGAGGCGAGGCGGGCGGGCGGTGGCGTGTGCGCGCGCGTATGGGCTTTAAGCCCATACACATGTGCCATTAATTATTACATGCATAATGGTAACTCCTTATATACTAGATTAATGATGGTTCATTATTCAATGTGGGATTCCATCCCTTATTAAATCACAATTAAGTGACAAACTTTAATTCACTATTTCTCACTCACCGGGAATCGGTTTAGAGAAATTGAATATACCAAGATCATCTACTCGGAACGTAGATCGATCCTATGATATTTAATTTTACAAAATAAAATTAAATCATTAACGATTCTAACAATCCCCCACATGAGTGAAAATAGCCCAAATGCAATATGCAGACTCAAGCTCAGTCCTCAAGAGGCATTACAGTATAAGGATAGGTAGTTCGTGACATTGAACCTTCCATAGTTAACATCATCGGGTACACAGGCATATTAGTGGCTTGATGCTTTGAACTATTCCTCCACGGCGTGCACCGGGACAATGGTGCTAACACTTGAACACCTCAACCTCATTCGTTCTCACGCTTTGTGTCCTTTGCGGGCCTTGGACACCCATTTGGATTCATAAGTGTATTTCATGAAGCATCTCCCACTTCTCACTTATATAGCTGATTCTTTACCGAGTATCTTTCCATACTCAACCTCCTCGAGGTCTTTAGGAATCATTAAAAGTCATAGACTTAACCTCACCACTAGGCAAGCTTTCAACACTCAATTGCTCTATAGAGAATAAACTTACATGAGTGGTTCACACGAACTCTCATGGCTTATTTCTCCCATTGAACCAGGTTCTTGGGATCTCCAGTCATCTTGGTTGGGTTACCACTATGAAAATTCTCAATTTGTGGATTTTAAACCCATTCCCTCTAGCAATTTATTCATTTGATCACGGTTTAACCCTTTGGTTAGCGGATCCGCTAGATTATCCAATGACCTCACATAGTCAATAGAGATAACCCCACTTTTGATCAAATGTCTCATGGTATTATGGCGTCGACGAATATGTCGAGACTTTCCATTATACACGTTACTTCTCGCCCTACCAATAGCAGCTTGGCTATCACAGTGAATCATCACTGCAGGCACTGGCTTGGCCCAACATGGAATATCTTCTAGAAAGTTTCTGAGCCATTCAGCTTCTTCACCAGCTTTGTCCAATGCTATGAATTCCTATTCCATGGTGGATCGGGCTATACACGTTAGTTTCGCAGACTTCTACGAGACAGTTCCACCCCCAATGGTATACACATAACCGCTTGTAGAAAATGAACTTTTCGTATCGTATATCCAATTCGCGCCACAGTACCCTTCAAGTACCGGGGGGTATCTCGAATAGTGTAGCCCAAGGTTTTGAGTATACTTTAAGTACCTCAAAACTTTAATGAGAGCTTTCCAATGCTCTTTTCTTGGATTGCTCATGTAACGACTCAATTTTTTTACAGCGCAAGCTAAATCGGGTCGAGTGCAATTTGTAAGATACGTTAAACACCCAATGACTCGTGCATATTCTTCTTGTGCAATGGGGTTGTAATAATAGCACCTTTTTATTGGCCATAATTATAAATTCATGAACTTTGTGGTATGGTTTGTAATTTTTCGAATATTGGTATCATGTGTTTGATTCGAGATTGAGCCCGTATGTTGTATTTTTTACCAGTATCCCGCTAATATTCATTAATGTTGTGTCGAACCGCTTGTATCGCTTCTGCAATCCAGGATTAGCGTACGCTAATTTATATGGGTAGCGTACGCAATGGAGGTTGTAGGCTAGCGCGCGCTACTGCAGGAAGTTGCGCACGCTAACCGGTAGCATGGGGCAGTCCAGAGAGCACTGGACTGGGACTAAATCGAGCTAGCGCACGCTAATGCATTTTATTAACCCGTGCTAGAGGAGCGGGTAGCGCACGCTACTGTCGGGTGTTAACGCGCGCTAAGCGGCCCGTACAGTAAGGACAGTGAGGTCTGGACCTTGGCCAGACCAACGGTAACGTGCGCTAAGACGGTCGTTGCGTGCGCTAACTCGTCGGTCGTAGCGCACGCTAGTCGGTAGTAACGCACGCTACCAGGATGGACAGAAGGGTTTCTGAATAGGGCAGAAAGGTTCTGGACTTGGACTGGACACCTGATAGCGCACGCTAAGGCGGAAGCTGCGCGCGCTGACTCGGCGGTACAACGCACGCTAGCTCGATTGAGTAGTGCACGCTGTCGGATGTGGTGCACACCAGCTCGGCTGGGCAGAAGGGCTTGGGCTACAGGCCTAGGCCGATAGCGCACGCTATTCGGTAAGCATTAGCGCGCGCTAAGGCGCACTTAATACTTGTGTTGCGGTCAACACTTGTCATTTTTATCATCTTCTTTCTTCTTCTCCGGGTTTCTAGACATTTCCAGAGCTGTGTTGGCGAGGGTTTCGACGGAGCACGGTTGAAACTCAAATCTTTTCAACTTCAAGTATAGATCTATCAATCCTACATCATTTTCATCAAGGAATTGAGGTAATCCTTTCGTAGAACCCTAACTTTGGGAAAGTTTGGGGGTTTTGGTGATCTCATTTCTCCAACCGTTTTAGCTCCAAATTTATGATGAATTATAGTTCAAATAGTTGCATAAGTATGATTTCATGATTTCCTAAAGGTTTTATGGATTGATTCCAAATCTTCTTTTGTAAATCGAGCAAAACCCGTTATGCCCCCTTAGTGCTCGATGAAATGGTCCTAAGGGTAGAACTTAGGATGGATTTTAGTGTTTCCAACAACATTGTAAATGATTGAGCCTCGATGTTTGTTAGGAGCGGGAATTGGAAGATAGTTCGGACCCTAGCCTTGTTCGTTGTTGTTCCTTTAAGAGTAAGAAAATCCAGGAAAGTACTTTATTGCATTAGTTTATGGCATGCATTTATGTGATGGTTTAGTTAATGATGAGAGTTGAAAGGTTGTTCTCGGGTACTCTCACTCGAGGATTGACTCGACGGGGTCACACGGGGACTTGGTGGCTTAGCGGCTGGACCGGGTCACGAGAGATACTTTTAGTGGACATCCTCAACTGGGGTTGCTCGACGGGGCACACAGGGACTTGGTGGCGTGAGGGTCGGACAGGGTCGCGAGGATCGTCGGAGTGCTTTTACTGATGATCGTTATTGATATTTCAGAATATCGCGAATTGAACTGTTTTGGATTTTGAAATAATTTGGAAATGCCTGTGGATTTAAATATTGTAATACTGTACTTGCACTAGCGGTTGTGGCTAACCCCTCGTTGGGGTGGAATGTTTTGTACATTTCAGGTACTCTCGAGGGACATGAGCCCCCATGCGGTGCACACGGAGTTGACAAGCACACTGGATGTTAGAGAGCTCGTATCAGTCGTTGTATTTGTGATGTTGAGTCGATTTTATATATTGTATTATTGTTGGTTTCGAGTTGTACCTTGTCATGTAATGTTTGCGTTCAGTGATCGATGTTGAACTAAACTATTTTGGCCGCGGCCGAGGCCTAACTCGTATTTTGTATCCTGTGTTGGACGGTTATGTCGTGGTTATTATGTATTGGATTGTGGCTTAATCATGTGTGTCGTCAGCCTGGCGGGACCCATGTGTGTCCTGAAGCGTGTAATAACCCAAAGTGAAATTGGGGTGTTACATTTATGGTATCAGAGCGTATTAGGTTTCGGTAATACCTAGGCCTTTGGTCATTTGGGTTGTCAAGTCGTAAGAGTCGTATAAAATGATCGAGCTCAACACCGTGTGTTCTGTCGAGCCATGTGACCCGTGGTGGTAAGACTCTTTAACTCTCTTTGTGCCTTGTCGCTTTCATAATAGAGTAGATTTAAATTCCTTGGATTGTGAACTATTCTGATAATTTTAATCCTTTTATAATCCAGTATGTTGAGAGGCCGTGGCGGACGTGGACGCGGCAGAGGCCGTGGTCGTGGTACCGCTAATGAATCTGGCACATATTCTAATGACGCATCTGATTCGGCATCCCATACGGAGCCGAACACCACTTCTCTGAATCCGAGCGGTCAGCCAGATCCTACTGTAAGTCAAGAACCGTCGGCTGACACTAATGTGAATGCCGGCATAGCTGCTATACTCCAGCAGGTAGCAGCACAATTAGTCAAGTTGAATGAGTCCGGACATCATGACCAGCCGACAGATGAGAGTAAATGGCTTCAGGGAATGATGAAAATGCAACCTCCCCGTTTTACCGGTGCGTCTGATACGTTGGGCTGGGAAGGGTGGTTGTTTCAGTTTGGCAGGATTTTTGACGCCGTTGCGTGCCCCGAAGAGAGACGGGTCCCTATTGTGCAGTATTTCCTTGACAAGGAGGCTGCGGATTGGTGGGAAGCTGCGAAACCTATGGATCGTGTGGCCACTTGGTCCGAGTTTAAAGCTGCGATAGAGGAAGAGTATTGTCCTTGGCCTATTAAAGAAAAACGTATTGTAGATTTCTTTACGGCAACACCTCAAGAGGTACCTGTCACCGAGGCCATTGTCACATATAATCAGCAACTGAACCATGTTCGTGAACAAGTAAAGACTGAAGCGGATAAAATCCGTTACTTTGATTTGAGAATGAAGCCCAGGATTCGTGAGGCTATGGCGGGTTTCAGATGTGTTACCTTGAAGGAGTATCAGGATCGTGCTTTGGCTATCGAGATGGTTATTTCTGCGTCAAGGTCGGGTACCGAGATCAAGAAGCCGAAGACGACTGGTGGTTTTTCGGGAAGTAAGAGTGGTGGATTTCACAAATCTCAAGCTTCTCACTCCGCTATCGGGATGTCTGTTCAGCAAGCCAGTAGTGCTCCGAGTTTACGACTGGGCTAGTCTTCTGCCTTTGGTAGAGTACAATGTTTCAATTGTAATCAAACAAGCCATTAGTGTCGAGAGTGTCCACTTCCTCCCGTTATTTGTTTCACATGCGGTCAAGCCGGTCATCGGGCAGCTCATTGCGAGGCTGCCACCAGATTTGTTAAACAGCAGAGTTCGGCACCAACTCCGAGTGTGAACCCGGGGACTACATCTAATCAGCCGCAACAGACTTTGGGACGTGGAAGAGGTCGAGGCCGGTTGGATCGTCAATCTGCATCGAGTGTGGGTTCGGTACAGCCAAGAGTGTACCAGATGAGGCGTCACGCAAATACTTTCTCAACCTGTATCGGTATTATTTGATTCGGGAGCTACCCATTCGTTTATTGCTCTTGATTGTGTGAAACGTTTGGGTCTTGGGTGTTTGATTGAGTGCGAACCATTCGTAGTAAGTACTCCTAGTGGAGAGTGTTTGATTGGGAACCAAGAGATTAAAAATTGTCTCGTATATATCGGGAGTCGAGATTGGCCTTTAGACCTCATTGTGGTAGATCTGAAAGGAGAGGAAGTAATTCTGGGAGATATTTGGTTGAATCGTCATGGTGCTATCATGAACTACCGAACGCAAACTATTTCTATAATAGCAGAAGATGGTGTCGAGCACACTTTCTTGGGTTGTAAACCGGGTAGTTCAAGTGGGGTGATTTCCGCCGTTAAGGTGATAAAATTGTTGAAACAAGACTGTATTGGTTATTGGTGTTACGCCATGAGCACAAACGACGGTGAAGCTGATTTATTGTCAATTCCAGTTGTGAATGAATACCCAGATGTATTTCCGGATGATCTACCAGGATTATCTCCGTCTAGAGAGGTAGAGTTTCCTATTGATCTTGTGTCAAGCGCAGCACCTGTTTCCCGAGCGTCGTATCGTATGGCACCCTCCGAGATGTTAGAACTGAAGAAACAATTGGGCGAGCTTCTGGATGAAGGGTACATTCGACCTAGTACATCACCTTGGGGTGCGCCGGTCCTCTTTGTTAAGAAGAAGGACGGATCGTTCCGTCTATGCATTGATTATCGGGAATTGAATAAGTTAACCATTAAGAACAAATATCCTTTACCTCGGATAGATGACTTATTCGACCAACTTCAGGGTGCCACAGTTTTCTCTAAAATTGACTTGCGATTGGGATATTACCAGCTGAGGATTCGGGATTCTGACATTCCGAAGAGTGCCTTCCATACTCGGTACGGCCATTACGAATTTGTGGTTATGCCATTTGGCCTAACCAACGCTCCTGCCGTGTTTATGAAGTTGATGAACAAAGTTTTCATTGACTATCTTGATAAATTTGTGGTCGTTTTCATTGATGATATTCTTGTCTACTCCCGGAATGAGGAAGATCATGCTGAACATCTCCGAATGGCATTGAACACTTTGAGAATGGAGAAACTTTACGCTAAATTCTCAAAGTGCGAATTCTGGCTTAATGAGGTGACATTTGTTGGTCATGTAATTTCGGTTGATGGAATTCGGGTGGATCCCCAAAAGATAGCGGCCATTGTTGAGTGGGAACCGCCTAGGAGTGTGAAGGAGACCCGAAGTTTTCTAGGGCTTGCTGGCTATTATCGCAGATTCGTCGAGGGATTTTCAAAAATCGCTCGACCACTTACTCAATTACTCCATAAATCTCAGAAGTTCGAGTGGACTGATGAGAGGCAAAACAGTTTTGATGAACTTAAACGACGGTTAACTTCGGCGCCCGTCTTATCGTTATCTCAGGGCACCGATGATTTTGAAGTGTATAGTGATGCTTCCGGACTTGGATTGGGTTGTGTTTTAATGCAGAGAGGTAGAGTAATTTCATATGCATCCCGACAATTGAAACCATATGAAATAAATTACCCTACACATGATTTAGAGTTATCGGTGGTTGTATTCGCGCTAAAAATTTGGAGGCATTATCTTTATGGCTCTTCGTGTAAAATTTACACGGATCACAAAATCCTAAAATATATATTTAGCCAAAAGGAGCTAAATATGAGACAACTTCGATGGTTAGAGCTGATTAAGGATTATGATCTCGAAATATTATATTACCCAGGAAAAGCTAATGTGGTAGCGGACGCATTGAGTCGGAGACCCATAGCCCTCCAAATGCTGAGTATGCTTACATCTCAACACGAGATCCGTCGAGACATAATTAGGCAAGATATAGAGATTTGGCTTCAGAAAGTTCAAGGCCAATTATGTACTTTGGAAATCACGTCGTTTTTGGTCAATGAAATCAAGTCGAAGCAATTTGAGGATCCGTTACTAGTCCAGCTAAGAAAGGATGTGATGAGAGGAAAAGCTCCCGGATTTATGATTCAGGACGATGGTGTTTTAAGGTTTAGAGGTAGACTTTGTATACCTGCAGACGTCGAGCTTAAGCAGACCATATTGAGGGAAGCGCACACTACACCGTATTCTCTTCACCCCGGTACAAGCAAAATGTATAAAGACATGAAGAATAACTATTGGTGGAGCAATATGAAAAATGATGTTGAAGAGTTCGTGTTGAAATGCTTGACGTGTCAGCAAGTCAAAATTGAACATCAACGTCCAGCGGGGTTGCTTAAATCGCTACCAATCCCATAATGGAAATGGGAGGATATAACAATAGATTTTGTCACCAATATGCCGAGGACGCAAACGGGGATGAACATGATTTGGGTTATTGTCGATCGACTAACCAAGTCAGCTCACTTTCTGGGAATTAAGGATAATTGGGGGTCCGAGAGACTAGCTCGTGTATTCATCGCGGAAATTGTAAGATTACACGGGACTCCTAAGAGCATTATTTCCGATCGAGATGGTAGATTTGTGTCTCACTTCTGGCAATCCGTTCACCGAGCTTTAGGGACGGAACTGAGGCTCAGTACATCGTACCATCCTCAGACTGATGGGCAGTCTGAACGGACAATTCAGGCCCTTGAGGACATGCTGCGAGCATGTGCCTTAAATTGGAAGCATGACTTGGAATCGCACTTGCCACTAATCGAATTTGCCTACAATAATAGCTGGCATGCGTCGATTAAAATGGCACCATTTGAGGCTCTATATGGACGGAAATGTAAGTCACCATTGCGTTGGGATGATTCCTCTGAACTGATTGGGACGGAGCCGGATATGTTAGTGGAGACCCGGGAAAAGATTTCTTTGATTCGCGAGAGGCTTTTGGCGGCCCAAAGCCGACAGAAGTCATATGCTGATAATCGACGTCAACTGCTAGAGTTCGAAGTCAGCGATCATGTGTTGATAAAAGTATCGCCAACCCGGGGAGTTTATCGCTTTGGGAAGAAGGGTAAACTCAGTCCGAGATATGTTGGGTCATTCGAGATTATAGAACGAATTGGCGAACTTGCTTACCGCGTGGGCCTTCCACCTTCACTGGGTCATGTGCATAATGTATTTCATGTTTCGCAGTTGAGGAGATACGTACCAGACCCTAAACATATTATTGATTTTGGAGAGATTGAATTGAATTCAGATATCACATTTGAGGAAAAACCAATCCAGATTTTGGAGCGTCGGGTAAAACAACTTAAGCACAAAGTTATCCCTTTGGTCAAAGTACAATGGTCGAGACATGGATCGGAAGAAGCCACGTGGGAGACAGAAGAGAATATGAAGTCTAGATACCCCGAATTATTCACTTCAAAAGTTTCGGGACAAAACTTATTCTTAGGGGGAGAGAATGTAATAATCGCACCTTTTTATTGGCCATAATTATAAATTCATGAACTTTGTGGTATGGTTTGTAATTTTTCGAATATTGGTATCATGTGTTTGATTCGAGATTGAGCCTCTATGTTGTGTTTTTTACCAGTATCCTGCTAATATTCATTAACGTTGTGTCGAACCGCTTGTATCGCTTCCGCAACCCAGGATTAGCGTACGCTAATTTATATGGGTAGCGTACGCAACGGAGGTTGTAGGCTAGCGCGCGCTACTGCAGGAAGTTGCGCACACTAACCGGCAGCATGGGGCAGTCCAGAGAGCACTGGACTGGGACTAAAATCGAGCTAGCACACGCTAATGCATTTTATTAACGCATGCTAGAGGAGCGGGTAGCGCACGCTACTATCGGGTGTTAACGCGCGCTAAGCGGCCCGGACAGTAAGGACAGTGAGGTCTGGACCTTGGCCAGACCAATAGGTAACGTGCGCTAAGACGGTCGTTGCGTGCGCTAACTCGTCGGTCGTAGCGCACGCAACGACCGTCTTAGCGCACGTTACCTGTTGGTCTGGCCAAGGTCCAGACCTCACTGTCCTTACTGTCCGGGCCGCTTAGTGCGCGTTAACACCCGATAGTAGCATGCGCTACCCACTCCTATAGCATGCGTTAATAAAATGCATTAGCGTGCACTAGCTCGATTTTCGGTCGTAGCACACGCTAGTCGGTCATAACGCACGCTACCAGGATGGACATAAGGGTTTCTGAACAGGGCAGAAAGATTCTGGACTTGGACTGGACACCTGATAGTGCACGCTAAGGCGGAAGCTGTGCGCGCTAACTCGGCGGTACAGCGCACGCTAACTCGATTAAGTAGCGCACGCTGTCGGATGTGGTGCACACCAGCTCGGCTAGGCAGAAGTGTTTGGGCTGCAGGCCTAGGCCGATAGCGCACGCTATTCGGTAAGCGTTAGCGCGTGCTAAGGCTCACTTATATAAATACTTGTGTTGCGGTCAACACTTGTCATTTTTATCATCTTCTTTCTTCTTCTATGGGTTTCTAGACATCTCCAGAGCTGTGTAGGCGAGGGTTTCGACGGAGCACGGTTGAAACTCAAATCTTTTCAACTTCAAGTAAAGATCTATCAATCCTACATCATTTTCATCAAGGAATTGAGGTAATCCTTCCGTAGAACCCTAACTTTGGGAAAGTTTGGGGGTTTTGGTGATCTCATTTCTCCAACCGTTTTAGCTCCAAATTTATGATGAATTATAGTTGAAATAGTTACATAAGTATGATTTCATGATTTCCTCAAGCTTTTATGGATTTATTCCAAATCTTCTTTTGTAAATCGAGCAAAAACCGTTATGCCCCCTTAGTGCTCGATGAAATGGTCCTAAGGGTAGAACTTAGGATGGATTTTAGTGTTTCCAACAATATTGTAAATGATTGAGCCTCGATGTTTGTTAGGAGCGGGATTTGGAAGATAGTTCGGACCCTAGCCTTGTTCGTTGTTGTTCCTTTAAGAGTAAGAAAATCCAGGCAAGTACTTTATTGCATTAGTTTATGGCATGCATTTCTGTGATGGTTTAGTTAATGATGAGAGTTGAAAGGTTGTTCTCGGGTACTCTCACTCGGGGATTGACTCGACGGGTTCACACAGGGACTTGGTGGCTTAGCGGCTGGACCGGGTCACGAGAGATACTTTGAGTGGACATCCTCACCTGAGGTTGCTCGACGGGGCACACAGGGACTTGGTGGCTTGAGGGCCGGACCGGGTCGCGAGGATCGTCGGAGTGTTTTTACTAATGATCGTTATTGATATTTCGGAATATCGCGAATTGAACTGTTTTGGATTTTGAAATAATTTTGAAATGCCTATGGATTAAAATATTGTAATACTGTACTTGCACTAGCGGTTGTGGCTAACCCCTCGTTGGGGTGGAATGTTTTGTACATTTCAGGTACTCTCGAGGGACATGAGCCCCCATGCGGTGCACACGGAGTTGACAAGAACATTGGATGTTAGAGAGCTCGTATCAGTCATTGTATTTGTGATGTTGAGTCGATTTTATATATTGTATTATTGTTGGTTTCGAGTTGTACCTTGTCGTGTAATGTTTGCGTTCAGTGATCGATGTTGAACTAAACTATTTTGGCCGCGGCCGAGGCCTAACTCGTATTTTGTATCCTGTGTTGGACGGTTATGTCGTGGTTATTATGTATTGGATTGTGGCTTAATCCTGTGTGTCGTCAGCCTGGCGGGACCCATGTGTGTCCTGCGGCGTGTAATAACCCAAAGTGAAATTGGGGTGTTACAGGGGTCCCCTCGATTTTTGCTCAAGTGATCAATTAAATCTATTGGGGTCTTAGCCGGCAAGCTATCAAAATCATTAAACTTCTTGAGAACTTTCTCGGCATAGTGAGATTGTGTCAAGATGATTCCATCTGATTTTCTCTAAATTTTCATTCCAAGAATCACATCGGCTAGCCCCATGTCTTTCATGTCAAAATTTCTTTTTAACATGTTCTTAGTATCGTTAATCACTTGTATATTGTTACCCATGATTAACATGTCATCTATATAAAGACACACAATAACATAACCGTTATTAGTGTTCTTAATATAAACACATTTATCACACTCATTTATTTTAAAACCATTTGATAACATTACATTATCAAATTTCAAGTGCCACTGTAGTGGAGCTTGTTTCAATCTATATAGAGACTTAACCAGTTTGCATACCTTTTTCTCTTGTCCAGGTACTACAAACCATTCAGGTTGTTCCATATAGATATCTTCATCCAAATCACCATTCAGAAAAGCAATCTTAACATCCATTTGATGAATCTCAAGATCGTGCAAAGCAGCAATCGCGAGAAGCACTCGAATAGAAGTAATTCTCGTTACAGGTGAATATGTATCGAAAAAATCATACCCTTCCTTCTGTTTGAAACCTTTGACTACTAAACGAGCTTTATACTTGTCAATTGACCCATCAGCCTTGTACTTTCTTTTAAGGATCCATTTGCATCCTAAGGGCTTACAACCTCCAGGTAAATCAACCAAAACTCAAGTTTGGTTTTGTAAAATTGAGTCAATTCCACTCTGAACAGCTTCTTTCCAGAGCAACCCGTCTGGTCCGGCATAAGATACTTTGATCGATGTTGGTTCTTCATCCAACATGAATGCTATGTAGTCAGGTCCAAATGTCTTTGGTGTCCTAACCCTACTACCACGTCTCGATTCTACATCTTCCAAATTAGATCTCGATCGCTTACGTGACTTTGGATCTACATCCACAGGTATTGAGCTTGTTTCTTCATCTTCAAATCTATTGCTAGAATTGTTCTCAACTTTATCATTATCCTTACAGGGATATATGTTTTCAAAGAATACAGCATTCCTTGATTCAATTGTTGTTCCCACAGTCATTTCAGGAACTTCTGACTTGTGGATAACAAACCGATAGGCACTACTGTTCAGTGCATACCCAATAAAGATACAATCGACCGTCTTAGGTCCGATTTTAACTTGTTTAGGTAGAGGTACCTCAACCTTAGCCAAACACCCACACACTTTGAGATATTTGTATGAAGGTTTTCTACCTTTCCACAACTCATAAGGGGTAATATCCTTACCTTTGTGTGGAGTCTTGCTCAATATGTAGTTGGCTGTCAAGACAACTTCCCCCCCCACATATTCTGGGGCAACCCTGAATTAATCAATAAGGCATTCATCATATCTTTAAGTGTTCGATTCTTACGTTCAGCAACGCCATTAGATTGTGGTGCATATGGAGCTGTTGTTTGATGAATTATACCACTTTCGTTGCATAATTCCTCAAACGGGGCTACATATTCGCCACCTCTATCGCTTCGAACCATCTTAATACGACAGTTTAATTGATTCTCGGCTTTATTCTTGAAGTTCTTAAAAGCTTCAATAGCCTCATCTTTACTTCTCAAAAGATAAAGATAACAATATCTTGTGCAGTCATCGATAAAAGTGATAAAGTACTTCTTACCACCTCTAGTTTGCACAAACTTTAAATCACACACATCTGTGTGAATTAATTCAAGGGGTTTTGTGTTTTGTTTTACCGAATGAAACGGAAGTTTCGTCATTTTTGCTTCAACACAAATCTCACATTTGTTTTGAGTATTGACTTCATTTAATTTTAGTAAATCTAAGTTTACTAATCTTTTTATAGCATTTATATTCACATGACCTAATCTACAATGCCATAAATCAGAACACTCAGTCAAGTAAGAGGAAGCAGTAGCATTTTCATTAGCATTATTGGACTTGGTTACATGGCGTTTAGCCAAAGCATTAAGTTTAAAGAGTCCCTCCGTGAGGTAACCCTTACCAATAAACCTATCAAACTTTTTTATAATAATTCTATCCGTCTCAAACACTAGTTTAAACCCCTTTTTAACTAGTATAGAGCCTGAGATCAAATTCTTCCTCATATCTGGAACATGAAGCACATTCTTCAAGGTGAGTGTCTGTCCGGACGTAAGTTTGAGGTCCACTTCTCCAACTCCAATAATTTCTTATGAAGCTGGATTCCCCATGTTGAGCTTCCTCCCCTCAACAGCTTGATAGTTCTTCAACGGGCTCCTATCGGCACCAACGTGGGCGGTCGCACCGGTGTCGACGTACCAACCACCTTGGTTCTCAACGTGGTTGACTTCTTCGGTGACCACAGCAGCAAGGTCATCCTCTTTCCATCCGCCGTTAGTCTCGGCGATGTTGGCAATATGTTTCTTCTTCTTGTTGGCCTTCGGCTTTCGACAGTCTTTCGCCGTATGCCCATATTTGCCAGATTTGAAGCAATTGCCATCAAACTTCTTGACTGGTTGCTTCCTTTTACTCTTGTTTTGGACACTTGGACGAGCTCTTTTATTGGAGGAACCCCCATGCTCCAACAGATTGGCCTTAACATCTATCAGGCCTTTTGGTTTGTGATTAGTTTTGCGCACGTCTGACTCGATATGCAGTTTCACAATCAAGTCTTCAAGAGTCATCTCCTTTATTTTGTGTTTGAGATAGCTCTTGAAGTCTTTCCAACTGGGGGGCAACTTCTCGATCACAGATGCAACAGTGAAAGCGTCCGGCAGGACCATTCCTTCGGCATTGACATCATGAATGATGAGTTGGAACTCTTGCACTTGTTCCATGATTGGCCTTGAGTCAACCATCTTGTAGTCCAGATACTTGGTGACTACAAACTTCTTTGTACCTGCATCATCACTATGGTACTTCTTTTCAAGTGCTTCCCACATCTCTTTTGATGTGTTTACAACAGAATAAACATTGTACAAACTATCTTCTAATGAGTTCAGAATAAAGTTTTTACAAAAATAGTCTCCATTGTGCCAATTGTCATAGGCAGCTCGGATTGTGAAACTAGTCTCTTGAGCACTTGGCGCCGGTGGCGTATCTTCCTTAAGGAAGTTTGCAAAGCCCAATGTTGTCAAATAGAACAACATCTTCTATTGCCACCTTTTAAAGTCGGCTCCACCAAACTTTGGCGGCTTCTCGGCGGCAGGCATCATCCTTGGCCCCGAGGTTGTTTCAAAAAAGGAACCACTCGTGTTGAACCCGTAGGCTCCAACACTAGATCCTAACATGGATCCAACGGTACCACTAAAAGTGGAACCTACGGTGCCACTCGAGGTGGATCCACCGGTAGTCAGAAATGGGTTCGAAAACACCCATGGAGTTGTTGATGAGGTAGTTGAGCTCATCATGCTGGACATGGTTGCGGTAATGGTGTTTGCCACGTTCGAAGCGGCGATCGCGGAGGCAAAGGCAGCGATAGTGTTGGAGTCGTTGGAAGCAGTGGTCGTCATCTCCAGTTGTAGGATTCAGCAAGTAAATATTTCATCTTGCGCTTGTTGAAAATCTCTGTGTTACAAACTTGCTGGGCGGAAAAATAAATTACAACTGGAATACAAAAAATTACAACTCGAAAAAGAGAAACTACAAACTCGTACGAAAATGAAAATACAAAACTCGAAACAGAATTGAAAATACAAGAAAATAAATTATAAAACCGTAAACTAAGGCCGAGTCGAGGAATCCTCTATCCGCAAGACGAAATACGCCCCGGTAGTGCTCTCAGTTCTGACGTATCGCCCCCAAAGATAAAACGGCAACGTCTCGAAGGTAGTAGCACCACAAGACCTGCGAGCTCCGGTGAACTGGAAGAGGTGAGGACAAAGCTCCGACTTATGATATGCAGAGAATGCTGAAAACTGTTTGATTATACTGAGTTCAAAAATTGCATGTACAGAAGCAAATGTATGCATGCCTATTTATAGGCCATTCACACCTGCAGGGGGTTTAAACACAGCCATTATGGCTGTCATGCTGAGCATTCATGCCGCATTGAACACATGAGTTACATTCAAGGCGATGTTACCGCCGTTTGAATTTGAACAGCGGCCTTAATACCTCCTCATAACACTTGGGAGGTTATCGCCCATTTTGGTGAAGTTTGAACAATCGGATGCACCTGGACTATAATCACCTCCTTAACCATTTGACGGATGTACCTGGACATCCTTATGTGCACATACGAGCCCAACTACGTTGTTGAGCTTGTCCAAAAAATTCTTTAAGCTATCCCAAGGCCTAGCTCACGGCCAAGCCCACGAACAGGCCCAAAGACCAGCCCAAAGACCAATTGCCAAGATCCAAGTCCAAGGTCCACGGCACGCGGCACGTGGCACGCGGCTCGCGGCCGCGGCCAAGGCAGGCGGGCGGTGGCGGCGCGCGCGTGTGCGCGCGTGTGGACTTTAAGCCCATACACATGTGCCATTAATGATTACATGCATAAAGGTAACTCCTTATACACTAGAATAATGATGGTTCATTATTCAATGTGGGATTCCATCCCTTATTAATTCACAATTAAGTGACAAACTTTAATTCACTATTTCTCACTCACCGGGAATCGGTTTAGAGAAAGTAAATATACCACGGTCATCTACTCGGAACGTAGATCGATCCTATGATGTTTAATTTTATAAAATAAAATTAAATCATTAACGATTCCAGCAGGGTACAGGTTTAGGAAAGGCTTTGCCGAAACTTAGCAGCATTTTATTAGTATTAGGATTGTATGAGATATGTTTAAGGATGTTGGTGATTTTAGGTCATGTCATATCCTTTCTCATTCTAAGTACACTACGTATATTGTTAAGTGGACTAGTCTTGCAGATATTCGTATTATTTATTCTACTCTTGGGGTTTATGTTTAATGCACCCTATTGGTAGGAATCTTTTCTTGATTCCACTATATATCAATCAATTGTTGGTAACTTGGTATCTCACCATTACTCGTCCTCACAACATATGTTGTTCACATTATAGGTCAGTTTGTTATGTCTCCTACATCTATATATTAGGCTGCAGTTATGCATATTCTTCACTACCTTCAAGTAATGATTTACCGGAGCCTGTTATTTCAATCTACCTCATTTAGCAAACTGGTTGCTTTGTGTTTTAGGAGATTCACTCGTTTAATGAAAAAGTAAGGAACAAGATTTTTGCCTCTCGCTTTTGCTAGCGGATCCTCGTACATGATGAATTACCAAATTCTAATGAAAATGAATTCTTTAGGATAAACCAATTCTATTTAGAAGGGAACAATGAAAGAACATCCATTTAAATCATGGATTTTCGAAGTGAGAGAAAACGAGGAAGAGTATGGTTATATGGCCTCTATTATATGTGAGGTTGTATTGTTATTACGGTTATTGAATGATATGGACATCTCTTTTAGTGGTCCATAACACAGTTTTTCATGAATGTATCATGCATATTGAGATGGAAGTTAAATTTAATAGACATCATCTAGAGCAAGACACTTTATCCTTGTCGTTTGCCTCATCTTCGATGCAACCTGTGAATTTCTTCATAAGGGGCACACCCTCAAGTGCCACCTGACCTTTCTTGGCAAACTCTCGTTTCCTCTCACTACACTATCACAAGTTTGAGATGGAATGTTATCATTTGTTATTTTCTTACTTCTTAAGCATTGTATTCCCATCACACAACTGGAATCCATCACTTACCTTTATATATTAGACGACATACAAATGGACCTAATTGCCTTTATCTATTTACCAAATCAATATCAATATCATTCATATTTTGTGATTCTTTCTCTTGTTATTATTTGCTCTTGGAATTGGTTCTAAGAAAAATCAAGAGTTTTGTGGAGCCCGACAATATAATCAATATATATATATATATATATATATATATATATATATATATATATATGGGCGATTTACATATGACTACCTTTTTAGATGGTCTAATTACAGTTTGGTCCCTATTGTTTCAGATATTACAATGAAGGACAAGCTTGCATTGTCCAGAAACTATATTTACAACGAAGGACAAAAGTCAAATTTTCAGATGTCACTGGAGAGAGAGTACTGATATTTCGAATTTGCCATTTTATTTTTCCTTTTCTTGTTTACCCATTTTTTTCGCCTCACGTGGGTGACACATGCTGGACCTCATTGTAATATATATAACACTTTTGGACTTCAGTGTAATAATTTTCAAGCTTTCTAGAAAAAAAATTTTTTCCAAAAAAGAAAGTATTTTCTGGAAAAAAAAAATATTATTTTTCAAAAAAAAAATTATTTTCTGGGAAAAAAATTATCTTTTCGAAAAAAATATTATTTTATGGAATTTTTATTTTTTTTTAAAAATTAAAAAATATTTTCTGGAGAAAAAATTATTTTCTGGAAAAAATATAAAATAAAATATTTTTGCGAAAAAAAATATATTTTCTGGTTCGAAAAAATATATTTTTTAAAAGAAATGTATTAGCCAAACACTTTAATAATTTATAAGTATTTGTTTAATATGAAATGTATTTTAAAAGAAATATTTTATTCAAGTAAATAATGTGGCATTTTCGTCTTTTTAATAGAAGTCAACACCAATTCAGATTTTTGTCCTTCGCCTTAATTTATGAAACAATAGGGACTAAAGTGTAAAGAGACCATCTAATAGGGTAGTTGACTGTAATTTTCCCATATATATATATATATATATATATATATATATGAAATCGCTAAGGATATTTATTACTACCGATCATATTTTATATTTTTTTGAATAAATATTTGATATTTATTAAGATAAGTATTTAGATGAACATTGCTTAAGTTAGACTCTGTTCTTTGGACTGAATGAATCTGAATTGAACTGAACTGAATGTATCTGAACTGAACTGAACTGAACTAAATTAAACTGAAATATATATTATGAGTAAATAATAATAATAATATATATTAAAAACAATAAATATAATAAAATAATAAGAAAAATAATAAAATACTAATAATAATAAATATAATATAATAATAATATAATTAATTACAATCATAATAATAAAAATAATAATACTAATAAATATGCCCCAAATGTCCCAAATGTTACAAAAGTATCAAATATCACAAATAATAATAATTATAATAGTAATAATAATAAGGGCGACTTCCAGCACTCTGCGATTTGGGCGATTCTGGGGGGGAGGGGGGACTTCCAGCCGTCTGTTCTACCGCCGGCTCAGCCGCCTGCCGCCGGGTTTTCTGACCGCCTCCTCGCCGTCCGTCAACCCTTCATCAGTCGACGACTTCCTTCACTCCGGGATTTCTGACCGCTTGCTTTTGTTCCGCGTGAATAGGGTTTGGGTGTTTTGGGCGTCGGGTCGTCTTCTTCCTTCCATCCCTGTTGCTCGCTCCTTCATCAGTCGACAGTTCCGTTTGCTTCTTGTTTGCTGTGGTTCCAGCAGGTTTATTTCGATCCCTTACTCGGTTTTGTGGTGGTATTCTCCCTTGGAGTGATTGTGTTGGTTTTCCCAGCGAGTTTGTTCTCTTGGTTTCGTTTGGGACTGGTTCTTATCAGCATAGTTTGTTCTCCGTGGCGTGTGACCGTTTTTTTTTGCTTCATGACGATTGTACGTTTTCATTGCCCTTTTGTGGGTTTGAGTGGTTGTCATGATGGTAGGGGGAACGGGCTTACCAGAACTTCGTTGATCACTCATCTTCGGGATCGTCACTTTAATGAGGAGGCGCTAGTTGTTACTAAACATTCTTTGGCTACTAGTCTTGTTGTTTTCGAGGCGGCTGAAGTTACCCTTAATCGCATGGGTCTTTGGTTGTGTGGTGTGTGTTTTACGACGCAGACCTTTCGTTCTAAGTGCCGACATGGTAATGGTTCTACTTTGTGTCTCCTCCTGATTGTGGTGATGGTGTGGTTAGGTTCGTGTTGTATGATCTCAACAAACCACAAGTTTTTTCTTCTATTCAACTTGCCCAAGTTGATAATTTGGTTTTGGATGAGTATGGTGGTTTCGATTTGCCTCTCCTCGACACTTTGCTTTCTAAAGGGCTGCGTACTGTCAAATCCATCCCTCCCAAGTGCCGTTTGGGGTTCTCTCGGGTTTTGAAAGGGGCTCTTGATAAGGTGATCTGCACACCCGATGACATTTCTTGTTGGGTTAGTTTGTTAGTCTTGCCCCTTTGTCTCCTTAAAACCTTTTGTCCGTGGAGTAATCTTGAGTGTAGGTCTGCTATTAAGCGACAACGCCAGGAAGAGTATATTGCTAATGCCATTCGATCTTGGGGTGTTCCCGGTGGTGGTTTGCAACTTGTGAGAGAGGTTTTAATCGAACCCTCCCCAACATGGTCTGATATTAATGAGGAAAATTTGGACTTGGGGGAGTGTAATGTCAAGCAGCGTAGGAGGAAGATTTGTGATGGCCATTATACTGCGGCTGTTAGAGTTCTTTCTTCTTCTGGTGTTGCTAATTATAATGATGCTACTCTTGAAGACTTAAAGGCTAAGCATCCCTTCAAATCAGCTCCTTATTTGCCGTATTCACCTATAGATCATCATCACCTTGTTGCATCTCATGATGTGGTTCTTGATATGATCAAGAGTTTTCCTCGTGGTACTTCTTGTGGTCGGGATGGTTTACGTGCTCAGCACCTTTTGGATTGTTTAAGTGGTACTGCAGTGGTTATTTCTGATGAGTTAGTTGCTTCTATCACCCAAGTGGTGAATCTTTTTCTAGACGGTAAATGCTCCAGGGTGTTGGGTGAGTATATTGCTAGTGCTCCTCTCACGTTGGGTGGAATTTTGTTACTCCAGGCCAGCTAGGCTTTATTATGGGGAACATACTTTATGGTCGCATCAAGGTGTGCAACAAGGTGATCCACTTGGACCTTTACTTTTTTCTTTAGTATTACATCCCCTGGTATGCAAGATTAGAGACTCATTTAGCCTTTCCTTTCAAGCTTGGTATCTGGATGATGACACTATTATTGGAGATACTTTGGTTGTGGGGAAGGTTTTAGAGCTTATTATGTTGGATGGACCCCGTTTTGGTTTGCACCTCAATGTTGATAAAACTGAGGTTTTTTTGCCTAAGGAGGATCCCAGAATCAGGCATTTGGGCGTTTTCCCGCCTAATATTGCCCGACCTTTACATGGTGTTAAATTACTAGGTGGGCCTGTTAGTGTGGACCTTGATTTTAGTAGTGAGCTTGTTATGAAAAGGGTTGTCAAAACCATTGAGCTTATGGGTGCTATTGCTAAAATTAATGATCCTCAGTGTGAGTTGTTGCTGCTTCGTGCTTGTGCCGGTATTTCCAAGTTATATTTTGCTATGCGCACTTGTTCTCCCCGGGTCTTTGAGAGTGCTCAGATTTCTTTTGATGTGGCTCTTCGTTCTTCTTTGGAGCGTATTGTCACTGCTTCTGGACCTGGTTTTGGTGATTGGCAATGGAGACTTGCCATCTTACCCTTTACTTTTGGGGGACTTGGTGTATATTCTGCAGGTGATGTGTTGAACTATGCTTTCCTTGCTTCTCGACTTCAATCTGCTAGCTTACAAACTAAGCTTCTCCGACATACCGGTATTGTGACTTCTGGCCCTTCTTTTGATGATGCATTATGTACTTTTAATGCGAAAATGGATATGGACCTTTTGAGTAACCCGAGTGAGATCGCTGCCCCCAAACTCATGAAGAAATTGGCAGATATACATTTCGCACGAGTTACCTAAACGGTTGAATCCACCTTTCGCCTATTTTCTCGACAGATGGCGTTATGGAATTCGCAAAAGGAGGACTACACTTCAGATTGGCTCAGAGTGGTTCCAATATCTGGTTTAAGACAGACTATGAACGCCAGGACTTACCGATGTGTGTTGTGCTATCGGCTAGGTGTTCCCCTTTTTTCCTTTCAGTTGCCGTGCTCAGCTTGTTCCAAGGTCTTTACTGGGGATATTTATGGGGACCATACTGTATCGTGCGCGGGTATTATTGGTATTAAACATCAGCATAATGTTGTGCGTGATGTTCTTGTTGACATATATTCTCGGTCCGAAATTTCGGCACGTAAGGAGGTTGATATTGGGCTTATTGGGGAAAGGGACAAACCCTTACGTCCAGCTGATATGTTACTTTACTCATGGGATGGTGGACTTGATGTATGTGTTGATCTGACAGGGTCATCGCCCTTGACGTACACTGGCATGGTTGACTTTATGTCGGGTCGTGCGGTGATTGAAGCCGCACAACGTAAACGCGTCAAGTACGAGGCTAAATGCTCGGATATGGGATATGTGTTTCTCCCCTTTTCATTCTCTTCTTTTGGAGAACTTGAGAAGGATGCGGTGGCCTTACTAAAACGTATCTGAAGATTCTCGGTGACTCAAGACATTGGAGCACGTGCTGCTGCTCATATTTTTAGTAGGGTTAGCTTCGCTATAGCTAGAGGAGTGGGGGCTCAGATTGTTTCTCGGCTCCCCACTAATTTCTTGTAAACCCTACGCGTTTCTTATTTATTATAATAATAATAATAATAATAATAATAATAATAATAATAATAATAATATGAGTGGAAGAAATATGTGTCCAAATGTGAGGATAACGGTTATAAATTCATACCATTTGCTTTTTCTACGTTCGGAGAATTCGATACGGAAGCTTTGGACAAACTTTCACGTATTAAGTCTATCGCCATCAGCCACTCAAATAACGTTAGGAGTGGTGTTTTTATCTTTCATAGAATAAGTTTTTGTATTCAGAAAGGAGTGGGAGCACAACTTGTGTCTAGACTCCCATCCAACTTTATGTAAGCTTATTATTATTATATTTATTATTATTATTAAAATAATAATAATAATAATAATAATAATAATAAGGGTAGAAGATGCTAAAAATATGCCCCAAATGTAACAAAAGTATCAAATGTCAATTATTATTTCCACTTTCACACTACATAATTCATAAGAATGCACACGCTTGGGATTCCAATTATACAACATGATGCAAATGGTCAAGGAAGAGCAGATTCACTTATGTTTGAAGACGATTGTAAAGAAGCCATGTCCAAGGTCTGAAATGCTTTAGCAAGATAAATTTAGCGAGCAAATCGAATGGAGAGTGATCATGAAGATGACGACGAAGATGACGTGGAAAAAATGATGAGGGTTTTTAATCGTGATCAGGACTGGTGTTCTTTTGAGGGGTTTTAACTTTTTAACACTTTATAATGTAATCTTTGATGTAATGATATGCTCTCGAGCATACACATGACTACTAATGACTTTTGATTCTCACTAGCAATGGACAATGTCAACCGATTATTCTTAGGACCACTGTTGATTCTTGTAAATGTCTTTTTTTTAAATGCTTGTTAATACGAATACCATATTATTGTATTATAATAATATTAATAACAATAACAATAATAACTAATAATAATAACATTGATAATAATGATAAATAATGATAATAAAGTAATCAACAACAACAATAAATATTATTATTAATAATAGTAAATATTATTAGTAATAATAATAGTAATCAACAACAGCAACAATAATAATAACAATAATAATAATAAAGATTATTATTAATAATAATTAATATCAATAATAATAATAATAATAACTGAACTGAACTGAATGTACTTAAACTGAACTGAACTAGAAAACTGAAAAATAATTAAAAAAAAAAAAAAAACAGGCCTGGTCATGTTCATGATCAAAGGGTTAGCTTCAGAATCCCTTCGGTTTAAGTCGTAGTTTATATTCATAAGAATCTCTGAACTTAAGGTGGAAATATATTTAAAAGCTCCTAGAAGTGTTGTACAATGAAAGTCTTGCAGAACAGAGGAATCGAAATAGACGAGGTCTTTGCAGTGACAACCCATAACTCTTTTTCGCCTTACTTTCGCTTTGTACTGCATTGTAAATACTTTTAATGTCTGTAGTATTAGACGGGTCACGTTCCTTCAAAGCGCTCAGAATAAACCGAGGAGCAGTAATCTCGGCCATTTTACTCACAATGCACTTTTCACCTCATGTTAGTCTTGATGTTTACTCATGACCCTCTAAATATTATGATGGAGCATGATTATGCTCTCCGCACACAATAGTAATTCCCCACAAAATACCATCTGGAGGAATCGATACATCTCGTAGAGAGAATGAACAACCATTTTTTTGGTACTAGTACATCTTTTAAACTTTCTCCACTTTTTAAATATCTTGGTGGTTGATATTTCCCGCCCTTTTCACAAATGAGAGTGCATTTCGAGAGTTTGTTACCTATTTTCTTTGCGGATTTATCAATAACTATGACGAATCCATTTTTCCTTCCGATCGTACTCACCCAATCTAATATATCATCTCTACTTTCAAAAATTTGTAAAAAAAAGAGTAAAACTAATTAAATGAGCAATATATATATATATATATATATACTCTTTTTATTTGAAATTATAGTAAAAACATTTTTAAAACATATTTTTCTGTTTTACTCTTTTCATATATATATATATACACACACACTAAACTAATTAAATGAAAAGAGTAAAACAGAAAAATATGTTTTAAAAATGTTTTTACTATAATTTCAAATAAAAAGAGTATATATATATATATGTATATATATAAGAGCAATATATATATATATATATATGTATACCAAAAAAATGACGAAACACGAAAAAACGAAAAGAATATTTACACGAAGTCATACCTGATCAGTGGTAAATTCACACGACATGTTCCCATTATTTGCTGAATTATATTCTTCAATTTATTATAAACAGAATAGTGTTTCAGAAATGTGAACAAATAAGTGATATTACATGAGAAATTTAAGAAGAAAATATAGAGAGATGAGTTATACTTCTTCTTCACTCCCTATTTATACTAATTTAGACTACTAAATAATAAAAATTATTGACATGACAATTCAATAGGTAGTATAGATTAGGGAACTATTTTGTTGAAAGACTTTGAAATGACAATTCAATAGGTAGATATAAGTTAGGAAACTATTTTGTTGAAAGACTTTGAAATGACAATTCAATAGGTAGATATAGGTTTGGAAACTATTTTTTTGAAAGATTTTGAAACGACAACTCAATTGGTAGCTAATAATAATATATATCAAGATAATAATATATAATCCTGAATAATAATATATATTATTTGTATAGATGACTATGTAAATATTTTTTTTAATATAAATATATTGTATAGAAAAATTATAATCATAATAATACGTTCACAAGAAATAAAAATAAATATAAAATAGTAAAAAAAGTTATTGAAAAAATATCATTAAAAAAATGAAAAAATTCAAAGTATTATTATTATTATTATTATTTATACATACATATTATTCAATATATATATATATATAAAAAAAATTAAAGAAGTAGGGATGGACGAAAACGATATTTTGCTCTTTTTTGTCATTGGGATTTGTAAAAGAGGGGGGAGGATCAGCAGAGCCCATCAAACAAATATTCAGCAGACTTATAGTGTCAGAGGCAATGTGACAAGTCGATAGAAGTTGACTTGGGTTATACTCCCTTTGTCTAAGTCAAAAACTGACCTAACGAGTATATTTAGTGTATTTTATATAATAATTGATATAAATAATGACCGTAAATGTATAGTGAAAATTAAAAAATAGAAAGTATTGATGATGAATGTATGGTAGAGATTAAAAAATTAAAGGTGATTATTTGATTTGATTGTAATAAATGATACATGTAAACTTACTAAAATGACTACTTCTCGATAGAAATACAAATATTTAGACGGGACAGAGGGAGTAATTGAGAAACAAGAATAACGTCTCTAGTACACAATCAAGAGACATGGTATATTTGGATGCATTAACTGATAATTTAGCTGATTGTTGATAATCTAGCTGAAAACCAATAATCTAGATTATATCAGATAATCTAGCTGAAAATTAATAATCTACCTGTAGTATGATAGTTTAGATTATTGTATTTAAAAGTGTTTGGCAAAACTACCTGTCATATTAGCTGAAATTTTTAAAATGACATAAAAGTACATCTTTTATATTTATTGTTATATATAATATTACAAAAACAACCTTAATATTTATATATTAATTCTTATGTTGCTTATTATTCTTTGACATTATGCAATATTATTATTTATTTTGTTTTCAACTTCTAATGTATTTTAGGTATTTTTATGTTATCACTATTATTATACAAATTTTATACAAATGTTTATTAAGGGTAAAATTGGAATGAAGAAATGAAATTTGTATATTATTTATATATATATATATATTAAGGGTAAAATCGGAATGAAAAAATAAAATCTGGTAGCTTTGGGTTGAAAGCTATATTCGAAAGCATTTGAATTTAATCTAGATTAAGATTATAATCTAGATTAAATTAACACCATCCAAATAAGATTTTAAATGTCAAATTAGATTATTTGACCAATTTTAATTTAAATTAAAATTATAATCTATATTAAATGGTTATCCAAACATACATTTGATCTCGCAATGTAAAGTTGTTAAATGTTGAAGCCAAGTCTAACAACCAATACCCAAAAGAAACCTTTAAGAGCACTCACAAGTCACAACAGTTATCCTACAACCTATAATGCACGGATTCTTCAAAATGGCGGATGCAGATTTGACATCAGATGCGGGTGCGGTGCGGCGATTCGCGTGGGATTCGCACGGGATTCGCCACGTGGCGAATCCGCAAAAAAAAAAAAATTCGGACTCACAGATTCTCGGCACAGATACGCCAGATCTCAGACGCGTATCCCGTGCTGTGATAAGCGAGTCCGAATTTTTTATGTTTTTTTTTTTTAAGATTTTTTTATAATTTTTAAAAAGTAAATCAAATAAATTAAAATACAAAAAGTAAATCATTTAATAAGTAATTACTTTTACCTTTAGCAGATTCACACTGACAACATTAGAAAGCTCATTGCTCAAAGCCATTTGAATTGTTTTTGTATGACTTGTTTTATATATTTGAATTGATTTTATGGTGATATTTGAATTGTTGTTTTTTATATTTAACAAGTGTTATATATAATAAAATATAAAATAAACAGACGTATCTTTGCCGTATCGCACCCTAACATTTTCAAAAAACCGTATCCCCGCACCCGTATCTGCCCGCACCCGCACCCGCCCCCGCACCTGTGCAACATAGCCTACAACTCACCCCAACTTCAATTATGTGCTAAAATAACAAAAATTAAATCAAAAGCCTTCTGCGACAGATATCATAAACTATAGTGGACCCACCGAAAAATTTAAGCGGTAAATGATTTCTTAAATTTGCACCGACGTAAAATACTTTTCAAATGTATTAGTGGGCCATGTGTGTCTTGTAGCAATTGGTTGTTGACTAAAAAAAATTGTATCTGTTATAAACATGAGAGAAAAACAGAGAAATTGGAAGAGAAGAAGAATAATGTGTGTATTCTTATGAGGGCCAAAGACCTTTATTTATAGGTACACATCTCAGGTTTCAGGGGTATAAAGGTCATTCATTAGTAAATACATTAATTACAATACTCGCTCTTGAATGACCTTTAATACATGCTGCCTCATTAAAACCTTGTCGGGAAAACCCAGTGAGAAAAAACCCGATCGAAGGAAAAAGAGTACAGCTACTCTCCCTGAAATCGATTACATAAGATCTTTGAGTTAACGCATTCCGATCTTGTGTACTAGTCTTCTGAATGTTTATGTCGGCAACGTCTTTGTGAATAAGTTCGCCAATTAATCACTTAAGTGAATATTTGATGTATCTACCTTTGAGATACAAGTGATATCGTCTTCATACAATACTTCCTCTTGAATATTATGATGTTCATGCCTCATCAAAACTCCTTCGGAAAAATCCTGTGGGAAAAAACCGATAGAAAAAAAGAGTACACAGTATAAATTTGCTCATGTGTTGCATTGGTTGACTCGTTAAAAACCTTAACTAAGAAAACCCGGTGGGAAAACACTTAGAAAGGGAAAAAGAGTACAACCATTTGGTCTTGAGGACCTTTTGACCTTCAGGGTCGACATAATCTTCAAGCTAATTTAAAAGTTATCACTTCTCCCCCTCAAGATAACAATCTTGCACTCCAATACCATGAATATAGTTTTCAGACATGGAGAGATTTAGTGAATAAATCTGCTAGATTATCATTATTGCTCTTCTGAAGCTCGTGTGGAAATAAGTTTCATCTTACTTGCCCAAACATTATATGCAACACATAAATGGAAAATATTTATCATCATAATAAATAGGCAGTATGAGAACAAATATGAAATCATAATCCCTAATAGCCACCAATATCGAATCTCGATCTCTTTCATGTAATAAACCTATATGGTTAACACCATTCCACATTCTCCTTCTTGGAGAAATATTAAATTTTGCTAGCATGTTAACTTCAATTTGTATATCAGGCCTGATGATGTAATGCTTCAATAGCATACAAGTACGGAACTTATGGTCCTCTTATATCTTTGTTATTTTATTGAGATCTATATGAGTCGGTATCCACTTCAAATGGTAAGACAACCTTTAGGTAGCTAAATGGATAAAAACTTTCCATCATATATGCTCGATCTACAAGTTGAGATAATACTAATACTTAGTTTTATCTAAGTTTTTTATTTTGAACTTGTATTTAGACACGAGTTCAAATAATTCACATATATCCTCTTCAGGAGGAATTCACTTAGTTGGTTGATCCACCAGACTATTTCAAAATGTATAAATATTTATAACTCAAAATAGTACATGTTGCGAATTTCACGTTCCTATTACTTTAGGAACCTCAAGTCCGTCAGGGACTTTCATATAGATATTCGCGTCCAATGACCCATAGAAAAATGTGATGATGACATCACTAATTGAATATCTATATTCATAATAATTGTCATATGTATATTAAATGACGAAATTTAGTGCCAACGGGAGAATATGTTTTGGGTATGCGCTTAAACCCTTGATATACTAATCTCGCTTATCTTTCACCACTTTATTTTATTTTGCGAGTTAAGCTTTGTCTCAATTGCTTATATTTTATTTAGTGCTTCAGGCACTCCACTAGCAATTGTTGAGACAAAGTGTTGTCGACAACTATCATTCTTATAAACAATTCTCCCATATTCACAAAGTCAATGACAACTTCAACAAAATCAAATATTCAACATTTCCCATAACATTTGATTTGGTCGTCCCATAATCAAATACTGTAATTATTTAGTGCACGTGCAAATTAAGGTATTGAGATTCTCATCTTCGGGACGATCCTCTTCAGGAGGTTTTTGAAGTGATGTTGTAGTTTAATCTATTTGTATTCCACGGATTTTATCTTTAATACCAATAAAGAATACGTCTCTCACGCTTCTGGCGTCGAGGAGTATCAAACAAATATATTTCGTTCACATTCGACTTTAATTCTTTATGGTACATATACAACTGGTATATGAGATTTCATCACTCATTTGGCAATCAATAACTTGTTGATCTTCGAGTTCATAGTGCGTAAATTTAAATATCCAACCCAATGAGAATTTTCTGACTTTCTCTTATTTATATTTCATATCTCCCTCTAATGTCGGAGATAGTTGGGATTGGATTATCAAATCAATCCTCTTCAGGAGGTGCACTAATAACAGAGGGCGTGACTCAAATATTGTGCCTTTGATATGGATACTTGAATTTGAAATTCAATCCAACATGATCATTGGATAAAATATTATATCGCTTATAATTAATTCGATACTCATTGAATAAAACTCCTTTTAGAGCCGACAATAAGAATATTGCCATATGAAATTATACCAATCCTTCGGGGGTTGTCTTTCCATTCCTCAAGTAGAAATTGAACGAATCAATATGACATAAAGTTATGTATTTTTCATTTGAAATAAATACATGCAACTTCAAATGTAAATTGCTCTCCAGGAGCATGTATTTTTCTTCAAAAATATTAATTGTGCTAACTCAGGAGCAACAATTTAAATCAAAGATAATCATATATTACCGAAAATATGAAGTAGTCATCAAGAGTATGTGATATTTTTCAAAAGTATCAATTATGCTACCTTGGGAGCAACAATTTATAAGCATATAACACCCAAAATATAAATTACGCTAAAGAGTATGTAAATATTAATTAAAAGTATTAATTGTGCTACGTCATGAGCAACAATTTCTATCAATGTGGTGATAATAAAAGCAATTCAATAACACAAGGCCATATAGAAAATATTCAAAATAATGCCTTTTTTTTGTTTAATATTCTTCAGGAATATTAACTTTAATTGATGTGTTTATCATAAATACTATCATAAAAATATGACTATATATCGTTGTGTTTTATCAAGAACATCAACAATTTATTTTTAATAATCTTCTGGATTATTAAAATTACAAATTCATGTTTCTTCAGGAAACCATGAAAATATATTAATGTAATGTATTTAAAAGAATCATTACAAATAATTTTATATCAATGATACAAGTATCATCATCAATATAATATGTAATAACTATCGTTATTACTCTTCTTCCAGAAGAAAGTGCAATAATTATTATGCAATTAATCCAACATCTATAAGATGTTGATGAAAATTGGTCAACTCAAAATAATACAATTTTAAGTGTATAAATGTACTTCATGATATTTACTAGTAATTTGTGATATTTATCATACAATATGTGTGAATTTGTATTAATATATCTTCAGGATATATATCATAAATAAACATATAGTTAAATAATATATAAAAATAATATAAATAGACTTTAACACCAAACACGTAAATTTAAATATGTAAATATTGAAAGTATTGGGATTAATAGACTTCTGGTCTAATAAGTGGTGAATATTATTTACATTGATATTTTTTCTAATACCAATTTCTTTTCTTCAGAAATTGTATATGTCATTTGTCTCACTTGTTATCGTGGAATCATACATATTTCAAGCGATAGTTTAGAAATCCATAGATTTATCGATACTTAGAAGATAATAGTGCAAAATCTTCGACCCTGTAGGAAGAAATTTAGTGATTCTTCATGAACTGTCAATAAATTTAGCAGTACCTTTTTTTTCCATACGAAAAGTATCATTCTAAAGATATCATGCATATTTGCACTTTGATGAGACAATAAATTATGACCACTATTTAATCCCAATAACTTGACATTCTATTCACAAAAAGAAGAAACAAGATAAGCCAAGAATTTGAATGATACAAATATTTTCAGGATATTTGACCCCTTTATCACTAATTATATAGCAACGATCAATTCAAATCATACTCCAGGTATGAAATCATATCTTATATTGATAAAAACTCACAATATATCATAAGAGATAATAAAATATTAAACTACACAATATATAAGATTATATATTGACATATAATCTTAAGATTATCATTTTCGTGTCCTTATCATTAACCGTTGATATATCAACTCCACGAGATAAAATTTATAAATAATTATCTCCTACAAGGATAAACTCTAAATTTTATCTACTTCGGGAGATAAAATTTGAGCCATGTAATATTGAAGTTTTTAATTTAATATTGTTCATTAGGAACAACTTGATAGGAATATTCGACCACTTACTAATCTTGCTATCATTGGAGCACAGTCGGATTATGATTGTGGAGTATATCATATCTTGTACAATCTCGATAGAGGATATTCTCAAATCATATTAATATTTTTTTATTTGAGATATAAGTTATATTTTTCTTCAGGGATAATATCATGCTACATCAAGGGCATAATGATTTAATTATGCTATTATATTTATAAATAAAAAATCAATATTCTTCAGGAATATTGTATCATCACATCATTCATGTATAAATAAAAATTATTCATTTAGAATAGTAATATTCTTCAAGAATATTACAATTAATTGTGCTACTTCGGGAGCAATAATTTTAAGATCCATAATTGGATATACAAAGGGAAAAAATAGTACGAGAAATAATCAAGGCTCGAAATAACTAAACTAAAATAGTTGCTTCTTCAAGAGCACTTACAATATTCTTCAGGAATATTATTTTGTATTTTTCATTAGGAATTGCACAAATTATTAGATCTCATCGTGTTCTTCATGAACACATCATATTCAACTAGAATATGATGAGATAACGTTGTCCTTCTTCAAGGACTACAACAAATCTTTTATCTTAATAATCTTCTGGATTATTAAGTATTGTTGAATCGTGTTTCTTCCGGAAACAAAGAGAAATATGATTTGATAATAAATTTTGAGGTCATCATATATATTATTTATATATGATGCACACAAAAATATAAAATTTAATAACTAAATATAATATATTTTTCCTCAAAATCATCATATGCAAGAAAGTTTTTGAAGGAGTAAATAGAATTAATACCTTTCACCAATATAAAAAAAAAGATTATTTCTGTTCGGATTTTTTTATGCATGCAATACATTTTAGAATCCGATCCCCACCGTTGAATTTGTAGATCTGCTTGTCAGGAAGATACTGTAAAAATTTCATGATGATCCGACGGTTAACAAAACGGTAATCACGATTTTAGCGCGATCTCGCAGTGCAGAAAAGTTGCTCGCGTTTTTTTTTTTATTTCGAAAATCGGAGAGAAAAAAAATTACTCGTAGAGTATCGTGCTGATAACGTGTTATAAACATGAGAGAAAAAGAGAGAAATTGGAAGAGAAGAAGAATAATGTGTGTATTCTTATGAGGGCCAAAGAGCTTTATTTATAGGTACATATCTAGGGTTTCAGTGGTATAAAGGTCATTCATTAGTAAATACATTAATTACAACAGTACCTATTATTCGAATCGAATTAAAATTTTTGGGTACGGTTCCTTATTTTTTTGCATTACCCAAAAATACTCGAACCGAAATTATATCCGGTATTTTTATCGGTTCTTCGATTATTTCCAACAGGTGACAATATAATATATACTATATATATTTCCAAGAGTATTCGAAAATATGTAGAATATAGTTTATAGTAAAAAATATAAAATAACCAAAAACATACTACCTCCGTTCTCTTATAATTGCAACATCTGGACTTTCGCATTTGCCAATGCACAACTTTAATTATTAATATCTTTGATTTTTTATTTTTAAAAATTATAAGAAGTTGATATTTTGAAAGTATATTTCGAGATGAATCTAACAAGATCTCACATGACTATATTTTTTCATATGTATAAATCATAAAAGATGGTCAAAAGAGAGTATGTGAACAGTGTAATAGTCAACACGTTGCAATAATAAAGTAACGGAGGAAGTATAGAATAACCGAAAATATGTAGAATAACCGGGTATTTCGGTTATTTTTAACATGACTTTTATGTATATTGGTTTCTCGGGTATTTCGGAGTTCGGAAAATCAACAACCGTTATCCGAACTTTAGTTTAAAGTAGGATCTAATAACAAAAAAAACACGATTTTTTTTCCAATAACCGAACTGAACTGGTTTTACCTTTTCGGTTCGGTTATTCGATTATTCGGGTCCTAAGTCCCAGCCCTTCTTCTTTTTCTTTTATGTGTTTCTTTCAATATATTAAAGTTATATTCTAATAATATAATTATAAGATAAGAGAAGCAATGAATTCATTTGTAAAATAGGGGATTGAAATATTTTAGGGGATGATTTAGGCGTGGATTTAGGGGATATTTTTAGGGAAATCGTTGGGAGTGCTGGAGGACATGTAACATATGGACACTTTGCTTGCATCTGCAAAAGTAAAGTTTTAGTAGAAAATTAGAAACTCCAGGAAATAAATTTGGTTTGTTTGGTATTTCAGAATACAAGTCCAATGGCTAGTCCGCATGGGCAACTCAACTTAGGAGTGTTTAAAAATATCCGATATTCGATCCGAAATATCCAGAACTTCGGATTCGGATATTGGATAGTACTTTTCAGAAAAATCGTATATTCAGATATTCGAAATATCCGAAAAATCTTAAAATTTTTATTATTTTATATTTTAAATAATATAAGGTATTCGGATATTCGGATATCCGATATCCATATCCAAAGCTTTTCTCGGATATTTGGATATCCGATATCCAAATCCGAATATTTCTTTTCGAATATATGGATATCCGAACATAATTCATATTTTTTTCCGGATATTCGGATATCCGATATCCGTATCCAAAATTTCGGATATTCGATTTTTCGGATATCCGAAATTTCGGATTCGGATATCGGATATCAAAATCTACTATCCGAATTTTGGGATATCCGAAAGTCTGGATATCCGGTTTTGAACACCCCTAGCTCAACTGGTTCTTGGGTGACAGATTGCTACAAGGACGCAGGTTCGAGTCCTGGCAGCCGCAGTGTGAGAGTTTTATCCCCCCAATGGGGTGGATAGCTACTTGTGGGCACCATACACTGTTCCTCCTACTTAGTGGGTCGTTGAGTCACCATGATTTAATTCCCCCATCAATCTGTGTCGGGCTAGGGGTGGAGGCCATGGGGCGAGGGATTTTGCTTTTACAACGAGAATCAAATTCAAGCTGCCCAAAAAAAACCAAACTAAACCAAACAAACCCAGTATATCCCGCTCAGAGCAGGGTCTGGGGAGGGTAAGATGTACGCAGACCATGCCCCTACTTATTACGGTAGGGAGGCTGTTTCCGTGAAGACCCCCAGCTTAGTGCACAGCAGAATCTTGTGTGATAAATACAAAGGAAAACATATGATTCGAAAAAGCTCGAGACCATACCTGAGCCCATGGCTTGATCCACATGGGACTTACCTAAGCAGAATTTGGCTACTTCACTCCCAATGAACGCTGCTCTAACAAAAGAGAGGTTGGCTCTGCGCACAGCTCCCTGCCAAAAATACACCACACGCAAAGACAATTAGATAAAATATACAATAAAAATAAATATGCAATGCTCTAGGTCAAAGCTAACCGAGACAACCCAACCCTGAGGCTCTCAACTACAGCACCGTAAATTCAAGCTGCCCAAGACATGGCTTATAAAAGTACAAAAAAAAAAAAAACGTCTTGCCAACCACGAACATAAAACGTGCTTCTAATATAAAATTGATAAAGCAACTTCCGAGTGCAAGTCGCTGAAGAAGAGATTAATTAGAAGTAAGGGTGTCGAGTGGTTCGGTTCCGGTTAACCAAACCACAATTTTCGATTAACCAGAACCATAAACGCCCCAAAATAGGAACCACTAACCACACCACTTTAAATTTCGGTTAACCGGAACCACATCGATTATATATGGTTCCGGTTCGGTTAACCTTAAAAACCATTTTTCTTTTTTTTTTATCCGAAAAAACTGAAATAATCAGTTATAAAATGCTAAAATTAATCATTTAAAACAAAATAGTAGACAACAACACAATTAATCCATAAATCCAACAACTATAAGTCAAAATTAATCCATAAATCCAACAATTAAAATGCAAAACAATCACAAATGGAGAATTAATGTGGGGGTAATTAATTTACATATTATTTATTCAATTGAATTTCTTTTTAGGATAAAAATATATAATTATAATTTATTAATTTATCATAATTTCAGTTTGTGGTCCTGGAACTATTCGGTTCCGGTTAACCACTAACCATATTTTTTTTGAAGTAGGAACCACAAACCGCACCCTAACCACAAATAGTGGTTCTCGGTTAATCGAAACCACATCGGTTCGGTTGGGTTCCGGTTAAAACCACTAACCACGAACCTTGTAGACAGCCCTGTTGTTACCCAAAATATTATTCGGAAGGGATTGCTGGATATGGCTACGGGTGAGTAACAAACAAAATGCGAGAGCACGTCCGAGGGAATGTAAATAACACAAGATTTGCCGGGTTTGTTAGGCCCGGGCTTGAATGCTCTCGCGAGATATTATTAATACGAATACTTTGGAGTACAGATATTAATGTAAGAGTATAATTACAATGAGTGTAAAAACCCTAGTTATCTAGCTCTTGAGTGCTGGTGATTGTAGGAAGAACAAGAGTTGATGCTCTGTGTGTTCTTGTAACAGATGAGATGTAATGCTCGTTTCTGCCGATCGTCTTTCGGTCGAGAGTGAGCGAGAGAGTGGTTAGAGAATTTCTCCAAAGGTGTCAGAGAGGTCTCAAAAGCCTAAGAGAAGAAGCCTTTTTCCAAATGCTGGAAGTCCTCTATTTATAGGATGGGAGGTAGCTGGGATGTCTCGATCCCGAGCGGGCGATCGTCTTTCTTGTATTATAATAAGCGGGCGATCATCTCAGCACGTGGGTGGGTTCCCTTAAAGTCCGCGGCTGCTACTGACAGCCAGCTGTGCAAACCAGTGAGAAGATGCCATGCGCATCACGTCGCTGTCTTGGGGGGTCCACCTTGGACCTTTCGGCGGGTCTGTCGGTTGGTGAGGTTTGTCCTTGTCGCCGACAACTGTTGATGGGCTGGAGTCAAAGGCCTTTTCCACGGCGCCTTTTCCAGATCTACACGTGGGCCTCTATCCCGAGATTCGGTCTTCGCTGACTTAACGGATGTTGGCTTGACACGTGGCATGAGGCGGTCGTCCTTGGCCGGACGCCAGGTGCCAAGAGACGATCGCCCTGGATGTCGATCGCTCGACACTTGGACTTGATCCTGGGATCTCCGTTTGGTAGGTGTGCCATGGTTCATTTAACGCTGACTCGGTCGCTCGGCCCTTATGCTGATCGCCGTCGAGGTGTGTTAATCGCGACACAACAAGCCCTAACTAGAAGACATCCAGAATGCACTATGATCAAGTTTGTAAAACTCATACCTCAAACTTGACATTGCGCGATCTACAGTTCAAGGGGGCTTTGTGATCAAAACATTCAACAATATAAAACTGGTTTGTGTTGAAAATAATGGTTTGAAAAATATTATTTATGGCGGTTAATTATTTAATTATTGAGAATTAAATAATGAAGGATTATTTTACTTGTCGAGTAAATAATCGGAATATATATTCATGTTCTCAAACCATTATTTGGTGAGTGAGAAATGATATATTTGAGTTGTGTGTTGGAGAAGAATTTGTTGTAGGCAAATTCATCCATTGTAGACACGAGCTCGGGTTCGAACCGGGGCTTTAAATTTGAATTGGGCTGGCAGGTTAATGATTCCACATTGCCAATATTAATTGATTGAAGTTAACGACCCAATAGTCTATTATTCAAATCAATTAAACAATTGTATTGTTTAATTGTGTTTATAAATCAGGGCACGGCTCAATTGATATTACCAACACACAAAATGCAATTAAACTTTGCAATGTTTAATTGTTTGATATTTAAAAGTCGTTCAGATTTTTTAATTTGGTAAAACCGCCATTTGGAGTGCACTTAATCAAATTGATTCAAATTCAATTTGTGTGAATGGTTTAATAATCATCTTCATTATTATCAAACCATAACAGCCATTATATTGATGGCTATTTGCTCTTGTAACTTCCGAAACAGCCATGAATGGTTGTAATGCCTATTATGGGTGCATTAATCCTCCTGGCGTGAGATTAGCTATATATAGGATTGCATAGAGCATGACATACACACTTGAAAAAATTTGTATCGCTCTACACGATTAATAGCATTACATTTCATAAGCTTTCTCAGTTCTCGATTCTCGTTCCGTTCGCCGGAGCTCATCGGACTTGTGGTGCTACATCCGTCGAGACGAATCCATTTTACCTTTGAGGAAGGACCGCCAAACCGAGAGCACTACCGGGGCATTTTCCTTCTTGCGGGCGAACACCTCTGCCGCAACCATGTCCAACATGATGAGCTCAACTACCTCAGCAACAATTCCATGGGTGTTTTCGAACCCCTTTCTGACTACTGGTGGATCAACCTCGGGTGGCACCGTTGGTTCCACTTTTAGTGGTGTAACACCCCCAATCCGCTCAGGGATATTACACGCCGTAGAACCTTTCCTCAAGGATCTACCAGGCTGGTAACGACATATAACAACTCAACCATGCCTTTAAGGCTAAAACGACTCAGTAGACCGATTTGGTCTTTCAATAAATACATACAACCACACCCGTACAATGGGAAAATATAGCAGCGGAAAAATAGAGTACAACTGAACCAATAAACGAAGTACGGTTCCTCATGTGATTAGTATCGATCATCTTTCATCATCCTTCGTGCCGACCCTGTGTTATGCTCCAAAACCTGAATGCAAAAACAGACATCCACCCCCCGAATACTCGGGGGTTAGCAAAACTCCACTGTTTTGCTAGTGCAAGAACAAAGTGCAAATACGAGCCATACAATTCACATTCCACGAATAACAATAACCAGGAATCCTCAAAGATCCAAACGAAACGAAAAGTACTTCCCAAGGCAAGAGTTTGAGAAAGCATTTCAAAATCGAAATATCATAGATCAATGGAAGTAATTTATAAAACGGTTTAGAATGCCATCGAGAGTTTTAATAGAACACAATTTAGGATTATCAAATCCTACCTTTCAAAATCCAAAAGACAAAAGGGGTCACCGCCCCAAAGGTTTACTTTCCGAAAAATGACATTTACCAAACCGTTGGGATTTTAGCCCCAAATCCGTAAAATGACTTTTACAAAACCCTTGGGATTTTAGCCCCAATCTCATCAACTCACAGTACACAAGAACGACCACAAGGTTCGTCTCCCAACATCAAAATCCACAAATAAAGGATTTAAAACATAAACAACAAAATACTCTAGTGCCATCCTAGCCAAGTAAGCCAAACGAACACTTACCTCTTACACACTTAGTCGATGCATGCAATCATGAAAAACCATTCGAAAGCACTCATTTCCGGAAATGCCATAGTCAAATCACATTTGTAAAATGCACCACAATTAACCGTGGATCCACCCCTCCGTGGACCCCTACCGAGACCCCGTCGGATCTAACCCATAGTGGTTAAAAGCAAGCTCGCGGATCCACCCCTCCGTGGACCCCTACCGAGACCCCGTCGGATCTAACCCATAGTGAGCATACACACACACACGTTACTCATGCAATACTAATATGCTAAGAATGTAAGTTCATCAAGAATACTTACTAGAGATGGCCACTAATCCGACACCATTATCAAACTCTTCAAAACACAATAACAAGATTAAACACGTAATACACGATTCCATAACTTTTAGACAACAAGGATATCATCAAAGCCTCCAACGTTCAAAATGATCAAATCATAATCAATTCCCAAAACACAACGTTCACAAAACACACACGCGTTTTGAAAGAGAGCCTTTAACGAGGCCAAACCGAATCTTTTGAAACTTCAATTCAAATAACCAAACAAACACATCAAGACGAACACCGATCATCACATCCATAAAACGAGAGAAAGTATGGGCAAGGTACTTGCCTCGAATAACCACAACGCGGAGAATCGGCCGAAGTAGGTTGGCACGAACCGACTACGAACTCGCCGACTCCACCGAACGACAATCCACAACAATGAACTACGAACGAAAAAAATAACAACGAAAATGAATTCCAAAGTACGACCCAAAGCCGCTGAATTCAAAGAACAAATGACGAAAGTTCAAGGATTTCCCCCCAAACGGCCAAGAACACGATTCGTTCCGTCAAAACCCGAAAACGGAATTTCAAGTTGAAATATGGATATACAATCCATAGAATGTGTTTAACAACATCATTTAACCACAATCGATCCATCAAAAACGGATGAAAAACGAGATCGAGAACAAATCCCCCAAAAAGTCAATTTGAAGGAAATCGAGAAATATACTTCGATTCGACGAAGAACAATGAATTAAATGATGTTAAACACAAGAATACTACCAAGATTAATCATACCCATCATGAATTAATCAACAACACAGAACGAATCGGACGAAAATGCAAAAATCCCCAAATTCACGAAATTAGGGTTCTAAGGAAGATTACCTTGATTCGCTGGATCAAAGGATGATAACGGACGATTGATTGATGTTATGAACTCAAGAACTTCATGGATTTGTTAACATGGCTTCGTGACCCATGAATCGCCACCCGCGTACGGAGAAGGAAGGAAGTGAAAAACGAAGTGAAATGTGACTGCTCAGCCATATTTATACTGGGCCGGACTAGCGCGCGCTAGGCTGCCGAGCTAGCGTCTTCTCGGCCACGCCGCGATCCAAGAACCTCGGACTAGGCCGCCGGCCAGTAGCGTCGCAGCCTTCCGGCCGTAGCGTGCGCTACCCGCGTATGGCGTACACGTTGTCCGACAATGGCGTCGCGCTGCCGACTGGCCGACTCGACCGAACCTCCAGACTCCACTGTCTGTGCGGCTAAGCGTGCGTTAGGCCGTCCGGCATCGTGCGCTACATCTGCCGGTTAGCGCGCGACCTTCCGGCCGTAGCGTGCGCTCGCCGGTTCTGCCGCACCGTCCGGCGGTGCCGCAATCGTCCGGCCGATCGCAATCGTCTGGCCGATCCGCAACCGCCAGGGCTCGACGACCCGATTTCCGAAAACGCACGGAACGAACACGACGAAAAGTTCGCGGACGACATCAACGACCCGAAATGAAAACATAATACCATATTTAATCATACGCGACCAAGAAACGGGTCGAGGCAACAATTACAGATACGGATACCCGTAACTTTCAAGAAATTACAAAATGGCCCAAAACTCCCCGAAATCACGATATGTGATCGAATAACCAAACCGAAGTTCACAACACGTCTAACAAAGTTAAACGGACTTGCGGGAAACTCGAAACAGCAGTTTCGGACGAGATTCGCAAGAATCGAACTCAAGTGCGGAAAAGTCGCTAAAAAGCACGGAACTCAACAGAACGACACCGAAACGAACTCGGATGTCAAAAAGTGTAGAATTAATCATTCTCAGAATGACGAAACGGTCATGAGCGAGTCGTCAAAACAGACTTCGGCCGAAAAAAGAAATTTACCGAAAATCGAAAATTGCGGATATTACATTCTACCCTCCTTAAAAGAAGTTTCGTCCCGAAACTTAAAACAAGTAGGGAGAAGCAATATCCCGCCAGGAAAACTCAACGAGATACGCAAGAAATGCGTAACTAACGCCCAACGGCGAAACGTTACAAACAACGCAACGGAATATACGGTGTGAAAACACGCTCCACGACGACCAACACAACGTCGCCGTTAGGGATATAATAAAACCAACAAATGACAAGCCTCATCAAACGGATAATATAGTCAAGTCAATTATCCGAACAACCACAAAACACAACGAACGAAAATCAATAAGATTGACCGACCTAACGGTACATTGATCAAAATGCGAGCCAATCGCTAAACAAATACGGAATCCCACCGCCCAAGGGTTGGAAGATCGAGAACGAGACTAATTTCCCGAACTTAAAGAAATTACAAAGGAGACTGAACGCTCAACAATCACGAAACGAGAACAAAAACCGAACAAACAAACGATCGAGACAACAAAAATCGAACAATCATGTCCGAAACACGAAGGATAATAAAATTCAAACAACAACTCCCAGGATGATCTGGTGAGAACTACAAGACATGTATTCCCATAAGATCCACAGGAAAGGGAATAGCGATTGAAAAGTCACAACGACAAATGAGTTATTCCAAAACGATACCACACTCGTTCGATAAACAAAAACAAGGGGCAGGACAAGCTCAGAAATGTCAACGAACATAAATGAGCCGACAGAGTCGAAAACATAAGAGTTCCAAATCTGATCCACTTCGAATAAAAGAACTAATAGAACCCGATGATGTCACTCCCGAACAAGGTTCACAAGAATCGAATTGAACCCGAAAAAGTCCCATCGATAACCAGATCGACCCACAACAAGATCACAGATCGTTCGGACGATGAAACCGAAATACAGAACAAGTTCATAAAGTACCAACGAACATGAGCGAATCGATAGACTAGAGAAAGAGAAAATACAGAAGTCAAAATAGTACGGGCATTACCTCCGACCTCGTCCACGAAATTCACAAAAACGGGAGCAAGGTAACAAGACATTAAACAATCGACACATAACGGAACGATCACCGATGCACACGGTCATACCATACCAAGCTCTAACAGCTCGCACATACGCGACAACGCAGAAATCGCCACGAGGCGACAACATTCAATACCAACATTCCGCCTCTCACAGGGGGGGCTAGCACAACCAATGTGTGGAAAGCGACTCAACGCTCACACCGCCAATTCGTTCATACTCGGGAGAAAGTCTCAAAATGACAATGCGAACATCACACATACATACCCAACCCTCAAACGGGAATGGATAGGTTTTAAAAATGAAAACCTCATTTTGAAAATAATTTGAAGAATACCGGTTGATCTTGAGTATCACCTTTCAAAAAGTACAAACGTGAAACATCGTTACCGAGACATTGGAGAACCATTTCGCATTTGATAAAAATGAGGACACTTTCTCTTAGTGAAAACTTTCAGAATATTCGACCCTCGGGTCTAAATAAAAGTGTTTCTAAAACATTGAAAATATCTCAAAGAATTTTGGTCCTCGAAGTAGAAATTTTTTGAAATATATTGTGGCACCTAGGATGTACCACAAGAAAATAACTCATTTGAAAAGTATGTCTCGAAATTTATTTTTTTAAGATACTCAAGGTTTTCAAAAATCCAGTAGGCCTCGACGTTCACTAAAACAACTCCTAGTACACGCATCAAAACGTTTAAAATCAAGACAATATATGTCTTTAAACGGAAATAAACGATAAAATACCACATTCAGAACAAAACCACTGACCCCATTCGAGGCCTCTAAAGACCCTCCCGCACTGGCTAGTGAACAAGTCGAACGTGTATAAGCACAAAGCTTCCACAAGAGAACTTGTAAAACGTGCAAATCGATTCGAAAATCATCAGCCACGGACAAAAACAACAATAAAAAGACATCATAAGCGACGACACTCCTCATATAAATCAAATACGAGAGTCGACTAAATACATATCGTGAAATCAAAATCTACATAAGGATTCCACCACTTAACAAATAATCATAAAAATAGCTCGTGTCACACGAGGCACAACACAAAGAAGGGAGACTTACTTCTACAGGTCGCACGAAGATGATGATCGCCCCACGATACTAATCACGACCAACAAACTCAAACGACGCGTCGCGACACGACTCAGTCAGATAAAATCCGACGAAACAAGACTCAAACAACACGACTTGACCCGACAGCCTAGGTTTTCCTCAACCTAAGCTCCGATACCATTTATGTAACACCCCAATCCGCTCAGGGATATTACACGCCGTAGAAACTTTCCTCAAGGATCTACCAGGCTGGTAACGACATATAACAACTCAACCATGCCTTTAAGGCTAAAACGACTCAATAGACCGATTTGGTCTTTCAATAAATACATACAACCACACCCGTACAACGGGAAAATATAGCAGCGGAAAAATAGAGTACAACTGAACCAATAAACGAAGTACGGTTCCTCATGTGATTAGTATCGATCATCTTTCATCATCCTTCGTGCCGACCCTGTGTTATGCTCCAAAACCTGAATGCAAAAACAGACATCCACCCCCCGAATACTCGGGGGTTAGCAAAACTCCACTGTTTTGCTAGTGCAAGAACAAAGTGCAAATACGAGCCATACAATTCACATTCCACGAATAACAATAACCAGGAATCCTCAAAGATCCAAACGAAACGAAAAGTACTTCCCGAGGCAAGAGTTTGAGAAAGCATTTCAAAATCGAAATATCATAGATCAATGGAAGTAATTTATAAAACGGTTTAGAATGCCATCGAGAGTTTTAATAGAACACAATTTAGGATTATCAAATCCTACCTTTCAAAATCCAAAAGACAAAAGGGGTCACCGCCCCAAAGGTTTACTTTCCGAAAAATGACATTTACCAAACCGTTGGGATTTTAGCCCCAAATCCGTAAAATGACTTTTACAAAACCCTTGGGATTTTAGCCCCAATCTCATCAACTCACAGTACACAAGAACGACCACAAGGTTCGTCTCCCAACATCAAAATCCACAAATAAATGATTTAAAACATAAACAACAAAATACTCTAGTGCCATCCTAGCCAAGTAAGCCAAACAAACACTTACCTCTTACACACTTAGTCGATGCATGCAATCATGAAAAACCATTCGAAAGCACTCATTTCCGGAAATGCCATAGTCAAATCACATTTGTAAAATGCACCACAATTAACCGTGGATCCACCCCTCCGTGGACCCCTACCGAGACCCCGTCGGATCTAACTCATAGTGGTTAAAAGCAAGCTCGCGGATCCACCCCTCCGTGGACCCCTACCGAGACCCCGTCGGATCTAACCCATAGTGAGCATACACACACACACACGTTACTCATGCAATACTAATATGCTAAGAATGTAAGTTCATCAAGAATACTTACTAGAGATGGCCACTAATCCGACACCATTATCAAACTCTTCAAAACACAATAACAAGATTAAACACGGAATACACGATTCCATAACTTTTAGACAACAAGGATATCATCAAAGCCTCCAACGTTCAAAATGATCAAATCATAATCAATTCCCAAAACACAACGTTCACAAAACACACACGCGTTTTGAAAAGAGCATTTAACGAGGCCAAACCGAATCTTTTGAAACTTCAATTCAAATAACCAAACAAACACATCAAGACGAACACCGATCATCACATCCATAAAACGAGAGAAAGTATGGGCAAGGTACTTGCCTCGAATAACCACAACGCGGAGAATCGGCCGAAGTAGGTTGACACGAACCGACTACGAACTCGCCGACTCCACCGAACGACAATCCACAACAATGAACTACGAACGAAAACAATAACAACGAAAATGAATTCCAAAGTACGACCCAAAGCCGCTGAATTTAAAGAACAAATGACGAAAGATTCGTTCCGTCAAAGCCCGAAAACGGAATTTCAAGTTGAAATATGGATATACAATCCATAGAATGTGTTTAACAACATCATTTAACCACAATCAATCCATCAAAAACGGATGAAAAACGAGATCGAGAACAAATCCCCCAAAAAGTCAATTTGAAGGAAATCGAGAAATATACTTCGATTCGACGAAGAACAATGGATTAAATGATGTTAAACACAAGAATACTACCAAGATTAATCATACCCATCATGAATTAATCAACAACACAGAACGAATCGGACGAAAATGCAAAAATCCCCAAATTCACGAAATTAGGGTTCTAAGGAAGATTACCTTGATTCGCTGGATCAAAGGATGATAACGGACGATTGATTGATGTTATGAACTCAAGAACTTCATGGATTTGTTAACATGGCTTCGTGACCCATGAATCGCCACCCGCGGACGGAGAAGGAAGGAAGTGAAAAACGAAGTGAAATGTGACTGCTCAGCCATATTTATACTGGGCCGGACTAGCGCGCGCTAGGCTGCAGAGCTAGCGTGCGCTATCGGCCCAGGCCTCGATCCAGTAGCCTTCTGGACTAGGCTGCTCGGCCAGGTAGCGTGCGCCGCCTTCCGGCCGTAGCGTGCGCTACCTGCCGGCCGTAGCGTACGCAGTGTCCGACAGTAGTGTGCGCTACCTGCCGAGCCTGACCGACTCCAGAACCTCCAGGACTCCACTGTCCAGGCCCGCTAGCGTGCGTTAGGCCGTCCGGTAGCGTGCGCTACAGCTGCCGGTTAGCGCGCGCAGCCTTCCGGCCGTAGCGTGCGCTACGCCGGTTCCTGCCGCACCCGTCCGGTCGGTGCCTGCAATCGTCGGCGATCCATAATCGTCTGGCCATCCTGCGCCGCTGTGGCTCGACGACCCGATTTCCGAAAACGCACGGAACGAACACGACGAAAAGTTCGCGGACGACATCAACGACCCGAAATGAAAACATAATACCATATTTAATCATACGCAACCAAGAAATGGGTCGAGGCAACAATTACAGATACGGATACCCGTAACTTTCAAGAAATTACAAAATGGCCCAAAACGCCCGGAAATCACGATACGTGATCGAATAACCAAACCGAAGTTCACAACACGTCTAACAAAGTTAAACGGACTTGCGGGAAACTCGAAACAGCAGTTTCGGACGAGATTCGCAAGAATCGAACTCAAGTGCGGAAAAGTCGCTAAAAAGTACGGAACTCAACAAAAAGACACCGAACGAACTCGGATGTCAAAAAGTGTAGAATTAATCATTCTCAGAATGACGAAACGGTCATGAGCGAGTCGTCAAAACGGACTTCGGCCGAAAAAAAGAAATTTACTGAAAATCGAAAATTGCGGATATTACAAGTGGTACCCTAGGATCTATGTTGGGATCGACTGTTGGAGCCTAAGGGTTCAAAACGAGTGGTTCCTTTTTTGGAACAACCTTGGGGCCTAGGATGATGCCTACCGGCGAGAAGCCGTCAAAGTTTGGTGGAGCCGACTTTAAAAGGTGGCAACAAAAGATGTTGTTCTATTTGACAACATTAGGCTTTGCGAACTTCTTTAAGGAAGATGCGCCACCGGCGCCAAGTGCACAAAAGACTAGTTTCACAGTCCGAGCTGCCTATGACAACTGGCACAATGGATATTATTTTTTGTAAAAACTTTATTCTGAATTCTTTAGAGGATAGTTTGTACAATGTATACTCTGTTGTAAACACATCAAAAGAGATGTGGGAAGCACTTGAAAAGAAGTACCGTAGTGATGATGCAGGTACAAAGAAGTTTGTAGTCGCCAAGTATCTGGACTACAAGATGGTTGACTCAAGGCCAATCATGGAACAAGTGTAAGAGTTCCAACTAATCATTCATGAAAGTCGAAAGCCAACAAGAAGAATAAATATGTTGCCAACATCGCCGAGACTAATGGCGAGTGGAAAGAGGATGACTTTGCTGCTGTGGTCACCAAGGAGGTCAACCACGTTGAGAACCAAGGTGGTTGGTACGTCAACACCGGTGCGACCGCACACGTGTAATATCCGGACTTTCAGTATAAATTTTTTGCGTTATTTTATTTGAGATATACTGGATAGCTTGGTGACAATACAGTATGGATAAAAGAAATTGAGAACTCAGACAGCTATATTTGTATAATTGTCGTGCTTGGTCGACAATTACATTGAGGATATCGTGTATCAGGTTGTTTTAATTTTGATATCGGGTATATCATATGAGAATGTTATTGAATCAAGTATATGTATTCAGTATACCGTATGTTTGTATTATGTATGCCGAGACGTCGGACCAGAACAGTTGGATTTTGGCCAAGTACGTAAGACCATTACGTGCGCTAAGCTTAAGGACTTACGTACGCTAAATTGCTATGATTTACGCACATTATGCCTAAGGCATTACGTACGTAACAAGAGGAATCGGACAGGACCGAGTTGTGGTCGGCAGGTGGGACCCGGTTTCGGGAACGGATGTGGACAGGCGAGTCAACCTCGAGCATTACGTACGCTAAGGATCGATCATTACGTACGTTAACAACTATGTTACTGTAGCAAGTCAACGTACGTATTACGTACGTTATGGAGAAAGTGTTACGTATGTAAGGACTTGAATGGAATGAGTCAGGAGCCTCTGGACTGTCGTTACGTACGCTACCAAGGTCAGATGGCATACGTAAATTTTGGTTACGTGCGTTAACTTTGGCATGTTACATACGTAACGAGCTGGAAGTTTATAAGACTGGAAGCCCGTCATTTCATTTTCTTCAGAATTTCATTTTTGTTTTTCGCCCTTCAACACTCGGAGATGGATTCTTGGTCTTTCTATGTCGATTATGAGCTTGAAGGTATGGGTTTTGAGGCTTGGATATGAAGATATTGATGATTCTTGAGGTGTTTACTTGTGTATTTCATCTTCTAAGAGGTATGTTGGGTAATCCTCTCCTTGAATTCGGATTTTGATGTTATTGTTGATGAATGATTCGTATGAAGATAATTATGGTTTTGCTGTTACGATTCGTGAGGTTATATGAACTATATGTTGAAGGGTACGATGGTTTATGTCCTGATTATGTTGTTTATGATTATCGGATTATGGATCGTGTTGTAGTTTTGAGTTCATGATTGATTGATTTGGTTGTTCGAATGTGTGTTAATCGGATATTGCAATAGGTTGAGATATTTGATCGTTGATTACGACCATTGTGTTGCGGTTGAGACTGAAGAGTTCGTAGATTGCTTTTGGTCGGGGCTGAGGAGCTCGTAGACGAAGACAATGGAATTGGCAATGGCTTTGTGGTATTGGTATCGAGGCAAGTTATACTTGTTCAGTTTATAATATTTAATCAATGGTTTCGCTTTCATTTCTTTTATAATTCATATAGCAATTATATTATAAGCGTAAATTGTCGGGATGATGGTTTGTGCGTGGAAAGGATGTTATCGTCGGTTTGAGGTAATTTAAGTATTGTTCAGTTTTGAGGATAATTATTATGTTGAATTGTGGTATATGTCGTAAGTTGAAGTTTCGTATAGTGAGATTCGTATTGGTTGTTCACTGAGGGATGTTGATTCCAGGGCTATTGTTTGGTATTAATGGTTGTGTTGATCGACCGTTGATGGATGTTGATCCTAGGCCTGTTGTGTTGAGGTTGTTGATCATGTTGATCATTCTTTAGGAATTGTGATCCCAGGATTGTTGTTTTGGATATTGTCGGTCGAGTCGATCTTTCATTATTCGTGTGTCATTGTTCAATTCGGTGAGTCTTTTGATCCTTATTGGATATGTGATTCTTTGAGTTTCATTGTCATGTTGCATCATGACATATCTGGAGTCATATCTGCGTGCCGATCGGTTATGTGTAGGATTTTCAGGGCGGGCACATATAGACGTGTGATGGAGTCATGTCACATTGGGCTGTGCACTCGAGAAGCTTACTTCGTGAGACTGATTAGGTACAAGACCACACGTGTATTTGATCGATACACGGGGTGGCTTGTGCACGGACACATTTCCGATCGGGCGTACTGTGACGTTCATCTTTGAGCCATATTGTTTGTTCGTTCATCCTCCATGTATGGTTGGGAATGTTCGACAATTTGCGACTGGTTGTTCATATGCCCGAGTGGTATGTTCGACAGTCGAGGTTATTTCTTTGAGATCCATTATATTTGGTCATGTTGGAGTTTACCATGTTGATGGTATTCTCAGTCGTTGTTAATCTTTTATTGGTCGTGTTGGAGTTTACCATGTTGATGGTATTCTCGGTCATCGTTGATCCTTGTAGTTCATGTTGGAGCTGATCATGTTGATGAGATTCTTTTTCGCTGTTGATTTTTTGATGGTCTTGCTTGGAGTTTGTCATGTTGGTGATATTCTCAGTTGACGTATTGGTTGATCTGGTTATGGATCGTATGAGCGTTTGGGCTGTGCATCGATGTTTCGGATTTGTTATCATTATCTTGTGGTAGTCGATCTACAGATGTATTGTGTATGTTTGGTTATTATCAGGATTGGTATTTGATTGTGCGATCCAACGGACAGGATTTGGCACAGATAGATTATTTCCCGTTTATGATTTATGATGATGTTTTTGAGGATTTTGAGTATTGTTTTGGTTCAGTCCAGATGACTGTTGTTGAGTTCATTTCGTCATTTGAGAATGCGAAATGTGGATTATGGTAAGGATTGAATTTGTATGGATTGGTAAGGTTATGACAGTAAGATTACGTTGGTAGTATTCTTACAGTATTATTACATTGGTATGTAATTATTTATGTGATGTGATCGATATCATTACTGAGTATTGTGGCTGACCCCATCGTGGGCTTTATTTTTAGGTACTCAGAGATCGAGCTAGTAGCGGTCGTGAAGAGATGAGCTTCCCGGGTGATACTGGCCGTGGCATTATTTTGGGAATCGAGTATTCTTTTCTGGTTGTTTTATTTCCGCTGCAAATATATATTTTGAAATGTATTTTATCCGCTGTGTGTGTATATTTCAAAATGTCTTTCCGGTATTTTTACCAAATCGTGTGTACATTTCAAAATGGCTTTTTGGGTACTTCGTAAACTTGGATTATTTCGTAAAATCGATTCCCTAAATCGAGTTTTGGCATTTTGGCCTTGAACGTTTTAACGATATTTTCATGACGGTATTTGATACTTTATAAATGACTTTTGTGAGTATTTGAAAACATTACCGTCATCGGCCTTTTTGTCGTTTTTAAACATTTTTGAAAATATATTTTAGCCTGGTGGGTTCCGGCGCGGGGCCCACGACGCTGTAATATCCCGGATGGTTTTGGGGGTATTACAGAAGATGATATCGGAGCTTGGATTTTGTGAAACCTAGACGTCTGTGTTATGTGGCTCTACCAGTACGGTAGTAGCATGGCTTTTGAAAATGATTTTCCTGACTTTGATTCAAACCGATTTTTGGAGATTCCAAAATTTTTGAGATCTTTTCAAATTGCTAATTGTGATATTGGTGTGTGTTGGTATTGTGTTGAGGCTTCGTATGGGAGTCGTGTGCTAGTATCAGGGGAGATCGTCGGCTTCACGCACCTGTAAGTATATCGTTTTGGTGATTCGCTTGTGGCGACGATTGATTGTTTTTGTGATGAGTTTGGAAATTTTTGGATGATCTGTTGTTTGTGACAGGGTTGCAAGTTTCGAGGACGAAACTTATTTTAATAGGGTTAGTATGTAATATCTGGATTTTCAGTATAAATTTTTCGCGTTATTTTATCTGAGATATACTGGATAGCTTGGTGACTATACAGTATGGATAAAATAAATTGAGAACTGAGACAGCTGTATTTGTATAATTGTCGTACTTGGTCGACAATTACATTGAGGATATCGCGTATCAGGTTGTTTTAATTTTGATATCGGGTATATCATATGAGAATGTTATTGAATCGAGTATATGTATTCAGTATGCCATATGTTTGTATTATGTATGCCGAGACGTCGGACCGGAACAGTTGGATTTTGGCCAAGTACGTAAGACCATTACGTGCTCTAAGCTTAAGGACTTACGTACGCTAAATTGCTATGATTTACGTACGTTATGCCTAAGGCATTACATACGTAACAAGAGGAATCAGACATGACCGAGTTGTGGTCGGCAGGTGGGACCTGGTGTCGGGAACGGATGTGGACAGGCGAGTCAACCTCGAGCATTACGTACGCTAATGATGGATCATTACGTATGTTAACAACTATGTTACTGTAGCAAGTCAATGTACGTATTACGTACGTTATAGAGAAAGCGTTACGTACGTAAGGACGTAAATGAAATGAGTCAGGAGCCTCTGGACTGTCGTTACGTACGCTACCAAGGTCAGATAGCATACGTAAATGTTGGTTACGTACGTTAACTTTGGCATGTTACGTACGTAACGATCTGGAAGTTTATAAAAGTGGACGCCCGTCATTTCATTTTCTTCAGAATTTCATTTTTGTTTTTCGCCTTTCAACACTCGGAGATGGATTCTTGGTCCTTCTAAGTCGATTATGAGCTTGAAGGCATGGTTTTTGAGGCTTAGATATGAAGATATTTATGATTCTTGAGGTGTTTACTCGTGTGTTTCATCTTCTAAGGGGTATGTTGGGTAATCCTCTCCTTGAATTCAGATTTTGATGTTATTGTTGATGAATAAATAATTATGGTTTTGTTGTTACGATTCGTGAGGTTATATAAACTATATGTTGAAGGGTGCGATGGTTTATGTCTTGAATATGTTGTTTATGATTATCGCATTATGGATCGTGTTGTGGTTTTGATTTCATGATCGATTGATTTGGTTATTCGAATGTGTGTTAATCGGATATTGCAATAGGTTGAGATATTTGATCGTTGATTACGACCGTTGTGTTGCGGTTGAGGCTGAAGAGTTCGTGGATTGATTTTGGTCGGGGCTGAGGAGATCGTAGACGAAGGCAATGGAATTGGTAACGGCTTCGTGGTATCGGTATCGAGGCAAGTTATACTTGTTCAATTTATAATTTTTAATGAATGGTTTCGCTTTCATTTCATTTATAATTCATTTAGCAATGATATTATAAACGTAAATTGTCGGGATGATGGTTTGTTCATGGAAAAGATGTTATCGTTGGTTTGAGGTAATTTAAGTATTGTTCAGTTATGAGGATAATTATTATGTTGAATTGTGGTATATGTCGTAAGTTGAAGTTTCGTATAGTGAGATTCGTATTGATTGTTCGCTGAGGGATGTTGATTCCAGGGCTATCGTTTGGTATTAATGGTTGTGTTGATCGATCGTTGAGGGATGTTGATCCCAGGCCTGTTGTGTTGAAGTTGTTGATCGTGTTGATCGTTCTTTGGGAATTGTGATCCCAGGATTGTTGTTTTGGATATTGTCGGTCGAGTTGATCTTTCATTATTCATGTGTCATTGTTCACTTCAGTGAGTCTTTTGATCCTTATTGGATATGTGATTCTTTGAGTTTCGTTGTCATGTTGCATCGTGACATATCTCGAGTCATATCTGCGTGCCGATCGGTTATGTGTAGGATTTTCAGGGCGGGCACATATAGACGTGTGATGGGGTCATGTCCTTACATTGGGTTGTGCACACGAGAAGATTACTTCGTGAGACTGATTAGGTACAATACCACACGTGTATTCGATTGATACACGGGGTGGCTTGTGCACGGACATATTTCCGGATCGGGCGCACTGTGACGTCCATCTTTGAGCCATATTGTTTGGTCGTTCATCCTCCACGTATGGTTGGGTATGTTCGACAGTTTGCAACAGGTTGTTCATACACCCGAGGGGTATGTTCGACAGTCGAGGATATTTCTTTGAGATCCATTATATTTGGTCGTGTTGGAGTTTACCATGTTGATGGTATTCTCAGTCGTTGTTAATCTTTTATTGGTCGTGTTGGAGTTTACCATGTTGATGGTATTCTCGGTCATCATTGATCCTTGTTGTTCATGTTGGAGCTGATCATGTTGATGAGATTCTTTGTCAGGTTGGTGATATTCTCAGTTGACGTATTGGTTGATCTGGTTATTGATCGTATGAGCATTTGGGCTGTGCATCTATGTTTCAGATTTGTTATCATTATCTTGTGGTAGTTGATCTACAGATGTATTGTGTATGTTTGGTTCTTATCAGGATTGGTATTTGATTGTGCGATCCGACGGACAGGATTTGGCACAGATAGATTATTTCCCGCTTATGAGTTATGATGATGTTTTTGAAGATTTTGAGTATTGCTTTGATTCAGTCCAGATGACTGTTGTTGAGTTCATTTTGTCATTTGAGAATGCGAAATGTAGATTATGGTAAGGATTGAATTGGTATGGATTGCTTTGGATTGGTAAGGTTATGACGGTAAGATTACGTTGGTAGTATTCTTACAGTATTATTACATTGGTATGTAATTATTTATGTGATTTGATCGATATCATTATTGATTATTGTGGCTGACCTCGTCGTGGGCTTTATTTTTAGGTACTCGAAGATCGAGCTAGTAGCGGTCGTGAAGAGATGAGCTTCCCGGGTGATACTGGCTGTGGCATTATTTTGGGAATCGAGTATTCTTTTCTGGTTGTTTTATTTCCGCTGCAACTGTATATTTTGAACTGTGTTTTATCCGCTGCGTGTGTATATTTCAAAATGTCTTTCCGGTACTTTTACCAAATTGTGTGTACATTTCAAAATGGCTTTTTGGGTACTTCGTAAACTTGGATTATTTTGTAAAACCGATTCCCTAAACCGAGTTTTGGTATTTTGGCCTTGAACGTTTTAACGATATTTTCATGACGGTATTTGATACTTTATAAATGACTTTTGTGAGTATTTGAAAACATTACCGTCATCGGCCTTTTTGGTGTTTTTGAACGTTTTTTAAATTAGATTTTAGCTTGGTGGGTTTCGACGCGGGGCCCACGACGCTATAATATCCCGTATGGTTTTGGGGGTGTTACATCACGTTGGTGCCGATAGGAGCCATTTTAAGAACTATCAAGCTGTTGAGAGGAGGAAGCTCAACATGGGGAACCCAGGTTCTTCTGAGATTATCGGAGTTGGAGAAGTGGCCCTAAAACTAATGTCCGGACAAACACTCACCTTGAAGAATGTGCTTCATGTTCCTGATATGAGGAAGAACTTGATCTCGGGCTCTATACTAGTTAAGAAGGGGTTTAAACTAGTGTTTGAGTCAGATAGAATTATCATAAAGAAGTTTGGTAGGTTTATTGGTAAGGGTTATCTCACGGAGGGACTCTTTAAACTTAATGCTTTAGCTATGCGCAATGTAACCAAGTCTGCTAATGCTAATCAAAATGCTACTGCTTCATATTATTTGACCGAGTGTTCTGATTTATGGCATTGTAGATTAGGTCATGTGAATCTAAATGCTATAAAAAGATTAGTAAACTTAGATTTACTAAAATTAAATGAAGTCAATACTCAAAACAAATTTGAGATTTGTGTTGAGGCAAAAATGACAAAGCTACCATTTCATTCGGTAAAACGTAACACTAAACCCCTTGAATTAATTTAGACAGACGTGTGTGGTTTAAACTTTGTGCAAACTAGAGGTGGTAAGAAGTATGACTGCACAAGATATTGTTATATTTATCTTTTGAGAAGTAAAGATGAGGCTATTGAAGCCTTTAAGAACTCCAAGAATGAATCCGAGAATCAATTAGGCTGTCGTATTAAGATGGTTCGAAACGATAGAGGTGGCGAATATGTAGCCCCGTTTGAGGATTATGCAACGAGAGTGGTATAATTCATCAAACAACAGCTCCATATGTACCACAATCTAATGGAGTTGCTGAACGTAAGAAACGAACACTTAAAGATATGATGAATGCCTTATTGATTAGTTCAGGGTTGCCCCAGAACATGTGGGGGGGAGCTGTCTTAACAACCAACTACATATTGAACAAGATTCCACGCAAAGGTAAGGATGTTACTCCTTACGAGTTGTGGTAAAGGTAGAAAGCCTTCATACAAATATCTCAAAGTATGGGGGTGTTTGGCGAAGGTTGAGATGCCTCTACCTAAACAAGTTAAAATCGGTCCTAAGACGGTCGATTGTATCTTTATTGGATATACACTGAACAGTAGTGCCTATCGGTTTGTTATCCACAAGTCAGAAGTACCTGAAATGACTGTGGAAACAACAATTGAGTCAAGCAATGCTATATTCTTTGAAAACATATATCCTTGTAAGAACAATGATAAAGTTGAGAACAATTCTAGCAATAGAATTGAAGATGAGGCAACAAGTTCAAAAATTGCAGATGTAGATCCAAAGTCACGCAAGCGATCGATATCTAATCTGGAAGATGTAGAACTAAGACGTGGTAGTAGGGTTAGGACACCAAAGATATTTGGACCTGACTACATAGCATTTATGTTGGATGAAGAACCAAAATCGATCAAAGTGGCTTATGCTAGACCAGATGGATTGTTCTAGAAAGAAGCTGTTCAGAGTGAAATTGACTCAATTTTGCAAAACCAAACTTGGGTTTTGGTTCATTTACCTGAAGGTTGTAAGCCCCTAGGATGAAAATAGATCCTTAAAAGAAAGTACAAGGCTGATGGGTCAATTGATAAGTATAAAGCTCGATTAGTAGTCAAAGGTTTCAAGCAGAAGGAAGGGTATGATTTTTTAGATACCTATTCACATGTAACAAGAATTACATCTATTCAGAGTTCTTCTCGTGATTGCTGCATTGCACAATCTTGAGATTCATCAAATGGATGTCAAGACTGCTTTTCTGAACGGAGATATTGATGAAGAGATCTATATGGAACGACCTGAAGGGTTTGTAGTATCTGACAAGAGAAAAAGGTCTGCAAACTGGTTAAGTCTCTCTATGGATTGAAACAAGCTCCACTACAGTGGCACTTGAAATTTGATAGTGTTATGTTATCAAATGGTTTTAAAATAAATGAGTGTGATAAATGTGTTTATATTAAGAACACTAATAACGGCTATGTTATTGTGTATCTTTATATAGATGACATGTTAATCATAGGTAGCTATATACAAGTGATTAATGATACTAAGAACATGTTAAAAAGAAATTTTGACATGAAAGACATGGGGATAGCTGATGTGATTCTTGGAATGAAAATTTTGAGAAAATCTGATGGAATCATCTTGACACAATCTCACTATGCCGAGAAAGTTCTCAAGAAGTTTAATGCTTTTGTTAGCTTTCCAGCTAAGACTCCATTGGAATTAAATATTCACTTGAGCAAAAATCGAGGGGAGCTCTATGCACAAGAAGAATATGCACGAGTCATTGGGTGTTTAATGTATCTTACAAAATGCACTCGACCCGACTTAGCTTGCACTGTGAACAAATTGAGTCGTACATGAGCAATCCAAGCAAAGAGCATTGGAAAGCTCTTGTTAGAGTTTTGAGGTACTTAAAGTATACTCAAAATATTGGGCTACACTATTCGAGATACCCCCTGGTACTTGAAGGGTACTATGATGCGAATTGGATATCTGATACGAAAAGTTCATTTTCTACAAGTGGTTACGTGTTTACCATTGGGGGTGGAGTTGTCTTATGGAAGTCCGCGAAACAAACATATATAGCCCAATCCACCATGGAATAGGAATTCATAGCTTTAGACAAAGATGCTGAAGAAGCTGAGTGGCTCAGAAACTTTCTAGAAGATATTCCATGTTGGTCAAAGACAGTGCATGCAGTGATGATACACTGCGATAGCCAAGCTGCTATTGGTAGGGCAAGAAGTAACATATATAATGGAAAGTCTCGACATATACGTCGATGCCATAATACCGTGAGACTTTTGATCAAAAGTGGGGTTATCTCTATTGACTATGTGAGGTCATTTGATAATCTAGCGGATCAGCTAACCAAAGGGTTAAATCGTGATCAAATGAATAAATTGCTAGAGGGAATGAGTTTAAAATCCACAAATTGTGAATTATCATAGTGGTAACCCAACCAAGATGACTGGAGATCCCAAGTACTTGGTTCAATGGGAAAACTAAGGTATGAGAGTTCGTGTGAAACACTCATCTAAGTTTATTCCCTATAGAGCAATTGAGTGTTGAAAGCTTGCATAGTGGTGAGGTTAAGTCTATGACTTTCAATGATTCCTAAAGACCTCGAAGAGGTAGAGTATGGCAAGATACTCGGTAAAGAATCACCTATATAAGTAAGAAGTGGGGGCCACTTCATGAAATACACTTATGAATCCAAAGGGGTGTCCAAGGCCCACAATGGACACAAAACGTGAGAACGGATGAGGTTGAGGTGTTCAAGTGTTAGCACCATTGTCTCGGTGCACGCCGTGGGGGAATAGTTCAAAGCTTCATGCTACTAATCCGCCTGTGTACCCGATGGTGTTAACTATGGTAGGTTCAAGGATACAATCCACCTTTCCAAATGCAATATGGTCTCTTAGGAGGACTGAGCTAAGTGTTTGCATACATTTGCATACGGCGTTCTCACTCATGTGGGGGATTATTGAAAATAATGGTTTGAAATATTATTTATGGCGGCTAATTATTTAATTATTGAGAATTAAATAATGAAGGATTATTTTACTTGTTGAGTAAATAATCAAAATATATATTCATGTTCTCAAACCATTATTTGGTGAGTGAGAAATGATATATTTGAGTTGTGTGTTGGAGACGAATTTGTTGTAGGCAAATTCGTACGTTGTAGAAACGAGCTCCGATTTGAACCGGGGCTTTAAATTTGAATTGGGCTTGGCATGCTAATGATTATACATTACCAATATTAATTTATTGAAGTTAACGGTCCAATAGTCTATTATTCAAATCAATTAAACAATTGTATTGTTTAATTGTGTTTATAAATTGGGGCACGACTCAATTGATATTACCAACACACAAAATGCAATTAAACTTTGCAATGTTTAATTGTTTGATATTTAAAAGTCGGTCAGATTTTTTAATTTGGTAAAACCGCCATTTGGAGTGCACTTAACCAAATTGATTCAAATTCAATTTGTGTGAATAGTGTAATAATCATCTTGATTATTATCAAACTATAACAGCCATTATATTGATGGCTATTTGCTCCTGTTGTAATATCCAAAATTTCTACTACTATTGTTTAATATTATTTTATTCGAGTTATGTTGTACAACGTGGAATCTGTACAATATGGATAAAATAAATGAAGGACTGAGATGTCAGTATTGGTACAATTGTCGTATTTGGTCGATAATTGTATTTGAGGATATAATGAGTTGAGTATATGTATTCAGTATGCCGTATGTTCGTATTCTATATATTGAGACGTTGGACAAGAGTAGCTGAAAACGGCTAAGTGTAACATTATTACCGCATGCTAATATACATGCCTAGCGCACGCTATCGTTCTGGTTTAGCGCACGCTAGAGGCAAAAGATAACGCACGCTAGTACAGACCAGATCAGAAAGAATCTATGTGTGGACCCGGTCACTTTCGGTGCATGTGCCGATAAGGTCAACGGATGGTTGTTGTGAACGATTAGCGCATGCTAATGTATATTTATAGCGCACGCTAATCAGATCGGACCAAAAGAATCTTGGCTTTGTCAGGTTACTTTCGGCATGTGGGGATACGAGGGTAGGTGCAGACTGTAGCAAGTCAACTATGAGTAGCGCACGCTATGGTGGAAGGTTTGCGTACGCTAAATACAGGCCTTTACGTACGCTATTGCATGGGCATTGCGTATGTAAATCATTTCATGCAGCAAGATAGTAGCCTCTGGACTTCGATAGCGCACTCTAACAAAGAATAATAGCGCACGCTAAACTGGTAACGTACGTTAAATGAAGAGGTTAGCGTACGTTAATAATGTACAGTGTATATACATGAGTAGTTGGCTGTCATTCCTCATTTCGTCCATTCTCTTCTTGCAACCGATAGAGAGAACCTTGGGAGGACATTTGGGAGTTCCTAAACACTGAGGGATGGTCCTCTTTAACAAGATTAAAGATAGAAATCATGGATTAAAGCTTTGTTCTTTAAATCATTGGCGATTCTTGGAAATGGATTCAACCTTGGAAATCAATCCATTCCTTCAAAAAGGTAATCACTCTTCATCTTTGGATTTTGTTTTGGATTGAATGTTGATGTTCTTGAGTTGATGATTATTTCATAAACAAGTTGACAAGTATGATTATGATAGGGATTACCGGAGTATGATGATATTAATGTGATTCGTATGGTTTGAATCGTGTTGATCCGTCTTCTCGAGATTAATTGGTTAATTCTTCTCTTCAGTTTCGAATGTTGATGTTATTGTTGATAATTACTCCCTGTAATGATAGATTATGGAAGTATTGTTACGTTCTTAATGTTTAATGATGTTGATATTGAGGAAGATGATATATGGAAATAGGACTTGGATTATAAGTTGAATGATTGTTTGTATGTTAAAGGATATCGGATTTTGTTGTTTTGATAGCTTTGAACATGGTTCAGAATCACTTAGTGTTCTTGATAATCGCCATATGTTGATTGGTATCCGAAATACATGCAACTGCATGTCATTAGCGCACGCTAAGCCTACTGGCTAGCGCACGCTAACGGGAGCAACTTAGCGCACGCTACGTTAAGTAATTAACGTGCGCTAAGTCAACAGGCAAGGTAGTATATTCTGTTTCGGTTATGAATTCGTGATCGTTTAAGTTGGTTTGATCAGACTTGTGGTTAATCGAGGTATTGTTGAGCCGTTGGGTTTGTGAATTGGTTTTCTTGATTGTTGATTGTTATCGAACTTGTTGTTTATCGATTATTGTAATAGGTTGAGATTATTGATTGGTGAATAGAACCATGCTTTGCGGTTATGTTCGAGAATGTTCGTGAATTGCATTGATCAGGGCCGAAGGACTTGTAGATGACGGCAATGGAGTTGGTAACGGCTTCATCATCATCGTGTCGGTATCGAGGTAAGTTATTACTTGCTCAGTTATAATGTTTAATGAATGGTTTCAGTTTCATTTCGTTTATAAAGCATATAGCAATGATTATATGTTGTCTTTCCGATTCTGTAAGTTAAATCGTACTGTATATGATTTATTTCGGTTATTGGTATATTGGAATATCGAGGATACACTATGATAAAGACAAGGATATGAGTATCTATAGTCCATGGTATGTTTGGATCGCCGAGCATTGCGGAAATCGTCGATGGTGATTTGACATCGAGATTGCTCTCGAAGGACTCGGGGCAAGTATTCTATATTGATTTTGGTTTAGTGTTATTGATTTTGGTCATGTATATTGTCATTCATGTTGTTGAACATGGGGTCGTCCTAGTGAATTGTCATAATGTCGTGCATGTTGTGTTGTTCATGTTGTTGAACATATTGATTTGCATGTGTATGCATAATTGTATTGTTTATGTTGTGTTGATCCGTTGGGATCGTGTGATCTATGCTGAGGGCGCTGGATCAGATGTCCACCTCGTTATGGTCCGACGGGATCATCTTGGGATCTATGTTGAGGGCTCTGGATCATTGGACGGGTTCTTCTACCTCGTTATGGTCCGATGGGATCATCTTGGGATCTATGCTGAGGGCACTGGATCGTTGGATTACCCAGTGTTGTGTTGATGGGATCTTGTGGATTTGCATCGTTGGTTTTATATGTGTTTTTGTGCATATGTATATTGTTGGTTATCAATCTCATGTTGATCTAGTAGGATCATCAGGGGATCTATGCTGAGGGCGCTGGATCACGGGATTTCCATTGAGTATACACTGTTGTTATTGTTTTGAGCATATTGACGTGGTCATATGAGTATGCATTTGTAGGTCTTGTGTTAGTACCGTGTCCGTATTGCATTGATCTGATCTCGGATTAGACTGATATGATTGTCATGGCACTTCATATCTCAAGGTATGTTCCGTATTTCCTTTGGTATTTGTCTCCGATGGACAACCGGTTATCGTTTTGGGATTTGATGATGCTATCCGACGGATCGTATTGGTCAGAACTAGCATATTTCTGTATCGTGAGTTGGCGATGATGGTTTGAGAGTCTTGAGTATTGTCTGAGGTATAATACATATATTATGTTCGAATTTATTGGTTAATCGAGTACGAGATGTGAAATGTGATAATGGTTATTCTGTTGAGGATTATTTGAGTAAGTAAAGTTATGACGATAAGATTACATTGGTCGTATTCTTATTTTGTATTCTCATTAGTATGTAATTATTAATGTGATGTGACTGTTATCATTGTTGGATATTATGGCTGACCCCGTCGTGGGATTTCTTTTTAGGTTCTTGAGATATCAAGCTTGTAGCGGCTGTGGAGAGATGAGCTTCCCGGAGGATACTGGCTAGGACATGTTTTTGATATTGAGTTTCCTAATCAGTTGCTGTATTCCGCTGCTAGAGTACTTTTAACTATTGTCTTTTCCACTGCGTGAGTATTTTGAAATGGCCTTTTGGTATCTGGTAACTTAGGTTACTTTGGCAACCGTTTTCTAAACTATTTTGTCGGTGCGTGTAAGCGATAGCTCAACGTATGTTTTTATACTGCTGAGTTCTGGCATGTCAGGCCTTGTCCTTTCAAACGAGATTTGTACGACGGTTTTGATAAACAGATTTTATATAGTCTTCAAATGTTTTTTTTAAAAGATAGTACCGTCGTTAGCCTCTTGAGCGATTGTAAATGTTTGTGAAAATTTCTTTTAGCCTTGTGGGTTCCATCTCGGGACCCACGGCGCTGTAATATTTCCAGTTAAATCTGGGGGTGTTAGAGAATATGGTACCGGAGCTTAGGTTGTGAAAACCTAGGCAGTCGGGTCGAGTTAGGTCGTGCTTTTGTCGTGTCATTCGAGTTGTCGGTTGACAAGTGTTTGAGCCCTAGATTTTTGTTGGTCACTTGGGCTTGTGTATTATGTATTGGGGTTGATGTAAACTTTTCCAATGGTATTAACGTGTTTCTTCGGATAGAGATGTGTTATGTTCTCGAGTCCAACTGAGTTTGCAAAACATGTGCTTTGTGAATATCTGTGTCGAGTATTTTCTTCAGTCGAGACCTGTGCCAGTATCACGGGGAATTGTCCGCTTCACGATATGTAAGTATTTGGGATTTTCGAATTGCATTGAGATTTGTTGCAATTCTAAGTTGATATGTTTTGAGATTCAGAAAGGTATTATGCGTTACAATATGAGATGACAAAGTTGAGGCAGGATTGATGATCTTAAGAAACTATGATTTTGGAAATCAGTATGTCGGGTAGATTTTGGAACGGAATTGTGCATTTGGGAGAATGTTGTGGATGTTTGAGAGGAACATGTAGTCATGTTAGTACATTTTGTGAATTATGAACTGCTTTTGAGCATTTGAAATGATAGACTTTAAAATGAATGTTTTACGGATGTTTTACCGTAAATGATTTTTGGGCCGAGACCCAATAGATTTTTGAAATAGTTTTATAACTCAGGACTCGGGGTCCGAAAAAAAAAGAGTTTCCTACTTTTAAACTTCTTGTAATGTGGAACGAGATACGGGCTGAGACCCTAATGTTTCAGAAGAAAGCTTTTCTGTTTTCTAAAACTCTCGAGATTTGTGAAACACTTTATCAATCGTTTATATACTTTATCACTACCTTTCGGGGTTTTGATTTATTAGTTCTAATGAAACCTCTCGGGAAGTCTTTTGCTGTGTTGATTTGTTTCAATGCATTGTCATAGCATAATTGAGGTGATCCAGGATGGAAAATGGTTGATGTTGCGAGTCATATGTGGAAAAGGAGTTTTTAGTTGGAATTTATATATTGAAATTTTGAAACTCTATCGTGTGGTTTTCCGATGGAATATCAGTGGATATTGGTGACGAACCGAATTGGTATACAGTAGCATGGATGTAGTCCAGCATTTGCATAGTTTTCATTTTAAACTTCAAAATCGTGTGGATTCGAAGGAAACTATTATCAAATACTTAGCACCAGCGAGCCAGTTTAACTTTTCAAAATTGATTTCGTGATCTTACCAAAATTTATGTTTTGAGTTATGAAATTTTTGAAAGAACTTTCGAAAATTTGTCTTCTTGACGAGACTATATGATTTCAAACTGGTTTTGAAAAATGTGATTGATATGCATACGCATTTAGTGCATAATGCTATTATGGTGAAGCTATGAGTGTGACTCACGAACTGGATAGTACATCAGTATGGTACGATGAAAGATATTCAAACGTTAGTATAGTAGTTTGGTTATCCAGGGATGATCAGTTGATTTATCGGATAAGATAAATATGTTGCGTGTTGCAGGTTCGGGTACATAATGTAATTTTGGAACTGTGGGTTTTATGAAACCGGGACATATGTGCTATGTGATTCTATTGGTACGGTAGTAGCGCGATTTTACCATAGTGATCTTTGAATGATTTCTTTGTAAGTGTAGATTTGGGGATGGTGACCCCATGCTGGTTGTTTTGGATATTGAGTGGTCGTTCCCACTTGTTGTATGAATTGGTATGTTCGTCGATTTGCGATTGGTTGTTCGTATGCCGAGGGGAATGTTCACCAGTCGGTTGTGTTTCGTTGAGATTAACTGTATGTGATTTGTTTAATGTTTTGAGAATTTTGTTCTTTCGCATATCGGTTTCTGCGGTTTTATGTTGATCATGTTGGAGCTTACCGTGTGAGGGTATTCCCGATTATCGTTGATCGTCGTTGGTACTATTGGAGTTTATCATGTTCATGATATTCTCGGTTGCATTTTGACCTTTGGATTGGTCGTATTGGAGTTTATCATGTCGATGATGTTCTCAATTAATTTATTGATTGATCATTGTTAATGATCGTATGAGCGTTCAAATTTTATGTTGATGTTTCGAGATTTGTGTCAATGTTTTTTGCAGTTGTTTCTCAGTGTATCGTATATTATTGATTGTATCAGAATTGGGACTTAATTGTGCGATCAGGCAGACAGTTTTTGACACAGATAGATTATTTCATCCGAAGATGATATATTTTGTTGAGACTCATGGAATTGCGATTGTAAGCCCATTGAGGCTTTACAGTGAAGTCACTTGCTAGTATCTCAGGAGATCGTCGACGTGGCGCATATGTAAGTATACTGTGTTGGTTATTCGTTAATAACGATGATTGATCGTTGTCGTGATGGTTTCGGAATATTTTGGTTGAACGGTTTGTTTGTTTTCTATGACGGATTGCAAGTTTCGAGGACGAAAGTTATTTTAAGTGGTGTAGTATGTAATATCCGAAATTTCTACTACTATTGTTTAATGTTATTTTATTCGAGTTATGTTGTACAGCGTGGAATCTGTACAATATGGATAAAATAAATGAAGGACTGAGATGTCAGTATTGGTACAATTGTCATATTTGGTCGACAATTGTATTTGAGGATATAATGAGTTGAGTATATGTATTCAGTATGCCGTATGTTCGTATTCTGTATGTTGAGACGTTGGACAAGAGTAGCTGAAAATGGCTAAGTGTAACATTATTAGCGCACGCTAATATACATGCCTAGTGCACGCTATCGTTCTGGTTTAGCGCACGCTAGAGGCAAAAGATAACGCACGCTAGTTGTAATACCCCCAAATCCCATTGGGTTATTAAAGTGCCATGGACCCCACACCCAGAGATCCACCAGGCGAACATGACTAAAATATATTAAATTAACCAACAAGGGAGATCATAGTCCCTACTATGATATCCGACACAATATTCCGACAAGGAATTTCAACGACAACGATGGGCCTACATGGCCAAAAATAAAAATACAACAACAGCCACGAGCATTTGCTCGGGAAATACATAATGACAATGACAGACAAACTGGAGAACACTCCAACTGACTGACAAACATGAACAACTCGGACTAGTATCGCTCGAATGCCTCGTCGCGATCATCATGCCCCTGTGTCTCAACTCTCTCCTCGCAAGCACCTAAAACATGAAAACATGTTCCGCCCCCACGCGGTTAGTCATCCAGATAATAAATATCAAATACATGTATAACATGATATGCATCCAAAGGCAGAATAAAACGGTACAATGATAATAATAATAATACGAGATGCTCACAAACCAAGGTAAGAACCGAGCATTCGTGAAATACTATGCCCACGGCATACTATTAATACCTGTTCAACAGGTTAGAACATAAATGCCCAACGGCGAATCATAATCATAGAGTACCATAATGAATTACACGACATGAATCAAACCAGAACTGAATTAATTATGAATCACAATGCCCGAAGGCTCCAATGAAATTATCGATACATCACAAAGGCCTGAAAGCCACTCAGCCGAAGCTGTCAAATATCAAAATCACCTGAAGCCAAAACAGCCCGAAGCTGTATCGATTAGGGCCGAAGCCACGGCACGAATCCGTATCACAATTAGGGCCGAAGCCACGGCACGAAGCCGTATCACAATTAGGGCCGAAGCCACGGCACGAAGCCGTATCACAATTAGGGCTGAAGCCATGGCACGAAGCCGTATAACAATTAGGGCCGAAGCCACGGCACGAAGCCGTATCACAATTAGGGCCGAAGCCACGGCACGAAGCCGTATCACAATTAGGGCCGAAGCCACGGTACGAAGCCGTATCACAATTAGGGCCGAAGCCACGTCATGAAGCCGTATCACAATTAGTCACAAACGGCAACGATCCCAAGATTACCGAATTCACAGAAATGATAGTGTGCTGCCTTGAGTCGGCCAACACGACGACAGTAACTCACGGATGGGAACTATCCTCGACAGTCCCAATTCAATACCTCGATTACCTTAGGACGGCCAACCGATAACAATGATACAATGAATGACTCAATACCTCGATTGCCTTAGAATGGCCAATCAATAATGATGATACAATGAATGATTGAACTCCTCGATTGCCTTAGAAAGGCCAATCGACTACAACGATACAATGAATGATTGGGCACCTCTATTTCCTTAGAACGGCCAATCGATAACAATGATACAATGAATGCCTCGGCACCTTTAATCGGCTACCGACGACGAAGATGAGAACGAATACGACAATGCCTTCAATCGGCCAATACAACATGAATGAAAGGACGCCAACATTAATAACAATGATTACAAAAATGTCTTAGATCGACATCAATATTAACAACAACAACCGATACATCGATACCGCAAACCGGTGATCGATAATAACATTAACAACGAATAACTCAATGCCTTACCGGACATTAATGAATGATAATAAACATTTGGCATAATTGTCGAAGAGTATCGTATCGAACGATCCCCTAATATGAAGAGGCTAAGTCTCGGAATGATACAACACATTCATACACATATATGATAACATTAATCTCATTGACTAGTACAAGTATAAAACTTACCTCAAACCGACGGCGAGAAAGTCCTTCCACGAGCAACGTCCTTAATGAAATTGTCGGCCGCTTGAAAAAACTTGAACGAGACAAATACCAACAATTCATTTAATATATGAATCAAGCATCATCACAACCAATTCAAGAGGTCGATACAATAAATCCCAAACTCATTGAGGCATTTCGACAAACACCTTGAATAAAATCTCCCATCCTAAACAACCAAACCCAATTGTATTGAAAACCAACTTCAAACAAATGATTCAATCCAACAAAACACCTTCAATACAATCGATAATCCAATAAGAATATTCAAATCGAGCTTACGATAATATTTAATCGAAAATCCCAATTCCAAGTCAACCTTCAAAGTATTCTTGAGAAAAACTTCCAACAATCCGATGATAACCCGTAAAAACTCATAATCATACGTATATCCATCACAAATCATGATTATACCACCCATAGCATCATGGTCCAACTCAAAAATCGAATTCAAGGGTTGAAGAATTTACCTTAGTTTAGGATGATGAATCCACAATTATGTTGATGATCCACACAACAACTTGAAAAAGATGAGAATCTCTGAGTTTTGATGATGTTGAAACACTCCAAAATCGCCCAAGTTGAGAGAGGAAGAAGAAAAGTGATGAAATGAGGATGATTCCACAAGAAAACGCTGATATAGGAAAACCTGTACTGTGTACCGTGGCACAGGATGAGTGTGCCATGGCCCACGGCCAAAAACTGCCCAGCACACTGCCTTTGTACCGCGGCCCGTGGTACAGCCCACTCCAGCACAGAAAGGCACATGGTGCAGCCTTAGCTATTTCGACCATAACTCCTTCGTCCGGACTCCGATTGACTCACCGTTTGAACCATTGGAAAGATAACTTGATGCTCTATAATATATAAAATATTCAGAATTTTTAGAGTTTCCAAGAATTAATGGTGATTTTACAAAGTCAAACTCATACGTGGAAAAATCGCTTAAGAACACGGAATTCAACATAACGACTCCGAGACGAACTCGGATGATAAAAAGTGTAGAATTAATCATTCTCAGAATGATGAAACGGTCACAATAGAGTCGCTAAGATGGACTTCGCAAATAAAAAAATTACCGGAAAATCAAAATTGCGGATATTACATACTACCCTTAAAAGAAGTTTCGTCCCGAAACTTAAAACAAGTAGGGAGAAGTAATATCCCGCAAGGAAAAATCAACGAGATACACACGAACAAGAATGATCACAATGAATGATAATGAATCGAAATCCAATAAGGATCAAGAATGACTCACTAGGGTGAAATGATAACGTAATGAGTGATAGCTCAAATGAAATGATTGGAACCATTGTTCCCCGTGAAGTGAATGATTTGTTTGCTAATTATAAGTCTCAACGTGATTGATATATGATGAATGAATTATATGAATGAATGAACGACAAATGAAATGAATGATTATACTATTACCGAGCAAGAATTAACTTGTTCAAAACTGGTGATGAATGTCCTTACCTCTGGCTCTCGAAGCCTGATAGGACCCCTTGAATGAAGCACGAGATGGAGTAACAAAGTCTCTCGAGGCCCTTGAGCTCTCTAGAGATCTACCGACACTAGAACTCCTGTAGTATTTTCGTAGGTGTCCCTGCCTCCCACACAGAAAACAAACAATAGCTAGCACCGTACACCGAGTATTAACGTGTCCTGCTGAATCACAGTTAAAGCAAACAACAATCGAACTCGTCATCTGAGAGGAAGATGCTTTATCAGCACGAAGATGACTGGAAAATGACCTCTTGGACGTCGGAGCCCGATGTCCCTCAGAACGAACCCGCATCCTAGTCCTCCCACCTAAGAAATCAAGGGTGTTTCTGAGTAAGCTCCTTGATCAAAAGTTCTGCTCCAAGAGCCTTCTCGATGAACTCACCAAGCGAATTACAATTGTGATTGAACAACTGCATCCTCAACTGCGTATTTAGCCTCTTGCTAAAATATTTGATCTTATCCGCCTCAGTACGGATAACTAACGAAGCAAACTGAAGTAGTCCCTGAAACTTCTCAGCAATGACAATAACACCCTCGTCCTCGATGGATTCGGGGTTCAAAACCTTTGACAACTTGGCTTCACAAAGTGGAGCTGGATAATACCTCTCTAACATGAGAGTCTTGAACTCACGCCAACCACAATCGCGATCGGCGGGTTTCACCGAAAGCCACCACGAATAAGCACCCTTACTCAAGTAATAAGCCGCTACTGCCACTTTACTCTCTTCCGGATACTGAACCATGTCGAAGAGTTTATCAAAATGCTCAAGTCAATGAACAATATCAGCTGGTTCCGACGAACCCTCAAAAGGAGGCAGCCTTTGACGAGAGATATCGCCAACAATCCGATTCACTTCTCCAGTCTGTCCATGAAACGACACCTGGAATCCCTGTTGCGGTGGGCCACAAACCATCGAGGTCTGCATGGTCTCCATCATCCGCGTCATCTGAGTCATTTGGGCCATCATGCACTGCATGCATATGAATGGGTCCACCCGATCACCTTCCGATTGAGCTGCTTCTCGAGTACAACTCCCTGACAGTGAATGATTATCTGATAGTGAATGAGTAGCATAGCTAACTGATGAACACATATTATCTCTCGTATTCACGTGGGCATTCACACGAGATCCCGGGTTTTGGCCCGCACCGCGGCCTCTTCCCCTGCGTCCTCTGACAGCTCTATCCATACTGAAACAGGAAAGCCACATGATAATTATAGATCCCGCATGAATATCGCATTATGATTATGTGACAGAATGATTACAATGAGCATACACGCTATAACACAATGAATGCATTAATAACGCAATAAAATGATCGTCGACATAATGCCGGAATATGATAAGATCGCATGAACGATCAAGTGAGGTGACATGATTATTTGATGAAATTCCTGAAATGATTATCTTGAATATGTTAACAAGATTGAAAATTCGATCCACAAGATCAACAACTGAACCGTGAGTTCACTGAGTTGGGCTGGATGATTAATGAATTAACTGAGCAATGAGATTGACTGAGTGATGAATGAATTAACTGAGAAATGTGATTGATCGAGTGATGAATGAATTAATCGAACAATGAGATTGATCGAGTGATGAATGAATTAACTAAACAATGAGATTGGTGAGTGATGGATGAATTAATCAACAATGAGATTGGTGAGTGATGAATGAATTAATCAAGAATGAGATCGATCGATTGATGAATGAATAAACTGAACAATGAGATTGATCAATGATGGATGAATTAATCAACAATGAGATTGACTGAGTGATGAATGAATTAATCAACAATGAGATTGACTAAATGATGGATGAATTAACCGAACAATGAGATTGATCGAGTGATGAATGAATTAATCGAACAATGAGATTGATTGAGTGATGAATGAATTAACTGAACAATTGAGATTGACTGAGTGATGAATGAATTAACTCAACAATGAGATTGACTGAGTGATGAATGAATTAACATGATTGACAAGATCAAAATTGATGATTGAGGGTTATTGACTGATGAATGAGTCGATTCTTATCGTTTACACATATCACACGTGTTCTAAAACAATTAGTCGTGAATCAATCGTAACATTTATATCACATATATGTTTCAACAAGGCATGTATAGTTAATGACATGATGAATGTATGAACATAAAGATAATCGAGTCCTTACACAGGTCATACGAAGCTTCGAGGTCTCGCGATGCTAGTCTTCACTGATGACGACTGATGAATCAATGACTCGTGTAGTTGTATTAACTTAACAACTCACAAAACTCGACTATCCAGATTGTCATAATTTGATGACCCCTACTACCGCGACGGTAGAGCCACATAACTCACATATCGGGTATCTCACAACCCAAATCTCGATACCATCTTACGTAATACCCCTAAATCCCATTGGGTTATTACAGTACCATGGACCCCACACCCGGAGATCCACCAGCGAACATGACTAAAATACATTAAATTAACCAACAAGGGAGATCACAGTCCCTACTATGATATCCGACACAATATTCCGATAAGGAATTTCAACGACAACGATGGGCCTACATGGCCAAAAATAAAAATATAACAACATCCAAGAGCATTTGCTCGGGAAATACATAATGACAATGACAGACAAACTGGAGAACACTCCAACTGACTGACAAACATGAACAACTCGGACTAGTATCGCTCGAATGCCTCGTCGCCATCATCATGCCCCTATGTCTCAACTCTCTCCTCGCAAGCACCTAAAACATGAAAACATGTTCCGCCCCCACGCGGTCAGTCATCCAGATAATGAACATCAAATACATGTGTAACATGATATGCATCCAAAGGCAGAATGAAACGGTACAATGATAATAATAATAATAATACGAGATGCTAACAAACCAAGGTAAGAACCGAGCATTCGTGAAATACTATGCCCACGGCATACTATTAATACCTGTTCTACAGGTTAGAACATAAATGCCCAACGGCGAATCATAATCATAGAGTACCATAATGAATTACACGACATGAATCAAACCAGAACTGAATTAATTATAAATCACAATGCCCGAAGGCTCCAATGAAATTATCGATACATCACAAAGGCCTGAAAGCCACTCAGCCGAAGCTGTCAAATATCAAAATCACCTGAAGCCAAAAGCGCCCAGTATCGATTAGGGCCGAAGCCACGACACGAATCCGTATCACAATTAGGGCCGAAGCTACGGCACGAAGCCATATCACAATTAGGGCCGAAGCCACGGCACGAAGCCGTATCACAACTAGGGCCGAAGCCATGGCACGAAGCCGTATAACAATTAGGGCCGAAGCCACGGCACGAAGCCGTATCACAATTAGGGCCGAAGCCACGGCACGAAGCCGTATCACAATTAGGGCCGAAGCCACGGTACGAAGCCGTATCACAATTAGGGCCGAAGCCACGTCATGAAGCCGTATCACAATTAGTCACAAACGGCAACGATCCCAAGATTACCGAATTCACAGAAATGATAGTGTGCTGCCTTGAGTCGGCCAACACGACGACAGTAACTCACGGATGGGAACTATCCTCGACAGTCCCAATTCAATACCTCGATTACCTTAGAACGGCCAACCGATAACAATGATACAATGAATGACTCAATACCTCGATTGCCTTAGAATGGCCAATCAATAATGATGATACAATGAATGATTGAACTCCTCGATTGCCTTAGAAAGGCCAATCGACTACAACGATACAATGAATGATTGGGCACCTCTATTTCCTTAGAACGGCCAATCGATAACAATGATACAATGAATGCCTCGGCACCTTTAATCGGCTACCGACGACGAAGATGAGAACGAATACGACAATGCCTTCAATCGGCCAATACAACATGAATGAAAGGACGCCAACATTAATAACAATGATTACAAAAATGTCTTAGATCGACATCAATATTAACAACAACAACCGATACATCGATACCGCAAACCGTGATCGATAATAACATTAACAACGAATAACTCAATGCCTTACCGACATTAATGAATGATAATAAACATTTGGCATAATTGTCGAAGAGTATCGTATCGAACGATCCCCTAATATGAAGAGGCTAAGTCTCGGAATGATACAACACATTCATACACATATATGATAACATTAATCTCATTGACTAGTACAAGTATAAAACTTACCTCAAACCGACGGCGAGAAAGTCCTTCCACGAGCAACGTCCTTAATGAAATTGTCGGCCGCTTGAAAAAACTTGAACGAGACAAATACCAACAATTCATTTAATATATGAATCAAGCATCATCACAACCAATTCAAGAGGTCGATACAATAAATCCCAAACTCATTGAGGCATTTCGACAAACACCTTGAATAAAATCTCCCATCCTAAACAACCAAACCCAATTGTATTGAAAACCAACTTCAAACAAATGATTCAATCCAACAAAACACCTTCAATACAATCGATAATCCAATAAGAATATTCAAATCGAGCTTACGATAATATTTAATCGAAAATCCCAATTCCAAGTCAACCTTCAAAGTATTCTTGAGAAAAACTTCCAACAATCCGATGATAACCCGTAAAAACTCATAATCATACGTATATCCATCACAAATCATGATTATACCACCCATAGCATCATGGTCCAACTCATAAATCGAATTCAAGGGTTGTAGAATTTACCTTAGTTTAGGATGATGAATCCACAATTATGTTGATGATCCACACAACAACTTGAAAAGATGAGAATCTCTGAGTTTTGATGATGTTGAAACACTCCAAAATCGCCCAAGTTGAGAGAGGAAGAAGAAAAGTGATGAAATGAGGATGATTCCACAAGAAAACGCTGATATAGGAAAACCTGTACTGTGTACCGTGGCACAGGATGAGTGTGCCATGGCCCACGGCCAAAAACTGCCCAGCACACTGCCTTTGTACCGCGGCCCGTGGTACAGCCCACTCCAGCACAGAAAGGCACATGGTGCAGCCTTAGCTATTTCGACCATAACTCCTTCGTCCGGACTCCGATTGACTCACCGTTTGAACCATTGGAAAGATAACTTGATGCTCTATAATATATAAAATATTCAGAATTTTTCGAGTTTCCAAGAATTAATGGTGATTTTACAAAGTCAAACTCATACGTGGAAAAATCGCTTAAGAACACGGAATTCAACATAACGACTCCGAGACGAACTCGGATGATAAAAAGTGTAGAATTAATCATTCTCAGAATGATGAAACGGTCACAATAGAGTCGCTAAGATGGACTTCCGCAAATAAAAAAATTACCGGAAAATCAAAATTGCGGATATTACATACTACCCCCTTAAAAGAAGTTTCGTCCCGAAACTTAAAACAAGTAGGGAGAAGTAATATCCCGCAAGGAAAAATCAACGAGATACACACGAACAAGAATGATCACAATGAATGATAATGAATCGAAATCCAATAAGGATCAAGAATGACTCACTAGGGTGAAATGATAACGTAATGAGTGATAGCTCAAATGAAATGATTGGAACCATTGTTCCCCGTGAAGTGAATGATTTGTTTGCTAATTATAAGTCTCAACGTGATTGATATATGATGAATGAATTATATGAATGAATGAACGACAAATGAAATGAATGATTATACTATTACCGAGCAAGAATTAACTTGTTCAAAACTGGTGATGAATGTCCTTACCTCTGGCTCTCGAAGCCTGATAGGACCCCTTGAATGAAGCACGAGATGGAGTAACAAAGTCTCTCGAGGCCCTTGAGCTCTCTAGAGATCTACCGACACTAGAACTCCTGTAGTATTTTCGTAGGTGTCCCTGCCTCCCACACAGAAAACAAACAATAGCTAGCACCGTACACCAAGTATTAACGTGTCCTGCTGAATCACAGTTAAAGCAAACAACAGTCGAACTCGTCATCTGAGAGGAAGATGCTTTATCAGCACGAAGATGACTGGAAAATGACCTCTTGGACGTCGGAGCCCGATGTCCCTCAGAACGAACCCGCATCCTAGTCCTCCCACCGGAAGAAACTGAAGGGTGTTTCTGAGTAAGCTCCTTGATCAAAAGTTCTGCTCCAAGAGCCTTCTCGATGAACTCACCAAGCGAATTACAATTGTGATTGAACAACTGCATCCTCAACTGCGTATTTAGCCTCTTGCTAAAATATTTGATCTTATCCGCCTCAGTACGGATAACTAACGAAGCAAACTGAAGTAGTCCCTGAAACTTCTCAGCAATGACAATAACACCCTCGTCCTCGATGGATTCGGGGTTCAAAACCTTTGACAACTTGGCTTCACAAAGTGGAGCCGGATAATACCTCTCTAACATGAGAGTCTTGAACTCACGCCAACCACAATCGCGATCGGCGGGTTTCACCGAAAGCCACCACGAATAAGCACCCTTACTCAAGTAATAAGCCGCTACTGCCACTTTACTCTCTTCCGGATACTGAACCATGTCGAAGAGTTTATCAAAATGCTCAAGTCAATGAACAATATCAGCTGGTTCCGACGAACCCTCAAAAGGAGGCAGCCTCTGATGAGAGATATCGCCAACAATCCGATTCACTTCTCCAGTCTGTCCATGAAACGACACCTGGAATCCCTGTTGCGGTGGGCCACAAACCATCGAGGTCTGCATGGTCTCCATCATCCGCGTCATCTGAGTCATTTGGGCCATCATGCACTGCATGCATATGAATGGGTCCACCCGATCACCTTCCGATTGAGCTGCTTCTCGAGTACAACTCCCTGACAGTGAATGATTATCTGATAGTGAATGAGTAGCATAGCTAACTGATGAACACATATTATCTCTCGTATTCACGTGGGCATTCACACGAGATCCCGGGTTTTGGCCCGCACCGCGGCCTCTTCCCCTGCGTCCTCTGACAGCTCTATCCATACTGAAACAGGAAAGCCACATGATAATTATAGATCCCGCATGAATATCGCATTATGATTATGTGACAGAATGATTACAATGAGCATACACGCTATAACACAATGAATGCATTAATAACGCAATAAAATGATCGTCGACATAATGCCGGAATATGATAAGATCGCATGAACGATCAAGTGAGGTGACATGATTATTTGATGAAATTCCTGAAATGATTATCTTGAATATGTTAACAAGATTGAAAATTCGATCCACAAGATCAACAACTGAACCGTGAGTTCACTGAGTTGGGCTGGATGATTAATGAATTAACTGAGCAATGAGATTGACTGAGTGATGAATGAATTAACTGAGAAATGTGATTGACTGAGTGATGAATGAATTAACTGAACAATGAGATTGACTGAGTGATGAATGAATTAACTAAACAATGAGATTGACTGAGTGATGGATGAATTAACTGAACAATGAGATTGACTGAGTGATGAATGAATTAACTGAAGAATGAGATTGACTGATTGATGAATGAATAAACTGAACAATGAGATTGACTGAATGATGGATGAATTAACTGAACAATGAGATTGACTGAGTGATGAATGAATTAACTGAACAATGAGATTGACTAAATGATGGATGAATTAACTGAACAATGAGATTGACTGAGTGATGAATGAATTAACTGAACAATGAGATTGATTGAGTGATGAATGAATTAACTGAACAATTGAGATTGACTGAGTGATGAATGAATTAACTCAACAATGAGATTGACTGAGTGATGAATGAATTAACATGATTGACAAGATCAAAATTGATGATTGAGGGTTATTGACTGATGAATGAGTCGATTCTTATCGTTTACACATATCACACGTGTTCTAAAACAATTAGTCGTGAATCAATCGTAACATTTATATCACATATATGTTTCAACAAGGCATGTATAGTTAATGACATGATGAATGTATGAACATAAAGATAATCGAGTCCTTACACAGGTCATACGAAGCTTCGAGGTCTCGCGATGCTAGTCTTCACTGATGACGACTCGATGAATCAATGACTCGTGTAGTTGTATTAACTTAACAACTCACAAAACTCGACTATCCAGATTGTCATAATTTGACAGCCCCCTACTACCGCGACGGTAGAGCCACATAACTCACATATCAGGGTATCTCACAACCCAAATCTCTGATACCATCTTCTGTAATACCCCTAAATCCCATTGGGTTATTACAGTACCATGGACCCCACACCCGGAGATCCACCAGGCGAACATGACTAAAATACATTAAATTAACCAACAAGGGAGATCACAGTCCCTACTATGATATCCGACACAATATTCCGATAAGGAATTTCAACGACAACGATGGGCCTACATGGCCAAAAATAAAAATATAACAACATCCAAGAGCATTTGCTCGGGAAATACATAATGACAATGACAGACAAACTGGAGAACACTCCAACTGACTGACAAACATGAACAACTCGGACTAGTATCGCTCGAATGCCTCGTCGCCATCATCATGCCCCTATGTCTCAACTCTCTCCTCGCAAGCACCTAAAACATGAAAACATGTTCCGCCCCCACGCGGTCAGTCATCCAGATAATGAACATCAAATACATGTGTAACATGATATGCATCCAAAGGCAGAATGAAACGGTACAATGATAATAATAATAATAATACGAGATGCTAACAAACCAAGGTAAGAACCGAGCATTCGTGAAATACTATGCCCACGGCATACTATTAATACCTGTTCTACAGGTTGGAACATAAATGCCCAACGGCGAATCATAATCATAGAGTACCATAATGAATTACACGACATGAATCAAACCAGAACTGAATTAATTATAAATCACAATGCCCGAAGGCTCCAATGAAATTATCGATACATCACAAAGGCCTGAAAGCCACTCAGCCGAAGCTGTCAAATATCAAAATCACCTGAAGCCAAAACAGCCCGAAGCTGTATCGATTAGGGCCGAAGCCACGACACGAATCCGTATCACAATTAGGGCCGAAGCTACGGCACGAAGCCATATCACAATTAGGGCCGAAGCCACGGCACGAAGCCGTATCACAACTAGGGCCGAAGCCATGGCACGAAGCCGTATAACAATTAGGGCCGAAGCCACGGCACGAAGCCGTATCACAATTAGGGCCGAAGCCACGGCACGAAGCCGTATCACAATTAGGGCCGAAGCCACGGTACGAAGCCGTATCACAATTAGGGCCGAAGCCACGTCATGAAGCCGTATCACAATTAGTCACAAACGGCAACGATCCCAAGATTACCGAATTCACAGAAATGATAGTGTGCTGCCTTGAGTCGGCCAACACGACGACAGTAACTCACGGATGGGAACTATCCTCGACAGTCCCAATTCAATACCTCGATTACCTTAGAACGGCCAACCGATAACAATGATACAATGAATGACTCAATACCTCGATTGCCTTAGAATGGCCAATCAATAATGATGATACAATGAATGATTGAACTCCTCGATTGCCTTAGAAAGGCCAATCGACTACAACGATACAATGAATGATTGGGCACCTCTATTTCCTTAGAACGGCCAATCGATAACAATGATACAATGAATGCCTCGGCACCTTTAATCGGCTACCGACGACGAAGATGAGAACGAATACGACAATGCCTTCAATCGGCCAATACAACATGAATGAAAGGACGCCAACATTAATAACAATGATTACAAAAATGTCTTAGATCGACATCAATATTAACAACAACAACCGATACATCGATACCGCAAACCGGTGATCGATAATAACATTAACAACGAATAACTCAATGCCTTACCGGACATTAATGAATGATAATAAACATTTGGCATAATTGTCGAAGAGTATCGTATCGAACGATCCCCTAATATGAAGAGGCTAAGTCTCGGAATGATACAACACATTCATACACATATATGATAACATTAATCTCATTGACTAGTACAAGTATAAAACTTACCTCAAACCGACGGCGAGAAAGTCCTTCCACGAGCAACGTCCTTAATGAAATTGTCGGCCGCTTGAAAAAACTTGAACGAGACAAATACCAACAATTCGTTTAATACATGAATCAAGCATGATCACAACCAATTCAAGAGGTCGATACAATAAATCCCAAACTCATTGAGGCATTTCGACAAACACCTTGAATAAAATCTCCCATCCTAAACAACCAAACCCAATTGTATCGAAAACCAACTTCAAACAAATGATTCAATCCAACAAAACACCTTCAATACAATCGATAATCCAATAAGAATATTCAAATCGAGCTTACGATAATATTTAATCGAAAATCCCAATTCCAAGTCAACCTTCAAAGTATTCTTGAGAAAAACTTCCAACAATCCGATGATAACCCATAAAAAATCATAATCATACGTATATCCATCACAAATCATGATTATACCACCCATAACATCATGGTCCAAATCAAAAATCGAATTCAAGGGTTGAAGAATTTACCTTAGATTAGGATGATGAATCCAAAAATATGTTGATGATCCACACAACAAGTTGAAAAAGATGAGAATCTCTAAGTTTTGATGATGTTGAAACACTCCAAAATCGCCCAAAATCGCCCAAGTTGAGAGAGGAAGAAGAAAAGTGATGAAATGAGGATGATTCCATAAGAAAACGCTGATATAGGCAAACCTGTACTGTGTACCGCGGAACAAGATGAGTGTGCCGCGGCCCATGGCCAAAAACTTCCCAGCACACTGCCTTTGTACCGTGGCCCGCGGTACAGCCCGCTCCAGCACAGAAAGGTACATAGTGCAGCCTTAGCTATTTCGACCATAACTCCTTCGTACGGAATCCGATTGACTCACCGTTTGAACCATTGGAAATCTAACTTGATGATCTATAATATTGAAAAGATTCAGAATTTTTCGAGTTTCCAAGAATTAATGGTGATTTTACAAAATCGAACTCATACGTGGAAAAGTCGCTCAAGAACACGGAATCCAACAGAACGACTCCGAGACGAACTCGGATGACAAAAAGTGTAGAATTAATCATTATCGGAATGACGAAACAGTCATAATAGAGTTGCTAAGATGGACTTCCGCCAAAAAAAAAATTTTACCGAAAAATCGAAATTGCGGATATTACACTAGTACACACCAGATCAGAAGGAATCTATGTGTGGACCCGGTCACTTTCGGCGCATGTGCCGACAAGGTCAACGGATGGTTGTTTTGAACGATTAGCGCATGCTAATGTATATTTATAGCGCACGCTAATCAGATCGGACCAAGGGAATCTTGGCTTTGTCAGGTTACTTTCGGCATGTGGGGACACGGGGGTAGGTGCAGACTGTAGCAAGTCAACTATGAGTAGCGCACGCTACGGTGAAAGGTTTGCGTACGCTAAATACAGGCCTTTACGTACGCTATTGCATGGGCATTGCGTATGTAAATCATTTCATGCAGCAAGATAGTAGCCTCTGGACTTCGATAGTGCACGCTAACAAAGAATAATAGCGCAAGCTAAACTGGTAACGTATGTTAAATGAAGAGGTTAGCGTACATTAATAATGTACAGTGTATATATATGAGTAGTTGGCTGTCATTCCTCATTTCGTCCATTCTCTTCTTGCAACCGATAGAGAGAACCTTGGGAGGACATTTGGGAGTTCCTAAACACTGAGGGATGGTCCTCTTTAACAAGATTAAAGATGGAAATCATGGATTAAAGCTTTGTTCTTTAAATCTTTGACGATTCTTGGAAATGGCTTCAACCTTGGAAATCAATCCATTTCTTCAAAAAGGTAATCACTCTTCATCTTTGGATTTCATTTTGGATTGAATGTTGATGTTCTTGAGTTGATGATTATTACATAAACAAGTTGACAAGCATGATTATGATAGGGATTACCGGAGTATGATGATATTAATGTGATTCGTATGGTTTGAATCGTGTTGATCCGTCTTCTCGAGATTAGTTGGTTAATTCTTCTACTCAGTTTCGAATGTTGATGTTATTGTTGATAATACTCCATGTAATGATAGATTATGGAAGTATTGTTACGTTCTTAATGTTTAATGATGTTGATATTGAGAAAGATGATATATGGAAATAGGACTTGGATTATAAGTTGAATGATTGTTTGTATGTTAAAGGATATCGGATTTCGTTGTTTTGATAGCTTTGAACATGGTTCAGAATCACTTAGTGTTCTTGATAATCGCCATATGTTGATTGGTATCCGAAATACATGCAACTGCATGTCATTAGCGCACGCTAAGCCTACTGGATAGTGCACGCTAACGGGAGCAACTTAGCGTACGCTACGTTAAGTAATTAACGTGTGCTAAGTCAACAGGCAAGGTAGTATATTCTATTTCGGTTATGAATTCGTGATCGTTTAAGTTGGTTTGATCAGACTTGTGGTTAACCGAGATATTGTTGAGCCGTTGGGTTTGTAAATTGGTTTTATCGATTGTTGATTGTTATCGAACTTGTTGTTTATCGATTATTGTAGGTTGAGATTATTGATCGGTGAATAGAACCATGGTTTGCGGTTGTGTTCGAGAATGTTCGTGAATTGCATTGATTAGGGCCGATGGACTTGTAGATGATGGCAATGGAGTTGGTAACGGCTTCATCATCATCGTGTCGGTATCGAGGTAAGTTATTACTTGCTCAGTTATAATGTTTAATGAATGGTTTCAGTTTCATTTCGTTTATAAAGCATATAGCAATGATTATATGTTGTCTTTCCGATTCTGGAAGTTAAATCGTACTGTATATGATTTATTTCGGTTATTGGGATATTGGAGTATCGAGGATACACTATGATAAAGATAAGGATATGAGTATCTATAGTCCATGGTATGTTTGGATCGCCCGAGCATTGGGGAAAATCTTCGATGGTGATTTGACATCGAGATTGCTCCCGAAGGACTCGGGGCAAGTATTCTGTATTGATTGTGGTTTAGTGTTATTGATTTTGGTCATGCATATTGTCATTCATGTTTTTGAACATGGGGTCGTCCTAGTGAATTGTCATAATGTCGTGCATGTTATGTTGTTCATGTTGATGAACATATTGATTTGCATATGTGTATGCATAATTGTATTGTTTATGTTGCGTTGATCCGTTGGGATCGTGTGATCTATGCTGAGGGCGCTGGATCAGATGTCCACCTCGTTATGGTCCGACGGGATCATCTTGGGATCTATGTTGATGGCGCTGGATCATTGGACGGGTTCTTCCACCTCGTTATGGTCCGACGGGATCATCTTGGGAACTATGCTGAGGGCGCTGGATCGTTGGATTACCCAGTGTTGTGTTGATGGGATCTTGTGGATTCGCATCGTTGGTTTTATATGTATTTTTGTGCATATGTATATTGTTGGTTATCCATCTCATATTGATCTAGTAGGATCATCAGAGGATCTATGCTGAGGGCGCTGGATCATGGGAATTCCATTGAGCATACACTGTTGTTATTGTTTTGAGCATATCGACGTGGTCATATGAGTATGCATTTGTAGGTCTTGTGTTAGGACTGTGTCCGTATTGCATCGATCTGATCTCGGATTAGACTGATATGATTGTTGTGGCACTTCATATCTCGAGGTATGTTCCGTATTTCCTTTGGTATTTGTCTCCCGATGGACAACCGGTTATCGTTTTGGGATTTGTATTGGTCAGAACTGGTATATTTCCGTATAGTGAGTTGGCGATGATGGTTTGAGAGTCTTGAGTATTGTCTGAGGTACAATACAGATATTATGTTCGAATTTATTGGTTAATCGAGTACGAGATGTGAAATGTGATAATGGTTATTCTGTTGAGGATTATTTGAGTAAGTAAAGTTATGACGATAAGATTACATTGGTCGTATTCTTATTTTGTATTCTCATTGGTATGTAATTATTAATGTGATGTGACGGTTATCATTGTTGGATATTATGGCTGACCCCGTCGTGGGAATTCTTTTTAGGTTCTTGAGATATCGAGCTTGTAGCGGTCGTGGAGAGATGAGCTTCCAGGAGGATACTGGCTAGGACATGTTTTTGGTATTGAGTTTCCTGATCAGTTGTTGTATTCCGCTGCTAGAGTACTTTTAACTATTGTCTTTTCCGCTGCGTGAGTATTTTGAAATGGCCTTTTGGTATCTGGTAACTTAGGTTACTTTGGCAACTGTTTTCTAAACTATTCTGTCAGTGCGTGTAAGCGATAGCTCAACGTATGTTTTTAAATTGCTGAGTTTTGGCATGTCAGGCCTTGTCCTTTCAAACGAGATTTGTACGACGGTTTGATAAACAGATTTTATATAGTCTTCAAATGTTTTTTTTAAAAGATAGTACCGTCGTTAGCCTCTTGAGCGATTGTAAATGTTTGCGAAAATTTCTTTTAGCCTTGTGGGTTCCATCTCGGGGCCCACGACGCTGTAATATTTCCGGTTAAATCTGGAGGTGTTACACCTGTAACTTCCAAAACAGCCATGAATGGTTGTAATGCCCATTATGGGTGCATTAATACTCCTGGTGTGAGATTAGCTATATATGGGATTGCATAGAGCATGACATACACACTTGAAAAAATTTGTATCGCTCTACACGATTAATAGCATTACATTTCATAAGCTTTCTCAGTTCTCGATTCTCGTTTCGGTCGCCAGAGCTCGTCGGATTTGTGGTGCTACATCCGTCGAGACGAAGCCGTTTTACCTTTGGATAAGGACCGGCAAACCGAGAGCACTACCGGGGCGTTTTTTCTTCTCGCGGGCAGAGATTTTATCTCCACTCGGCAATAGTTTATGGCTATTTTTTCTGGTAATTTCAATCCAGTTTCGAGTTTTGTAATTTCTATTTTTCGAGTTGTAATTTCTTTTCCAGTTGTAATTTATTTTCGCCCGGCAGGTTTTACGAACAAATTTTTCCAACAGTTTGTGATCTTTTTAGTCAAGTAAAGGTTTTAAGATCATCTTGTGTAGGTCCATGAACAAATTTGAAAGTTCGATTCGATTCGAAGGATTCGGCTCGAAAAAACTTGGTTCATGGCTCGATTTGAGGCACCAAACATAGAGCTGAACCCTATAAAATAAGACTCGACAAAATCGGACCGAACCGTTTGAATCGGTTCGAGGGCCTTTGGCCCAAGACATAAACCCATCTCATCCCAGGCTGTACCATTCGGCTTGGTATATTTTGGATTATGGACTTACGGAGTTATACTGAAATTTAACTCGAGCCAAATCAAACTATATTCGAACGTTTCAAAATCTCGAGTCGAATCGAATTGAACTACAAAAAAGAATTAGACCTCGAGTCAAATCGGACCTCAAATTCTGAAGTTCAAAATGTTCGAGCCAAATCGTGTCTAAGGCTCGAATAAGCTCGAGCCGAGCCGAACCCAATGAGGGTTCGCTACAGTTCGGCTTGTTTACAACTCTAGTCTTATGTTCAATCAAGATTTGGTGTACAAGGTTGTTTAGTGATCTAACTCATAGAAAATCAAGTAATAAGAGAACTTGGTAAAATATCCATGTAAAAAGGTTCAATTAGAATCATTATATTATAAATGACACTACAATAGATTCGTCTTGGTATGAATATAATATGAATGATTGTGTATCGTTTGATCAAACCAGCCTATTTTCTTGAGATAAAAGGATATGTGGGAACCAGATAGACCAAATCAATTGTTCATTCATGAGATCATGATATTGCATGCACTCCTAAGATTATTATATCTAATCGTGATGAACGCTTCTTATCACACTTCTAGAAGGCTGTTCATTGAGCTATGGAAACACGATTGAACATCAGTACGATATTTCATCCTCAGATAAATGGCCAGTCGAAAATGACTATCCAAACTTTGGAAGATATGTTGAGGTCTTGGGCTATTGATTGGAATGATGATTGGAAAGTTCAACTGTCATTGATTGAATTTACTTATAATAACAGTTGGCATGATTTGATTAAGATAGAACCTTATGAGACTTTGATAGTCATTGTTGTAAGTCTTGATTATATTGGGATGACTTATCTGATTCATTGGGAACATAGTCTGATATGTTGATAGTGGCTCATGATAAGATCACCTTGATTAGGAGTCATTTGTTGATGGCCTAGAGCCGATAGAAATTGTATGTGGATAATCATCAATGGCATATAAATTTCTAAGTTGGTGACCATGTATTGGTCATGGTGTCCCTAACTCGAGGAGTCTTCTATCTTGGAAAGAGAGGGAAGCTGAGTCTGATATATAATGGACCATTCGAGATTTTGGAACGAGTGAGCTGTATGGCTTATCGTTTGGATTTCCCTCCGGATTTGAGTCGAATACATAATATGTTTTATGTTTCATAGTTGGGAAAGTATGTTACCTACCTGAGTTACATACTTCAGTTCGATGAGATTGAGATCTTGTATGATCGTTTATACGAGAAGCATCCTATATAAATTCTAGAGAGGAGAATCAAACATTTTAGGAATAAGTCGATTCCCTTATTGAAGATCAGTGGTCGATACATGAAATTAAGAAGGCTGCATGGAAGACCGAGGATAGCATGTAGGAGAGATATTCTGAGTTGTTTACCCTTAGTTTTTCAGATGAAACTTCTTTTGAGGGGGGAGTTTGTAATATTTGGATGTATTTTTTCTTTCTGTAATATTTTACTGTATTTGTTTATTTGGAGCCATAAATTGATATGTTATTGAATTAGTGTTTGTGTGTACTCATTTTTGTGTTTTGGAATTGAACATTTTTTAATTTTGGTAAGTTCTTGCGAAGGCCAGTTACGATTGTAATTAGGGAATGTTACGACACCATATATATCATTTTGTACGGACTTATCGTGGCTGTTCGTACATGAGTCCCGACGATATTACTATCGACCTATACATGGTAGAGATATGGTCGTATAACTGAAGGTTATGGCTATAAGTCGGTAGTATACGACTGTATATTGAGGTTCGGAATGTATGGGGTTTTCCTTCATCGATAATTGGGTACGTCCATATGCATCATATATACGACCGTATGTGTGCATGTTATGGCCATATTGTGGTTGTTTGCAGCCGTGGGGTGGAAGAATATTGACTACGGTTTTTCTTGACGTACGGTATTACTGGTGTATGCATGGGAAGTTATGGCTATATACGGAGGATTTACGACTGTAATAGGATGAGGTACGACTGCAAGGTTTGACCTTCTAGCTGAGTGGATGCCAACTGGGTAGGATATGACAGTATGTGTGGATGTTACGACCATATATAGGGTTGTTACGACCGTAAGTAGTGTTGGAATATTTTATTCCACACTAATGTATTAAAAAAGATTTTGATGATGTGTTGATACTCAAAGAAAAAACAACAATTACTTAATAACAGTCGAAGGTGCAAGAGCTGGCCAGAAGCAGTTAGTGCACGCTAACATATACACTAGCGCATGCTAGTAATCAAGGCAGAACTCATCAAAAGAGACACCAGTTAACGCACGCTACGAACAGTGATTAGCGCTCAATACGACACTGAAGATAGCGCACGCCACAAGTATCAAAACGCACGCTATTAGATCAAGTACAGGGTATAGAACCAGGATAGAAGGATCTGCAAATGAGAGTAGATAATACATGCTACATGTTGAAGATAACGCACGTTAAAGCTGTTAGGATTGTATACTGCAAAGCATACTTTATGCTTGTATTACCTTATTTCCTTATAACTACCTATGAGAATATTAATTACATTTAATCACATATTTTGCATATTTATTCACGTTATGGTTATGTAAACGAAATGTCTAATTATTTTATATTATAGATAATGTGGTGTGTTGGTGTCACACGAAAGATCACATTATCGGTGTCTTATAAAATAATATAATAGTTCACAACCTATATAATTACTAGACAAGTTATATGAAAGGTTGTAATATATGCTTGAGATTAGTTGGTCTTGACTATTAACATGCATTAGGGTGTTTGCATACGTTGAACTGGATCGAAGTGGGATAGTATCTTTTGTACTAACTGTAAAAAGAACGGAAATATCGAATAATTATTATTTCTTAATTCTAAGTATATAATATTTAATTGTGTATTTGTTTGTTTTACCATGGGTGAGAGTAAAAATGATTGACTAAATATGCTTCCTATCTTGGGCAATAATATTATTTATTGACAATTATTATTATAACTAGAAATTGTGTCCCGACTCGTGCGGCTTGATGATGTCCCCTTGAGGAGCTCGATAATAATTATATTAAACTCTGCAGGTGGATTTACTTCTGATATAATAATAAGGTTCGAGTGGTACTACTCTTGGATACGAATTAATTAATCAAAGCTGTCAGTAGCTTAAATTAATTAATGGACATTCGATATCTTAAACACAGAAAATAAGATATTTAAATAAGGAGCCCGCTTTCGTAAATTTGAATTTGGGTGGAAAGTTCCAATATTAATTCTTTGGTGGATTGAATTGATATTAGTGTACTCAACCATATTAGGAAGGGCTTAATATGGAAGTTGGGTTGCACTAGGAGTCTTAACCCTAATCCTCATTAGAGCAGGGGTATGGTGGGCTGGTGGGTGGCGCCATCACCACCAGCAGAAAAACACCCATGGCGCACCGTACCGTCGCTCGCGCCGTCGTCCCTTGTGCCGTCACCATGGCTCAGCGCCGTGGGCTTTTTTTTTTCTTGGGAAAGAATAGGAACGTTGCAACATTTTTTGAAAATGGGACTTGGTACCAATGGCTATATAGCCATTTTTTGTAACTTTTTCAAAAAAAAAAAACACAATTAAACCCCCAAAAAAACCTTATAAATACCTCTTTCAATCCTCATTTTTTCATACAACTCTTCTAATTTCTTTCAATCATGAATCCAAACAATCCTAACCCAAATAATCCCAACGACCCTAATTTCGATCCTTATGATGTTTTTTTTAATGACGATCGAGAACGATATCTTATGATGTTTCCCCGATATTTGATGATGAACTTGCCGGTACAGCTCTGGAATGTCCGTTTGAAGTAAACGAACATACATATAAAAAAGGTTACTATTTAGCCGACGACATTTATCCAACATGGTCCGTGTTTGTGAAAACGTTTAGTGTTGCAAGGTCGGAAAAATATTTGAACTTCAAAAGGGTTCAAGAAAGTGCTAGAAAAGATATTGAACGAGCTTTCGGAATCCTACAAGGTCGTTGGGGGATTATACGACAACCTGTACGTGCTTGGCAAATCAACACTTTGAAACTAATCATGTATTGTTGTATAATATTACGCAACATGATATTGGAAGACGAATGATTCGAAGTGAGTTTAAGAGATACATTCGTCGATCCACGCCCGAACATGCTAGATACTTGGATCGAAACTAAAGAACTACGAGATAGAAAAGTTTACGACGACCTTCGACAAGACCTTGTGGAGCATTTATGGAACTTGAATAATTAGCTTGTATTTTTTTTAATGTAATGTGTTTTTTTATGTAATGTTTTTTTTTTAATTAATGAAGTTTATTTTAGTTTATATTGTGTATATGTTATTTTATGTAAAAGAAAAAAAAAAATTGGCCGACGGCACCAAAATTTCTGGTGCCAACGGATATAGGCAAAATATGATGTCGTGGGGTTTCTGGTGCCATGGAGATTTTTGCTGACGTGGCAACACTTTTTTCCCACGGTACCAGAATGACGGCACGACCGCACCCAGTGCTCTTAAGATCCCTAGAGTATTACAAGCCTACAAATAGGACACAAATGGGGGGGGTCGGCCGTGAGCTATTATTCTACACAAGGGTTTCGATTTTTTCTTCTTAGTGTTTACTTGTGGATCTTGACTTGTGTCGTTGATTCCACAATTGAGATAACACTTTAATTCTTGATACAAATCGGAATTACTTGAAGAAAAGGAAATCGAGAGTGTGAGAGGAAATATATTTCAGCTGATCCACTTTGTAGTCCAAGCAAGATTCGGTAGCTCGTTGTCCACACAACATACAGATTAAGACGGGATCATACTCTCGAAGATTTTGAGAAAGAGATCAAGAAAGCAACCACTACACTTCAAAAGGTAAATATCCTACGACCTTCGATCTAGATTAAGATATTATTTACCAACAAGTTTATTTAATAAATAATAAATAGTATTTAAATTGCTTATTAATATTAATCGTTAATTAATTAGCATGCCTAAATAGGTTTTGTGCTCAAGGATGCGTAAAATATTTTTATCAAATTTTCCCCAACTTCACTTCCGATGCATGTTATTTCCAACAATTGGTATCAGATATAGATTTTTAGGCTTTCGCTATTTTAATTAATTTTGGTGATTAATTGATAGCAATTTAATATTCATATAATTTGATGTTGGAATACCTTGCTAGATGTGTTCTTGCAGGGAATATGATAAAATTATCATGGTTATGTGAATGTTTAATTTTATTATTTTTTATGCAATTGTTGCTTTGGCCCGTTTTGAGGCATGTAACGGTTTTTCCCGTGAGAAAATCCGCGGGTAGAGATAGGATCTTATTTTCATGTAATTTTGCTGTAAATTGGATGTATTTTATTTTATTTTGTATAAAATTGTAATAGAGCTCGGAGAAGACAAAATCACAAAGAAGTAGAGCAGAACCGAGATACCGAGACTGCTGGATAGTCGCGATCAACAAAGAAGACGCGTGCCGAGACACATGGCCGCCGCCGAGTAGCACCGGCCTCGCCGAGGGCCGCAGTAGCCTGCTCAGGCAGCCATTGGTTCGGTTCGGTTCGGGTCGTCCAGTTTTTTGGTCCAGTCCGTTCCACTGCCGTTCGTTGCGTCTGCTGGAGAGCCGGAATTTTAAAATTGAAATTCATTTATGTAATTAATTTTGCATAAAATTGAAAATTTAAATTTTGGAAATCCACGGTCCGGTCGGGGAGGAGTGATGAGATGCTTTATCCAGTGAAAGATATAGAGTCGGAGATTTTCTCGGGAAGAATGCCATGATAATTGGATAATTTAATTATCCATGCATTTATTTTGGTTTTTATTGGTTTGATGTATGACATGTATGAATGTATGCGTGATATGTTTCTTGCGTGATAGGATGAGAAAAATTAAAAACCTTAGGGCTAAAATAACTAAGTAATTAAATTGATTTATTTTTAAAATAAAATGAATTGGCCTATATAATTAATTCAAATTGTGAAGTACTTAGCATGCGCGTTGACATTAGGGTCTTCCTCCATATCAGATGTGCTAATTATAGGTTCACTGGTTTTAAATTTCAAATGATAACAAAAGGTAAATATTTTTTTATGATAGGACCTCTCCATCTGTAGGACTATTATTTAAAAGATAATATTTTAAGGTTGTTAAATCATGATGTTCACTTATGTGTATTAATTAATAAGCTCCCATCGAAATCTATGTTAATTAATACATGTCCAAGAGGAACCAACTATTAATTTTACTTGTCATAATATAAATTGACTAGATAATAAAATTAAAGACGTAAAACTCTACTTAAAAAAATATGTGTGTAAACGTCCACACGATCGTGGCTTGCATATGCGGTTTTTTTGAGGTGTTGGTTGCTAGCATATATATATATATATTGTGTTTTGAGGTTTTTCAATATATTTTCCTATGCATTATGTGATGAATATTTTAATTTTATCTCAGATGTATTTCAATCCACTTGTTGTAATTCCCAAAGAAAACAAACTAGATGGCACTAACTTTGTTGATTTGAAACGTAATCTTAATATTGTCCTGACTGCTGAGAAACATAAGTTTGTTCTAACTGAGGAATGCCCATTGGAACCAGATGTGGATTCGACACCTGATGAGGTGAAAGAATACCACAAATAGAAGAAATCTGATGAGATGGCTCACTGTTACATCTTGCCTTCTTTAGCGAATGTATTGCAGCATCAACATCAGAGTATGGGCACGGCCGCAGAAATGATGAAAGTATCGGCGAGATGTTTGGTCATCAGAACCGAGCGGTTAGGCAAAATGCTATTAGGTTCTTGACGAGGACCCAAATGCCTGAAGGAACCCCGATAAGGGATCATGTTCTAAAGATGATTTATCATCTAAACGATATCTTAGGGGCTACTATCGATGCGGAAATACAGGTCGATATCATCCTAGGCAGTTTTCCTAGGAGCTTTTGAGCAGTTCCCCCTAAACTACAATATGAATCGTAGAGAGTATACCTTGGCGAAATTACTGATGGATCTTCAAGCTGCGGAAGTACTCTTCAGACTAGGGTATCAAGTTCTTGCGGCAACTGATGTTTAGACTTCTAAACCCAAGTGGGTGAAGAAGAACAAAAAACAAGTGGGGCAAAAGCAAGTGGTAACTCTCAAAGTGAAAAGCAAGGCTCCTGATCCTGAGGCGAACAAAAAGCCAAAGGGAAAGTGCTACAAGTGCGGTCAGAAAGGACATTTCAAAGCGGACTGCCCTGCTCTTAAGAAAGGTATGTATCTTGCACTAATAGTCAAAATATGTTTGGCAGCTTATTCTACCACTTCGTGAATAGTAGATTCAGGCTCAACTGATCATGTTTGCTTTGACTCGCATGGTTTTCAGGTAACCAAGCAGCTTAGTGCGGGCGAGATCACCATCTGTTGGGAAAACATAAACCCTGTATCGAAACAGCCGGGATAATTAATCCATATATCGAATAGTATTGATAAGAGGTTTTGATACAGTAAGGAAACTGTATCGAAGAGTTGAAGTGTCAACCTGTATCGATAGACTGTCTCGAATCCAGCATATAGTGGAACCCTAGTACAACAAAGAAGTCTTATAAAGACCAAGTATGGAAACTGTCTCGAATAACCAATACAGTGATCTTCCATACAGCTCTCAACAGGACAAAGAAGGAATCTTCAGAAGTCAAGTCCCGTTGAATAAGAAGTATTTAAATACTCAAGGATAAAGTATTTAAATACTGTCAGTCAACAGTGTTAGATTGGTACCGCCACTAGAAGGGGGGGTTGAAAGTGCGGACAAGAGTATTGTACTCTTTTTGTGCGGAAGCAAAAATATCGGAGTAATAAAAATGCGGAAAAGAAAGAACACAAGAAATTGTTCGAGAGGTTCGGCTATTAACGAAGCCTACGTCCCCTACCTAGTTTTATCGACTAGGACTTTTCTTAGAACTTAGAATTGCACTTTCTAGTTTAGTGCCAACTTCTTACAACTTCTTGATTTCCGGACTCAAGAACAACCTCACTAAAACACTCTTGTTTTTCTGGGTACAAGATAACCTTTACACAAAACAAATGCGAGTAGGAACTCGACTTTCACGATATATCGCTCTTTGATACAAGAATGAAGATTGGAAATTATAGAACAAATCTTCTCGTAACACAATCTAGAATAAGTATATCTCTCAAAATGTTTGCTTTGAATTGCTTAAGTATGCTTGTAGGCTCAGAATGCTTGTGTGTCTTCTATCTCTATGAAGTGGGCTATTTATAGCCTTCTTGAGCTCATATTCCCGTTGGAACAGTTTAACTGTTTACGTACGTTACGTGCTGATGGTTACGTACGTTATGAACGTTACGTACGTTATATGCTACGAATAATGTACCGTAACGAATGAAGAAGAACTGGTCCAGTGAGATATGATAATATACGTTACGTACGTTATGAACTGCATGGTTACGTACGTAATATTCCGGTCAGAGATCCGTTGAGTGTGACAACTTGTTGCAACGGATAATGACTTTTCCAACGGTCAGAATAATTCAAGCATTACGTACGTTAGATAACTCTGGTTACGTACGTTACCTGTACAGAAAAACTTACGAAAACAATGAGTGTTACGTACGTTATGATAGACGAGTTACGACGTTAATCGCATCAAAATCTTGCGCATAATCGTGAATGTTACGTACGTTAAGATGGTTTGCGTTACGTACGTTAACTGAAGGAAAAATATGTTTTAAGTAAATTTTGGTTTTAATAACACATCATCAAAATGATCTAAGAAAAAATATTTTTCCAACAATATCCCCCTTTTTGATGATGACAAAATTTAAGTATGGGAGTTTTTGAAAAAAGAGTTTGGAGAAGTTTTAAAAATTTAATAAGCTTTTCCCTTAAATAAGGCTCCCCCTGAAAACGAGCACGGGTTATTTCAAAAAAGATTTCAAAAACGGTACATATTTTTCTCCCCCTTTTTGTCATTAACAAAAAGTTGAGAGATCCTGCAAGAGAAATCAATGATGCGCATAATAATCAATAAAATCCAAAGCAACGAATAACCAAACCAATGCATAGAAACAAAAAAATAGTTAATACAAACGAAACATATTCAAAATAAAACACCAATAGAGTTCATGCATGGGAATGAAATGTTTGGTCTAAATAGAAAAAGGGAAACATCATCATAAGAAGGATAGCCCGACTAGTCAAGGTCCGCATCCGGAGGAGTCGGCGGTATCCCAAAATGCGTGCAAATGCTTTTGACCATGATTTTGATTTCGCTCATATCTTTCTCGAGCCTATCCATCCGAGAAGCCATCTGAGATGAAGAGGATTCCGGACGAGGTCGGGAGGAACCAAGCTGAGATGAAGGACGAGGTCTAGTATGCTCGATCCCCCTAGATGTGATCCTCTCCTCCGGTCTTGGAAGAGCACCCCCATCTATGAGCCGATCATCATCCTTGATATACGCAAAGTATACCCATCCACGATTTCTCGTGCGTAGATACCTCATCGTCCGTAAAGTCCCCTCGGTGACGAGGCTCCCCCTAGGAATCGGAACCCCATGAACCCCAGATAAATCAACTCCTGCTTTCTCAAAAATTTCTGTTAAGATTGACCCAAACGGCATTCCCGATTTTCTCTGACGATCAACTTTCGCGTAGCTCTTTTTGTGGAAAATTTGACCTTTTTCCACGAACCATTTTAGCACAATAGACGCGAAGTTGACTTGGTGATCCTTCCACACATGATAAATGATCTCCATATCGATATTCACAAGACGAAGCTGAGCATTAACTTTAGGCATAAGACAACGAGTGATAGCATCGTGGCGGATGTTTATCCCAAAGTCATTATTTTCAAAACGCCCGGAATGAACTCCAATTACAGCTTTGTCCGTCAAGAAATCACGGACCTTAGACTCATGGACACCATAACTTTCATCGTCAGAAAAGTTGCCAATGTCTTCATCTGGAGCGGCAAACTCTCCTTTACGACGAAAGCCCTCATTAGGGAGACCAAAAATCTCCGAAAGTTTTGCGGCATCAAAGGATATAGGTTTACCATGCACAAGAGAGTTAACCACAGCAAGTCCATCGGCATCATACGTTACGAAAAAATTTGCATAAAACTCTTTTACACAGTCCACATATATTGGTCGAGCAAGGCTAACAAAACGATTTATCCCAAGCATATCGAAGAATTCTTCGATAGCAACACCAACAGAGTTCAGAGATTCGAAATCAAAATGGTGACTCGGAGTTACCTCTTCGTCGATAAGGATTTCGTTGAAGATTTTCATAGCCTGAGCATTCCGAAAGGTTGGTTCGCCGGAAGCCGTGGAGGATGATTGGGAGGTTTCTCCTCTTCTCTTCTTTCCGGTTCTGGATGCCATGAAGATTGAATCGGTCGAAAAGTGAAGGTTTGATGGATGAACTTGAAGTTTTAGGTAGATTTTGCAGGGAGTTCTTCGTCGACGACGCTAGGGATTGAAGGAAATGAAACAGACGGTCGAAAAGGGTTTATATATGTTAGGGTCAAAGGCGGATTACGTACGTTATATTCCTTCTGTAACGTACGTAGCGTGAAAACCTGAACTCTCTGGACTGAATCCTGCGATTTGTTACGTACGTAACGTAACATCATGTAACATACGTAAGGTCCTATTACGTACGTAATGGACCGCCTCTACCGTACGTAAGCAGGACCAAATGAATAGTCTTTTCCTTTCGATGATGTCCCGATTTGAATGACCATTTAATGTGACTATGATGAGTATGCAACATTTAAAAATGATCAACATGTCCCATTCCTAAATTTATGCGAATAAAATTGAAAGCCTCTTCGGGTAATGGCTTTGTAAAAATATCCGCCAATTGTTCATTAGTACCAACAAATTTGAGACGAACATTCCCGTTTTGGACATGGTCACGAATAAAATGGTGACGAATTTCTATGTGTTTTGTCCTACTATGCATAATGGGGTTTTTGTTTAAATTAATGGCACTCGTATTGTCATAAAAGATAGGAGTATTTTTAAGTTCGATGCCATAATCAAGTAATTGATTTTTGATCCAAAGGACTTGTGCACATGCACTTCCCGCAGCCACATATTCTGCTTCAGCTGTGGAAGTAGCGACACTAGTCTGTTTCTTACTCCCCCATAAAATTAAACACGAACTCATAAAATGACAAGTTTCGGTGGTGCTTTTTCTATCAATTTTACATCCACCGAAGTCGGCATCACTATATGCAAAAAGTTGAAAATCAATGCTAGAAGGATACCACAGGCCTAAACCAGCAGTATATTTTAAATATCGAAAAATCCTTTTGCATGCAATGAGATGAGATTCTTTAGGATTTGCTTGAAAGCGAGCACACAGACAAGTAGAAAACATTATATCGGGTCTAGATGCAGTTAAATAAAGTAAAGAGCCGATCATACCTCGATACTTTTTTGGTCAACAGATTTACCTTTTTCATCTTTGTCGAGTTTAAGAGTGGAAGACATAGGAGTGGATATTTCTTTGCAATCTTCCATCTTAAATTTCTTTAGGAGCTCATTGACGTACTTAGATTGGTGAATGAATATTCCGTCATTGAGTTGTCTAATTTGGAGTCCGAGAAAGTTTTTCAACTCTCCCATCATACTCATTTCGAACTCTCCCTTCATAAGATTTGAAAATTCTTTGTACAGAGATTCGTTAGTTGCACCAAAAACAATATCGTCCACATAAATTTGACAAATTAACATATCATCACTTAAAACCTTAATGAATAGAGTATTATCAACATTACCTCTTTTATACCCATTAGAAATAAGAAAAGAGCTTAGACGATCATACCATGCTCTCGGAGCTTGTTTTAATCCATAGAGAGCTTTATGGAGCTTGTACACATGATCCGGATGATCATAATCTTCAAAACTCGGTGGTTGCTTGACATACACTTCCTCCTGGATGATTCCATTTAGTAATTCACTTCTTACATCCATTTGATGGAGTTTGATCTTCTTGTATGCGGCAAAGGCACAGAGAAGACGAATAGCTTCAAGACGAGCAACAGGAGCGAACGTCTCTTCATAATCCAAGGCTTCTTCTTGATTATAATCTTGGGCGACCAACCTCGATTTATTTTTAATTGTGAGACCATCATCATCGGTTTTGATTTTATGAACCCATTTGGTGCCAATGATTGATTTGTCTACCGATGCCGGAACTAATTCCCAAACATTATTTCTTTCGAATTGGTTTAGCTCTTCTTTCATAGCAATAGCCCAATTCTCATCATTTATGGCCTCATCGATATTCTTTGGTTCTGTAAGAGAAATAAATGCAATATTGTTAATACAATCATTTATATTCCTCCTAGTTCGTACACCTTCATCGATTTTTCTGAGAATTTGTTCCATCGGATGGTCTTTCACATTTGCCCAATCTTTAGGAAGGTTGTAAGTATTTTCCTCCTGTTTGTCCGAGCTTACGTCGAGCTTCTCCAACTCCTTTGATACATTGGATACTTCGTTAGCTGGAACCATACCTGCATCATCATCAAAAACAACCTTTCTCGTGGGTAAAACTGTATCATCGAATTTTACATGAATAGATTCTTCTACTGAGCCTCTTCTACAATTAAATACACGATACGCTTTACTATTAGTAAAATAACCAAGAAATATTCCAATATCTGATTTTGAATCAAATTTACCCAAATTATCCTTACCATTATTATGAATAAACACTTTACAACCAAATGGATGAAAATAAGATAAATTGGGCTTTTTACCGTTAAAAATCTCATAAGGAGTCATCATTTTGTTTCTCCTGAGATGGACACGATTAATAGCATACCAAGCGGTGTTAACGGCTTCGGCCCAAAAATATTTAGGAAGACCATACTCATTGTGCATTGTCCGGCTCATTTATTCTAGAGAGCGATTCTTTCTCTCGACAACTCCATTTTGTTGGGGTGTCCGAGGTGCCGAAAAGTTGTGCCCAATACCATATTTATCGCACCAATCTTCAAAGAGATTAGAATCAATTTCTCCACCATGATCGGTTCGTATGGCGATAACTGGTAATTCTTTTTCCTTCTGGGTAACCTTACACCACTTAACAAACTCGTTAAAAGCATCATCTTTATTAGCTAAGAATTTTACCCAAGTAAATCTTGAAAAATCATCGACAAGAACTAAAGTGTAAAGTTTACCTATTAGACTAGCATGTCGCGGACCAATTAAATTCATATGAATTAATTCAAGAATGCGACTAGTGAAAATTTTCATTTTTGGTTTAAACGAACCTCTTGCATGTTTACCTTTAATACAGGCCTCACAAATGTGGTCTTTTCTAAAATTTAATTTTGGTAGACCACGAACAATATCATTTTTGGCCAATTTTGAAAGAAGTGGTAAAGAGGCATGTCCCAATTTTTGGTGCCAAATAACGGCATTTTCATCGTATGAAAGTAGATATTTTTCGTTGAAAGAAGATTCATCTTGGAGATCAACAATGTAAATATTTCCATAATGCAATCCAATAAAAACGGTTTGGTCTTTTCTCATTGCTGTGCAATGCGTAATTTCAAAAATTAATTTAAGACCGGTGTCACAAAGTTGGGAAACACTTAGAAGATTATGGCAAAGTCCATCAACAAATAGAACATTTTCAATAGTAGGTAAAAGTTTCTTACCAATTTTACCTGTCCCTTTTATTTGGCCCTTTTTATTATCGCCAAAGGTAACACAGCCACGATCTTCCTTTTTCAGCTCCGTGAAGAGATGTTCATTTCCACTCATGTGATTTGAACATCCACTATCAATATACCATTTATTTGATAATGTTGTTTTCCTTGCTTGTACCTACAAAAAACAATTTTCTTCCGTTTTATAGGTACCTAGGCTAATTTGGGTCCTGAGGAGTTAGATAAAAAAAACCTGATTTTTAACAATGGTCCCTTTTGGTACCCAAATTTGCTTAACCCTTATAGTACGTCTAGAATTACGACAGTAAGTTTCGGTATGTCCAGGTTTTAAACATTTTGGACATGATGGAATTCCCATTTTTAAAGTGTCCGAATCTTTTGTGGTAATTTCTAAGGACTTTTTCATTGGAAATGAGTTATACCCAAGTCCTTGTTTTGAAAGAGAAAATTTTTGACCAAATAATAGTTGCTCGAATTTGTCATTACCACATGAGAATTTTCACATAAAGTTTTAATTCTTTGTGAGTCTTGTGCAATTCATCTCTCAAAATTTTCTCGGTTTCCAAATAATTCGTATGATCAAACGAAACTTCCTTGTTTTTCAATAATTTAGCATTTTCATTTTCAAGGAGTTTTATTTTCTTTTTCAAGTCTTTATTACTATTGCAAGCCTTTTCGTATTCATTATTTAGGGATTCAAAGGCATCAAGTAGTTCTTCATGAGAATCACTAACCTCGACTTCTTCGTCACTATCTTCGGATGCGCGGGCCATTAGAGAAAGATTGGTTTGGACTTGTGGTTCATCATCCTCATCATCATCGCTCCATGTGGCGACATAAAATTCCTTCTTTTTGAACTTTTCGTGAGGTGGTTTTGATGAACTTATTGGAGGAGCAGCACGACAATCTTTCGCAAAATGGCCTGGAACGCCGCACCTTCGACAAGTGTTGTCGAACTTTTTGTTTTGAGGGAAGTGAGTCTTTTTGGATTCATCCCTTGATTCTTTCTTGATGTCTCTCCGGTGCCTTTGTAGAAGATTTTTGAATTTCTTTATGTTTTTGGCATGAAAGGCGGTTTCTTCGTCCTCTTCTTCGATAGGTTCATCCTCTAGATCGCTTTCTTCTTTGGCTTTGAAGGCGATTGTCCTTTCTCTCTCTTTGGGTTTTGGTTTTGAACTTCGAGATTTAATGACAATCTCATAATTAATGAGAGATCCGATGAGAGCGCTGAATTCTATGGTATTGAGGTCTTTCGACTCCATGATAGCCGTAACAGTAGCGTCCCATTCTCTTGGTAGAGACCGAAGGATTTTCTTGGCTTTATCACTACTTGATATCGGTTTCCCGAATGAAGCTAGCCCATTAGTGATTGCCGAGAAACGGTCAAGCATAGTGGTAATGCTTTCTTCTTCTTTCATAGTGAAGAGTTCATAATCGTGAAGAAGCATATTGATTTTGGTTTCCTTAACTTGACTCGTACCTTCATGGGTGATCTCTAACATTTTCCAGATTTCTTTTGCCGTCTCGCAGGAAGAAATTCTATTGTGATCTTCTGGATTGAGAGCACAGTAAATCAATTGAGTGGCTTTACTATTGAAGTGATCGTTCTTCCAGTCGGCATCGTCGTACTCTTCAAAACTTTTGAGAGAGCCATCCGTCTTCTTAGGAATAGTAGGTCCAAGGGCAATGACCTTCCATATTTCAATATCGTGGGCTCAGATGAAGATGGACATCTTCTTCTTCCATGTCATAAAGTTTGAACCATCGAAGAAGGGAGGGCGATTGAGAGCATTGCCTTCAACGGAGGAGTGGATAAAGGCCATTTCTGGATCTTTTCTCTAGCGGGTGTTAATCCGGTGATAAAGAGACCTCTCCGATACCAATTGTTAAATTGGTACCGCCACTAGAAAGGGGGGTTGAAAGTGCGGACAAGAGTATTGTACTCTTTTTGTGCGGAAGCAAAAATATCGGAGTAATAAAAATGCGGAAAAGAAAGAACACAAGAAATTGTTCGAGAGGTTCGGCTATTAACGAAGCCTACGTCCCCTACCTAGTTTTATCGACTAGGACTTTTCTTAGAACTTAGAATTGCACTTTCTAGTTTAGTGCCAACTTCTTACAACTTCTTGATTTTCGGGCTCAAGAACAACCTCACTAAAACACTCTTGTTTTTCTGGGTACAAGATAACCTTTACACAAAACAAATGCGAGTAGGAACTCGACTTTCACGATATATCGCTCTTTGATACAAGAATGAAGATTGAAAATTATAGAACAAATCTTCTCGTATCACAATCTAGAATAAGTATATCTCTCAAAATGTTTGCTTTGAATTGCTTAAGTATGCTTGTAGGCTCAGAATGCTTGTGTGTCTTCTATCTCCATGAAGTGGGCTATTTATAGCCTTCTTGAGCTCATATTCCCGTTGGAACAGTTTAACTGTTTACGTACGTTACGTGCTGATGGTTACGTACGTTATGAACGTTACGTACGTTATATGCTACGAATAGCGGCCGTAACGAACAGTGAAGAACTGGTCCAGTGAGATATGATAATATACGTTACGTACGTTATGAACTGCATGGTTACGTACGTAATATTCCGGTCAGAGATCCGTTGAGTGTGACGACTTGTTGCAACGGATAATGACTTTTCCAACAGTCAGAATAATTCAAGCATTACGTACGTTAGATAACTCTGGTTACGTATGTTACCTGTACAGAAAAACTTACGAAAACAATGAGTGTTACGTACGTTATGATAGACGAGTTACGTACGTTAACTGTACTGAAAATCTTGCAGACAACTATGAATGCTACGTATGTTAAGATGGTTTGCGTTACGTACGTTAACTGAAGGAAAAATATGTTTTAAGTAAATTTTGGTTTTAATAACACATCATCAAAATGATCTAAGAAAAAATATTGTTCCAACAAACAGATCTTCAAATCCCGCTAAATGCGGATCGTGCTTTTCATCCCGTTGGAACGGAATCTTGCTCAACGGATTTATCCCAACGGATATATTTTCCAGAAGGCTATATATATCACATCAAGGCATTGAAGATCAGTTACCCAAGCTACGAAATTATCAATCTATCAAAGTTATTATCAGAGCAAAATATATCTCCAAAGCTTACTGCAACTCAGATCAAAGAGATATACAGTGCTCATCATCTTGAACAACACTTCATCAGCTAGAAGCTCATAAAGTCAAAGCTGTTGTTCATCCACTGTTCTATACTTAGAACAAACCCAGAGCAGCCCTGTGTGGACTGAGAAATCGTTGCTACTCCAGAACTGTGTGTGAAGGATTTGCATCGAAGAAGACGAAGCTTCATAACTGTGTGTGAAGAAGCAAGTCAAAGCATTAACTCAAACCAATCTGTGTGAACGGTTGAAGCTAAGATCTTTATATCAATCTGTGTGAACGATATATTAATTGTGTGCTGTTATAATTACGTATTTGTGTACGTAGTAATTATAATAAACTTTTTACTCCTGTGTGGAGGACCAGTGGACGTAGAGGGGTTTACCTCGAACCACTTTAAATATTGTGTTATTTACCTTCTGCCTTACTTGTTTTAATTACTGTGATTATTTAAGTATACACTGCACATCAAGATGCTGTATCCACAACAACTTACTGTATCTAAGACTTCCGTTACGCACTCAGATTTAAAATCAGTACAATTTGTTGTTTAAACTTCTTCCCAAACTGTATCCAGTATACTTAGTGACCAACAAGTGGTATCGGAGCGGTTGATTCTAAAAAGAATCAGCCGTATTTTTCTTTAACTGAATCAGATCCAAAATCACTTACTCTTTAAAACAGTCTCTTTCATTTCTTTACTTTCACATGGATACATCAATGATCAACAAAGTGCCTATGTTCTCTATTAATGAATTTGATGATTGGAGAATTAGGATGGAGGCTTATCTTGCAGCAATGCACGAAGAGATGATTTTTGTGATACAGGATGGCCCTATCAAGATCATGAAGGTAAACACGGCCGCAAGGATTGAAGGCCAAGCCCATGTTGAGATGCTCGAGAAGGAACGCGAGCAATGGACCACAGATGAAAGAAAGCGAGCCAACCTCGACAATGTGGCTAAGAACGCGTTATTTGTCACTCTTGACAAAGGCACGTTCTTGAAGGTAAAGAGCTGTAAATCAGCCAAGGAAATCTGCGAAAAACTCAAGATGATTTGTGAGGGAACTGAGCTCTCAAAAGAAAATAAAATTTCAAAACTGACTCAGCAATTTGAATCTTTCGAAATGAAAGCAACTGAGACACTTGAGGAACTTGACCTCAGATTCACTGGTATTGTTGGTGAACTTGAAGCTTTGGGCAAAATTTATACCCAAAAGGAGAAGAATTTAAAAATTTTCAGATCTCTCCTTGCCCGATGGGACATTAAGACCACAGCTATGCGTGTATCTTGCAATCTTAATGAAATATCTACATTTGATCTCTTCTGTGACCTCAAAGCTTTTGAGTATGATATTGACAGAAGAGAGAAAGCTGAAGAATCTCCTTCAAAGGTCACAGCACTAGCCGCTGTATCGAATCGTCTACACATCATGCCCAGCTCGTCGAAGCCTAGTCACAAGAATGCTGATAGTGACGACGACATCCTGTCCCAAAATGAAATGATGCTTCTCATGCACAAATTCAAAAAGTTCATCAAGCAGTCTGGAAAGACTTCCTACAGGCCCAAACCTGTCCACAAGGTAAGTACCGAAACTTCATCCGGTGATGCTAACCTGTGCTATAATTGCAGGAAACCAGGGCATTATGCAAATAAATGTCCTCGTCCCAAAGTTCAACGGTTGCCAAAAGCTGAGCAATAAGAGAGAGATGAAAGAAGACGTGCTTGGAAAAACAAGCGCAAGGCCCTGATAGGAGAATCAGAAGCCTCCCCACATCATCCAAATCAGAAGAATGTCTTCAAGTGGTCACTGAAAGTGATTCATCTGACGATGAGTTCGATGATAAAGCATATATGTGCTTTATGGCCAAGGACATTCCGGAAGGTGAAGATAGCGATGATGAGGTAAGTTCAACCTCAGCTATTCCATCAAATGCATATCATACCTTTGAAAACATGATGAATGAATTTAAAAACATTCAAAAGTCCCATGAGACATTGAAAAACGAGAATATATAGCTCCAACTGTCTAACCTAGAGCTGAAAGATAAAAATGACTTGCTGAAGATAAATTATGAAAATATGTCTCTCGATTGTGAAACCAGCAAAGTCGATTTTGAAAAACTCATGGAGAGCAATCATCAACTTGCTCATGAACTAAGTGAGGTTAAAACTCACAACGAGAGCAAGACAAATGATTTTGTTCTACTTCAAGCCAAAGTCACAACTCTCGAAAAACGAAAAATTGAACTTGAGACCACTCTGAAATCGTTCGAGAAATCGTCCAAAAGAATGGAAGAAATTCTGAGCACTGGGCAACATGCTCATGATAAAAGTGGCTTAGAATACAGCTCATGTTCAAACAAAGGGAAAACTAGAACAGTGTTCGTCAAGAGTGTGGAACACATTCCTGTTTCGAAAGAAACTTCGAGTCCCGTGAAGGAACCTGTTGCACAGCGAACAGCAAAGGCTGCTATTCCGCCCCCGCAATCCTATTCCAGACAGCGGAATTACCATCCATTCAGACCGGAAAGGCGCACATAGCAGCATGCTCCCCGAGCATATCAACAGCGTCAACAGCCGTCCAGAAGGAAGATTGTATCCAAATACCAAAGGCCCGCACGGCGGTACTATCAGTACAGCACGCTGAGGTATTGGATACAGGAGCCCCTTTATTCCTCGAGACAGCAGGTGTCCGCTCAGTATCAACAACAGCATTGGGAATCCAACTGGAGACCCAGAAGGCAAGCTGTTAGGCCAAAGAAAATGGCTCCACCTCCAAGACAGCACTCGTACTGGATTAATAATAATAACCCTGAATTTTACATGCATAATAATTTTCATGGTTATAGCGACTACGGATATGCCCCATGTAGATATCGCAACACTGTACCGAGTATGACCTACAGTAAACCAATTGCTGCCAGGAAAACTTGGGTACCTAGAGGAACTAACATATATGGACCCAAAAATCAAAGGGGACCTAAATCTACTTAATTTCTTTGCTACAGGACATCCTAGAGGAGGATACCTGGTACTTTGATAGTGGATGCTATCGGCACATGACCGGAGATAGAAGCAAGCTATCAGATTTTGTAGAAGGTCACGGTCCAAAAGTTCGTTTCAGTGATAAATCTAAAGGAAGAACAAGAGGGAAAGGAAACCTACTTGTCGGAAAATTCAAAGTCACCGATGTTGCATATGTTGAAGGCTTACAGTACAATCTACTTAGTATCGGCCGATTACGTGATAAACAGTTCTCGGTGAAATTCTATATAGATCGTAGAGTAAAAACATCCAAACCAAGGAAGTTGTGCTTACAGAAGCGAGATCGGGTAACATGTATATTCTTTCGAAGCCTATGAGCTCCTCAATTCCATGCTTTGTTGCCAAAGGCACTGCAGATCTTAGCTGGTTATGGCACAAGAGGATGTCTCACGTCAACTTCAAGACGATCAACAAGCTCTCAAGACAGGGAATGGTTAGAGGATTGCCAAACGTGTTATTCAAGAAGGACAGTGTCTGCGGACCGTGTCAGAAAGGCAAGCAAATCAAGTCAACCCTGAAGAGCAAATCCTACCTTTCAACCCAAAGAGTGTTGGAAATGCTACATATGGATCTCTATGGTCCTGTAGACCCAGTAAGTTTGGGAGGTAAGAAATACTGTCTTGTTGTTGTTGATGATTACTCCAGGTATGCTTGGACAATTTTTCTAAGCAAGAAGAAGGAAACAACATCAAATCTGCCCGAGCTCATGAGAAAGTTGCAAAATGAAAAGGCATTGAGTATCGTGTCCATTCGTTCCGACAGAGGTACAGAATTTACTAACCGCTTTATAGAGCAATACTGTTCAAAAAATGGGATACAACACGAATACTCAGTTGCCCGTACACCTCAACAAAATGGTGTTGCCGAGCGAAAGAATAGGACGCTGAAAGAAGCAAAAAGGACAATGATCGCCGCAAGCAAGTTGCCACAGCATTTCTGGGGTGAAGCAACCAATACAGCATGCTACACTCAAAACCGCTGTATCGTCAACAAGCACCACAACAAAACAACATATAGGTATGGAACAACAAAACTCCGTTAGTTTCATATTTTCACATTTTTGGATGCAGGTGTTATGTGTTGAATAATGGGAAGGATCAACTTAGAACCTTTGATGAGAAATCAGATGAAGGAATATTTGTAGGATATTCCTCCGTCAGCAAAGCTTACAGAATCTTTAATAAAAGGAAGCTGACGATCGAGGAATCAGTTCATATAGTGTTCGACCAACCTCACCATGACCCTACTGGAGTAGATGATATTACTCAGAACATCCAACATCTCTCTATCTTAGATCCTCCAACTCCCATAGAACCTGTCGTTGATCTAGAAATCAACCCCACAGCTGTAAGAATCGACGTGGATAAAGCCGACGCAGTACAAGCTGAAGCTGTATCTACTGAAACTCTCGATACAATACGGGACCCTGAATTAGAACCCGACTGAAGATGGTTGAGAGATCACCCACAAGAGCTGGTCATTGGAAACATAAATGCTGGTGTTTCTACTCGTAGGAGAATACAGAGTACACAAGGAAATGTACTTTGTGCACAAGAAGAATTTGATGCTGAGATATCACAGTTTCCTGAATGGAAATCTCAATCCGAGCTTAGAAGACTCAATATGTGCACTATCGCTGTATTCTTAGCCCGATCCAACTGTTTCGACCATAGACGCTCTTAATAATTCTCATTGGATAACATCTATGGAAGAAGAGCTTAACGGTTTCGAAAGAAACAATGTATGGTATCTTGTACCCAGACCAACACATCAATCGGTTATAGGAACCAAATGGGTATTTCGAAACAAAAAGGATCGAAATGGACTTATCATAAGGAATAAATCCAGATTAGTCGCACAAGGCTATAGTCAGGAAGAAGGCATAGACTATGATGAAACCTTCGCTCCTATAGCCAGACTAGAAGCCATTAGGATATTCTTAGCCTTTGCCGCCCATAAGAGCTTGAATGGAGACCTTGCCGAAGAAGTTTATGTTGAACAACCACCAGGGTTTGCCAACACAGACGGCATCGACCTAGTATACAGGCTAAGGAAAGCACTGTATGGACTTAAACAAGCCCCTAGAGCCCGGTACGAAACCTTGTCCCAGTATCTAACCGACAATAGATTTGAGAAAGGTGCTGTGGACAAGACCTTGTTCAAAATACTGGAAGGTGATGACCTTCTTATGGTGCAAATCTATGTAGATGATATAATTTTTGGTTCAACTAACCTTGCTTTATGTCAAAGGTTCTCTCATCTCATGCAAAGTAAATTTGAAATGAGTATGATGGGGGAACTTAGTTATTTCCTAGGTTTGCAGGTAAAGCGGATTTGCCTACGTGTATTTTTATCAACCAGAAAAATACGGCAAGGAGCTTCTCAACAAATTTGGAATGAACACTTCCAAATCATCATCAACTCCCCATGAGCACTTCCGCAAATTAGTCTTGATGAATCCGAAAGCCGTTTGACCAATCACTCTACAGAAGCTCATTGGTTCGCTCATGTACCTAACGGCTAGCGGGCCCGATATCCGTTCTTTGTTGGAGTGTGTGCGAGGTATCAAGTAGCACCTAAGGAATCACACTTCAATACACTAAACGAATCCTGAAGTACATTAAAGGAACAATCGATGCGGGACTATGGTATCCTAAAGAAGGCGGATTCGATTTAGTTGGATCTGACGACTCGGATCTCGGAGGCTGCAAGCTAGATAGGAAGAGTACAAGTGGAACTTGTCACTTTCTTGGACCTAGACTCGTTTCTTGGTTCAGTAAGAAGCAATTGGCTAACTCACTTTCCACGGCTGAATCAGAATACTATGCTGCTGGTAGTTGCTGTATGCAGATCCTTTGGATGCAGCAACAGTTGTCAGATTATGGAATTGAAGCCATAGAGACTCCAATCATGTGTGATAGCACGAGTGAAATTGCAATAACGCACAATCCTGTTCTGCACTCGCACACTAAGCATATATCAACATGAAGCATCATTTTATAAGGAATCATGTCGAGAACAAAGATGTTCGCCTTGAAAAAGTTCATACAGACATTCAGTTGACCGACATCTTCACCAAGCCGCTCGACACATCCAGATTCAACATGCTTAGACAAGAATTGGGAATGCTACAGCCCGACTCCCTGTAAATAATTTATTGTTTTTACTCAACAATTGAGGGGGAATGCTGTAAGACCCAAGAATACAGTATCCAACGTTAATTATCTGTACACTCAGAACCATCAATACAGCACTGTAGTGAACAAAGACATGAATCATCCTACAGCTGACGTGTGCAATAATTAAGGGGGAATACAGTATGACCCATGAATACAGCATTAATCCAAATATTAATGTATGGAATTTAAAACCTATATGTACCTTTTAAGGGGGAACGCTGTATCGTCGCAGATACAGCACATACTATAGGATTTCGATTCAGTGAATATTATATTAATTTCATTTTTAAAATGATTTTTGTCCACGTGCCCTGTCTTTATGTCAAACGTCATTTATATTAAATGCCTTACACGACATCTGGACAACTGAATCTCAAAAGCCGCGATGTTTTAAATTGGTTAATGTTTTAAAATCGCCGTTTCAGGCATTTAGGGTGACAACAAATGTCAGAAGTGGGACCCGTTCATATTTTTATCATTTTAATGGATAAATGTACCAGTTACACTCAGTCCATCCTGGCCGTTGATTTCAAAAACCGGTTCCCATCCCTTAAAATCTGACCATTCGTACTCTGCAAAACCCTATTTAGCCGCCCACTATAAAAGGACTGATACTGTCATTAGAGACTCTTTACGCTTTCTGCAAATATTAAGAGTTCTCAAGCAAATACAGCCTACATAGTTCTCTGCATTTTACTGCAAATTTCGTGTATTCTATTTCACATTTTATTGAAACAATCATCAATGGCTGGCCAGACATCTTCTCCCGCACTCAAGAAAGCCGCAAACATCATCGATGGACGGATCTTCTCAAGATCTGTCGTCATCGAACGCATTCTCGCTGAAACCAATCATGTCGAACCCATGGAGTTCATTATCACTCGTCTCCGTCAACAAGGCCTCTACCGCCTTGGAAGTCAAACCGATGACAAATACGATGTTCATCTAGTTGAGGACTTTTACCTCAACGCCGCCGTTCGCTTTTTGTCGCTGGCCCAGGGAGGTCACGTTGCTGACATAACCGCTACCATTCAAGGAGTGGAGATCTGTGTTGATAGCGATCTTCTCCAGAGTATTTACAGGCTACCTGCTGATGGCCTGACAATGGAACAACTTGAGACGTTTGGATCTCAAGAGCTGATAACTAAGTTTTATGGGCTGTTCACCGGCTCAACTGTTGTTGACATGGTTCAAACCACATGTCACAAGAAGAATTTTTGCCTGCCTTATGTGTATTTACATGATTTTTGCTGCAGGATCATCGAGAATCGAACTGGTGCATTCGAAATGTGTACTAATCTGAGATTCAGGATGATGGTTGCAATTCTGACCTGTGAAAAGGTCAACTGGTGCCAGATAATTTTGAAACGCTTGCAGGAGGAAGTATGCAAACCTTCCACCCAGAAGAAGTCATTTGGTTTAATGTTAAACCATATTTTGACGAAATGCGGACTGTCGCAATCCGCTGATGCTAAGAAGAACAGCTCCAGGATATACTTAGGAGGCGACAAGCCTACAGCCTATAACCAGAGCACTATGGTCTGCAACCACCCTAAAACCAAAAGTATGCCAGTTTCTGCAGACCCAAGGGAGGTGTCTTTGAAGTCCCAGGATGTGGAGTCCTCAAAGAAGAGGAAAAGATCTCACAGCAAGAAACCCATTGCTGGTGAGAAGCCGAAAAAGAAACTAAGGAGGCTTTCTAAAGCCAAATCTACCAAGACCTCCGAAGAAGTTTCGTCCATGGCGTAACCCACTGAAGAACTACCCCAGGGCCCAACCCCTGTGGAAGAGGTACCCGCTACTGTATCGATAGTAGATCCTGAGCCTTTGGCGGCTAGGACGGATGATTGGACATCTGCCAATGAAGAAGACTCTAGCGAGTCGGCTGCCCATTCGGAGCCAAACGCTACTTCTCCTATGCGGGATTCCACACCCGTACAGGATCAATATTCCTTCGGGGCACCATACCATGTAAGGAATCCCACTTCCCTACAGGATCCCACACCTGTAGAGGAATCCCTCGCTACAGCGGATCCATACGTTGTACGCAGTCCCTCCCCGGACATAATTATCAACAAAACCCTTCTATCTGTGCAGATTGATCAGGCGTATGAAAGATTCCTTAAATGGAAAAGCTACAGGCTAGCTCCGTATGAAACATTATACAACTGGAGTGAATGGAGCCAGGAAGAGAAGTTTGTTTTGGAAGTGACGGACTCAACACAGGTTGAAGCCCTGATCCAATGGAACAATCTCCACTGCAAGGAACTGATTGAAAGCCACTTACTACAAAAATCTGACGCGAGAAGAAAAGGTAAAGATAAGTCCGAAGACTCTCCCCAAAATCCAAAAGACGACGATGACGATGCTTTTCAAGCTGGTCTGAGAATGAGTCGTGAGGAGGCTCAAGACAGAGATGCCTCTCAACCTAAGGATGACGAAGGGCCATCAAATCAAAGTGAGCCCCCTTCGCCACAACATGAGAACATTCCTGATGATGATGAATAAGTACCTCAAGTCGAGGAAGAAGAAATAGTTTTGGAACAGGCACCCGAGCCTGCCGCCGCTCAAGAAGAAGAAGTTGTCACTGAGAGACAATATGAGGAATCAGTCCCTCCTATATCTATGTCTACAGACGCACCTTCGCAACAGGAGGACACAGCACCCCCTGCCGCCGAACCAGAACATGCTTCTCCCTCCCCATCAACCGTGGAATCCAAGGACGGTAATGTACCTGAGGATGTCCAACTCAATTTACGCCCAACCGTGAATCTGAGGAGGTTGAATGGATCCGAAGATTTTGCCCAACCGGATTCTCCAAGCACAACCGCTAGGAAAGAGCGCCTACGTGCTCTTGGTATTCAAACTGTATTCATCCAAGATGCAGTTAACGCTCTGTACTCAGTCGAGAAAGCTCTTAATTGGATGCACACTTCTGCAGTCGAAGAGATGACTACATTACAGCATGAAGTCTCTCGCGTAGTAGAAGCCTTTACTTTGTTGCTAGAAGTCTTCAAGCAAGCCCTAAAGATCATGCAAGAAAAACAAGAGCAACTCCTAAGGGAAGACGCAACCAAAACGTGCATTGCTGAAGCCAAGACCGCATCTGGTATGATTGAAACCACTTCTCACTTGAGAGCCCACGACAAAAGTATTAAGGATATGTCGGAGGTGCTTTCCACACTTGTAGAAAGAATGACTAACATTGAGATGAAATAGGATGCCGCACTGGAGATCCTAGAACGTCTTGATGACGCCAAAAAGGGGGAAGAAGCGAGAGAAGCTGCCAGGAGAATAAGGTTACAACATGAAAAAGAATTTAATGTTGCTCAAGACAGCATTACTGCTGAATTGAACAAGCTAGCCCCTCCCTCTCAGAGTTTTAAGATTTCAGGCTCCCGACCGGAATTTCATGATCCAAATGTCCCGTGGCAAAACTTAATCCAATGACCTTCTGAAATTCGTCTGCCGACCAACCGCCATCCTACTGCCGAAGAGGTGAAGCAATGGAGGAAGAATGAACTGATGAGATACTTTGTTAAACTCATCAAGGAATCCGCCATCTTAAAAAGCTATAAGACTTTAGCGGAGGCTTCAGACAAATTCACGAAGATGCTAGAAGAAGGAAAACTCCCTCTCCAGCTAGATATGAAATCCAAACACAGAAGAGGAGATCGGATCACCCATCCAGAAGACTGGATTCTTGCCTTTGACAGATCCTATGAAGGAAGAGCTATATACCAAGACCGAGGCAATGATTCCCTACAGAACTGGTGGCGGAACCGAGAATGATCCAGGGAAAAAGCCATGGAGACATGCGGACTATAGGAGCTGAAACCCTTGTAAATTTTTGTTTGTAATTTTTCCTTCAAAACAGCAAACCATGTACTCAATTTCTTTTGATATCAATAAAAATGTTTGTTTGTCTTGAAAGATTACAACTCGTAATCTACTGTGTTGATGTATGATTACATAAACTTAAATTGTTGAGATAACAATCACAAGTATAAAAACTTGTTTGAAAATTAAGCTGTACGAACTTGTCTACGAACAGTTCACAATTTCAGTTGTATGCTTAGAATACATTGTAAGATTGTGCCTGCGCGTCAATCATAAGCTTAAATTGTAAAAATTCTTAGCTGTATCGAACTCGCCTGCGAGCAGTTCATAAATTAGAATAAGTTGCTGAAAGACAGACCATTTGACAGAAGACCAAGAAATCTGCCAGAAGTCATCAAAGAAAATTATTTCATGAAGAAGGTTTTGGCATCATCAAGAAGACTTGAAAGTTAGTCTTGACAAATTATCAAAAAGGGGGAAATTGTTGGGAAAACATAAACCCTGTATCGAAACAGCCAGGATAATCAATCCCTGTATCGAATAGTATTGATAAGAGGTTTTGACATATATGCCAATCCTCAATACAGTAAGGAAACTATATCGAAGAGTTGAAGTGTCAACCTTTATCGATAGAATGTCTCGAATCCAGCATATAGTGGAACCTTTCAGTACAACAAAGAAGTCTTATAAAGACCAAGTATGGAAACTGTCTCGAATCACCAATACAGTGATCTTCCTTACAGCTCTCAACAAGACAAAGAAGGAATCTTCAGAAGTCAAGTCCCGTTGAATAAGAAGTATTTAAATACTCAAGGATAAAGTATTTAAATACTGTCAGTCAACAGATCTTCAAATCCCGCTAAATCCGGATCGTGCTTTTTATCCCGTTGGAACGGAATCTTGCTCAACGGATTTATCCCAACAGATATATTTTCCAGAAGGCTATATATATCACATCAAGGCATTGAAGATCAGTTACCCAAGCTACGAAATTATCAAGCTATCATAGTTATTATCAGAGCAAAATATATCTCCAAAGCTTACTGCAACTCAGATCAAAGAGATATACAATGCTCATCATCTTGAACAACACTTCATCAGCTAGAAGCTCATAAAGTCAAAGCTATTTTTCATCCACTGTTCTATACTTCGAACAAACCCAGAGCAGCCCTGTGTGGACTGAGAAATCGTTGCTACTCCAGAACTGTGTGTGAAGGATTTGCATCGAAGAAGACGAAGCTTCATAACTGTGTGTGAAGAAGCAAGTCAAAGCATTAGCTCAAACCAATCTGTGTGCCGGTTGAAGCTAAGATGTTTATATCAATCTGTGTGAACGATATATTGATTGTGTGTTGTTATAATTACGTAGTTGTGTACGTAGTAATTATAATAAACTTTTTACTCCTGTGTGGAGGACCAGTGGACGTAGAGGGGTTTACCTCGAACCACTTTAAATATTGTGTTATTTACCTTCTGCCTTACTTGTTTTAATTACTGTGATTATTTAAGTATACACTGCACATCAAGTTGTATCCACAGCAACTTACTGTATCTAAGACTTCCGCTACGCACTCAGATTTAAAATCAGTACAGTTTGTTGTTTAAACTTCTTCCCAAACTGTAGCCAGTATACTTAGTGACCAACACCATCAATTGGGGTGATTATTCCAGGCTTATAGCTGTTGCAGTGGGGGTCGTGCAGTTGAAGATTAATGATAAAATATTAGTCCTTAGTAATGTACTATTAGTACCATATTTTAGAATGAATTTAATTTCGGATTCTAAATTAAGTTGTGATGGTTATTCAGTTTCTTTTGATGATGATGATGCTATTATTCGAAGAAACGGTGAATATATTTGCAAAGGTATATGTACTGATGGACTGTATGTCATCAATACTGCACAAACTTCCATGTATAAATATAAATCGCTTAATTCTTTGTCTAAACTTAAAAATAGAAAAGAACCTTAAAGTGTAACCAAACATATCTGTGGCATCTACGGTTAGGTCATTTAAACCTTAGAAGAATTCAAAGATTGGCAGATTATGGCCCATTGGATGACCTCCAAGTTGAGTCATTTCCAATTTGTGAATCCTGTCTCGATGATAAAATGACCAAAAGAATTTTTAAAACCAAGGGAAATCTTGCTCAGAATGTGTTAGAATTGGTTTATACTAATGTATGTGGTCCAATGAACATCCAGGCTAGGGATGGTTTCAAATACATCATCACGTTTATAGATGATTATTCAAGATATGGATACATCTATTTGATGCGACGTAAGTCTGAAGCCTTTGACAAGTTCAGAGATTTCAAGGCTGAAACGGAGAAGCGTGATGGTAAGAGTATCAAGTCACTACGATCTGATTGTAGTGGCGAATACCTAAGGGGGATTCCGTATACGTTGGTGGCGTGTTCATCGACACATTTCCATCCCGGACGTAACTGCGGCATCCACCCTTTGAGCCTTATGATGTTATTTCATACTCATGTGTGAGTGAGTATGTTCAACATCTTGGGATTTATTATCATGAGATATTCGATATTATTAACCAAAGTATTGTAGAAACTACTCGTCGGAATATTCTGTAACATAATGTAGTTTGGTATTACGGTGATGTTATTTTCATTGTTGACTATTAGTGTTATCTTACCCTCATTATTGCATTTACCGTGTACTTCAACAAAACGCAATAATTACTACATGTACACATTTTCATTCATTAATCACTCGACTAATAAATATTTGCTCCAACAGTATATACTCAGTGATTATTTATATTTTATATATTCTCCATACGATACGTACGGTACATATATACCCTCCCTCACCCCACCCAAAAAAGAAAAAAGGAAAAGAAAAAGAGCAAAAGGTCCAAATTTCTAATTCCGGTTAAACTACAAAACGTGAGGTAACATCAGTATTCTTTAGCTTCCCCCTTTACTTATTATTCACATCACAATTTAGGATCAATATATATGGTGGCTGGGTGGTTTAATCACGCAAAATAGTTCTATACCACCCACAGAAAGCAATAAAGGCCCCATGATGTGTTGCCCCCCACCCCACAATGCATAAGCACAAATCAGAATGAAAAAGGGGAAATTTAAAAATGAGACCTCTCACTACTCTAGTATTTAGGTCGAATTTGAGATTCTTACCTTTGTTCTACGCTACCTAACCCTCAAATTTCTTTTGCCACATTAAGACACAACTCACTAAGTACAGCTATTCTGTACTATTGTGTACAGCTGTTTTCTAAATTGAAGGATGGCCATCTAATATAGCACAAGATTCTTTTTCCTTTTTAGTCTAATTTAAATATTTCTTTAACCTGAGATGTCCTGGAAACGAGGAGGGGCTTTAAGCCCACAACATTCCCACTTCTTAGGGTGGTGGCAATGGACACGGCATGGAGGGCACGGCATGCTCCATGCCGAATTGGAACACCGCCGCCACATACGAATCATGAATGCGGCATGGATGACTTTGGTATGGATTGCCGAAGAAGCATGGAACCAAGAAGACAAAAAAAGAGCCGTTGAGCGGCTAGTTTGGGACCGTTGAGGGATTTTCAAAAAAAAAAAAATTTAATTTTCACTTTATAAATAAACACATTATAAACTCTATACTTTTTATACTTTATACGTATTAATTTATATTTTTTACTTTTATAATTGTATACTTTTATTAATTTATACTTTTTACTTTTATAATTGTAGAAGCGTCTTCGTGAGAGTGGGTGTAGCGATGTTGACATCATGAAAAATGCCTTGGTCGATTTCAATAAGAAAATTAGCAAGTCTTTTAGTCATATTGAAGCATGGGAGATTGTTAGGCTAGAAGCCAAATGGTTGGAACAACCAGATGTGGCTCACGCATCTTCGTCTCATTCCGACAAATGAAGAAAGTCGACGGAATCCGACAACTACGAGTCGGGAAGCAATGACAACACTGTTATTCCGGATCTGAATGACGACACAAATCCTACGCGGAAAAGAAAAGGCAAAAAGACCGAAAGTGAGTCGTCCACAAAGGGTAGTGTTGCTGCGAGCTTCGACAACTACACGGCAAGGAAAACACAACTATTGGAGACGGTGGTGGAGAAAAAACTTGCAAAGGATGAACTGGCCGAAAAGTTGTTGGCGGCACAAATCCGTAGTGTTGAAGAAAAGGTTTTGTTTCGTGCGATTAAGTTCTATAACCAACCGCACGATCACATAACCGACCCAAATATGCTAGCGTTCACTCTTGCCAAAAAACGTGAGCTCGCAGAGAAATATGGATGGAGTTGTGATTTTTAGATATGTGTTTGTCGTAGTTCTTTTTTTTAATTATGCAATTATTAATGAAATATTGTGTTTTTATTAAATTGTTTAATATAATTATGAATATAAAAAATTAAAAATAAAATTAGGTGAGACATGGAATCATGGTTGCCACTAAAAAGGTATGGTGAGGCATGAGAGAGGCATGGGGTGAGATGACAGAATATTATTGGTGGGTGGTGAGGCATGGGTGAGACATCGAATCATGACTGCCACCACCCTTATGTTTTACACTAGACATAACATATACCATAATAATACGGAGGTGGCGTCATAATTAGAATAAAATTATAGAAAAAAACTAGTGACAGAAAAAAATTATCGGCACCGGAGGCGTCACTTGTCCAAAAACAGTCTGACAGTCAGCCGGCAAAAAAAAATATAAGAAAATGACTGGCCTCCACCGACCATCGTCCAAAAAAAATGGCTGGCCGCCGGATAACAGTCCAGCAGTTGGCGGGCAAAAAGAAAGAAAGAAATTGATCGGTTTAACGGGTATTTGGCATAACGAAATCTTAATTTTGTTTTACCTAATAGATTAAAATCGACAATTGCTACTTATGATATTAGAATTGCAACAATCAAGAATCGCAACCTCTATTCTAGCAAAAAGACAAGAAATTCGAATTTAGCTGGTCAAACTAATTCAATATATTTATATATCAAAAGTGATTCATTCCAACACACAAAAATAATTCAAGGAGCCTCGAATTGAGAATACAAAAAAACTGGTTTAATCAAGCCTACGGAAAATGATCTCAACAAATCCTAGCTTATGATTCAAAAAAAAAAAAAAGAAAAAAAAAAGCCTCGGCCATTTCTCCCACTTTATATCAGTTGTTTGTCGAAAGAGAACTTAGACAATTGCACCATCTTCAAACGTGAATAATGAGTTTTAGTTGATAGATTTTACACTGTTATTTTCTAACGTCTAACTCTTTTTACCAGTGCCCGATTTTTATCATTTTTTATTCCGGTAGTATAGAGGTGTTCAAAAGTTCGGTTGCATCAGCCAAATCGCCGGTTCCGAACCGTTGACTATGGTTCGGTTATTTGTTGACAGCGGTTCGGTTTGAAATCGGAACCGACAAGCATTTTAAGACGTTTTGATTCCAATTCAGAGTGTTGGGAAACCACGAAATTCATGTGACCGATTCAGACTGTCGGTCCAATGTGTTGGTTCAGTGTCGGTTCAGGTTCAGATCCTAACTTATGACTCAAAATTCAAAATTCACATTTCAAAATTCATTTGACCGTTGCGCAAAAACCGTTGGTTCAACTGGGAGCCGGCGGTTTCCAACGGTCACATATCTTTTTTATATATTTTAACACCTATAATACCCCATCCCACATTCTATTTTTCTCACACAAATGTCTAGTTACCTGTCTATCTCAAATACGGAAGGAAATCTAGTTTTTAATTATATTTCTTCATTTAATATTGATTTGATGCAACATTTTTATCTTCTCCAATTCTTTAACTCATATCTCAAAGATAATAATAAGCTCTGTTGATTACATCATTTCTTTAATATACTAAATTTACAATAAGCGCTTTAATCAAGCATACCAAGGAAAAATTTAAAACAGAGCATTTAATTTAAATAGCTGAATGCATTAAGAACTCAAAATAATGATAGGCAAGATATTAAATTCAGAAGCTCAACCTAAAAAATCTTAATTTTGTGTTACTTAATAGATTAAAATCGACAATTGCTACTTATAAAATTAGAATTGTAACAATCAAGAATTACAACCTCTATTCTAGCAAAAAGACATGAAATTCGAATTTAGCTGGTCAAACTAATTCAATATATTTATATATCAAAAGTGATTCATTCCAACACACAAAAATAATTCAAGAAGTCTCGAATTGAGAATACAAAAAAACTGATTTAATCAAGCCTACGGAAAATGATCTCAATATTTCCCAAGGGACAACTAGTAAATGGAAAACTATTTCCATTTAATATTGATTTGATGCAACATTTTATTAAGAAAACCTATTACTCGAACTGAGTTGCATTGGATAACATATACCATAATAACACGGAGGTGGTGTCATAATTATATTATTTATAAAAAAAACTAGTGACAGAAAAAAAATTATCAGCACCGGAGGCGTCACCTGTCCAAAAACAGTCTGCCAGTCAGCCGGCAAAAAAAAGAAGAAAATGACCAGCCTCCACCGACCGTTGTCCAAAAAAAAAATGGCTGGCCGCCGGATAACAGTCCGGCAATCGGCGGGCAAAAAAAGAGATAAAAAAGTGACCGATCGCCGAACCATGACGTCCGACATGCGGCAAAGAAAAGAAGGAAAATAAAAAACTAGTCGGCCGCCGGAACTCTGCCGGTCGGGTATCTGCTTGAGAAGCCCGACAGTGGGTCAAAATAAATAAATAAAATACAATAAAGTTGATCTCTTGCCGGAGCTCTGCCGGGAGGCGAGCCGTCGAAAAATATTCCGACAGCCGATCACAAAAAAAAAATTAGTCGGTCGCAGGAGGTCCGACGACCTGTCGAAGGTCACTGGAGAAACAGGTCGTCCGGGAACAAAAAAGTTAAAAGTTTAGTTGTCCATTTAATTTAATTTAATTTTCTTAAGATTTTTTTAAAAGTTTCTTGTTGTTGAACATTTGATATTAATATTAAATTCAACATAAAAGGGATGAGAAGAGTAAAATAGTCTTTTTCAGGTGCGTAAGACGGCCCAAAAACACCATTATCCTTTATATTACGGATTAGTGAATCCCATAGAAACTCCTCATAGTCTCTGTTCTTTGGGCTTAATTTCAGCATAATTCAGTTCAATTCAGTTCAGTCCAACAAAATTCAGTTTATTTCAGTTAAACATTGTTCAGCTCATTTCAGCACTATTCAGTTCAGTTCAGCTCTAAAAAATCAATATTATTAATTACTATTACTATTTTTGTATTATAAATAATATTATATATATAATAATTATTATTTTAATTTTGTATTTTATTATTATTGTTTATATTATAAATATAATGATACATAATAATTATTTTATTCTTGTAATATAAATAATAAATTACTGTTGTTGTATATATTATTTTGTAATAAGATTACTTACTAGGAGTATCATATTGACATTAATTATTATCATCAATAATATTATATAAAGTTATTATTAATAATATTAATTTTATTATTATTATTATTATTATTATTATTATTATTATTTATGTTGTTGTAATATAAATAATTATATATTATTATCTCATTTATTTATTAGTATTATCATTATTAATATCATTATTATCAACAATTTATATATCATTTGCAGTATCATTAATAATTTATTATTATATTATTATTATTGGTATCAATATTAGAAGTAGTATTGTGTGTGTGTATATATATATATAGTGTAACTTTATTTTCAGAACCCTGTTAAGTACGAGAACTGCGAGAACCACCTTTTGTACTCCTAATAATACATAATGTACATCATGTCAATGCATACAACCCCTACTAGGGGTGTGCGAAAAAACCGATTAAACCGAAAAACCGCACCGCACCGTAAAAACCGTACCGAAAAAACGAATAAACCGCTTAAACCGACATATATGATTTTTATTTTTTATAAAACCGAAACTTCGGTAACGGTACGGTATTTGACTTAAATACCGAACAAATAAACCGTACCGTACCGCTATTTATATTAAATATTTTTATGATAATATATCATATATATAGTAGTTACACACTCACATGAATATAGAAGTATAACAAATTTATTGAAGTTCAAGACACTTGTTTGTCTTTTTTTTTATCCTCCAAAAAAGTTGGATGAAAACTTGAACATTAAATTAGTTACTATCTTAAGGTTATTGTGATTTTTTTGGTTTAACTATTATTTTGGATCAACTATTTATGGTACCTTGTTGAACTAATTTATTCGAGTATTTTTGTCTTATTAATGCTATCAAGTATCAAGTGAAAAACCGAAAAAATACCGTACCGATGTAAACCAAACCGAAATACTGAACTACCGAACCGAAAAAAACCGTATGTTTATGGTATTAAATCATAATAAACCGAATATATTTGGTACGGTATCGGTTTTACCCTAAAACCGTACCATACCGTACCATGCACACCCCTAACCCCTACTGATCATAACCTCTACTATATAGTAGGGGTTATAGATATAGTAGGGGTTATCATCAGTAGGGGCTATTATATTTAATAAAAAAATTCAAAAATAATATAAAAATTGTATTTTACTATAATACCCTTTGAATTAAAAATATTTTTTAATATTTAAAAATATCTCATTGGTTTAGAGGAGTTCTCGCAGTTCTCGCACTTAAGAGAGTTCTGAAAATAAAGCCCCCCTATATATATATACTATTGGTTTTGTCGTTGTGATATAACTAATTTATTGTTGTTGTATATATTGTTATGGGATATTATTATTATCATTATTATTCTTTCTCTTAATATTATCAATAACATTGTATTTTTTTATTATTATTGTAATATATATTGTATACGTTTATATATTGTAATCTATATTAGTCATTATTATTATAATTATTATTATTACTATTTTATTTATTCAGTAACTTCAGTTCAATTCAATTCAATTGAGTTCAGTTCAGTACAATTTGTCTTACAAGAACAGAGCCTTAATATGAGAACATATGGCCCAAATCTCAGTCTTTTATAATTACTCAATTTGTATACTTGAAAAGATATATTGATAAATGTATATTTTTTTTAATTTTAATCATTTTAGAGAAGGTGCTACTCATTTTAGGCCATATATTTTCACTCATTTTTTAATTTCTTCCTTCAACTAATATTATAATTTATAACACAAACTTTAAGAAGATTATCCAAATTTTAATTAAATATTAAGATTTTATTTTCAAATGACCATCCTTAAGCAGGACAAAATCATGTTTCAAAATCATCCTCTCCAAATGAAACGGAGTGAGTAGAATTTAACAATTGCTCTATTAGAACAACTACTTGCTCTATCTATGGCTCCGGCAGTCGCCGGTGAGCCCTCTACGGTGGAAGATCTCGCAATCCATTCAACTACGACGCCTACCCCAAGTTCAGACCCTCCGATTTCAGATCCTCCAGTGCAAAAATCTTATGCAAATGTCGTCACCAGCCGCCCAAATCTTTCAAAATTCAATGTTGATGTTTCAATCATCGATGGAAAGCCCTCTGTTGCCACCGTCCCAGATGATGTTTTCGAAGACTCAATCCCGCTTTGGGAAGATTTTCTTATCGGACGCTTTCCTACATCTGCCCCCTATGTTGCTAAGATTCACGTAATTGTGAATAAGATCTGGAACTTGGGAGATAAAAACATCAAGATCGATGTTTACGCTGTCAATGATCTCACTGTCAAGTTCAGGATCCGTCACAAATCAGCAAGATTGCGTGCTCTGCGGCGTGGGATGTGGAACATATGCAATCTTCCTATGATTGTTAGCAAATGGACTCCTATAGCAGAGGAAGCACAACCGGAAATCGAATCTATGCCTATGTGGCTGGTTATCAAAAGAGTTCCACACTCTATGTTCACTTGGAAGGGTCTCAGCTATTTGGCGAGCCGGTGGGTTTTCAAAGCGGCGCATCGGGAAAGCAGATCTAGTTACTAATTTTGAAGAAGCAAAAATCTTTGTGGAAGTTAATCTTAAGAAAGAATTGCTACATCACTTCAATTTCGGGGTGAAGGGAGAGGAATTATCGTTGATTATGAATATCCTTGGCTCCCTTCTCGTTGTGAAACACACGCCACAAATGGGGACACTCGATGATAGTTATGCCTTTCGTTTGGAAAATCTTGCTCTCTGCAGACAATCTTGGAAGAAGAGGATGCTTAAGGTGACGCCACCACTCTCTCCTCCACGCTCCAATATCTCTAAAACTCAAGTAGAGAAAACGGCAAAGTCCCCTATATCTAAGACATTGGTTCAAAACTCAATTGCGGTGACAAATGAAAATTCAAAGATCGAAGAAGCGGCTTTTTCATCTGTCCCTACGACGGTGGTGGTGACTCGGTGGCGGTGGTCTTGGAAAACTCAAAGACAATGTTGTTGGAAAAATCGAAAGCAGAGATTAGTGCAAACTTAGATATGGAGGTACACGAACAAGAAGAGGGTGAGATTCCGGATGGTGATGGAGAAGGAAAATGGTTAACGATTCACGACCTCGGGTGGAAAAACCTCAAATTCACCAAAGAAAGGAACTAAAATTTGGAGAAGTTCGAATTGCGTCTCCCACTCGGTATCTTGTGCTTCAAGATAATGACAAAGAGGGTGAAAATATTTTTTTCTCTACCAATAGCCGAGAAAGAGGAGACTCAAGAGGAGATAGCTCGCGCCTCTCTCCCTCGCACTTCAAAAACTCGCACATAAAGTTCTTTCTGTGCTCGCCAATGACAACCGCCACAAACCGGTACAAGCAAAAGGACCTCTAATAAACGTCGTTAATGTCCGGTTTTTACGGAATATTAGGGGCTTCAACAAGTCAAATAAGCATAAAGTTGTAAAAATTGGATTAGACGAATGATTTGGATTTTGGTGGTCTATTAGAAACAAGAGTTAAGGAAGGAAAGGTGGAAGTATTGCTGATTCAACTTTTGAAGGCTGGTCCATGGTTTCAAATTATGAGTTTCATAGGCTGGGAAGGATTTGGGTTATTTGGAGCAAAAAGGTCACCCTAAACGTAATTTACAAAAGCAGCCAAATGATTACTTGTGCCATTAAGGTTGATGCTATGAATGAGGAGTTTATTTGTAGTTTCATCTACGCTTCCAATTTTGAACTCGAACGTAAGGAACTTTGGAGGGATCTACAAAATCACAAGAACTCAGTTTCTTTCCAGGGAAAGGTGTGGTTTTGCTGTGGTGATTTCAATGAGATTCTAGACATAGAGGAGCATTCGGGGCATACAAATTCACCGTTTGTAACATCCGGTATGCGAGATTTTTAGGAGACAGTCAGACATTGTTCTCTCACGGATATGGCTGCTCATGGTCCACATTATACATGGTGTAATAAGAGAGATAATGGACTAGTCTGTAAGAAGCTGGATAGAGCACTTATAAATGACTTGGGATTACAATCTTTACCACTCACCTACTGCGTTTTTGACGCGGGAGGATGCTCGGATCACCTTCGAGGGAGACTAATACTGAAAGGGGGAATGCCTAAGCCAAAGAGTCCCTTCCGGTTCTCCAATGTCATCGCGACAGTAGCTGAGTTTGTGCCTACTGTGGAGAATTATTGGCAAAATACAGAGGCACTTTTTCAGTCTACTTCAGCCTTATTCAGATTTTCTAAGAAGCTGAAGCTCCTGAAGCCACTTCTTCGTCAATTGAGTCGCCAAAAGTTATCAAATATATCTGAACGTGCTAAGGAAGCTTATGATGCACTTTGCATACTCCAGAAAACGACTCTATCGAGACCTAGCCCTCAAGTACTCGCTGAAGAGACGACAGCTCATGAAAGATGGGAGAAAGTATCAAATCTTGAAGAAAACTTCCTAAAACAAAGGTCCAAACTGCATTGGTTGAAAGTGGGAGATAAAAACAATAGATTTTTTCACAATGCGGTAAAAGAAAGGCAGGCTAATAATGCAATCAATGAGGTTTTAACACCATACGGGTTATGCTTAAGAACTCAGGAGGAAGTAAAAGGTGAAGCAGTACGTTTCTTTAAATCTCTCCTAAAAGTTCAACCACCTGAATATACTGGAATGTCAACGGAAACACTTCGTGACCTCCTTAGCTTTCGCTGCTCAGATATTGAAGGTAATCATCTTATCTCAGAGGTCTCTGACAATGAAATCAAGAAAACTCTCTTCTCCATGCCTCTAAATAAGTCCCCAGGCCCGGATGGTTACACCGTTGAATTTTTCAGAGAAGCATGGCAAATTATTGGCAATGACTTCATTGTGGCGGTCAAATCTTTTTTCTCCAATGGTTTCCTCCCAAAAGGAGTAAACTCTACTATCTTAGCATTAATACCGAAGAAATCAACCGCAAAGGAAATGAAAGATTACAGACCTATATTATGCTGCAATGCGTTATATAAGGTCGTATCAAAGATCTTAGCTAATCGCCTCAAAGGAATTCTCCCAGGTTTTATTAATCCGAATCAGTCAGCATTTATAAAAGGAAGGTTGTTGATGGAAAATGTATTGCTTGCTTCTGAACTAGTGAAAGACTATCACAAGGAAACTATCTCTCCACGGTGTGCCTTGAAGATTGATATCTCAAAAGCGTTTGACTCAGTCCAATGGGATTTTCTTTTGAACATCCTCTCTGTAATGGACTTGCCGCCAAAGTTTATCCAATGGATAAAGATCTGTATCACTTCCCCATCCTTTTCGATACAAGTTAATGGTGAACTTGCAGGCTATTTCCAGAATGAAAGAGGTTTGCGTCAAGGCTGCTCTCTCTCACCATATCTGTTTGTAATTTGTATGAATGTGCTCTCTCTAATGCTTGATAAAGCTGCAGCAGATGGTAAATTTGGGTATCACCTGAGGTGTCGGAATCTGCGGCTTACACACTTATGTTTTGTCGATTTATATTATTGTCTTCACCGAAGGAAAACAGAGATCATTGGAAGGGATTCTCGATGTCTTTAGAGAATTTGCTTCGCTTGTGTTTAACAATCAACTTAGAGAAATCCACTCTCTTCATGGCTGGGATATCAACCAGATCAAGGACCTCTATTACCGCCACTTTTCCATTTAGCATTGGAACATTGCCTGTTCGATATTTGGGACTGCCGCTAATGACTAAGCGTATGACACTTGCGGACTGCCTCTCCACCGCTTGAAAAGTTCCGAACTGAATAAGCTCCTGGAAGCATAGACTACTATCCTATGCGGGTAGATTACAACTTCTAACTGGTGATTGCCAAAGATAACAAATTTACGGATATCCGCATTTCGCCTTCCTAGTGCGTGTGTGAAAGAGTTAGAAAAATCAGCTCGCTTTTCTTTGGTCCAGTCCGAGCCTAAACACGAAAAAGCAAAGATATCTTGGAAAGAAATCTGCACCAAAACAAGAAGGAGGACTTGCGGTTAAAAATGTCCATGCCAACAAAGTCTCTTGCTTTAAATTGATCTCGCGAATTGTTTGAGTCACAACTCTCTCGGGTCAACCGGATACAACGGTTCATTATCGTGTCGTTCCTTCAGTCGGAGAAAGTAAATAGCCATTCAGGCTCTTGGATGTGGCGAAAGATCTTAAAATACCGCTCTCAAGCAAAAGAATTCACAAAGATGGAAGTCAAATGTGGCCAGCAAACATCACTATGGTTTGATAGATGGAGCACTAAAGGGTGTTTACATGACACGCTGGGAAACAGAGGTTTTATTGATTTTGGTCTTCCTGCATCAGCAACAATAAAGGATGCCGTCTTCACCAACCGTAGAAGACGGCACAGACTGGCGTTTATGAATGAGATTGAATTGGAGTTAGATGCCATACGAGATAGAGGTTTATGTCAGGAAACGGATGTAGCTTTATGGAGAGGGCAAGGAAATCGTTTCAAGGCAAAATTCTCAAGTAAGGAAACATGGAATCAAATTAGAGACAGGGTGCACATCACAAATTGGCACGCTTGTGTCTGGTTTAAGCATGCAACCCCCAGGTACTCTTTCATGATGTGGCTGGCTGTCAAAAATCGACTTTCAACAGGAGATCGAATGTCATCATGGAGCGGCAATATCAATACTACATGTGTGCTATGTCAACATCCAACTGAAACAAGGGATCACCTCTTTTACACTTGTGTGTTTTCAACTCAGATCTGGGAGCAACTCACAAAGAAGCTCTTAGGACATCACTACACAAACTCATTCAAAGCTATGATTGGCATCATGTCAGACAATACATTGGAGACTACTCAAAGATTCGTGGTGAGGTACGCTTTTCAAGCTACTATGCATACCATTTGGAGGGAACGAAATAGGCGGCGACATGGTGAATTACCGATGCACCCGGAAAAGGTGATCAAGCAGATCGACCGCATAGTTCTAAATAGACTGTCTTCCATCACAACAGAAGTGACAAGAGGTCTACAAATTTGGTTTAGCACTCGTTGATTCTATTTTAATTTTATTAAAAACATAAAAATTTCAAAACAAGGCTGCATCTATTGTAAAAACGGGTTTTTTTTGGGATGAATAAAAGTTAACATTCATACAAAAAAAAAAAAAAAGAATTTAACAATTGCAATTTAATTATCATAAAGGGTAAAAGTGTAAATTACGCTCTTCATTGTTATATTTCTATCTTTTGATTAGGGCTGTAAACGAGTCGAACTGTACCGAATCTTTATTGGGTTCGATCCGACTTGAATATATTCGAACCTTAGGTTCGATTCGGCTCGAAAATTTCGAACCTCAGAATTTGAGGTTTGATTCGGCTCGAAGGCTATTTTTTTATAGTTCGATTCGATTCGGCTCGAATTTTCGAACCGTTCGATAGTTCGATTCGGCTCGAGTTAAAGTTCAGTATAACTCCATAAGTCTAGTATAGTTCGAATATAGTTCGGTCCGATTCGCCGAAGCCGAATGGTTCGGCCTGTGATGGGAGGGGTTTATGTCTTGGGCCAAAGCCCCTCGAATCGAGCCGAACCGTTCGGTCCGATTCCCGAATCCTATTTTATAGGGTTCGGCTCTATGTTTGGTGTCCCGAATCAAGCCACGAATCGAGTTTTTTCGAACCGAATCTTTCGAACCGAATCGAACTTTTAGGTTTGTTCACAGCCCTACTTTTGACAACATACCATAAATATTTCATCTTCTACCACTGTATTTTTTCTCACCTTCGTTATTCTACCATTATTTATATGATTGTAAAATTGGTTTCTAGATTTTGATTGAGCATACATATTTGTCATTCAGATTTTAATTATCATTTTCATTCCTGTATAATTGCAGCAATTAAACTACCATAATGCGGTATCACAAATATTTAGTACTTGTAATTATTTTTTTATTCATGATTTTTTCTTTCAACGCACATTTTTTTATTCATGCTCGACTATTTTTGTAAAAGAAAAAATTAATGAGCTTTTCCAGCCGATGCGCTTTTTTAATACTTAAAAGTGCGTACTTTGTGCTCTCGATTATTTACGATCATTACTTATATTAATTATTACTTAAAATACATTAAATATACATCAGAATTTGTATCCCGCACCTTGAGAATACATAGCAAGCTATATACCTCTAAGACTTTCTCTTTTTTGAGTCGTCTCGAAGGCTGGTATCATTGTTCTTTTCCGTTTAGTTTCGTTTTTGTCAGCCATACATATATTATTTACTGTGATTTCTCTGCGGTTTGCCAGCTTATAATTGTCTTTACATTCTCATCATATTTTATTTTTTCTTTTACCTCAGTTTATTTTTCGTACTGCATTTGTGTTTTGTGTTGGTCGATGTCGCGCTATCTGCGGGTCGGTAGTTGGAATTTGGGTACCTTGACGGATAAGCTTTTGGAGCTCGTGGATGTTGTGTAAGAGAAGGGTTGATGTGGCTTGTATTCAGGAGACTAGGTGGAAAGGAGCACAGTCCAGGGAGGTGAACGGGTTTAAATTGTGGTATTCAGGAATTGCTAACTCGAGTAATGGTGTGGGTTGTAATACCCGGTTGTAATTCATTCATTTTCATTCAGTAATTATCAGTCTGTAATTGTCACTCAGTAATTCTCACTCATTAATAATCACTCATCATTCTTGATTCATTCATTTGTGTTCACTGTTGGCATGTTGTAATCGTATATCAGTTACCGATCGGCATGTCATCTCCGTTTAGAGACCGACGGGAGTATTATTATTTTCATCGTGATTGGTAGTCGTATACTGGGAGCATCATCTGTGGCTTGTGTTAGACTTGTTCATTTTCTCATTCGTATGATATGTCAGATCATTCATCAGTCGTAGCGAGGAATCGGAGTTGTCGGATTTTTTTTCAAATTGGCCAGCATCGAGTTACGGCCGTAAGGACTTTGGGTTACGGCCGTAACAAGGGTTCGTGTTTTCAGGCCATTTGGGAAAGAAAGGACTTACGGCCGTAAGGTCTTGCGATACGGCCGTAAGTTGAGCGGCACGGCCGTAAGGTCGGCCGATTCTGACCGTACGTGGTCCAAGAGCCGCCTGCATTTTGGCCGAAGATGATTTACGGCCGTAAGGAGGGTTAGTTACGGCCGTAAGTGGTGTTCGTAAATTTTGGGTGTTGTCGACCAAGGGTGACTTACGGCCGTAAGGGTTGCGGCATACGACCGTAAGTCGAGGAAGGTACGGCCGTAAGGCTTGGCCGGTTACGGCCGTACGCGGCAGGCAAGGTGCCTGGTCGTTTTCGACGAAGAGGGCTTACGCCCGTAAGTTTGGCCGGATACGGCCGTATCATCCGAGTTACGGCCGTAAGGTGCGCGGTTACGGCCGTAAGAGTGTCGACGGATGTTTTTGACGAAGGCGGGTTACGCCCGTAACTCAGGAGCGGTTACGGCCGTAAGTCTGTCGGCAGGCTTTCGGACGAAGCCGAGTTACGGCCGTATGAGTTGTCCGGTTACGGCCGTAAGGCCGTTGACCTGGGAAGTTACGGCCGTAAGAGGGCCGAGTTACGGCCGTAACTTCCGGCAGTATTTAAGGACTTGGCCGGGTCATTTTTCCTCACTTCTTCATTTTTCCAACTTTATCCGAGAGAGAGGGTTGAGGGAGAGATTTTATCATCATCAATCACTTGAGTGTGTAATCTTCATCATCTTCATTCCTTTGGGAAGCTTGGATACTCGTTTTAACTTGTGTTCATCGGATCGAAGTGGTTGGATCTTCAAGAGGTAATTTCTTCAACACCTTGGATTTCGATTTTGTGTTGAGATATGATGTTTTTGGACGTTATAATCATGTTATATGAAGGGATATGTATATGATTATGAGTTTGTATAAGGATTCATTGGATTATTGAGGGATTATTCAAGAACACTTTGAATATCGAGTTGGATTTGGGGATTTTCGATTAATTGTTGTTATAATCACGTTTTTGGATATTCATAACGGATTATTGATCGTATTGGAGATGTTTTGTTGATTTGAAACACTTCTTGGGGATTTGAAGTTGGTATTGTTGAGGTTTAGTTGTAATCAATCGAAGTTGGCCTCAAAGTGTTCGATATAATGCCCCAATGAACTTGGTTTAATCGTATCGACGTCTTGAGTTCGTTATATCCGTGTTTAATTCGTTTATTGATCGGATGGTTGGTAATTGTATTGAATTAAGGTTGTTCGAGCGACCGACACTTCATTTAGGACATTTGTTCGTGGAAGGACTTTCTTCATCGGTATTGTGTAAGTTGATTCTTACTCGGTTAAAAGGATATTCATTCCTTTTGTTGTTGATCATTCATAATCATAACTCATTCATCATTGTATTAATCATATTGAGACTTGTAATTGTCGAATAATCACTTCATTAATAAGGAACGGCGGTTCCAATCATTTCATTGAAACTATCAATCACTTCATTATCACTTTCATCTCGGTAAGTCATTCTTGACGTTGTCGGATTATTATTATTCATTGATATTCATTATGGTCATTCTCGTTCATATGACCTTCTGGGTTCATATTGCGTGGCCGGTGCGGATGTGTGGAATTTTTAGTCAGGCACATGATGGCCATGTATTGGGAGTGATACATTGGACTGTGCACACGGTAACGTTTACCTCCGTGAGACTAATTAGGTACAAGGACGGGTGTGTCCGGTCATCCGTCTTGTACACTTGCACAGAACACTACGGGCGTACTATGGTACTCCTCTTCATCGTAATTCATAATTAAGGATATTTCATAACTCAGTTAATTCATGATTGTGTAATTTCAACCCTTGAGGATTGTTGTTCTGTATAACTGACCCCGTTTGGGGATATTGTTTTTCAGGTCATGGCAAGGCAAAGGCGCAGGGAGAGCACGTTGATCATGGGAGTCCCATGATACTAGAAGGGGGCCCCGATCCTTTCAATCATGTATTCATCATTCATGTTTTCCTTATTTATTCATTGCAGACATTCCGTTCGAATACTCATTTCATTCAGTGTCGTGTATTTTATCGTCACATAAGATACACATGTATTCTATATTATCCTGGGTGTGTTGTATGAAACTCCTACTCGGAGTAATTGATGTTATAATGTGGTTCGGTACTACATTTACCCTGTGTAATTCAACCTTTTTCATTCGCCTGGTGGGTCCCAAATGGGGTCCACAGACCGTAATATCCGCCTAGTTTGGGGTGTTACAGAGTTGGTATCGGAGAGTGGTTTTGAATACTACCCTCCAAGTCATGTCTCATTTGAAATCATCGTCATCGGACTAGTATCATTGGACTTTCGCGTCACGTGTGACCTGTGCAAATGCCGAGCCAATCAGACCAAGAACTGTAAGATTTCTAATGCCATGGTATAATTTCTGGCAATAATCATTCATTCATAATTCATAGGTTAACAATCCTCAATCATCATTGTCTTTTTGACCAGGACGGTCAGATTAACTCATTAATCACTCAATTCATTTCACTATTCAGTTGTTGATCAGGAAGATCAAATCATTAATCTTGTTAACTCGTTCAAGATAATCCTTTCAGTAATTTCATCAGATAATTTGTCACCTCAGTTAATCATTCATTTAATCACTGTATTAAAGCGTGTATGCTCATTTTCATCATCCCATATCATAATCATAACGTGATATTCATGCGGGAAATATAATCATCATGTGACTTTCCTACTTCAGTATGGAAAGAGCTGGCAGAGGACGAGGAGGACGAGGCCGTGGAGCGGGCCGAATCCCGAGAACTCGCGTGAACACACGTGCAAACGCGAGAAATAATGCTAATTCATCGAGCAGCGATGCTGTCACTCATTCACCTGGACGCGATCATTCACTATCGGGGAGTCGTACCCGGGACACGGCTCAGTCAGAAGGTGTCCGGGTTGACCCACTCGCTTTTATGCAGGGCATGATGGCCCAAATGACCCAGATGGCACATCTGATGGAGACGATGCATAACTCCGTCAATCAAAATCAACAGGCTCCTCCGCCGCCACCTCATAGGCAAGAGAAGAATGTGAGCAATATCATCGGCGACATCTCTCGCCAGAGGCCACCGACTTTCGAGGGTTCGTCTGAGCCGGCAGATATTATTCATTGGCTTGAACACTTCGAGAAGTTGTTTGCTATGGTAGAGTGTCCCGAAGAACACAAAGTTTCTGTTGCAGCTTACTACTTGGGTAAGAGCGCGCATTCTTGGTGGTTGTCGTTGAAGACCACCGAAGGATCATGTATATGGGATCAGTTCAAAACTCTCATGATGGAGAGGTATTATCCGGCCCCACTCAGAGAGGCCAAGCTGTCAGAGTTACTCACTCCCGACCCCTCATCAGACGAGGATGTTCTCGCCATTGCCGAGAAATTTCAGGAACTTCTTCCGTTCGCCTCATCTATCATTCATTCCGAGGCAGATAAGATTAAGTATTTCAGCAAGAGGCTGAAACCCCGTATGAGACTACAGTTGCTTAATCATAATTGCACCACGTTGGCTGAATTCATTGAGAAAGCTTTTACCTATGAGCTTACTGCTAAGGAGATTGCTAAGCAGCAACCTTCGTCTGCTAGCAAGAAATTGAAGAATCGTAACCAGTCTGAGGGCGGTCAGACAACCTTCAAGAAACCCCGTGCGGGCTCTGCTTTCGAGCGACCTCCGTGTCGTCTAAACCCGCGGAATCTCGGCCTCGAGCGCGCCTGCCATCACCGTTATAACTGTGGAGATCTTGGTCATGTCGGCACCAAGTGTCCGAGACATCTGTCACTTGTCATAATCAGGAATTGTTGGGCATAAGGCCCGTTTTGCCGTAGGGACTCCAAACCTACTCGACGTCATCTCAAGCCCGAAGGCCAAATTGTAATCAGGCCACTCAATCAGCGTCGTTTAAAACGACAGGAGCGACTAAAGGGGGAGCCTATAGCCAGCAGATGGGAGCGTCCGGTGCCGGGACTAGCAAGCCCCGGATTTATGAGATGAAGAAGACTGATGATCCCGAGGCCCGAATGATCTCAGGTACACTCGATATTCTATCTCAACCTGTGTGTACTCTTTTTGATACTGGTGCATCGCATTCATTCATTTCCGAGTCATGTTTGAGTAGACTACGTCTGGGTAGTGCTACTAGTTGTGAGCCTTATGTCATTGGCCTACCTGATGGTAGACGAATTATCGGTAATCGTGAGATTCAGAATTGTCCGATTCAGTTTCATGGTCGTGTATGGCCAGCGGACCTAATCGTAGTAGATTTGCCGAGGGACGACGTCATCTTGGGTATTGATTGGATGGATCGTCATGATGCCATCATTAGTGTCCGTAAGCGTATGATCACTATCATTTCAGACGATGGGGTGGAATGTGTGTTTCAGGGAGGTAATCCCGGCTGTTCGGGTAAGGTCATTAATTTGATGAAAGCAGTGCGATTACTCGATCGAGGATGTGTTGGTTATTGGTGCTTCATGACCAAAACCGAGAAGTCATCAGTAATGTTGACGGATATTCCGGTAGTGAGGGAGTATGCCGACGTTTTTCCAGACGAGTTACCTGGTTTGCCTCCACAGAGAGATGTGGAATTCACGATTGAGTTGGAGCCTGGTACGTCTCCGATATCAAAGGCACCGTACCGGATGCCCCCGACCGAAATGCAGGAATTAAAGAACCAACTTGAGGAGTTGTTCGAGAAGGGTTATATCCGACCGAGTGCGTCTTCGTGGGGAGCACCCGTGTTGTTTGTCAAGAAGAAGGATGGTTCATTTTGTTTGTGTATCGATTATCAGAAGTTGAACAGAGTGACAATCAAGAATAAGTATCCCTTACCCCGTATTGATGATCTTTTAGATCAACTTCAGGGAGCTTCAGTATTTTCCAAGATCGACTTAAGATCTGGATATCACCAGTTGCGGATTCGAGAGTCGGATATCGCGAGGACGGCGTTTCGAACACGCTATGGTCATTATGAGTTCGTAGTTATGTCGTTCGGGCTAACTAATGCACCTGCGGTATTCATGGAATTGATGAATCGGGTTTTCATCGACTTTTTGGATCAGTTTGTTGTTGTCTTCATCGACGATATTTTGATTTATTCTCGTAGCCGAGAGGATCACGAGGTTCATCTTCATCAGGTTCTCGACGTGTTGAGACGAGAGCAACTTTTTGGAAAGTTTTCCAAGTGCGAGTTCTGGATGTCCGAAGTGACTTTTCTCGGACATGTAATTTCGTCAGACGGAGTTCGTGTCGACCCTCAGAAGACAGAGGCTATCCGAGACTGGTTACCTCCGAAGAATGTTAAGGAAATCCGAAGTTTTCTCGGATTAGCGGGCTATTATCGGCGATTTGTGGAGGGGTTTTCTAGGATCGCTTAACCCTTGACGAACCTTTTGCGAAAGGATAAGAAATACACATGGTCCGACGCGTGTCAGCAGAGTTTTGAGGAACTCAAGAGCCGATTAATGTCAGCACCTGTACTTTCCTTGCCGCAGGGGACGGAGGGATTTGTGGTTTATAGCGATGCGTCCGGACAGGGTCTCGGATGTGTGCTCATGCAGAATGGGAAGGTTATTGCTTATGCTTCACGGCAATTGAGACCTTACGAGGTTAATTATCCGACCCACGACCTGGAGCTAGCAGCCGTGGTGTTCGCTTTGAAGATATGGCGTCATTATCTTTATGGCGTTACCTGTCCGATATTCACCGATCATAAGAGTTTAAAGTATATATTTACTCAAAAGGAGTTAAATATGCGACAGAGACGGTGGTTGTAATTAATCAAAGATTATGATATCGAGATCCTTTACCACCCGGGCAAGGCGAACGTTGTCGCCGACGCCTTGAGTCGCAAGTCCGTTCAGGAGCAGATGCTTGCTCGTCTAACAGTTCAGAAGGAGCTTCAGCAGGAATTCCTTAGACCCGAGATCGAGGTCTGGCTTCAGCGAGTTCAGGGACAACTTTGTATGTTAGAGATTTCATCGTCACTCGAGGAGGCAATCCGAGAGAATCAGAGTTCAGACCCTTCATTGTTTCGCATCCGTGAGGATGTGACTCAGGGGAAAGCCCCTGGATTCGTGGTCCACGAGGATGGACTTTTGAGATTTAAGAATCGGTTGTGCGTACCGGCAAATGACGAGTTGAAAAACTCGATTTTGAAAGAAGCTCATGCTACCCCTTATTCTGTTCATCCGGGGTCCAGCAAGATGTACAAGGACTTGAGACAAAATTACTGGTGGAGTAATATGAAGCGAGAAGTCGCAGAATTTGTTTCGAGATGCTTAACCTGTCAACAAGTTAAGATTGAACATCAGCGGTCGGCGGGTATGCTGCAACCTCTTCCTATTCTCGAGTGGAAGTGGGAAGACATTTCTATGGATTTCATCACGAGTTTGCCGACGAGTCGTCGTGGCATGAATATGATCTGGGTGATCGTGGACCGCTTAACCAAATCAGCTCATTTCCTTGAGATCAAGGATACGTGGGGTCCCGAGAGACTGGCTCAGTTGTTCATCAAGGAGATAGTGAGACTGCACGGTACTCCTAAGAGTATCGTTTCCGATCGTGACGGACGATTTGTGTCTCATTTTTGGAAATAAGTTCATCGTGCTATGGGAACTCAGATCAATCTCAGTACCGCCTTTCATCCTCAGTCCGACGGACAATCATAGAGGACTATTCAGACATTAGAGGACATGTTGAGGGCATGCGTCCTCGATTGGAAGGACGATTGGGAAGCCCAACTACCATTGATCGAGTTCACGTATAATAATAGCTGGCATGCTTCCATTAAGATGGCACCTTACGAGGCCTTGTACGGTCGTCGTTGTCGATCTCCTTTGTGTTGGGATGACTTGTCAGAATCAATTGGCACCGAGCCCGATATGCTTATAGCAGACCGGGAGAAGGTAGCTTTGATCAAGAGTCGTATGTTGACACCGTCAGTCGGCGTAAATCATATGCAGATAATCGTCGTCGACCACTAGAGTTCGAGACGGGTGACCACGTTTTGGTCAAGGTATCCCCGAGTCGAGGTATTTCCCGTTTCGGAAAACGGGGGAAGTTGAGTCCGAGATTTATTGGACCGTTTGAAATTTTGGATCGAATAGGCGAGTTAGCTTATCGATTGGCTTTACCTCCGGCATTGAGTCGAATTCATAATGTGTTTCACGTCTCTCAGTTGCGGAAGTATGTTGCCGACCCGAGCCACGTAATTCAGTTTGATGAAATCGAGATCGCAGATGATCATTCGTACGAGGAGCGTCCTGTACGAGTGTTGGAGCGGCGAATCAAACAGTTGAGGAACAAGACGATCCCTTTGGTGAAGATTCAGTGGTCCAGACACGGAGTCGAAGAGGCCACTTGGGAAACCGAGGAGAGTATGCGGGAGAGTCATCCTGAGTTGTTTGACCCTTAGTTTCGGGGACGAAACTATTTTTAAGGGGGGGAGTATGTAATACCCGGTTGTAATTCATTCATTTTCATTCAGTAATTATCAGTCTGTAATTGTCACTCAGTAATTCTCACTCATTAATAATCACTCATCATTCTTGATTCATTCATTTGTGTTCACTGTTGGCATGTTGTAATCGTATATCAGTTACCGATCGGCATGTCATCTCCGTTTAGAGACCGACGGGAGTATTATTATTTTCATCGTGATTGGTAGTCGTATACTGGGAGCATCATATGTGGCTTGTGTTAGACTTGTTCATTTTCACATTCGTATGATATGTCAGATCATTCATCAGTCGTAGCGAGGAATAGGAGTTGTCGGATTTTTTTTTCAAATTGGCCAGCATCGAGTTACGGCCGTAAGGACTTTGGGTTACGGCCGTAACAAGGGTTCGTGTTTTCAGGCCATTTGGACGAAAGGGACTTACGGCCGTAAGGTCTTGCGATACGGCCGTAAGTTGAGCGGGTACGGCCGTAAGGCTGGCCGATTACGGCCGTACGTCGTCCAGCAGGCCGCCCAGGCATTTTGGCCGAAGGTGAGTTACGGCCGTAAGGAGGGTTAGTTACGGCCGTAAGTGGTGTTCGTAAATTTTGGGTGTTGTCGACCAAGGGTGACTTACGGCCATAAGGGTTGCGGCATACGGCCGTAAGTCGAGGAAGGTACGGCCGTAAGGCTTGGGCTTCTACGGCCAGACGCGTGTGCAAGGTGCCTGGTCGTTTTCGACGAAGAGGGCTTACGCCCGTAAGTTTGGCCGGATACGGCCGTATCATCCGAGTTACAGCCGTAAGGTGCGCGGTTACGGCCGTAAGAGTGTCGACGGATGTTTTTGACGAAGGCGGGTTACGCCCGTAACTCAGGAGCGGTTACGGCCGTAAGTCTGTCGGCAGGCTTTCGGACGAAGCCGAGTTACGACCGTATGAGTTGGCCGGTTACGGCCGTAAGGCTGTTGACCTGGGATGTTACGGCCGTAAGAGGGCCGACTTACGGACGTAACTTCCGGCAGTATTTAAGGACTTGGCCGGGTCATTTTTCCTCACTTCTTCATTTTTCCATCTTTATCCGAGAGAGAGGGTTGAGGGAGAGATTTTATCATCATCAATCACTTGAGTGTGTAATCTTCATCATCTTCATTCCTTTGGGAAGCTTGGATACTCGTTTTAACTTGTGTTCATCGGATCGAAGTGGTTGGATCTTCAAGAGGTAATTTCTTCAACACCTTGGATTTCGATTTTGTGTTGAGATATGATGTTTTGGACGTTATAATCATGTTATATGAAGGGATATGTATATGATTATGAGTTTGTATAAGGATTCATTGGATTATTGAGGGATTATTCAAGAACACTTTGAATATCGAGTTGGATTTGGGGATTTTCGATTAATTGTTGTTATAATCACGTTTTTGGATATTCATAACGGATTATTGATCGTATTGGAGATGTTTTGTTGATTTGAAACACTTCTTGGGGATTTGAAGTTGGTATTGTTGAGGTTTAGTTGTAATCAATCGAAGTTGGCCTCAAAGTGTTCGATATAATGCCCCAATGAACTTGGTTTAATCGTATCGACGTCTTGAGTTCGTTATATCCGTGTTTAATTCGTTTATTGATCGGATTGTTGGTAATTGTATTGAATTAAGGTTGTTCGAGCGACACTTCATTTAGGACATTTGTTCGTGGAAGGACTTTCTTCATCGGTATTGTGTAAGTTGATTCTTACTCGGTTAAAAGGATATTAATTCCTTTTGTTGTTGATCATTCATAATCATAACTCATTCATCATTGTATTAATCATATTGAGACTTGTAATTGTCGAATAATCACTTCATTAATAAGGAACGGCGGTTCCAATCATTTCATTGAAACTATCAATCACTTCATTATCACTTTCATCTCGGTAAGTCATTCTTGACGTTGTCGGATTATTATTATTCATTGATATTCATTATGGTCATTCTCGTTCATATGACCTTCTGGGTTCATATTGCGTGGCCGGGTGCGGATGTGTGGAATTTTTAGTCAGGCACATGATGGCCATGTATTGGGAGTGATACATTGGACTGTGCACACGGTAACGTTTACCTCCGTGAGACTAATTAGGTACAAGGACGGGTGTGTCCGGTCATCCGTCTTGTACACTTGCACAGAACACTACGGGCGTACTATGGTACTCCTCTTCAGCGTAATTCATAATTAAGGATATTTCATAACTCAGTTAATTCATGATTGTGTAATTTCAACCCTTGAGGATTGTTGTTCTCAGATAATCGACCCGTTTGGGGATATTGTTTTTCGTGTCATGGCAAGGCAAAGGCGCAGGAGAGCACATTGACGGGGAGTCCCAGTGATACTAGAAGGGGGCCCATCCTTTTCACCATGTATTCAGTCATTCATGTTTTCTTTATTTATTCCGCTGCAGACATTCCGTTCGAATACTCATTTCATTCAGTGTCGTGTATTTTATCGTCACATAAGATACACATGTATTCTATATTATCCTGGGTGTGTTGTATGAAACTCCTACTCGGAGTAATTGATGTTATAATGTGGTTCGGTACTACATTTACCCTGTGTAATTCATCCTTTTTCATTCACCTGGTGGGTCCCAGTCGGGGGTCCACGACACTGTAATATCCGCCTAGTTTGGGGTGTTACATGGGTATTCTTTTGTCTAAGGAGCTAAAGGATAACGTCGTGGAAGTGAAGAGGTGTAACGATAGGATTATGTCCGTTAGAGTGGTTGTTGGGGAGAAGGTGGTCAACGTGGTTTGCGCGTATGCCCCTCATGTTGGTTTGGGTGTGCCTGTTAAGGAAGCTTTTTGGGTCTGTTTAGATGAGTTGGTCGGGTGTATTCCAGACGATCAATTTATTTTTTTGGGAGACGATTTCAATGGGCACATTGGTGAGGGAGTGGATGGTTACCATAGTGCACATGGGGGTTTCGATTTCGGAGTTAGGAATGCAGGAGGTTCCGCGCTGTTGGAGTTTTCCACTGCGCATGAGTTGGTAATTGCTAACTCTGTTTTTCAGAAGAGAGCTGAGCACCTCATCACCTTCAGTAGTGGGGGGCACAACACGCAAATTGACTACCTTCTTTTGCGCAGTCGTGATGCTAGGGCGTGCGTGGACTGCAAGGTGTTCCGGAGCGAGGCCTGTGCTTCTCAACACCGGCTGCTGGCTATGAATTTATCCATGGGAGGTCGTTTTGTTAGCAGGACTAGAGTATCTAGACCTAGGATTCTCTGGAAGAATCTGAAGGGTGAGAGGGCGACAGAATTCAGGGAGTCTTTGACCCGCGAATGAGATTTTTTGCCGGGGGGCGATGCTAACCTTATGTGGACCAGCATGGCCAATGCTATTAGGAGTGTGGGCGAGAAGGTGGTAGGGGTTTCTTCGGGCAGGTCTAGTGGACCTAGGGAGGCATGGTGGTGGAATGAGGGGGTCCAACAGAAGGTTAAGGCTAAACAAGCGCTATTTAAGGAGCTTTTGTCGGTTAGTACTGGGGATGAGAGAATCCTGAAGCTTGTAGCGTACAAGGTGGCAAAAAGAGAGGCTAAGAAGGCTGTGGCTAAGGCTAAAGGTGGGGTTACGAGGAGATGTACAAGCGCCTAGACACCAAAGAAGGAGCGAATTATATCTTTAAACTAGCGAAAGCTAGGGAAAGAGGGCGGCGTGACCTGGGTCCTGTTAAGTATATTAAGGATGATTTGGGCCAAGTGTTAGTGAACGATGTGGCTATTAAGGAGAGGTGGAATAAGTATTTTTTGAGCTTTTCAATGAGGCTAGGGGAAGCGACCCGGTGGTGCAAGGAGTTAGTCTTTCTTCTGCTCGTTCATTTAGTTCCTGTGAGCTGTAACACCCCCGATCCACTCAGGGATATTACACGCCGTAGACCCTCTCCTCGAGGATCTACCAGGCTGATAACTAAAATCAAACATCTAAACATCGCCTTTAAGGCTAAAATGACTCAGTAGACCGACTTGGTCTTTCAATAATAACATACAACTCATTCCCAAACACATACCCACGCAGGGGTCAAAATAAAGTAAACTCCCGTACAACGGGGAAAAGATACCGCAGCGGAAAAGAAAATACAACTGGACCAATACGACATCAACGGAACCTCGTGTGACTAGTATCGTTCATCTTTCATCATCCTTCGTGCCGACCCTGTGCTATGCTCCAAAACCTGAATGCAAAAATAGACATCCACCCCCCGAATACTCGGGGGTTAGCAAAACTCCACTGTTTTGCTAGTGCAAGTACAAGTGCAAAAATACGGGCCATACAATACAAGTTCCAAGAACAATAATAATCAGGAATCCTCAAAGATCCAAACGCAAAGAAAAGTACTTCCCGAGGCAAGAGTTTTGGGTAAACATTTCCAAAACCGAAAGATCGCAAATAAGGGAAACAATTTACAAAAGCTTTAAAATGCCATCAAGAGTTTTAATAGAAAACAATTTAGGATTATCAAATCCTAACCTTTCCAAAATCAACAGGGTCACACCCAAAGGTTTTGTTTTCGCAATTAGAAAACCAACAAAGAATACACAAGGTTAAAACCCATGTCACGTGTCTTCGGCGGACATAACATCAATACAATATAATCACCCAAGATACGTAAACCTTGGTCACCAAAAATACAACATCAACTCGTGAATCCGTGGCTATACCATCGATTCCCTTCGTGGCCCCGTCGGACCCTCCCAAGGTGAGTAGAATGCGTTTTGAAATCATATACACCAATTCGTGAAGTTTTACTCGTGAATCCGTGGCTATACCATTGGAATTCCCTCCGTGGCCCCGTCGAACCCTCCCGAGGTGAGCAAATACATTCACCAAACAAACAACCGCACTCGTGAATCCGTGGCTATACCATTGGAATTCCTCCGTGATCCCGTCGGACCCTCCCGAGGTGAGCGAAATACATTCACACAATTAACATGTCACAACAAGGATATTCATACAATCCACCAAAGGCAACAAACACAAAGCACGACATAATCGTCAAATTACAATGCACCAAAAATGAGATAATATATGCACACACGCGTTATCAAGCGCAACATCAACACCAAACATATCCATAGGATTCACATAGTCATTTACAACCCACACAATTTACAAAACACACGCGTTTTGAAAATGAGCCTTTAACGAGGCTAGTCGAATCTTTTGAAAAACCCGTTTCAAACAAACACACACACATACCAAGACGATCACCAATCATCATATCCACAAAACAAGAAATGTATGGACAAGGTACTTGCCTCGAATAATTAGACGATGAAACGAACGGAACGGAAGAGTTGAACACGACCGCAAGGAACCGGCGGAAATGAACCTAACGATTCGAATAGCACAATCACAACCACTTCTAAACGATTACGGAAATGGAATACACCCGGAAACCCGCCTACGATTCATGTATATTCGCACAAAAATAACAACGAGGGCGGACCACAACCAAACCCTCTCGATTCCGTAAAAATCACGAAATATACCATGAATCCGTAGGGAAACTAAGAATACCAACAAGAATAATCATATTCATCAAGAATCCATCAACAAAACGGAAAGAATCGGACAAAACCCCAAAATCCCCAATTATCCAAAAAGGTAGGGTTAAAGGAATTCTTAGCTCTTGATGAATCAAGCATTCAAATCCAAAAACCACGGGTTAGATCCGCAATCCGAGCCACCCGATCGAAAAGGAATGAAGAAATTTACACAAGTAAGTGATAGATGGAGGAACTCTCCCTCTCAAGTCTCTCTCTCGCGCACGGTTGAAGAAGGGGAGGAAATGAACGATTTACGCCGAAACAACACATTTATAGTGTAACACAAAAGAACCTATCGGCCGGCCTATCGGCCGATAGGCCCAACCGATAGCCATACTTGAAAGTAGGCGAGAGTCTATCGACCCCCTATCGGCCGAAAGGCTCCGGAAGTGCTCGGCCAAAAACTCAAACGACCATAACTCTCTCGTCCGACTCCGATTGACTCACCGTTTGAACCATTGGAAAGCTAACTCGATGTTCTATAATATTGCAAGATTTATAATTTTTGGAGTTACCAAAAATTAATGGTGATCTAACAAAGACGAACTCATACTTAGAAAAGTCGTTTAGAAATCCTGAATTCAACAAAACGACACCGAAACCCGAACCTGAATACGAATCGAAGATACGGTTACGAAGTACTCACAAAGACGAATCTAAGAGCTAGTAGGACACACAATTCCGACCACCCGAAGGCTCGAAATTCGACAACGGAAGGTAATTACCCCAAACTTTGGGAAATTACGAAAATGGCCCAAATGCCCGAAAATCACGATACGTGATCGAATAACCAAACCGAAGTTCACAACACGTCCAACAAAGTTAAACGGACTTGCGGGAAACTCGAAACAGCAGTTTCGGTCGAGATTCGCAAGAATCGAACTCAAGTGCGGAAAAGTCGCTAAAAAGCACAGAACTCAACGAAACGACACCGAAACGAACTCGGATGTCAAAAAGTGTAGAATTAATCATTCTCAGAATGACGAAACGGACATGAGCGAGTCGTCAAAAGAGTCTTCCGCCGAAAAAATAAGAAATTACAGGAATTCGAAATTGCGGATATTACATTCTACCCTCCTTAAAAGAAGTTTCGTCCCGAAACTTAAAACAAGTAGGGAGAAGAAATATTCCGCCAGGAAAAACTCAACGAGATGCACAAGAATGCGTAACTAACGCCCAACGGCGAAATGTTACAAACAACGCAAAGGAGTATACGGCGTGAAAACACGCTCCACGGCGACCAACACAACGTCGCCGTTAGGGATATAATAAAAACAACAAGTGACAAACGTCATCAAACGGATAGTATAGCCAAGTCAATTATCCGACAATCACAAATCACAACGAACGAAAATCAATATGATTGACCAACCCAACGGTACACCAATCAAAACGCGAGTCAACCGCTGAACAAACACGAAATCCCACCGCCTAAGGGCTGGAAGATCGAAAACGAAACTAATTTCCCGAACTGAAGGGAATTACGAAGGAGCCTGAATGTTCGCCAATCACGAACGAGGTCAATATAAACCGAACAATCAAACGATCAAACCACAACGATCGAGACAACAAAGATCGAAGAATCATGTTCGAATCACAAAGAACAATAAAGTTCAAACAACAACTCCCGGGATGATCCGTGAGAACTACAAGACATGCATTGCCGAAGATCCGCAGGAAAGGGAATAGCGATTGAAAAGTCACAACGACAACGAGTTATTCCGAAATAACACCACACTCGTTCGATCAACAAAAGCAAGGAGCAGGACAAGCTTAAATGTCAACGAACATAAATGAGTCGACAGTCGAAAACACAAGAGTTCCAAAGCCGATCCACTTCAATAAAAGAACTAGTAGAACCAGATGATGTCACTCCCAAACAAGGTTCACAAGAATCGAATCGAACCCAAAAAGTAACATCGATAACCAGATCGACCCACAACAAGATCACACTGCTCGGACGATGAAACCGAAATATAGAACAAGTTCATAAAGTACCAACGATCACGAGCGAATCGACAGATCGAGAAAGAGAAAATACAAGTCTAAAAACAACACGGGTACTACATTCGACCTCTTATAAAGGAAGGTGACGACACAATAAGCAACCGATCAAACATCCTTCAAAGGCCTCTCAAAGCCGATTCGATATCTGTCCGGGCGCGAACTCCGAAAGTCTCGGTAGCCAATTCACAAACCGACTCGATGTCCCTCGAGTCCACACTTGAAATGTGTCATCGACGAGAAAGACAATTTACACGTGCATGCCCCGGCACATCACGATTGAAACGTCTCGGCTCGGCATACCGAAAATATAAATGCTCGATACAATGGATCAAAACACCGCAAAACAACATACCGGAGATGCCAACTCAAAGATAACATATCAACGCATACAAAAATCACAACAACAACGGCATCATTCAAGATTACAACATCCCGAACGACGGCCATCACACAATCACAAACATCATGAAACAATCACCCATGTGTATAACGCATAAAAATCCAGGCTTTAACAACTCACACTAGTGCGACAATACGCAATCACCACGAGGCGATAAACAGTAAACACCAGTTCACACCTCTCACAGAGGGCCAACAAAACATATGCGTGGCGAACGACTCGACACTCACGCCACCAATTCAATCACAATTCGGGGTTGACACCGTAACGAAAGTTCGAAAACCATACACGCATTTCCGGTCCGCAAACAGAATGATAGGTTTTAAAACGAGAACCACCTTTTGAAAAGCTTTGGAAACAACAGTTGATCTTAGTATCATTTTACAAAAAGTAGTACAAACACCATTATCGAGACTTTGAAAATCATCTTGCGTTTGAACAAAAATGAGGACACCTTTCCTTTAGTGAAAAACTTCCAAAAATATTCGACCCTTGGGTCTAAGCAATCGCATTTGAAAATATCTCAAAACATTTTGGTCCTCAACCGGAATTTTTTTTTTTTTTTTGAAATGTATTGCGGCATTAGAAAACACCTTGAAAACACCGCAAGAAAATAATTCGTTTTAAAAGTACGTCTCGAATTTCAATTTTCTAAGATACTCAAGGTTTTCAAAAATAATTCAATGGGTTAGAATGCCCAAAAAGGTCAATGACGGTAGTACTTATCAAAACTCACAAAATCATTTGAAAACACCCAACTACCGTCAAAACGGTCAAGGTCAACAACTCGGTTAAAGGAATCGATTTTCGAAATAAAATTCAGTCGGTAAGATACCGCAAGCTATTACAAAGGAACTCACGCAGCGGAAAAAAAAGAAATAGAGTCCAACATGCACAATCCAGCAACTACTCCTCACATGAAAGAAATATGAGAGTCAAATAGTCACGTATCAAGAAATCAAAATCCATAAGAGGATTCCGTCACTTAGCAAATAAATCATAAAAATAGCTCGTGTCACACGAGGCACAACACAAAGAAGGAGACTTACGCCCACAGTCGCACGTAGATGATGATCGCCCACGATACTAATCACGACCAACAAACTCGACGACGCGTCGCGACACGACTACCGATAAAATCCGACGAGACAAAAACTCGATAGACACCATCGACCCGACACCTAGGTTTCCACAACCTAAGCTCCGATACCATTTATGTAACACCCCGATCCACTCGTGGATATTACACGCCGTAGACCCTCTCCTCGAGGATCTACCAGCCGATAACTAAAATCAAACATCTAAACATCGCCTTTAAGGCTAAAATGACTCAAGAGACCGACTTGGTCTTTCAATAATAACATACAACTCATTCCCAAACACATACCCACGGGGGTCAAAATAAAATAAACTCCCGCATAAACGGGAAAAGATACCGCAATGAAAAGAAAATACAACCGACCAATACGACATCAACGGAACCTCGTGTGACTAGTATCGCTCATCTTTCATCATCCTTCGTGCCGACCCGTGCTATGCTCCAAAACCCGAATGCAAAATAGACATCCACCCCCGAATACTCGGGGTTAGCAAAACTCCACTGTTTTGCTAGTGCAAGTACAAGTGCAAAAATACGGGCCATACAATACAAGTTCCAAGAACAATAATAATCAGGAATCCTCAAAGATCCAAACGCAAAGAAAAGTACTTCCCGAGGCAAGAGTTTTGGGTAAACATTTCCAAAACCGAAAGATCGCAAATAAGGGAAACAATTTACAAAACAGTTTAAAATGCCATCAAGAGTTTTAATAGAAAACAATTTAGGATTATCAAATCCTAACCTTTCCAAAATCAACAGGGTCACAGCCCAAAGGTTTTGTTTTCGCAATTAGAAAACCAACAAAGAATACACAAGGTTAAAACCCATGTCACGTGTCTTCGGCGGACATAACATCAATACAATATAATCACCCAAGATACGTAAACCTTGGTCACCAAAAATACAACATCAACTCGTGAATCCGTGGCTATACCATCGATTCCCTTCGTGGCCCGTCGGACCCTCCCAAGGTGAGTAGAATGCGTTTTCAAATCATATACACCAATTCGTGAAGTTTTACTCGTGAATCCGTGGCTATACCATTGGAATTCCCTCCGTGGCCCCGTCGAACCCTCCCGAGGTGAGCAAATACATTCACCAAACAAACAACCGCACTCGTGAATCCGTGGCTATACCATTGGAATTCCCTCCGTGATCCCGCGGACCCTCCCGAGGTGAGCGAAATACATTCACACAATTAACATGTCACAACAAGGATATTCATACAATCCACCAAAGGCAACAAACACAAAGCACGACATAATCGTCAAATTACAATGCACCAAAAATGAGATAATATATGCACACACGCGTTATCAAGCGCAACATCAACACCAAACATATCCATAGGATTCACATAGTCATTTACAACCCACACAATTTACAAAACACACGCGTTTTGAAAATGAGCCTTTAACGAGGCTAGTCGAATCTTTTGAAAAACCCGTTTCAAACAAACACACACACATACCAAGACGATCACCAATCATCATATCCACAAAACAAGAAATGTATGGACAAGGTACTTGCCTCGAATAATTAGACGATGAAACGAACGGAACGGAAGAGTTGAACACGACCGCAAGGAACCGCGGAAATGAACCTAACGATTCGAATAGCACAATCACAACCACTTCTAAACGATTACGGAAATGGAATACACCGGAAACCCGCCTACGATTCATGTATATTCGCACAAAAATAACAACGAGGCGGACCACAACCAAACCCTCTCGATTCCGTAAAAATCACGAAATATACCATGAATCCGTAGGGAAACTAAGAATACCAACAAGAATAATCATATTCATCAAGAATCCATCAACAAAACGGAAAGAATCGGACAAAACCCCAAAATCCCCAATTATCCAAAAAGGTAGGGTTAAAGGAATTCTTAGCTCTTGATGAATCAAGCATTCAAATCCAAAAACCACGGGTTAGATCCGCAATCCGAGCCACCCGATCGAAAAGGAATGAAGAAATTTACACAAGTAAGTGATAGATGGAGGAACTCTCCTCTCAAGTCTCTCTCTCGCGCACGGTTGAAGAAGGGGAGGAAATGAACGATTTACGAAACAACACATTTATAGTGTAACACAACAGAACCTATCGGCCGCCTATCGGCCGATAGGCCCAACCGATAGCCATACCGAAAGTAGGCGGAGAGTCTATCGACCCCCTATCGGCCGAAAGGCTCCTGGAAGTGCTCGCCAAAATCGAAACGACCATAACTCTCTCGTCCTGACTCATTGACTCACCGCTTGAACCATTGGAAAGCTAACTCGATGTTCTATAATATTGCAAAGATTTATAATTTTTGGAGTTACCAAAAATTAATGGTGATCTAACAAAGACGAACTCATACTTAGAAAAGTCGTTTAGAAATCCCGAATTCAACAAAACGACACCGAAACCCGAACCTGAATACGAACCGAAGATACGGTTACGAAGTACTCACAAAGACGAATCTAAGAGCTAGTAGGACACACAATTCCGACCACCCGAAGGCTCGAAATTCGACAACGGAAGGTAATTACCCCAAACTTTGGGAAATTACGAAAATGGCCCAAATGCCCAAAATCACGATACGTGATCGAATAACCAAACCGAAGTTCACAACACGTCCAACAAAGTTAAACGGACTTGGGAAACTCAAACAAATAGCTGGTCGAGATTCGCAAGAATCGAACTCAAGTGCGGAAAAGTCGCTAAAAGCACGTAACTCAACGAAACGACACCAAACGAACTCGGATGTCAAAAGTGTAGAATTAATCATTCTCGGAATGACGAAACGGACATGAGCGAGTCGTCAAAACAGACTTCCACGAAAAAAGAAATTACCGGAAATCGAAAATTGCGGATATTACATTCTACCCTCCTTAAAAGAAGTTTCGTCCGAAACTTAAAACAAGTAGGGAGAAGAAATATTCCGCCAGGAAAAACTCAACGAGATGCACAAGAATGCGTAACTAACGCCCAACGGCGAAATGTTACAAACAACGCAAAGGAGTATACGGCGTGAAAACACGCTCCACGGCGACCAACACAACGTCGCCGTTAGGGATATAATAAAAACAACAAGTGACAAACGTCATCAAACGGATAATATAGCCAAGTCAATTATCCGACAATCACAAATCACAACGAACGAAAATCAATATGATTGACCAACCCAACGGTACACCAATCAAAACGCGAGTCAACCGCTGAACAAACACGAAATCCCACCGCCTAAGGGCTGGAAGATCGAAAACGAAACTAATTTCCCGAACTGAAGGGAATTACGAAGGAGCCTGAATGTTCGCCAATCACGGAACGAGGTCAATATAAACCGAACAATCAAACGATCAAACCACAACGATCGAGACAACAAAGATCGAAGAATCATGTTCGAATCACAAAGAACAATAAAGTTCAAACAACAACTCCCAGGATGATCTGGTGAGAACTACAAGACATGCATTGCCGAAGATCCGCAGGAAAGGGAATAGCGATTGAAAAGTCACAACGACAACGAGTTATTCCGAAATAACACCACACTCGTTCGATCAACAAAAGCAAGGAGCAGGACAAGCTCAGAAATGTCAACGAACATAAATGAGTCGACAGAGTCGAAAACACAAGAGTTCCAAAGCCGATCCACTTCGAATAAAAGAACTAGTAGAACCAGATGATGTCACTCCCAAACAAGGTTCACAAGAATCGAACTGAACCCGAAAAAGTAACATCGATAACCAGATCGACCCACAACAAGATCACAGCTCGGACGATGAAACCGAAATATAGAACAAGTTCATAAAGTACCAACGATCACGAGCGAATCGGCAGATCGGAGAAAGAGAAAATACGTAAGTCTAAAAACAACACGGTACTACATTCGACCTCTTATAAAGGAAGGTGACGACACGTAAAGCAACCGATCAAACATCCTTCAAAGGCCTCTCAAAGCCGATTCGATATCTCGTGTCGAAGCGCGAACTCCGAAAGTCTCGTGAGCCAATTCACAAACCGAATTCGTGTCCCTTGAGTCCACACTTGAAATGTGTCATCGACGAGAAAGACAATTTACACGTGCATGCCCCGCACATCACGATTGAAACGTCTCGGCTCGGCATACCGAAAATATAAATGCTCGATACAATGGATCAAAACACCGCAAAACAACATACCGAGATGCCAACTCAAAGATAACATATCAACGCATACAAAAATCACAACAACAACGGCATCATTCAAGATTACAACATCCCGAACGATACCATCACACAATCACAAACATCATGAAACAATCACCCATGTGTATAACGCATAAAAATCCGTGCTTTAACAACTCACACTAGTGCGACAATACGCAATCACCACGAGGCGATAAACAAGAACACTACCACACCTCTCACAGAGGGCCAACAAAACATATGCGTGGCGAACGACTCGACACTCACGCCACCAATTCAATCACAATTCGGGGTTGACACCGTAACGAAAGTTCGAAAACCATACACGCATTTCCGGTCCGCAAACAGAATGATAGGTTTTAAAAACGAGAACCACCTTTTGAAAACAGTTTGGAAACAACAGTTGATATTAGTATCATTTTACAAAAAGTAGTACAAACACAATTATCGAGACTTTGAAAATCATGTTTCTTTTGAACAAAAATGAGGAGACCTTTCCTTTAGTGAAAAACTTCCAAAATATTCGACCCTTGGGTCTAAGCAATCGCATTTGAAAATATCTCAAAAACATTTTTGGTCCTCAACCGAATTTTTTTTATTTTGAAATGAATTGCGGAATTAGAAAACACCATCAAAACACCGCAAGAAAATAATTCGTTTTAAAAGTACGTCTCGAATTTCAATTTTCTAAGATACTCAAGGTTTTCAAAAATAATTCAATGGGTTAGAATGCCCAAAAGGTCAATGACGGTAGTACTTATCAAAACTCACAAAATCATTTGAAAACACCCAACTACGTCAAAGCGGTCAAGGTCAACAACTCGGTTAAAGGAATCGATTTTGAAATAAAATTGATCGGTAAGATACCGCAAGCTATTACAAAGGAACTCACGCATGGGAAAAAAAAAGAAATAGAGTCCAACATGCACAATCCGGAACTACTCCTCACATGAAAGAAATATGAGAGTCAAATAGTCACGTATCAAGAAATCAAAATCCATAAGAGGATTCCGTCACTTAGCAAATAAATCATAAAAATAGCTCGTGTCACACGAGGCACAACACAAAGAAGGAGACTTACGCCAGTGTCGCACGAAGATGATGATCGCCCCACGATACTAATCACGACCAACAAACTCGACGACGCGTCGCGACACGACTCGATCGGATAAAATCCGACGAGACAAAAACTCGATAGACACCATCGACCCGGCGGCCTAGGTTTCCACAACCTAAGCTCCGATACCATTTATGTAACACCCCGATCCACTCGGGGATATTACACGCCGTAGACCCTCTCCTCGAGGATCTACCAGTGATAACTAAAATCAAACATCTAAACATCGCCTTTAAGGCTAAAATGACTCAAAGAGACCGACTTGGTCTTTCAATAATAACATACAACTCATTCCCAAACACATACCCACGCGAGGGTCAAAATAAAATAAACTCCCGCATAACGGGAAAAGATACCGCAGCGGAAAAGAAAATACAACTGGACCAATACGACATCAACGGAACCTCGTGTGACTAGTATCGTTCATCTTTCATCATCCTTCGTGCCGACCACGTGCTATGATCCAAAACACGAATGCAAAATAGACATCCACCCCGAATACTCGGGGTTAGCAAAACTCCTTTGTTTTGCTAGTGCAAGTACAAGTGCAAAATACGGGCCATACAATACAAGTTCCAAGAACAATAATAATCGGGAATCCTCAAAGATCCAAACGCAAAGAAAAGTACTTCCCGAGGCAAGAGTTTTGGGTAAACATTTCCAAAACCGAAAGATCGCAAATAAGGGAAACAATTTACAAAAGCAGTTTAAAATGCCATCAAGAGTTTTAATAGAAAACAATTTAGGATTATCAAATCCTAACCTTTCCAAAATCAACAGGTCACACCCAAAGGTTTTGTTTTCGCAATTAGAAAACCAACAAAGAATACACAAGGTTAAAACCCATGTCACGTGTCTTGGCGGACATAACATCAATACAATATAATCACCCAAGATACGTAAACCTTGGTCACCAAAAATACAACATCAACTCGTGAATCCGTGGCTATACCATTGGATTCCCTTCGTAACCCGTCGGACCCTCCCAAGGTGAGTAGAATGCGTTTCGAAATCATATACACCAATTCGTGAAGTTTTACTCGTGAATCCAGGGCTATACCATTGGAATTCCCTCCGTGGCCCCGTCGAACCCTCCCGAGGTGAGCAAATACATTCACCAAACAAACAACCGCACTCGTGAATCCATGGCTATACCATTGGAATTCCCTCCGTGATCCCGTCGGACCCTCCCGAGGTGAGCGAAATACATTCACACAATTAACATGTCACAACAAGGATATTCATACAATCCACCAAAGGCAACAAACACAAAGCACGACATAATCGTCAAATTACAATGCACCAAAAATGAGATAATATATGCACACACGCGTTATCAAGCGCAACATCAACACCAAACATATCCATAGGATTCACATAGTCATTTACAACCCACACAATTTACAAAACACGCGTTTTGAAAATGAGCCTTTAACGAGGCTAGTCGAATCTTTTGAAAAACCCGTTTCAAACAAACACACACACATACCAAGACGATCACCAATCATCATATCCACAAAACAAGAAATGTATGGACAAGGTACTTGCCTCGAATAATTAGACGATGACACGAACGGACCGGAAGAGTTGAACACGACCGCAAGGAACCGGCGGAAATGAACCTCACGATTCGAATAGCACAATCACAACCACTTCTAAACGATTACGGAAATGGAATACACCCGAAACCCGCCTACGATTCATGTATATTCGCACAAAAATAACAACGAGGCGGACCACAACCAAACCCTCTCGATTCCGTAAAAATCACGAAATATACCATGAATCCGTAGGGAAACTAAGAATACCAACAAGAATAATCATATCCATCAAGAATCCATCAACAAAAGCGGAAAGAATCGGACAAAACCCCAAAATCCCCAATTATCAAAAAGGTAGGGTTAAAGGAATTCTTAGCTCTTGATGAATCAAGCATTCAAATCCAAAACCACGGGTTAGATCCGCAATCCGAGCCACCCGATCGAAAAGGAATGAAGAAATTTACACAAGTAAGTGATAGATGGAGGAACTCTCCCTCTCAAGTCTCTCTCTCTCGCGCACGGTTGAAGAAGGGGGAGGAAATGAACGATTTACGCTGAAACAACACATTTATAGTGTAACACAGCAGAACCTATCGGCCGGCCTATCGGCCGATAGGCCCAACCGATAGCCATACTGAAAGTAGGCAGTAGAGTCTATCGACCCCCCCTATCGGCCGAAAGGCTCCTGGAAGTGCTCGGCCAAAAGCGAAACGACCATAACTCTCTCGTCCGACTCAGATTGACTCACCGTTTGAACCATTGGAAAGCTAACTCGATGTTCTATAATATTGCAAAGATTTATAATTTTTGGAGTTACCAAAAATTAATGGTGATCTAACAAAGACGAACTCATACTTAGAAAAGTCGTTTAGAAATCCTGAATTCAACAAAACGACACCGAAACCCGAACCTGAATACGAACCGAAGATACGGTTACGAAGTACTCACAAAGACGAATCTAAGAGCTAGTAGGACACACAATTCCGACCACCCGAAGGCTCGAAATTCGACAACGGAAGGTAATTACCCCAAACTTTGGGAAATTACGAAAATGGCCCAAATGCCCGAAAATCACGATACGTGATCGAATAACCAAACCGAAGTTCACAACACGTCCAACAAAGTTAAACGGACTTGCGGGAAACTCGAAACAGCAGTTTCGGTCGAGATTCGCAATAATCGAACTCAAGTGCGGAAAAGTCGCTAAAAAGCACAGAACTCAACGAAACGACACCGAAACGAACTCGGATGTCAAAAAGTGTAGAATTAATCATTCTCAGAATGACGAAACGGACATGAGCGAGTCGTCAAAACAGACTTCCGCCGAAAAAAAAGAAATTACCGGAAATCGAAAATTGCGGATATTACATGAGCGCATCAGCAAGGAGGAAGTAAAGGGTGCCCGGATCAGATCCCAATTGAGGTGTGGCTTTGTCTAGGGGAAGTTGGTGTTCAGTGGCTAGTAGAGTTGTTCAACATCCTTCTCAGAGGTTCTAAGATGCCGTCGGAGTGGAGGCGTAGTATTGTTGTGCCGTTTTTCAAGAATAAAGGCGATGCTCAGAGTTGTAGTAACTATAGGGGTATTAAACTCCTCAGTCATACTATGAAACTTTGGTAGAGAGTAGTGGAATGCAGGGTTAGAAGAGAAGTTGAGATCTCTGAGAACCAATTTGGCTTCATGCCGGGGAGGTCCACGATTGAGACCATTCATCTCGTCAGACACCTTATGGAGAAGTTTAGAGAGCGGCGTAAGGACCTCCATATGGTGTTCATTGATTTAGAGAAGGCTTATGATAGCATTCCGCGCGATGTTATTTAGAGGAGCCTGGAAGAGAGGAGGGTGTCTTTGCCGTTCGTTAGGGCGATCCAAGACTTGTACTTCCAAGCTAGGACTTGCGTTAGGACCCCAGTTGGTGACACCCAGTATTTCCCGGTTGAGATAGGACTACACCAGGGGTCGGCGCTAAGCCCTCTTCTCTTCGCTCTAGTCCTTGACGTCATTTAGCGGGGGATACAGGATGGCGTCCCGTGGTGCATGCTTTTTGATGACGATATTGTATTAGTGGCGGAGTCGAGGAGAGAGGTGAACGCAAAGTTGGAGCTATGAAGGTCTAAGTTAGAATCCCAGGGCTTGCGTGTGAGCCGGTCTAAGACCGACTATCTCTGGTGTAACTTTAGTGGTGAGACAAACAGGAAGAAGTAGAGGTATTGATTGCGGACCAGATCGTACCCCGTACGGATAAGTTCAAGTATTTGGGTTCGATCATTCAGAAGGAAGGTGAGTGTGAAGATGATGTCACTCATCGTATCAAGGCGGGGTAGCTAAGGTGGAGAGCAGCGACTGGGGTCCTGTGCGACAAGAAAGTCCCACTTAAGTTGAAGGGTAAATTCTATAGAACGACAATCAGACCTGCGATGTTGTATGGATCAGAATGTTGGGCGATGAAGAAGTCGCTTGAGAGCAAGTTGGAAGCGGCTGAAATGAGAATCTTACGTTGGTCGTGTGGTCGCACATTGATGGATAGAATCTCAAACGAGGTTTTCAGGAACGCGCTTGAAGTGGCGCCTATTTCAGCGAAAGTTAGGGAAGGGAGATTGAGATGGTTTGGCCACGTCCGCAGGAGGCAGGCTTCTGCTCCGGTTAGGAGGGTCGAGAGTTTATTGGTTGCCGGGGAGAGAAGGAGAGGCAGACCGAGGAGGACGTGGGAGGAGCAGCTGAGATTAGATTTGAAGGCCTTAAACCTTTCTGAGTCCATGACGGTTGATAGGTGCTCGTGGAGGCGCCAGATCAGAGTTGTGGATGCTTTTGTAGGGAGCGGTGCTGTAGTTGAGAGCGTCAGGGTTGGGTTGTCTCAGTTAGCATTGACCTGGAGCATTTCACTTTTTACTTTTACTGTATATTTGATCCTCCTGCCTTTTGCGTGCGATGTATTTTTTACAGGGAGCTGTGCGCAGAGTCAACCTCTCTTCGGTTAGAGCAGCGTTCATCGATAGTGCATTTGCCAAGGTCTCCTTAGGTAAGTCTCATGTGAATGAAACCATGTGCTCAGGTATGGTCGTGAGCTTTTTCGTACCTTATGTTTCTTTGTATACACCACTCTTTACTGTGCTATGCACTAAGCTGGGGGTCTTCACGGAAACAGCCTCCCTACCGTATAAAGTAGGGGCATGGTCTGCGTACATCTTACCCTCCCCAGACCCTGCTCTGAGCGGGATATACTGGGGATGTTTGGTTTGGTTTGGTTTATATATGCTACATCACTGTAAATATAGTAAAAGGAACATCTTGCTATGTGTTTCTGAGTACGGGATAAAATTTGCTCCCTCTTTCAACATTTGGCTCGGACCTAAGGTGTGATCCGTGTGGAGTGTTATTTTAGAGGAGTTATTGGACCATCGTTACATTTTTTTTTTTGATATCGAGGTTCCAAGCTTACACCTGACTAGTCCTGGGGATAACAGCCCCGGCCCCACAGTACTGCTACCAGTTAAATCGCGAGATATGTATATGGCTCCCAGGTTCTTAAATATCCTCAACTACCGCGCACAAGGAGTCGTCCCCCAAGTGATTGCTCCACCGAGATCTGGCCTCCCACACTGCCGCTTGAAGCCCTCAATATTTAATTATTCCACCAGCGTACCTCGTACATAGGCGGATCCAGGACCGAAAAACCACTGGTGCATCGACCGTTCCACGAAAACAATGTCGAGCGATAAAATATATATTAAAATTACATTAAAGATAACAAATAATACATAAAGAAAGTCAGTAATAACAAAGCGGGGGACAATGAGGCGAACATGTCATGCTGGAAAACTTACCTCTAGATCGGGGTGAGGTCGAGCCTCTTGGGGGTACTCAGGACGGGGGACGATCCCCCTCGTGTGCGTGTGTGGGAAAAAAAACAAAAAAAAAACAAAGGATCCGTACATTTACAAAGAAAATCGCCTATATTTACTGTTCATTTCCTGAAAATGTGCTAAAATAACATCATTACTAATAGTTTTAAGTACATATTTTTCCATAAATGTTACAAGACGATTATTTAACCATTGATCACACATCTTACTACATAACTCACTCTTCACATACTTCATAACTGAGAAGACTCGTTCAACATTTGTAGTTGCTATGGGAAAATCAACATTTCTTTCAAAAGTAATTTCTAATATTTGATTAACTGAAACACTTCGGCTAGTTTTGTATTAAGAGTGCATCTTGATTTTTTCATCAAAAGAAGCAAGTGTTTGCGAAATACTTCAAGGTTGAATAAACAATTTTAAACACTTTAATTAATATCGCCTTGATCAAAACAAATTACGTCAAATCAAAAAATATATTTAATAAGTATATATGACTTTACCTATTAAACTTCGAGAGTAAAAAATAATTAAACTCCTCGATAATTCAACTATTGCCAACTAACGAGAAAGATAATACTAGATATTATAGGGGAAGTGGGTCTTATTCTGAAAAAATCTGGTGGTGCATGTGCACCACTGTGTTATGGCTAGGTCCGCCCCTGACCTCGTACGGTTAATGTCTCTTATTTAATCATAGATTAAAGAGTCATAAACCCTTAAAAATTCTTGTCGTCAACCCGGATCTCCCACCTAAAGTGGAATACCCGTGGCTAGTGACCAACTTTACTTTATGATGGTTTAACTGTACTAAAGCCTGTTTTAGTCAAATCTGGATTCGAAGCAACGGTCCATAATGCATGTTCTTTTGCCTTAGCTTTTACTAGCAAACCAACATTATGTAACTTTCATGCAATCACAGCCATCAATCAGACCGATGGCTCTTGATTTCTCTAGATTCTCCACCCTTGGATCCACCTCCAAATTCTATTATAAATTCTCACAAAACCTCATAGCAACAACTGCAAAACAAGAAAAATACACGAACTTACATATATCATTGTATCCTAACAGTACCCTTTAAGGTTCTCTGTCATAATTTCAGTCCCAGCTTAGAACAAGAAACGAAGAAAGAAGAAAGAAAAGCTTATGGCACGCGACAAGAAGCAGAAAAAATCTTTTTTCTCTCTCTTCAATTTATTTAAGCGCCGAACTTCTCGGGTCCGAAGGGGAGACGACACGGGGGATGAGTATGTGAAGGCTTATAAAGTTTATCCAAGTGATGAAGATAAAGGCCGATGGGTGGCTGAGCCCGGGATCGATAAGAAAGCAGCTGCTTATATCTCCTCAACTACTGCGAAGTGGGAAAAAGCCGAGCAAGCTAACTAGCTGTGTCAGCTTGTTTTTTTTGTCAGTTATATATGGACAGGGAAGCTCTATATATGTAGATTGTGTAATCATGTGTTGATTTGTAATTTTTTTTCATTGATGTTGTTGTTATTGGGTATGTGCATGGCTTTTCATTCAAAGACATTCTAGCTAGCTAGCTAGCTAGGTGGTGTATAGCAAGAAAATGAATGAATAATGATATAAGACGAAGATTTATGGTCATATTGTTGTGTGTATTCTTTTCTTTTAGTTTGATTTCGGTCCAGTTTTTGTATGTATGGTTGTCTGAGCGTGTGAGAGAGAGAGAGTGTATATATATGTATGTGTGGTGGCGGAAGCAGGATATTTACTCGAGAGAGTCCGGACCTATCAAAATTGCGGATGACGGACATCCATATATATAATTTGCCTTATTTTCATAGGAAATTTCTGTAGGCCGGAGGGTCAGTGAACCCCTTGGACCCCTTCCCTTCACCCCTGTGGGAGTGTCTGTGTGTATATAAATTTTTTTATTATAGTTCCTTTCTTTCTCTCCTATGACCACGATATCTAACTCTTTTTTCCAGGTCGTCCGTTGCAGCCTTACTCTCGGAGCCGACCATCATCCCACCACTGTCACTTTGGACAGTTTTATCACGATATCTATGATTTTCAGCACCTTCTCCCTGTTCACTATCAATTTCGTACTTTAACAGACGATCAGCCGGAGAACGGCCGACGACAGCCTCCGGCCTTCGGCTAAAGTCATGGTTTAGCCGGCAAGTATATAGGTCATCATCTAAAGTAGTTCAGCCGACGAATTCGAGGCCTGTCGTTGGCTAAACCTCGACCAAGTCATCGGCTAAAGTCCCAAAATTTTATCGACGACTACTTCATATTTTAGCCGACCAAACAGATCTTGTCGTCGACTAAAGTGTGAATATTCCGATATTTTTCAATTTTTTAAATTTTCATCAATGATTTATTTTTAAAACTTATTGTTACTGCAAGACAAAGTTCTTTTTTAAAATAAATACATAATTTTAATAAATATAAAATGTTTAATACATTTAACAAAAATATTTAATATGAATAAATTATTTCCACATAATATTTTAAATAAGGAATAATTACATATTTCACTCATGCTAACTGACTCGAAATTAGATTAGTATCCACAGTTTGAACAATTGCAAATTCGTCCAAAAGTCAACACCAGATGTGAGTTTGGGGTGTGGATGTAATTGTTCAAACAAGCATGCATCCACGTTAGCAAGCAGTTTGAACAATTACAAATTCGTCCAAAAGTCAACGCTGGAAGCAAAATTTGGGTGTGGATGTAATGATTTAAACTGTGGGTACTAATATATAATTGGACCAAACAATAAGGATACTTTATGTAATTCGCCCATAAATAAAGTACTTGAAATATTTTATACTCCTAATCTAGATTGCTCAGCGGCGATGTGCAACTTCATTAAGCGAGAGGTCGCGAGTTCGAGTCCCACCATACGCATATATTGTGATTTATTTCTCAAGGGCGAGATATGGTCTTACCGATTTGGGTTTGGGTTGGAGCGAGTCCATATTGGGCTAAGTTGTATACAATTTTTTTTTTTTAATTTGGAGTATAGACAACAATATTTCCTAATCGTTCGCTAAACCATTAGAGTTTAGCCAAAGGACAAGCTGTGGTCAAGCTAAAACTAAGAGTTTAGCGAATGACTCATCAAAAATGTCGTCGACTAAACCCCTGCCAACGAATCTAGGCCGACAGTAGTTTAGCTGAAAATCGAGAGGGGAAAATGACACAAATGGCACGAAAATTATATGGTCTTGGCACGCGCAGTACAGTGTTTGTTAGTCATGGCAATATTAGTTCATTTGTTTATCAAATTTGGCAAATATGGTCATTTTGTCATTTGAGTGTGCCTTGTCAGCATGTCATGTAATTAAGAAAAAGTAAAACTTATTTATGCCAAATGGCATTGCCACATGTGTCCTGCCGAATTGAAGAAACTGGCGCCAAAAAATAAGCATAAAGATTTAGGGAAAAAATTCAAAATTAAATTTAAACAATAAATAAGTTCAAGAACATCGAAGAAACAAAACTGTCTGAACATGAACTTTAGACATGCAACATAAATCCAACACAAATCAGTCGGGACAAGCCAACATAATCTAATAGTGTAAACAAGCCATGACATAACCCATCATCATCCAACACTAAATAATGACATGAACATAATAACAGTCTAGACAATAAAATAATCCAAAAGTGTTTACATAGCTAAATGAAAGCATCATAAATCCATTACAAGCCAACGTAAGTTCCAACATTATCATCCACCATTAGGGATGGCAACGGGTCGGGTCGGGTCGGTGCGGGTTTCATACTCCCCAAACCCGCACCCGAAATCACCACCCGAACCCAAACCCAAACCCAAAGGCTGTTTGGGTGGCAAAATAAAACCCACACCCACACCCATTGGGTTCAGGTTTTTTCACCCAAACCCAAACCCGCAGCTTGATCAGGCATTATCAAAATTCAAGTTTGGCGCTCATCCAAATTTAAATTTGATAAAATGCAAAATGTAGCATAATTTAACATAGTTTGCAAATGTCAATAGAATAACAAAGTAATTTACAAATGACAATACAATAATAACATAGTTTAACATAGTCTTCGACATAGACTCTCAAGAAATTAAATTACAATAACATACAATTAACATAGGCAGAGTGAGTCGTGAGATGTGTAGGAAAGGATGAGTGAAAAGTGAAAATCCTAATTTACACTTATATATACATATGGTAATTAGCTAATTTAATATATAACTGGGCGGGTGTATGAGTTTCGGGTGTGGGTTTGAGTGATCCCAAACCCGCACCCGTAATATCGGGTGTCGCCCAAACCCAAACTCAAACCCAGTCAATTCGGATTTCGCCCGTTAATTTGGGTTCGGATTCGGGTGGCCCACCGGGTTTGGGCTTTCCTGCCATCCCTATCCACCATCCATATTAAATTCATCAACAAAACATGACTCACTCTAGCAAAAGTATCATAATGCATGGACAAAAGACCCAAAACTCTTTTATATAGCAAATACATGTATAATATTGTTGTTTGTTTTATTTTGGGGTAGTGTGCTTTCATAAACTTAAAAGCATGACATGTCTCTAAATTTTTTGTTTTTCCTTTTTTCCTTCATTTGAGTCACTGCATAACTATTTTTTTGTTTTTCTTTGTAATTTTTATTTTCTTTTAAATCTAATTAGGTATTAATATGATATTATGTTTTTCTTTGTATTTTGTTCTTTTCTTTAAATCTAATTATGTGACATGCCACCGAAAAAATCGATCAATACAAAGTCAACGACAAATGGACCAAAATTGTCAACTTTTATTATATTGTTGTGCATAATGACCAGTGTTAACGAACAATGTACTGCGCGTGCCAAGACCATATAACTTATGTACCATTTGTGCCATTTACCCAGACCGAGAGATTTAGCCAACGACATTTTGATTTAACCTACCACAATTGGTCGTCGGCTAAACCTCGAATTCTGGTAGTGGTTCTTCAATGTGTTGCCACATTGTTGCTTCGTGGCCATTGACTAGTGTCGCCTGATTTCATCTTCCTCCATCTATCTTTCGGTGCAGTCCTATTATCTTCTCTGTCAATTTCTATTTAGTTCTGCAATTATGTTTATTATTTGTTCTAAAAGGTAACTTCCTCTCTCTTCAATATGATTAAATTTAGATGTAAACCACTTGTAGAACGTATGTAACGATAGTGATAATGGGCAGAACTTTGATTTGGAGTGGATGAATAACGATTTGATTAGGTAAAAGTCCAATTTGAGGGGAGAGAGTCTTGTTTTGTGGATATAGATATGATGATTTTATCACGGAAGAAATTTGAATTCAGGAAGAAATCTAATCTGAGGAAGAAATTTGGTATCAGGTGATGAGGGTGGACGACAAAGTTTTCTCTAGATTTTTATTTTTGTCATTTTGTAAATAAGGGATACTTCCAAAATATTTAAGGTTGCCAATATTTTTGTTATTATTTCCTCATTTATAGTATTGATATGTATGATATTTCGCTTCATATGTTGAAATGTGTTGACCATAAACAAATTAACTATAGTTTATTATCCAAATATGTGAATATAGATATTTGATTACTCTATTACTGTAATATATTTACTGTATGATAATGTTATAGTTGATTGTTAATTGTTTACTTTGGTTCTATTAATATGTTCACTAATCATAGAGGTAGTGACTACACATTCTTATCTCCCCTATATACTAATGCAGAATACGTTGAGATTAAGTGGCGAAGCCTTCTCACGCCTACCGCCACATGCCTTCGTGTCATATGTCTTCTCATGATTCAACTGACACATAATCAATTACTGGTCTAATCATCATTGCATTAATTACATTATAATTATACCTCAAATAACTCCTACCTACCTTATTAATTTTTACGAATTAAGAAATGTAAATTACGAATAAATAGGAATTGATTATATTTACAGAAATATTTCACGTTTTCATTAATTAAAAAATATAAATCTCAAATAAAGAGAAATTTAATATAATAGTGTGCACTATATATTACAAACTTAAACCTAAAATCTCGCGGAAATTTTATATATTTCCACTAATTAATTAGTTTATATTAGTTAGTCACTATAATTAGGTATATCAATAAAAAAATATCAATTCAAATGAAAAATACTTGGGAGTATTGGAAAAGAAGTATTGAATATATATATATATAATTAAAAAGATACTCGAAGTCCAAATTAATTAAATAAATTGAAATAATCTCATTAGAAAATATTATTAAGAGTGTAGAAAGTTAGAAACAATAGTTTTAATTATTATTTATAAATAAATCAAAGAAACTATGAAATAAATCAATTAGTCTATTTTAGTTTTAAATCTCATTTAATTAATATAAAATAAAAAAATGAAAAAATTCATATAGTAAATTATATAATTACTAATTTTGTGAATTTTCAAAGAGATATTTCTAAATATATTATAAATTAAATTTAATAATAATATACTAATACGTAGATTCATCTTTGTACAAAGAGAATTTTAGGAAAAAAATTAATCATTTTAAGTGATTTTAAAGTGATTTTTTATTTTTTGTTTAATTTTAAAAGATTTGTTAATTTCTCTACTTTTGAAATCAATTATATATTTTTGAAATTTTTGGATTTACTTTTGTGTTTTAAATTATATCCAAATAATTTATGTAATTTTTTTCAGATATAAGGATTAAATTATCTCGTTTTTGGTCATTTAACATAATCAGTTAATACTTAACGATTTGGACCATTTTGGCAAAAAAATAACCAACTATTTATGTCCTTCTCTTGATCAATGTAAAATGTGCCAACTTTAATACTTCTATATATTGAGTTAACTATTTGAAAATAATATCATATAAAAATGATATAAAGTTTCAACTGAACCAAATATCACTTAGATTTTTTGTGATACAAGTTTCACAAATTACTAAAAATACTCTAATTATTTTTCTCTTCTTTTGAATGTAAAATTTCTTGAATTTAGTACTCTTAAATATGAAGTTCAATGCGTGAAAAGTACCCTGTAACTTTTCTCGGCTAATCTTATATTACAAACAAAATTGGGCCTTTTTTTGCTTTTAAAAAATGGAGATAATTTTAATGAGTCTAGGATGTGGCTATAGTTTTCTCAGTTAATCCCGCGATTGATATATTTACAATAAGTCATACACGTAATTCACTTATATATATACTACGGTGTTGCTGCTTCTTTTTTTGGGGCAAATTGGGAAGTACTTAATTTAAGTTATAATTCATAATCTCCTTACTTTGTAATTCCCAAACCTATTTTAAAATGAATGTACATATAGTTTCACTTCAACGAAATGCCGTCGAAAGTTTTTGTAATACAAGTTTCAGAAATTACTAAAGTACTTCAACTCTTTTTCTATTTTTTTTTTAAATATAAAATATGTAGACTTTAATACTCTTAAATATGAAGCTAAATATTTGAAAAATATCATATAAGTATAAATATGCCGTTTCACTCAATCAACTCAATTGAGTTTTTTCTTTTGGAAATTTCTAAAATTTTAAGGTCGTTTGTAATTAGGATAAAATTCTGATGTGTATTTTTTAACTTATCCAAGATATTCTTATATTACAATCTAAATTGTTAAATTTCTTAAGGCTAGGACTTGGACGTAGTTTTCTAAATTAACAGGTATATTTATAATAGGTCATACAAGTAATTATATTACATATACTACTACTATATTTTTTTATTGCAATTTGAGAAGTGCTTAATTTTAAATTATAAGTCAAACTCTCTTATGTATTTCCAAAAACTTTTTAAATTTCAAATATTACTGAAATTACCCTTGCCACAATTATTTAGTATAATTCTACATATGAAGTTGTATCAAAGGACAATGCATATATCATTTATTCAAGTATAAACTCTTCTTTACTTTGGCATCATTGCAAACTCATGAGACTGACCAAGAATATGAGATTAATTGTTGGACACACAATGTCATCTCATCATTTACAAGAAATTAAGATCTTCTCCTAATAAATCCTCAAAATTATAGATGGTGAGCTGGGTGAAGAAGTCGATAGAGAAATCTTGATTGACATTCTTGATATTTACTAATTCGGAATGCCGAAAATCATATTGCAGCCATTGTTGAAAGCACTACCATTCACTTATAAGTAACTTTCCATAAAGTAATTTTTTTTAAGAAAGAGCATTCCTGGCGCCAACAAACGACATTGTGGAGATAGTAAACGATAACGTGATGTCTATAATTTCAAAAGACAAGCGGATATATCTCAGTTATGATAGTATATGCAAAATCTCTGCGACATCTAAAAGTCAAAATCCAGTATATTCAATGGATTTTTTGAACAAAATCAAGTGTTCTAGAATTCCAAATCACATCTTGAAATCCTAAGTTAGAGTTTCAATTATGCTAATTCAAAATATGGATCAATTATGAGGATTATGTAATGTCACATCATTAATAATTATCCAAATCCGTAACCATATTATTAAACAAAGGAATTCGGGGAATAATTTTGATAGTAAAGTATTTATTCCACAATTGATATGAAGCCCGTTAGATGACAGATTACCATTTAAATTTTAAATACGTCAGTTCCCACTTATTATGAGCTTTGCCATGACTATGTGAAGAGTCAAGGTCAAACGCTCTCTCATGTCAGTATGTATCTTCCAAGACCAGTATTGGTCATGATTAGCTTTATGTAGCCATATCAAGAGTGAAGATCAGGAAAGACTAGAAATATTTTGTTGCGATGAGAATGGTGTAATCACAAACGGAACAAATAGTGTAGTTTATAAAGAAGTATTATGAAATTTATAATGAACGATTGACATATTATATATTTACATAAGAGGTCTTTTTTGCGTTCCCGTGTAATTACACGGGTGTTATACTAGTATTAATGGTTACCAAATTTGGTAGTATTTGGAAATATTTGGTTATAGTAGTTTCACTACATTACTTTTTTGGTTACTATTAGGTGATTATGTGATTATTTGCTATTATTTGTGTCCCTAATCAATATGTACTATTGCTCAAGTCCTACTGCTATTTGTTCATTCACATATGGATAATATAGTTAATATATTAATTAATGGAACTGAATAATCTCATAGTCATTTAAAGTTTATTTCAATTATATTTATGGATACACATGAATAAGTATTTGGTTGCCATATTTCAAAGTTCCGAGAGTATTACATGATTATTTTTATAGCGTTAATAACTATTCAAAACTATATATTCTAATACAACCAATCATGTAACAGAAGTATCTTAATTTTTGTAATTATTTTTCTTTACAAAAGTACAGTAAAATCTCGATAAATGAATATGATCGGAACCGGAGAAAAATATTCATTTAGTGGAATTATTCATTTATCGAAAGAAAATTTGAACATGTTATAAAGAGTTGGGACCAGAGGAAAGTATTTATTTAGCGAAGTTATTCATTTATCGAACATTCATTTATCGAGGTTTAACTGTAGAAAAGAATTAGGATAAACATGGATCACAAACAAAGGATCCAAACATTGATAGAAATTGCGGATTCAAAGGCTGACAAATGGTCATGTGGGTCTAATGTTCTGTCACGTATGTTCTTATTAAACACCAAATAGTATATACTAACTATATCTATTATATATAAAACTTACCCCTTTTAATTTAATGTGCAACAAGGTTGTGCATAAAAATTAATACCCCTTAATTTAATGTGCAAAGGGGGTTGCGCACAAAAACTAGTACTGTACAACTAATGTATTGCACACCAAAAATAATTTCGTTTTTTATAAACTCACGAATTTACATCTACATATTAAACTCCAAGTAATACAAACAATCGTGTAATGATGGACTGAACACAAAAGGTTTCCTGGAACCATGCTCTCATAATTGATGAATATGAAGTGTTGCTGAAGTATTTATGCTTGAAGCACTATATAAACCATCCAAAGACGAGAAAACAACATAGCAAAAAACCACACTAGTTTTGCAGTTTGCCATATAAGCCTCATGCTACGTTTTCTATTTATATGTAGATAAGAGGTTGTCACTATTTTTTAATCTTGGCCTACCTTTTCGAATATGGAGTTAAAGACTTGCTGTGGTATTCTTTAAAGATGTTTATGTGTCCTTCTGACATTAAAGGGTTTGATGTTTGTATGGAGTTAAAGACTTGGTGTGGTATTCTTTCGAATATGGATATCTGTGATTTGATGTTACTTTTTTTCTTTGTTCGTTAAAAAACACAGAAACTAAATCGAATGATTTTGAGCAGAAACATTAAAGCGTTTGATGTTGTGTTTGATTATTTCGGGTAAGGAGTTGCAACAACGGTAGTTTGTGTGTGAAGCTGTGTTCATGTTTGGTGGTTGATCTGCAAAAACAGAGAAAAAGATGGATGAGATGCAGATGTTTTTAGGATAGTGATAAAAAATTAGATGTATATCTTGGAATGGATTGGATCCCATCTTACCCGATTTTTTTACCCCATTGGTTTTGGATTTTAATCTGTTAGACTGGATCCAACCGTAGCAAAACAATCTCAAAACACAATGAATTGATGTCAATAATCAATCGGTTGATGTTTGCTAAAAGAAATGAAACAAAATGGATTGATTGTTTTAAAGTGTACAACTCATGAAAAGCTAATGAATGAATATATGCATGTAATAATGGGAAGCGTATGTGAATACTGAGTCGGACCTCCAGCAGTTGGTAAATTTGACACATACATACATTCATCAATGCATACGTAAACACGTATCACGTATGTATGCAGACACATAGGTACGATATTGATATACATTGAATAAAGAAGCTGAAAAATATTATAGATACAGCATGACTGCATGGGTATTTTGCTTTATAGGTGGCATTCTTCATTGGAAATTTACCTCATATTAATGATTTACATAATCAATATGCACGCTTTCTCTCTATCTCATGATGATGCTACTAATAGTCTCCTACAATATAATGGAGACTCTTCATGTCCATTCCTTTTGTATTATTCACTTTTACTTTTTGCTTGGGGAGATGGTAAGTTGGGAACCGTTGTGAATTAAAAACGAAATCATATCGTAGTTTCAAGATTGCATAAAATTGTAGAATGTTAAAACAAAAGTTGTTAGTATTTAAAGATTACATGTGAAGAGACTCTTTTAAATATAACGTCTTAGAAAAAGTCTTTTTACATGTACTCTTTTAATGTGAATAAACTATTTTAAATACTGGAAACCTAATTAGTACCGACCATTACACTATGGATATTTAGATGCAATGGGTGCAACGCACGGGTTGATAAAACATTACACTATGAACATTTAAAATAAATACAATACATTACATATAACTAATTACATAGACTAAAAGAATTCTACACGGAAAAAGCGGTACGGATGAGTCCTTATTCATATTAAAAGACTACATGTAAAAAGACTATTTTAATTATAACTTTTAATGTAAATAAACTAATTTAAATACAAAAGTTATGATAACATCACAATTAAATCCTCTAAAATAAATACAATACAAATTCTCTAATAGGCATCTAAATAGCGTCATATGCTCATTCAAGCGTCTGCAACCAATGCTCATTCAAGCGTCTGCAACCAAAGACCCTGCATCGCATGGGTTGGATCAAGCCTCGTAAGGATTAAAAGCTACATTAAAAAAATTAAGAGAACACAATTCTAGACGTTTCAAGGACACTCCTGTGAATGACCATCCAAAGTCCGGTTATATGCCTCAGTCAAAGGACCCTTGGAATTTAAGTTCCAAAACATGTCGAAACTTTGCTATAAATTTCTATGGAAGAAATTTGCATCGATTAAGAAATCCGATTGAGGAGGAAGAAATTCAATATGTGGAGAATGACAAAATTTTTGGTAGAAATATTGTTTTCTCATTTTGTAAGTAAGGTAAGGGAAAAAGTTACCATTTATAAAGTATTGTAGTTGTAATTCTAGTTTAATTTGGTTAGTTCGCAGCAAATATGTGGATATTTTGGTTGTATGAATCCATATGGTTGAGAACATGTTATATTGTTTAGGTTGTACGTATGAAATGTGCAATGCGGATTTAATACGCGGCCAATGTTTTTGGTTAAAACTGCTTTTTTATAGTTATTGATATACTTGATTTTTATTTCATTTGTTGAAATCTATTAATCATAATCATAAAGAAGATAACTCTAGTTGAATATCTTAATACTGAATAAAGATCATGTTACATCACAAAAAAAGATCCAAACATTTGTTATAAATTTATATGGACAATTGTGATTTCTGTATAATTTAATTACATGCAAATTTGTAACATGTAGCCATTTATATATATATATATATATATATATATATATTGGTAAACTTGCATGGTGCATCTGTGTTGGGAAAAATAAATACCCCAAGTTGGTTTGATAAATTCATCCTACAGCCTGTCCCTACAGCGAACTTCATACAACACCTAAAAGATGTTTCCTACAGCCAAATGAAGATTCCAGCGTACAACAAAAGGACTGTTGGCTACAGCAAAAAGCTGTAGGTATTTTACTTAAGAAAAGTAAAATACAATCCAATAGTTTAGACTTAGACCTTGAAACCGTTGTAAGATAAGTCTTTATTTATTCACAAAGTATTTATGGTTTTAAAGGAGTATTTAATACTGACAGAACAATATTTAATGCAGCCAAAAAGAATGTGGAGAAAGAGCATTTAATATGGTTCAAAAAGAATGTATGGAGCATTAAATGCAGATATCTTTAATTCAAACATTCTACAAGCCGTCAATCCAATCTGTCCACGTCTCATCAACCGGACAACGACTGCATTTGTAACGAATCTATTTCCAAGGTTATAAATAGCACAAGCAAGAGGACATTGCTCACTTACTGATTGATCAGAATCCAAAACATTCATTATCTAAGAGCAATCTATTTATTCAAGCATACAATGTATATCCTTGAGTGAAGAAATACTAAGTCCTCAACTAAGAACGACACACTACAGCGAAGATATTCATAGCCTACAACTGCAGTTCTGGTTCGTGTGATTCAAAACCATGCTGTCGAGATCATTAGCCCTATGTGGACTAAGTTGAACAATTCCGACCTGTGTGGGAAGAAGAGAGTTCATAGATGAAGCTTCAATCTGTGTCAGACGAAGCAAGTCAAAGAAGCTTACAACCAATTTGTGTGAACGGCTCAAGCTACAATTGGGTTTATTAATCCGTGTACGATACATCGACCGATTTAGTTAAAGTCATACAGTTGTCTACAGCGTGATTTTAATATACTATTTACTCATGTGTGAGGACCTGTGGACGTAGAGAGGTTTACCTCGAACCACATTAAACCTTTATGTTATTACTTCCTGTATTTACTGTTTTCTAACTGTCTATGATTTATCGTATACTTACTCTGAAAACCCTGTAAGCACCAAACTACATGAGCCGGTCTAGTTGTTGTACTTACAATAATTTAGTTTAAGACTTTCGCTACGCATAACAAACTTAGAAAAAGAGTACACCTTATTCAACCTCCTACTAAGCTGTAAGTTAAGCATACTGTGACCAACATGTGGTATCAGAGTGGTTGATTCTACAAAGAATCGATCGACTTTTAACCTGAATCAGATCTAAATCACTAGCTTCCGAAAACTGCATTTCATATTTTTATCATTCTTATTATTGTCATGGACACATCAATAATCAACAAAATTCCCGTATTTTCTATTAATGAGTTCGATGACTGGAGAATCAGAATGGAAGCCCTTGGTGCCATGCACGAAGACATGATCTTCGTGATACAGGAAGGACCTATCAAAATTATGAAGATCAACCCGGCTGCCAAGATGGAAGACCAACCTCATGCATAAATGCTCGAGAAAGAAAGGGAACAGTGGACAACCGATGAACGCAAGCGTGTAAATCTGGACAGTGTCGCTAAGAATGCACTATTTGTCACTCTCAACAAAAGCACATTCTCAAAGGTAAAAATCTATAAGATAGCTAAAGAAATCTAGGAAAAACTCAAGTTAATTTGTGAGGGAACTGATGTAACACCCCAAAAACCATCCGGGGATATTACAGTGCCGTGGGGCCCGTGCCGGAACCCACCAGGATAAACCTCATTTTCGCAAACATTTCAAATACGCCAACAGGCGAAAGACGGTAATGTATTTTAAATAATTTTTGAAAATCCATTTTCCAAATACCGTCACAAAATAAAATCATTTAAAAGTAGAAGGCAAAATGCCAAAATTCAACAGTTTCAAAATGTACGTTAAGCCACCACTTATACGTACCGATAAAATAGTTTAGGGAATCAGTTTTATGAAATAAAACCAAGTTCGCAAAATGCCAAAAGGCCGTTTTGAAATACACACGCAACAGATAAAAATCACAATAGGAAATACATTTGCAGCGGAAAAATAACAAACAGAAAAGAATACTCGATTCCCAAAAATAATGTCATAGCCAGTATCACCCAGGAAGCTCATCTCTCCGCGACCGCTACTAGCTCGATCTCCGAGTACCTAAAAATAAAGCTCACGACGGGTTCATCCACAATACTCAATAATGATAACGATCATATCACATAAATAATTACATACCAATATAATTACAAGTAAGAATACTGTCAATGTAATCTTACCGTCATAACCTCACCGTCTCGTGATAATCCATATCAACCCAATACTTACCATAATCCACATTTCACATTCTCAATTGACGAAATGAACTCAACTACAAACATTTGTACTGTAATCAAACAATACCAAGAATCCTCAAAACATCATCATAACTCATAAGCGTGAACTAATCCATTCGTGCCAAATCCTGTCCGTCGGATCGCACAATCAAATACCAATCCTGATAAGAACCAAACATACACAATACATCTGTAGATCAACTACCACAAAACAATGATAACAAGTCCTGAAAGATCGGAGTTCAGTCCGAATGCTCATACGATCAATAACCAGATCAACCAATAACTCAATCGAGAATATCATCGACATGATAAATTCCAACACGATCAACAAAGAATCAACAATAACCGAGAATACCATCGACATGATAAACTCCAACACGATCAACAAAGGATCAACAATAACCTAGAATACCATCGACATGATAAACTCCAACACGATCAACAAAGGATCAACAATAACCGAGAATACCATCGACATGATAAACTCCAACACGATCAACAAAGGATCAACAATAACCGAGAATACCATCGACATAGTAATCTCCAACAAGAGCAAATATAATGGATCTCAAAGAAATAACCCTGACTGTCGAACATACCCCTCGGGCGTATGAGCAACCAGTCGCAAACTGTCGAATATACCCAACCATAAATGGAGGATGAACGATCAATCAATATGGCTCAAAGATGGATGTCAAAGTACGCCCGATCCGGAAATGTGTCCATGCACAGGCCACCCCGGGTATCGATCAAATACACGTGTGGTCTTGTACCTAATCAGTCTCACGAAGTATATCTCGTGTGCACAGCTCAATGTGAGGACATGAACCCATCACACGACTATACGTGCCCGCCCTGAAAATCCTACACATAACCAATCGGCACGTAGATATAACTCCAGATATGTCATGATGCAACATGACAACGAAACTCAAGAAATTACATATCCAATAAGGATCAAAAGACTCACTGAAGTGAACAATGACACACGGATAATGAAAGATCGACACGACCGACAATATCCAAAACAACCATCCTGGGATCACAATTCCCAAAGAATGATCAACATGATCAACAATCTCAACACCACAGTCCTAGAATTAACATCCCCCAACAAAACAATCAACACAACCATCAATACCAAACAATGGTCCTAGGATCAACATCCCTCAACGAAATAATCAACACAACCATCAATACCAAACAATGGTCCTGGGATCAACATCCCTCGATGAACAGCCAATATGAATCTCATTATACGAAACCTCAACATACAACATATACAATAACTCAACAGAAATAATTATCCTCATAACTGAACCACACTTAACTTACCTCAACGCCGAAGATAACTCCTTTCCACGAACAAATGTCCCTGAACGAATACCCAACTATTCAAAGAACCTCAAATGAAATACAATCAATTCAGACCAATAAACCATTATTCCGATATAAATATCATCATGATAAACTACCCTCGATATCCGACAATCCATAACACAGATCGAAGATAACCCACATCTCCACCTTCATCAAACACATTTAAATCATACACATTATGATTTAATCAATCAAGGCACAACCTACAAACTATTATCTCCACAATTCATATTTATAATATCATTGATATATGAATCATAAATGAAATGAAATCGAAACCATTCATTAAACATTATAAACTGAACAAGTATAAACTTGCCTCAATGTCGATATGATGAAGCCGAATCTACCCAGTAACGTGCAGCAGCAATAACTCACGGTCTAGAACTCCAAATCGCGATCCAACCTGTCAAAATGAAGGACCATGACTCCGAAACAATCTTTCCAAAATTCAAACGCCTTGCCCTTCATCGAGCTAGTCAATCACGTCTGCTCCATCAAAAATGGAACTCCAAATACGGAAGAAAACCACGATCCACTCAAAAGAGACTTCACTATTGTAACACCCCGAGATATTCGGAATAATTACAGCGCCGTAAACCCTTTAAGTAAGGATTTACAAGGCTAAATAAAAGAAATGTAAATATAAGACATCAATACCACGGGAATTCAAGTTTACAAAACCGGTCCAACTGGTTCAACGAGTAATTAATACAACTATATCGAAATGATATTAATAAGACACGCGTACTCGAGTACTGAAATCAAACCAAGAAAAACAAATCACCAACAACAACAAACATCACTGAACCCCTTCGTCGTCACATCGGTACTGTGGTTGTTTCTCTGCTCCTCGGCTACCTGAACATAAAAACAAATGTCCACCCCCGAAGGGGTTAGCAAAACTATGCTAGTACAAGTATCATTTTAAACAAATCGAATATACATCAATAATACATGACAAGATACACCACACGGACTTCCGCTACCGGAATCCGACAATGCGAATCCAAAAGATTCCATTAACACAGCAAGGGTATTCCAATGATCCAGCGCCCTCAGCATAGATCCCAAGATGATCCCGTCGGACCAACACGAGGTGGAAATAACCCATCCAATGATCCAGCGCCCTCAGCCTAGATCCCAAGATGATCCCGTCGGACCAACACGAGGTGGACATCCGATCCAGCGCCCTCAGCATAGATCGCACAACAAACACAAACACAACTCATGCATACATATATGCCAAATCGCCATGTCCATCAACATGAACATACAAACACGAGATAACGAATATCATGACAATTTAACGAAATAAATCTCATGTTCAACAACATGAATAACCACACGCATGCTCAAAAATACCAATATTAACACATTACGATACTTGCCTCGAAGATGGCAAGAACGAAACACTTCAATGATCTCAACACACTTGAAGGCCGCCTCCTTCGATCAACGTAGAAAGCTCGAACCTTAACAAAAGAAATGATATACAATTCATCTCAAGTCGAACGATTGCCTATCCATCCGGTCTACGGCCAAAAGCTCAAAATATGCAATCTGCCTGAACCACTTAGCGTACGCTACGTACTCTGCGTAACGTGCGCTAAGCCTGCCTGTTAACGTACGCTATCGTCTAAGTCTAGCGTACACTAGCCATGCACTGACAGTTCTCTATGATCATCCGACTGACTCGACTGATAACATAACGTACGTTACGTGCCAAACGTAGCGTACGTTAACTTATTCCCGATAGCGCACGTTAACTTACGTATGTTAGCGTGCGCTAACCGTGCATGGCAGATTACTACTGGCAGAAAACTTGATCTAATGGTGATGAACTCATAAATTCTATGGTGACAATACATGTCATCCCCGTGCATATCATGCTCATAAGGTTTTGTGAAAGTTCTATACGTACTAAATGACTATGAGATACAAGGATACGTATAATCATCACAACACCATAATTCATCTTTGATCTTCAAGGAAAATCCTAAGTTCAATCCGTTATATGTCCCAAAACGTATGATTCCTTTATGTAAAGGCATAAGAACTTGAAAATCTCCATATACTGGTCACAAATTGGTTTGAAGCTTCAGAATATGCTAGGAGTTCAAATACTAAGAGGTTCAATGGTTTATACGATGAATAAATACCGAAACATCGAAAATATCCTTCTAACACATGATGTTCGACTTCTTATGAATCTAACTGACTAAGTAAATCCCAAAACATGATCAAAACGTCCTTCAGAATACTACTAATATTGGTGAAGAATCACCTACCTCAAAGTAGTGAAGAGCAAGGAGGAAATTCGAAGCAATCCAACGCCGAAGGCTTGAACACCAATCCCCAATGATCTACAATCTTCAACACGAGCTAGGATGCCGGCAAGAAGTGTTTAGGATGAAGAGAGTGACTCTGGGCAGTCAACAGTCTTTTTCGAATCAAAGCTATCTTTTCTTGAGTCTGAACTATCAATTCTGGTTCCGTCCCGATCAAGTCCGAGGAATCATCCCAACACAAGGGTGATCGACATCTTCTCCCATACAAAGCTTCAAATGGTGCCATCTTAATAGAAGCATGCCAACTATTGTTATAGGTGAATTCAATCAATGGCAAGTGAACTTCCCAATCAGTTGACCAATCCAACGCACAAGCTCTAAGCATGTCTTCTACTGTTTGAATAGTCCTTTCGGAATGACCGTCCGTTTAGGGATGATAAGTTGTGCTAAAGTTGAGCTCAGTCCCCAAAGCCCTGTGAACTGCTTTCCAGAAGTGCGACACGAAGCGACCATCTCGATATGAAATAATGGTCTTCGGCGTCCCATGTGTTGTGCGACGATTAACTCGCCAGAATAGGCGATCGGCGACCTCCCTGAAAAGTCAACCATAGAAGCCAAACTCCGGACGAACACCTAAAGTCCGGCATAATATAGCGATCGTCTTTTGGTAACCAGCGATCGTCTTTTGATACGTGGCGATCGTCTTTGTCTAACGGTTCAGAGGCGATCGTCTCATGCCACGTGGGGATCCAGCATCCGTCAAAGTCGTCGAAGACCGAATCTTGGACGATGGCCCACCCGCGGATCTTCATAGGATACCAACAAAAAGGATCATTGACCCCAGCCTGTCACCTACCGCACCTACCGACAAGGCCGCCGAAAGGTACGAAGTGGACCCTCCTCGAAATGACTCGCGACGCGTCTTTGGCTTCCCATTGGTTCACCCAGCTGGCCTCCAACTGCAACCTCGGACCTCAAGGGAACAGGCCCACGTGACGGGACGATCGGCCGTTTATTTTAATATAGAAAACGGCGATCGCCCGCGATCGCCCGAGGGATCCCAACTACTTAGTCCCCTATAAATAGAGAACTCACTGTTGCGGCCGAAGGGAGAATTCTACCACGAATTAAGTGCAAAAATACACACCAAAGAGAGAACAAAAGGCTCTTTCGGCAAGCACTAACATATTCATAGTGACATTCACACACATTCATCATAAATTCCAAGCAAGAACTCACAGATTCATCCCTCTGGTTCTTCCGGCAATCTACGCGCTCTAAAGCCTAGATAACTAGAAGCTTTTACACTCATTGTATTAGACTCTAACATTAATATTTGTACTCGACAGTATATTTATTAATAACATCTCGCGAGAGCATTCAAGCCCGGGACTAACAACCCCGGCAAATCTTGTGTTATCCATTTTCCCACGGAAGTGTTCTCGCATTTTGTTTGTTACTCGATCGTTCCAGCAATACTATCTCCGGATAATATTTTGGGTAACAACAATTGGCGCTAGAAGAAGGGGATTCCAAACCTTCATTTTTATTCCTACCGTCTCGAAGAACACTCACTGTTCTCCGGACATATACTTGAAGAAACACTCACTGTTCTTCAATAGAAAAACCATCAGAAAATGACATCAGCAACAACCTCCAAGAGGGCCACCCTGAGATCTGCCGGAAATCTTATTCCGGCGAGGACCGAATCCCAGCCCACGGCGGAAGGCGACCATGGCGACGCTAGGCTCTCACTCCCGCCCCCGAGGGACGGTTCTAGCCTCTCACTCGATCAGTTCCAGACATCGGAACAGATTGAGGAGGCTATAGCCATCCTCAGGGAACGGCAGAGGGCCCACGATGCGCCCACCATCACCCCGTCAGCCAACCGCCGGGCAAGCAAACGGAAGCTCAAGGGGATCTATGTTGAGAAATCGACAGAAAGCCCCGAGCCGCTGGAGAAGGCTCTCGTAAGGCGGGACGATTCCGTCTTCAGCCGCCTAGGGAGCGATCCCTCATGGAGACCGGGGCACTCCGGCCCCAGCCGGGAGACATCGATATCTGAATCCTTTACCAGGAGTTCGGCGTATCCGACTCCCAAGAGACAGACGGTCGGCGAGCCCCTGCTCGCCCAAGAAGGGAACCCTCTGGCGGGGAGATCGTCGTTCACCACGGGGCCGGGGATCGTACACGATCGCCTTGGTTCACGCTCGAGAGTCAATCGGCGAGCGATCGGCGGCGCGGCGATAGCCGCCATACAACGCCACTCGGACGAGATGAAGGCGCTCATGGAAAATGGGGCGGCGCCAGAGATCGATCATTGGTTCAAGCGAACCACTCACGACTCACATCGAGCTCGCCTGATCCAACCAACTATCAATCCCCACAAACACCTTTATACGAGGAAATCGGATCACGAAACCCACTTAAGCAAATTCCGGATCTACATGACCGGTGCGGAGCTTGGATGCGGCGAGATGTCGTATGTTCCGTTAACTCGGCGACCTCGCCCACGGATGGTACACCTCACTACCATCTCGCTCAATCAATTGCTTTGAGAAGCTAGCGAACGACTTCAGGTCATACTTCGCCGCCAAAGTCGCTCGCCCGGAAGGTCCTCACCGCATGATGAAAATCAGGCAGGGGAAGGACGAATCGGATGGGGATTACATCGACCGGGTAGACGAGATAGTCCTCACCGGTGAGCCCGTCAGCGACGAGATCGCTCTCAACTCAGTTATGAGCGGATTCCACGGACGCTCGCCCATGTTCAGGCATCTCACAAAAGATATCCCCCCGACCTATTCGATTTTCCGCAACAAGGCCGCCGGGTTCCTGGCCAGACAGAGGATGCTCTCACTCCGCTTAGAAGAGGGACCATCCGAAGAAGGAAAAGCACCCTCCCATGTCCAGAAGAAGGCGGTCGCCAAGCCCAGAAAGGCGATCGCCAAGCCGCCTGGCGAGTTCAAAGCCTTCGAGGATGTAGAGGTCCACCTTCTTCACAACCTCAACTTATCTCCGGCCCACATCTTCAACGCGATCAAGGGTCGCGAGTGGCTTTCCAAGCCAAAGCCAATAAGGGACCACGGTCACCTAGACCGTAGCAAATTCTGTGCCTATCATAAGAGTCCCGGCCACAACACTAGCCAGTGCCGCGATCTCCTCAGGCAACTCTGGCGATTGTTTGAGGAAGGCAAACTGGACAACTTGGTCACCAAGCCGGAACCAAGGACGGAAAGGACCGGAGGGCGCGAGCGTCGGCAACACGAGAGAACTCCTCCCAATCCGGTCGCCAGAATTGAGCATGAGCCGGAATACTCTGATGATTCGGTCCCACCGATCAACTCTGGCGGCCGGGTCAACATGCTTCAAGCGGGAGGTGGAAACCTCGGGGGTCTTTCCCCGGTTTCCACCATGTCGAACAGAAGCGAAAAGCCGAGCCGAGGGCATTCGCGGGGTCCACGTCGTTGTACCCCCGGAACCGACCATCTCTAGAGACGCGCTCATCACCTTTTCCAACAAGGACAGGGAAGGAGTGCAATGTCCCAAGGAGGATGCACTAGTGATCTCCGCTTGCATCCTTGGGAAGACGGTCGATCGCGTGTTGGTCGACAATGGGAGTTTTTGCAACATCATATTCAAATCCGCCTAGACCAACTCGGCAACCTGATCAAATTCATCAAGCCTTTCGACACCGTACTTCAAGGGTTCGGCGACAACACACCCAAGCCTACGGGAGGATCAAGCTCTCGTCGAGCTAGTATGCTTTTATGATCCCAAGGTTAGGATTACTAGGAACCTAAGCTTTGTAATCATAGATAGGCCCAGCATCTATAATGGGTTCCTAGGTCGCCCCTTTTTAGAAACCTTTGAGGCGGTCGCCTCATCTTTCTTTTACTGTATCAAATTCCCCACTGCCGATGGGACGGTCGGTACTGTAAAAGGAGATCAACTAATGGCAAAGAGATGTTTGAGTTACTCCTATGTTGTTAATTCTTTCAATACTTCCCGTACTGTATGTAACATTGAAGCGACCGACGATCAACCCGTGGAGATCGACGAGCCTGAGACTTCGTACCAACCCGACTCAGGGGACGCCATCTCTCATCGATCGACGGACGACATCGAGCCAAGGATAGGTTTCGAGCCAAGTCTCGACGTCGATCCAAGGACCGAGTCCGGAGATCGTACCAAACGAGAGGCGACCGTTCCTGTCGAAGAATTGGAAAGCATTACGATGGATCCGGATCATCCAGAACGGGAGGTACAGATCGGCTCGAGCATCGACCGCGAATTAAAGGGAGATCTGATCAACTTGCTACGTAAGAACATCGGTGTCTTTGCCTGGTCGCATCAAGATATGGTTGGCATAAGTCCCGAACACGCCTGCCATTATCTGAAGATCGACCGGACAATGAAACCTCGCCCACCGAGCGTAGGAAGTTCGGTCCCAGAAATACGCAGCTCGACATAGAAGTCCGTGGTTACTCGGCAATGCATCGATCGGAGTAGCAACCGACGAACCACGGTGGGTCGCCAACGCGGTGCTCGTCAAAAAGCCGATCGCTCCTGGAGATTATGCATAGACTTCACCGACCTCAACGCGGCATGTCCAAAAGATCACTTCCCAATGCCTCATATCGATCATCCAGTCGATAGCACGGCGAGTTGCGAAATGATGTCGTTTATGGATGCCTTCACGGATATCATCAAATCCCAATGGCAGAGGAAGACATAAAACACACATCTTTCCACAGAAAAAGACATATACTTTTGGGTCGAATGCCGTTCGGCTTGAAAAACGCAGGGCGACCTACCACGATTAGTCAACGGGATGTTCGCCGATCGATCGGCAAAACCATGGAGGTCTACATTGACGATATCGTGGTCAAAAGCCTCAAGAAGGAAGATCACCTCAACGATCTTGCCGAGACGTTCGCCATCCTTGAGAAGTTTAACATGAAGTTGAACCCCAAGAAATGCAACTTCGGGGTGGGCTCAGGAAGTTCTTGGGGCACATAGTGAGCCAAAGGGGATCGAGGCGAACCCCGCCAAGATACGAGCGATCCTTGACATGCGGGAACCGCGAAACATCAAGCAGTGCAACGCCTCACAAAGTGTCTAGCCGCCCTCAACCGTTTCATATCACGGCTCGGCGATAAAAGCAAGCCTTTCTTCGCGACCATCAAGAACAAGAAGTTCGCATGGACGAAAGAAAGCCGAGATAGCATTCGCCAAAATAAAGGAATATCTATCCAACCCCGAGATCTGGCAAAGCCGATCCCGGTGAAAAATTATTCCTTTACTTAGCGGCCTCGGAGGTCGCACCGAGTGCCGTTGCAGTGCGAGCAGAGGGCAAGCCCACTTGCCGATCTACTATGTTAGCCAGCGCTCCACGACGCCGAGACGCGTTACACACCATTGGAGAAGATCGCCTATGCCCTTGTCATGAGTGTACGGCCGAGAGCTTACTTCTTCGATCATCGGTGGAGGTCCTAACCACTCTACCTCTAAGACAAGTCTGCACCGACCAGGACACCAACAGGCGACTCCTCAAGTGGTCGCTGGAGATCGCACAATACGGTATCACTTACGCTCCTCGCACGGCGATCAAAGGCCAAGCTCGGCGGACTTCGTGGTGGAATTAACGTTCCCTCACGGTCACCAGTCGGCCGACACTGGAAATTATACGTGGATGGCTCGGCGACCAATGCGAGAGCGAGGCGTGGATTGTCCTCATTAGCCCAGACGGTCGAGTTTCACAAATGCCGTGCGTTTGGTTTCGTGCGACCAACAATGAAGCCGAATACGAAGCCACAGTAGGCGGGCTTGATCTAGCCCTCGCCCTAGATGTTCGACGCCTCCATATCTACATGGACTCCCTTTTGGTCGTGAACCAAGTCAAGGGGGAATATGAGGCACGCGCGAGCGGATGGTCAAATACCAAGAGTCAAGTTGCCGAAATGTGCACAAAATTTGAAGAAGTACTAATCGAGCAAGTCCCGAGAGAGCACAACTCCCGTGCCGATGCACTTTCCAAACTAGCATCATCGGATGGGGCACCGACTTCTCCAACATCCAAATCACTAAGTCGGCAAGGCCGGCGATCGACAGAATTTGGTTACCACGGTCGCCATCGCCGAAGAGAATTGGATGACTCCGTTCATCAAATACTTAAAAGACGGAACGGTCCCGACGGCCGTGTTAAAGCCCGCCAACTCCGGCCGTGCGACCGGATATACCCTATTGGACGATCGGCTTTACAAGCGAGCTTTCGGCCTTCCCCTCCTCAAGTGTATTACACCGAGGAAGGTCGGCTCGTTTTAGCCGAAATCCATGACGGGATTTGTGGGAACCACGCGGGCGGACGAGCCCTCCTCCATAAGACGACCAGACAAGGATTTTTCTCGCCATCACTTCGGAAAGACGCGATCGCTTATGCCGATCTTGTCATAGATGTCGATAATGGGCCCCAACATAAAACTATCACCCGAATGCTCACCTCCATGTATAGCCCTTGGCCATTTGCGCAATGGGGCATCGACCTTATAGGTCCCTTGCCGAAGCGGCTCCAGTGTAAGTTCGCCATCGTTGGTCGATTATTTCACCAAATGGGCCGAGGCCGAACCGCTCAACAAGATCGGCCAAGAACAAGTGATCAAGTTTATATGGAAAAACATAATATGCCGATTCGGTTTGCCCAGTGCCATCATCTCCGACAACGGGAAAGCAGATTCGGCGGCTTAGAAGTCATGCAATTGAAAAGTGGGGAGTCAAAGGTTATTCTCGGCGCCTATCACCCTCGGACGAACAGGCGGAGTAGAGGCGGTGAATAAGATCCTCAAACACACGATCAAAGCACGACTCGAATCCGAGGCAAGGAAGATGGGCGAGCGAGCTCCCGACGCGTTTTATGGTCCTACCGAACGACGACCCGCAATTCAACCGCGAAACCCGTTCGCCCTTACCTTCGGCAGAGCGGTAATTCCTTCGGAGATCGCCGTCCTCGGCCATCGAACCGAGCAGAGATGACGACCGACAACGATGTAGCCCGCGAATCGACCTAGACATGCTTGAAGAAAGGCGGTGACCTCGAAATGAAGAACACAATCCACAAAAGGAGAGCCGAGAAGTTCTTCAATTCAAAGGTCGAGAGAGAAGATTTCAAGTGGGCGATCTCGTCCTCAAGAAAATCCAAACCCATACGGGCGTCTTTGGTCCAAATCGAAGGACCTTTGAGTATCCAGATGGTTAACTAAAGGAGCCTACGAATCGAACATCCCGGTACTCCGGACCAATACCCCTGGAACGCCGTGCATCTGAAAAAATACTATCAGTGAAAAATTTGTATTCGATTTCAATGATGTACAGGGAATATAATGAGATTTTTTGTTATCCAATCTGTTATGGCGATCGCCCCACCAGGCATCGCATATCACCGACGATCGCTGATCACGACGATCCTAGGTAAAATTATTGCAGCCATGGTCCTGGAGGTCGATGGAACCGACAGCTTCGCCCATGCAAGGTTCCTTTGGGCTAAGATCGTCCGCCCTTCGTTTAAATACGAGGTCGACGTAGCCGAAGGACCCTCCAAAATAGTCAGTAGGCGCGATCGCACGTTCTCAAGGTACATCATCTAACATGGTGAACCCGAACAATGCGACGTGCCGTTACCCCCGTCTCAACGTACACCGTCGAGGATCGCCATCTTCATGGCGGGCCGAGGTGGAAGCAGAGCTGACAAGCCGCGGACGTGGTGTCGAATAAGCCGACAACACTCCGCGCAAGGACTCCTCCAGACCAAGATCGCCCGCCTTCCGTTTTAACACAAGGCAGGCGTAGCCTAACGGAGGACCCTCACAAAAAGTGAGTCGCAGGGTACTAAATATCCCGCGCACACGAAGACACGATTGGGGAGATCGGTCCATCGAACACCGCAACCACACATGACTCTTCAGAATCGGCGAAATGAAGATAGCTCGCCAGACAGACTAGTCTTTGTTCCCTTACTTACAATAGGTGAACAAAAACAAGGGGGCAGGGATAGGCCGAGCTACTCTCAAATACGATCGAACAAAGAGAAACCATCTTCGATCGGCTTCGCTCAAAAACATGCAGGGCGATCGAGATCGTCCGACCAAAATTACAAGTAAGAATTCCAATTCAAAACATGTCAATACTTTCAACACTCAGACAATCGGCCGGACGAACAAAAAATCGAAAGCAAATATACGCGTACTCGAAAAAATTGCACACAAATAGTCAAAGGCGATCGCATATAATGCATTACGCGGAATGAGAAAAGGAGTATTTTATTCATAGACACAAGCTTCATACATTTCAAGGCCTGAAGGCATTACAACAAAAAAGTACAAGTTACAGAGGAAAAACAAAAAGCCTCTCAAAGCCCCGCCTGCTGGTCTACGCCCTCGGGTCGCGGATCGGCTTGGGCATCGGCCTCGGGATGAATGAGTTTGCCGGTATACCAACTCAAGTCAATCCCGAGGTCGACCAAGTCAAGGATCGGAAGAGAGAATTCTGGATGCAGAGGATGCTTGGAGACATAGGATCTGAAGCTTTCCATCAGAGGACCGGTCTCGACCCCTGCCTTTTTAGCAACTCGGACAGCGTCAGCATAGGCCAAATAGTAAGCGAACTCGCCGACGTGCCCGACGTTAAGGTAGGGATCGACCTCGATCGCCTTACCGCCCTTTCAGATCCGCCGCCGTCTTCTCGACCTCCGCCAGTTCGGCCGCCTTGGCAACATTCTCGCCCCTGGCCTTCTCCAGCTCTCTCTTCGCCGCCTCCAGCTCACCACTGAGCCGACCCACCGCAGCCTTCAGCCCGGTCGCCTCCTCCTGCGAAGCCTCGAGCTTCTGGCGAGTCTCCTTCTCCTTATTACAGGATCGATCGGCTTCCTTGAGCGACTCGGCTCTGCTTCAATCGATCCACGTCCGCTTAGCCCGCTTGGCGGTCTCCTCATACTCTTTCTCCATCGACCGAATCCGGTTCGCATCCTCGATATTTACATTCCGGCGGTCTCGAGCTCGCGATGGAGATGAGCAGTGGAGGGTCGCCTCAAAATCCCGAGCACTGGGACGGCCATCGCCGCGCCCAAGAGCCGTGGCACGGTCACCGCATGGCATCTCCGGATCGCCGACGAGCGATCGCGTCAAGGTCGGCCGCCCAAGCCTTGGGCAGAAGTGATTGCCTCGCGAACGTAAGCGAGGACTTCGGCGAACCTTGTGGAGCCTTGCTCGACAGAAATCCAAGACCATGGGGCGACGTCCGGGTCGGCGAGGCGAACCTGCAGCCGCAAACCAAGGAAATCAAGGAGTTAGCCCATACCATGCTCGGAATGCCTAACTCGTAAAAATTTTGACCCACTTTTACTGTTGACCGGCTCGGTCGCGTCCGAAAAAAGGCTTGCCCCGGGGTGTCTCCGCATCGGCGATCGCCATCTTCTTCGCCGAGCTGCCAGATGACCGGGGTCCGGTGACCGAGGGCTTGGCGCCAGATCGCTCCATCATCGGGATGGCGGAGATAGGAGCCGCAGCGACCGGAGGCTCAAGAATCGATACGTCCGCCTCAGAGATCGACGGGGACTCCGACCACCGCCTCTTGCGGCGTTTGAGCTGTTCCTCCCCCTCGACCACCGGCTTGGCGACCGGCGCCTCAGCGGGTCTCGTCACCGGGGCAGGTTGTGACGTCGTCGCAGGGACGCGACCAGTCTGCTTGCCCAAATTAAGGCGACCAAGAACTCCCAAGTCCGACATAGCTATCTCTGGCGGAGGTTCGGTGATTCGGGGAAAATAAGCCTCTGTCAAAGAAAAGGTGCAAACAAGTTAGATAAAGTAAAACAACATCTTGGAGACGATCGTCAAAGAAAGGAAACACCACTTAACCTCATACCTTGAACTTTCAAGTGACGAGGGTAGCAAAACAAACGAGCCCCCAACCGATGAGCTTCAGTACCAAGCGATCGAACGTCAATAAAGGAGTTCGGCAACGCACGAATACGCTCCCAAACGATCAAGAAATCAAATGGGAGGTCGGTCATTTGGTACAAGAGGTCCTGCAAAAAGAAAACGAAATTAGATCAGTCCAAGACAAGCTCAATCAAAGGGAGAGTTTAAATCCTTACTCGGATTCCTCTCCCGGAAAATAGTGGGAATCTCCAACTCTTAATTCAGCCCTTCACTCAACGCCGATCGCCATGCCCCGCCGACCCAACACCATTTTGCCAGGTCGCCCTTGGTCTTATTCGGCACGCCAAGAACCACTCTCCCGAGTCGGCCCTGGATATGATAACCGCCGATCGTCCCTTTCTCAAGACCTAATTTAAACAGATAATTCATCTCCAGTAGCGCTAAGGTGACGAAATAACCGGTGACCGCCGAACAAGGTCAACGTGCGGATGATCTGCACCCAAGCATTCGGCGTCGATTGAAGGCGCCAAATTCCAGCGATCGGCAAATAGGAGACGGCGAGTGGCAACGGGAATCGAAGACCAGCCTCCATAATCATATCGTTGACGGCGACCATATCCTGGGCGGTTGGTCGGCGCGCTCATTCTCCAAAGGCACGTGAAGGGAGACGTCGAGGGGATGTGATATTTGGCCCTCCAGCGGCTCGGGTCATTCTTGGTCGCCGTACTCGGATCGCCGAGAGTCCACGGAGACGGGACGGCGGCCTGAAAGACCGTCCGATTCACATGTTTGTAAGGGTGAGCGGCGGAGTAGGCCTCGAAATCGAATTCCGGCAAGGTCAGTGATCGTTTCCATCATCGAGCAAAAGCCACATAGGAGGGGCCGAATCTGCTCTCTCTTTCCCGTGCCTCCCGCACTGCATCGTCTTCATCCACCGGCGAACCCCCCTCCGCCGTCCTCGCTACCTCGGCCTCGTTGAAAAGTTTTTCGAGTTCTTGGTGCAATCCCGCTCGAATAGCTTCAGTGCCGTCTCCATATCCACTCTAACGGGAACCTCCTCCGTTCGAGCAACGCGGCGTGGAAGAACTTCCGGTCTCGAAGGTTTTCGATCCTCCCGACATATTGGAAAGTAAAGATAAGGAGAAGGTTAAATTTAATCTTACCTAGAAAAAGAAGAAGATCGGCACTCAAAGGCTCGAGAAATTTCAGAAATTCGGCCATGGATGCTAAGTGCGTAAAAGTGAAGGAGAAGAAGCCCCCTTTTTATAGATGGGAACGAGGGCCTAAGTGCAAAAAGGAGAAACCTCGGGACCGAATCGGAACCGTCACATGGGGACGCATTAAATGCGGCCTCGAATCCCGCATACGCGTCTTTTCGAGGGCATGCCACGGTAACAGTCGACAAACCGTCGGATTCCCCCAACGGCGAGACGACGCGTGTCCCAGCCGCTTGTGAAAGGCCCGCCTTCTTTTCCCGCTGCTCCCGACGCGAAAGAAGGTCGTCCATATTTGAATTCAGATCGGCTGGTCGACTAAACATCGGCGATCGCCAACAGTGCCACCTCACCCCGTGTTTTCAACATCAAGGCGAGCTGGGGGGCAATTGTTGTGCGACGATTAACTCGCCAGAATAGGCGATCGGCGACCTCCCTGAAAAGTCAACCATAGAAGCCAAACTCCGGACGAACACCTAAAGTCCGGCATAATATAGCGATCGTCTTTTGGTAACCAGCGATCGTCTTTTGATACCTGGCGATCGTCTTTGTCTAACGGTTCAGAGGCGATCGTCTCATGCCACGTGGGGATACAGCATCCGTCAAAGTCGTCGAAGACCGAATCTTGGATGATGGCCCACCCGCGGATCTTCATAGGATACCAACAAAAAGGATCATTGACCCCAGCCTGTCACCTACCGCACCTACCGACAAGGCCGCCGAAAGGTACGAAGTGGACCCTCCTCGGACAGCGACTCGCGACGCGTGCTGGCTTCCCATTGGTTCACCCAGCTGGCCTCCAACTGCAACCTCGGACCTCAAGGGAATAGGCCCACGTGACGGGACGATCGGCCGTTTATTTTAATATAGAAAACGGCGATCGCCCGCGATCGCCCGAGGGATCCCAACTACTTAGTCCCCTATAAATAGAGAACTCACTGTTGCGGCCGAAGGGAGAATTCTACCACGAATTAAGTGCAAAAATACACACCAAAGAGAGAACAAAAGGCTCTTTCGGCAAGCACTAACATATTCATAGTGACATTCACACACATTCATCATAAATTCCAAGCAAGAACTCACAGATTCATCCCTCTGGTTCTTCCGGCAATCTACGCGCTCTAAAGCCTAGATAACTAGAAGCTTTTACACTCATTGTATTAGACTCTAACATTAATATTTGTACTCGACAGTATATTTATTAATAACATCTCGCGAGAGCATTCAAGCCCGGGACTAACAACCCCGGCAAATCTTGTGTTATCCATTTTCCCACGGAAGTGTTCTCGCATTTTGTTTGTTACTCGATCGTTCCAGCAATACTATCTCCGGATAATATTTTGGGTAACAACACCATGCAATCTGACTATCTCTGCAATAAATACTCGCGCCAATTTCTCGGGTCCCCAAGTATCTTTAATTCCTAGGAAATGAGCCGACTTGGTTAGTCGATCAACTACAACCCAAATCATGTTCATTCCCGTCTTGGTCCTTGGCATACTGGTGATGAAATCCATCGAGATGTCCTCCCACTTCCACTCAGGGATCGGAAGCGGCTTTAACATTCGGCGTGTCGGATGTTCAATCTTAACTGTGACAAGTCAAACACTTCGAAACGTACTCTGCTACGTCCTTCTTCATATTCCCCCACCAGAAGTTTTGTTTAAGATCCTTATACATTTTACTGCTGCCCGGGTGAATAGAATAGGGCGCGCTGTGAGCTTCCTTCAGAATTTTCCGTCTCAATTCCTCATTATCGGGAACACAAAGTCGACTCTGAAATCTCAGAACTCCATCATCTTGTATCACGAATCCTGGGGCTTTTCCTTTCTTTAATTCGTCACCTAACCGAAGGATCAGAGAATCGTTCAACTGCTTAGATTTGATCTCCTCGACTAGTGATGAAGTCAGTTCTATCACATATAGTTGCCCTTGGATTCCTGGTGCCCATACTTCAATCTCTTCGCGGATCAGTTCCCGTTGAATGCTGGTTTGGGATGTAAGTGCTTCCAACACTCGAAGAGAAACAGGTTTACGGCTCAATGCATCGGCTACTACGTTTGCTTTACCCGGATGATAGAGAATCTCCAAGTCGTAATCCTTGATCAATTCCAGCCACCTTCTCTGCCTCATGTTTAATTCTTTCTGACTGAAAATGTACTTGAGGCTCTTATGATCTGCAAAGATCTGACAATGAGTGCCGTACAAATAATGTCTCCAAATTTTCAATGCAAAGACTACAGCTGCTAGTTCCAGATCATGAGTCGGGTAATTAACCTCATACGGTTTCAACTGCCGAGAAGCATAGGCAATCACCTTATCTTTTTGCATCAACACACATCCCAGACCCTAATTTGAAGCGTCGTTGTATACCATGAATCCATCAGTTCCATCTGGTAACGCTAGTATAGGTGCTGTCGCCAGTCTCTTCTTAAGTTCATCAAAACCAGCCTGGCATTTCTCATCCCACGTGAACTTTTGAGTTTTCTGTAACAGCTGAATGAGTGGACGAGCAATTTTGGAAAATCCTTCTACAAAATGGCGATAATATCCAGCAAGTCCTAAGAAACTCCGGACTTCTTTCACGTTATTAGGAGCTTCCCATTCCAAGATTGCTTCGACTTTCTTCGGGTCCACCTGAACTCCGTCAGCTGATATCACATGCCCAAGGAAAGTTAATTCCCTAAGACAGAACTCGCATTTGGAAAGCATTGCATACAGCTGTTCCTTCCTCAAGGTGCTTAAAACCACACGCAAATGTTCGGCATGCTCCTCTGCGTCCTTCGAATATATCAAGATGTCATCAATGAAGACGACCACAAATTTATCCAAGTATTCTAAGAATACCCGATTCATCAATTGCATGAATACCGCAGGAGCATTTGTAAGTCCAAATGGCATCACTACAAATTCATAATGCTCGTACCGGGACCTGAAAGCAGACTTTGGTATATCCGATTCCTTAATTCTCAACTGATGGTATCCTGATCGCAAGTCAATCTTCAAGAATACCCTTGCCCCTTGCAGTTGATCAAACAAGTCGTCGATCCGAGGTATAGGATACTTATTCTTGATCGTCATCTTGTTGAGCTCCCTGTAATCAATACACAGTCGGAGGGATCCGTCTTTCTTCCGGACAAAGAGAACGGGCGCTCCCCAAGGAGAAACGCTAGGTTGAATATAACCCTTCTGTAACAATTCCTCCAGTTGCTTTTTGAGTTCATACATCTCGGTTGGCGCCATGCGATATGGTGCTCTGGAAATAGGAGCTGCTCCAGGCTCTAATTCGATAGTGAACTCCACTTCTCTCTGCGGAGGTAACCCAGGTAGTTCGTCAGGAAATACATCTAAGAACTCATTCACAACTGAAATAGACGAGAGCTCTACTCCTTCCTCTTTCCTCATGGCATAGCACCAAAGTCCATGACCTCCCTGCTTCAGTAATTTCACGGCTTTCATTGCTTTGATCAAATTTCCCGAGCTTCCCGGTCTCCATCCTCGGAATAAGTGTTCAGATCCGTCATCAGCAATTGTAGAAATGACTCTCTCTCGGTAATTCAGAATAGCTCCATAACGGTTGAGCCAATCGTCTCCGAGAATTAAATCGTCGCCGTAGATGTCAACTACAATAAGATTCGATGGACAATCTCTCCCTCCTATAGACACTAGAAAATCTCTAGTTTCTTGGGTTCCCACAATTCTCTCTCCGCTCGGCAAACCCACAACATATGGATCACAATCAAATAAGCACGAGATTTTTAAACGATTAACACAGTTCGATGATATGAAAGAATGTGTAGCTCCGGAATCGAATAAGACACTAACTGGTTGCAAAAGGATCTGAATCGTACCTGATGCAACAACAGTGTTCTGATCGTCTGATTTCCTCATCTCGTACAGGCGCGGAGGAACGGACCCAGCACTGGATGTCTCTCTCTTCCCAATATTTTGCTGCTGAAATCCACTCTGCTGCGTCTGGTTCACACTTATCTCCTTTGGAACTGGCGCTGGAGTGCGAGTACCAAAAGATCTAGTAGCAACTCCACAGAAAGCCGCACGGTGCCCTTCTTGCCCACAATCGTAACAAGTCACAGAAGATGCGGGGCAATCACGTCGAATATGCTCTGCTCGACCACAATTGTAGCATTTCTTTGATGCGTCCGAAACTGCTGATGTAGTCCGGAACTTCTTTCCACCTCTAGAAGGATGTGGAGGTTTCCTAGCCGAATAAAAGGAAGACTGGCCCTTGCGGGGCCCACCACTCTTGTTTTCTGAGAAGTTTCCGGTCACTTTCTGCTTCTTTGCTTCCGCTGATTTCTCCACCGCCGCCTCTTTCATGTCGTAGGCCAGCGCTTTGTCTTGATATTGTCGCAACGTAGTACACTCGAATCCGGACATGTACTGCTGAATCTCCGGCTTCATTCGCATATCAAAATGAAAAGTCTTTTCTGCCTCCGTTCTGACCAAGTGTCAGACACACGTCAGCTGATGATTAAAAGTTTTGATTATGTCTGTTACAGTTGCTTCTGAACTCTGTGGTGAGAAAAACTCTCGGATTTTTGCCTCTCTAACTGGACGAGGACAATACTGTGCTTCCATCATTAGTTTGAATTCCGTCCAATCCGCATTATGATCCTCGGGTCGAATAGCTTCCCACCAGTCAAAGGCCTCCCCAGTCAGAAAATACTGGGCAATGGGAACCTTCCGGTCCTCGGGACAGTTAATACCCGCGAATATTTTCTCTAACTCCTTTAGCCAATGATCCCAAGTAAGTGCCTCAGCAGATCCGTCAAACTTTGGCGGGTGCAATTTGACTACCTCAGCAAGCCATCTATCTCCCCGGTTATCCTCGTGGTGCTGCTGTCCCATCGCTGTCTGCATGCGGTCAACTACCTGAGCGAACTGGTTTATCTGAGCCACCACCTGTTGAAGCACTCCCGGCATGTTAGGATTTGCGTCGTCATTCGCCGATCCCTGCTGCCCTCCAGAATGGGAATCGGTTCTACTAGCCGATAATTCTGGGGTAGTTGCGGAGTCCTCCTGTCTCATATTTCCATGTCTGCGTCCACGACCACGTCCGCGTCCACGGCCTCCTCTCAACATACTAAAAACACAATTTTTCAATATCCAGGACAAAATTTTCAAAAATAAAGCCCGTCAATACTCACAAAACAGAATTAAGTAAAACGGTAGCACAAGAGGTTTGGAGACTTACAACCACGGTCCACATGACGACTTTTGGCTGAACAGTGATGTTACGAACGACTCGTAAATCCATAACGTAAACAGACCCAACTTAAAACCCGACTGCCAAGATATCCATGAATCTTAGCTCCGATACCATATTCTGTAACACCCCGAGATATTCGGAATAATTACAGCGCCGTAAACCCTTTAGTAAGGATTTACAAGGCTAAATAAAAGAAATGTAAATATAAGACATCAATACCACGGGAATTCAAGTTTACAAAACCGGTCCAACTGGTTTAACGAGTAATTAATACAACCATATCGAAATGATATTAATAAGACATGCGTACTCGAGTACTGAAATCAAACCAAGAAAAACAAATCACCAACAACAATAAACATCACTGAACCCCTTCGTTGTCACATCGGTACTGTGAGTTTCCCTGCTCCTCGGCTACCTGAACATCAAAACAAATGTCCACCCCCGGAGGGGTTAGCAAAACTATGCTAGTACAAGTATCATTTTAAACAAATCGAATATACATCAATAATACATGACAAGATACACCACACGGACTTCCGCTACCGGAATCCGACATTGCGAATCCAAAAGATTCCATTAACACAGCAAGGGTATTCCAATGATCCAACGCTCTCAGCATAGATCCCAATATGATCCCGTCGGACCAACACGAGGCGGAAATAACCCGTCCAATGATCCAGCGCCCTCAGCCTAGATCCCAAGATGATCCCGTCGGACCAACACGAGGTGGATATCCGATCCAGCGCCCTCAACATAGATCACACAACAAACACAAACACAACTCATGCATACATATATGCCAAATCGCCATGTCCATCAACATGAACATACAAACACGAGATAACGAATATCATGACAATTCAACGAAATAAATCTCATGTTCAACAACATGAATAACCACACGCATGCTCAAAAATACCAATATTAACACATTACGATACTTGCCTCGAAGATGGCAAGAACGAAACACTTCAATGATCTCAACACACTCGAAGGCCGCCTCCTTCGATCAACGTAGCAAGCTCGAACCTTAACAAAAGAAATGATATACAATTCATCTCAAGTCGAACGATTGCCTATCCATCCGGTCTACGGCCAAAAGCTCAAAATATGCAATCTGCCTGAACCACTTAGCGTACTCTACGTACTCTGCGTAACGTGCGCTAAGCCTGCCTGTTAACGTATGCTATCGTCTAAGTCTAGCGTACGCTAGCCATGCGCTGACAGTTCTCTCTGATCATCCGACTGACTCGACTGATAACATAACGTACGTTACGTGCCAAACGTAGCGTACGTTAACTTATTCCCGATAGCGCACGTTAACTTACGTATGTTAGCGTGCGCTAACCGTGTATGGCAGATTACTACTGGCAGAAAACTTGATCTAATGGTGATGAACTCATAAATTCTATGGTGACAATACATGTCATCCCCGTACATATCATGCTCATAAGGTTTTGTGAAAGTTCTATACGTACTAAATGACTATGAGATACAAGGATACGTATAATCATCACAACACCATAATTCATCTTTGATCTTCAAGGAAAATCCTAAGTTCAATCCGTTATGTGTCCCAAAACGTATGATTCCTTTATATAAAGGCATAAGAACTTGAAAATCTCCATATACTGGTCACAAATCGGTTTGAAGCTTCAGAATATGCTAGGAGTTCAAACACTAAGAGGTTCAATGGTTTATACGATGAATAAGTATCGAAACATCGAAAATATCCTTCTAACACATGATGTTCGACTTCTTATGAATCTAACTGACTAAGTAAATCCCAAAACATGATCAAAACGTCCTTCAGAATACTAATAATATTGGTGAAGAATCACCTACCTCAAAGTAGTGAAGAACAAGGAGGAAATTCGAAGCAATCCAACGCCGAAGGCTTGAACACCAATCCCCAATGATCTACAATCTTCAACACGAGCTAGGATGCCGGCAAGAAGTGTTTAGGATGAAGAGAGTGACTTTCTAAGTTCAAGAATTCGGATGGGGGAGTGAAAAGTCTGAAAATATGAAAAAGGATGCTGTCCTATATATAGAAAATGGTTATTAGCGCGCGCTAGTCCATATTCATAGCGTGCGCTAACGGCTGTTTGAAACGTTACTGATTCCACTGTACTCAGCCTTTAGCGTGCGCTATCCTCATATGAGTAACGTGCGCTAACGCGTTGACTTAGCTTTTTCCCAAAAGCCGTCCAGGTTCATCCCGACACAATCCGACCAAGATCCCCGACCTGATCTCACCTACCAACACGTCTCAATCATATTGACCACGTATAGCGTGCACTAAGGTCCCTTCACAGCGTACGCTATGGATCCAAGTTAGCGTACGCTACACTTAGTCGATAGCGTGCGCTACATGCGCAGAATCACAATTTAAATCACATTCATGAAATCATGCGCTCAACAATACCAGATTATGAAATACTGAGAATAATACTCGGATCAAAATGCAATAATTACAATATCACAAGTTCCAAATACATATCAGAAATCTCGGGTATTACAACTATATGATAAATTTCTACAATCATATATAATTTATTTCTTTTAACTCGACACCCCTACACTATTACAAGTCTACATGATTCTGGCCCTTCTCACCACTCTCTTTAAAGAGAATACAAGAAATGAATTTAATTTGCATCAAATAAGACTAAAGTGTATACTTGGGTGTACTTATAAGAAAGACACCAAGACTCCTTATATAGAATAAAGAAGGCTTTTCCCTTTCATTCTCAACTGATATGGGACAAAAATACATTCTTATAGCATAACCAATACTTCTCATCTTTATTCTCAACCGATGTGGGATAAAACACATCCTTCAAAACATAACTACTGTCCGAGAGCCATAACTCTTACGAACAAAATCTAAATATAATCTCAACTATTCATATTATACCAAACTATTTGGTGAACAACATATCCAAAATATAGCACAATCCAACGGTTAAATCTTCGGAAATCTACAAAATACCGAGACTTCTTAATATAAATCCGAAAACAGGAACCTCTCGTTCTTTTAATTATTACGCTCACATTGTACATTCAAACCAAATCTCCACCGTTCAAAGTATACTTTACGGTGTTGAGAACTGACTGCCAAAATTTCAGATTAATCCAACGGTTGTATTTCTGTAAGTTATGTCCATAATATTGCTGCAGGGGTGAATATCTTCACTCGTGAATTACAGTACAACTCTTCAAGAATCGAAATTAAAACCGAACGAAATTCTCTAGATGCTGATGGTAAGATAATATGAAGTACAACAAAAACTATATATGATAAATATTATCACACGACTGTTTCCATACGACGCGATTATATCTGATCGGATACGGGCCATGTCCGTTGACAGAAATTTCTGCAGATAGTTTCCACTGATTCGACCATAACTTTCTCGTCCGAACTCAGATTGACTCACCGTTTGGACCATCGGAAAGTTAACTTGATGATGTCTCAAACTTTTATGTTTCATAATTTTTGAAGTTTTTAAAATTGGTGGTGATTTTCCAAAGTCAAAACTTGTGCACAACACTTTCCAAAAATATCCAATCTTATTTTCACTAATACTTTCGGTAATTTTTCGTACTTTAAACCATCAAAGAACATAATTGAATCTTCAATATATCTATGAAAACTCAAGAATCCCTTACTTAATCCGGATAATTTCTCTAACCTTTTTCGAATAATTTATCGGAGAATGTAGCGTTGTACACCGCTGCATTCTACCAACGATTATTCGACGGGATTAGAAAATACCATCCGACATCTTAAATCTCATTCACATGAAATCACGAAAATAAATTCACCATATCAATATTCCAATAAAATCATCGAAAAAAATATTGCTTGAAAATTCAGGACATTACATACTACCCCCCTTAAAATAAGTTTCGTCCTCGAAAGTTGTAATTCTATCATAAACAATAGCTCAACCAGAGTATCCAAAAATCATTACGAAAACAATCAATCATCACCACAAGTGAATAACCAAAATAGTATACTTACAGGTGCGTGAAGCCGATGATCTCCCGTGATACTAGCATACGACTCCCTTACGAAGTCTCAACACAATACCAACAAACACCAATATCGCAGTTATAGAAATTTTTAAAATATCTCAAAAATTTTGGAACCTCCAAAAATCAGTTTGACTCAAAAGTCAGAAAAAATCATTTTTAAAAGTCACACTACTACCGTACTGGTAGAGCCACATAACACACATGCCCGTGTTTCAAAAAATCCAAGCTCCGATATCATCTTCTGTAACACCCCAAAAACCATCCGGGGATATTACAGTGCTGTGGGCCACGCGCCGGAACCCACCAGGCTAAACTTCATTTTCGCAAACATTTCAAATACGCCGACATGCGAAAGACGGTAATGTATTTTAAATAATTTTCAAAAATCCATTTTCCAAATACCATCACAAAATGAAATCATTTAAAAGTAGAAGGCAAAATGCCAAAATTCAACAGTTTCAAAATGTACGTTAAGCCACCACTTATACGTACCGATAAAATAGTTTAGGGAATCAGTTTTACGAAATAAACCCAAGTTGCAAAATGCCAAAAGGCCATTTTGAAATACACACGCAACAGATAAAAATCACAATAGGAAATACATTTGCAGCGGAAAAATAACCAGAAAAGAATACCCGATTCTCAAAAATAATGTCATAGTCAGTACCACCCAGGAAGCTCATCTCTCCACGACCGCTACTAGCTCGATCTCCGAGTACCTTAAAATAAAGCCCACGACGGGGTCGGCCACAATACTCAATAATGATAACGATCATATCACATAAATAATGACATACCAATGTAATTACAAGTAAGAATACTGTCAATGTAATCTTACGGTCATAACCTCACCGTCTCGTGATAATCCATATCAACCTAATACTTACCATAATCCACATTTCGCATTCTCAATTGTCGAAAGAAACTCAACTACAAACATCTGTACTGTAATCAAACAATACCAAGAATCCTCAAAACATCATCATAACTCATAAGCGTGAACTAATCCATTCGTGCCAAATCGTGTCCGTCGGATCGCACAATCAAATACCAATCCTGATAAGAACCAAACATACACAATACATTTGTAGATCAACTACCACAAAACAATGATAACAAGTCCCGAAAGATCGAAGTATAGTCCGAATGCTCATACAATCAATAACCAGATCAACTAATAACTCAATCGAGAATATCATCGACATGATAAATTCCAACACGATCAACAAAGAATCAACAATAACCGAGAATACCATCGACATGATAAACTCCAACACGATCAACAAAGGATCAACAATAACCGAGAATACCATCGACATGATAAACTCCAACACGATCAACAAAGGATCAACAATAACCGAGAATACCATCGACATGATAAACTCCAACACGATCAACAAAGGATCAACAATAACCGAGAATACCATCGACATGGTAATCTCCAACAAGATCAAATATAATGGATCTCAAATAAATAACCCCGACTGTCGAACATACCCCTCGGGCGTATGAGCAACCAGTCGCAAACCGTCGAACATACCCAACTATAAATGGAGGATGAACGATCAATAAATATGGCTCAAAGATGGACGTCAAAGTACGCCCGATCCGGAAATATGTCCGTGCACAGGCTACCTCGGGTATCGATCAAATACACGTGTGGTCTTGTACCTAATCAGTCTCACAAAGTACGTCTCGTGTGCACAACTCAATGTGAGGACATGAACCCATCACATGACTATACATGCCTGCCCTGAAAATCCTACACATAACCAATCGATACGCAGATATGACTCCAGATATATCACGATGCAACATGAAAACGAAACTCAAGGAATTACATATCCAATGAGGATCAAAAGACTCACCGAAATGAACAATGACACACGGATAATGAAAAATCGACACGATCGACAATATCCAAAACAACCATCCTGGGATCACAATTCCCAAAGAATGATCAACACGATCAACAATCTCAACACCACATTCCTATAATCAACACAACCATCAATACCAAACAATGGTCCTGGGATCAACATCCCTCAACGAAACAATCAACACAACCATCAATACCAAATAATGGTCCTGGGATCAACATCCCTCGATGAACAGCCAATACGAATCTCATTATACGAAACCTCAACATACAACATATACAATAACTCAACAGAAATAATTATCCTCATAACTGAACCACACTTAACTTACCTCAACGCCGAAGATAACTCCTTTCCACGATCAAATGTCCGTGAACGAATACCCAGCTATTCAAAGAACCTCAAATGAAATACAGTCAATTCAGTACCAATAAACCATTATTCCGATATAAATATCATCACGATAAACTACCCTCGATATCCGACAATCCATAACACAGATCGAAGATAACCCACATCTCCGTCTTCACCAAACACATTTAAATCATACACATTATGATTTAATCAATCAAGGCACAACCTACAAACTATTATCTCCACAATTCATATTTATAATATCATTGCTATATGAATCATAAATGAAATGAAATCGAAACCATTCATTAAACATTATGAACCGAACAAGTATAAATTGTTAGGAGTATGCCCTCGAATGCCACTCAGAGGATGTTGAGTGAGGGCATTGTACTTGTAATTATGTAAATCATTTATATAAGGCAATGAATGTTTCTTTATTTATTGGTAGTTACTGGCATTCCTAACTCGTAAATATACATATAGAAACTAGCCCATGTATTTGAGAGAAAAACGTTCCACTCCTTATTGGATAAGGGGGTAGGCACTGGAAAGGTTTATAGCTCAAATGCTTAATCGTTCACAAGTCGATGAAACTTGACTGGGCGTTAAGTTTATGTGAAGACTTGTATGACATGTTCTTTGACATGGAGAGTGCCTGTCGAATGCTAATGGTTAGTGGGAGCACACGTTGTAGGTATGCTAATTAGATATGTGTACTCGAATCGACTCACCCTCGATTCGTCACATGGATTTCACTCTGGGACAGTCAATGACGGAATCGAAAGGTTGTGATAGGTATTCGTGAACCTTCGACTTGAGGATTTAGTAGGGATGTGCTTGTGACGTCAAGATTTTCATTAGAGTAGTTCGACCCGGTAAACCGGAAGTTGGGGGTCAACCTCGACGTGCATCTTGACGGTCAAGTAGCAGGTCCTACTGAATACCAAGATAGAATTCTTTCTCCCGTTAGTGAGCGGGTTATATGTCCTATGCGGTTATTGGCAGATGAGATCAAAAGTCTTTGGCCAAAGCATTGGAGCTAGTTGTATTGGATACACGAGATATCGATGATCTCGATTTGCATTAATGCATGCATAACGTCAAGTACATATAGGGTTTGGCTGACCGTGACCCTTTATCTTGATCGGGACATTTGAAAGAAGGGTTTATACGTATATTGGTATTCACGACAGAATGGTTCTTGAATGATCCCAATAATTCGTTCTCAGTTGGGGTACAGTGTAGGCCGCGAGGCTGGCTAGGTGGTGCTACTACTCTTTGGTTCCTCCCATTGCTGACTGAGACGGATCTACCGAGTCGCACAATAGGATTGACGATGGAATGAATCGAGCTTATTCTCTCATTATGAATATTAGATATTGGATATCTAATTTTGGGACATTGGATGTCTATATTGATTTATTGAATAAATTAATTTACAGCCTAATGAATTAAATAAATTACTGGATGATTAATTTAATTCATGAATATAATTATTTATTGGAGAAATTAATTATGTTATTATGTATTTGATATGATTAATTAATTAGATTAATTGACTGACATAAATACATCGTAACGGAATTAGAGTTTATCTGTTTGGGCTCACGGGAGTCCAAAACGAACCAAACTCGTCCTTTTTTTCATATGGACGCCCACCTACTCTTGGTCATAGTCTTCACCTTTTTAAAGGTGGAAGACAAATGACATGATGAGGGAATCTCTATTATGAGATAGAGTAGGTGTTATTATTCCTTTAAAAGGGAATAAATTAATATGGAAGAAGTAGAATAAGATGAGGAGACAACTCACTTGTGAATGTGATTTTGAATCACACGGCTCATCAAGCTAGAGAGAGAGAGAGAGAGAGAGAGGGGGGAGAGAGAGAGAGAGGGGGGAGAGAGAGAGAGAGAGAGAGAGAGAGAGAGAGAGAGAAAATAAATTTTCTTGGTCTTCTTTATCATCTTCTTCTTCTTCATATCTTCTTGGTGGTTCTTGGAGAAAATTCAAGAAATCAAAAAGAGAAAGTGAGTTATACACTTAGCGTGTTATAATCATAATCGAAAGATTCATCATCCTAGCTCTAGTCATATCCTTGGTGGATAGCGAGGTGATCGTCGTTCCGTTCGTTTCTCCGGCACGTGGCAAGTAGAGACACGGTGTTTTCGGCATTGGATCATCCAAGAGCTTGGAGCGGATTGGATTCGTGGAGAACAACTAAAGCTTGGGGAATCGCTCAAGAGAAGGAAATCATTTAATCAACGAACTACAAGGGTATGTTTCTCGTATCTTCTTGTGCTTCGTTTTCAATATTCGTATATACGTAGCTCGATCGATCCTCGTAGGGTTTCAGATCGAATTAATTTTCATTTTACCGCTGCCGCTGGGCCTTCGATTTAGGCACCGAATCCCAACATTGGTATTTAAGCATAGGTCTTGCGATCGTATATACGATATTGGCATTTGGAATGCTTGATGAGATGGTGAATGATTTGGAATTATTTATAGTCATAATCGTGGTATATGTTTTTCGTTCGTTATAGTTGTATTTTTCGTAAGTTTGTCTAAATATAAATCTTTAATTTTTGGGAAATGTGATTTACATTGAAAATATGAATGTTGGAAAATATATATTGGATATCCGGTCGAAAAACTAGCCCCGAATATCTAGTCGGAAAATATAAATCTTTTAATTATTACACTCACATTGTACATCCCCAATCTTCACCATTCAAAGTATACTTTAAGGTGTTGAGAACTGACTGCCAAAATTTCAGATTAATCCGACGGTTGTGTTTCTGTAAGTTATGTCCGTAATATTGCTGCACGGGTCAATATCTTCACTCGTGAATTACATTACAACTCTTCAAGAATCGAAATTATAACCGAACGAAATTCTCTAGATGCTGATGGTAAGACAATATGAAGTACAACAAAACTATATATGATAAATATTACCACGCGAATGTTTCCATACGATGCGATTATATCGGATCGGATACGGGCCATGTCCGTTGACAGAACTAAATTTTTGCAGATAATTTCCACTAATTCGACCATAACTTTCGCGTCCGAACTCAGATTGACTCACCGTTTGGACAATTGGAAAGTTAACTTGATGATGTCTCAAACTGTTATGTTTCATAATTTTTGAAGTTTTCAAAAATTGGTGGTGAGTTTTCAAAGTCAAACTTTGTGCACAATACTTTCCAAAAATATCCAATCTTATTTTCACTAATACTTTCGGTACTTTTTCGTACTTTAAACCATCAGAGAACATAATTGCATCTTCAATATATATATGACAACTCAAGAATCCCTTACTTAATCCGGATAATTTCTCTAACCTTTATCGAATAATTTATCGGAGAATATAACGTTGTACACCGCTGCATTCTACCAACGATTATTCGACGGAATTAGAAAATACCATCCGACATCTTAAATCTCATTCACATGAAATCACGAAAATAAATTCACCTTATCAATATTCCAATAAAATTATCGAAAAAAATACTGTTTGAAAATTCAAGGAAAATTTCAAAACTCACTCAGCAGTTTGAATCATTTGAAATTAAATCCATGAAAACACTTGAGGTATCCTCATTGAGTTCTTGGTGTGGATTATCAACATCAATTCGTGTTCTTCGTCATTAATTCGAGGTATTTTCTTGATTCTTCGGAGTTGATCTTTTGGGAGTTTTATTCTTGATTTCGTTTTCCATCCAATTTTGGTAAATGGATTGATGTTAGATTTTGTTATTAAACATGTTTTATGGATTGTATATCCATATCTTCGGTTCGTTTTAACCCGAAGGGTGATTTCGGTGTTCTTGAGGTGTAGTGAACATTTGATGTTCGATCAAATGTTCGAATGAATTTTCCTTTGATATTTTATTGTAACTCCGTTGTTTTTGGTCTTGATCCTCATCGTAATCATGTTTTATTGTTCCTTACGGAGGATTATAGGTGCTCGAGGATTCTGAGTTAAATCCCGTTTGGTGATTGATATTCCGTGTGGTGTTATTCTCGTAGTATTCGCGGTGCTATCATGTTCTTGATAGTGTTCGGGAGTTCACTCTGAGATTGATGATGATAAAGTGCCCAAGAATTTGCCCAAAAATTGCCCAAGGAGAGGAGAAATGAAGAGGAGGATGAAATGAGCTTCCTTCCTCCAAAAATCCGCTGAAAAGGGGGTGATCTGACCCGTGTGCCGCGGCCCGGACTGAGTGTTCTGCGGCCCGCGGACAAAAAAACGCCCAGACAATGGCTTAGTGACGCGGCCCGCAGTACAGCCGGCTCCACCATCATAAGGCACACGGTACAGTCTTAGCTATTTCGACCATAACTCCTTCGTCCGGACTCCGATTGACTCACCATTTAAACCATTGGAAAGCCAACTTGATTCTCTATAATACTGAAAAGATTCAGAACTTTTGGAGTTTCCAAGAATTGATGGTTATTTTACAAAGTCGAACTCATACCTGGAAAAGTTGCTTAAGAACACGGAACTCAATAAAACGATACCGAAACGAACTCGGATGACAAAAAGTGTAGAATTAATCATTCTCGAAATGGCAAAACGGTCGCAATGGAGTCTCTAAGATGGACTTCCGCCAAAAATATAAAATTACCGGAAATCGAAATTGCGGATATTACATACTACCGTCCTTAAAAGAAGTTTCGTCCCGAAACTTAAAACTAGTAGGGAGAAGCAATATCCCGCCAGGAAAACTCAACGAGATACACAAGAACCGAAAACTCACGCCCAACGGTGAAACGTTACAAGCCACGCAAAGAAACATACGGCGTGAAAACATGCTCCACGACGACCATCACAACGCCACAGGCAGAGGCATAATAAAACCATCAAGTGACAAGCGTCATCAAACAGATAATACAATCAAGTCAATTATCCGAAAAATCACAAAACAGGAGGTACTAATGCAAGAAAACATGCACAGTCAAGAAGACAGAAAATAAACACAAAACGGTACACAAGGACAATCACAACAATTCGGACTACGCCGAAATCCTCAAAAATGACACTAGGCATCTCCGTGTCCTTTCGGATCATAGACGCAACCTCGACCCCCAAATCTCTCAGCTACCGACTCGTAATGCACGGCTCGGTGACCCACCTGGCCACACTCGAAACAGCTGACTAACGGTGAACGACAATTCTCCGCGGTACGAGATCAAGCAACAACAGTCAGACAACCACGATCGAACGACAATAATCGAACAATAATGATCGAACAACAATGAACGAACAACAACGATCGAACAACAACAATCGAACAACAATGATCGAACAACAACGATCGAACAACAATGATCGAACAACAATGATCGAACAACAACGATCGAAAAACTATGATCGAATGACAACGGTCGAACAACGACTCCGAAGTTCACACTTCAACTCAAGACATTAAAAGAGCTGGTAGAAACTAAAAGATGTTACCTTCAAACAAGGTTCACAAGAATCGAACCGAACTCGGAAAAGTCGCAACGATAACCAGATCGATCCAAAACAAGATCACGGCTCATTCGAATGATAAAAAACCAAAACAGAGAGCAAGTTCAGAAAGTATCAACGAACATGGGCGATTCGATAGATTTGAGAAAGAGAAAATGCAGAAGTTAAAAAAATTTATACGGGTATTACATCCAACCTCTTATAAAAGGAATGTCGTCCCCACAATTCACAACAACGGAAGCAAGGTAACAAACATAAAAATCAACCGAAAAAAACATCTTTCAAAGGCCTCTCAAAGTCGATCCTGATAACTGTACTGAAGCTCGTACCCCGGAAGACTCGGTAATCAATTCGCAAAAATGGATTCTGTGACCCTCGAGTCCGCACTTGAAACGCGTTACTGGCGAGAAGGACAATTTATACGTACATGCCCCAGCACATTACAGTCGAAGCACCTCGACATACCGAATATGCAATTGCTAGGTACAATGGAATATAACGTCGCAAAACAACATACCGGAGATGCCAACTCAGCACAACCTATCAACGTAAAGCAACTCACATACACAGAACCATAGCAACGATGGCATATATTCGGTGATTTCAATAGTTCGAACGATAACCAACGCACAGTTACAAAACATCATGAAACAATCACAGATGTACACGATCATACAAACCCAAGCTCTAACAGCTCGCACAAGTGTGATAACACGCAAATCACCCCGAAACGACAACATTAAAGATCAACATCACACCTCTCATATAGGGTTAACACAACAAATGCGTGGCGAACGACTCAACACTCACACCACCAACGACAATGCGAACATCATACATATATTCCCGTACCGCAAACAGGAATGATAAGTTTTAAAAACGAAAACCACCCTTTTGAAAATAATTTGGAAACACCAGTTGATTTTGGGTATCGCCTTTGAAAAAGTAGTACAAAAATTGCTATCGAGACTTTGAAAAACCATCTTGCGTTGGATCAAAATGAGGACACTTTTACTTTAAATTAAAACTTTCAGAAATATTTGACCTTCGGGTCTAAGCAAATGCGTTTCTAAATTACTGAAATATCTAAAAATATTTTGGTCCTCAAAGTTGAAGAACTTTGAAACATATAGTTGCGCTAGTAGGCGCCTCGAAAATATAATTCATTTAAAAATACGTCTCGAAATTTATTCTCTATGATGCTCAAGGTTTTCAAAAATCTATTAGGCTAGAAAGCCCAAAAACTCACATGTAACAACATTCGTTTACACATCTCATAGCACACGTGTAAAGTCGTTTCGAAATCAAAACAAGGCATGTCTTTTCCGGAAAACAAACAGTCAAAATATCACAGTCATAAGGACATAAATAGCGACAACCCTCCTCATATAACCGAAATATGAGAGTCACATAAACACATATCACGAAACCAAGAATCTACATAAAGATCACTAATCATACAAGTGGCTCGTGCCACACGAGGCACAACACAAAGAAGGGAGACTTACATCCACAGGTCGCACGAAGATGATGATCGCCCCACGGTACTAATCACGACCAACAAACTCTGACGACGCATCGTGACATGACTCAGTCAGACAAAATCCGACGAGACAAAACTCAACAGACACAATTTGACCCGGCAGCCTAGGTTTCCACAACCTAAGCTCCGATACCATTTATATAACACCCCCAATCCGCTCAGGGATATTACACGCCGTAGAACCCTTCCTCGAGGATCTACCAGGATCGTAACAAAATCGAACGTCTCAATAATGCCTTTAAGGCTAAAAATGACTCAGTACACCGATTTGGTCTTTCAATAAAAACATACAACTCAATCTCAATATATGCCCACACAGGGGTCAAATACAAAATACTCCCGTACAACGGGGAAAATATTGCAGCGGAAATAACGTACAACTGAACCAATACAACAATAAACGGGTCCTCATGTGATTAGTATCGATCATCTTTCATCATCCTTCATGCCGACCCTGTGCTATGCTCCCCAAAACCTGAATGCAATACAAACATCCACCCCCCGATTACTCAGGGGTTAGCAAAATTCTACTATTTTGCTAGTGCAAGTACAAAGAGCAAAATACGAGTCATACAATTCAAGTTCCAAGAATAACAATAATTAGGAATCCTCAAAGATTCGAACACAATGAAAATACTTCCCGAAGCAAGAGTTTGGGTAAAACATTCCAAAATTGAAAAATCACAATTCAAGAGAACAATTTATAAAATGGTTTAATAAGCCATCAAAAGTTTTAATAGAAAAAAATTTAGGATTATCGAATCCTTCTCTTTCCAAAAATCAACGGGGGTCACAGCCCAAAGGTTTTGTTTTCGCAAATAGAAAACCAGCAACAATTCACGGGGTTAAAACCCACCTCACGTGTCCTCGACGGACATAAAATCAACACAACATAATCACCCAAAATACGCAAATCTTGGTCACACAAATACAACACCAACTCGTGAATCCAGGGCTATACCATTGGATTTCCTCGAGGCCTCGTCGGACCCTTCCGAGGTGAGCAAAATACATTCACAAATCATATACACACCAACTCGTGAATCCAGGGCTATACCATTGGATTCCCTCGAGGCCTCGTCGGACCCTCCCGATGTGAGAAAAATACATATACATCACACCGTGAACACATGCCACATCATCTCACGGTTGGATCAATCACTTGTTGTCGCCTGACCATATGATCACATGTCATATGTCACCGCAGGTCTTGTCTTAGTCTCTCACGGTTGGATCAATCACTTGTTGCATCCTGACCACATGGTCACATGCCATGTGTCACCGTAGACCTTCGACCATATCCACACATTCACACAAATAACATAGCACGTCAAGGATATCCGAACAACTCACCCAAAGGCAATAAACACATAGCACAACACAAGTGTCAAATCACAACACACCGAAATGAGATAATATAATCATATATATTATCAAAGCACAACAACAACACCAAGCGTATTCATAGGGTTCACTTAACCATTCATGAAACACACCATTCACAAAATACACGCGTTTTGAAAGTGAGCCCTTAACAAGGCTAAATCGAATCTTTTGAAAGTTCATCTCAAACAATCAAACAAACATACCAAGACAAATCACCAATCGTTATATCCACAAAACGAGAGATGTATGGACAAGGTACTTGCCTCGAAGCCACGATCGAAACGAGAAGATGGATGGGATGCGGTCGAATAGCCCCGAACTCCCAAACACTATCAAGAACATGATAGCACCGCGAATACTACGAGAATAACACCACACGGAATATCAATCACCAAACGGGATTCAACTCGAAATCCTCGAGCACCTATAATCCTCCGGAAGGAACAATAAAACATGATTACGACGAGGATCAAGACTAAAAACAACAGAGGTTACAACAAACTATCGAAGGAAAATTCATTCGAACATTTGATCGAACATCAAATGTTCACTACACCTCAAGAACACCGAAATCACCCCTCGGGTTAAAACGAACCGAATATATGTATATACAATCCATAAAACATGTTTAATAACAACATCTAACATCAATCCATTGTTAGGAGTATGCCCTCGAATGCCACTCAGAGGATGTTGAGTGAGGGCATTGTACTTGTTATTATGTAAATCATTAATATAAGACAATGTGTGTTTCTTTATTTACTGGTAGTTACTGGCATTCCTAACTCGTAAATATACATATAGAAACTAGTCCATGTATTTGAGAGCAAAACATTCCACTCCTTATTGGATAAGGGGGTCGGTACTGGAAAGGTTATAGCTCAAATACTTAATCGTTCACAAAGTCGATGAAACTTGACTGGGCGTTAAGTTTATGTGAAGACTTGTATAATGTGTTCTTTGAAATGGAGAGTGCTTGTCGAATGTTAATGGTTTGTGAGATCACACGTTATAGGTATGCTAATTAGATTAGTATACTCGAACCGACTCACCCTCGATTCGTCGCACGGATTTCACTCCGGGACAGTCAATGACGGAATCGAAAGGTTGTGATAGGTATTCGTGAACCTTCGACTTGAGGATTTAGTAGGGATGTGCTTGTGACGTCAAGATTTTCAATAGGGTAGTTCGACCCTGTAAACCGGGAGGCGGGGGTCAACCTCGACGTGCATCTTGACGGGCAAGTAGCAGGTCCTACTGAATACCAAGATAGAATTCTTTCTCCCGTTAGTGAGCGGGTTCTATGTCCTATGCGGTTATTGGCAAATGAGATCATAAGTCTTTGGCCAAAGCATTGGATCTAGTTGTATTGGATACACGAGAGCTCGATGATCTCGATTTGCATTAACGCATGCATAGCGTCAAGTACATATAGGGATTGACTGACCGTGACCCTATAACTTGATCGGGACATTTGAAAGAAGGGTTTACACGTATACTGGTATTCACGACAGAATGGTTCTTGAATGATCCCAATCATTCGTTCTCAGTTGGGGTACAGTATAGGCCGCCATGCTGGCTAGGTGGTGCTACTACACTTTGGTTCCTCCCACTGCTGACTGAGACGGACCTACCGAGTCGCGCAATAGGATTGACGCCGGAATGAATCAAGCTTATTATCTCATTATGAATATTAGATATTGGATATCTAATTTATTGGGACATTGGATGTCTAAATTGATTTATGGGATAAATTGATTTACGGCCTAATGAATTAAATAAATTACTCGGTGATTAATTTAATTCATGAATATAATTATTTCTTGGAGAAATTAATTATGTTATTTTGTATTTGATATGTTTAATTAATTAGATTAATTAAATGATATAAATACATCGGAACGGAATCGGAGTTTATCTGTTTGGACTATCGGGAGTCCGAAACCGACTGAACTTGTCCGGCTCCTTCCAGATGGCCGCCCCAAGTCACCTATTACCTCCATTGTCTTGGTCTTCACTTGGTGGGGTACTAGCTTTGTGACAATTCAAGGGGACAATATATCACTTTTGGTGATTTTGTCAAATGGGAGGTGATTTGTTAAGATATGAGGAGAATATAATGTGAAGACTATATCTCCATTGAGACGCATGGTAGACTCACGTTTTTGGATGTGTAAGGAGAGAAGAAAAGTTTTTTCCAAGGCTTCACATATTCATAATCATATTCACAAAATATTCATAAGTTTTTCTTGGAGAAAAATATTTGTGAGATAGAGAGATTATAGATTAAACACTTAGAGTGTTGTAATCTTGTTTTTGCAAAGCTTCTACAACCTTGTTCTAGCCGTATCCTTGGAGGATAACGAGGTTTAGTCATTCCGGTCATTTCTCCGGCACGTGGCAAGTAGAGACGCGGTCCTTTCGGCGTTGGATCATCCAAGAGCTTGGAGCGGATTGGATCGTAGGGAAAGCAATCTAAAGCTTGGGAAATAGCTCAAGAGAAGGAATCCATTTAATCAACGAACTACAAGGGTATGTTTCTCGTATCTCTTGTGTTTCATATTATATTCGTATATACGTAGCTCGATCGATCCTCGTAGGGATTCGGATCGAATTAATTTTCGTTTTACCGCTTCCGTTGGGCCTTCGTTTTAGGCACCGAATCTCAATAGTGGTATCGGAGAGTAGGTCTTACGATCGTTTATACGATATTGGCATTTGGAATGCTTGATTAGATGGTGTATGATTTGGAATCATAATCGTATTAATCGTTGATTTTCTATTGTTCATCCAAAAATTATTTTTTTATGATTTTATGTTACAATGTAAATCTATTTTTCTTTTGAAAAACTGATTGAAAGTGTAATATAAAGATTAGAAAAATATTATTTTTGGAATCGGGATGAAAAACGGGCCGAAAACGTAATCGGACCCGGCAGCCTGGGGCTGGCCGGGCGCTACCTCGCGGTCCCAGGCACCGGATCGTGATCTGGGCCTGTGATCGGCCAGCTCAGGCCGGGCAGGTTTGACACTGTGCCGGCATGGTCTCGGTCCTGCCGGTCACTTCCGCCTCGCCGGAGCTCACAGCAAGGTTCTACGTGTTTTTCGACTCTGTTTTTTATATTTCGTTCGATAATTAATTTCCCACAAATTAAATTGGATTTAATTGACTAAAATTTAATTATGGTAGTTTTATTCTTAGGGGAATTAATTTAATGAAATATTTTCTCGTCCGGAACAAGTTAAAATTGATGGTTGTTTGAATTAATTGGATTAATTCATTTTGGATGAATCGATTGGATCGGTTCGTATTGTTGATTGGGTCAATGTATCTCTACGCTTTCCATTTATATAGTATTTATTGGATGAATGCTTTTGAATGGGGATGTGGTTCATGGACTTAGTTTTTTGAATCGTTCGATTTTTATTCGATTGGGTTGTAAAGGCCGTTTTGAGCCTATTTATTTTACTAGAAATATTTGTATCTAGGATGCAATTTTCAATGTAAAATTTATATGTAATGACGAAGACCGGAGGAAGATCTGTTTCAAGAAGACGAAGATTCAAGATGAAGACTTGTAATTAGATTACGAAGTTTTTGTTTTCTAGGAACGGTCCATGAACCACATGTTGGTAGCAACTAGGTTGTGAATGGTTGTTTCATATTGTATAAATGCCACAAACGCGCTTAAATGAATTAATGTGCAAAGTGTAACATTAATCACGAAAATTCTCCCACGACAAATTATTAAGTTATACGGTTTCAAGGTTTTCCTTCCCTCCATCGAGCTTTCGGGAAATTGAAATCCAAACCGGATGTTCTATGCTTCCGAGTTATTGGGGTAGTCGTTCGGGGAGGACGGATAAATTATCGGGAGCGCATTGGATGCCTTCGGTTGGAGCAAATTTTATCCCAAGAAACCTGATAGGTTGCCGGATAAGATTCAATTGTGAAACTGATTTGCGTCGATGGTATAAACTTAACTTGTTCACGAACCATAGAAACCGTATAGGTTGAGGGGAGTGAACAAGGGGAAAAAGAAGATCGAATCATCCACTAGATGGGTTGGTGTTGGACACCACTTTATGAAAATTAATAGACTAGAAACCTGTTCGGTCGCCCTCTATTAAGATTTATAAAGAACTCGATCACCACTATGAAGTAGAGCGGCGATACTTCCGGATTTCACATGGGAGTGTGTTATTCTGATAAAAATAGTGGGAGATGGGTAACAAGAATAGAAAATACCTCAATTCTATACTCAGAACATAATTAAACGAGTCACTAATTAATCTGTCGTACTTAATGCAGACATAACTCTCAATATGACTATGAATCCACTCGCAATTCTACTCGAGAAGAATACCCTGATTGGACCTAACTTTGTGGATTGGCTCCACAATCTGATGATAGTCCTCAGTATAGAGGCACTGGGATATGTCTTGGAGATAGAAATTCCAGCGCCTCCAGTGCGGACAAGAGCCAATCAGGAAGAGATTGAAAACCACAAAAAGTGGGTTAAGGACGACGTGAAAGTCCGTGCATATATGATGGCTTCCATGTCTAGTGAGATTCAGAGAGCTCATGAAAAAATGACTTCTGCTAGGCAGATTCTATCTCACTTAACCGAGCTTTATGGTGAGCACAGTCGAACTGCTAGATATGAGATATCCAAGCAACTGTTCGGTTCAAGGATGAAGGAAGATGAGAAGATTGGGGACCACATCCTCAAAATGATATCCATGATCGAGATATTAGAGGCTCTTGATTTTAAGATGGATACTTCTCTTCAGACCGACCTTATCATACAGTCTCTCCCTGATTCCTTCTCACAGTTTGTTATGAATTTCAACTGCAATGAGATTGTGTGTAACTTAGCTGGGCTAATGAACAAACTAGTGACCGCTCAGTCTCATATGAAGACTCCGCGGATGAAGGAGTCTGCCCTTGTGATTTCTTCTGGACTTCGGAGGTCTAAGGACAAGAAGAAAAAGACCAAGAAGCAGACAGGACCACAAGCCAAGGACTTCAGGGGAAAGGGCAAGGTCCTGATGGTTCCGAAGAGCAAGAAAAAGGACGCTTGTCTCAAGTTCGGTGAGCTGGGCCACTGGGCTAGAGACTTTCCGATTCTTCATGGCACTTCAGGTACAGAACTTTTAGTTTTGGAAACAAATTGTTCTGCTACTGTATTTTCTACTTCCTAGATACTGGATTCTGGTGCTAGTTCTCATATTTGTACCGTGAATCAGGATCTGGAACAAAGTAGGAAGCTTGGAGATGAAGAAGTTATGATCACTATCGGAAGCGGGCATAAGTGTCGAGGCAACCGACATAGGATCACTTTTTTGGATTTAGAATCCGATTTTGTTTTTAGAAGATGTACTTGTTTTGCCCAAGGGGCATAAAAATATTGTATCCATTCCGGTCATGGATCGGAAAGGCCTTTTCATTTTTCATTGGTGAGGATTCCTGCAAAATTTATTTTAGAAATAAACTCGTGGAAACTGCTACATTGTTAAATAGATTGTATCATCTAAACCTCAGTAACAAAGTCATTGTGAATACTGTGACTAGGAAGCGTGGTAGGGATGAAACCAATCAGGTTTTGAAATGGCATCTTAGACTTGGTCATGTTGGTTAGACCAAAGTTTACAAAATTGAAAAAGATGAAACTCCTCAGGAGACACCTGTGCAAGAAATTAGAACCAAACCTTCTAAAACACAAGTACAACCACCTCGTAGGTCTAGTAGGGTGTCTCAATTACCTAAGAGGTATAGGTTTATACACTTGGAGGAACTGGGTTTTCCACGAGGTTCCAGGTGATAAACAAGAGACCGACCCGCGACCAATGACCTAGCAATGGTGGATGTAGACTCCATGAAATGGACTGTAGCAGTCTTCATATAGTTGGGACCTTCGTTTTAACGAGACAGTCAAAGGGATTGACTACGTGCAAAATGAAGAGGAACCTTGTGTATACAAGAGGGTTATGTTAGGAGTATGCCCTCGAATGCCGCTCAGAGGTTGTTGAGTGAGGGCATTGTACTTGTAATTATGTAAACCATTTATATAAGGCAAATGAATGTTTCTTTATTTACTGGTAGTTACTGGCATTCCTAACTCGTAAATAAACATATAGAAACTAGTCCGTGTATTTGAGAGCAAAACGTTCCACTCCTTATTGGATAAGGGGTCGGCACCGAAAGGTTTATAGCTCAAATACTTAATCGTCATGAAGTCGATGAAACTTGGTGGCGTTAAGTTTATGTGAAGACTTGTATGACGTGTTCTTTGACATGGAGAGTGCCTGTCGAACACTAATGGTTAGTGGGAGCACACGTTATAGGTATGCTAATTAGGTTAGTATACTCGAACCGACTCACCCTCGATTCGTCACACGGATTTCACTCCGGGACAGTCAATGACGGAATCGAAAGGTTGTGATAGGTATTCGTGAACCTTCGACTTGAGGATTTAGTAGGATTGTGCTTGTGACGTCAAGATTTTCATTAGAGTAGTTCGACCCTGTAAACTGGAAGGCGGGGGTCAACCTCGACGTGCATCTTGACGGGCAAGTAGCAAGTCCTACTGAATACCAAGATAGAATTCTTTCTCCTGTTAGTGAACGGGTTATATGTCCTATGCGGTTATTGGCAGATGAGATCATAAGTCTTTGGCCAAAGCATTGGAGCTAGCTGTATAAGATACACGAGAGCTCGATGATCTCGATTTGCATTAACGCATGCATAGCGTCAAGTACAGATAGGGTTTGACTGAAAGTGACCTTATAACTTGATCGGGATATTTGAAAGAAGGGTTTATACGTATACTGGTATTCACGACAGAATGGTTCTTGAATGATCCCAATCATTCGTTCTCAGTCGGGGTACAGTGTAGGCCACCAGGCTGGCTAGGTGGTGCTACTACTCTTTGGTTCCTCCCATTGCTGACTGAGACGGACCTACCGAGTCGCGCATTAGGATTGACGACGGAATGAATAAAGCTAATTCTCTCATTATGAATATTAGATATTGGATATCTAATTTTTGGACATTGGATGTTTAAATCGATTTATTGGATAAATTGATTTACGGCCTAATGAATTAAATAAATTACTAGGTGATTAATTTAATTCATGTATATAATTATTTCTTGGAGAAATTAATTATATTATTTTGTTTTTGATATGTTTAATTAATTGGATTAATTAATCGATATAAATACATCGATACGGAATCGGAGTTTATCTGTTTAGACCCTCGGAAGTCAAAAACGAACCGAACTCGTCCGATTTCTAACATGGGCCGCCCCAACCCCTTCCACCCACCTTCCCATTGTCTTGTTGTTTCCTTTTTATATTGAGGAACATGACTTGTGGGGCAAAAAATCATATGGGATGATTTGTTTTGCATGTGAGTGGAAATAGAATAAAGAGAGGAAGACTTCTCACCTCATTCACTTGATTCACTTGATTCCAAGCAATTTGAACGTGAGATTTGAGAGGAAAGAGAGAGAGAAGTCATCTTCATCATCTTCTTCTTTATTCATCAAACTCTTGATTTTTTTTCTTGGAGAAAAATTGAGAAATAAAAGAGAGAGTAAGATTAAAACACTTAGAGTGTATTAATCTTTATATATATAGATTCAACACTTAGCTCTAGCCGTATCCTCGGAGGATAGCAAGGTGATCGTCATTCCGGTCGTTTCTCCGGCGCGTGGCAAGTAGAGACGCGGTGCTTTCGGCGTTGGATCGTTCAAGGGCTTGAAGCGGAATAGATTCGTAGAGATCAAGCAAAGCTTGGGGAATAGCTCAAGAGAAGGTTATCCATCTAATCAACGGACTACAAGGGTGAGTTTCTATATCTCTTGTGAATTCGTTTTTGATATTCGTATATACGTAGCTCGATCGATCCTCGTAGGGATTCGGATCGAATTAATTTTCGTTTTACCGCCTACTGGGCCTTCGTTTTAGGCACCGAATCCCAACAGTGGTATCGGAGCGTAGGTCTTGCGATCGTATATACGATATTGGCATTTGGAATGCTTGATTAGATGGTGAATGATTTGGAATCATTTTAGTCATAATCGTGGTATATATTTTTGTAACACCCCCAAGTTATTCAGGGTATATTACAGCGCCGTGAGCCCCGCCGTGGGACACACAAGGCTAAACATACGCGGAACTATAAAACTTGACCGAGAAGGTCTACATATAATGGGAAGAAAGACGATACAAAGGTATCCAAAAACATAACCAATGTATTCACAGACATTACATCACAAATCAATACTTCGGCAAACACAGGCCGGAACTTCAAGGAAAGAGGAAAACAATACTCGAGTATTCAATAATCAATCCAGTACAACAACACTGAATGGAAAACTCAAACATAACTGGAAGACCAACACAGTATCACACTTGCCCATCATCTTCATGCCGACCCGGTACCTGCCTGTCCGATCTCCTGGAACCTGAAATACATGAAACGTATTTCCCCCATAAAGGGGTTAGCCGTCGAATAGCTAGTGCAAGTATATCAAGTATGAAACACAATACTCCTCGACAATAAAGTAAATGTAATCCGTCAATTCATCAATTCAAGACTAGTATTCCGGAATGACTAAAATCTCATGACGTACGTGAATGCCGTAGAAACGGTTCGTTCAGATCATACGCCGTTACATGTAGGAATGCCGTCAAAACGGTTCGTTCGTTACATGCCAATAATACATATATGAATGCCGTAAAAACGGTTCGTTCATAATATGCCATCAATATATCTATGAATGCCGTAAAAACGGTTCGTTCATATCATGCCATCAATTCCTCTTACTTTCAAAGTCGAGAACGCACAATCATAAATGTATACTTGCCTTTGAGACATCGAGAAATCGAACGGAGGAAGGGTATGAGTTCGGTAGGTCCAAGAACGCGCTTCCGGCACCTAAATGATTCGCAAGGAGTATGATAATCAATCATCCATATGCAAACTACACGAAGGAACTCCCCAAACCCGTCTACGATTCATAAAGATATACGGATAATCAACTAAAGGTTGGAAAATCGTCCTAAATCTCACAAGTCCGAAGACGGCACAATATAAACCATAAAATCGTAGGAAAAGTATACACACGGTATAGATACATCATAATCTCAAGGTTCTCAAGCTTCAAAACGGGTAAATCGGACAAATCTACGAAAAACCCCAAAATTCCCAAAAGGTAGGGTTCTAAGGATTTTTACCTTGATTCGGACGTTAGGAGGAATTAGATGTTGAGAAATCCTTGTTCTCCAAGCAAATATATTGTTGTTAGAAGGAAGATCGCTCCCAAACGCCTAAGATCGCCTCTCCCGAGTGATTCCCGTCGAAAAGGAGTGAAGAAGGTGAGAAATGACGAAAATAAAGTCAACTGCCATATTTATAATCGTCGAGTCTAGCGCACGCTACGCCTCCTTCATTAGCGTGCGCTAGCGAAGTCACCGGATAGTCCAGTGGTTTCTGCCGGTTCCGTTAGCGTGCGCTAATCGTCTGTCTCTAGCGTGCGCTAGTCCAAAATGTGGAACTTACTGTCTCTGCCCTGCTCAGCACTTAGCGTGCGCTAGCGCTAAGACTTAGCGTGCGCTATTCCATAACTCTAGCGTGCGCTAGCCGAAGCCTAGCGTACGCTACCTGATAGTCCAGAAAATCTGGTAACTTCACTGCCTCTGCTGACCAGCCCGGTAGCGTACGCTACGGACGGGTGTTAGCGTGCGCTACTATACATGGATAGCGCGCGCTAACAAACTCCTAGCGTGCGTTAATCCGCCAGTCCAGAGAGCAGTCCGAATACTGGTTCTGACCTGACTGATACTCTTAGCGTGCGCTACGGCTCAGAGCTAGCGTGCGCTAATCAAGCAGAATTAGCGTGCGTTAGTCTAGGCCTAGCGTACGCTAATTCTCTAGCACATAACATTCCCGCAAGGTCTAAACCACATGATCAAGAACCAAATGAGATACGAAACTCAATAACAATATCAACCACGTCTCCAAGCATTTAGAGAGCGACAAAAATTAGGAGGATGACAGAGTCAAACAGTCAATAAAAGTACGGGTATTACATTCTCCCCCTCTAAAAAGAAGTTTCGTCCCGAAACTTAAGAAATAAATAGTTCGGGGTATTCCACCCGCATCTTCTCTTCCGTCTCCCAAGTTGCCTCCTCGACTCCATGTCTCGAACATTGCACTTTAACCAGTGGAATGGTCTTATGCCGAAGTTGTTTCTCGCGACGCTCAAGGATCTTCACGGGTCTCTCTGGAAAGGTAATATCCTCGGCTACGTCAATCTCACTGTAGTCGATGATGTGGCTCGGATCCGCACGTACTTCCTCAACCGAGACACATGAAAACACTATGGACGTGACTCAAAGTGGAGGCAACGCCAAGCGATAAGCTAAATCTCCAATTTCTGTCAAAATCTCAAAGGTCCGATATACCTCGGACTAAGTTTCCTTTTTCCGGCGGAAAACTCCACGGGTCGGCGACACCTTGAGTAAGACATGATCCCCCACTTCGAACTCCAAGGGTCGACGACGAGTATCAGCATAAGATTTCTGACGACTCTGGGCAGCCAATAATCGGTCCCGGATAATAGTAATTTTTTCCTTAGTCTCCATCAACATATCCGGCTCCGTCCTAACTAGCTCAGAAGCCTCGTCCCAACACAATGGCGACCTACATCGCCTACCATAAAGTGCCTCGAAGGGTGCCATTTGGATCGATGCATGCCAACTATTATTGTAAGCAAACTCGATCAACGACAAGTGAAGCTCCCAATCATTACTCCAGTCTAAGGCACAAGCCCGCAACATATCTTCCAACGTTTGAATCGTCCTCTCTGTCTGACCATCCGACTGAGGATGAAAAGAAGTGCTCAATCTCAACTCAGTACCCAAAGCCTGATGAACGGCCTGCCAAAAGTGCGATACGAAACGGCCGTCGCGATCAGAAACAATGGTTTTGGGGGCACCATGTAACCTCACGATCTCAGCAATAAAGGTTCGAGCCAGTCTATCCGGCCCCCAAGTATCCTTAATACCCAAAAAGTGTGCAGACTTGGTCAACCGATCGACAACTACCCAAATCATATTCATTCCGGCCCGAGTTCTCGGCATGCCAGTGATGAAATCCATAGAAATGTCTTCCCACTTCCACTCGGGAATGGGAAGCGGTTTCAACAACCCCGCCGGTCGTTGATGTTCGATCTTGACTTGTTGGCACGTCAAGCACCGTAGTACAAACTCCGTAACATCCTTCTTCATGTTATTCCACCAAAAATTTCGCTTCAAATCTTTGTACATCTTACTCGTCCCGGGGTGGATTGAGTAAGGCGTAGCATGCGCTTCTCGGAGAATTCTCTGTCTCAACTCTAAATCGTTCGGAACACAAAGCCTACCCTGAAATCTCAGAATACTATCCTCGTGTACAATAAAGCCAGGAGCTTTTCCTTTAATTACATCTTCCTTCAGTTGAGAAATCATCGGGTCACTCCACTGCTTCCCTTTGATGTCATTAACTAAAGACGAAGTAATTTCGAGAGTACACAGTTGCCCCTGCACTCGTTGAAGCCAAACTTCTATCCCTTGTTCAATTAAGTCCTGACGGATTTTTGGCTGAGGTGTAAGAACCTCGAGCATTTGAAGAGATGCCGATTTGCGGCTCAAAGCATCCGCAACGACATTAGCTTTTCCGGGGTGGTAAAGAATTTCCAAATCATAATCCTTTATCAACTCTAACCAACGCCTCTGTCTCATATTCAGCTCCTTCTGACTGAAAATATATTTCAGACTCTTGTGATCGGTATAAATCCGGCACGAAGAACCATACAAATAATGTCGCCAAATCTTGAGTGCGAAGACAATTGCGGCTAATTCCAAATCGTGAGTAGGATAATTCATTTCGTAAGGCTTTAATTGTCGTGACGCAAAAGCTATTGTCTTATCATGCTGCATAAGGACACAACCCAGGCCTTGACCCGAAGCGTCACAGAACCGCAAAGCCTTCGCTACCATGTGGTAAGGTTAGAATCGGCGAAGTCAATCGTCTCTTTAGTTCATCGAAGCTCTGCTTGTCTCTCATCCGTCAAACAAACTTTTCGGTCTTACGGAGTAATTTCGTAGCGGTCGAGCGAGTTTCGAGAACCCTCGACAAACCGACGGTAATACCCGGAAGGCCCAAAAAGCTACGAACCTCCTTAACATTTTTAGGCGGTGCCCACCTAGCACTGCCTCGATTTTCTGCGGGTCTACACGAACCCCTTCGGCCGAAATCACATGGCCGAGAAACATGACTTCCTCCAACCAAAACTCACATTTCGAGAATTTTGCATAGAGGTGCTCGGTTCTCAAAATGTCTAAAACCAAACGCAAGTGTCGGGCATGTTCCTCCTTATCTCGTGAATAAATTAAGATGTCGTCAATAAAGACGACTACACACCTGTCGAGGTACTCGATGAATATCTTATTCATTAACTGCATGAATACTGCCGGCGCGTTGGTCAACCCAAAAGGCATAACTACAAATTCATAATGCCCATATCTCGTCCGAAATGCCGTCTTCGGAACGTCGGACTCCCTCACCCTGAGTTGATAATACCCAGATCTTAAATCAATTTTCGAGAAAACTGCAGCCCCTTGCAATTGATCAAATAAATCATCTATACGTGGCAAAGGATACTTGTTCTTGATGGTTACTTTGTTCAGCTCACGGTAGTCAATGCACAAACGTAGTGAACCATCCTTCTTCCTCACAAAAAGAACAGGCGCGCCCCAAGGCGAAGCGCTCGGTCTGATGTACCCTTTTTCCATAAGTTCTCCCAACTGATTCTTCAATTCTTGCATTTCGGAAGGTGCCATCCGGTAAGGTGCTTTAGAAATCGGAGCCGCATCTGGCTCTAAGTCCACGGTAAACTCTATTTCTCGATCTGGCGGTAATCCCGGGAGGTCATCCGGAAAAACATCAGGATACTCATTAACAACCGGAATCGAAGAGAGATCGACTTCGTTTCCCTTCATTTTCAAGGCATAACACCAGTAGCCCGCACAACCTTTATTCAAAAGTTTTACGGCCTTCATGGCACTGATAAGTAACTTGGGTAGTCCCGACTTACGCCCCAAAAATGAGTACTCAGACCCGTCTTCAGTCATCATGGTGACAACCTTGGTACGATAATTCATAATCGCTTGATGACTATCAAGCCAATCCTCACCGAGGATTACATCCTCGCCTTCCATATCAACTACAATCAGGTTCGATAACCATTCCATACCGGATATAATCACCGGAAAATCTCTAATCTCCCGGTTCCCCACAATTCTATCCCCGCTAGGCAGTTTCACGATGAAGGGATCGCAAGCAGTCAAACAAGTTATATTCAAACGGCGTACACACTCCAAGGAAATAAAAGAATGTGTAGCACCCGAATCAAAAAGTACACGGATTGGATGAGATAGAATATGAATGGTACCTGAAGCCACCGCCGCGTCGGGTTCATCTGCTCGGCGCATCTCATAAACCCGTGGTTGCACCGAACCGACGCTAGAGTTCCCCCCTCCAGCATTCTGGCCCCGCCCCCGGCCCCTGCCGAAATTCTGCTGAGGTTGACCAAAAGATTGCCGCTGATTAATACCTTGATCAAGTGGTGTTGGGGCAGAAGCCCGAGTGTCCAAAGTCTGGTTCGGCTCGGAGCAATAAACCGCTCTATGCCCCATCTGTCCACACGTGTGACACTTTAATGGTGGAAAGTAGCATTCCGAATTCAAGTGGCCTGGGCGGCCACAATTATAGCAAGTCACCGTGCGATTTGAGGTACCTGGAGTGGAACGGTAACCCCTCTTCCCTTTATTAGAACGCGACGACTGTCCGGCGAAACGGTTAGTCGTCTGAGACTTCTGAAAGTTGCCACCTTTAGATCCAGAAAAATTTCCCGCAACTTTCTGTTTCTTCGGTTCTTCAACGGTATCGTTGTCGGGGCTCAACATATCATGGGCCAAAGCTCTGTCTTGATACTCTTTTAGTGTGGTACAAGCAAATCCGGCCATGTACCGTCGTAAGTCCAATTTCATCCGCATATCAAAATAACGGATCTTATCACGCTCGTTACGTACTTGATCCTTCACATGGATCAATTGTTGATTGTACTCCACGATCGCCTGCGAAACGGGAATATCCTGTGGTTTAGCCTCGAAGAAGGCTCGGATTCGGCTCTCTCGTACCGGCCAAGGGCAAAACTCGGCCTCCAAGAGCTCCTTAAATTCATCCCACGAGGCAATACGATCCTGTGGCTTGATGACCTTCCACCAAGTAGCGGCCTCCTTAGTAAGGAAATACTGAGCAATTGGTACTTTCCTCACCTCGGGGCAATCAACCGCCTCGAAAATCTTCTCTAATTCCGCTAGCCAGTCTTCCCAGCCTAACGGGTCTGTGGCACCGCCAAACTGTGGAGGGTGCATACGGATTACATTCTGGAGCAAGGCATCCGTGTTTGGGTTCGGGTTATTCAGCTGAACAGTTTGGGCCAAAATAGTCATTTGAGTAGCCAATTGTTGAAGTGCATCCGCCACTCCAACGTCCGCGTTGTTCCCTTGACCGCCTGACTGGTCGTGCTGACTCTCGGTATCGGGATGCACCGAGTTCGACAAACTGGGGTTGGTCGACCCCGCCACTGAACTGATGGAAACGGCCGCGCCACGACCTCTTCCTCGTCCACGGCCACGACCACGGCCACGGCCCCTACCAGCTGACATACTGAAGAACACACAAGGTACGTAAGCACAATTCAAACACACGTCGTTAAGGTGATCGATTCGCAAGAACATCCATAGATGAAGCATAATGAATAAGGAAACATCAGAAGAGTAAAAGGTCTTACAAGTACCGGTCGCACTGTGATGATGGCAGAGTAGTGATACTGTGGGAAGTTGACGACTCATTCGACCCAAAAGACCGACAGCCTAGGTATCCATAGACCTAAGCTCTGATACCATATTCTGTAACACCCCCAAGTTATTCAGGGTATATTACAGCGCCGTGAGCCCCGCCGTGGGACACACAAGGCTAAACATACGCGGAACTATAAAACTTGACCGAGAAGGTCTACATATAATGGGAAGAAAGACGATACAAAGGTATCCAAAAACATAACCAATGTATTCACAGACATTACATCACAAATCAATACTTCGGCAAACACAGGCCGGAACTTCAAGGAAAGAGGAAAACAATACTCGAGTATTCAATAATCAATCCAGTACAACAACACTGAATGGAAAACTCAAACATAACTGGAAGACCAACACAGTATCACACTTGCCCATCATCTTCATGCCGACCCGGTACCTGCCTGTCCGATCTCCTGGAACCTGAAATACATGAAACGTATTTCCCCCATAAAGGGGTTAGCCGTCGAATAGCTAGTGCAAGTATATCAAGTATGAAACACAATACTCCTCGACAATAAAGTAAATGTAATCCGTCAATTCATCAATTCAAGACTAGTATTCCGGAATGACTAAAATCTTATGACGTACGTGAATGCCGTAGAAACGGTTCGTTCAGATCATACGCCGTTACATGTAGGAATGCCGTCAAAACGGTTCGTTCGTTACATGCCAATAATACATATATGAATGCCGTAAAAACGGTTCGTTCATAATATGCCATCAATATATCTATGAATGCCGTAAAAACGGTTCGTTCATATCATGCCATCAATTCCTCTTACTTTCAAAGTCGAGAACGCACAATCATAAATGTATACTTGCCTTTGAGACATCGAGAAATCGAACGGAGGAAGGGTATGAGTTCGGTAGGTCCAAGAACGCGCTTCCGGCACCTAAATGATTCGCAAGGAGTATGATAATCAATCATCCATATGCAAACTACACGAAGGAACTCCCCAAACCCGTCTACGATTCATAAAGATATACGGATAATCAACTAAAGGTTGGAAAATCGTCCTAAATCTCACAAGTCCGAAGATGGCACAATATAAACCATAAAATCGTAGGAAAAGTATACACACGGTATAGATACATCATAATCTCAAGGTTCTCAAGCTTCAAAACGGGTAAATCGGACAAATCTACGAAAAACCCCAAAATTCCCAAAAGGTAGGGTTCTAAGGATTTTTACCTTGATTCAGACGTTAGGAGGAATTAGATGTTGAGAAATCCTTGTTCTCCAAGCAAATATATTGTTGTTAGAAGGAAGATCGCTCCCAAACGCCTAAGATCGCCTCTCCCGAGTGATTCCCGTCGAAAAGGAGTGAAGAAGGTGAGAAATGACGAAAATAAAGTCAACTGCCATATTTATAACTGTCCAGTCTAGCGCACGCTACGCCTCCTTCATTAGCGTGCGCTAGCGAAGTCACCGGATAGTCCAGTGGTTTCTGCCGGTTCCGTTAGCGTGCGCTAATCGTCTGTCTCTAGCGTGCGCTAGTCCAAAATGTGGAACTTACTGTCTCTGCCCTGCTCAGCACTTAGCGTGCGCTAGCGCTAAGACTTAGCGCGCGCTATTCCATAACTCTAGCGTGCGCTAGCCGAAGCCTAGCGTACGCTACCTGATAGTCCGTAAAATCGTAACTTCATCGCTCTGGCGACCGGCCGTGGCGTACGCTACGGACGGGTGTTAGCGTGCGCTACTATACATGGATAGCGCGCGCTAACAAACTCCTAGCGTGCGTTAATCCGCCAGTCCAGAGAGCAGTCCGAATACTGGTTCTGACCTGACTGATACTCTTAGCGTGCGCTACGGCTCAGAGCTAGCGTGCGCTAATCAAGCAGAATTAGCGTGCGTTAGTCTAGGCCTAGCGTACGCTAATTCTCTAGCACATAACATTCCCGCAAGGTCTAAACCACATGATCAAGAACCAAATGAGATACGAAACTCAATAACAATATCAACCACGTCTCCAAGCATTTACAGAGCGACAAAAATTAGGAGGATGACAGAGTCAAACAGTCAATAAAAGTACGGGTATTACAATTTTTACGTTCGTTGTAGTTATATTTTTCGTAAGTTTATGTCTAAATATAAATCTTAATTTCTTGGAAATATGATTTATATTGAAGATATGAATGTTGAAAAATATTGATATTGGATATCCGGTCGAAAATCGAGCTCCGAATCGTCGTCGGACGATTTTTCGGACAAAGGGAGTTCTTGCCAGGGTGACTCGGCCTTGTCCGTGACACGGGCCGTGTCAGCGATCCCTGCCACTGCCAGGCAGACCCGACCGTGTCAGGAAACACGGGCCGTGCCCGGCCGGAAGCTGCCGAGCGTGATCGGCCATGCCAGGCATGTCTGCCGGCAGTGACTCGGCCATGGCAGGCCAATTTCGCCTCGGCTCGATTTTTTCGTGTATTCTTGAAAATTAATCTCCCGCATGTTAAATTGGATTTAATATGATTAAAATGATTTATGGTATTTGATTTTATAAGGGAAATTTGATTAATTGGAATATTTATGGTCGACCGAATTATTTTGAACGTTATCATATTACCGATTGTGTGAATCGATTGGATCGGTTCGTATTGTTGATTGGATCAATGTATCTCTACACTTTCTATTTATTTAGTATTTATTGAATGAATGCTTTTGAATGGGGATGTGGTTCGTGGACTTAGTTTTTGAATCGTTCGTTTTATTCGATTGGGTTGTAAAGGCCATTTTGAGCCTATTTATTGTAACACCCCAAACTAGGCGGATATTACAGTGCCGTGGACCCCCGACTAGGACCCACCAGGCGAATGAAAATGAATGAATTACACAGGTAAATGTAGTACCGAACCACATTACAACATCACTTACTCCGATGAGGAGTTTTATACAACACATCCAGGATAATACAGAATACATGTATATTTTATATGGAGATAAAATATACAACACTGAGCGAAATAAGTATTTAAGCCTGCAGCGGAATAAATGAAGAAAACATAAATGACTGAATAGACTGGGGCCCCCTACTAGTATCACTGGGACTCCTCGCCGTCACCGTGCTCTCCCCGTGCTTTAGCCTTGCCATGACCTGAAAAACAATATCCCCCAACGGGGTCAGTTACACAGAACAACAATCCTCAAGGGTTGAAAATACACAATCATCACATATCTGAAGTTATGAAATATCCTGTCGAAACATACGCAATCAAACATGCTATATGAATCAACTATCAGTACGGCTCAAAGGAATGGCGCCACACTACGTCCGGGATGGAAATGTATCCGTGCACAAGCCACCAACGAGTATCGATCGAATACACGTGTGGTCTTGTACCTAATCAGTCTCACGAAGCCATCAACTCGTGTGCACAGTCCAATGTGAGGCCAACAACCAACACACGACTATAATGTGCCCGACATGAAAATCCTACACATACCAACCGGCACGCCAGTATGACCCGGAATGCCACGATATAACAAAAGTGACAACGAAAATGAATAATGACTCACCAAGATGAAATGATGGTGAAATGAATGATAGCTCAATGAAATGTTTGGAACCGTCGTTCCTTATGACTGAGGTGATTAATTGACAATGACAAGTTTTGATACGGTTAATACAATGATGAATGAGTTACGATTATGAATGAACAATAACAAAAGGAATGAATATCCTTTTAACCGAGTAAGAATTAACTTACTCAATACCGATGAAGAATGTCCGTCCACGAACAACGTCCTAAATGAAATGTCGGTCGCTCGAACAACCTTGAATAACAATAATTACCAACAACCGATCAATACACGAATCAAATACGATCATAACCGACCCAAACGTCGATACAACAATATCCGAACTCGTATATGTACTCTAACGAAAATGTTGAGAATATCCTTCCTGTTGGTTAAAACCAAACCCAAATTATCGAACCAACTCCAACATGATTGATTCAAACCAGCAAAACACTTTCAATGATATCAATAATCCATTAGGAATCCATAATTCATGATTACAACAACATCAATCGGAAAATCCCCAATTAACCGAAGTCAACCCCAAGGGTTCTTGAAATAATTCCGAAAATAACCATTAAATCCATAGGAATATATTTATCCAAGGTAGATAATCCATATCTAACATATTCCAATGATAATCCAAGCTTACACGAAGGAATCGGAAGGAAAACCCAAAAATCCGAAATTCTAGATCCAAGAGATTAATACCTTTGATTCGATGTGATGAAGATGATGAAATGATGATTAATCCGAAAGATGAGCTTGAAGATGATGATTGATGAATACACCTCGAAGAATCCTCTCCGAATCGCTCGAAATCGCCCCAAATTACCGAAGGAGTGAAATGAGATGAATAAATGACGAACTCTGACTAAACTGTCCAATTTATAGCCAGTCCAGGTTAGCGTGCGCTAGCCCTTATGCGTAGCGTGCGCTAACGAGTAATTTGGGTAGTCCAGTACCCACTGTCCGAATACGGTAGAGCGCGCTACATACCTATTGTAGCGTGCGCTACGACCACACTACTAGCGTACGTAAATGCTCATAGTTAGCGTGCGCTAACGAATAATTTGATGCCCAGTATTGGAATCCAGAAAATGCCTGACCTCTGATCTGACCTCGATAGCGTGCGCTACAACCATTGTTTAGCGTGCGCTAATATATCGGTTGCGTACGCTAACAACAACACATAGCGTGCGCTATGAATTAATCCAGTGCAGTCCAGTAGCCACTGGACTCAACCTCGACCGCCCTTAGCGCGCTACACCTTATATTAGCGTGCGCTACTTCAACCCACTAGCGCGCGCTACTTACCATTCGTAGCATGCGCTACTTATAACTCACCTGCAGTCCAGTACCTTCTGGACTGCAGCCAGGGTAACCTTAGCGTGCGCTAAAGCTGAGTGGTAGCGTGCGCTACCTATACCCAATTAGCGTACGCTAAAAGGAGTATGTAGCGTGCGCTACTCCTCACGCACAGCTCGCAACGAAAATGACAATGATGATAAACACGACACGAAACTCCAATCAGATTAGTGATGAATGGCGATTGATACACGATACAATTACTCTGAATGATGAATACCATGACTGAATATGAGTGACCAATGATCAATAATGAGTGAAATTACTGAGTGATAATGACTGAATGATAAATACTGAATGATAATTACTGAATTACAACCGGGTATTACATACACCCCCCCTTAAAAGAGTTTCGTCCCCGAAACTAAGGGTAAAACAATTCGGGATAACTCTCCCGCATACTATCCTCGGTTTCCCAAGTAGCCTCTTCGACTCCGTGTCTAGACCACTGAATTTTAACCAAAGGAATCGTCTTATTCCTCAACTGTTTGATTCGTCGCTCTAAAACTCGCATAGGACGCTCCTCATAAGAATGATCGTCGGCGATCTCGATTTCATCGAACTGAAGTATGTGACTCGGGTCGGCAACATACTTCCGCAACTGAGATACGTGAAACACATTATGAATTCGGCTCAATGCTGGAGGTAAAGCCAATCGGTAAGCTAACTCGCCCACTCGATCCAAAATCTCAAACGGTCCAATGAATCTCGGACTCAACTTTCCCCTCTTCCCAAAACGGAAGATACCACGACTCGGGGATACCTTGACCAACACATGATCACCAGCCTCGAACTCTAATGGTCGACGACAGTTATCTGCATATGATTTCTGTCGACTCTGAGCGGTCAACAAACGACTTCTGATCAAAGTTACCTTCTCACGGGCGGCTATAAGCATATCGGGCTCGGTGCCGATTGATTCTGATAAGTCGTCCCAACACAACGGAGATCGACAACGACGACCATACAAGGCCTTGTAAGGTGCCATCTTGATCGAAGCATGTCAACTATTATTATACGTGAACTCGATTAATGGTAGTTGGGCCTCCCAATCGTGTTTCCAATCGAGGACACATGCCCTCAACATGTCCTCCAAAGTCTGAATGGTCCTCTCTGATTGTCCGTCGGACTGAGGATGAAAAGCGGTACTGAGATTAAGCTGAGTTCCCATAGCACGATGAACTGATTTCCAAAAATGAGACACAAACCGTCCGTCACGATCGGAAACGATACTTTTAGGAGTACCGTGGAGTCTCACTATCTCTTTGATGAAAAGCTGGGCAAGTCTCTCGGGACCCCACGTGTCCTTGATCTCAAGGAAATGAGCTGATTTGGTTAAGCGGTCCACGATCACCCAGATCGTATTCATACCACGACGACTCGTCGGCAAACTCGTGATGAAATCCATAGAAATGTCTTCCCACTTCCACTCGGGAATAGGAAGAGGTTTCAGCATACCCGCCGGTCGCTGATGTTCAATCTTAACTTGTTGACGGGTTAAGCATCTCGAAACAAATTCCGCGACTTCTCGCTTCATATTACTCCACCAGTAATTTTGTTTCAAGTCCTTGTACATTTTGCTAGACCCCGGATGAACAGAATAAGGGGTAGCATGAGCTTCTCTCAAAATAGAGTTTTTCAACTCGTCGTTCGCCGGTACGCACAACCGATTCTTAAATCTCAAAAGTCCATCCTCGTGGACCACGAACCCAGGGGCTTTCCCCTGAATCACATCCTTACGGATGCGTAACAATGATTGGTCCGAACCCTGATTCTCTCGGATTGCCTCCTCGAGTGACGATGAAATCTCTAACATACAAAGCTGTCCCTGAACTCGCTGAAGCCAGACCTCGATCTCGGGTCTAAGGAATTCCTGCTGAAGCTCCTTCTGAACTGTTAAATGGGCAAGCATCTGCTCCTGAACGGACTTACGACTCAAGGCGTCGGCGACAACGTTCGCCTTGCCCGAGTGGTAGAGGATCTCGATATCATAATCTTTGATTAATTCCAACCACCGTCTCTGACGCATATTTAACTCCTTCTGAGTAAATATATACTTTAAACTCTTATGATCGGTGAATATGTGACAGGTGACGCCATAAAGGTAATGACGCCAAATCTTCAAAGCGAACACCACGGCTGCTAGCTCCAGGTCGTGGGTCGGATAATTAACCTCGTAAGGTCTCAATTGCCGTGAAGCATAGGCAATAACCTTCCCGTTCTGCATGAGTACACATCCGAGACCCTGTCCGGATGCATCACTATAAACCACAAATCCCTCCGTCCCTTGCGGTAAGGAAAGGACAGGTGCTGAAGTTAACCGGCTCTTGAGTTCCTCAAAACTCTGTTGACACGCGTCGGACCATGTGTACTTCTTATCCTTCCGTAAAAGGTTCGTCATGGGTTGAGCGATCTTAGAAAATCCCTCCACAAATCGCCGATAATAACCCGCTAATCCGAGGAAACTTCAGATTTCCTTAACATTCTTCGGAGGTAGCCAATCTCGAATAGCCTCCGTCTTCTGAGGATCGACACGAACTCCGTCTGATGAAATTACGTGTCCGAGAAACGTCACTTCGGACATCCAAAACTCACATTTGGAAAACTTCCCATAAAGTTGTTCTCGTCTCAACACGTCAAGCACTTGATGAAGGTGAAACTCGTGTTCCTCTCGGTCACGAGAATAAATCAAAATGTCATCGATGAAGACAACAACAAACTGATCCAAAAAGTCGATGAAAACCCGATTCATTAATTCCATGAATACCGCAGGTGCATTAGTCAGCCCGAACGGCATAACCACAAACTCATAATGACCATAGCGTGTGCGAAACGCTGTCCTCGCGATATCCGACTCTCGAATCCGCAACTGATGATATCCAGATCTTAAGTCGATCTTGGAAAATACTGAAGCTCCCTGAAGTTGATCTAAGAGGTCATCAATACGGGGTAAAGGATACTTATTCTTGATCGTCACCCGGTTCAATTCCCGGTAATCAATACACAAGCGGAACGAACCATCCTTCTTCTTGACAAACAACACTGGTGCTCCCCACGGGGACGCACTCGGTCGGATATAACCTTTCTCGAACAATTCCTCAAGTTGGTTCTTTAATTCCTGCATTTCGGTCGGGGCCATCCGGTACGGTGCCTTCGATATCGGGGACATACCAGGCTCCAACTCAATCGTGAATTCCACATCCATCTGTGGAGGCAAACCAGGTAACTCGTCTGGAAAAACATCGGCATATTCCTTCACTACCGGAATGTCCGTCAACATTACTGGTGATTTCTCGGTTTTGGCCATATAGCACCAATAACCGACACATCCCTGATTGAGTAATCTTACTGCTTTCATCAAATTAATGACCTTACCAGAACAGCCGGGATTCCCTCCCTGAAACACACATTCGACTCCATCGTCTGAAATGATAGTGACCAAATGCTTTCGGACACTAATGATGGCATCATGACGATCCATCCAATCAATACCCAAGATGATGTCGTCCCTCGGCAAATCTACTACGATTAGGTCTGCTGGCCATACACGACCATGAAGCTGAATCGGATAATTCTGAATCTCACGCCTTCCGATAATTCGTCTACCATTAGGTAGGCCAATGACATAAGGCTCACAACTAGTAGCACTACCCAGACGTAGTCTACTCAAACATGACTCGGAAATGAATGAATGCGATGCACCAGTATCGAAAAAAGTACACACAGGTTGAGATAGAATATCGAGTGTACCTGAGATCATCCGGGCCTTCGGATCGTCGGTCTTATTCATCTCATAAATTCGGGGCTTGCCGGCCTCCGAACCGGACGCTCCCGTCTGATAGCTCTTGGCTCTGCCTTTAGCTCCTGTCGTCTTGAACGACGCTGACTGAGTGGCCTGATTCTGCACCGCTGAATGACTTGGGGCTTGAGATGACGCCGGAGTGGGTTTAGAGTCCCTACGGCAAAAACGGGCCCTATGCCCAGCAATCCCACAGTTGTGGCACGTGACAGACTGCTTCGGACATTTGGTGCTGAAATGACCCTGTTCCTCACAGTTGAAACAGGTGATGGCCGAACTGGCCGCTCGCGACTGAGATTCCGCGGGTTTAGACGCCGTGGGAGGTCGCTCAGAAAAAGTAGAGCCCGCACGTGGTTTCTTGAAAGTGGCCTGACTCCCGTCAGACTGATTACGGTTCTTGGACTTCTTGCTAGCAGACGAAGGTTGCTGCTTAGCAATTTCCTTAGCCGTAAGCTCGTAAGTGAGAGCTTTCTCAATGAACTCGGCCAGAGTGGCACAATTATGATTAAGCAACTGTAGCCGCATACGAGGTTTCAGCCTCTTGCTGAAATACTTGATCTTGTCCGCTTCTGAGTGAATGATAGATGAGGCGAACGGAAGAAGTTCCTGAAATTTTTCGGCGATGGCGAGAACATCATCATCCGCCGAAAGGTCGGGAGTGAGTAATTCCGACAACTTGGCCTCCCTGAGTGGGGCCGGATAGTACCTCTCCATCATGAGAGTCTTGAACTGATCCCAAGTACATGATCCGTCTGTGGGCTTCAACGATAACCACCATGAATGAGCGCTCTTACCGAGATAGTAAGCCGCAACTGAAACTTTATGCCCTTCAGGGCAATCCACCATAGCAAATAACTTCTCAAAATGCTCAAGCCAATGAACAATATCCGCCGGCTCAGATGAGCCCTCAAAGGTAGGTGGTCGCTGGCGAGTGATATCGCTAATGATATTGCTTACACCCCTATCTTGCCTCTGAGGTGGCGACGGAGGAGCCTGTTGATTTTGAGTAGTGGAGTTATGCATCGCCTCCATTAGTTGTGCCATCTGAGTCATTTGGGCCATCATGCCTTGCATAAAGGCCAGTGGGTCAACTCGAACACCCTCTGACTGAGCTGTGTCCCGGGTTCGACTCCCTGATAGCGAATGATCACGTCCAGGTGAATGAGTGGCACACACACGCTCGATGAGTTAGCATTATTTCTGGCGTTCGCGCGTGTATTCACACGAGTTCTCGGGATTCGGCCCGCTCCACGGCCTCGTCCTCCACGTCCTCTGCCAGCCCTTTCCATACTGAAGTGGAAAGTCATATGATGATTATATATCTCGCATGAGTATCACATCATGATTATATTATGAAATGATGAAAATGAGCATACGCTCACATACAAATGATTACATGAATGATTAATTGACGTGACATGATTATCTCGATAAAATTATCAAATGATTATCTTGAACAATTTAACAAGATTGATGATATGATCTTCAAGATCAACAACCGAGTAATGAAATGAATTGAGTGATTAATGAGTTAACATTATCGACTTGATCACAATTGAAATTGATGAATGAGGATTGTTAAGCGATGAATTATGAATGAATGATTATTGCCGTAAATTATACCATGGCATCGAAATCTTACAGTTCTTGGTCTGATTGGCTCGGCATTTGCACAGGTCACACGTGACGCGAAAGTCCAATGATACTAGTCCGATGACGATGATTTAAAATGAGACATGACTTGGAGGGTAGTATTCAAAACCACGCTCCGATACTAACTCTGTAACACCCCAAACTAGGCGGATATTACAAGGTCCGTGGACCCCCCGACTGGACCCACCAGCGAATGAAAATGAATGAATTACACAGGTAAATGTAGTACCGAACCACATTACAACATCAATTACTCCGATGAGGAGTTTTATACAACACATCCAGGATAATACAGAATACATGTATATTTTATATGGAGATAAAATATACAACACTGAGCGAAATAAGTATTTAAGCGGAATGTCTGCAGCGGAATAAATGAAGAAAACATAAATGACTGAATAGACTGGGGCCCCCTACTAGTATCACTGGGACTCCTCGCCGTCACCGTGCTCTCCCCGTGCTTTAGCCTTGCCATGACCTGAAAAACAATATCCCCCAACGGGGTCAGTTACACAGAACAACAATCCTCAAGGGTTGAAAATACACAATCATCACATATCTGAAGTTATGAAATATCCTGTCGAAACATACGCAATCAAACATGCTATATGAATCAACTATCAGTACGGCTCAAAGGAATGGCGCCACACTACGTCCGGGATGGAAATGTGTCCGTGCACAAGCCACCAACGAGTATCGATCGAATACACGTGTGGTCTTGTACCTAATCAGTCTCACGAAGCCATCAACTCGTGTGCACTGTGCAATGTGTGGCCAACAACGAACACACGTCTATAAGGTGGCCGACATGAAAATCCTACACATACCAACCGGCACGCCAAGATGACCCTAATGCCACGATATAACAAAAGTGACAACGAAAATGAATAATGACTCACCAAGATGAAATGATGGTGAAATGAATGATAGCTCAATGAAATGTTTGGAACCGTCGTTCCTTATGACTGAGGTGATTAATTGACAATGACAAGTTTTGATACGGTTAATACAATGATGAATGAGTTACGATTATGAATGAACAACAACAAAAGGAATGAATATCCTTTTAACCGAGTAAGAATTAACTTACTCAATACCGATGAAGAATGTCCGCCCACGAACAACGTCCTAAATGAAATGTCGGTCGCTCGAACAACCTTGAATAACAATAATTACCAACAACCGATCAATACACGAATCAAATACGATCATAACCGACCCAAACGTCGATACAACAATATCCGAACTCGTATATGTACTCTAACGAAAACGTAGAGAATATCCTTCCCGTTGGTTAAAACCAAACCCAAATTATCGAACCAACTCCAACATGATTGATTCAAACCAGCAAAACACTTTCAATGATATCAATAATCCATTAGGAATCCATAATTCATGATTACAACAACATCAATCGGAAAATCCCCAATTAACCGAAGTCAACCCCAAGGGTTCTTGAAATAATTCCGAAAATAACCATTAAATCCATAGGAATATATTTATCCAAGGTAGATAATCCATATCTAACATATTCCAATGATAATCCAAGCTTACACGAAGGAATCGGAAGGAAAACCCAAAAATCCGAAATTCTAGATCCAAGAGATTAATACCTTTGATTCGATGTGATGAAGATGATGAAATGATGATTAATCCGAAAGATGAGCTTGAAGATGATGATTGATGAATACACCTCGAAGAATCCTCTCTGAATCGCTCGAAATCGCCCCAAATTACCGAAGGAGTGAAATGAGATGAATAAATGACGAACTCTGACTAAACTGTCCAATTTATAGCCAGTCCAGGTTAGCGTGCGCTAGCCCTTATGCGTAGCGTGCGCTAACGAGTAATTTGGGTAGTCCAGTACCCACTGTCCGAATACGGTAGCGCGCGCTACGTACCTTTTGTAGCGTGCGCTACGACCACACTACTAGCGTACGTAAATGCTTATAGTTAGCGTGCGCTAACGAATAATTTGATGCCCAGTATTGGAATCCGAACCGCGACCTCTGATCTGACCTCGATAGCGTGCGCTACTTCCATTGTTTAGCGTGCGCTTATATATCGGTTGCGTACGCTTACAACAACACATAGCGTGCGCTATGAATTAATTCAAAGGTACCCGGTAGCCACCGGACTCAACTCGACCGCCCCTTAGCGCGCGCTACACCTCATATTAGCGTGCGCTACTTCAACCCACTAGCGCGCGCTACTTACCATTCGTAGCGTGCGCTACTTATAACTCACCTGCAGTCCAGTACCTTCTGGACTGCAGCCAGGGTAACCTTAGCGTGCGCTAAAGCTGAGTGGTAGTGTGCGCTACCTATACCCAATTAGCGTATGCTAAAAGGAGTATGTAGCGTGCGCTACTCCTCACGCACAGCTCGCAACGAAAATGACAATGATGATAAACACGGCACGAAACTCCAATCAGATTTGTGATGAATGACGATTGATACACGATACAATTACTCTGAATGATGAATACCATGACTGAATATGAGTGACCAATGATCAATAATGAGTGAAATTACTGAGTGATAATGACTGAATGATAAATACTGAATGATAATTACTGAATTACAACCGGGTATTACATTTATTTTACTAGAAAAATTTATATCTAGGATGCAATTTTCAATGTAAAATTTATATGTAATGACAAAGACCGGAGGAAGATCCATTTCGAGAAGACGAAGATTCAAGACGAAGACTTGTAATTAGATTACGGAGTTTTTGTTTTCTAGGAACGGTCCATGAACCACATGTTGGTAGCAACTAGGTTGTGAATGGTTGTTTCATATTGTATGAATGCCACAAACGCGCTTAAACGATTAATGTGCAAAGTGTAACGTTAATTGCGATAATTCTCCCACAACAAATAATTAAGTTTATAAGGTTTCAAGGTTTTCCTTCCCTCCATCGAGTTTTCGGGAAATTGAAATCCAAACCGGATGTGCTATGCTTCCGAGTTATCGGGGTAGTCGTTCAGGGAGGACGGATAAATTACCGTGAGAGCATTGGATGCCTTCTGTTTGAGCAAATTTTATCCCTAGAATACTGATAGGTTGCCGGATAAGATTCAATTGTGAAACTGATTTGCGTCGATGGTATAAACTTAACTTGTTCACGAACCATAGAAACCGTATAGGTTGAGGGGAATGATCAAGGGGAAAAAGAAGATCGAATCATCCATTAGATGGGTTGGTGTTGGACACCACTTTATGAAAATTAATAGACTAGAAACCTGTTCGGTTGCCCTCTATTAAGATTTATAAAGAACTCGATCACCACTATGAAGTAGAGCGACGATACTTCCGGTTTTCACATGGGAGTGTGTTATTCCGATAAAAATAGTGGGAGTTGGGTAACAAGAATAGAAAAGACCTTAATTCTATACTCAGAACATAATATAACAAGTCACTATATAATCTGTTATACTTAATGCAGACATAACTCAATATGACAATGAATCCACTCACAATTCTACTCGAAAAGAACACCTTAATGGGACCTAACTTTGTGGATTGGCTCCGCAATCTGATGATTGTCCTCAGTATAGAGGCACTGGGATACGTCTTGGAGACGGACATTCCGGCGCCTCCTGTGCGGACCCGAGCCAATCAGGAGGAGATTGAAAACCACGAAAAGTGGGTTAAGGATGACGTGAAAGTCCGTGCTTATATGATGGCTTCCATGTCTAATGAGCTTCAGAGAGCTCATGAGAAAATGACTTCTGCTAGGCAGATTTTATCTCACTTAACCGAGCTTTATGGTGAGCATAGAAGAACTCCTAGATATGAGATATCCAAGCAACTGTTCGGTGCAAGGATGAAGGAAGGTGAGAAGGATGGGGAACACATCCTAAAAATGATATCCATGATCGAGAGATTGGAGGCTCTTGATTTTAAAATGGATACTTCTCTCCAAACCGACCTTATCCTACAGTCTCTCCTGATTCCTTCTCACAGTTTGTTATGAACTTCAACTGCAATGAGATTGCATGTAATTTAGATGGGCTAATGAACAAACTTGTGACCGCTCAGTCTTAGATGAAGACTCCGCGGATGAAGGAGTCTGCTCTTGTGATTTCTTCTGGACCTCGGAGGTCTAAGAACAAGAAGAAAAAGACCAAGAAGCAAACTGGACCACAAGTTAAGGACCTTAAGGGTAAGGGTAAGGCCCCGATGGTTCCGAAGAACAAAAAGAAGAAGTATGTTTGTCTCAAGTGCGGTGAGCTGGGCCACTGGGCTAGAGACTGTCCCATTCTTCATGGCACTTCAGGTACAGAACTTTTAGTTTTGGAAACAAATTGTTCTGCTACTGTATTTTCTACTTCCTGGATACTGGATTCTAGTGGTAGTTCTCATATTTGTACCGTGAATCAGGATCTGGAACAAAGTAGGAAGCTTGGAGCTGGAGAAGTTATGATCACAGTCGGAAGCGGGCATAGTGTCGAGGCGACCGACATAGGATCACTTCTTTTGGGTTTAGAATCCGGCTTTGTTTTGACTTTAGAAGATGTACTTGTTTTGCCCAAGGGGCACAAAAACATTGTATCCATTCCGGTCATGGACCGAAAAAGCTTTTCATTTTTCATTGGTGATGGTTCCTGCAAAATTTATTTTAGAAATAAACTAGTGGGTACTGCTACATTGTTGAATGGATTGTATCATCTAAATCTCAAAGAACAAAGTAGTTGTGAATACTATGACTAGAAAACGTGGTAGGGATGAAACCAGTCAAGTTTTGAAATGGCATCTTAGACTTGGTCATGTTGGTCAGACCAAGGTTTACAAGATGGAAAAAGATGGACTTATGGGTCCATTGGGATCGGATCCCTTTCCTACTTGTGAATCTTGCCTTAAAGGCAAAATGACTAAGTCCCCCTTCACAGGGACTTTTGAAAGAGCCGCTGATAAACTGGGATTAATCTATACCAACGTATGTGGTGCTTTGGAAGCAGCACATGACGGATATCAATATTTCATTACGTTTACAGATGATCATACTAGGTATGGTTATGTATACTTAATGAAACATAAATCCGAGGCCTTTGAGAAATTCCAGGAATTCAAGGCCCTGGTCGAGAAACAAACTGGTAATCATATCAAAGCACTTCGGTCGGACCGAGGTGGCGAGTATATGAGTACGGAGTTTGACGAGTTCCTTAAGGAACATGGAATAGTTTCACAACTAACATCTCCAGGTACTCCTCAGTTAAATGGTGTGTCAGAAAGAAGGAACCGGACCCTGTTGAACATGGTCCGTTCCATGCTGGGCTATACTGACTTGCCGATTTACCTGTGGGGGTATGCACTTCTGACTGCCGCGTATATCTTGAACAGATGTCCTTCTAAATCCATTCCTAAAACTCCACATGAGATGTGGGAAGGAAGGAAACCAAGTCTTAATCATATTAGGATTTGGGGATGTCCCGCTTATGTCAAGAAGACTAAGGTGGAAAAGTTGGAAGCTAGGTCTGCGAAGGGACGCTTCATTGGATTCCCGTCTGGGACGATGGGATATCTATTCTACATGCCCGAAGATCGAAGGATTGTTGTTGCTTTACAAGCACACTTCCTGGAAGATGAGTTCATTCAGGAAGGCGGAGCAGGTAGAAGTATTTCTTTAGAAGAATACAATGAAACACCTCGAGAGACACCTGTGCAAGAAACTGGAACCGAACTTTCTGAAACACAAGTACAACCACCTCGTAGGTCTAGTAGGGTGTCTCATTTACCTGATAGGTATGGGCTTGTGCACTTGGAGGAGCTAGGTCTCCATGAGGTTCCAAGTGATAGCCAATAGACCGACCCGACGACCTATGACCAAACGATGGTGGATGTAGACTCCGCGAAATGGCGTGAAGCTATGGAAGCTGAGATAGACTCGATGCATGTAAATCATGTCTGGACTCTAGTAGACCGCCCCAAGGGCATAGTGCCCATTGAGAATAAGTGGATCTACAAGAGAAAGACTGATGGTGATGGCAAGGTTGACGCCTATAAGGCCAGGCTTGTGGCAAAGGGTTATACCCAAAAGGAAGGGATTGATTACCACGATACCTTCTCGCCCGTAGCCATGATCAAGTCTATTCGCATGATGCTTGCTATAGCTGCCTACCACGATTATGAGATATGGCAAATGGACGTAAAGACGGATTTCCTTAATGGATTCCTCGAGGAGGAAATCTATATGGAGCAGCCTAAAGGCTTTGTGTCCGAAGTCGATATTCAGAAAGTGTGCAAGCTTCAGCGTTCCATTTATGGATCAAGCAAGCGTCACAGAGTTGGAACCTTCGTTTTGACGAGGCGGTCAAAGAGTTTGACTTCGTGCAAAATGAAGAGGAACCTTGTGTATATAAGAAAGTTAGTGGGAGCAAGATTGCATTCTTAGTACTATATGTAGATGACATTCTACTAATAGGAAATGATGTGGGAATGCTCAGTTCTGTGAAAGCTTGGCTTTCGAGTAATTTCTCCATGAAAGACTTGGGAGAAGCAACCTATATTCTTGGTATTCGACTCTACCGGGATAGAGCGAAGAGAACAATAGGCCTTTCCCAAGCCCTCTATATAGATAAGATCTTAAAGCGATTTAAGATGGATGATTCTAAAAGAGGGTTCCTACCGATGCAACATGGAATAAAACTCACCTTGAAGATGTGTCCTCAAAGTGAGGAACAATGCAAGGAAATGAGTAATATACCATATGCTTCGGCCGTGGGTAGCCTTATGTATGATATGTTGTGTACAAGACCTGACATTGCGCATGCTGTAAGCGTGGTGAGTAGGTTTCAGGCAAAGCCAGGTAGGGAACATTGGATCGTCAGAAAGAACGTTCTCAAGTACTTGAGAAGAACGAGAGATATGGTTCTTATGTATGGCGGTGGAGATTTGGATGTGGTGGGATTCACTGATTCGGACTTCCAAGGACTGAAGGACGACTCGATGTCCACTTCTGGCTACATATTTACTCTTAATAGAGGAGCAGTATCTTGGCGTAGTGCCAAGCAAAGCGCGACTGCTGATTCCACCTGTCAGGCTGAGTATCAAGCAGCCTCGGAGGCTTCCAAGGAAGGGTTCTGGATTAAGAAGTTTCTAGGAGAACTTCAAATGATACCATGTGCTGAGCCGCCTGTCTACTGCATCGCGACAACGACGAGTCAGAGCACGTGCCAAGGAGCCGAGGTTTCACAACAAAGACCAAACATATTGAGAGGAAGTATCATCTCGTAAGAGAATTTGTTCGCAAGGGATACATTGTCCGCATAGAGTAGACTCGGCCGACAACGCCGATCCATCCACTGACCAAGCCACTATCTCAGACTAGCTTGGAGCGTCATCTGTAGAACATGGGTATTAGATACCATAGTGTGTGGCATTGAGTGCAAGTGGGAGATTGTTAGGAGTATGCCCTCGAATGCCACTCAGAGGTTGTTGAGTGAGGGCATTGTACTTGTAATTATGTAAACCATTTATATAAGGCAAATGAATGTTTCTTTATTTACCGGTAGTTACCGGCATTCCTAACTCGTAAAAAACATATAGAAACTAGTCCGTATTTGAGAGAAAACGCCCACTCCTTATTGGATAAGGGGGTCGGCACTGGAAAGGTTTATAGCTCAAATACTTAATCGTTCGAAAGTCGATGAAACTTGACTGGGCGTTAAGTTTATGTGAAGACTTGTATGACGTGTTCTTTGACATGGAGAGTGCATGTCGAACACTAATGGTTAGTGGGAGCACACGTTATAGGTATGCTAATTAGATTAGTATACTCGAACCGACTCACCCTCGATTCGTCACATGGATTTCACTCCGGACAACCAATGACGGAATCGAAAGGTTGTGATAGGTATTCGTGAACCTTCGACTTGAGGATTTAGTAGGGATGTGCTTGTGACGTCAAGATTTTCATTAGAGTAGTTCGACCGTAAACCTAAGGCGGGGGTCAACCTCGACGTGCATCTTGACGGGCAAGTAGCGAGTCCTACCAATACCAAGATAGAATTCTTTCTCCTGTTAGTGAACGGGTTATATGTCCTATGCGGTTATCGCGATGAGATCATAAGTCTTTGGCCAAAGCATTGGAGCTAGCTGTATTAGATACACGAGAGCTCGATGATCTCGATTTGCATTAACGCATGCATAGCGTCAAGTACAGATAGGGTTTGACTGACCGTGACCCTATAACTTGATCGGGATATTTGAAAGAAGGGTTTATACGTATACTGGTATTCACGACAGAATGGTTCTTGAATGATCCCAATCATTCGTTCTCAGTCGGGGTACAGTGTAGGCCACCAGGCTGGCTAGGTGGTGCTACTACTCTTTGGTTCCTCCCATTGCTGACTGAGACGGACCTACCGAGTCGCGCATTAGGATTGACGACGGAATGAATAAAGCTAATTCTCTCATTATGAATATTAGATATTGGATATCTAATTTTTGGACATTGGATGTTTAAATCGATTTATTGGATAAATTGATTTACGGCCTAATGAATTAAATAAATTACTAGGTGATTAATTTAATTCATGTATATAATTATTTCTTGGAGAAATTAATTATATTATTTTGTTTTTGATATGTTTAATTAATTGGATTAATTAATCGATATAAATACATCGATACGGAATCGGAGTTTATCTGTTTAGACCCTCGGAAGTCCAAAACGAGCCGAACTCGTCCGATTTCTAACATGGGCCGCCCCAACCCCTTCCACCCACCTTCCCATTGTCTTGTTGTTTCCTTTTTATATTGAGGAACATGACTTGTGGGGCAAAAAATCATATGGGATGATTTGTTTTGCATGTGAGTGGAAATAGAATAAAGAGAGGAAGACTTCTCACCTCATTCACTTGATTCCAAGCAATTTGAACGTGAGCTTTGAGAGGAAAGAGAGAGAGAAGTCATCTTCATCATCTTCTTCTTTATTCATCAAACTCTTGATTTTTTTTCTTGGAGAAAAATTGAGAAATAAAAGAGAGAGTAAGATTAAAACACTTAGAGTGTAGTAATCTTTATAAATATAGCTTCAACACTTAGCTCTAGCCGTATCCTCGGAGGATATCAAGGTGATCGTCATTCCGGTCGTTTCTCCGGCGCGTGGCAAGTAGAGACGCGGTGCTTTCGGCGTTGGATCGTTCAAGGGCTTGAAGCGGAATAGATTCGTAGAGATCAAGCAAAGGTTGGGGAATAGCTCAAGAGAAGGTTATCCATCTAATCAAGGGTGAGTTTCTATATCTCTTGTGAATTCGTTTTTGATATTCGTATATACGTAGCTCGATCGATCCTCGTAGGGATTCGGATCGAATTAATTTTCGTTTTACCGCTTCCGCTGGGCCTTCGTTTTAGGCACCGAATCCCAACAGGTTAGTGGGAGAAAAATCGCATTCTTAGTACTATATGTAGATGACATTCTACTAATAGAAAATGATGTGGAAATGCTCAGTTCTGTGAAAGCTTGGCTTTCGAGTAATTTCTCCATGAAAGACTTGGTAGAAGAAACCTATATTCTTGGGATTCGACTCTACTGGGATAGATCGAAGAGAATGATAGGTCTTTCCCAAGCCCTCTATATAGATAAAGTCTTAAATCGATTTAAGATGGATGATTATAAAAGAGGGTTCCTTCCAATGCGACATGGAATAAAACTCTCCTCGAAGATATGTCCTCAAAGTGAGAAACAACAAAAGGAAATGAGTAATATACCATATGCTTCGGCCGTGGGTAGCCTTATGTATACTTTATTGTGTACGGGACCTGACATTGCGCATGCTGGGGGTGTGGTAAGTAGGTTTCGGGCTAACCCAGTTAGGGAACATTAGACCGCCGTAAAGAACGTTCTCAAGTACTTTAGAAGGACTAGAGATATAGTTCTTAAATATGGTGGTGGAGAACTGAATGTGGTGGGATTCACTGAATTAGACTTCCAAGGAAAGAAACACGATTCGATGTCTACTTCTGGCTACATATTTACTCTTAATGGAGGAGCAGTATCTTGGCATAGTGCCAAGTATAGCGCGACTGCTGGTTCCACCTGTTAGGCTGAGTATAAAGCGGCCTCGGAGGCCTCCAAAGGAAGGGTTAAGAAGTTACTGGATAAACTTCATGTGACACCATGTGCTGCGCTGCCTATTTTCATTTTTATACAATAACAATAGAACGGTAGCACAGTCCTAGGAGTCGAGGTTTCATAACAGTACCAAACATATTGAGATAGAGGCATCTCGTAAGAGAATTTGTTCGTAAAGAGATACATTGTGCTGCATAGAGTAGAATCAGCCGACTACGTCGCTGATCCATTGACCAAGCCACATTCTCAAATTAACTTGGAGCGTAATCTGGAGAAAATGGGTATTAGATACCATAGTGTGTGGCATTGAGTGCAAGTGGGAGATTGTTAGGAGTATGACCTCGAATGCCACTCAGAGGATGTTGAGTGAGGGCATTGTACTTGTTATTATGTAAATCATTAATATAAGGCAATGGATGTTTCTTTATTTACTGGTAGTTACTGGCATTCCTAACTCCCAAATATATATATAGAAACTAGTTCATGTATTTGAGAGCAAAACATTCCACTCCTTATTGGATAAGGGGGTCGGCACTGGAAAGGTTATAGCTTAAATACTTAATCGTTCGCAAAGTCGATGAAACTTGACTGGGCGTTAAGTTTATGTGAAGACTTGTAGAATGTGTTCTTTGACATGAAGAGTACTTGTATAATGTTAATGGTTAGTAGGAGCACACGTTAAAGGTATGCTAATTCGATTAGTATACTCGAACCGACTCACCCTCGATTTATCGCACGGATTTCACTCCGGGACAGTCAATGACGGAATCAAAAGGTTGTGATAGGTATTCGTGAACCTTAGACTTGAGGATTTAGTAGAGATGTGCTTGTGACATCAAGATTTTCATTAGAGTAGTTCGACCCTGTAAACTGGGAGGCAGGGTCAACCTCGACGTGCATCTTGACGGGCAAGTAGCAGGTCCTACTGTATACCAAGATAGAATTCTTTCTCCCGTTAGTGAGCGGGTTATATGTCCTATGCGGTTATTGGCAAATGAGATCATAAGTATTTGGCCAAAGCATTGGACCTAGTTGTATTGGATAGACGAGAGCTCGATGATCTCGATTTGCATTAACGCATGCATAACGCCAAGTACAAATAGGGTTTGACTGACCGTGACCCTATAACTTGATTGGTACATTTGAAAGAAGGGTTTATACGTATACTGGTATTCACGACAGAATGGTTCTTGAATGATCCCAATCATTCGTTCTCAGTTGGGGTACAGTGTAGGCCGCCAGGCTGGCTAGGTGGTGCTACTACTCTTTGGTTCCTCCCATTGCTGACTGAGACAGACATACCGAGTCGCGCAATAGGATTGACGACGGAATGAATCAAGCTTATTATCTCATTATGAATATTAGATATTTGATATCTAATTAATTGGGACATTGGATGTCTAAATTGATTTATTGGATAAATTGATTTACGACGTAATGAATTAAATAAATTACTAGGTGATTAATTTAATTCATGAATATAATTATTTTTTGGAGAAATTAATTATGTTATTTTGTATTTGATATGTTTAATTAATTGTATTAATTAAATGATATAAATACATCGGAACGGAATCGGAGTTTATCTGTTTGGACTCTCGGGAGTCCGAAACGGACCGAACTTGTCCGGCTCCTTCCAGATGGCCACCCAAAGTCACCTATTCCCTCCATTGTCTTGGTCTTCACTTGGTGGGGTACTAGCTTTGTGACAATTCAAGGGGACAATATATCACTTTTGGTGATTTTGTCAAATGGGAGGTGATTTGGTAAGATATGAGGAGAATATAATGTGAAGACTATATCTCCCTTGAGACGCATGGTAGACTCACGTTTTTGGATGTGTAAGGAGAGAAGAAAAGTTTTTTCCAAGGCTTCACATATTCATCATCATATTCACAAAATATTCATAAGTTTTTCTTGGAGAAAAATATGTGTGAGATAGAGAGATTATAGATTAAACACTTAGAGTGTTGTAATCTTATTTTTGCAAAGCTTCTACAACCTTGTTCTAGCCGTATCCTTGGAGGATAACGAGGTTTAGTCATTCCGGTCATTTCTCCGGCGCATGGCAAGTAGAGACGCGGTCCTTTCGGCGTTGGATCATCCAAGAGCTTGGAGCGGATTGGATCGTAGGGAAAGTAATCTAAAGCTTGGGGAATAGCTCAAGAGAAGGAATCCATTTAATCAACGAACTACAAGGGTATGTTTTCTCGTATCTCTTGTGTTTCATATTATATTCGTATATACGTAGCTCGATCGATCCTCGTAGGGATTCAGATTGAATTAATTTTCGTTTTACCGCTTCCGTTGGGCCTTCGTTTTAGGCACCGAATCCCAACAGTGGTATCGGAGAGTAGGTCTTGTGATCGTATATACGATATTGGTATTTGGAATGCTTGATTAGATGGTGTATGATTTGGAATCATAATCGTATTAATCGTTGATTTTCTATTGTTCATCCGCAAAATTATTTTTTCATGATTTTATGTTACAATGTAAATCTATTTTTCTTTTGAAAAACTGATTTAAAGTGTAATATAAAGATTAGAAAAATATTATTTTTAGAATCGGGACGAAAAACGGGCAGCATGTCAACCCGGCACTGGGTGGGCCGGCGCCGCCATGCCCCCTGTGCACCGGATCGCGATCCGGGCTGTGATCAGCCAGGCTCGCGATTTGCCTTGGCGGTGCTCGGCACTGTGCCGCATGGTCTCGATCCCTCACGGCCACTTCCGCCCGCCGGCAGCTGGCAAGCGTTCTACTGTGTTTTTCGACTCCGTTTTTTATATTTCGTTCGATAATTAATTTCCCACAAATTAAATTGGATTTAATTTGACTAAAATTTAATTATGGTAATTTTATTCTTAGGGGAATTAATTTAATGAAATATTTTCTCGTCCGGAACAAGTTAAAATTGACGGTTGTTTGAATTAATTGGATTAATTCATTTTGGATGAATCGATCGGATCGGTTCGTATTGTTGATTGGGTCAATGTATCTCTATGCTTTCCATTTATACAGTATTTATTGGATGAATGCTTTTGAATGGGGATGTGGTTCGTGGACTTAGTTTTTTGAATCATTCGGTTTTTATTCGATTGGGTTGTAAAGGCTGTTTTGAGCCTATTTATTTTACTAGAAATATTTATATATAGGATGCAATTTTCAATGTAAAATTTATATGTAATGATGAAGACCGGAGGAAGATCCGTTTCAAGAAGACGAAGATTCAAGACGAAGACTTGTAATTAGATTACGGAGTTTTTGTTTTATAGGAACGGTCCATGAACCACATGTTGGTAGCAACTAGGTTGTGAATGGTTGTTTCATATTGTATAAATGCCACAAACGCGCGTAAATGAATTAATGTGCAAAGTGTAACATTAATCGCGAAAATTCTCCCACGACAAATTATTGAGGTTATACGGTTTCAAGGTTTTCCTTCCCTCCATCGAGCTTTCGGGAAATTGAAATCCAAACCGGATGTGCTATGCTTCCGAGTTATTGGGGTAGTCGTTCGGGGAGGACGGATAAATTACCGGGGGCGCATTGGATGCCTTCGGTTGGAGCAAATTTTATCCCTAGAAACCTGAGAGGTTGTCGGATAAGATTCATTGTGAAACTGATTTGCGTCGATGGTATAAACTTAACTTGTTCACGAACCATAGAAACCGTATAGGTTGAGGGGAGTGAACAAGGGGAAAAAGAAGATCGAATCATCCATTAGATGGGTTGGTGTTGGACACCACTTTATGAAAATTAATAGACTAGAAACCTGTTCGGTTGCCCTCTATTAAGATTTATAAAGAACTCTGTTGTGCGACGATTAACTCGCCACGATAGGCGATCGGCGACCTCCCTGAAAAGTCAACCATAGAAGCCAAACTCCGGACGAACACCTAAAGTCCGGCATAATATAGCGATCGTCTTTTGGCAACCAGCGATCGTCTTTTGATACCTGGCGATCGTCTTTGTCTAACGGTTCAGAGGCGATCGTCTCATGCCACGTGGGGATCCAGCATCCGTCAAAGTCGTCGAAGACCGAATCTTGGACGGTGGCCCACCCGCGGATCTTCATAGGATACCAACAAAAAGGATCATTGACCCCAGCCTGTCACCTACCGCACCTACCGACAAGGCCGCCGAAAGGTACGAAGTGGACCCTCCTCGACAAATGACTCGCGACGCGTGCTGGCTTCCCATTGGTTCACCCAGCTGGCCTCCAACTGCAACCTCGGACCTCAAGGGAACAGGCCCACGTGACGGGACGATCGGCCGTTTATTTTAATATAGAAAACGGCGATCGCCCGTGATCGCCCGAGGGATCCCAACTACTTAGTCCCCTATAAATAGAGAACTCACTGTTGCGGCCGTAGGGGGGGATTCTACCACGAATTAAGTGCAAAAATACACACCAAAGAGAGAACAAAAGGCTCTTTTGGCAAGCACTAACATATTCATAGTGACATTCACACACATTCATCATGAATTCCAAGCAAGAACTCACAGATTCATCCATCTGGTTCTTCCGGCAATCTACGCGCTCTAAAGCCTAGATAACTAGAAGCTTTTACACTCATTGTATTAGATTCTAACATTAATATTTGTACTGGCAAGATATTTATTAATAACATCTCGCGAGAGCATTCAAGCCCGGGACTAACAACCCCGGCAAATCTTGTGTTATCCATTTTCCCACGGAAGTGTTCTCGCATTTTGTTTGTTACTCGATCGTTCCAGCAATACTATCTCCGGATAATATTTTGGGTAACAACAATTGGCGCTAGAGGAAGGGGTTTCAAACCTTCATTTTTATTCCTACCGTCTCGAAGAACACTCACTGTTCTCCGGACATATACTTGAAGAAACACTCACTGTTCTTCAATAGAAAAACCATCAGAAAATGACATCAAAGAACAACCTCCAAAAGGGCCACCTCGAGATCTCACGAAATCTTATTCCGGCGAGGACCGAATCCCACCACGGCGGAATGCGTCCATGGCGACTCTTGGCTCTCAATCCCGCCCCCGAGGGACGGTTCTAGCCTCTCACTCGACCGCCCAGACATCGGAGCAGTTGAGGAGGCTATAGCCATCCTCGGGAACGGCAGAGGGCCCACGATGCGCCCACCATCACCCCGTCGCCCAACCGCCGGCAAGCAAACTAAGCTCAAGGGGATCTATGTTGAGAAATCGACAGAAAGCCCCGAGCCGGAGAAGGCTCTCGTAAGGCGGGACGATTCCATCTTCACCGCCTAGGAGCGATCCTCATGGCGATCGGGCACTCCCCAAATGTGAGACATCGATATCCGAATCCTTTACCAGAGTTCGGCGTATCCGACTCCCAAGAGACAGACCGGTCAACGAGCCCCCGCCGCCCAAGAAGGGAACCTCCGGGCAGGGAGATCGCTGCTCACCACGGGGCCGGGGATCGCACACGATCGCCTTGGTTCACGCTCTGAGAGTCAATCGCGAGCAAAGCGACGGCGATATCCGCCATACAACGCCACTCGACGAGATGAAGGCGCTCATGGAAAATGGGGCGGCGCCAGAGATCGATCATTGGTTCAAGCGAACCACTCACGACTCGCATCGAGCTCGCCTACCCAACCAACTATCAATCCCCCACAAACACCTTTATACGAGGAAATCGGATCCGAAACCCACTTAAGCAAATTCCGGATCTACATGACCGGGTGCGGAGCTTCGATGCGACGAGATGTCGTATGTTCCCGTTAACTCGGGCGACCTCGCCACGATGGTACACCTCACTACCATCTCGCTCAATCAATTGCTTTGAGAAGCTAGCGAACGACTTCAGTCATACTTCGCCGCCAAAGTCGCCGCCTAAGGTCCTCACCGCATGATGAAAATCGGGCAGGGAAGGACGAATCGGATGGGGATTACATCGACCGGTAGACGAGATAGTCCTCACCGGTGAGCCCACGGCGAGATCGCTCTCAACTCGATTATGAGCGGATTCCACGGACGCCGCCCATGTTCAGCATCTCACAAAAGATATCCCCGACCTATTCGATTTTCCGCAACAAGGCCGCCGGGTTCCTGGCCGACAGAGGATGCTCTCACTCCGCTTAGAAGAGGGACCATCCGAAGAAGGAAAAGCACCTCCCATGTCCGTAAGAAGGCGGTCGCCAAGCCCGTAAAGGCGATCGCCAAGCCGCCTGGAGAGTTCAAAGCCTTCGAGGATGTAGAGGTCCACCTTCTTCACAACCTCAACTTATCTCCGGCCCACATCTTCAACGCGATCAAGGGTCGCGAGTGGCTTTCCAAGCCGAAGCCAATAAGGGACCACGGTCACCTAGACCGTAGCAAATTCTCAGGCCTATCATAGGAGTCCCGCCACAACACTAGCTGGCCGCGATCTCCTCGTGCAACTCGCGATTGTTTGAGGAAGGCAAATGGACAACTTGGTCACCAAGCCGGAACCAAGGACGGAAAGGACCGGAGGGCGCGAGCGTCGGCAACACGAGAGGACTCCTCCCAATCCGGTCGCTGAATTGAGCATGAGCCGGAATACTCGATGATTCGGTCCCACCGATCAACTCGCGGCCGGTCAACATGCTCCAGCGGGAGGTGGAAACCTCGGGGTCTTTCCCGGTTTCCACCATGTCGAACAGAAAGCAGCCGAGAGGCATTCGCGGGGTCCACGTCGTTGTACCCCGGGAACCGACCATCTCTAGAGACGCGCTCATCACCTTTTCCAACAAGGACAGGAAGGAGTGCAATGTCCCAAGGAGGATGCACTAGTGATCTCCGCTTGCATCCTTGGGAAGACGGTCGATCGCGTGTTGGTCGACAATGGGAGTTTTTGCAACATCATATTCAAATCCGCCCTAGACCAACTCGGCAACCTGATCAAATTCATCAAGCCTTTCGACACCGTACTTCAAGGGTTCGGCGACAACACGATCGAGCCTACGGGAGGATCAAGCTCTCCGTCGAGCTAGTATGCTTTTATGATCCCAAGGTTAGGATTACTAGGAACCTAAGCTTTGTAATCATAGATAGGCCCGATCTATAATGGGTTCCTAGGTCGCCCCTTTTTAGAAACCTTTGAGGCGGTCGCCTCATCTTTCTTTTGTATCAAATTCCCCACTGCCGATGGGACGGTCGGTACTGTAAAAGGAGATCAACTAATGGCAAAGAGATGTTTGAGTTACTCCTATGTTGTTAATTCTTTCAATACTTCCCGTACTGTATGTAACATTGAAGCGACCGACGATCAACCCATGGAGATCGACGAGCCTGAGACTTCGTACCAACCCGACTCAGGGGACGCCATCTCTCATCGATCGACGGACGACATCGAGCTAAGGATCGGTTTCGAGCCAAGTCTCGACATCGATCCAAGGACCGAGTCCGGAGATCGTACCAAACGAGAGGCGACCGTTCCTGTCGAAGAGTTAGAAAGCATTACGATGGATCCGGATCATCCAGAACGGGAGGTACAGATCGGCGCGAGCATCGACCGCGAATTAAAGGGAGATCTGATCAACTTGCTACGTAAGAACATCGGTGTCTTTGCCTGGTCGCATCAAGATATGGTTGGCATAAGTCCCGAACACGCCTGCCATTATCTGAAGATCGACCGGACAATGAAACCTGTTCACCAGAAGCGTAGGAAGTTCGGTCCCGAGAAATACGCAGCGCTCGACATAGAAGTCCAGAAGTTACTCGGCAACAGACTGATCGGAGTAGCAACTGACGAACCACAGTGGGTCGCCAACGCGGTGCTCGTCAAAAAGCCGATCGCTCCTGGAGATTATGCATAGACTTCACCGACCTCAACGCGGCATGTCCAAAAGATCACTTCCCAATGCCTCATATCGATCATCCAGTCGATAGCACGGCAGTTGCGAAATGATGTCGTTTATGGATGCCTTCACGGATATCATCAAATCCCAATGGCAGAGGAAGACATAAAACACACATCTTTCCACACGTAAAAGACATATACTTTTGGGTCGAATGCCGCTCGCTTGAAAAACGCGAGGCGACCTACCGATTAGTCAACAGGATGTTCGCCGATCAGATCGGCAAGACCATGGAGGTCTACATTGACGATATCGTGGTCAAAAGCCTCAAGAAGGAAGATCACCTCAACGATCTTGCCGAGACGTTCGCCATCCTTGAGAAGTTTAACATGAAGTGAACCCCAAGAAATGCAACTTGGGGTGGGCTCAGGAAGTTCTTGGGGCACATAGTGAGCCAAAGGGGGATCGAGGCGAACCCGCCAAGATACGAGCGATCCTTGACATGCGGGAACCGCGAAACATCAAGCAGTGCAACGCCTCACAGTGTCTAGCCGCCCTCAACCGTTTCATATCACGGCTCGGCGATAAAAGCAAGCCTTTCTTCGCGACCATCAAGAACAAGAAGTTCGCATGGACGAAAGAAAGCGGATAGCATTCGCCAAAATAAAGGAATATCTATCCAACCCCGGATCTGGCAAAGCCGATCCCCGGTGAGAAATTATTCCTTTACTTAGCGGCCTCGGAGGTCGCATGAGTGCCGTTGCAAGTGCGAGCAGAGGGCAAGCCCACTTGCCGATCTACTATGTTAGCCGGGCGCTCCACGACGTCGAGACACGTTACACACCATTGGAGAAGATCGCCTATGCCCTTGTCATGAGTGTACGGCCGAGAGCTTACTTCTTCGATCACCGGTGGAGGTCCTAACCACTCTACCTCTAAGACAAGTCCGCACCGACCGGACACCAACGGCGACTCCTCAAGTGGTCACGGAGATCGCACAATACGGTATCACTTACGCTCCTCGCACGGCGATCAAAGGCCAAGCTCGCGGACTTCGTGGTGGAATTAACGTTCCCTCACGGTCAGGCCAGTCGGCCGACCTGCTGAAATTATACGTGGATGGCTCGCGACCAATGCGAGAGCGAGGCGGATTGTCCTCATTAGCCCAGGGCAGTGAGTTTCACAAATGCCGTGCGTTTCGGTTTTTGTGCGACCAACAATGAAGCCGAATACGAAGCCTGGTAGGCGGGCTTGATCTAGCCCTCGCCTAGATGTTCGACGCCTCCATATCTACATGGACTCCCTTTGGTCGTGAACCAAGTCAAGGGGGAATATGAGGCACGCGGCGAATGATGGTCAAATACCAAGAGCCGGTCGCCGAAATGTGCACAAAATTTGAAGAAGTACTAATCGAGCAAGTCGAGAGAGCACAACTCCCAGGCCGATGCACTTTCCAAACTAGCATCATCGGATGGGGCAGCCGACTTCTCCAACATCCAAATCACTAAGTCAGCAAGGCCGGCGATCGACAGGAATTTGGTTACCACGGTCGCCATCGCCGAAGAGAATTGGATGACTCCGTTCATCAAATACTTAAAAGACGGAACGGTCCCTGACGACCGTGTTAAAGCTCGCCAACTCCAGCTTCGTGCGACCAGATATACCCTATTAGACGATCGGCTTTACAAGCGAGCTTTCAGCCTTCCCCTCCTCAAGTGTATTACACCGGAGGAAGGTCGGCTCGTTTTAGCTGAAATCCATGACGGGATTTGTGGGAACCACGCGGGCGGACGAGCCCTCCTCCATAAGACGACCAGACAAGGATTTTTCTGGCCATCACTTCGGGAAGACGCGATCGCTTGTGCCAGATCTTGTCATAGATGTCAGATAATGGGCCCCAACATAAAACTATCACCCGAACAGCTCACCTCCATGTATAGCCCTTGGCCATTTGCGCAATGGGGCATCGACCTTATAGGTCCCTTGCCGACGGCTCCAGGGGGCTGTAAGTTCGCCATCGTTGGGGTCGATTATTTCACCAAATGGGCTGAGGCCGAACCGCTCAACAAGATCGGCCAAGAACAAGTGATCAAGTTTATATGGAAAAACATAATATGCCGATTCGGTTTGCCCCAGGCCATCATCTCCGACAACGGGAAACAGTTCGACGGCTTAGAAGTCATGCAATTCTGTGAAAAGTGGGGAGTCAAAAGGTTATTCTCAGCGCCCTATCACCCTCGGACGAACGGGCGGTAGAGGCGGTGAATAAGATCCTCAAACACACGATCAAAGCACGACTCGAATCCAGCAAGGAAGATGGGCGAGCGAGCTCCCAGACGCTTTATGGTCCTACCGTACGACGACCCGCATTTCATCCGGCGAAACCCCGTTCGCCCTTACCTTGAAATGAGCGGTGATTCCTTCGGAGATCGCCGTCCTCGACCATCGAACCGAACAGAGATGACGACCGACAACGATGTAGCCCGGCGAATCGACCTAGACATGCTTGAAGAAAGACGGCTGACCTCAGAAATGAAGAACACAATCCACAAAAGGAGAGCCGAGAAGTTCTTCAATTCAAAGGTCAGAGAGAGAAGATTTCAAGTGGGCGATCTCGTCCTCAAGAAAATCCAAACCCATACAGGCGTCTTTGGTCCAAATCGAAGGACCTTTCAGAGTATCCAGATGGTTAACTAAAGGAGCCTACGAACTGGAACATCCTGACGGTACTCCGGACCAATACCCCTGGAACGCCGTGCATCTGAAAAAATACTATCAGTGAAAAATTTGTATTCGATTTCAATGATGTACAAGGAATATAATGAGATTTTTTGTTATCCCATCTGTTGTGGCGATCGCCCCACCAGGCATCACATATCACCGACGATCGCTGATCACGACGATCCTAGGTAAAATTATTGCAGCCATGGTCCAGGAGGTCGATGGAACCGACAGCTTCGCCCATGCAAGGTTCCTTTGGGCTAAGATCGTCCGCCCTTCGTTTAAATACGAGGTCGACGTAGCCGAAGGACCCTCCAAAATAGTCAGTAGGCGCGATCGCACGTTCTCAAGGTATATCATCTAACATGGTGAACCCGAACAATGCGACGCGCCGTTACCCCCGTCTCAACGTACACCGTCGAGGATCGCCATCTTCGTGGCGGGCCGAGGTGGAAGCAGAGCTGACAAGCCGCGGACGTGGTGTCGAATAAGCCGACAACACTCCGCGCAAGGACTCCTCCAGACCGAGATCGCCCGCCTTCCGTTTTAACACAAGGCAGGCGTAGCCTAACGGAGGACCCTCACAAAAAGTGAGTCGCAGGGTAATAAATATCCCGCGCACACGAATACACGATTGGGGAGATCGGTCCATCGAACACCGCAACCACACATGACTCTTCAGAATCGGCGAAATGAAGATAGCTCGCCAGACAGACTAGTCTTTGTTCCCTTACTTACAATAAGTGAACAAAAACAAGGGGGCGAGGATAGCCGAGCTACTCTCAAATACGATCGAACAAAGAGAAACCATATTCGATCGGCTTCGCTCAAAAACATTCAGGGCGATCGAGATCGTCCGACGAAAATTACAAGTAAGAATTCCAATTCAAAACATGTCAATACTTTCAACACTCAGACAATCGGCGGACGAACAAAAATCGAAAGCAAATATACGCGTACTCGAAAAATTGCACACAAATAGTCAAAGGCGATCGCATATAATGCATTACGCGGAATGAGAAAAGGAGTATTTTATTCATAAACACAAGCTTCATACATTTCAAGGCCAAGGCATTACAACAAAAAGTACAAGTTACAGAGGAAAAACAAAAGCCTCTCAAAGCCCCGCTTGGTCTTCGCCTCGGGTCGCGGATCGGCTTGGGCATCGGCCTCGGGATGAATGAGTTTGCGGTATACCAACTCAAGTCAATCCCGAGGTCGACCAAGTCAAGGATCGGCGAGAGAATTCGGATGCAGAGGATGCTTGGAGACATAGGATCTGAAGCTTTCCATCGGAGGACCGGTCTCGACCCGCCTTTTTAGCAACTCGGACAACGTCGGCATAGGCCAAATAGTAAGCGAACTCGCCGACGTGCCCGACGTTAAGGTAGGATCGACCTCGATCGCCTTCACCGCCCTTTCGAGATCCGCCGCCGTCTTCTCGACCTCCGATTCGGCCGCCTTGGCAACATTCTCGCCCCGGCCTTCTCGGCCCTCTCTTCGCCGCCTCCGGCTCACCGAGCCGATCCACCGCAGCCTTTCCCGGCCGCATCCTCCCGCGAAGCCTCGAGCTTCGCGAGTCTCCTTCTCCTTATTACAGGATCGATCGGCAGCTTCCTTGGAGCGACTCAGCTCCTGCTTCAATCGATCCACGTCCTGCTTAGCCCGCTTGGCGGTCTCCTCATACTCTTTCTCCATCGACCGAATCCGGTTCGCATCCTCGATATTTCGTTCGGCGGTCTCGAGCTCGCGATGGAGATGAGCAGTGGAGGGTCGCCCTCAAAATCCCGAGCAGCTTGGACGGCCATCGCCGCCGCCTGAAGAGCCAGGGCAACGGCCGCCGCATGGCATCTCCAGATCGCCGACGAGCGATCGCGTCAAGGTCGGCCGCCCAAGCCTTGGGCAGGGAAGTGATTGCCTGGCGAACGTAAGCGAGGACTTCGACAGAACCTTGTGGAGCCTTGCTCGACAGAAATCCAGACCATGGGGGCGACGTCCGGGTCGGCGAGGCGAACCCTGCAGCGCAAACCAAGGAAATCAAGGAGTTAGCCCATACCATGCTCTAATGCCTAACTCGGAAAAATTTTGACCCACTCTTACCTGTTGACCACTCGGGGTCGCGTCCGAAAAAAGGCTTGCCCCGGGGTGTCTCCGCATCGGCGATCGCCATCTTCTTCGCCGAGCCGCGATGACCGGGTCCGGTGACCGAGGGCTTGGCGCGATCGCTCCATCATCGGGATGGCGGAGATAGGAGCCGCAGCGACCGGAGGCTCAAGAATCGATACGTCGCCTCGGAGATCGACGGGGACTCCGACCTCCGCCTCTTGCGGCGTTTGAGCTGTTCCTCCCCTCGACCACCGGCTTGGCGACCGGCGCCTCGGCGGGTCTCGTCACCGGGGCAGTTGTGACGTCGTCGCAGAACGCGACCACCGCTTGCCCAAATTAAGGCGACCAAGAACTCCCAAGTCCGACATAGCTATCTCTCGCGGAGGTTCGCGATTCGGGAAAGTAAGCCTCACAAAGAAAAGGTGCAAACAAGTTAGATAAAATAAAACAACATCTTGGAGACGATCGTCAAAGAAAGGAAACACCATTTAACCTCATACCTTGAACTTTCAAGTGACGAGGGTAGCAAAACAAACGAGCCCCCAACCGATGAGCTTGATGCAAGCGATCGAACGTTAATAAAGGAGTTCGGCAACGCACGAATATGCTCCCAAACGATCAAGAAATCAAACGGGAGGTCGCCGTCGCACTGTACGAGAGGTCCCTGCAAAAGAAAACAAAATTAGATCAGTCCAAGACAAGCTCAATCAAAGGGAGAGTTCAAATCCTTACTCGGATTCCTCTCCCGGAAAATAGTGGGAATCTCCAACTCTTCATTCAGCCCTTCACTCAACGCCGATCGCCATGCCCCGCCGACCCAACACCATTTTGCCAGGTCGCCCCTGGTCTTATTCGGCACGCCAAGAACCACTCTCCCGAGTCGGCCCTGGATATGATAACCGCCGATCGTCCCTTTCAAGGCAATAATTTAAACAGATAATTCATCTCCAGCGCTAAGGTGACGAAATAACCGTGACCGCCGAACAAGGTCAACGTGCGATGATCTGCAGCCAAGCATTCGGCGTCGATTGAAGAGGCGCCAAATTCCGAGCGATCGGCAAATAGGAGACGGAGAGTGGCAACGGAATCGCAGACCCGCCTCCATAATCATCTCGTTGACGGCGACCATATCCCGGGCGGTTGGTCGGCGCGCTCATTCTCAAAGGCACGTGAAGGGAGACGTCGAGGGGATGTGATATTTGGCCCTCCAGGCTCGGGTCATTCTTGGTCGCCGTACTCGGATCGGCCGAGAGTCCACGGAGACGGGACGGCGGCTGAAAGACCGTCCGATTCACATGTTTGTAAGGGTGAGCGGCGGAGTAGGCCTCAAATCGAATTCGGGCAAGGTCCAGTGATCGTTTCCATCATCGAGCAAAAGCCACATAGGAGGGCCGAATGCTCTCTCTTTCCCGTGCCTCCGCACTGCATCGTCTTCATCCACCGCGACCCCCTGCTCCTCCGTCCTCGCTACCTCGGCCTCGTTGAAAAGTTTTCGAGTTCTTGGTGCAATCCCGCCGAATAGCTTCACCGTCTCCATATCCACTCTAACGGAACCTCCTCCCGTTCAGCAACGCGCGGCAATGGAAGAACTTCCGGTCTCGAAGGTTTTCGATCCTCCGACATATTGGAAAGTAAAGATAAGGAGAAGGTTAAATTTAATCTTACCTAGAAAAAGAAGAAGATCGGCACTCAAAGGCTCCAAATTTCTGCAGAAATTCGGCTATGGATGCTAAGGGTGCGTAAAAGTGAAGGAGAAGAAGTCCCCCCCTTTTTATAGATGGGAACGAGGGCCTAAGTGCAAAAAGGAGAAACCTCGGGGACCGAATCGAACCGTCACGTGGGGACGCATTAAATGCGGCCCTCGAATCCCGCATACGCGTCTTTTCGAGGGCATGCCACCGACAGTCCGACAAACCGTCGGATTCCCCAACGGCAACACGACGCGTGTCCCAGCCGCTTGTGAAAGGCCCGCCTTCTTTTCCCGCTGCTCCCGACGCGAAAGAAGGTCGCCCATATTTGAATTCAGATCGGTGATCGTCTAAACATCGGCGATCGCCAACGGTGCCACCTCACCCCGTGTTTTCAACATCAAGGCGAGTGGGGGCAATTGTTGTGCGACGATTAACTCGCCACGATAGGCGATCGGCGACCTCCGAAAAGTCAACCATAGAAGCCAAACTCCTGGACGAACACCTAAAGTCCGGCATAATATAGCGATCGTCTTTTGGCAACCGATCGTCTTTTGATACCGCGATCGTCTTTGTCTAACGGTTCGAGGCGATCGCCTCATGCCACGTGGGGATCCAAAGATCCGTCAAAGTCGTCGAAGACCGAATCTTGGACGGTGGCCCACCCGCGGATCTTCATAGGATACCAACAAAAAGGATCATTGACCCCAGCCTGTCACCTACCGCACCTACCGACAAGTCCGCCGAAAGGTACGAAGTGGACCCTCCTCGGACAGCGACTCGCGACGCGTGCTGGCTTCCCATTGGTTCACCCAGCTGGCCTCCAACTGCAACCTCGGACCTCAAGGGAACAGGCCCACGTGACGGGACGATCGGCCGTTTATTTTAATATAGAAAACGGCGATCGCCCGCGATCGCCCGAGGGATCCCAACTACTTAGTCCCCTATAAATAGAGAACTCACTGTTGCGGCCGTAGGGGGGGATTCTACCACGAATTAAGTGCAAAAATACACACCAAAGAGAGAACAAAAGGCTCTTTTGGCAAGCACTAACATATTCATAGTGACATTCACACACATTCATCATGAATTCCAAGCAAGAACTCACAGATTCATCCATCTGGTTCTTCCGGCAATCTACGCGCTCTAAAGCCTAGATAACTAGAAGCTTTTACACTCATTGTATTAGATTCTAACATTAATATTTGTACTCGACAGTATATTTATTAATAACATCTCGCGAGAGCATTCAAGCCCGGGACTAACAACCCCGGCAAATCTTGTGTTATCCATTTTCCCACGGAAGTGTTCTCGCATTTTGTTTGTTACTCGATCGTTCCAGCAATACTATCTCCGGATAATATTTTGGGTAACAACAAACTCGATCACCACTATGAAGTAAAGCGGCGATACTTCCGGATTTCACATGGGAGTGTGTTATTCCGATAAAAATAGTGGGAGCTGGGTAACAAGAATAGAAAATACCTTAATTCTATACTCAGAACATAATTAAACGAGTCACTAATTTATCTGTCGTACTTAATGCAGAAATAACTCTCAATATGACTATGAATCCACTCGCAATTCTACTCGAGAAGAATACCCTGATTGGACCTAACTTTGTGGATTGGCTCCGCAATCTGATGATAGTCCTCAGTATAGAGGCACTGGGATATGTCTTGGAGATAGAAATTCCGGCGCCTCCAGTGCGGACAAGAGCCAATCAGGAAGAGATTGAAAACCATGAAAAATGGGTTAAGGACGACGTGAAATTCCGTGCATATATGATGGCTTCCATGTCTAATGAGTTTCAGAGAGCTCATGAAAAAATGACTTCTGCTAGGCAGATTCTATCTCACTTAACCGAGCATTATGGTGAGCACGGTCGAACTGCTAGATATGAGATATCCAAGCAACTGTTCGGTTCAAGGATGAAGGAAGATGAGAAGATTGGGGACCACGTCCTCAAAATGATATCCATGATCGAGATATTGGAGGCTCTTGATTTTAAGATGGATACTTCTCTTCAGACCGACCTTATCCTACAGTCTCTCCCTGATTCCTTCTCACAGTTTGTTATGAATTTCAACTGCAATGAGATTGCGTGTAACTTAGCTGGGCTAATGAACAAACTAGTGACCGCTCAGTCTCATATGAAGAATCCGCGGATGAAGGAGTCTGCCCTTGTGATTTCTTATGGACCTCGGAGGTCTAAGGACAAGAAGAAAAAGACCAAGAAGCAGACGGGACCACAAGCCAAGGACTTCAGGGGAAAGGGCAAGGTCCCGATGGTTCCGAAGAGCAAGAAGAAGGACGCTTGTCTCAAGTTCGGTGAGCTGGGCCACTGGGCTAGAGACTGTCTGATTCTTCATGGCACTTCAGGTACAGAACTTTTAGTTTTGGAAACAAATTGTTCTGCTACTGTATTTTCTACTTCCTAGATACAGGATTCTGGTGCTAGTTCTCATATTTGTACTGTGGATCAGGATCTGGAACAAAGTAGGAAGCTTGGAGCTGGAGAAGTTATGATCACTATCGGAAGCGGGCATAAGTGTCGAGGCAACCGACATAGGATCACTTTTTTTGGTTTTAGAATCCGATTTTGTTTTTAGAAGATGTACTTGTTTTGCCCAAGGGGCATAAAAATATTGTATCCATTCCGGTCATGGATCGGAAAGGCCTTTTCATTTTTCATTGGTGAGGGTTCCTGCAAAATTTATTTTAGAAATAAACTCGTGGAAACTGCTACATTGTTAAATGGATTGTATCATCTAAACCTCAGTAACAAAGTCATTGTGAATACTGTGACTAGGAAGCGTGGTAGGGATGAAACCAATCAGGTTTTGAAATGGCATCTTAGACTTGGTCATGTTGGTTAGACCAAAGTTTACAAAATGGAAAAAGATGGACTTATGGGTCCATTGGGATCGGATCCATTTCCTACTTGTGAATCTTGCCTTCCCTAAAGGCAAAATGACTAAGTCCCCCTTCACATGGACTTTTGAAAGAGCCGCTGATAAACTGGGATTAATCCATATCGACGTATGTGGTGCTTTGGAAGCAGCACGTGATGGATATCAGAATTTCATTACGTTTATAGATGATCATACAAGGTATGGTTATGTATACTTAATGAAACATAAATCCGAGGCCTTTGAGAAATTCCAGGAATTTAAGGCCCTAGTCAGGAAATAAAATGGAAATCATATCATTGGACTTCGGTCGGACCGAGGTGGCGAGTATATGAGTATGAAGTTTGACGAGTTCCTTAAGGACCATGGAATAGTATCACAACTAACACCTCTAGGCACTCCTCAGTTAAATGGTGTGTCAGAAAGAAGGAACCAAACCTTGTTGGACATGGTCCGTTCCATGCTAGGCTATTCTGACTTACCGATTTACCTGTGGGGGTATGCACTCCTGACTGCTGCATATATCTTGAACAGATGTCCTTCCAAATCCGTTCCTAAAAATCCATATGAGATGTGGGAGGGCAGGAAACCAAGTCTTAATCACATTAGGATTTGGGGATGTCCCACCTATGTCAAGAAGACTAAGGTGGACAAAATGGAAGCGAGGTCCATGAGGAGACGTTTCATTGGATTCCCATCTGAGATGATGGGTTATCTATTCTACATGCCCAAAGATTGAAAGATCGTTGTTGCTTTGCATGCACACTTCCTGGAAGAAGAGTTCATTCAGGAAGGCGGAGCAGGTAGAAATATTTCTTTGGAAGAATATAATGAAACTCCTCAGGAGAAACCTGTGTAAGAAATTAGAACCAAACCTTCTAAAACACAAGTACAACCACCTCGTAGGTCTAGTAGGGTGTCTCAATTACCTAAGAGGTATAGTTTTATGCACTTGGAGGAACTGGGTTTTCCACGAGGTTCCAGGTGATAAACAAGAGACCGACCCGCGACCAATGACCTAGCAATGGTGGATGTAGACTCCATGAAATGGACTGTAGCAGTCTTCATATAGTTGGGACCTTCGTTTTAACGAGACAGTCAAAGGGATTGACTACGTGCAAAATAAAGAGGAACCTTTTGTATACAAGAGGGTTAGTGGGAGCAAAATCGCATTCTTAGTACTATATGTAGATGACATTCTACTAATAGAAAATGATGTGGAAATGCTCAGTTCTGTGAAAGCTTGGCTTTCGAGTAATTTCTCTATGAAAGACTTGGGAGAAGAAACCTATATTCTTGGGATTCGACTCTACTGGGATAGAGCGAAGAGAATGATAGGTCTTTCCCAAGCCCTCTATATAGATAAAGTCTTAAAGCGATTTAAGATGGATGATTCTAAAAGAGGGTTCCTTCCAATGCGACATGGAATAAAACTCTCCTCGAAGATGTGTCCTCAAAGTGAGAATTATACCTTATTGTGTACGGAACCTGACATTGCGCATGCTGGGAGTGTGGTAAGTAGGTTTCGGGCTAACCCAGTTAGGGAACATTAGACCGACGTAAAGAACGTTCTCAAGTACTTTAGAAGGACTAGAGATATAGTTCTTAAATATGGTGGTGGAGAACTGAATGTGGTGGGATTCACTGAATTAGACTTCCAAGGACAGAAACACGATTCGATGTCTACTTCTGGCTACATATTTACTCTTAATGGAGGAGCAGTATCTTGGCATAGTGCCAAGTATAGCGCGATTGCTGGTTCCACCTGTTAGGATGAGTATAAAGCGGCCTCGGAGGCCTCCAAAGGAAGGGTTAAGAAGTTACTGGATAAACATCACGTGACACCATGTGCTGCGGTGCCTATTTTCATTTTTATACAATAACAATAGAACGGTAGCACAGTCCTAGGAGCCGAGGTTTCATAACAGTACCAAACATATTGAGAGAGAGGCATCTCATAAGAGAATTTGTTCGTAAAGAGATACATTGTGCCGCATAGAGTAGAGTCAGCCGATTACGTCGCTGATCCATTGACCAAGCCACATTCTCAGATTAACTTGGAGCGTAATCTGGAGAAAATGGGTATTAGATACCATAGTGTGTGGCATTGAGTGCAAGTGGGAGATTGTTAGGAGTATGACCTCGAATGCCACTCAGAGGATGTTGAGTGAGGGCATTGTACTTGTTATTATGTAAATCATTAATATAAGGCAATAGATGTTTCTTTATTTACTGGTAGTTACTGGCATTCCTAACTCGTAAATATACATATAGAAACTAGTCCATGTATTTGAGAGCAAAACATTCCACTCCTTATTGGATAAGGGGGTCGGCACTGGAAAGGTTATAGCTCAAATACTTAATCGTTCGCAAAGTCGATGAAACTTGATTGGGCGTTAAGTTTATGTGAAGACTTGTAGAATGTGTTCTTTGACATGGAGAGTGCTTTTCGAATGTTAATGGTTAGTGGGAGCACACGTTATAGGTATGCTAATTGGATTAGTATACTCGAACCGACTCACCCTCGATTTATCGCACGGATTTCACTCCGGGACAGTCAATGACGGAATCGAAAGGTTGTGATAGGTATTTGTGAACCTTCGACTTGAGGATTTAGTAGGGATGTGCTTGTTACATCAAGATTTTCATTAGAGTAGTTCGACCCTATAAACCGGGAGGCAGGGTCAACCTCGACGTGCATCTTGACGGGCAAGTAGCAGGTCCTACGGAATACCAAGATATAATTCTTTCTCCCGTTAGTGAGCGGGTTATATGTCCTATGCGGTTATTGGCAAATGAGATCGTAAGTCTTTGGCCAAAGCATTGGACCTAGTTGTATTGGATACACGAGAGCTCGATGATCTCGATTTGCATTAACGCATGCATAACGCCAAGTACAAATAGGGTTTGACTGACCGTGACCCTATAACTTGATTGGGACATTTGAAAGAAGGGTTTATACGTATACTGGTATTCACGACAGAATGGTTCTTGATTGATCCCAATCATTCGTTCTTAGTTGGGGTACAGTGTAGGCCGCCAGGCTGGCTAGGTGGTGCTACTACTCTTTGGTTCCTCCCATTCTTGTCGAGACAGACCCTAAAGTCGCGCAATAGGATTGACGACGGAATGAATCAAGCTTATTATCTCATTATGAATATTAGATATTGGATATCTAATTAATTAGGACATTGGATGTCTAAATTGATTTATTGGATAAATTGATTTACGACGTAATGAATTAAATAAATTACTAGGTGATTAATTTAATTCATGAATATAATTATTTCTTGGAAAAATTAATTATGTTATTTTGTATTTGATATGTTTAATTAATTGTATTAATTAAACGATATAAATACATCGGAACGAAATCGGAGTTTATTTGTTTGGACTCTCGGGAGTCCGAAACGGACCGAACTTGTCCGGCTCCTTCCAGATGGCCGCCCCAAGTCACCTATTCCCTCCATTGTCTTGGTCTTCACTTGGTGGGGTACTAGCTTTGTGACAATTCAAGGGGACAATATATCACTTTTGGTGATTTTGTCAAATGGGAGGTGATTTGGTAAGATATGAGGAGAATATAATGTGAAGACTATATCTCCCTTGAGACGCATGGTAGACTCACGTTTTTGGATGTGTAAGGAGAGAAGAAAAGTTTTTTCCAAGGCTTCACATATTCATCATCATATTCACAAAATATTCATAAGTTTTTCTTGGAGAAAAATATTTGTGAGATAGAGAGATTATAGATTAAACACTTAGAGTGTTGTAATCTTGTTTTTGCAAAGCTTCTACAACCTTGTTCTAGCCGTATCCTTGGAGGATAACGAGGTTTAGTCATTCCAGTCATTTCTCCGGCGCGTGGCAAGTAGAGACGCGGTCCTTTCGGCGTTAGATCATCCAAGAGCTTGGAGCGGATTGGATCGTAGGGAAAGCAATCTAAAGCTTGGGGAATAGCTCAAGAGAAGGAATCCATTTAATCAACGAACTACAAGGGTATGTTTTCTCGTATCTCTTGTGTTTCATATTATATTCGTATATACGTAGCTCGATCGATCCTCGTAGGGATTCAGATCGAATTGATTTTCATTTTACCGCTTCCGTTGGGCCTTCGTTTTAGGCACCGAATCCCAACAGTGGTATCGAAGAGTAGGTCTTGCGATCGTATATACGATATTGGCATTTGGAATGCTTGATTAGATGGTGTATGATTTGGAATCATAATCGTATTAATCGTTGATTTTCTATTGTTCATCCGAAAATTATTTTTTCATGATTTTATGTTACAATGTAAATCTATTTTTCTTTTGAATAACTGATTTAAAGTGTAATATAAAGATTAGAAAAATATTATTTTTGGAATCGGGACGAAAAACGTGCAACGTAGTGGAACCGGCGGCTGGTGCGGCCACCTCGCGGTCCCGTGCACGGATCGCGATCTGGGCTCGTGATCGGCCAGCTCGGCGGTTTGTCTTTGGCGATGTCAGCGGCTGTGCGGGCATGGTCTCGATCCCTTCCGGTCACTTCGCCTGCTCGGCGACTGCTTGGCGGCTTGCGAGTGCTCGTAGTGTTTTTCGACTCCGTTTTTTATATTTCGTTCGATAATTAATTTCCCACAAATTAAATTGGATTTAATTTGACTAAATTTTAATTATGGTAATTTTATTCTTAGGGGAATTAATTTAATGAAATATTTTCTCGTCCGGAACAAGTTAAAATTGACGGTTGTTTGAATTAATTGGATTAATTCATTTTGGATGAATCGATTGGATTGGTTCGTATTGTTGATTGGGTCAATGTATCTCTATGCTTTCCATTTATATAGTATTTATTGGATGAATGCTTTTGAATGGGGATGTGGTTGGACTTAGTTTTTTGAATCGTTCGGTTTTTATTCGATTGGGTTGTAAAGGCCGTTTTGAGCCTATTTATTTTACTAGAAATATTTGTATATAGGATGCAATTTTCAATGTAAAATTTATATGTAATGACGAAGACCGGAGGAAGATCCGTTTCAAGAAGATGAAGATTCAAGACGAAGACTTGTAATTAGATTACGGAGTTTTTGTTTTCTAGGAACGGTCCATGAACCACATGTTGGTAGCAACTAGGTTGTGAATGGTTATTTCATATTGTATAAATGCCACAAACGCGCTTAAATGAATTAATGTGCAAAGTGTAACATTAATCGCGAAAATTCTCCCACGACAAATTATTAAGTTTATACGTTTTCAAGGTTTTCCTTCCCTCCATCGAGCTTTCGGGAAATTGAAATCCAAACCGGATGTGCTATGCTTCCGAGTTATTGGGGTAGTCGTTCGGGGAGGACGGATAAATTACCGGGAGCGCATTGGATGCCTTCGGTTGGAGCAAATTTTATCCCTAGAAACCTGAGAGGTTGCCGGATAAGATTCATTGTGAAACTGATTTGCGTCGATGGTATAAACTTAACTTGTTCACGAACCATAGAAACCGTATAGGTTGAGGGGAGTGAACAAGGGGAAAAAGAAGATCGAATCATCCATTAGATGGGTTGGTGTTGGACACCACTTTATGAAAATTAATAGACTAGAAACCTGTTCGGTTGCCCTCTATTAAGATTTATAAAGAACTCGATCACCACTATGAAGTAGAGCGGCGATACTTCCGGATTTCACATGGGAGTGTGTTATTCCGATAAAAATAGTGGGAGCTGGGTAACAAGAATAGAAAATACCTTAATTCTATACTCAGAACATAATTAAACGAGTCACTAATTAATCTATCGTACTTAATGCAGACATAACTCTCAATATGACTATGAATCCACTCGCAATTCTACTCGAGAAGAATACCCTGATTGGACCTAAATTTGTGGATTGGCTCCGCAATCTGATGATAGTCCTCAGTATAGAGGCACTGGGATATGTCTTGGAGATAGAAATTCCGGCGCCTCCAGTGCGGACAAGAGTCAATCAGGAAGAGATTGAAAACCACGAAAAGTGGGTTAAGGACGACGTGAAAGTCCGTGCATATATGATGGCTTCCATGTCTAATGAGCTTCAGAGAGCTCATGAAAATATAACTTCTGCTAGGAAGATTCTATCTCACTTAACCGAGCTTTATGGTGAGCACAGTCGAACTGCTAGATATGAAATATCCAAGCAACTGTTCGGTTCAAGGATGAAGGAAGATGAGAAGATTGGGCACCACGTCCTCAAAATGATATCCATGATCGAGATATTGGAGGCTCTTGATTTTAAGATGGATACTTCTCTTCAGACCGACCTTATCCTACAATCTCTACCTGATTCCTTCTCACAGTTTGTTATGAATTTCAACTGCAATGAGAATGCGTGTAACTTAGCTGGGCTAATGAACAAACTAGTGACCGCTCAGTCTCATATGAAGACTCCGCGGATGAAGGAGTCTGCCCTTGTGATTTCTTCTGGACCTCGGAGGTCTAAGGACAAGAAGAAAAAGACCAAGAAGCAGACGGGACCACAAGCCAAGGACTTCAGGGGAAAGGGCAAGGTCCCGATGGTTCCGAAGAGCAAGAAGAAGGACGCTTGTCTCAAGTTCGGTGAGCTGGTCCACTGGGCTAGAGACTGTCCGATTCTTCATGGCACTTCAGGTACAGAACTTTTAGTTTTGGAAACAAATTGTTCTGCTACTGTATTTTCTACTTCCTAGATACTGGATTCTGGTGCTAGTTCTCATATTTGTACCATGAATCAGGATCTGGAATAAAGTAGGAAGCTTGGAGCTGGAGAAGTTATGATCACTATCGGAAGCGGGCATAAGTGTCGAGGCAACCGACATAGGATCACTTTTTTTGGATTTAGAATCCGATTTTGTTTTTAGAATATGTACTTGTTTTGCCCAAGGGGCATAAAAATATTGTATCCATTCCGGTCATGGATCGGAAAGGCCTTTTCATTTTTCATTGCTGAGGGTTCCTGCAAAATTTATTTTAGAAATAAACTCGTGGAAACTGCTACATTGTTAAATGAATTGTATCATCTAAACCTCAGTAACAAAGTCGTTGTGAATACTGTGACTAGGAAGCGTGGTAGGGATGAAACCAATCAGGTTTTGAAATGGCATCTTAGACTTGGTCATGTTGGTTAGACCAAAGTTTACAAAATGGAAAAAGATAGACTTATGGGTCCATTGGGACCGGATCCCTTTCCTACTTGTGAATCTTGCCTTAAAGGCAAAATGACTAAGTCCCCCTTCACATGGACTTTTGAAAGAGCCGCTGATAAACTGGGATTAATCCATATCGACGTATGTGGTGCTTTGGAAGCAGCACGTGATGGATATCAGAATTTCATTACGTTTACAGATGATCATACTAGGTATGGTTATGTATACTTAATGAAACATAAATCCGAGGCCTTTGAGAAATTCCAGGAATTTAAGGCCCTAGTCAGGAAATAAAATGGAAATCATATCATAGCACTTCGGTCGGACCGAGGTGCGAGTATATGAGTACGAAGTTTGACGAGTTCCTTAAGGAACATGGAATAGTATCACAACTAACACCTCGAGGCACTCCTCAGTTAAATGGTGTGTCAGAAAGAAGGAACCAGACCTTGTTGGACATGGTCCGTTCCATGCTAGGCTATTCTGACTTACCGGTTTACCTGTGGGGGTATGCACTCCTGACTGCTGCATATATCTTGAACAGATGTCCTTCCAAATCCATTCCTAAAAATCCATATGAGATGTGGGAGGGCAGGAAACCAAGTCTTAATCACATTAGGATTTGGGGATGTCCCACCTATGTCAAGAAGACTAAGGTGGACAAAATGGAAGCGAGGTCCATGAGGAGACGTTTCATTGGATTCCCATCTGAGATGATGGGTTATCTATTCTACATGCCCAAAGATTGAAAGATCGTTGTTGCTTTGCATGCACACTTCCTGGAAGAAGAGTTCATTCAGGAAGGCGGAGCAGGTAGAAATATTTCTTTGGAAGAATACAATGAAACTCCTCAGGAGACACCTGTGCAAGAAATTAGAACCAAACCTTCTAAAACACAAGTACAACCACCTCGTAGGTCTAGTAGGGTGTCTCAATTACCTAAGAGGTATAGTTTTATGCACTTGGAGGAACTGGGTTTTCCACGAGTTTCCAGGTGATAAACAAGAGACCGACCCGCGACCAATGACCTAGCAATGGTGGATGTAGACTCCATGAAATGGACTGTAGCAATCCTCATATAGTTGGGACCTTCGTTTTAATGAGACAGTCAAAGGGATTGACTACGTGCAAAATAAAGAGGAACCTTTTGTATACAAGAGGGTTAGTGGGAGCAAAATCGCATTCTTAGTACTATATGTAGATGACATTCTACTAATAGAAAATGATGTGGAAATGCTCAGTTCTGTGAAAGCTTGGCTTTCGAGTAATTTCTCCATGAAAGACTTGGGAGAAGAAACCTATATTCTTGGGATTCGACTCTACTGGGATAGAGCGAAGAGAATGATAGGTCTTTCCCAAGCCCTCTATATAGATAAAGTCTTAAAGCGATTTAAGATGGATGATTCTAAAAGAGGGTTCCTTCCAATGCAACATGGAATAAAACTCTCCTCGAAGATGTGTCCTCAAAGTGAGAAACAACGAAAGGAAATGAGTAATATACCATATGCTTCGGCCGTGGGTAGCCTTATGTATACTTTATTGTGTACGGGACCTGACATTGCGCATGCTGGGAGTGTCGTAAGTAGGTTTCGGGCTAACCCAGTTAGGGAACATTAGACCGCCGTAAAGAACGTTCTCTAGTACTTTAGAAGGACTAGAGATATAGTGTTGTGTCGAGAATTATACTCTCCGACCGGCGATCGCCTCAGAGACCGGGCGACCGTGTCGCAACCGAGCAGCCAAGGCGGAACTACCGACCAGAGATCGGGCGACCTAGTCATAGCCGGGGAGCTGAGATAGATCGGCCGACCGAAGGTCCCAGTACAAGTCCCGGTGCCGAGCGATCGACATCTAAGATGATCGTCTCTCGATACTTGGCGATCGACTCCTGGTGGCCGACGACCAGACGATCATCTCTCGGCACTTGCCGATCGACCCTTGGTGACCGACCGATGCCGACCCCTGGTGACCGACCATTAACAATCGCCTCATGCCGATCGAAGCCGATGGTCATCCAATCGGCAAAGGCCGAAGCCCAGGACAGAACCTACGTGCAGCGCCGAGACAAGATCCGCTTTTCACGGATCGTTGACCACAGCCTGTCAGCATCTTTCCACCAGCCGACAGGCCCGCCGAAGGGTGTCAGTAGGACCGCTTGTGACAGTGACTACGGACGCGTGCTGGCTCCCCATTGGACCGCACAGCTGGCTGCCAGCAGCTGCCTTGGACTTTAGGCAAACAGCCCATGTGACTTGAAGACGATCGCCCCATTATTATATTGGCTGGAAGGCGATCGCCCGCCTGGAAACAAGGCTCCTCAGCCCCTATAAATAGAAGGCTCCCTGCACTGGTCCAACCTCTCAGTCTCCCGCGATTTCAGCACACAATACAGAAATAATACACACGACTTGGCTTTCTCCTACTCTTGGCAACAGCTATCTTCCGGTTCTATCTTCTCTCTTAACCTCTCTCACACAGAAGACGATCGGCCGAAGAGCAAGAACACCGAAGCTTCGCTCAAGAGCTGGATAACATGATCTTTTTACACTCATTGTACTTAGATTCTCACATTAATACTTGTATCCACGAATATTTGTATTAATAACATCTCGCGAGAGCATTCAAGCCCGGGCCTAACAAACCCGGCAAATCTTGTGTTATTGACACCCATTCGGAAGTGCTCCCGCAACCTTGTTTGTTGTCCGTCCATTCCAGCAGTATTTCATCTTCGAATAAATATTTCGGGCAACAACATATAGTTCTTAAATATGGTGGTGGAGAACTGAATGTGGTGGGATTCACTGAATTGGACTTCCAAGGACAGAAAGATGATTCGATGTCTACTTCTGGCTACATATTTACTCTTAATGGAGGAGCAGTATCTTGGCATAGTGCCAAGTATAGCGCGACTGTTGGTTCCACCTGTTAGGCTGAGTATAAAGTGGCCTCGGAGGCATCCAAAGGAAGGGTTAAGAAGTTACTGGATAAACTTCACGTGACACCATGTGCTGTGCTGCCTATTTTCATTTTTATACAATAACAATAGAATGGTAGCACAGTCCTAGGAGCCGAGGTTTCATAACAGTACCAAACATATTGAGAGAGAGACATCTCGTAAGAGAATTTGTTCGTAAAGAGATACATTGTGCTGCATAGAGTAGAGTCAGCCGACTACGTCGCTGATCCACTGACCAAGCCACATTCTCAGATTAACTTGGAGCGTAATCTGGAGAAAATGGGTATTAGATACCATAGTGTGTGGCATTGAGTGCAAGTGGGAGATTGTTAGGAGTATGACCTCGAATGCCACTCAGAGGATGTTGAGTGAGGGCATTGTACTTGTTATTATGTAAATCATTAATATAAGGCAATGGATGTTTCTTTATTTACTGGTAGTTACTGGCATTACTAACTCGTAAATATACATATAGAAACTAGTCCATGTATTTGAGAGCAAAACATTCCACTCCTTATTGGATAAGGGGGTCGGCACTGGAAAGGTTATAGCTCAAATACTTAATCGTTCGCAAAGTCGATGAAACTTGACTGGGCGTTAAGTTTATGTGAAGACTTGTAGAATGTATTCCTTGACATGGAGAGTGCTTGTCGAATGTTAATGGTTAGTAGGAGCACACATTATAGGTATGCTAATTAGATTAGTATACTCGAACCGACTCACCCTCGATTTATCGCACGGATTTCACTCCGGGACAGTCAATGACGGAATCGAAAGGTTGTGATAGGTATTCATGAACCTTCGACTTGAGGATTTAGTAGGGATGTGCTTGTGACATCAAGATTTTCATTAGAGTAGTTTGACCCTGTAAACCGGGAGGCAGGGTCAACCTCGACGTGCATCTTGACGGGCAAGTAGCAGGTCCTACTGAATACCAAGATAGAATTCTTTCTCCCGTTAGTGAGAGGGTTATATGTCCTATGCGGTTATTGGCAAATGAGATCATAAGTCTTTGGCCAAAGCATTGGACCTAGTTGTATTGGATACACGAGAGCTCGATGATCTCGATTTGCATTAACGCATGCATAACGCCAAGTACAAATAGGGTTTGACTGACCGTGACCCTATAACTTGATTGGGACATTTGAAAGAAGGGTTTATACGTATACTGGTATTCATGACAGAATGGTTCTTGAATGATCCAAATCATTCGTTCTCAGTTGGGGTACAGTGTAGGCCGCCAGGCTGGCTAGGTGGTGCTACTACTCTTTGGTTCCTCCCATTGCTGACTGAGACAGACCTAGCGAGTCGCGTAATAGGATTGACGACGGAATGAATCAAGCTTATTATCTGTTGTTGCCTAAAATATTTATCTGAAGATTAAATACTGCTGGAATGAACGGACAACAAACAAATTTTGCGGGAGCACTTCCGAGAGAATATGAATAAACACTAGATTTGCCGGGTTTGTTAGGCCCGGGCTTGAATGTTCTCGCGAGATGTTATTAATACAAATATTCGTGGATACAAGTATTAATGTGAGAATCAAAATACAATGAGTGTAAAAAGACTCTGTTAATCCAGCTCTTGAGCGAAGCTCGGTGTTCTTTGTCCCTGCAAATCGTCTTCTGTATGAGAGATGCCGAGAGAAGAAAGAACCAAAAGATAGCTGTTGCCAAGAGTAGGAGAAAGCCAAGTGCTGAAGAATTCCGGTGAGTGCTGAATAATTTTTGTCCTTGGACAAGTGTAGGCTGCCTTGTATTTATAGGGGCTGAGGAGCCTTGTCTTCTGGCGGGCGATTGCCTTCCGGCCAATATAATAATGGGGCGATCGTCTGCCAGCCAATATAATAATGGGGCGATCGTCCTTAAGTCACATGGGTTGTCGGCCTAAAGTCAGCGGTGCTGGCGGCTAGTCAGGCGGTCCAATGAGGAGCCAGCACGCGTCCGGTGTCACTGTCACATGCGGTCCTACTGACACCTTTCGGCGGGCCTATCGGCTGGTGGACGGATGCTGACAGGCTGTGGTCAATGATCTGTGAAATGCGGATCTTGTCTCGGCTCTGCACGTGGGGTCTATCCTGAGGCTCGGACTTTGCCGACTGGATGACCATCGGCTTTGAGCGGCATGAGGCGGTCGTCAATGATCGGTCACCAAGGGTCGGCATCGGCCAGTCACCAAGGGTCGGTCGGCAGGTGCCGAGAGATGATCGTCTGGTCGTCGGCCACCAAGAATCGATCGCCAAGTGCCGAGAGACGATCGTCTTAGATGTCGATCGCTCGGCACCGGGACTTGTCCTGGGACCTTCGGTCGGCAGATACATCTTGTCTGCGGGGCTGAGACTAGGCCGCCCGATCTCTGGTCGGCAGTTCTGCCTCGACTGCTCGGCAATGGCTAGGTCGCCCGATCTCCGAGGCGATCGCCGGTCGGAGAGTATAATTCTCGACATAACAATTACCCCCCAGCTTGCTCCGATGTTGAAGACATGGGGCGAGGTGGTTCTTGCTGGCGATCGTGTAGGATGAGAACGGGCGATCCGTTGAGCTGACTTTGGATTCGGACTTGGGCGATCATGGTCGATTGGCTAGCTATCTTTCGGTCTTGTACCTGCAAAAAACAACATTGGCCGATCCCTCTCAGAAACTTGATGGTTTCGTCGCTTTGAGGAATCGTGCACAGTCGCGGAGTTCGATGGACCGACTCCATGACCATGTCTTGTGCGCGAAGACATTGAGTGTCTCATGAGTCATTTTATTGTGAGGGTCCTCTGTTAGGCTGCGCCTCGCCTCGTATTTAAACGAAGGGCGTGCGGTCTTGGTCTAGAGGAGTCCTTGTGCGGGGCAGTGTCGGATGATTCAACTCCACGCCCGCGGCTTGTTAGCTCTGCTTCCACCTCGTCCCGCCATGGAGATGGAGAACCTCGACGGTGTACGTTGAGACGGGGGTAGTGGCACGTGTCGCATTGTCCGGGTACATCATGTTAGATGGTGAACCTTGAGGGCGGGCGATCGTGTCCACTGATTAGTTTTGGAGGGCCCTCAGACTACGCCGGCCTCGTATTTAAACGAAGAGCGGGCGATCTTGGCCCAAAGGGACCTTGCATGGCCGAAGCAGCCGGTTCCATCGACTACCAGAACCATGGATGTAAGTAGTGCGGTGGAGGCGATCGCGAGCCTTAGTCCATCATGTTAAATGGTGGATTGTAGATGGAGAGCGAGTCCTCCGGTTTTTTGGTGATGTAGCCTGATGATCGGCGATCGGGCTGGAAGACTGGTGATCGTCGCTCGGCTGCCGATCGCATTATTCATAAGTTGATACTGGCGATCGGGTGGGAAATCGTCGTTCGGGTGCCGATCGCGCTGTTCAAAGGTTGAGAAGAATCATTTGCCTGGCCAGGAAGTCTGCGGCCTTAGCTCAGAAGATCGCGTAGGTCGCGGGTTGGTCCTTCGTGAGATGCATGAACATAGGCGAAAGACCATGAAATCCTCCTAGGACCGCGTAGAGGGCGATCTCATCGCTTACGGGCTCGCTGTTGAGGATGGTCTCGTCTACCCGGTCGATATAGTCCGAGTCGGACTCTTCTTCTCCCTGCCTGATTTGCATCATGCGAAGGGGACCTTCCGGTCGAGCGACCCTGGTCGCGAAGTACGCTGTGAAGACGTTCGTCAGCTGGTTAAATGAGCTAATGGACCGAGGTGGCAATGAGGTGTACCACCTGTAGGCGAGGTCGTCCAGCGTCATAGGGAACATTCGGCACCTGGTCGCGTCAGATGCCCCACACCCGGTCATGTAGATGTTGAACTTGCTCAGGTGTATTTCGGGGTCCGATCTCCCCTCGTACAAAGGTGTTTGTGGAGGAGCGATCTTGTGCTGCACAGGGGCGAGCTCGATATCGACCGCGAGCGGCTCGCTCGGCTCGGCGATCTTGTTCTTGGCGCCTGCCCCAGATTCCAGGAGGGCCTTCATGTCGTCGAGCTGACGTTGCATCGCGGCCATCTCCGTGGCTCGGTCGCTCGCTGATCGGCTTTGGGAGCGGGAGCCGAGGCGATCGTGTACCGATCTCCGAACTCCGCTGCTGCCCGACCTCGGCTATTTGGCGAGGGGGAGCCAGATGGCTGGGCTGCCTTCTGGAAGTCGGGTAGGCCGAGCTCCTGGTGACGGACTCAAACTCCGTCGTCTCGTAGCTGGGGCCGGACTGCCTCGGTCGCCAATACGGGTCACTGCCCAGGCGATCGAAAATAGAGATGCCCCGGATGGCGAGCGCCTCTCCTTGCGGATGAGAGCCTCCTGGCGATCGCTCGGCCAGTAAAGCCTTGAGCTTCCGCTTGGTCTTCCGGCGGATGGACGAGGGGGTGACAGCGGGAGGCGCGTCGAGAGCACTCCGTCGCTCCTGTAGGACGGCCATGGCCTCGTCGATCGGCTCCACGGTTCGGAACTGATCGAGCGAGAGGCTTGGGCCGCCGCCCAGGGGCGGGATCGAGCGTCTCGGACTGCGGCGGCTACCTTCCGCCATCGGCTGTGGCTCGGACTGAGACGGAACGAGGCGTCTGGCGGGCTGGCCAGCGGCTTTCTTCGACGCGGAGGCGGAAGACATGATTTCTGAAAGATTTCTTTGAAGCGCAGTGAGTGTCACTTCAAGTATATGCCCCGAGAACAGTGAGTGTTCTTCGAGACGGTAGGAATAAAAATTTGAGGGTTAGATGCCCTCCTTCTAGCGCCAATTGTTGTTGCCCAAAATATTTATCCGAAGACTAAATACTGCTGGAATGAACGGACAACAAACAAATTTTATGGGAGCACTTCCGAGAGAATATTAATAAACACTAGATTTGCCGGGTTTGTTAGGCCCGGGCTTGAATGCTCTCGCGAGATATTATTAATACAAATATGCGTGGATACAAGTATTAATGTGAGAATCAAAATACAATGAGTGTAAAAAGACTCTGTTAATCCAGCTCTTGAGCGAAGCTCGGTGTTCTTCATCCCTGCCGATCGTCTTCTGTATGAGAGAGGCCGAGAGAAGAAAGAACCAAAAGATAGCTGTTGCCAAGAGTAGGAGAAAGCCAGGTGCTGAAGAATTCCGGTGAGTGCTGAATAATTTTTGTCCTTGGACAAGTGTAGGCTGCCTTGTATTTATAGGGGCTGAGGAGCCTTGTCTTCTGGCGGGCGATCGCCTTCCGGCCAATATAATAATGGGGCGATCGTCCTTAAATCACACGGGTTGTCGGCCTAAAGTCCAAGGCAGCTGCTGGCAGCCAGCTGTGCGGTCCAATGAGGAGCCAGCACGCGTCCGGAGTCACTGTCACATGCGGTCCTACTGACACCTTTCGGCGGGCCTGTCGGCTGGTGGACGGATGCTGACAGGCTGTGGTCAATGATCCGTGAAATGCGGATCTTGTCTCGGCTCTGCACGTGGGGTCTGTCTTGAGGCTCGGCCTTTGCCGATTGGATGACCATCGGCTTTGAGCGGCATGAGGCGGTCGTCAATGATCGGTCACCAAGGGTCGGCATCGGCCAGTCACCAAGGGTCGGTCGGCAGGTGCCGAGAGATGATCGTCTGGTCATCGGCCACCAGGAATCGATTGCCAAGTGCCGAGAGAGGATCGTCTTAGATGTCGATCGCTCGGCACCGGGACTTGTCCTGGGACCTTCGGTCGGCAGATACATATTGTCTGCGGGGCTGAGACTAGGCCGCCCGATCTCTGGTCGGCAGTTCTGCCTCGACTGCTCGGCAATGGCTAGGTCGCCCGATCTCTGTGGCGATCGCCGGTCGGAGAGTATAATTCTCGACACAACATTATCTCATTATGAATATTAGATATTGGATATCTAATTAATTGGGACATTGGATGTCTAAATTGATTTATTGGATAAATTGATTTACGACGTAATGAGTTAAATAAATTACTAGGTGATTAATTTAATTCATGAATATAATTATTTCTTGTAGAAATTAATTATGTTATTTTGTATTTGATATGTTTAATTAATTGTATTAATTAAACGATATAAATACATCGGAACGGAATCGGAGTTTATCTGTTTGGACTCTCGGGAGTCCGAAACGGACCGAACTTGTCCGGCTCCTTCCATATGGCCGCCCCAAGTCACCTATTACCTCCATTGTCTTGGTCTTCACTTGGTGGGGTACTAGCTTTGTGACAATTGAAGGGGACAATATATCACTTTTGGTGATTTTGTCAAATGGGAGGTGAATTGGTAAGATATGAGGAGAATATAATGTGAAGACTATATCTTCCTTGAGACGCATGGTAGACTCACGTTTTTTGATGTGTAAGGAGAGAAGAAAAGTTTTTTCCAAGGCTTCACATATTCATCATCATATTCACAAAATATTCATAAGTTTTTCTTGGAGAAAAATATTTGTGAGATAGAGAGATTATAGATTAAACACTTAGAGTGTTGTAATCTTGTTTTTGCAAAGATTCTACAACCTTGTTCTAGCCGTATCCTTGGAGGATAACGAGGTTTAGTTATTCCGGTCAATTCTCCGGCGCGTGGCAAGTAGAGACGCGATCCTTTCGGCGTTGGATCATCCAAGAGCTTGGAGCGGATTGGATCGTAGCGAAAGCAATCTAAAGCTTGGGGAATAGCTCAAGAGAAGGAATCTATTTAATCAAGGAACTACAAGGGTATGTTTTCTCGTATCTCTTGTGTTTCATATTATATTCGTATATACGTAGCTCGATCGATCCTCGTAGGGATTCGGATCGAATTAATTTTCGTTTTACCGCTTCCGTTGGGCCTTCGTTTTAGGCACCGAATCCCAACAGTGGTATTGGAGAGTAGGTCTTGCGATCGTATATACGATATTGGCATTTGGAATGCTTGATTAGATGGTGTATGATTTGGAATCATAATCGTATTAATCGTTGATTTTCTATTGTTCATCCGAAAATTATTTTTTCATGATTTTATGTTACAATGTAAATCTATTTTTCTTTTGAAAAACTGATTTAAAGTGTAATATAAAGATTAGAAAAATATTATTTTTGGAATCGGAGAAAACGGGCAGCGTAATCAAACCGGCACTGGGGGGTGCAGGCCCTCGCGGTCCCTGTGCACGGATCGCGATCGGGCCTGTGATCGGCGAATCGGCGGTTTGTCTTGGCGGTGCTCGGCGGCTGTGCAGTCATGGTCTCGATCCTGCCGGTCACTTTTCGGCCTGCTCGGCGGCTTCTTTGGCGATGCTTCGGCCGTGTTTTTCGACTCCGTTTTTTATATTTCGTTCGATAATTAATTTCCCACAAACTAAATTAGATTAAATTTGACTAAAATTTAATTATGGTAATTTTATTCTTAGGGGAATTAATTTAATGAAATATTTTCTCGTCCGGAACAAGTTAAAATTGACGGTTGTTTGAATTAAATGGATTAATTCATTTTGGATGAATCGATTGGATCGGTTCGTATTGTTGATTGGGTCAATGTATCTCTATGCTTTCCATTTATATAGTATTTATTAGATGAATGCTTTTGAATGGGGATGTGGTTCGTGGACTTAGTTTTTTGAATCGTTCGGTTTTTATTCGATTGGGTTGTAAAGGCCGTTTTGAGCCTATTTATTTTACTAGAAATATTTGTATATAGGATGCAATTTTCAATGTAAAATTTATATTTAATGACGAAGACCGGAGGAAGATCCGTTTCAAGAAGACGAAGAGTCAAGGCGAAGACTTGTAATTAGATTACGGAGTTTTTATTTTCTAGGAACGGTCCATGAACCACATGTTGGTAGCAACTAGGTTGTGAATGGTTGTTTCATATTTTATAAATGCCACAAACGCGCTTAAATGAATTAATGTGCAAAGTGTAACATTAATCGCGAAAATTCTCCCACGACAAATTATTAAGTTTATACGGTTTCAAGGTTTTCCTTCCCTCCATCGAGCTTTCGGGAAATTAAAATCCAAACCGGATGTGCTATGCTTCCGAGTTATTGGGGTAGTCGTTCGGGGAGGACGGATAAATTACCGGGAGCGCATTGGATGCCTTCGCTTGGAGCAAATTTTATCCCTAGAAACCTGAGAGGTTGCCGGATAAGATTCATTATGAAACTGATTTGCATCGATGGTATAAACTTAACTTGTTCACGAACCATAGAAACCGTATAGGTTGAGGGGAGTGAACAAGGGGAAAAAGAAGATCAAATCATCCATTATATGGGTTGGTGTTGGACACCACTTTATGAAAATTAGTAGACTAGAAACCTGTTCGGTTGCCCTCTATTAAGATTTATAAATAACTCGAGCACCACTATGAAGTAGAGCGGCGATACTTCCGGATTTCACATGGGAGTGTGTTATTCCGATAAAAATAGTGGGAGCTGGGTAACAAGAATAGAAAATACCTTAATGCTATACTCAGAACATAATTAAACGAGTCACTAATTAATCTGTCGTACTTAATGCAGACATAACTCTCAATATGACTATGAATCCACTCGCAATTCTACTCGAGAAGAATACCCTGATTGGACCTAACTTCGTTGATTGGCTCCGCAATCTGATGATAGTCCTCAGTATAGAGGCACCGGGATATGTCTTGGAGATGGAAATTCCAGCGCCTCCAGTGCGGACAAGAGCCAATCAGGAAGAGATTGAAAACCACGAAAAGTGGGTTAAGGACGACGTGAAAGTCCGTGCATATATGATGGCTTCCATGTCTAATGAGCTTCAGAGAGCTCATGAAAAAATGACTTCTGGTAGGCAGATTATATCTCACTTAACCGAGCTTTATGGTGAGCACAGTCAAACTGCTAGATATGAGATATCCAAGCAACTGTTCGGTTCAAGGATGAAGGAAGATGAGAAGATTGGGGACCACGTCCTCAAAATGATATCCATGATCGAGATATTGGAGGCTCTTGATTTTAAGGTGGATACTTCTCTTCAGACCGACCTTATCCTACAGTCTCTCCCCGATTCCTTCTCACAGTTTGTTATGAATTTCAACTGCAATGAGATTGCGTGTAACTTAGCTGGGCTAATGAACAAACTAGTGACCGCTCAGTCTCATATGAAGACTCCGCGGATGAAGGAGTCTGCCCTTGTGATTTATTCTGGACCTCGGAGGTCTATAGACAAGAAGAAAAAAACCAAGAAGCAGACGGGACCACAAGCCAAGGACATCAGGGGAAAGGGCAAGGTCCCGATGGTTCCGAAGAGCAAGAAGAAGGACGCTTGTCTCAAGTTCGGTAAGCTGGGCCACTGGGCTAGAGACTGTCCGATTCTTCATGGCACTTCAGGTACAGAACTTTTAGTTTTGGAAACAAATTGTTCTGCTACTGTATTTTCTACTTCCTAGATACTGGATTCTGGTGCTAGTTCTCATATTTGTACCGTGAATCAGGATCTGGAATAAAGTAGGAAGCTTGGAGATGGAGAAATTATGATCACTATCGGAAGCGGGCATAAGTGTCGAGGCAACCGACATAGGATCACTTTTTTTGGATTTAGAATCCGATTTTGTTTTTAGAAGATGTACTTGTTTTGCCCAAGGGGCATAAAAATATTGTATCCATTCCGGTCATGGATTGGAAAGGCCTTTTCATTTTTCATTGGTGATGGTTCCTGCAAAATTTATTTTAGAAATAAACTCGTGGAAACTGCTACATTGTTAAATGGATTGTATCATCTAAACCTCAGTAACAAAGTCGTTGTGAATACTGTGACTAGGAAGCATGGTAGGAATGAAACCAATCAGGTTTTGAAATGGCATCTTAGACTTGGTCATGTTGGTTAGACCAAAGTTTACAAAATGGAAAAAGATGGACTTATGGGTCCATTGGGATCGGATCCCTTTCCTACTTGTGAATCTTGCCTTCCCTAAAGGCAAAATGACTAAGTCCCCCTTCACATGGACTTTTGAAAGAGCCGCTGATAAACTGGGATTAATCCATATCGACGTATGTGGTGCTTTGGAAGCAGCACGTGATGGATATCAGAATTTCATTACGTTTATAGATGATCATACAAGGTATGGTTATGTATACTTAATGAAACATAAATTCGAGGCCTTTGAGAAATTCCAGGAATTTAAGGCCCTAGTCAGGAAATAAAATGGAAATCATATCATAGCACTTGTAATACCCGAGATTTCTGATGTGTAATTGAACCTTGTGATATTGTATTTGTTGTATTTTGATCTGAGTATTATTCTCTGTATTTCATGATCCGGTGTTGTTGAGCAGATGATTTCATGATTGTGTTCAATATTGTGATTTTGCACTTGTAGCGCACGCTATCGACTAGGCATAGCGTACGCTAATTTGGGTTTAGTAGTGCACGCTATTTATGAATCTTAGCACGCGCTATACGTAATCACCATGATTGAGACATGTTGGTAGGTGAGATCAGGCCGCGGATTTCGTTGGGATTATGTCGGGATGAACCTGGACGGCTTTTGGGAAAAGCCAGGTTAACGCAGTAGCGCACGCTACTGATATGAAGATAGCGCACGCTAAATGCTGAGTACAGTGAAGTCAGTAAGTTTCGTATGGCCGTTAGCGCACGCTATGAATATGGACTAGCGCGCGCTAATAACCATTTTCTATATATAGGACAGCACCCTTTTTCATTTTTTTAGCTTTCATCACTTTCCAAACCCGAATTCTGAGACATAGAGAGTCATTCTCTCCATCCTAAACCCTTCATATCATCATCCTAGCCCGAGTTGAAGATTGTAGATCATTGTAGATTGGTGTTCAAGCTCTCGGTGTTGGATTTCTTCAAAGTTCCTTCGTGTTCTTCGCTACTTTGAGGTAGGTGATTCTTCACCAATATTAGTAGTATTCTGAAGGATGTTTTGATCATGATTTGGGATTATCTAGTCAGTTAATCGTACGTAGTCGAACATCATGTTGTTAGAAGGATATTTTCGATGTCTCGGTACTTCCTCATTGTTTAAACCATTGAACCTTTTAGTGTTTGAACTCCTAAGCATATTCATGTAGCTTCAAACCGATTGTGACCAGTATATGGAGATTATCAAGTTCTTAAGTCTTTACATAAAGGAATCATACATTTTGGGACATGGAATGGATTGAACTTAGAATATTTTCTTGAAGATCAAGATGAATTATGGTGTGGTGATGATTTTATGTACCCTTGTATCTCGAAGTCGTTTAATCCGTAAAGATCTTTCACAAACCGTATGAGCATAATATGCTCGGTGATGTCATGCTTTAACACTGAAGATTTCATGAGTTTCATCACCTTTAGCTCAAGTTTTCTGCCCAGTAGTAAACTGCCATGCACAGGTAGCGCACGCTAAGATGTATATATTAACGTGCGCTATCGGGAATGAGTAACGTACGCTACGTTTGGTACGTAACGTACGTTATGTCATCAGGCGAGTCAGTAGGCTGAGCAGAGAGGACTTCCGGTACATAAGTTAGCGTACGCTAGACTTCGCCGTTTACGTACGCTAACGGGCAGGCTTAGCGCACGTTACGTAGAGTACGTAGCGTACGCTAAGTAGTTCAGGCAGATTGCATTTTTAGAGCTTTCAGCCGTAGACCGGGTTATTAGGCATTCGTATGACATAAGATGAATTCTATATTATTTCTTTTGGTTAAGGTTCGAGCTTGCTACGTTGATCGAAGGAGACGGTCTTCAAGTGTGTTGAGATTCGTTGGAGTGATTTGTTCTTGCCATCTTTGAGGCAAGTATCGTATTTTAAGCTTATTGATATTGCATTATTGATCATGTGTACGATTTATTCGTGTTGTTGGACATGTGACTATATTCTTGAGTTGTCATTATATTTACATTGATGAACATGTTGATTTGCATATGTGTATGCATAATTATAATGGTTGTGTTGAAAATGATCCGAGGGGATCATGAGGATCTATGCTGAGGGCACTGGATCGAATGTCCACCATGCGTTGGTCCGACGGGATCATCATAGGGATCTATGCTGAGGCGGCTAGATCGTTGGACGGGTTTTCCACCATGCGTTGGTCCGATGGGATTATCATGGGGATCTATACCGAGGGCGCTGGATCGTTGGATTACCCTGTATTATGTTGATGGAATCGTGAGGATTCACATCGTTGGATTTCGATGACGGGAGTCCGTTTTGTATGTTTTATGATGCATTGATGATTTATTGTAGTACTATACTTGTACTAGCATTGTTTTGGTAACCCCTTCGGGGGTGGATATTTGTTTTGATGTTCAGGTAGCCGTGGAGCAGAAGCGACCACGATGACATGACGATGAAGTGGCTCAGTGATGTGGATTATGTTGTCTTATTTTCTGGTTATTTCAGTACTCGAGTACGTTTATGTTGTTGTCATGGGAACATTTTGCAATAATGAATTTATTTGAATCGTCAAACGAGTTTGAAATTCCTTTCATTAATGACACTTTTGTATTATTTTCCATTGTCTTCAAATTAGCCTTGTAAATTCTTATATAAAGGATTTACGGCGCTGTAATTATTCCGAATATCTCGGGGTGTTACAGAATATGGTATCGGAGCTAAGATTCATGGATATATTGGCAGTCGGGTTAGTTGGGTCTGTTTACGTTATTTGATTATTGGTCATTTGTAACATCACTGCTGAGCCAGCATCGTCGTGAGGACCGTGGTTGTAAGTCTCCTAATCCCAAATACTACCGTTTTATTTAATTCCTGTTTTGTGAATATTTACGGACTTTTTTTGGAAAGTTTGCCTTGGATATTGAGTATTTGTGTTTACAGTTTGTTGAGGGGAGGTCGTGGACGCGGATGTGGTCGTGGACGTGGACGTGGGAATGCGAGGCAGGAGGATTCGGCATCTACCCCAGAAATTTCTGCTAGTCGAACCGATTCCCATTCTGGAGGACAGCAGGAATCAGCAAATAATAATGCAGATCCTAACGTGCCGGGAGTGCTTCAACAGGTGGTTGCCCAGATAAACCAATTTGCTCAGGTTGTTGATCGCATGTAGACGGCGATGGGACAGCAGCACAACGAGGATAACCAGGGAGATAAATGGCTTACTGAAGTGGTCAAATTGCATCCTCCAAAATTTGACGGTTCTACTGAGACGCTTTCTTGGGATCACTGGTTGAAGGAGTTAGAGAAGATTTTTGCAGGGATTAACTGTCCTAACGACAGAAAGGTTCCGATCGCCCAGTATTTTTTGACTGGGGAGGCTTTCGACTGGTGGGAGGCCATTCGACCTGAGGAGCATAATGTTAACTAGACGGAGTTCAAATTAATGATGGAAGCGCAATATTGTCCTCGCCCAGTTAGAGAGGCCCGAGTTCGGGAGTTTTTCTCACCACAAAATTCTGAGACTTCTATGACAGACGTGATTAAGACTTTTAATCACCAGTTGACTTATGTGCGCCACTTGGTCAGGACCGAGGCGGAGAGGATTTTCCATTTTGACATGCGGATGAAGCCGGAGATTCAGCAATATATGTCCAGATTTGAATGTACCACCCTGCGACAGTATCAGCACAAGGCGCTGGCCTATGATATGAAAGAGGCGGCAGTAGAGAAATCAACGGAAGCAAAGAAGCAGAAAGTGTTTGGCAACTTCACGGAGAATAAGAGTAGTGGGTGTAACACCCCCAATCCGCTCAGGGATATTACACGCCGTAGAACCCTTCCTCAAGGATCTACCAGGCTGGTAACATATAACAACTCAACCATGCCTTTAAGGCTAAAATGACTCAGTAGACCGATTTGGTCTTTCAATAAATACATACAACTCAAATACAAATCATGCCCACGCAGGGGTCAAAATACAACCACACCCGTGCAACGGGAAAAAAATATAGCAGCGGAAAATAAAGTACAACTGAACCAATAAACAATATACGGTTCCTCATGTGATTAGTATCGATCATCTTTTATCATCCTTCATGCCGACCCTATGTTATGCTCCAAAACCTGAATGCAAAAATAGACATCCACCCCCCGAATACTCGGGGGTTAGCAAAACTCCACTGTTTTGCTAGTGCAAGTACAAGTGCAAAAATACGAGTCATACAATTCACATTCCACGAACGATAATAATCCGGAATCCTCAAAGATTCAAATACAACAAGATGAACACTTCCCGAGGCGAGAGTTTGAGTAAAGACTTCCAAAATTTTCAAGATCAAAATATCAAGGGAAACAATTTATAAAATGTTTTGAAATACCATCGGGAGTTTTAATAGAAAACGATTTAGGATTATCAAATCCTACTTTTCAAAACCCAAAAGACGAAAGGGGTCACCGCCCCAAAGGTTTACTTTCCAAAAAATGACCTTTACCAAACCGTTGGGATTTTAGCCCCAAATCCGCAAAATGACTTTTACAAAACCATTGGGATTTTAGTCCCATATCTCATCAACTCACAGTACACAAGAACGACCACAAGGTTCGTCTCCCAACATCAAAATCCACAAATAAAGAATTTAACACAAACAACAAAATACTCTAGTGCCATCCTAGCCAAGTAAGCCAAACGAACAACTTACCTCTCACACACTTAGTCGTCGCATGCAATCATGAAAACCGTTCAAATCGCTCATTTCCGGAAATGCCATAATCAAATCACACTTGTAAAATACACCACAATTAACCGTCGATCCACGTCTCTGTGGACCCCTACCGAGACCCCGTCGGATCTAACCCGTAGTGGTTAAAAGCAAGCTCGTCGATCCACGTCTCTGTGGACCCCTACCGAGACCCCGCCGGATCTAACCCGTAGTGAGCATACACACACACACGTTACTCATGCAATACTAATATGCTAAGAATGTAAGTTCATTAAGAATACTCACTAGAGATGGCCACTTACTCGACGCCGTTATCAAACTCTTCAAAACACAATAACAAGATTAAACACGGAATACACGATTCCATAACTTTAAACAACAGGGATATCATCAAAGCCTTCAACGTTCAAAATGACCAAATCATAATCAATTCCCAAAACACACCGTTCATAAAACACACACGCATTTTGAAAGAGAACACGAGGCCAAAATAATCTTTTGAAAATTCATTTGCAAATAACCAAACAAACACACCAAGATGACCACCGATCATCATATTCACAAAACGAGAAGCGTATGAACAAGGTACTTGCCTCGAATAAGAACGACGCGGAGAATCGACCGAAGTAGGTTGACACGAACCGACTACGAACTCGCCGACTTCGCCGATCGCTAACCCGCGTTCATAAACTAAGAAGGACAATAACAACAATGAAATGAATTCCATAACACGACTCAAAGCCGTTAAACTCAAAGAACGAATGACGAAAGTTCAAGTGTTTTCCCCAAAACGGCCAAGAACATGATTCATCCCGACAAAACACGAAAACGGAATTCCAAGTCGAAATATGGATATACAATCCATAGAATATATTTAACAACATCATTTAACCACAATCGATCCAACAAAAACGGATGGAAAACGAGATCGAGAACAAATCCCCCAAAAAGTCGATTCGAAGGAAAATCAAGAAATATACTTCGATTCGACGAAGAACAATGGATTAAATGATGTTAAACACAAGAATACTACCAAGATTAACCATACCCATCATGAATTAATCAACAATACGGAACGAATCAGACAAAAACGCAAAAAAACCCCAAATTCAAGAATTTAGGGTTCTAAGAAGAGATTACCTTGATTCGCTGGATCAAAGGATGATAACGGATGATTGATCAATGATATAACCTCAAGAACTTCATGGATTTGTTGTTAAACAACATGGATCCATGATAAGCACACCTTCAGCCGCGGAAGAGAAGGAGAAGAAGGAGAAAAATGGCCAAAAACCCGTCTGCAAGGCCTTATATAGGCTCTCTGCCGGCCGAGTTACGTACGTAACCGGCCAAGGGCTTACGTACGTAACCGGCCATGGTTGAGACGCTGCCCAAAAATGCCGGCATCCTTACGTGCGTAACCGGCCAAGGGTTACGTACGTAACCGGCATTACGTACGTAACTGCCGAGCGCTACCGTACGTAACTCGGCCAGTGCCGGCCTGGGCCCAGAATGCCCGGCCATGACTCGGCCGGGGCCAACTCCAACGGCCCGAACGACCCCGAAACCCGAACCTGAATACGAATTGAAGATACGGTTATGAAGTACTCGCAAAGACGAACTCGAGCAGTAAGAGATCACACGATTCCGACCACCCGAAGGCTCGAAATTCGACAACGGAAAGTAATTACCCCAAACTTTGGGAAATTACGAAAATGGCCCAAAGCGTCCGAAATACACGATACATGATCGAAACACCAAACCGAAGTTCACAACACGTCTAACAAAGTTAAACGGACTTATGGGAAACTCGAAACAGCAGTTTCGAACGAGATTCGCAAGAATCGAACTCAAGTGTGGAAAAGTCGCTAAAAAGCACGGAACTCAACAAAACGGCACCGAAACGGACTCGGATGTCAAAAAGTGTAAAATTAATCATTCTCAGAATGACGAAACGGTCATGAGCGAGTCGTCAAAGTGGACTTCCGCCAAAAAAAGAAATTACCGGAAATCGAAATTACGGGTATTACATTCTACCCTCCTTAAAAGAAGTTTCGTCCCGAAACTTAAAACAAGTAGGGAGAATCAATATACCACAAGGAATATTTCAATGAGATGCACAAGAATGCGTAACTAACGCCCAACGGCAAAACGTTACAAACAACGCAAAGGAATATACGGTGTGAAAACACGCTCCACGCCGACTAACACAACGCCACCGGTAGAGACATGATAAAATCAACACGTGACAAGCGTCATCAAACAGATAATATAATCGAGTCGATTATCCGAACAATCACAAAACACAACGAACGAAAATCAATACGATTGACCAACACAATGGTTCATCAATCAAAACGCGAGCCAAACGCTGAACAAATACGGAATTCCGCCGCCCAAGGGTTGGAAGATCGAAAACAAGACTAATTTCCCGAACTTAAGGGAATCATGAAGGAGCCTGGACGTTCAACAATCGCGAAACAAGATCAACAAAAACCGAACATTCAAACGATCGAGACAACAAAATTTAAACAATCATGTTCGAATCACGAAGAATAATAAAATTCAAACAACAACTCCCAGGTTCACGAGAATCGTAACGAACTCGGAAAAGTCACAGCGATAACCAGATCAACCCAAAACAAGATCACAGCTCGTTCGAACGATGAAACCAAAATACAGAACAAGTTCAGAAAGTATCAACAAACACGAGCGAGTCGATAGACTTGAGAAACAGGAAATGCAGAAGTCCAAAAACAATACGGGTATTACATTCGACCTCTTATAAAAGAAGGTCGTCCCCGCTACCCACAATAACGGAAACAAGACAACAACATAAAAGCAGCTGACAGAAACATTTCCCATGGGCCTCTTAGAGCCGATCTTGATATTTGTAATGAAGTTCACGCCCCGAAAGACTCGGAACCCAACTCGCGAAACTGGATCCTATGTCTCTCGGGTCCACACTTGAAATGCGTTACTGACGAGAAGGACAATTTGCACGTACATGCCCCCGACACAATATGTTCGAAATTCCTCGGCTCGGCATATCGAAAATACAGATGCTAGATACGACGGAACATAACACCGCAAAACAACATACCGGAGATGCCAACTCAGCATAACATATCAACGTATACAAAAATCACAACAACAACGGCATCGTTCGACGATTACAACGGCCCGAACGATAGCCAGCACACAACCACAAACATCATGAAACCATCACCCATGTGCATAAACGCACAAAACTCCAAGCTTCAACAGTGTGCAACAACGCGCAAATCGCCACGAGGCGACAAATAGTAAATACCAGTTCACATCTCTAACAGAGGGCTAGTACTACAAATGTGTGGAAAACGACTCAACGCTCACACCGCCAATTCGATCATACTCGGGAGCAAACATCAAAATGACAACGCGAACATCATACATACATACCCAGCCCTCAAATGGGAATGGATAGGTTTAAAAACGAAAACCTCATTTTGAAAATAATTTAGAAGAACACCGGTTGATCTTGAGTATCACCATTTAAAAAAGTACAAACGTGAAACATCGTTATCGAGACTTTGGAGAACCATTTCGCATTTCATAAAAATGAGGACACTTTCTCTTAGTGAAAACTTTCAGAATATTCGACCCTCGGGTCTAAATAAAAGTGTTTCTAAAACATTGAAAATATCTCAAAGCATTTTGGTCCTTGAAGTAGAAATTTTTTGAAATATATTGTGGCACATAGGATGTATCACAAGAAAATAACTCATTTGAAAAGTATGTCTCGAAATTTATTTTTCTAAGATACTCAAGGTTTTCAAAAATACAATAGGCCAGAATGCCCAAAACTCACACATATCGACGTTCACTAAAACAACTCCTAGTACACGCATCAAAACGTTTAAAATCAAGACAATACATGTCTTTAAACGGAAATAAACGAAAAAAATACCACATTCAAAACAAAACCACTGACCCCATTCAAGGCCTCTAAGGACCCTCCCGTACTGGCTAGTGAACAAGTCGAACGCGTATAAGCACAAAGCCTCCACAAGAGAACTTGTAAAACTTGCAAATCGATTCGAAAATCATCAGCAACGGACAAAAACAACAATAAAAAGACATCACAAGCGACGACACTCCTTGTATAAATCAAATACGAGAGTCGACTAAATACATATCGTGAAATCAAAATCCACATAAGGATTCCATCACTTAACAAATAATCATAAAAATAGCTCGTGTCACACGAGGCACAACACAAAGAAGGGAGACTTACTTCCACAGGTCGCATGAAGATGATGATCGCCCCACGATACTAATCACGACCAACAAACTCAAACGACGCGTCGCGACACGACTCAGTCAGACAAAATCCGACGAGACAAAACTCAACAGACACCACTTGACCCGACAACCTAGGTTTCCACAACCTTGCTCCGATACCATTTATGTAACACCCCCAATCCGCTCAGGGATATTACATGCCGTAGAACCCTTCCTCAAGGATCTACCAGGCTGGTAACAACATATAACAACTCAACCATGCCTTTAAGGCTAAAATGACTCAGTAGACCGATTTGGTCTTTCAATAAATACATACAACTCAAATACAAATCAAGCCCACGCAGGGGTCAAAATACAACCACACCCGGGCAACGGGAAAAAAATATAGCAGCAGAAAATAAAGTACAACTAAACCAATAAACAATATACGGTTCCTCATGTGATTAGTATCGATCGTCTTTCATCATCCTTCGTGCCGACCCTGTGTTATGCTCCAAAACCTGAATGCAAAAATAGACATCCACCCCCGAATACTAGGGGGTTAGCAAAACTCCACTGTTTTGCTAGTGCAAGTACAAGTGCAAAAATACGAGTCATACAATTCACATTCCACGAATGATAATAATCCGGAATCCTCAAAGATTCAAATACAACAAGATGAACACTTCCCGAGGCGAGAGTTTGAGTAAAGACTTCCCAAAATTTCAAGATCAAAATATCAAGGGAAACAATTTATAAAATGTTTTGAAATACCATCAGGAGTTTTAATAGAAACGATTTAGGATTATCAAATCCTACTTTTCAAAACCCAAAATAGGAAAGGGGTCACCGCCCCAAAGGTTTACTTTCCGAAAAATGACCTTTACCAAACCGTTGGGATTTTAGCCCCAAATCCGTAAAATGACTTTTACAAAACCATTGGGATTTTAGCCCCAAATCTCATCAACTCACAGTACACAAGAACGACCACAAGGTTCGTCTCCCAACATTAAAATCCACAAATAAAGGATTTAACACAAACAACAAAATACTCTAGTGCCATCCTAGCCAAGTAAGCCAAACGAACAACTTACCTCTTACACACTTAGTCGTCGCATGCAATCATGAAAACCGTTCAAAGCGCTCATTTCCGGAAATGCCATAATCAAATCACACTTGTAAAATACACCACAATTAACCGTCGATCCACGTCTCTGTGGACCCCTACCGAGACCCCGTCGGATCTAACCCGTAGTGGTTAAAAGCAAGCTCGTCGATCCACGTCTCTGTGGACCCCTACCGAGACCCCGTCGGATCTAACCCGTAGTGAGCATACACACACACACGTTACTCATGCAATACTAATATGCTAAGAATGTAAGTTCATTAAGAATACTCACTAGAGATGGCCACTTACTCGATTCGACGAAGAACAATGGATTAAATGATGTTAAACACAAGAATACTACCAAGATTAACCATACCCATCATGAATTAATCAACAATACGGAACGAATCCGACAAAAACGCAAAAACCCCCAAATTCAAGAATTTAAGGTTCTAAGAAGAGATTACCTTGATTCGCTGGATCAAAGGATGATAACGGATGATTGATCAATGATATAACCTCAAGAACTTCATGGATTTGTTGTTAAATAACATGGATCCATGATAAGCACACCCTCAGCCGCGGAATAAAAGGAGAAGAAGGAGAAAAATGGCCAAAAATCCGTCTGCAGGGCCTTATATAGACTGTCTGCCGGCCGAGTTACGTACGTAACCGGACAAGGGCTTACGTACGTAACCGGCCATGGCTGAGACGCTGCCCAAAAATGCCGGCATCCATACGTACGTAACCAGCCAAGGGTTACGTACGTAACTTCCGAGCGCTACCGTACGTAACTCGGCCAGTGCCGGCCTGGGCCCAGACTGTCCGGCCATGACTCGGCCGGGGCCAACTCCGACGGCCCGAACGACCCCGAAACCCGAACCTGAATACGAATTGAAGATACGGTTACGAAGTACTCGTAAAGACGAACTCGAGCACTAGGAGAACACACGATTCCGACCACCAGGAGGCTCGAAATTCGACAATGGAAAGTAATTACCCCAAACTTTGGGAAATTACGAAAATGGCCCAAAACGTCCGAAATACACGATACATGATCGAAACACCAAACCGAAGTTCACAACACGTCTAACAAAGTGAAACGGACTAATGGGAAACTCGAAACAGCAGTTTCGAACGAGATTCGCAAGAATCGAACTCAAGTGCGGAAAAGTCGCTAAAAAGAACGGAACTCAATAAAACGGCATCGAAACGGACTCGGATGTCAAAAAGTGTAGAATTAATCATTCTTAGAATGACGAAACGGTCATGAGCGAGTCGTCAAAGCGGACTTCTGCCAAAAAAAGAAATTATCAGAAATCGAAATTACGGGTATTACAGTGGGCCCCGCAGGGGCCAGTCCTCATTTCATTCATCCAAGAGGTCTCCGCATCCTTCTCAAGGTGGAAAGAAGTTCCAGGCAGCACCGACGGTTTCAGACGCAGGGAAGAAATGTTATAACTGTGGCAAAGCGGGGCATGTTCGACGTGACTGTTTCGCACCTGCTGTGACCTGTTTCGAGTGTGGACAGGAAGGACATCCCGCAACATTTTTTGGAAATGCGACTCGATCTTTTGGTACTCGCACTCCTGCACCAGTCCCGAAGGACACTAGTGTAAACCAGACGCAGCAAAGTGGTTTCCAGCAGCAGAATGTTGGGAAAAGAGAGGCATCCAGCGTTGGGTCCGTTTCTCCGCGTAGTTACGAGATGAAGAAGTCAGACGATCAGAACACGGCTGTTGCATCAGGTACGATTCAGATCCTTTTGCAACCAGTTAGTGTCTTATTCGATTCAGGAGCTACGCATTCTTTCATATCTTTGAACTGTGTTAATCGTTTGAAAATCTCGTGCTTGTATGATTGTGAACCTTATGTTGTGGGATTACCGAGCGGAGAGAAACTTGTGGGAACCTTAGAAACTAGAGATTTTCCAGTGACTATAGGAGGGAGAGATTGGCCATCAAATCTTATAGTAGTCGACATCCAAGGTGACGATTTGATTCTCGGAGAAGATTGGCTCAACCGTTACGGAGCTATTTTGAATTACCGAAAGAGAGTCATTTCTATCGTTGTTGATGATGGGTCTGAACATTTATTCAAAGGATGGAGACCGGGCAGCTCAGGAAAATTAATCAAAGCGATGAAAGCAACGAGATTGCTAAAGCAGGGTTGTTACGGATTTTGGTGTTATGCCATGAAGAAAGAAGAAGGAGTAGAGCTCTCATCTATTCCAGTAGTGAATGAATTCTCAGATGTATTCCCTGACAAACTACCTGGGTTACCTCCACAGAGAGAAATGGAGTTCACCATCGAATTAGAGCCTGGAGCCGCTCCTATTTCTAGGGCACCATACCGTATGGCGCCAACCGAGATGTATGAACTAAAGAAGCAACTAGAGGAATTATTTCAAAAGGGTTACATTCAACCTAGCGTTTCTCCTTGGGGAGCACCCGTTCTCTTTGTCCGGAAGAAAGATGGATCCCTTCAATTATGTATTGATTACAGGGAGCTAAACAAAGTGACGATTAAGAATAAGTATCCTATACCTCGGATCGACGACTTGTTTGACCAACTGCAAGGGGCAAGGGTATTCTCGAAGATTGACTTACGATCAGGATACCATCGGTTGAGAATTAATGAATCGGATATACCGAAATCCGCTTTCAGATCCCGGTATGGGCACTATGAATTCGTGGTGATGCCATTCGGACTTACCAATGCTCCTGCAGTATTTATGCAATTGATGAATCGGGTATTCTTAGAATACCTAGATAAGTTTGTGGTCGTTTTCATTGATGACATTTTGATCTATTCAAAGGACACAGAGGAACATGCTGAGCATTTGCGTGTGGTTTTGAGCACCTTGAGAAATGAACAGCTTTATGCGAGGCTTTCCAAATGCGAGTTCTGGCTTAGGGAAGTAACCTTCCTTGGGCATGTAATATCAGCTGACGGAGTTCAGGTGGACCCGAAGAAAGTCGAGGCAATCTTGGAATGGGAATCTCCTAATAATGTGAAAGAAGTCCAGAGTTTCTTGGGACTTGCGGGATACTCTCGCCGTTTTGTAGAAGGATTTTCCAAAATCGCTCGTCCACTTACTCAGCTGTTGCAGAAAACCCAAAAATTCGTGTGGAATGAGAAATGCCAGGCGGGCTTTGATGAACTTAAGAGGAGACCGACGACAGCACCTATATTAGCGTTACCAGACGGAACTGATGGATTCATGGTATACAGCGATGCTTCAAATCAGGGTATGGGATGTGTATTGATGCAAAAGGATAAAGTGATTGCCTATGCCTCTTGACAGTTGAAACCGTACGAAGTTAATTACCCGACTCATGATCTGGAGTTAGCAGCTGTGGTCTTTGCTTTGAAAATTTGGCAACATTATTTATACGGCACTCGTTGTCTGATCTTCACTGATCACAAGAGCCTCAAGTACATTTTCAGTCAGAAAGAATTAAACATGTGGCAGAGAAGGTGGCTGGAATTGATCAAGGATTACGACTTGGAAATTGTCTATCATCCAGGTAAAGCAAACGTGGTAGCGGATGCACTAAGCCGAAAACCTGTTTCTCTTCGAGTGTTGGAAGCGCTTACGTCCCAAACCAGCATTCAACGAGAACTGATCCGCGAAGGGATTGAAGTATGGTCACCAGAAATCCAAGGGCAACTATATGTGATGGAACTGACTTCGTCACTAGTCGAGGAAATCAAATCTAAGCAGTTGAATGATTGTCTGATTCTTCGGTTATGTGACGAAGTAAAGAAAGGAAAGACCCCAGGATTCGTGATACAAGAGGATGGAGTTCTGAGATTTCAGAGTCGACTCTGCGTTCCCGATGATAATGATTTGAGGCAGACGATTCTGAAGGAAGCTCACAGCGCGCCCTATTCTATTCACCCGGGCAGTAGTAAGATGTATAAGGATATAAAACAAAACTTCTGGTGGGGAAATATGAAGAAGGACGTAGCAGAGTACGTTTCGAAGTGTTTGACTTGTCAGCAGGTTAAGATTGAACATTAGCGACCTGCCGGAATGTTAAAGCCACTTCCGATCCCTGAGTGGAAGTGAGAGGATATCTTGATGGATTTCATCACCGGTATGCCAAGGACCAAGTCGGGAATGAACATGATTTGGGTTGTAGTTGATCGACTAACCAAGTCGGCTCATTTCCTAGGAATTAAAGATACGTGGGGACCCGAGAAATTGGCACGAGTATTTATTGCAGAGATAGTCAGATTACATGGGACGCCGAAGACCATTATTTCAGATCGAGATGGTCGCTTCGTGTCGCACTTCTGGAAGGCAGTTCACAGGGCTTTGGGGACCGAGCTGAACTTTAGCACGGCTTATCATCCTCAGACGGACGGTCAGTCCGAAAGGACTATTCAGACAGTAGAAGACATGCTTAGAGCTTGTGCCTTGGATTGGTCAACTGACTGGGAAGTTCACTTGCCGTTGATTGAATTTACATATAACAATAGTTGGCATGCTTCTATTAAGATGGCACCATTTGAAGCTTTGTACGGGAGAAGATGTCGATCACCCCTGTGCTGGGATGATTCTTCGGACTTGATCAGGGCGGAACCGGAATTGATAGTTCAGACTCAAGAGAAGATAGCTTTGATTCGGGAAAGACTGTTGACTGCCCAGAGTCGATAGAAGTCCTATGCTGATGGGCGTCGCCGCCCGCTAGAGTTCGAGATTGGGGACCACGTACTATTGAAGGTGTCTCCTACACGAGGAATTTTTCGTTTTGGGAGGAAAAGTAATCTAAGTCCGAGATATATCGGACCATTTGAGATCCTCGAGAGAGTTGGGGATTTAGCATACCGGTAGGCCTTACCGCCATCGCTGAGTCACGTTCACAGTGTGTTTCACGTATCCCAATTGCGGAAGTATGTACCAGACCCCAGTCATATCATTGATTTCGATGAGATCGAGATAGCTAATGACGGTACCTTCGAAGAGAGACCAATCAAGATACTTGATATTCGGATCAAACAACTGAGGAATAAACCAATACACTTGGTTAAAGTACAATGGTCATGACACGGAGTTGAAGAGGCCACTTGGGAAACGAAGGACAATATGAAGACTAAATATCCGGAGTTGTTTTCATCTTAAGTTTCGGGACGAAACTTCTTTTTAGGGAGAGAGGATGTAACACCCGAGATTTCTGATGTGTAATTGAACCTTGTGATATTGTATTTGTTGTATTTTCATCTGAGTATTATTCTCTGTATTTCATGATCCGGTGTTGTTGAGCAGATGATTTCATGATTGTGTTCAATATTGTGATTTTGCACTTGTAGCGCATGCTATCGACTAGGCGTAGCGTATGCTAATTTGGGTTTAGTAGCGCACGCTATTTATGAACCTTAGCGCGCGCTATACGTAATCAGCATGATTGAGACATGTTGGTAGGTGAGATCAGGCCGCGGATTTCGTTGGGATTATGTCGAGATGAACCTGGACGGCTTTTGGGAAAAGCCATGTCAACGCAGTAGCGCACGCTACTGATATGAGGATAGCGCACGCTAAATGCTGAGTACAGTGAAGTCAGTAAGTTTCGTATAGCCGTTAGCGCACGCTATGAATATTGACTAGCATGCATTAATAACCATTTTCTATATATAGGACAACACCCTTTTTCATTTTTTTAGCTTTCATCACTTTCCAAACCCGAATTCTGAGACATAGAGCGTCATTCTCTCCATCCTAAACCCTTCATATCATCATCCTATCCCGAGTTGAAGATTGTAGATCATTGGAGATTGGTGTTCAAGCTCTCGGTGTTGGATTTCTTCAAAGTTCCTTCGTGTTCTTCGCTACTTTGAGGTAGGTGATTCTTCACCAATATTAGTAGTATTCTGAAGGATGTTTTGATCATGATTTGGGATTATCTAGTCAGTTAAATTCGTACGTAGTCGAACATCATGTTGTTAGAAGGATATTTTCGATGTCTCGGTACTTCCTCATTGTTTAAACCATTGAACCTTTTAGTGTTTGAACTCCTAAGTATATTCATGTAGCTTCAAACCGATTATGACCAGTATATGGAGATTATCAAGTTCTTAAGTCTTTACATAAAGGAATCATACGTTTTGGGACATGGAATGGATTGAACTTAGAATATTTTCTTGAAGATCAAGATGAATTATGGTGTGGTGATGATTTTACATACCCTTGTATCTCGAAGTCGTTTAATCCATAAAGATCTTTCACAAACCGTATGAGCATAATATGCTCGGTGATGTCATGCTTTAACACTGAAGATTTCATGAGTTTCATCACCTTTAGCTCAAGTTGTCTGCCCAGTAGTAAACTGACATGCACAGGTAGCGCACGCTAAGATGTATATATTAACGTGCGCTATCGGGAATGAGTAATGTACGCTACGTTTGGTACGTAACGTACGTTATGTCATCAGGTGAGTCAGCCGGCTGACCAGAGAGGACTGCCGGTACATAAGTTAGCGTACGCTAGACTTCGTCGTTTACGTACGCTAACGGGCAGGCTTAGCGCACGTTACGTAGAGTACGTAGCGTACGCTAAGTAGTTCAGGTAGATTGCATTTTTAGAGCTTTCGGCCATAGACCGGGTTGTTAGATATTCGTACGACATTAGATGAATTCTATATTATTTCTTTTGGTTAAGGTTCGAGCTTGCTACATTGATCGAAGGAGACGGTCTTCGAGTGTGTTGAGATTCGTTGGAGTGATTTGTTCTTACCATCTTTGAGGCAAGTATTGTATTTTAAGCTTATTGATATTGCATTATTGATCATGTGTACGATTTATTCGTGTTGTTGAACATGTGACTATATTCTTGAGTTGTCATTATATTTACGTTGATGAACGTGTTGATTTGCATATGTATATGCATAATTATAATGGTTGTGTTGAAAATGATCCAAGGGGATCATGAGGATCTATGCTGAGGGCGCTGGATCGAATGTCCACCATGCGTTGGTCCGACGGGATCATCATGGGGATCTATGCTGAGGGCGCTGGATCATTGGACGGGTTTTACACCATGCGTTGGTCCGACGGAATCATCATGGGGATCTATACCGAGGGCGCTGGATCGTTGGATTACCCTGTATTATGTTGATGGAATCGTGAGGATTCACATCGTTGGATTCCGATGATGGGAGTCCGTTTTGTATGTTTTATGATGCATTGATGATTTATTGTAGTACGATACTTATACTAGCATTGTTTTGCTAACCCCTTCGGGGGTGGACATTTGTTTTGATGTTCAGGTAGCCGTGGAACGGGGAAGCAGCCACAGTACCGACATGACGATGAAGTGGCTCAGTGATGTGGATTATGTTGTCTTATTTTCCGGTTATTTCAGTACTCGAGTACGTTTATGTTGTTGTTGTCATGGGAACATTTTGTAATTATGAATTTATTTGAATCGTCGAACGAGTTTGAAATTCCTTTCATTAATGACACTTTTGTATTATTTTCCATTGTCTTCAAATTAGCCTTGTAAATTCTTATATAAAGGATTTACGGCGCTGTAATTATTCTGAATATCTCGGGGTGTTACATTCGGTCGGACCGAGGTGGCGAGTATATGAGTACGAAGTTTGACGAGTTTCTTAAGGAACATGGAATAGTATCACAACTAACACCTCTAGGCACTCCTCAGTTAAATGGTGTGTCAGAAAGAAGGAACCAGACTTTGTTGGACATGGTCCGTTCCATGCTAGGCTATTCTGACTTACCGATTTACCTGTGGGGGTATGCACTCCTGACTGCTGCATATATCTTGAACAGATGTCCTTCCAAATCCATTCCTAAAAATCCATATGAGATGTGGGAGGGCAGGAAACCAAGTCTTAATCACATTAGGATTTGGGGATGTCCCACCTATGTCAAGAAGACTAAGGTGGACAAAATGGAAGCGAGGTCCATGAGGAGACATTTCATTGGATTCCCATCTGAGACGATGGGTTATCTATTCTACATGCCCAAAGATTCAAATATCGTTGTTGCTTTGCATGCACACTTCCTGGAAGAAGAGTTCATTCAGGAAGGCGGAGTAGGTAGAAATATTTCTTTGGAAGAATACAATGAAACTCCTCAGGAGACACCTGTGCAAGAAATTGGAACCGAACCTTCTAAAACACAAGTACAACCACCTCGTAGGTCTAGTAGGGTGTCTCAATTACCTAAGAGGTATAGTTTTATGCACTTGGAGGAACTGGGTTTTCCACGAGGTTCCAGGTGATAAACAAGAGACCGACCCGTGATCAATGACCTAGCAATGGTGGATGTAGACTCCATGAAATGGACTGTAGCAGTATTCATATAGTTGGGACCTTCGTTTTAACGAGACAGTCAAAGGGATTGACTACGTGCAAAATGAAGAGGAACCTTGTGTAACAAGAGGGTTAGTGGGAGCAAAATCGCATTCTTAGTACTATATGTAGATGACATTCTACTAATAGATAATGATGTGGGAATGCTCAATTCTGTGAAAGCTTGGCTTTCGAGTAATTTCTCCATGAAAGACTTGGGAGAAGAAACCTATATTCTTGGGATTTGACTCTACTGGGATAGAGCGAAGAGAATGATAGGTCTTTCCCAAGCCCTCTATATAGATAAAGTCTTAAAGCGATTTAAGATGGATGATTCTAAAAGAGGGTTCCTTCCGATGCGACATGGAATAAAACTCTCCTCGAAGATGTGTCCTCAAAGTGAGAAACAACGAAAGAAAATGAGTAATATACCATATGCTTCGGCCGTGGGTAGCCTTATGTATACTTTATTGTGTACGAGACCTGACATTGCACATGCTGGGAGTGTGGTAAGTAGGTTTCGGGCTAACCCAGTTAGGGAACATTAGACCGCTGTAAAGAACGTTCTCAAGTACTTTAGAAGGACTAGAGATATGGTTCTTAAATATGGTGGTGGAGAACTGAATGTGGTGGGATTCACTGAATTGGACTTCCAAGGACAGAAAGATGATTCGATGTCTACTTCTGGCTACATATTTACTCTTAATAGAGGATCAGTATCTTGGCATAGTGCCAAGTATAGCGCGACTGCTGGTTCCACCTGTTAGGCTGAGTATAAAGCGGCCTCGGAGGCCTCCAAAGGAAGGGTTAAGAAGTTACTGGATAAACTTCACGTGACACCATGTGCTACACTGCCTATTTTCGTTTTTATACAATAACAATAGAGCGGTAGCACAGGCCTAGGAGCCGAGGTTTCATAACAGTACCAAACATATTGAGAGAGAGGCATCTCGTAAGAGAATTTGTTCGTACAGAGATACATTGTGCTGCATAGAGTAGAGTCAGCCGACTACGTTGCTCATCCACTGACGAAGCCACATTCTCAGATTAACTTGGAGCATAATCTGGAGAAAATGGGTATTAGATACCATAGTGTGTGGCATTGAGTGCAAGTGGGAGATTATTAGGAGTATGACCTCGAATGCCACTCAGAGGATGTTGAGTGAGGGCATTGTACTTGTTATTATGTAAATCATTAATATAAGGCAATGGATGTTTCTTTATTTACTGGTAGTTACTGGCATTCCTAACTCATAAATATACATATAGAAACTAGTCCATGTATTTGAGAGTAAAACATTCCACTCCTTATTGGATAAGGGGGTCGGCACTGGAAAGGTTATAGCTCAAATACTTAATCGTTCGCAAAGTCGATAAAACTTGACTGGGCGTTAAGTTTATGTGAAGACTTGTATAATATGTTCTTTGACATGGAGAGTGCTTGTCGAATGTTAATGGTTAGTGGGAGCACACGTTATAGGTATGCTAATTGGATTAGTATACTCGAACCGACTCACCCTCGATTTATCGCACGGATTTCACTCCGGGACAGTCAATGACGGAATCGAAAGGTTGTGATAGGTATTCGTGAACCTTCGACTTGAAGATTTAGTAGGGATGTGCTTGTGACATCAAGATTTTCATTAGAGTAGTTCGACCCTGTAAACTGGGAGGTGGGGTCAACCTCGACGTGCATCTTGACGGGCAAGTAGCAGGTCCTACTGAATACCAAGATAGAATTCTTTCTCCCGTTAGTGAGCGGGTTATATGTCCTATGCGGTTATTAGCAAATGAGATCATAAGTCTTTGGCCAAAGCATTGGACCTAGTTGTATTGGATACACGAGAGCTCGATGATCTCGATTTGCATTAACGCATGCATAGCGCCAAGTACAGATAGGGTATGACTGACCGTGACCCTATAACTTGATTGGGACATTTGAAAGAAGGGTTTATACATATACTGGTATTCACGACAGAATGGTTCTTGAATGATCCCAATCATTCGTTCTCAGTTGGGGTACAGTGTAGGCCGCCAGGCTGGCTAGGTGGTGCTACTACTCTTTGGTTCCTCCCATTGCTGACTGAGACGGACCTACCGAGTCGCGCAATAGGATTGACGACGGAATGAATCAAGCTTATTATCTCATTATGAATATTAGATATTGGATATCTAATTAATTGGGACATTGGATGTCTAAATTGATTTATTGGATAAATTGATTTACGACGTAATGAATTAAATAAATTACTAGGTGATTAATTTAATTCATGAATATAATTATTTCTTGGAGAAATTAATTATGTTATTTTGTATTTGATATGTTTAATTAATTGGATTAATTAAACGATATAAATACATCGGAACGGAATCAGAGTTTATCTATTTGGACTCTCGGGAGTTCGAAATGGACCGAACTTGTCCGACTCCTTCCAGATGGCCGCCCCAAGTCACCTACTCCCTCCATTGTCTTGGTCTTGACTTGGTGGGGTATTAGCTTTGTGACAATTCATGTAATACCCGTAATTTCAATTTCTGGTAATTTCTTTTTTTGGTGAAAGTCCATTTTGATGACTCGCTCATAACTGTTTCGTCATTCCGAGAATGATTAATTCTACACTTTTTGTCATCCGTGTTCGTTTCGGTGTCGTTTTGTTGAGCTCCGTGCTTTTTGGCGACTTTTCCGCACTTGAGTTCGATTCTTGCGAATCTCGTTCGAAACTGCTGTTTCGAGTTTCCCGTAAGTCCGTTTAACTTTGTTAGACGTGTTGTTTACTTTGGTTTGGTTATTCGATCACGTATCGTGATTTTCGGGCATTTTGGGCCATTTTTGTAATTTCCCAAAGTTTGGGGTAATCACTTCCGTTGTCGAATTTCGAGCCTTCGGGTGGTCGGAATCATGTGTTCTCTTAGTGCTCGGATTTGTCTTTGCGAGTACGTCGTAACCGTACCTTCGATTTATATTCAGGTTCGGGTTTCGGGGTCGTCCGGGCCGTCGGAGTGGCCACAACCGAGTCATGGCCGGAGCAGGGCCTGACCTGGTCGAGTTACGGCCGTAAGATGCCGGTTACGGCCGTACGTGATCGGAACACCTGGCTGGACGAAGGCCGGTTACGGCCGTAAGGCGTGATCCGTTACGGTTGTAAGTGGTCGGGCCGATTTGGTGATTTTTGACGAATGCTGCAGACTGGGACCGGGTACGGCCGTTAGTGCCGAGTTACGGCCGTAAGGCCCTGTCGGTTACGGCTGTAAGCGATCGGCAGGCGCTGGCGGGTTTGGACGAATGCCGGTTATGGCCTTAATGCACTGCCAGTTATGGCTGTAACCCTGCCGGCTATATATAGCCTCGACTCGGCCAGACTTCATTTTTACTCGTTTTTCTCCTTTTTTCCGGCGGCTGGCGACAGGAGGCTCGGGAAATCGAGTTCTTGGCCGATTCTAATCAATTCCAAGACATTTTGGAAGATTCTTGTTGATTGTATCAACATCTAATCCATGTGTTTCGTCGAATCAAGGTATATTTCTTGATTTTCCTTCAAGTTGACTTTTTGGAGAATTTGTTCTTGATTTCGATTCTAGTCCGATTTTGATACATTGGTTGGTGTAGTATGATGTTATTAATCGTGTTCTATGGGTTGTATATCCATATTTCGAGTTTGTTCAACTCGATTAGTGATTCGAGTGTTCTTGGGAGTTATCGAACATTGAGTGTTCGATTAAATGTCCCAATGAGTTTCCCTTCGATAGTTTGGTGGGATTTCCGTTGTTTTTACCCTGATTCTCATTGTGATCGTATCTTTGTGTTCTTGGCCGTTTGGGGGGAAACCCTTGAAATTGTGTCGTTCGTCCCTTCAATTCAACGACTTTAGGTCGTGCTATGGAATTCATTTTCATGGTTGTTATTGTTGTTCGTAGTTTATTGTCGCGGGTTAACGTTCGGTGGAGTCGGCGGGTTCGTGTTCGGTTCGTGCCAACCTACTTCGGTCGATTCTCCGCGTTGTGGTTATTCGAGGCAAGTACCTTGTCCATACATTTCTTGTTTTGTGAATATGATGATTGGTGATCGTCTTGGTATGTTTGTTTGTTTGATTGTTTGAAATGAGTTTTCAAAAGATTCGGTTAGCCTCGTTAAGGGCTCACTTTCAAAAGCGTGTGTTTTGTGAATATTGTGCCCTGTGAGTGATTAAGTGAACCCTATGAATTCGCTTGTTGTTGTTGTTGTTGATTGTTATGCTTTGATAATATATATACACATATTATCTCTATTCGGTGCGTTATGGTTTGACGTGATGTTTTACTAAGTGTTTGATGCCTCTGGGTGAATTGTTTGGATATCTTTGGTGTGATATGTTATTTGCGCATCATTGCTTCGCTCACCTCGGGGGGTCCGACGGGATCACGGAGGGAATTCCAATGGCTTCACCCTGGATTCACGAGTGGTGAATGTATTTTACTCACCTCGGGAGGGTCTGACGGGATCACGGAGGGAATTCCAATGGCTTCACCCTGGATTCACGAGTAAAAAACTTCACGAGTTGTTGTGTGTGTTGTGTGAATGTATTTTACTCACCTCGGGAGGGTTCGACGGGGCCACGGAGGTAATTCCAATGGCTTCACCCTGGATTCACGAGTGCGTGTGTTTGTTTTGTGAATATATTTGCTCACCTCGGGAGGGTTCGATGGGGCCACGGAGGGAATTCCAATGGCTTCACCCTGGATTCACGAGTGAAACTTCACGAGTGTGTGTGTTTGTTTTGTGAATGTGTTTGCTCACCTCGGGAGGGTTCGATGGGGCCACGGAGGGAATTCCAATGGCTTCACCCTGGATTCATGAGTGAAACTTCACGGGTGCGTGTGTATTTTATGTCCGTCGAGGATGCGTGACGGGGGTTTTAACCTTGTGTATTGTTGTTGGTTTCATTTGTGAAAACAAAACCTTTGGGCTGTGACCCTGTTGATTTTTGGAAAGATAAGGATTCGGTAATCCTAAATTGTTTTCTATTAAAACTCTCGATGGCATTTTAAACCGTTTTATAAATTGTTTCCCTTTATTTGTGATCTCTCAGTTTTGGAATGTTTTACCCAAACTCATGCCTCGGGAAGTACTTTTCGTTACGTTTGGATCTTTGTGGATTCCTGGTTATTGTTATTCGTGGAATGTGAATTGTATGGCTCATATTTGCACTTTGTTCTTGCATTAGCAAAACAGTGGAGTTTTGCTAACCCCCGAGTATTCGGGGGATGGATGTTTGTTTTTGCATTCAGGTTTGGGAGCATAACACAGGGTCGGCACGAAGGATGATGAAAGATGAATGATACTAATCACACGAGGATCCGTATGATGTCATTAGTTTAGTTATAGTTTATTTTCCGCTGCAGTATTCTTTCCCGTTGTACGGGAGTGTGTTGTATTCGGCCCCTGCGTGGGCATGTAATGAGTTTGAGTTGTATGTATTTATTGAAAGACCAAGTCGGTCTAATGAGTCATTTTAGCCTTAAAGGCATTGTTGAGATGTTCTATGTTGTTACCAGCCTGGTAGATCCTTGAGGAAAGTTTCTACGGTGTGTAATATCCCTGAGCGGATTGGGGGTGTTACAATTCAAAGGGACAATATATCACTTTTGGTGATTTTGTCAAATGGGAGGTGACTTGGTAAGATATGAGGAGAATATAACGTGAAGACTATATCTCCCTTGAGACACATGGTAGACTCACGTTTTTGGATGTGTAAGGAGAGAAGAAAAGTTTTTTTCAAGGCTTCACATATTCATCATCATCTTCACAAAATATTCATAAGTTTTTCTTGGAGAAAAATATTTGTGAGATAGATAGATTATAGATTAAACACTTAGAGTGTTGTAATCTTATTTTTGCAAAGCTTCTACAACCTTGTTCTAGCCGTATCCTTGGAGGATAACGAGGTTTAGTCATTCCGGTCGTTTCTCCGGCGCGTGGCAAGTAGACACGCGGTCCTTTCGGCGTTGGATCATCCAAGAGCTTGGAGCGGATTGGATCGTAGGGAAATCAATCTAAAGCTTGGGGAATAGCTCAAGAGAAGGAATCCATTTAATCAACAAACTACAAGGGTCTGTTTTCTCGTATCTTTTGTGTTTCATATTATATTTGTATATACATAGCTCGATCGATCCTCGTAGGGATTCGGATCGAATTAATTTTCGTTTTACCGCTTCCGCTGGGCCTTCGTTTTAGGCACTGAATCCCAACATTCATTTATCAAAATCGGATGGAAAACGAAATCAAGAATAAAACTCCCAAAAAGGTCAACTCCGAAGAATCAAGAAAATACCTCGAATTAATGATGAAGAACACGAATTGATGTTGATAATCCACACTAAGAACTCAAGGAGGATTAAAACTCTGAGATTGATGATGATAAATCGCCCAATAATTCGCCGAAAAATCTCCCAAGGAGAGGAGAAATGAAGAGGAGGATGAAATGAGCTTCCTTCCTCCAAAAATCCGCTGAAAAAGGGGTGATCTGACCTGTGTGCTGTGGCCTGCGGACAAAAAAAATGCCCAGCCAATGGCTTAGTGCCGCGGCCCGGCTAGCAGAGGTCCGCGGCCCGCAGTACAGCCGGCTCTAGCATCATAAGGCACTCGGTACAGTCTTAGCTATTTCGATCATAACTTCTTCGTCCGGACTCCGATTGACTCACCGTTTGAACCATTGGAAAGCTAACTTGATGATATATAATACTTAAAAGATTCAGAAGTTTTGGAGTTTCCAATAATTGATGGTGATTTTATAAAGTCGAACTCATACTTGGAAAAGTCGCTTAAGAACACGAAACTCAATAAAACGACAGCAAAACGAACTCGAATGACAAAAAGTGTAGAATTAATCATTCTTGAAATGATGAAACAGTCACAATAGAGTCGCTCAGATGGACTTCCGCCAAAAAAATAAATTACCAGAAATCGAAATTGCGGATATTACAGATGGCACGCCTCATGGAGACGATGCAGAACTCAACCGCTCAAAATTAGCAGACTCCTCCGCTGCCACCTCATAGGCAAGAAATGAGTGTGAGCAGTATCATTGGCGACATCTCTCGCCATAGACCACCTACTTTCGAGGGCTCATATGAGCCGGCGGATATTATTCACTGGCTTGAACATTTTGAGAAGCTATTTGCTATGGTGGATTGCCCCGAAGGACATAAAGTTTCAGTCGCGGCTTACTATCTGGGTAAGAGCTCACTCATGGTGGTTATCTTTGAAGCCCACCAACGAATCTTGTACTTGGGATCAGTTCAAGACCCTTATGATGGAGAGATATTATCCGGCCCTACTTAGGGAGGCCAAGTTATCAGAATTACTCATTCCCAACCCCTCAGTGTACGATGATGTTCTCGCCATCGCCGAGAAATTTCAGGAGCTACTTCCTTTCGTCTCATCTATTATCCACTCTGAGGCGGATAAGATCAAGTATTTCAGTAAGAGGTTGAAACCTCGTATGCGGATGCAGCTGCTTAATCATCATTGCGCCACCCTGGCTGAATTCTTACTTATGAGCTTACTGCGAAGGAAATTGCTAAGCAACAAACTTCATCTTCTGGCAAGAAATCGAAGAATCGTAAGCAGTCCAAAGGTAGTCAGGCAACCTTCAAGAAGCCTCGTGTGGGCCCTACTTTTTCTGAGTGGCCTCCTATGGCGCCGAAACCTGTGGAATCTCAGTCCCGAGCGGCCAGTTCAGCCATCACCTATTTCAGCTGCGGAGAACAGGGTCATTTCAGCACTAAGTGCCCGGCAGACTATCACGTATAATAATTGTGGGATTGCTGGGCATAAGGCCCATTTTTGCCGAAGAGACTCCAAACCTACTCCGGCGATATCTCAGGCCCCGAAGCAGTCAGCAGTTCAAAATCAGGCCACTCAGTCCACGTCGTTCAAGACGACGGGGGCAAACAAAGGCGGAGCCCATAGCTATCAGACGGGAGCATCCGGTTCCGGGGCTGGCAAGCCCCAAATTTATGAGATAAAGAGAGCCAAAGATCTGGAGGCCCGAATGATCCCGGGTATACTCGAAATTCTGTCTCAACCTGTGTGTAGCCTTTTTGATACTGGTGCATCGCATTCATTCATTTTCGAGGCATGTTTGAGTAGACTACGTCTGGATAGTGCTACTAGTTGTGAGCCTTATGTCATTAGTCTACCAGATGGTAGAAGAATTATCGGATATCGTGAGGTTAAGAATTGTCCAATTCAGCTTAATGACCGTGATTGGTTGGCGGACCTGATCGTGGTAGATTTACCTAAGGACGATGTAATATTGGGTATTTATTGGATGGATCGTCATGATGCCGTCCTTAGTGTCCGTAAGCATATGGTCACTATTGTTTCAGACGATGGATTCGAGCGTGTATTTCAGGGGGGTAACCCCAGCCGTTCCGGAAAAGTTCTCAATATGATGAAAGCAGTGAGATTGCTCAATCAGGGTTGTATTGGTTATTGGTGCTATATGACCAAGACCGAGAAATCATCAGTGATGTTGGCGGATATTCCGGTAGTGAGAGAATATAGCGATGTATTTCCAGATGAGTTACCTGGTTTGCCTCCACGGAGAGATGTGGAATTCACGATTGAGTTGGAGCCTGGTACGTCTCCAATATTGAAGGCACCATATCGGATGGCCCCGACCGAAATGCAGGAATTGAAGAATCAACTGGAGGAATTGTTAGAGAAAGGTTATATCCGACTAAGTGCGGCCCCATGGGGAGCACCTGTGTTATTTGTCAAGAAGAAGGACGGTTCTTTTCGCTTGTGCATTGATTATCGGGAATTGAATAGAGTGAATATCAAAAATAAATATCCCCTACCCCGCATCGATGATATTTTGGATCAACTTCAGGGAGCTTCAGTATTTTCCAAGATCGATTTAAGATATGGGTATCATCAGTTGCGAATTCGAGAGTCGGATATTGCTAGAACAGCGTTTCGAACACGCTATGGTCATTACGAGTTTGTGGTGATATCGTTTGGGTTAACTAACGCGCCTGCTGTATTAATGGAGTTGATGAACCGAGTTTTCATTGACTATCTAGATCAGTCCGTGGTTGTTTTCATAGACGACATTTTGATTTATTCTCGTGACCGAGAGGAGCACGAATTTCACCTTCATCAGGTTCTCGAAGTGTTGAGACAAGAGCAACTTTATGGAAAGTTTTTCAAATGTGAGTTCTGGATGTCCAAGGTGACGTTTCTCGGACATATGATTTCATCAGACGGAGTAAGCGTCGACCCTCAGAGGGCGGAGGCTATCCGAGATTGGCAACCTCCGAAGAATGTTAAGGAAATCCGAAGATTTCTCGGATTAGCTGGTTACTATCGGCGATTTGTGGAAGGATTCTAAAATCGCTCAACCCATGACGAATCTTTTGCAGAAGGATAAGAAATACACGTGTCAGCGGAGTTTTGAGGAACTCAAGAGTCGTTAAATTTCAGCGCCTGTCCTTTCTTTACCACAGGGGACAGAGGGATTAGTGGTTTATAGTGACGCGTCCGGACACGGTCTCGGATGTGTACTAATACAGAACGGGAAGGTTATTGCCTATGCTTCACGGCAACTGAGACCTTACGAGGTCAACTATCCGACCCACAACCTAGAGCTAGCGGTCGTGGTATTCGCGTTGAATATTTGGCGTCATTATCTTTATGGCGTCACCTGTCAGATTTTCACCGACCATAAGAGCTTGAAGTATATATTTACTCACAATGAGTTGAATATGCGACAGAGACGGTGGTTAGAACTCATTAAGGATTATGATATTGAGATTCAATACCACCCGGGTAAGGCGAATGTTGTCGCCAATGCCTTGAGTCGTAAGTCCGTTCAGGAGGAAATGCTTGCTCGTTTAACAGTTCAGAAGGAGCTTCAGCAGGAATTCCTAAGACCCGAGATCGAGGTCTGGTTACAGCGAGTACAAGGGCAACTTTGTATGTTAGAGATTTCATCGCCACTTGAGGAAGCAATCAGAGTGAATCAGGGTTCAGACCCATTTTTTTGCGCATTCGAGATGATGTGGCTCAGGGGAAAGCCCATGGATTTGTGGTCCACGAGGATGGACTTTTGCGATTTAAGAGCCAGTTACGAGTTGAAAAACTCGATTTTGAGAGAAGCTCATGCTACCCCTTATTCCATTCATCCGGGGTCTAGCAAGATGTACAAGGACTTGAAACAAAATTATTGGTGGAGCAATATGAAGCGAGAAGTCGCAGAATTTGTTTCAAGATGTATGATCTGTTAGCAAGTTAAGATAGAACATCAGTGACCGGCGGGTATGCTAAAACCACTCCCTATTCCAGAGTGGAAACGGGAGGATATTTCAAGGGACTTCATCACGAGTTTGCCGACGAGTCGTCATGGCATGAATATAATTTGGGTAATTGTGGACCATTTAACTAAGTCAGCTTATTTCCTTGACATTAAGGATATGTGGGGTTTCGAGAGACTTGCCCAGTTGTTCATCAAGGAGATAGTGAGATTGCACGGTACTCCTAAGAGTATCGTTTCTAATCGTGACGGGCGATTTGTGTCACATATTTGGAAATCAGTTCATCGTGCCATGGGAACTCAACTTAATTTCAGCACAGGTTTTCACCCTCAGTCCGACGGACAATCAGAGAGGACTATTTAGACGTTGGAGGACATGTTGAGGACATGTGTTCTCGATTGGAAGAACGATTGGGAAGCCCAACTACCGTTGATCGAGTTCACGTGCAATAAAAGTTGGCATGCTTCGATTAAGATGGCACCCTACGAGGCCTTGTATGGTCGTCGTTGTCGATCTCCTTTGTGTTGAGATGACTTATCAGAATCAATCGGCACCGAGCTCGATATGCTTATAGCCGTCCGCGAGAAGGTAGCTTTGATCAGGAATCGTTTGTTGACCGTTTAGAGCCGACAGAAATCATATTCAGATAATCGTCGTTGGCCATTAGAGTTCGAGGTAGATGACCAAGTTTTGGTCAAGGTATCCCCGAGTCGAGGTATCTTGTGTTTCGGGAAACGGGGGAAGTTGAGTCCGATATTCATTGGACCATTTGAGATTTTGGATCGAGTAGGCGAGATGGCTTATCGATTGGCCTTACCTCCGGCATTGAGCCGAATTCATAATGTGTTTCACGTCTCTCAGCTGAGGAAGTATGTTTCCGACCCGAGTCGCATACTTCAGTTCAATGAAATCGAGATCGCGGATGATCATTCATATGAGGAGCGTCCTGTACGAGTCTTAGAGCGGCGTATCAAACAGTTGAGGAACAAGACGATTCCTTTGGTTAAGATTCAGTGGTCTAGACACGGAGTCGAAGAGGCTACTTAGGAAACTGAGGATAGTATGCGGGAGAGTCATCCCGAATTGTTTGACCCTTAGTTTCGGGGACGAAACTCTTTTTAAGGGGGGAGTATGTAATACCTAGCTGTAAATTCATTCATTATCATTCAGTATATTGTCACTCAGTAATTTTTCACTCATTAATAATCATTCATCATTCATACTCATTCATTGTATTCACCGTTCAGAGTAATTTTGTATCGTGTATCAGTTATTATTCGTCATTCAACCCGGTTGGAGAATCGGGCCGTGCATATCATCATTGTCATCATTGTAGTGGGTTGTGTGTGAGGAGTAGTGCACGCTACGTAGCGCGCGCTAATTGAGTACGATTAGCGCACGCTACCTCTAAGCTTTAGTGCATACTAATGTGGTTCAGGCAGACAGTACAGAAGGCATTGGACTGAATTTAAGTTGTAGTAGCGCACGTTACGAATGGTGTAAGTGGCGTACGCTAGTTGTGTGGATAGTGCACGCTAAGCAATCAGTGTAGCGCGCGCTAAGGTCCGAGCAGGCAGAGTCCAGTGGGTACTGGACTGGAATGGAATAATTCTTAGCGCACGCTATGAGTGGATATTAGTGTACGCCAATGGTGTTCATAGCGCACGCTAAGTAATTGGTGTAGTGCACGCTAAAGCGAGCAAGGCAAGAGTACAGTAGGTTCTGGACTCCGGTATTCTGGACATCAACCATCAGGTAGCGCGCGCTAACACAAGGTTAACGCACGCTAATGAGAGGCGTTAGCGCACGCTACCAATGTATGTAGCGCACGCTAATGATGCAGACAGTGGGTACTGGACTACCCGGTGCACCCGTTAGCGCACGCTAAGCACAGGATCTAGCGCGCGCTAAACTGGGTTTACTATATATTGGACAGTTTAGCCCCATTTCGTCATTTTTTTTTTCATTTCTTCTCCTCCTCTCGACGGTTTTGGGCGATTTTGGGCTTTTTGAGAAGTGTTCTTCGAGTTGCAATCATCTATCAACATCTTCAAGCTTATAATTCGGATTAATCATCATTTTCATCCTCTCCAATACATCAAATCAAGGTAAACATTTCTTGGATTTAGAATTTCGGATTTTGAATGTTTTTCTCCCGATGTCTTCGTGTAAGCTTGCTATTATGTTGGAATATGTTAGATATGGATTACTACCTTGGATACATGTATTCCTATGGATTTATTGGTGTATATTTCGGATTTGATGAATATTTGGGGAATTAACCCTTAATGTTTGACTTTGGTTATTTTGGGGGTTTCCGATTGATGTTGTCGTAACCTTGAGTTGTGGTTTCCTTTTGGATTATTGATGTCATTAATGAAGTTTTGGTTTGGTTGAATCATTCATTGGAGGTTTGGTATCGATATTATTGGGGTTGGTTGTAACCAAAGGGAAGAATGTTTACAACGTATTCGTTAGAATGCCCCAATGAGTTTGATTATTGTTGTATCGACTTTGAGTTGGTTATAATCATGCTTGATACGTATATTGAGCGTTTGTTGGTAATCATGTTATTCAAGGTTGTTCGAGCAACCGATATTCCATTAAGGACATTTGTTCGTGAGAGGACATTTCACCACCGGTATTGTGTAAGTTAACTCTTACTCGGTTAAATGGATACTAATTTCTTTCGTTGTTGTTCATTCATATTCATAATTTATTCATAACATATTAATCGTGTTGGGACTTGTAATTGTCAAACTAATCATTCAATTTACGAGGAACGACGGTTCCAAATCATTCAATGAGCTATCATTCATTTCATTATTATTTCATCTCGGTAAGTCACTCTTGACCCTTGTCGGATTGTTATTCATTAATACTCATCATGGTCATTTTTGTTCATGTGACCTTCTGGGATCATATTGCATGACCGGGTGGTTATGTGTGGAATTTTTAGTCGGGCACACGATAGTCATGTGTACGGGTTCACCGACACAATGGATTGTGCACATGGTAACGTACCTGTAGCGACCACTTGTCGGTCGGGTGGGACTCCCGGCAAATCTTCTGGAAACACATCCAGAAACTCTCGTACTATAGGTACGTCTGTAGGGGACACCTCATTAGTACGAGTGTCGACCAAACTCACCAAGTAACCCTGACATTTCTCCTTCCTTAGACCTCTCAGTGCTTTCATGGCTGTGATTACTCTTGGTACTGTCCTACTCTTAGTACCATAAAAGGTGATCGACTCGCATTCGGAACACCTCAATGTTACCTTCTTCTCACGGTTCATGGCAGACCAACCACGAAATCCATTGTGATATGCTCCCATTTCCATCCTGGGATTTCCAACGGTTGGAGTAAACCTCTCCGAAATTTAAGGGCCCTCTTTCGGTCTGTATCCACCATGTGCTCCACAAAGAAGCTGATTTGGTTAAATTTCCTCTCATATTCTTCAACCGTCATCCGTCCTTGTTCGAGATTTCAAAACCTTAAACCCTAAACCCTAAACCCTAAACCCTAAAACCCTAAACCCTAAACCCTAAAACCCTAAACCCTAAACCCTAAACCCTACCCTAAACCCTAAACCCTAAATCCTAAACCCTAAACCCTAAACCCTAAACCCTAAAACCCTAAACCCTAAACCCTAAAACCCTAAACCCTAAACCCTAAATTACTGAAAAGCTGACTGGAGTAAAATTGAAAGAACGAAACATCTGAGGACTGAAATTAAATAAATTGAAGGGTTGATTTGGGTTACTTTGCAAGAATCAAAAGTAATTGGGATTAAAATTGAAATGACTGGAAAGTTGGTGTATAAGACCCATTTTCAAGGAGCAAGTCGACAGGAACCCTTATCCTTTTTCCTCCCGATTTCTCACTCTCTGTCATTGGCCTCTCTCTCTCTCTCTCACGTACATCATCGGCTGAAAAACTGAAGCACACACACACGCACCCACGAATTGAAGAAGAAGAAATGCAACCTGTAAACTCAAAAAAAAATAATGAAGGGTATGGTGTTGATGGTTCGGCGGCGATGTATGGCAACGGCGGTTAGGTTGAGGGTCAGAAGATTCCCGATCGAATTTCCGGTTCAAAGGCATGCACCCGATTTGGATTCTGATGAAATGGGTTTAAGGCTTGATGGTAGGTTCTTGGCGGAACTCAATTCGGTGTGGTGCGGATCTTTGGTAGGAGTTGGCGGTGGCGGAGATGGTGGCTGGATCTGTCGGAGCCGAAGAAGAAGATAGAAGACTTCACAGGTAGGTTTAAATGAGTTTTGATTTTGAAATAAAAATTATGCTTTGGTTTTGGTTTGGGATTTGGTTTTTGAAGGATTTTGTTTGTGTGTGTGTGTGATTTTTTTTTTGAAGCAGTTAGGAATTCGGCGGCTGGGTGGTGCTCCTGGAGTTTGACTTCAATTGAGGGAAATAATTTTGCTCTGGAAAATAACAATTGAGAGGAGACAGATGTTTCTACAATTGGGAAGATTTCCCGAGTTTTACCTGTTCTGTTGAAAGGTTGATTGCCGCAAAGATTGAAGGATGGTCTTCGAACGTTTAAAAGAATGAGAGTAATTACTGTGTATATGTTCTGGAGTAAGGATGTATGTGTTTATTCTTGGTACATAAAATTTTGTTGTAATATTGTGAATGGTGAATCTGCTGAAGGTGAGTTCTTATATACAGAATATATGAACTACTCCACCATGATGAATAACTTCACCTGAAGTTCCTCCCGCTCAACTCCACTCTTTCCAGCCTAGCCTCCATCGTGAGAAAGTGGAGTTCCCACGTGTGGAATATTTCTAAATGGGCTGGTGGTTATTAATTTTAATTGGGCTTGGCAATTAATTGTAGGATTTGGACTATAATTATTATTATTATTTGATTTGGGTCTTATAATGGTTGGCTGGCCCAAAATGAATGTATTAAAATTAATTAAAAATGGAGTTGTGAAATCTTTTGGGTAACGATTAATATTCCTTAAAATTTGACTTGAGCCTAGAAATGACGACATGAAACACGATAAAATAAAATGAGAAATGACACGACATGAATCACATGACTTGACATGAATTATAATGACATAAATGAATTTGCATGATCATGAAAATAATATGAATTAAACGATAAATTATTCGGGCATTAATTTAATAATATTGAACGTGTTTTCTATAATTCACAATAAATATATATATGCGGAATCGGGGCGTTACAGTGCCTTCATGAGACTAATTAGGTACAAGTTCGGGTGTGACCGGACACTCGTCTTGTGCACTTGCACGCACCATTACGGGCATACTATGATGACCCTCTTCAGCTTAATTTCATAACTAAGAGATATATCATGATTGTGCTTGTTCAACTCTTGAGGATTGTTGTTCTGTGTAACTGACCCCGTTGGGGGATGTTTTCAGGTCATAGCAAGGCAAAGGCACGGGAAGAGAACGTTGATGGTGAGGAGTCCCAGTGATACTAGTAGGGGGGCCCAGTCCTTTTCAATCATTCATGTTTCTTCATTTTTATTTCCGCTGCAAAATTTCCGTTTGGATATTCATTTTATTGAGTGTTGTATATTTTATCTTCATATAAAATATACATGTATTCTGTATTCCCTGGGTGTGTTATACTTAAAACTCCTCATCGGAGTAATTAATGATATAATGTGGTTCGGTACTACAATTATATTATTTAATTCATAAATTTTCATTCGCTTGGTGGGTCCCAGTCGGGGGTCCACGGCACTATAATATCCATCTAATTTGGGGTGTTACATTGTATTTGTCAATAGATTTATCGCTTTTGTATTTCTTCTTGAGAATCCACTTGCAACCTAAAGGTTTATTTCCCGGGGGAAGATCAACAATATGCCAAGTGTGGTTGTTCAAGATTGACTCGATTTCACTATTAATAGCTTTTTGCCATAGATCGGCATCGGAACGAGACAATGCTTCCTTCATTATCTTCGGTTCGTATTCTAAAGAGTAGACTACAAAATCCGGACCAAAGGTTTTTGCAGCTTTTATTCTTTTTCCTCGCCTTGGTTGCGGTGTTGGTCCAGTACTTTTTGGCGAGATTTCATCATAAGTCCTCTTTTTCGAACTTATGTCATTCTTTTCTTTCTTACGGAATATAGTTTCAAAAAATATGGCATTTCTTGATTCTATGATCATTCCCTCATTTATATTGGGTACTTTCGATTTGTGTACCAAAAATCAGTACGCACCACTATTATTTGCATATCCTATAAAAATGTAGTCAACCGTTTTTGGCCCTATTTTTACTTGCTTGGGTTTCGGTACTTCAACTTTTGCTAAGCACCCCCACACTTTTAAGTATTTATAGGACGGCTTCCTTCCTTTCCATCTTGATTCTATGATCATTCCCTCATTTATATCGGGTACTTCCGATTTGTGTACCAAAAATCGGTACGCACTACAATTATTTGTATATCCTATGAAAATGCAATCAACCGTTTTTGGTCCTATTTTTACTTGCTTGGGTTTCGGTACTTCAACTTTTGCTAAGCACTCCCACACTTTTAAGTATTCATATGGAGTTTTATCTTGCTTCTTTTGGGGTAATTTATTCAAAATTTTATTAGCCGAAAGAATAGCTTCTCCCCACATGTTAAATGATAGGCCTGATCTTATCAACATAGCATTCATCATTTCCTTCAATGTTCTATTCTTTCGTTCTGCAACACCATTGGATTGGGGTGCATCTTCAAAAGGTGCAACATATTCACCACCTCGATCACTTTGAATCATTTTGATTTTGGTGTTGAGTTGATTTTTAACTTCTGTTTTGTATATTTTGAAAGCTTCGAATGGTTCGTCTTTGTTTCTCAAAAGATACACATAACAAAATCTTGTGCAATCGTCTATAAAAGTTATAAAATAATTCTTTCCACCTCTTGTTTGCACAAGTTTTAAATCGCATAGATCGATGTGAATCAATTCAAGAGGTTTTATCGATCTGTCCACTGAATGAAAAGGAGATTTTGCCATTTTCGCTCAATATAGATTTCACACCTTTTGTGTCGATAAAAAGTCATTTTTGGCAATAAATCTAAATTTACTAAACAAACTAGTATATTTAGATTTGCATGTCCTAATCTATCATGCCATAAATTAGGAGACTCAACCAAATAAACAACTTTATCGTTTATTTCATTATCACCACGTACATTGATAGCATTAAGCTTGAAAAGGCTGTTATCTATGTAGCCTTTTCCGATAAAGTGACCATTCTTGGTTATTATAACTTTGTATGCTTCGAACACTAGCCTAAATCCGGCTTTGCTCAATGCTGAGCCAGACACAAGATTCTTATGGATTTCCGGAACATGTAGCACATTCTTGAGCATTATTTTCAATCCCGACGTCATCTTGAGTATAACCTCTCCAGTTCCGACAACATTTGAGGCAGCGGAGTTTCCCATGTACAACTTTCTTTCCTCAGTGACGGGCTAGTAGGAGGAGAACATGGCTTTATCGGCACAAATGTGTTTGGTAGCGCCGGTGTCCACCCACCATCCGACTAGCATACCTACCATGTTGACTTCATCTACAACTGCACACAGATCAAGACCGGACAAATCGAAGGGCACATACTTATTTTCAATAACATTTGCTTGATCTCTCTTCTTGTCCTTCTTTGGTTTGCGACAATCTTTCGCCAAATGCCCGATTTTGACGCAGTTGTAGCATTCTCCTTTAATCTTCTTTTGATTCTTCGAGTCTTGCCTCTTCCCATTAAATTTCCGCTTTTTATTGTGGCTTGACTCAACGAGATTTGATTTTGCCTCCACAGATGACTTGTTCATCTTGACATCGGTCTTCCGATTGTCTTCTTCGATCCTCAGTCGCACAATAAGATCTTCAAGCCCATCTCCTTGCGCTTGTGCTTGAGGTAGTTTTTGAAATCTTTCCACATCGGGGGCAACTTCTCGATTATGGCAGCAACTTAAAAGGATTCATACAGACTCATTCCTTCCGCCAAAATGTCGTGCAGGATCAACTATATTTCGTGCACTTGCTCAAGAACAGTTTTGTTGTCCACCATCTTGAAGTTGAGAAAACGACCTACGATGAACTTCTTTCAAATCGGCATCTTCTGTTTTAGATTTTGTCTCCAATGAGTCCCACAACTCTTTGGACATTTTGATTGTGGAATAAACAATGTAAAGTATATAATCCAACCCATTCATAATATAGTTTCGACAAAAGAAGTCATTGTGATGCCGTGCATCCAACGCCGTGTGTTTTTGGTTGTCAGTTTCATCATCCCCCACAACAGGAGGAGATTCAGAAAGAAAGCGACACAGGTTGAGAGTAGTAAGGTAGAACAACATTTTTATTGCCAACGTTTGAAATCAGAACCTGAAAACTTCTCGGGTTTCTCGTCATGGGCAGAAGCATGAACATTGTTGCTTGACGACGCCATCTTCTACAGAAATTTCGTCTTACGATTGTTGTATGGAATGATGTAGAAAATGACGAATAATGCAAAACCGAGGCAAGAGTTAGACTCTTTCTCCGTAAGAAGAAATTGCCCCGCACAGTACACACGGCTCAACGGCAAACGTCCCCAAGATACAACGGTTTTCTATGAACTCGATACCTTGTACTAGGAATCGAATTCCGGGCGAACTACGAGGTGCAAAGTGCGCCTACAAAGCGCCCGTTGCGACAAGTGCGACGTGCACGTGCTTGGCCTCGGACTCGGACTACGAAGGTGTTCGAATTTTAGCCTTAAAAAACTAGTTAAAGCCAACTAGGTTGCACCATAATGGAGCACACACTTGATTGCTCCTTGTAATACCCGGTTGTAATTCGATCATTATCATTCAGTAATTTCATTCGGTAATTTTTATTTTTGGCGGAAGTCCATCTTAGCGACTCTATTGTTACCTTTTCATCATTCCGAGAATGATTAATTCTACACTTTTTGTCATCCGAGTTTGTCTCGGTGTAGTTCTGTTGAATTCCGTGTTCTTTAGCGATTTTTCCACGTATGAGTTCGACTTTGTTAAATCACCATTAATTTTTGGAAACTCCAAAAATTATGAATCTTTGCAATATTATAAAGCATCGAGTTAGCTTTCCAATGGTTCAAACGGTGAGTCAATCGGAGTCCGGACGAGGGAGTTATGGTCGAAATAGCTAAGTCACTTTCATTTTCCAGTGCTGGCCGAGCACTCTGTACCTTGTGCCGCGGCACATGCCGGCAGGGCCGCGGCACACTGCCGAGTCACTGCCGGCAGATTTGGCCCTGTGTCACGGCACACTTCGGCTGGGCCGCGGCACATCAGTGCACGGCTATTTAAGGCTAGCGGCGTTTTCTCACCATTTCTCACTCGATTTCTTCCCTTCCGCGGCTGGAGCTTGGTTAATCATGGAGAGATGTTGTTGGACAATAAATCCATGAATTCTTGGAGTTCATATCATCAATCATCCATCTTATAACATCCTCCGATCTACCGAATCAGGTCAGATTTTCTAGAAATCTAGTTTTGGGGAATTTGGGTGTTTTGGTTGTTTTCGTCCGTTTAATCCGATTTAACTTGGTATTATGATGGATTGATGATTATTTAGATGTATTACATCTTTTACCTTGTTATTCCATGGTTGGATCGTATCGATTCGTTGTTTTGGTCGAGTTCATGATAGACACCTTGAAGGTGTCCGGTAAAATGTCATAGAGGGGTTTTCGGGCGTTCTACGATTATTCTTCCTCGTATGATCGATGATTTATTGATTATATGTTGTTAGGGTCGAATTCTTGTGAAGAAATCGAGTCGGAACCCTTCCGTTCGTCGTTTTCTTCAAGCTTCTCGATCGTCGGTGTATTCATTGTCTTCGCCGGAGAATCGTAGGTGTTCGAGGTGTCCCGACTGAGCCGTGATTGTAGAAGTGTCCGGTATCGATTATCGAGGCAAGTATGTTTCCCATACATTACGTGTTTTGTGGATATATTAGTTGGTAATTTACGATACGTGATTTATGAATGTCTATAATTAACTTTCAAAGGAATCGATATGCTTTTCAATACTTCCTTAAAAGATGACTCGTATGATTTCGTTGTTAAATATGCTAGTCTAAGTATGTGTGGGGTATCGTTTTGTGTGATTATGATGTTGCAGATTTATAGTTTAACCTTTCCTTGAGATATGTGTGGAACATATGCCTATTGATGATCCTGTGTCATTGTGTCGTTCGGCGTGGTTGGATAGGTACTTTCCCTCGTTACTATGTTATTGGTACTAGATGCATCATTGAAATTCTAGCATGAATCGTATCTTTACTTGGTCGTGAGTATATGTTGGATGAACTGGCCATTCTAGTAAGGTACCTCAACTATATATACTGTGATTGACCTTCGAGGCTTGTGGTTTGCAACTGTGATTTTGGAACGTGTGTGTGTGTGTTGTTCCTTCCACCCGGAGCGTTCGACGGGACGTCTGGGGGTCGATACTAAGGGGTACGGTCACGGAAGTGGACTTGGGTGCGTGTGTGGTTGAACTTCCACCCGGAGTGTCCGACGGGATGTCTGGGGGCCGATACTAAGGGGTACAGCCGCGGAAGTGGTTTCCCACCCGGAGCGTTCGACGGGGCGTCTGGGGGAAGATACTAAGGGGTACGGTCGTGGGTTACCAGGTGTAGTTTTCATCTTGAGGATGATGTTGATGTTTTCGTTAATTGTGATATTGTCCGGAGTATCACAATGCTTTGTGCTCGGGGTCGAGAGACATTATATATCGAGTCTTGGTGCTTGGCTAGAATGGCTTAAGAATAATGTGTTATGTGTAATGTGTCCTTGTAAGTGAATTGAAGTGGATGATCAGGTCGTGGACCCTGGGTTTTATGACCAGAATGGTTGGGTCGTGGACCCCGTGTTTTGTTAACGGATTTGCATTTTGGAAAATGAACTTTGGGGCTGTGACCCTAAATGACTTTCGAGCAATTAAGAACTTTTCAATTTCTAATGTTTTCAAAACTCGTGAGATTTGGAAATGTTTTCAAAGTGCTTACTTGCTTCGTTTCTACTTTCAAGACTTGAACTATTTTTAACTAAATATATCTCGGGAAGTCTTTCGTTGTATTCTCGGAATGTGTTGTGTATGGATCGTTTTTGCACTTTATACTTGCACTAGCGAAACAGTGGAGTTTTGCTAACCCCCGAGTAATCAGGGGGTGGATATCTGTATTGTGTCCAGGTACATGCAGGTTTTCGGGAGAAAGTCACAGGATCGGTACGAGGGATGATAGAAGACGAATGATACTAATCACACGAAGGCCAATTTTGGGTTTAGTTAGTTGAAGTCAATTGTATCGTCTTTTCCGCTGTTTTATTGTTAGTTGTTGCAAGTATTTCACCCTTGCGTGGGTATGAGTCTGGATGAGTTTATGTATTTTGATTTGTATGTCAGTGACGAAAGACCAAATCGGTCTATTGGTTCGTTATTTTGATTCGTCGGTATGTAATGTAATGTGTTGTTTTAATGTCTAGCCTGGTGGATCCTCACGGAGAGGGTCTGCGGCGTGTAATATTCCCGGTTCGATCTGGGGGTGTTACATTTATGGTATCAGAGATTAGGTTGCGGAAACCTAGGCTGTCGGGTCCAGTCGTGTATTGTTGGGTCTTGTCTTGTCAGATTGAGTCTGACTAATGTCGTGTCGCGATGCGTCGTCTGGAATGTCGGTCGTGATTAGTATCATGGTGCATCCATCATCTTTGTGCGATCTGTGGATGTAAGTCTCCCTACTATATTGTGCCTTATGTTATACGAGCTTGTATGATTTAGTGTTATGATGTGGAGTTTAAATGTGATTTGTGATTATGTGGCCTATGTTTGTTTGATCTTCGTATAGTGCTAGAATGAAAGTGGTGCCAGCGTATATGTATATATACACACATCCTGGTATAAGTCGTTTTTACAAGAGTATTGGCCTTGGTGTGGTTACGCAAAGAAAAATTCATCAATGTGATATTTTAAAACTTTACATGTTTTTGGGGAGTCACGTAAATTCTGTTTTAAAACATCCTCCAAAGGGAGGAAAAAGTTTGATTTTCGTATGATGACCTCAAGGTCGAAATAGTTTTGGAGAATTCAAACTACCGATATTTTATTTTCATCTTGTATTATGAGTTTTCAAAACACAATTTTTGAACTCAAATGAGGTCTACAAATTATACTCAAGACGTGACTCTCGCTTTCAACCTTTCTATTTCATGGTTGCTAGTCAAGAAGTAAATGATTATGTTCTTATTGTTTGGGCAGTGTTGCCAGTTTTAGATTAAAACAGTGATGTGAATGTTAAGTCGTTCGGTATGAGTGAAGATAGTTCTCTTTATTAATAGATGAGATTTCGATTTTGGATGACAATTGTCTTTTGTTTGTTGCTCATGAAGTGTTGAATCGATGGCTTTGAGATTCGAACGTGTTGTTGTTTATTTGTGACCATCGATTCTAGTGATTTCGTATATATGTTCGCGAACATGTTGCTGAGTTGGAGCAGCTAGCGCATGCTGAGTGCGAGGCTAACGTGCGCTAACGTGGCATGTTTAGAGCACGCTAATCTTTGTTGTAACGCGCACTAATCAGCATGGGCAAAGGCTATGGAACCACATTTTTAGCCGTCAGGTCTATGTTTTGCAGTCAATCATCTTCGACGGTATTCTATGTGTGTTGTCTAGCGATGCAACTATTGTGTGGGAATAAGTGTTAGGACTTTTTGTAGCGCTAGGTGATAATTGATTTTGTTTAAATTATGTCTGCTGTGTGTGTGTTCGAAAACGCCACCCTGAAAATTTCATAAAGTTTCGACGATTCGATTAATCGGCGGCTCTGTGCGTACTTTGAAAATTATTTAGAATTGGCGAGCCGGCCTCGGATTCTCAAATAAAACCTCGACGGTATTTGAAAGAGTTGTTTTAAAGTACATGTAGACATTTTGTAAAATATTATCGTCGTTGATTTTTGTGTAAGTGTTGAGAGAATTTTCGAAAATGATTTTTGACGTATTGTTGTATTTTCAAATAATCCGAGTACATGATTTCAGAAATCTTTCACATCATAAAATCTTTATTTTCAAAAATCAATACAATTTTTATTTTCAACAATATACTGTGGAAGATAAAGAATCTTACTCGATTTAAAACTTCAAACTCGGGTTTAGAAAAGTTTTCTATACTGAGCCAGTTATCGTGCGTGATCTTAAATCACTCTATAATGATGATGTTTAAAAAAAATATTGTTTTGCAAGTGATGTCAAATGAGACGGTTAAAGTCCGTCGTTTACGGGTTTTGATGAAACAAACCGACGTACCAAAAATACTTTCAAGGTTTTATTTTGAATAGCGCACGAATCCAAGGATTTCCAAATGAAATCATTTAAAAGGATACATCGTGGATTTTCTTATTTTGTTATCAATTACCTTATGTGTTATGTCGTGCTGGGTTGGTACTTTAGCATATTATTTTCGTGAAGTTGTGCCATCGTATCGAGTGAGAATCCGCTTAGTATGTCTAGGGACAGAGGATACGGTCGTGACCGCGGTATAGTTAGTCGTGGAGATCAGATGCGGGACCAAGAGGATATATCCGGGAAAGTTGCTACTCCAGCACTTCATTCTCGTTGTTTAGGTTTCGGGGACGAAACCTCTTTTAAAGATGATATGATGTAATATCCGCAATTTTCGATTTTCGGTAAATTTCTTTTTTTTGGCAGGAGTCCGTTTTAACGGATCTTCTGTGACCGTTTCGTCCTTCTGTGAATGTTTCATTTTACACTTGTTAACATCTGAGTTCGTTTCGGTGTCGTTTTGCTGAGTTCCGTGCTTTTTGGCGGCTTTTCCGCATTTGAGATCGATTCTTGCGAATCCCGTTCTAAATTGTTGTTCGTATTTCCCCGTAAGTCCGTTTAACCTTGTTAGACGTTTTGTGAAGTTCGGTTTGGTTATACGTTTTCTTATCGTGATGTTTCAGGCGTTTGGGCCATTTTGTAATTTCCCAAAGTTTTGGGGTGGTTGCCTTCGTATCGTCTTTCCCGATCTTCAAGTTATCGGAATCATGTGTCATCTAGAGTTGCTCTGCCTGGATTGTTTCATGTTTTAAGTTTCGGGACGAAACTTCTTTTAAGGAGGGTAGAATGTAATACCCGAGATTCTCGGTTCCGGTTATTTTTGAATTTTTGTCGATTGCGCCGTTCATTTTGTTCTGTTGGCGATTTCTTGAGATTTTCCCCTATGTTGGGTACGGCACGATGTACCGTGTTGTGGTGTTCGTCGGGTACGACTTATCGTTGCGCAAGTCGAGCTAATAGTATGTCTTGCTTTGTTATGTGTTCGTTTTCGATTTGGATCATTTGTTGAGAATTCGTCCCTTTGGCGTTGTACTCAAGACTTCGTGATAATTTGGAAAATCGTTCACTGTAATCCGAGACGTCAAGTCTTGGGGACTTGGGCGTGCGATTGATTTGGTCCTGAGAACTATTTGGACATTATTGTTTTCAGATCTTGATGCATAGTTCATATCCCGATTTGTTTACCCTTAGTTTCGAAGACGAAACTCTTTTTAAGGGGAAGGGTGTGTAATACCCGGTTGTAATTCGATCATTATCATTCAGTAATTTCATTCGGTAATTTTTATTTTTGGCGGAAGTCCATCTTAGCGACTCTATTGTTACCTTTTCGTCATTCCGAGAATGATTAATTCTACACTTTTTATCATCCGAGTTCGTCTCGGTGTCGTTCTGTTGAATTCCGTGTTCTTTAGCGACTTTTCCACGTATGAGTTCGACTTTGTTAAATCACCATTAATTTTTGGAAACTCCAAAAATTCTGAATCTTTGCAATATTATAAAGCATCGAGTTAGCTTTCCAATGGTTCAAACGGTGAGTCAATCGGAGTCCGAACGAGGGAGTTATGGTCGAAATAGCTAAGTCACTTTGATTTTCCAGTGCTGGCCAAGCACTCTGTACCTTGTGCCGCGGCACATGCCGGCAGGGCCGCGGCACACTGCCGAGTCACTGCCGGCAGATTTGGCCCTGTGTCGCGGCACACTTCGGCTGGGCCACGGCACACTGTGCAGTCAGCCTATTTAAGGCCAGCAGGCGTTTTTCTCCACCCATTTCTCACTCGATTTCTTCCCTTCCGCGGCTGGAGCTTGGTTAATCATGGAGAGATATTGTTGGACAATAAATCCATGAAGTCTTGGAGTTCATATCATCAATCATTCATCCTATAACATCCTCCGATCTACCGAATCAGGTCAGATTTTCTAGAAATCTAATTTTGGGGAATTTGGGTGTTTTGGTTGTTTTCGTCCGTTTAATCCGATTTAACTTGGTATTATGATGGATTGATGATTATTTAGATGTATTACATCTTTTACCTTGTTATTCCATGGTTGGATCGTATCGATTCGTTGTTTTGGTCGAGTTCTTGATAGACGCCTTGAAGGTGTCCGGTAAAATGTCATAGAGGGGTTTTCGGGCGTTCTACGATTATTCTTCCTCGTATGATCGATGATTTACTGATTATATGTTGTTAGGGTCGAATTCTTGTGAAGAACTCGAGTCGGAACCCTTCCGTTCGTCGTTTTCTTCAAGCTTCTCGATCGTTGGTGTATTCATTGTCTTCGCCGGAGAATCGTAGGTGTTCGAGGTGTCCCGACTGAGCCGTGATTGTAGAAGTGTCCGGTATCGATTATCGAGGCAAGTATCTTGCCCATACATTACGTGTTTTGTGGATATATTAGTTGGTAATTTACGATACGTGATTTATGAATGTCTATAATTAACTTTCAAAGTAATCGATATGCTTTTCAATACTTCATTAAAAGATGACTCGTATGATTTCGTTGTTAAATATGCTTGTCTAAGTATGTGTGGGGTATCGTTTTGTGTGATTATGATGTTGCAGATTTATAGTTTAACCTTTCCTTGAGATATGTGTGGAACATATGCCTATTGATGATCTTGTGTCATTGTGTCGTTCGGCGTGGTTGGATAGGTACTTTCCCTCGTTACTATGTTATTGGTACTAGCTGCATCATTGAAATTATAGCATGAATCGTATCGTTACTTGGTCGTGAGTATATGTTGGATGAACTGGACATTCTAGTAAAGTACCTCAACTATATATACTGTGATTGACCTTCGAGGCTTGTGGTTTGCAACTGTGATTTTGGAACATGTGTGTGTTGTTCCTTCCACCCGGAGCGTTCGACGGGACGTCTGGGGGTCGATACTAAGGGGTACGGCCACGGAAGTGGACTTGGGTGCGTGTGTGGTTGAACTTCCACCCGGAGTGTCCGACGGGATGTCTGGGGGCCGATACTAAGGGGTACGGCCGCGGAAGTGGTTTCCCACCCGGAGCGTTCGACGGGGCGTCTGGGGGCCGATACTAAGGGGTACGGTCGTGGGTTACCAGGTGTAGTTTTCATCTTGAGGATGATGTTTATGTTTTCGTTAATTGTGATATTGTCCGGAGTATCACAATGCTTTGTGCTCGGGGTCGAGAGACATTATATATCGAGTCTTGGTGCTTGGCTAGAATGGCATAAGAATAATGTGTTATGTGTAATGTGTCCTTGTAAGTGAATTGAAGTGGATGATCGGGTCGTGGACCCTGGGTTTTATGACCAAAATGGTTGGGTCGTGGACCCCGTGTTTTGTTAACGGATTTGCATTTTGGAAAATGAACTTTGGGGCTGTGACCCTAAATGACTTTCGAGGAATTAAGAACTTTTCAATTTCTAATGTTTTCAAAACTCCCGAGATTTGGAAATGTTTTCAAAGTGCTTACTTGCTTCGTTTCTACTTTCAAGACTTGAACTATTTTTAACTAAATATATCTCGGGAAGTCTTTCGTTGTATTCTCGGAATGTGTTGTGTATGGATCGTTTTTGCACTTTATACTTGCACTAGCGAAACAGTGGAGTTTTGTTAACCCCCGAGTAATCGGGGGGTGGATATCTGTATTATGTCCAGGTACATGCAGGTTTTCGGGAGCAAGTCACAGGATCGGTACGAGGGATGATGGAAGACGAATGATACTAATCACACGAAGGCCAGTTTTGGGTTTAGTTAGTTGAAGTCCATTGTATCGTCTTTTCCGCTGTCTTATTGTTAGTTGTTGCAAGTATTTCACCCTTGCGTGGGTATGAGTCTGGATGAGTTTATGTATTTTGATTTGTATGTCAGTGACGAAAGACCAAATCGGTCTATTGGTTCGTTATTTTGATTCGTCTGTATGTAATGTAATGTGTTGTTTTGATGTCTAGCCTGGTGGATCCTCACGGAGAGGGTCTGCGGCGTGTAATATTCCCAGTTCGATCTGGGGGTGTTACACTCCTTTATGGTGGAAAGTCCTTTATAAATAGCTCAACACTTCCTTGTTTTTTCAATATGGGATGGAATTTCACACCACATTCTCATCTATTAAATGGCTTATCTTTGTGCATTAATTACTCATTCATTCCTTAATGAAATTGAACAAGTAAATACACTAAATTAATCTACACAAAATGTAGATTCCAAATATATCATTTAATGTCATTAATTACCATAATTAATTTTGGTATTAAGTTAAGCTATTTTTTCAACAATGTGTTGGTGGTAATCGATATTATCGCGGGAGGAGAGATCCTAGATCTTGATTACGAGGGGAATTGGTGTTGAAACCATTCGTAAGATATACTCCCTCCATTTTTCTTTAGATGTTGTTTGACTTTTTGACACACATTTTTAGGTACTTTGATCGTATAGTTAAAGTTATTATGTTTAAATAATTTTGTTGTGAATTAAAATTTAGATTGTATATTTTTATTTCAAAAAATAAAATTTAAAAAATGATAAATTTAACTACCCGGTCAAAGCACCTAAAAATGTGTGTCAAAAAGTCAAACGACATCTAAAGAAAAATGGAGGGAGTATAGAATTGTTTCATTTCTCATACGTGTCATTGAGTTGTTAGATTTGATGTATTTTTTCCGTTTGATTGATGTAATATTTTTAATTCCTTCTGTCTCGCTCAAAGCTTGACAAATGATGTATATTAAGTGTATTTTAAATAAGGAAAAATTATGTTTATTGTCCTAACGTATGGACCTTTTTACGTTCGTTTCCTAACCTAATAATAATTGCAAATTGCCATATAACGTATTCAAAATTTTAATGTCCGTGTCCTAATGACCGGAATCCGGCCAATTTTCCTATGTGGCACACTGGAAATATGATGTGACTTGATTATATCATTTTAATAAAATAAAATTGGCCACATCAACTCCAAATGATCAGTTATCACTTTAAAAAAATTAAAAAATTAAAAAATTATAAAATAAAATTAAAAAAGTATTATAAAATACAATTGTAAAACAAAATTAATAAATTAAAAAAATATTAAAAATTATAAAAAAATTAAATGTGGTCAATTAAAATTTTATAATTTTATAATTTTTTAAAATTAAAATTATAAAATAAAACTGTAAACTAAAATTATAAAATTAAAAAATTATAACAAATTATAAATATTATAAATGTGGTCAATTTTATTTTATAATTTTTAAATTTTTTATTTTAAAAAGTAAAAAATAATTATAAAATTTTGAAAAAGTAAAAAAATTAAAAAATTGTAAAATTATAAAATAAAATTGTAAAATTATAGAAAAAAAAATTTTAAAATAAAATTAAAAAATTAAAAAAATTATAAGAAAATTATAATTTTATAAAAATTTCCACACGTGCGGATTTGATAACTGGTGGTTTGGAGCTGATGTGGTGAATTTTATTTTATTAAAATGATTTAATCAAGTTATAAAATATGTGTAGCATTATATAAAGTATCTTCATTATTGAAAAAAAGGACAATGCCACACATGTTTTATAACTTGATTAGATTATATTAATAAAATAATATTGGCCACATCAGCTCCAAATCATCAGTTATCACTTAAAAAAAACAAAAAACTTAAAAATTATAAAATAAAATTGAAAAAATATTATAAAATACAATTGTAAAACAAAATTATAAAATTAAAAAATATTAAAAATTTTAAAATTTTTAAATATGGTCAATTAAAATTTTATAATTTTATAATTTTTTTAAAATTAAAATTATAAAATAAACCTGTAAACTTAAATTATAAAATTAAAAAATTATAACAAATTATAAATATTATAAATGTGGTCAATTTTATTTTATAATTTTTTAATTTTTTCATATTTAAAAAGTAAAAAATAATTATAAATTTTTATAAAAATAAAAAAATTAAAAAATTGTAAAATTATTAAATAAAATTGTAAAATTATAGAAAATAAAATTTTAAAATAAAATTAAAAAATTAAAAAAATTATAAAAAAATTATAATTTTATAAAAATTTCCACATGAGTGGAATTGATAACTGATGATTTGGAGTTGATATGGTCAATTTTATTTTATTAAAATGATCTAATCAAGTTATAATACATATGTAGCATTATATAAAGTATCTTCGTTATTGAAAAAACAGACAATTTCACACATGTTTTATAACTTGATTAGATCATTTTAATAAATAAAATTGACCACATCAGCTCCAAATCATTAGTTATCAATTCCACACATGTGGAAATATTTATAAAATTATAATTTTTTTATCATTTTTTTAATTTTTTAATTTTATTTTAAAATTTAATTTTAATTTTATTTTATAATTTTACAATTTTTTAATTTTTTTAATTTTTTACATTTTTATAATTATTTTTTACTTTTTAAAATATTTAAAATTAAAAAATTATAAAATAAAATTGACCACATTTATAATATTTATAATTTGTTATAATTTTTTAATTTTTTAATTTTATTTTACAGTTTTATTTTATAATTTTAATTTTAAAAAATTATAAAATTATAAAATTTTAATTGACCACATTTAAAAATTTTTTAATTTTTAATATTTTTTTAATTTTATAATTTTGTTTTACAATTGTATTTTATAATATTTTTTCAATTTTATTTTATAATTTTTAAATTTTTTATTTTTTTAAGTGATAACTGATGATTTGGAGCTGATGTGGCTAATTTTATTTTATTAAAATGATGTAATCAAGCCACGTCAAATTTCCGGTGTGCCACATAGGCAAATTGGCCGGATTCCGGTCATTAGGACACGGGCATTAAAATTTTGAATACGTTTGCAATTTGCAATTATGCTTATGTTAGGACACGGACGTAAAAAGTTCCATACGTTAGGACAATAAACGTAGTTTTCCCTTTAAATAATGATTAGTGTAAGTTGTAATAATGAATATGTGATGATATATAAAAGTAAAAAATATTAATAGTGAATGTGTGATAGGAATTAAAAAGTAAAAGATGATTGTTTAATTTGATTGTGTAATATTTCAAAAGAACAAAAAAAGAAGTAAATGTAAGATTTTGATAGAGACAAGAGAGTATATATTAGTGCAAAGAAGCTTAGTTTGTATTACGGAGATGTAGCTCAATTGATAGAAAAAAAATATTAGTTCGTATATCGAACTTGCAGAGTTGGAGAATTTATTACTACTAGTTGGATATTATTATATTATATGCAACAAAAGAAAATCAAACCTCCTGTAATTTCGAGAGGAGGACTATTTTCTTTAAGGTCGGAAATATATTAATAAGATAAAAATATTGCAATGTAGTTTGTGGGTGTTTATTAAAACTAGCTGATAAGTTAGGTGGTAGCTGATAGTTGATTAGGTAGCTGATAAGATAGCTGATTTTAACGTAGATGTTTAACAAATTAGATGGATAAGCTAGCTGGTTTTTTAATAAAATTATACAAAATGACATCACTTTTATTTTTCTATTATTTTTTAAACTTTTTCATTATATTATAACAATAATTGTTATAAAATATATAAAAGAGTCCGTAAAAATCTTAAATTGTTATTTTTTTCCTTTTTTAAAAAAATTATAATTAAAATTTTATATTTAGAACCCTAGGATTATGACATCATAATTAATATTTTTCTACTAGAAATTAAATAGTTAACGGCAGTGGGATGTTTTGGAAAATTTTATAACGGCAGAGGGTCTAAATGTGAAAAGTTAACGAATGATGAATTTATTTGTAATGTCAATTACTCAGGGGGTATTTATGTAAAATACCCTATATTTTTATTTATGTCAGGGACAATATATGAAATATATAAAGATGAGAAGCTATCTTCTTTTTTTCATAAGTTTGAAAAATTAACTTATCAATCAGCTAGTTTATAAGCTAGCTGATTTGAGAAGCTAGTCGTTTATGAAACGAGCTTTTTTTAGTCAGTAATCAAATAAACTCTTGAAACTTATAAACTAACTAATAAACTAGTACTAAACACAGTCTATATATAAACTATGGACGGAAAAACTCCTACTACGTGAAATCAGGAGAATTCAAAGGAGGATTGCAGTTCCTCGTGTGTTTTTAGATTTGTCATTCAATTGCACGAATTACGTCCATGTCTGGCGAAATAACAAACATTCGATTACAAACAAATGAGCACTTAATTAAAAGTAACATATTTTCTTTATTGGTTAAAATTTTCAAACTCACGAGTGAAAACAATGAATCATGTTCAAAGATGATGGACATTCAATTAACAAATAATAAATATTGCTAGTGAAATAACAAAAATAATAAATAAAAAATCAGGAAAAATAATAAACATTGTTGGCAAAAATATATGGCTAGATACTCCAAGAGCTGAACTGGAACTAAAATAAGTTTTAAGGATCAAAATCTCCAATTCTCTACAAGAATCTAATTGATACTCGTAGAAGCACATAGGCGAATAAGAAACCGATTAGTCATTGCGCCCTATATTCAACCTCCACAAATTCTAGATAGTGTTGAATGAGTCCGTCACATAACTTACGAATACATCCAGTTTTAATCTGTATCAAAACAATAAACAGCTTCAGAAATATCACGTCTCTAAGAAACACAACCTGTAATTCAACGAAGATGCACGTCCATTAGTAAGAATCTTCAACACGAAGTGCTAAAAAAATCGGGAAGTTGGGAGTAAATGCACCTCATTCCTTGGCCTTCTTTCCTTTCGATTCCTTCACAGGGTTATTTTTGAAAGGAATGAAAGTCTTCCCACCCATGAAGTCTCTTAGAACCTCCGGTATTTCTACTCCATCCTCTTTCTGGTTATTCTCCAGGATGCAGCATATTGTCCTCTCAGTTGCTGTGAGGGTAGAATTCAACATATGGACATATTCCTTGGCCTTATCATTACCCTGTGACCATATTAGCAAAGAGTTCATCGTTCTTTGCGGAGAGAAAATGTGCGACGCCAAAACATATTAATTTGAAATCACATCTATCCTATGTGAAGGCGCAAGCAAATTTCTAAACCAACAAAATTTCTAGGATAATTACGAAAATTACCCGAGGTTTACCATAACAAAAAGAAGGGGGCTCACTTATCTTTCAAAATTAAAATTCTCCCCTTGACATTTCATTCTATTTCACAAACTACAACCTCAAGTAGGTATTTGATACAAAAAATCATGGGAGTGGTGTCTGTAACACTTGAAGTATTCAGTTTTCAAAGAAAACTGGAGTTAATTTAATTGTAATCACGCGGAACTTCAGGGGTAGTTCTATTTCTGTATTTTGTTAATTATGTTTGTTTCTGTGCCTCCTGTCGCCAAAGAAAATAGGCAGGAAAACTCGATGGACAAAAAGAATAACTCACCTTTTTTTGCCCATAACGAATTTCTAATCTTCTCGACTGATAGTCGGTGCAGTTGGAGCAGGAAACAAGTTCTCTATACGTGTTTGATGCTGGAAACCACCCTTCCAAGTCGTACTTCTTGGCAGCAGCATCATTCAGTGCACCAGAGACGATAGAAACAACTTGATAGGGAATATTCAGCTGCAGCCAGAAGAATGGATGACATGAACTATGATAGATGACCACATCAATAACTTATGGTGCAAAGATTATATATACGATTGTATACATACACAAATCATCTGAATCATAAGTAAGAACTATACTAGAAATTTATTCAGAAAAGAAACCTGGGAAGGATATATACCAGTCTATAGAAATCCTCAGAATTTTTCAGCATCTCTTCATGCATCTCCCAGGAATCATTTCCATTCGGACTGGTCATACAAAATTGTTCAACCTTTTCAAACTGATGAACACGGAAAATTCCCAGAGTATCTCGACCATGTGAACCGGCTTCTTTACGGAAGCAAGACGAATATCCAGCATATCTGATACAACTCAGAATGTCGGACATCATTCAAGAAAAATAAAAAGAGCATATTGGGAGCTCGGAAACAGTCTGACGCAATTAATAGAACTGAACTGAGCAACAACATGGCCAGAGAAGTAAAATTAGGGTTAAATTTAGATCGACCTGATACCCAATGTTGTAAAAAGCTTAAGGCGGAACTGAGGCGTTTTGCCTCAGCGAGGCGAGGCGGTAGCCTCGAGGTGGTCCGAGGCGTAAGCCTCGGCAATAAAAAAAATATCATAAAAATTATCAAATAAATATAAAACAACAGATAACAAGCATCAAAATAGAGACATAATGTGTGCATAAACAAGCATTTCCTTAAATTTTCAATAATTTAAGTCATTGAACTCATTTTCTTGGACAAGAGACAGAGACAGAGACCGAGAGAGGAGAGCAATGCGCTCGAAGCTGCGCTGCGCTTATTTCGTTCTTCTCCTTTTCTTTTTCTCTTTTTTTAAATTTTAATAGCTCGAATTGTAATATTAGGGTTTAATTTTATTGGGCTTGCATTAATTCTATCTGGGCCAACAAAATTTAGGCCCAAAAACACCTAATTGAGCCCGATCCGCCTCAGTACCGCCCGGCGCCTCAGCGCCTTGAGGCGTCCGCCTCAGTCTAGCGAGGCGTAAGATTCAAGCATGCACGTTGAGGCGGCCGAGTCGAGGTGTTTTCTGACCGCGTCGCCTTGAGGCGTGCCCGAGGAGGCCGCCTCCGATCGATTTTTACAACAGAGCTGATACCTCAATGGTAGTTGGGAAGGATGAATCCAATCCTCAAGATGATATGCACAAAGTGGTTGTTCCGCGGTGGCAATCAGATATTTGTCATCTCCATCTCCACTTACCTGCAGCAAAATTTAAAACCTTGTTCATATGGGCTGCCTCACAAAATGAAACATATGACACAGAACAGAGAAATTCCTTTTAATTGTTACATTTCTCCACATATACATTAATTATTCACTTTATAACAATCCAAGTCATGTATTTCTTAAAACATATATAGTGTCTCCTCCACTGCTGCTTTTTCAGCTATTTATAGATAAGATAAGGGCGGATCAATTGTTGAGTGGGATAAACACACAAAACACTATTAGGTCTTACTGTCTGTATAGGTGCTCTTAGAGGTCAGTGAACTCTTAGAAACGAGTTGGGATATCTTTCTCTTTCTACTTTATCTCTATGGGACATTTAGGTCAACTCAAGTATCTGCATTTCATAACATTTCTTTATAACTATGTTCCACTTAGAAATTGGTTCCCAAGATATTAAACTAGACAAAGTAAGCTACCTTGTACAGCTCTTCATCGAACTGAGCCAACTGGGCACATTTAGCCATAATATCTTTCCTTATGAAGAAAGGAGTTTGCAATGCAGTAAAGCCCCTCTTCTCCAAAAAATCAAGACCAAAGTTGATTAGAGCTTGATTAAGTCGTACTCCATCCCCTTTTAGATAAAAGCCTCTGCCTCCCGCCACATTTGCACCTAAAACATTAAAATACAAATTGTATTAGCATTTAGCAAACTAGTTATTATTATATCAAAAAGGTCTCAAATGAAGTTACATAAAATCAGTGGCAACAAAACAAACATGGAGTGCAGACATCCGAGTCCGAGGAATTTGTAGCTTTCACAGACAAAAGAGAATATACATGAAAACGGACAAAGGTGAACAAGGGGCTATAGGGACATTTTTGCTTTCTTCAGCCTCTCTATCTTTACAGTTGATGATAAAACAAAATTTAAGTCCAGTTATTACAGCTCTCAAAACAATGAAGCAATCAAAGGGAAGCCTTGAATCAAAGGGAGACAGATTGGATGATTTAATAGCTTAAATCAAACAAAGTCAATCAAAACTGAGTAGTAGTAGTAGTAGTAGTAGTAGTAGTAGTAGTAGCAGCAGCTTCGGATATCCATTAAAGAATAAACTAGTGAGTACTTGGAAATGATCATAAGATTTATGCAGCCTATATGTCATGTAGTTATATTAGATATTAATTCATTTGTATTTTAATATGTAACTAATGGTTTACAGAATTGATAAATTAATAAATGAGTTTAATTTTTACTTTGGTCAATTGGTTTCTAAACCAAACCGACTCCACACACTGATAGAACGTGTCTTCCTGTCTGCTGTCTGCCAGAACCATTCTTGGCAGAATAACTGCTCAAGTAACTGTCCCACTCCTACATATAATAGACTCATCACTAAAGAAAATTACATTCTACGGAGAGTAACTTGAAAGATGTGGCATATATGCTCAATTTACTGAGGCAAGTATGTTGAGCGTGATCAATATAATGAATCAGGCAATTCCCAAGCATAACTCAAATCACAATATAGAATGATACAAGACCAGACTTGTCGCCAAAGGATTTACTCAACATATGATTTTGATTACAAGAAGACATTCTCACCACTCTCTAAGAGAGATTCTTTGAGAATCATCATGGATTTGGTGGACCATTATGATTTAAAAGTTACACCAAATAGATGTGAAAAATAAACCTTTCTGAATGGGAATTTGGATGAAAAAGTTTATATGGATGACCCTACGAGCTTTTGTACAGAAGAAAAAAAACATATGGTGTAAACTTAAGACATCGATATGCGGACTTAAACAAGCTTCTCGTCAATGATATATTAAGTTCAATGATACCATCACTTCTTGTGGAATTAAGGAAAATACATCTGAGCCTTAATCCCAAAATGATTTGGGGTCAACTAACATGAATCGTCCTTCGAAACCGTCAACGGCCGGTTAAACAAATAAAATTAAAGGGAAAAAAGAAAAGGGAAACATAATAAATAGTCCATCTACAAAAAAGCTATGAAAGTCATAGAAAAAGTGAAACATTTATGCGAAAAGGAAAACAATGTTAATCCGTGTAAATATCTGAAAGTGGTGGTAGCAAGATTATTTTTCTGATTCTATATGCTGATAATATCTTGCTTGCTACAGATGATCTTGGTTTTTTGTATGAAACCACGAAATTTCTCAATAAGAACTTTGAACAGAAGGATATTATGGCTGTCACGTCGCTCGACTAGTCGCGACTAGTCGAGCAGTCAAGCTGGAGAGGTCGACATGGAACCTCGACTTGATTTTTGTGAGTCTTTCGAGCGACTGGGGCTCGAGTGGTCGACTGGGTCGACAAGTCGGGTCGACTAGGCGACCCAGTCGCCTGACTGGTGCAGAAATTAAAAAAAACGACCACATAATTGACCTAATCGCGACCAGGAGCCTTATTTCGTCTCACAATCGTTCTTTTCTGCTACTTACACCCACTTATATATATACAGACACACACTTGTATATATACACACACAGTTCACTGACTAGATACTCAGGTATATACACACACAATTATCTACACACACACACACAAATATATATATATATACACACAAACAGTACACAGTATATATATATACACACACACACACACATGTATATATACAGAATACACACACACACACATCACACACTCTTATATAATGGTACACACACCGACTTATACACAGATAGACATAGCATATTTATATATATAATATTTACATTATACAAACAGCACAGACTCACAGTGGGTTGTTTCACAGAATCACAGTACTGTAGCTGTATCAAAGTCTGTTATAACAGACTCACAGTAGGTCAGATGGCTGTATAATCTGTTTGTAATCTGTTTTGTACTCTGTTTTGTACTCTATTAGAACATACACAAACATATATAAATTTTATTATTTGTTGTTATATACCATGTTATCTTTTAATTTATTTTTCAGGATTTTTCATTTTTCATTTTTTTTTTCTTTTTTTTACATTCATTCTCTTTTTTTATTTGCTTTTTTCTCTACTTTTTTCCCTCTTTTTCTCCTTTTATGTTATTTATGTAACGATCATTGACGATTTCAAAGGTTGATTCATGTTAGCCGACCCCAAATCATTTTGGGACTAAGGCTTAGATGTTGTTGTTGTATTGTTTTATACCTTGTCCACTAGTGTCGACTAGTCGTCGACTAGTCTCGACTAGTCACGACTCGACTTGCCGGAGTCTCCATCCGACTCGACTCGACTTACCGACGTAACAACTATGATGCAACTTATGTGATTGGAATAGAAATATTACAGTGTGGATCACAAGGATTGTTAGGACTGTTTTAAAAAGCATGCATTAACAAAGTTCTAAAGATATTTATAATGAAAAAGTGCTCATCAAAGTGTTATCCCAATTCAGAAGGGAAATAATTTCAGTCGTATGCAATTCCCAAAGAATGACATGGAACCAAATAAACGGATGAAATTCCTTATGCATCAAATGTTGGGAATCCAATGTATGCACAGACTTGCATGAGGACGAGGCTGGACATCAGTTTCATTGTTAGAATGTATGGCCAATATCAGAGTAATCTAGGAATAGATAACTAAGAAGCAGCAAAGAAAGTGTGGAGGTAATTGCAACGGGCAATAGACCATATGCTTAGTTGCTTACATGTCGAAGGTCTGATCGTCTTAAGGTGACTGAATATTAATATTCGGATTATGTTGCATGTGCTGATACTAGAAAATCCACATTTGGCTATTCATTCTTATTTGTGTTGAACATATGCAGCATGACAGACTGCTTCGTCTTGTTCCAAGATATTGCTATTGAAGGAAGGACATTGGCTACGAAATTTTAAATAGAACACAAAAACTGATCTTTTCAAAGTCCCCACATCAACGTAATCATTTACTGCATATACAGTGTTCTTCTGATGTTTCTGCTTTGTGAATGCCATGACAATCAACGTAATCAGTTACTGCATATACAGTGTTCTGATGTTTCTGCTTTGTGAATGCCATGACAAGCACAAAGCATCATTTGACTCAAGACGATCTTAATCATCTTGAAAAAATGATTTATACTCATGCTGAAGCAGAACACCAAAAGAACATATGTGAGTGCGAAAATGTCGATCTCAAACGTTTATACATAACCACAACTCACCATATCAACTTAAACAGTCTCATATAATTCAATTGATAGTGTGTGATATAGTTATCACCTTTCTTTAAATCTGCAATTCCAAGAAGCTCAACAAGCTCGACATGATTCTTCAGCTTTGGTTCAGTCCGCTTCTCTCCCCATGAACGAATGATGGCATTGTTATCCTAGAGAACATCTCATCAGTCATAACAGAACTAATCACGGGATCACCAAAAATCAAAGAATGAGAAGAACCTAAGACACACCTCATTATTGTTGACAGGTACTGAATCATGTACTAGGTTTCCAATGATAGCCAATTTAGACTGCACAGCTGCTAGGGCTTCCTGCACCTCTGCCTCCTTCGTTGCAGCCAGTTCTTTGTTCTCCTCAGTAGAGGCAATCATTGTACTTGCATCTTCTTTCGCCTGAATCCATAAAAGAATTCAGTACAAAGTTCAACACATAAACAAGAAACGTGTTACATATCAGCTCCCTTGATATTTTGATCTATAAATCATATGTTAGTTAAGATGCATCTATAATGAAATTAATACATAGCATCTTCAAGATAGATTCTGGAAGAAACAAGGCCCACTTTCACAATCTAAACTGGCAACGTATTGAAGTAAGCATCTATAGCATATGGCAAATTTCATTTGGTCCCCCTAATAAATTTCGTAATAACATCGGGGGCCCTAACTTTTCAACAATAACATAATGGTCCAAACAGTGCAAAGAAATTCCCAAATCAATAACAGAATGGTCCAAAAAATGCCCAAATCAATAACAGAATAGTCCAAAAAATGGACCAATCTGTTATTAATAAAAAGTGAGGGGTGTTTATTAGGGAGACCAGGTGTAACTTTTCCTATTGCACAAGTAAAGGCTAAATGTTCCTCATTTCAGCTTCTGTTTTTTATCCGAGTCTGTAATGGGTCCATACACCAAACAGTAATATATTATGTAATCCATTCAAAAAGAAAAAATAAAGGAAATAAATTACAAGCCACATTGCCATATAATACAAACCACACGGAGAAGGAAAGAAACTCATTCTCATACCCCTTCTGAGTTTCTACACATTCTGTCTAGGCCCAGGACAATATTCACACCATAATTTTCTATAGTTATCTCATTCAACACCTAGTTCCTTATTGCCAAACAGAGAACCCTAAAAAAGAAACAGAAAAAAAAACTCTAAGCCTGAAATTTCAATTAATAAATACATAGCACTTGATTGCAAACAAAATAAAGTTGAGTTATGATATATAGACCTATATAATAGACATACAAATAGGTCTACACCATTCACATTTTGACAAGTTTCAAACACTTTTTCTCTCTCTTCATAATAACCAATCAAATTTTTAATTTCATCAATCATAATTGTAGGCCTATTTGTAGGTCTATTTTGTAGGTCTATAAATCATTTTTCAATAAAGTTTTCGTAGGAGCACTCACAATTTTGAGGCGGGCAATCTCTTTGCTTAGCCTGTTTCTATCTGTCCTCAAGCCATCCAACTCAAATTGCCCTACAACAATGTCACACTCAATGTTATACACATTCACAAATACAACAATAACAATAACATTACCCCAATGCCTCAACGGCTCCCGCAAAAAGCGGGGTAAGAGGGATTTTTACCCCTGTCTTATACACATTCACAAATGACAAGAAAAAATCATAAACCATGTAAAATTGGAATTTTAGAGTAAAAAGCTATTAGATAGTTACGCTGCCGCCAAAATTTGTCAAGCTCAATGACCTCATCTACAAGATCAAGATTGGCAAAACGACGACGCTGAGATTCCCTGATTTTATCAGGGTTGCCGCCCTTCTCTTCACGAAAGAGATTAATGTCCAACATGACTCTTCAAAACAGGAGTATTAACGGTGTCGTTTGGGTGCAACGCGGCCGGATCCTCACCGCAACAGAAGACGAAGACCCGGAAACAGAGTTTGGGAAAGAAGACGAGGGAAGAAATTAGGGTTAAAAGTTCATTGGTCCTGGTACATATGGAGTGGGCCGGATGTGCAAAAGTGAAACAAGAGTAGGGATTGGGCTGGATGTGCAAACTAAGATAGAGATTGGGGAAAATGTGAAATTTGCAAAGTGAATCATAGATCACTGATATCAATGGCCTACTAAAGTTTCTAGATTTTACAAGGTAATTAGTTTATATATACGTAGGAAATAGATCATATGAAAACTAATTACCTTGTGAAATCTAGAAACTTTTGTAAGTCATTGATATTAGTCGGCTGTAGATGAGTAGAATTATATGCATTTATGTATTTTTTTTATTACATTATTTGTTGCATATACTAGCGACCAGCTTGATGCAACAAATAATAACAAATATTCAATGAAATTATTTAATAATGCAATTGATTTCTAAATTTCACCATTAAGTGTGTTTCCACCATAGTCAATCCATATATATATATATATATATATAAATTATTTACATAAAACACGAAAGAAGAAAACAATTACAAATTTAACTCAAATATATTACGTATGGGTGAATAAGTAGTTTTAAATCCTTTAAAACCATTCGAAATCCCTTAAAACGTGGGTTGGTCTACTTCTCCAATATCTCGCCGTCTCAAAACCCTATCGCCAATCCCCCAATATCAGCAGGCTCGGAGGAGCCCTCAAAAGTCGGAGGTCATTGACGAGAGATGTCACTAACAATCCGACTCACGATCCCACCGTGCACAGGAGGTGGTGGTTGGGGTCTTCACTGCTGGTCAGTAGTAGCAGCGTTATGCATAGTTTCCATCAGTTGACCCATTTGGGTCATCTGGACCATCATGTCATGCATAAGTACATAAGGGTCGACGTGCGCACCCTCGTGCTATCCGGTGTGGTGAGGACGGCTTCCAGCAGGCGAATCACTGCCCCCCGAACTTTGTTCCACATTCGAATGCATGTTGGCACGTCGCCTTGGGATTCGACCTCTTCCGCGGCCTCGCCACCCTCTACCACGACCCTTCAAGTTTCTTTCCATACTCAAAGAATCAAACAATCATCACAAGCATAGTTTATACACGCCCTTATGAACCTACACGCTCAGAAGTAGTTTGCCAAAAATTAATTGCATTGTGAGTGCTATATAAAATATCACATCGACACAAGGTCGAAACAAGATCAACGAAATGATCAATCCAAAATGTTCCTCAAAATATCAATAAGATAAATTCCGTCACAATTCTCTCGGAATATCAAGATCAACAAGAAGGATCAATTCTGCAAATAAACATCTCGCCAATAATTAAATCGTGGCACATAAATCACTTACCATGTTTGGCTCGTAGAGCTTGGCACTTGCACAAGTCACACGTGACGCGGAGGTTTCTTGATACTAGTTCGATCAACAATGACTCATGAGGAGAAAAAACTCTCTGATACCATCTTCTGTAGCATCCCAAAAATCGCGACTATTACAGTGCCATTGATCCCACACTAGGGCCCACTAACTGATCCCACAATTAAAATACTCTAGCAGCGGAATACAAGAACTGATCAGGAACTCAATACACAAATACATGTCCTAGCCAGTATCCTCCGGGAAGCTCATCTCTTCACGACCGCTACAAGCTCGATATCCAATATCCTAAAAATAAAGCCCAAGACGGGGTCAGCCATAATACTCAACAATGATAACAATCACATCACGTCAATAATTACATACCAATGGAAATACTAAGTAAGAATACGACCAATGTAATCTTACCGTCGTAACTCTACGAAAATCCACGATTCGTATCCTTAACAATACAATAAGCTAATACCAAAATATCTGTACTATATCTCAACAATGCCCAAGGTTCTCAAAACATTATCATAACTCATTGTTACGAAATTCACTAACTTTGTCCAACCCAATCCATCGAGTAACATCATCACATCTCAACACGATAATCGATTGTCCATCAAAGACAAATACCAAGGGGAATACGGAACATACCTTGAGATGCACAATACCACGACAATCACGTCAGTCTAAATCCGAGATCAGATCAATACATCATACGGACACGGTCTTAACACAAGACCTACAAATGCATACTCAGATGACAACGTCAATATGCTCACAACAATAACAACAATGTATACTTATGGCAAATCCATAATATACATATGCACAATAACAACACATAGGTAATCTGATGATATAGCGTTCACTGACTAGATCCCACGATGATCCCGTCAGACCAACCCGTGGTGAAAAAACCTGTCCGATGATCCAGCGCACGCTAGCATAGATCCCCCGATGATCGCGTCGGACCAACACGAGGTGGACATGCGATAACAATGCACAAATACATATAACAATGATACACAATGCATGACAACAATGATACATGAATGTATTACAATATGATCGACACAGATGACAAAAATGATTAAAATACTTGCTCCGAGTCCTTCGAGAGCAATCTCGATATCTAAACCATCACCAACCATTATTCTGAATATTCAACGATCCAAAATGTCACGGATGGTAGATAATTCATATCTTCGTCTATACCACAATGTATCCCTGATACCAAGTATACCAACAACAAATGTAAATCATATACATTATGATTTAATTCCCAAAACTCGAATACAACTTATAATCCCAAATCTCTTGTGATTACGATTATTAACATTGTTATATAAATTATAAACGAATGAAACTGAAACCATTCATTAAATATTATAAACTGTGCAAGTAATAACTTGCCTCGATACCGATGAAGCCGTTATCAATTCCTTGCCGTCGCCTACAAGCTTCTCGGTCCCGATCAATGCAATTCACAAAGATTCTCGAACACGACCGCAAAGCAAGGTTCTAATCACCGATCAATAATCTCAACCTAATGAAGTAATCAACTAACACATATTCGATAATAATCAATTCCCGATATAACCAATCAATCAAACTCAACGGATCAATAATTCCTCGATCATATACAAAACCAAAATAATCCAACTCAACAAATACGAACTCATATCTACAATACAAACCGCAACTCGATGATCATACTTAAAAATGAATACAACCGATCAATAAACCCAACAGTTCCACAATATTCCGATTAAACATAAATCCGAACAACCCGAATCAATCAATCATGAACTCATAACCACGATACGTTTCCATAATCCAATAATCATATAAACGATCAACCCATCTTGATAACAAGAATTACATAACATACTCTATTCTGAATTCATACGAATTAACACGATTCCTCCTTGTTTATAATTGTAAATTTCATAGTAGGACAATACTATCGGCATAATCGGCAACCTGAACTACCCAACTAGTTCAACACCATTGAGAATCTTGTTATACGATTAACTATAATATTTCCGGATTCAAAACTGTTATCATGATTCGTATTTTGTCAATAACATATGAATTCCGCCACTACAATCAACATAGCATTTGTCTAAATCATCAATTCCATGATTATACTTAAAACCCATCATATATCTTATCAAATTTCCCTCTTTGATGTGATATATATACCAAGAACATCAATAACATCAAGAACACCATGATTCCATAATCATGCTTATAACAAATGACATAATTAAAGACATATATCATTGTATCTTTCCAATATACAATTCACATAACCTCAAGAATCTTAACAACGACACTATAATCATCTTCATATGAATTATTCATGAACCATAACATCAAAATCCGAATTCAAGGTGTAGAGTTCATCAACATACCTCAAGAACATGAATAACACAATCAAACTCTTCAAGAATCATCAATATCTTCATACCCAAGCCTCAAATCCGTGTTTCCAAGATCATAATCAAGTTGGAAGAGGTTTATTCCCACTAACACACTCATAGGGATGAAGTTTGGAGGAAGAAATAGTTTTTCTCTCGTGAAGAAATGAAAGAACGAACGTCATTTTATAAACCGCATCGTTCATTACGTACGTTATCACTCATCATTAACGTACGTAATGCTCAATAGCGTACGCTACACGTCCAACATAGCGTACGTAACATCATCCCAAAACTCATTGACTTGTTTCGTTCATTCGCTTACGTACGTAATACCTCCTTCATAGCGTACGTAATACGTATGTTGACTTGCTACAGTAAATCTCCACTTAACGTACGTAATGCACTACTCGTAGCGTATGTTAACCAAGAGTTGACTCGCCCATGCACGTTCTTCGCCGAAAGCTGCCGACCACGGGATCCACCTGTCGGCCATGGCCTGATCCTGTCTGATTCCACTTGTTACGTACGTAATGCATTGTGCATAGCATACGTAACACTTAACATTTTAGCGTACGTTATCTTATAAACTTAACGTACGTTAAGGACCCCATACTTAGCCATTTTCAGCTATTCTTGTCCAACGTCTCAACATACAGAATACGAACATACGACATACTGAATATGTATACTACTTCCAATAATTTTCTCAAACGATACACAATATCTTCAACTGCAATTATCGACCAAGTACGACAATTATACCAATACAGATATCTCAATCCTTCATTTATTTTATCCATACTGTATAGATTCGACGTTGTACAACATAACTCGGATAAAATAACATTAAACAACAGTAGTAGAAATTCCGGATATTACATACTACACCACCTAAAATAAGTTTCGTCCTCGAAACTTGCAATCCGTCATAAAGAAACAAACCGTTCAACCAAAATATCCCAAAAACATCACGACAACGATCAATCATCATTATTACCGGATAACCAAAATAGCATACTTACAAATGCGTAAAGTCGACAATCTCTTGAGATACTAGCAAGTGACTTCAGTTTAAAGCGTCAATACACTTACAATCACATTCCATGAGTCTCAACAAAAATATATCATCTCCGGATGAAATAATCTATCCGTGTCAAATCTTGTCTGCTTGATTTACACAATCAAGTCCAAATCCTGATACAAATCAATAATGCACGATACATCTGTTAAACAACTGCCCAAAACAACGACACAAATCCCGAAACATCGACACAAAATCCGAACGCTCAGATGATCACCAACAATAATCAACCAATAAATTAACCGAGAATATCATCGACATGATAAACTCTAATACGACCAATCGAAAGGTCAAAACACAGCCGAGAATATCATCAACATGATAAACTCAATATGACCAACCAGAGGTCAAAACACAATCGAAAATATCATCATCATGATAAACTCCAATATGACCACCCAGAGGTCAAAACACAATCGAGAATATCATCAACATGATAAACTCCAATATTACCAACGAAGGAGCAACAACAATCTAGAATACCCTCACATGGTAAGCTTCAACACGATCAACACAGAACCACAGAAACCGATGTACGAACGAATAAAGTTCTCAAAATGACACACCAATCACATAAAATGGATCTCAATAAATATACCCGACTAGTGAACATACTCCTCGGCATACGAACAACCAATCACAAACCGACGAACATATCTAATCATACATGGAGTGGGAGCGACCACTCAATATCCAAAACAACCAGCATGGGGTCACCATCCCCAAATCTACACTTACAAAGAAATTATTCAAAAATCACTATGATAAAATCGCACTACTACCAAACCAATGGAATCACATAACACATATGTCCCGGTTTCACAAAATTCAAAGTTCCAAAATTACATCTTGTGCATGAATCTACAACACGCAGCATATTTCTCTGATCCGATATATCAACCGATCATCCCTGGATAACCAAACTACCATACTGAAGTTCGAATCTCTTTTCCTATTACCATCGATATGATATCAGTTTGTGAGTCACACTCATAACTTCACCATGATATGGATTATGTACTAAATGCGTATGTATATCAACCACATTTTCAAAACCAGTTTGAAATCATATAGTCTTGTCAAGAAGATAAATTTTCGAAAGTTCTTTCAAAAATTTCAAAACTCAAAACAAAATTTTCGTAAGACCTCGAAATCAATTTTCGAAAAATTAAATCGGCTCACTGGTGTCAAGTTCTCGATGAAAATTCTTTTCAAATACACACGATTAAATAAATGAAATTATGCAAATGATTGACCACATCCATACTCCTGTATACCAATTCGGTCCGTCACCAATTCCACTGACATTCCATCGGAAACCACACGATAGAGTTCCAAAACTCCGACAAAAACTTCTTTTCCACATATGACTTGCAAAGTCAACCATTAACCCATCCTGGATCACCTCAACAATGCTATGACAAAACATTGAATAATCAATAAATCAAACACAACAAAAGACTACCCCAGAAGTCTCATTTGAACAAGTAAACTCAAACCCCGAAAGGTAGTAATAAAATGCATAAACGATTAGTAAAGTGTTTTACAAATCTCGGGAGTTTTAGGGAACAGAAAAGCCTTTTGAAACATTAGGGTCTCAGCGCGTATCTCGTTCCATATTATAGGAAGTTTAAAAGTAGAAAGCCCTTTTGGACCCCAAGTCCTGAGTTACAAAACTATTTCAAAATCGATTGGGTATCGGCCCAAAAATCATTTTCCGGTAAAATATCCGTGAAACATTCATTTTGAAAAATATCATTTTCAAATGCTCAAAAACAGTTTCAGATATCTCAAAATGAATTAACATGACTACTTGTTCTTCTTAACCATCCACAATATTTCTCCCTAATGCACAATTCCGTTCCAAAATCTAACCAACATATTGATTTCCAAAATCATAGTTTCTCAAGATCATCATTCCTGTCCCAACTATGTCATCTCATACTGTAACGCATAATATCTTTCTCAATCTCAAAGCATATCAATATTATAACTACAAATATCTTCAATGCAATTTAAAAATCCAAATACTTACAGATCGTGAAGCCGACGATTCCCCGTGATACTGGCACATGTCTCAACTCTAGAAATTACTCGACACAGATATTTTTAAAACACACATTTTGCAAACTCGTCTCAACTCGAGAACACAACACAGCTATATCCGAAGAAACACGTTAATACCATTTGAAAAGCTTTGCAACTGTAATATCCGGATTAATTGTTGAGTATTTCATCTGTAATTGAACCTTGTATTATCCGTATTTGTGATATGAATAATCGAAGTATGATCTTTCTCATATACGTATACATGTGCATGATAATATCATCACGTAAATTTTGCATGCAAATACGTGTTAACGTACGTTAAGAGAAAGCTTAGCGTACGTTATTTTGACAAGTATAGTGTATGCTACGAAGGATAGCCTAGCGTACGTAAGGCAGCCACTAATGTAGCAGGGCGGCTGGCACATGCGTCAGCCAATCAATGGGTCCAGATAAGATTCCCGCGGGTGAACCTGGACAGTTTTGGAGTCAACGCTCGTTAGTGTACGCTAAGGACATCAGGGTATCATACGCTAAACAGTTAACGTACGTTATGCGTGGAAGGCTAACGTACGTAAAGACAGGAACATTATAAAAGGGACAGCACCCCATTTTATTTTGTTTACGTTTTCTTCACTTGTCTTTCATTCATTTGAAGTCCAGAGAGCCTCCCCTCCTTCATATACATCCATAGGCCATCTATACTTGATCTTTGGAGATTGGAGATTACTTATACTTGATCATTGAAGTGGAGAATCATTTTGGATTGACACACAAGCAACCAGAGTCGGACTATACCTTTTGTTTCGGTGTTTTCTTCATCTTAAGGAATGTTATGCTATCCGCAACCTTGAATTCATGTTCTTTAGGATGTTATGATCATACTACCGAGAATATTAGATCACATAGACGACTTATGCAACCAAATATCATGTTTAGAAGTTGGGATGATTATGATTGAGTTATCATTGTTGAGAAAATCATAATTAGAATCTTGTTATGTCAAATGATGAGAATAGTGTTCTGAGATTGATAATCCGTATCGAATGTTATCGTCATATTGATCATAGACTTAGTGTTGATGCCACTTTTGTTAAATGGACTTAAGAAAGAATCATCAAAAGTTGTATCCTTTCTTATAAGTTGGATTGGTTAGTGCATCTTTAAGATAAATTTTGAATGTAATGATGATATTGTAAACAAACGCATCAACCTTAGATCACCCGAACTTCACATGAGAATGGAAATCGAGATTGAATATAAGTGTTGTGATGATATACATATCCTTGAATTCGAAGATGTTTGAATCCGTAAAATCATTCATAATTGCATGAGCATGATATGTAGAAGAGTAACGTACGTTAATCACTAAGGATTTCGTACGCTTCATCAGCAATCGGAACAGTCGTCTGTTCAGTGAGAAACTGTCATATGTGTTTAGCGTACGCTAGGTCCTGTAACTTAACGTTCGCTAAAGGGCAGAATTAACGTACGCTATGTTTAGTACGTTGTTGTTACCCAAAATATTATCCGGAGATAGTATTGCTGGAATGATCGAGTAACAAACAAATGCGAGAACACTTCTGTGAGAAAATAGATAACACAAGATTTGCCGGGGTTGTTAATCCCGAGCTTGAATGCTCTCGTGAGATGTTATTAATAAATATACTGTCGAGTACAAATATTAATGTTAGAATCTATTACAAGGAGTGCAAAGACTTCTAGTTATCTAGGCTTTAGAGCGCGTAGATTGCCGGAAGAACCAGATAGATAAATCTGTGAGTTCTTGCTTGGGATATATGATGAATGTGTATGAATATCACTATGAATGTGTAAGTGGTTGCCAAGAGTCTTTGATTCTCTCTTTTGTGTGTATTTTGTACTGAATCCGTGGTCAATTCGCGTCCCCTTGGCCATAGCAGTGAGCTCTCTATTTATAGGGGACAAGGTAGTTGGGATTCCTCAGGCGATCGCGGGCGACCGCCGTTTTCTATATTAAAATAAAATGGCCGATCGTCCCGTCACGTGGGCCTGTTCCCTTGAGGTCCAAGGTCGCTGCGGGTGGCCAGCTGGGCGAACCAATTGGAAGCCAGCACGCGTCTTGCGTCTCTGTCCGGGGAGGACCCACTTTGTACCTTTCGGCGGCCTTGTCGGTAGGTGTGGTAGGTGACAGGCTGGGGTCAAAGGTCCTATCTGTCGGTATCCTTTGAAGATCCGCACGTGGGCCACCGTCCAAGATTCGGTCTTCGACGACTTTGACGGATGCTGGATCCATACGTGGCACGAGATGATCGCCTCTGGTTCGCTCATTAAAGATGATCGTCAGACATCAAAAGACGATCGTTGGGTACCAAAAGACGATCGCCGCATTGTGCCGAACTCTAGGCGTTTGTCCAGAGTATGTCTTCCATGGTTGGCTTCTCTGATTGTGATGCCGATCGCCTATCGAGGCGTATTAATCGCCGCGCAACATACGTAACATACGTTATGTCATAAGACGAGTCAGTTGACTAATCAGAGGGGAACTGTCGATACATGGTTAGCATATGCTAGACTTTGTAGTTTACGTATGCTAACAAAGCAGCCTTAACGTACGCTACGTTGGGCATGTAACGTACATTACGCAGACTAGGCAGAATTCGTTTTATGAACTTCCGACCGTAATTTGGATTGTTAGATGTTCGTACGACGTGAGATGAACTCTATATTATTTCTTTTGTTTAAGGTTCGAGCTTTGCTACGTGATTAATCGAAGGGGGCAACCTTCGAGTGTATTGATATTGTCGAAGTGTTATTCTTGTCATCGAGGCAAGTACTTTAATTTTATTTGTGCGTATTAAATGTCGACTATGTTGTGGTTGTATTGTTGCGTACTTGTTAATTATCCACCAGCGATTGGTTTGGTGGGATCATCATGGGAATCTATAGCTGTGTGCGCTGGATCGCTGGACAGGTATTGCCACCATGCGATTGGTCCGATGGTATCATCATGGGAATCTATAGCTGTGTGCGCTGGATCGCTGGAATACCACGAGTATGTTGAGATTGTTGTGATGTGCTATGTGTTGATATTATTTCTCATTGGAGAAATTTGTCATTGTTATGATTGATAATATTGATGTTCTTATTTAAGGACTTGATGATTAAATCCTTGTTGTATAATTATCGTACTTGTACTAGCATCGTTGTGCTAACCCCTTCGGGGGTGAATATTTGTGTATGTTCAGGATCCAGGAGAGCATGAAAACAACCACTAGAGCTGCATGACGACAAGGGTGCAGAGTGATGTTCCGTCCGGGTTTTATTGTCTGTTGTTTGTGTTATTTTTAATAAGCACTCGAGTACATCGTATTTTGTGATGATTGGATTTGGTGATGTATTAATATTCTTCCTTTGCGAAAATAGATGGGATTATGGCATGTTCTAATTGGTCCAGAACTGTTGTATTTTATTTTAGTTACTTTCATATGTTGGTATCTGTTATTGTCTTTTCACTCTTCAGCCTTGTAAATTCTTATGTAAAGGATTTAAGGCGCTGTAATATTCCTGAATATATTGGGGGTATTACAGCAACAACCCCAGTACTACACTGGTAAATCAGATAACGCACAAGCCCGAGTGAACAACAAAAACTTGGCTCTAATATAAGTCAATCGACAACTCGAATGATGCGACAAAACACGACCCAACTCGACCCGACTGCCTAGGTTTTCACAACCTAAGCTCTGATACCATATTCTGTAACACCCCCAGAGCCATCCAGGAATATTATAGCGCCGTAGGCCACGAGATGGAACCCACAAGGCTAAAAGAAATTTTCGCAAATATTTACAAACGCCCAAGAGGCTAACGACGGTATTATCTATTAAAAACATTCGAAGACTTATAAAAATCCATTTAACAAAAACCGTCGTAAAATCTCATTTGAAAGAGCAAGGCCAAAAATGTCAGAACTCAACAGTTTAAAAACAACATACATTAAGCTATCGCTTACACGCACCAACAAAATAGTTTAGAAAACGATTGCCAAAGTAATCTAAGTTACCAGATACCAAAAGGCCATTTAAAAATACTCACGCAGCGGAAAAAGATAAACAATTAAAATACTCTAGCAGCGGAATACAAGAACTAATTAGGAAACTCAATACACAAATACATGCCCTAGTCAGTATTCTCTGAGAAGCTCAGCTCTTCACGACCGCTACAAGCTCGATATCCAATATCCTAAAAATAAAGCCAACGACGGGGTCAACCATAATACTCAACAATGATAACAATCACATCACGTCAATAATTACATACCAATGGAAATACTAAGTAAGAATACGACCAATATAATCTTACCGTCGTAACTCTACGAAAATCCACGATTCGTATCCTTAACAATAAAATAAGCTAATACCGAAATATTTGTACTATATCTCAACAATGCCCAAGGTTCTCAAAACATTATCATAACTCAGTGTTACGAAATTCACTAACTTTGTCCAACCCAATCCATCGAGTAACATCATCACATCTCAACACGATAATCGATTGTCCATCAAAGACAAATACCAAGGGAAATACGGAACATACCTCGAGATGCACAATACCACGACAATCACGTCAGTCTATATCCGAGATCAGATCAATACATCATACGGACACGGTCTTAACACAAGACCTACAAATGTACATATGACAACGTCAATATGCTCACAACAATAACAACAACGTATACTTATGGCAAACCCATAATATACATATGCACAATAACAACACATAGGTAATCCGATGATACAACGTTCACTGCCTAGATGTAAAACCCTCAATCCGCTCAGGGATATTAGACGCCGTAGAACCTTTCCTCAAGGATCTACCAGACTGGTAACAACATCGAACAACTCAACAATGCCTTCAAGGCTAAAATGACTCAGTAGACCGATTTGGTCTTTCAATAAAAATATACAACTCAATTACAACTCATGCCCACGCAGGGGTCAAAATACAACCACACCCGTACAACGGGAAAAATATATAGCAGCGGAAAATAAAGTACAACTGAACCAATACACAACGTACGGTTCCTCATGTGATTAGTATCGATCATCTTTCATCATCCTTCGTGCCAACCCTGCATTACGCTCCCAAAACCTGAATGCAAAAACAGACATCCACCCCCGAATACTCGGGGGTTAGCAAAACTCCATTGTTTTGCTAGTGCAAGAACAAAGTGCAAAATACGAGTCATACAATTCACATTCCACGAATAACAATAACCAGGAATCCTCAAAGATCCAAAGGAAACAAAAAGTACTTCCCGAGGCAAGAGTTTGAGAAAAATATTCCAAAACCGAAAGATCACAAATCAGTGGAATTAATTTATAAAATAGTTTAAAATGCCATCGAGAGTTTTAATAGAAGACAATTTAGAATTATCAAATCCTACTTTTCAAAACCCAAAAGACGAAAGGGGTCACCGCCCCAAAGGTTTACTTTCCGAAAAATGACCTTTACCAAACCGTTGGGATTTTAGCCCCAATTCTCATCCACTCACACTACACGAGAACGATAACAAGGTTCGTTTTCCAACATCAAAACTCCACAATTAAAGGATTTAATACAAACAACAAAATACTCTAGTGTCATCCTAGCCAAGTAAGCCAAACGAACAACTTACCTCTCACACACTTAGTCATCGCATGCAATCATGAAAACCGTTCAAAGCGCTCATTTCCGGAAATGCCATAATCAAATCACACTTGTAAAATACACCACAATTAACCGTCGATCCACGTCTCTGTGGACCCCTACCGAGACCCCGTCGGATCTAACCCGTAGTGGTTAAAAGCAAGCTCGTCGATCCACGTCTCTGTGGACCCCTATCGAGACCCCGTCGGATCTAACCCGTAGTGAGCATACATACACACACGTTACTCATGCAATACTAATATGCTAAGAATGTAAGTTCATTAAGAATACTCACTAGAGATGGCCACTTACTCGACGCCGTTATCAAACTCTTCAAAACATAATAACAAGATTAAACACGAAATACACGATTCCATAACTTTAAACAACAGGGATATCATCAAAGCCTTCAACGTTCAAAATGACCAAATCATAATCAATTCCCAAAACACACCGTTCACAAAACACACACGCATTTTGAAAGAGAGCCTTTAACGAGGCCAAAACAAATCTTTTGAAAATTCATTTTAAAATAACCAAACAAACACACCAAGACGACCACCGATCATCATATCCACAAAACGAGAAGCGTATGAACAAGGTACTTGCCTAGGAACCACGATCGTAACAAGACGATGGATGGAAAAGTGGTCGAATAGCCTCAAACTCCCGAACACTATCATGAACGCGATAGCACTGAAATTACTACGGGAAAACACCACACGAATCATCAATCACCAACGGAATTCAACATCGGAATCATCGAACACCTATAATCCTCCATAAGGAACAACAAAACATGATTACGACGAGAATCAAGGCTAAAACAATGGAAATCCCAATAAACTATCGAAGGGAACTCGTTCGAGCATTTAATCGAACATTAAATGTTCGAGACCCTCCAAGAACAAGGAAATCACCCCGCGGGTCGAACGAATCAAAGAATCAAGTATCCAATCCGTAGAACATGTTCAAAACAACGTTTATACAAAAATTAATTGAACAAAAACAGATTGGAATAGAAATCAAAAGGAAAATCTCCAAAATCTTCAAAAACAAAGGTTCAAGTTAAAATACCTTGATTCGTCGAAAAACAAGGATTAGATGTTGTTAAACACATGAATAATACTCAGATTAATCATACCCATCATGGATTAATCAACAATACGGAACGAATCGGCCAAAAATGCAAAACCCCCAAAATTTCTCAAAATAGGGTTCTAGGAAATCTCACCTTGATTCGCTGGATCGAAGGATGATATATGACTGACAATTGATGATATGAATTCCAAGACTTCATGGATTTGTTGTATAACAACATGTCTCTACGACCAATAGGTCTCCAGCCGCGGAAGAGGAAGAATGAAGTGAGAAAATGGTGAAGAAAACGTCTGCTCGACCATATATATTGCCCGGCCTTACGGCGAGGCACGCCTGAGCGGCCGGTCGTGCGCCCGGGTAAATGCGCGCCCATCGGCCATGCCGGGACGCGCATCAGGCACGAGCACTCGCTCGTGCGTGTGCAGTCAGGTCTGCACGAGCACCGGGTCGTGCGCGCAGCTCGTGCGCCACGCTCGTGCGCATCTGGCCGGTCCCTGCCGCACGTGGCCGGCCAGTGCCTAGCCGCCAAGACTCGACGACTCGAATTCCCAGAAACGTACAGAATGAACACGACGAATAGTATAACATTTAAAACCCGAGTGAAGTACTAAACAAAAAGATGGTTCCGACAACCCGAAGGTTGAAAAGACGATACGAAGGTCAACATCCCAAAGCTTTGGGAAATTACGAAAATGGCCCAAAATGCCCGAAAATAACGATACATGATCTAATAACCAAACCGAAGTTCACAACACGTCTTACAAAGTTAAACGGGCTTACGAGAAACTCGAAACAGCAGTTTTGAACGAGATTCGCAAGAATCGAACTCAAGTGCGGAAAAGTCGCCAAAAAGCATGGAACTCAACAAAACGACACTGAAACGAACTCGGATGACAGAAAGTGCAGAATTAATCATTCTCGGAATGACGAAAAGGTCATGAGCGAGTCGTCAAAATGGACTTTCTCCGGAAAAAAAGAATTACTGGAAATCGAAATTACGAGTATTACACTAGATCCCACGATGATCCCGTCAGACCAACTCGTGGTGGAAAAAAATGTCCAATGATCCAGCGCACGCTAGCATAGATCCCCAAATGATCCCATCGGACCAACACGAGGTGGACATGTGACAACAATGCACAGATGCATATAACAATGATACACAATGCATGACAACAACGATACACGAATGTATCACAACATGATCGACACAGATGACAAAAATGATTAAAATACTTGCTCTGAGTCCTTCGAGAGCAATCTCGATATCTAAATCATCACCAACCATTATTCTGAATATTCGACGATCCAAAATGTCACGGACGGTAGATAATTCATATCTTGGTCTATACCACAATGTATCCTCGATACCAAGTATACCAACAACAAATGTAAATCATATACATTATGATTTAATTCCCAAAACTCGAGTACAACTTATAATCCCAAATCTCCTGTGATTACGATTATTAACATTGCTATACAAATTATAAACGAATGAAACTGAAACCATTCATTAAATATTATAAACTGTGCAAGTAATAACTTGCCTCGATACCGATGAAGCTGTTATCAATTCCTTGTCGTCGCCTATAAGCTACTCGGCCCCGATCAATGCAATTCACGAACATTCTAGAACACGACCCCAAAGCAAGGTTCTAATCACCTATCAATAATCTCAACCTAATGAAGTAATCAATTAACACATATTCGATAATAATCAATTCCCGATATAACCAATCAATCAAACTCAGCAGCTCCACAATTCCTCGATCATATACAAAACCAAAATAATCCAACTCAACAAATACGAACTCATATCTACAATACAAACAACAACTCGGTGATCATACTTAAAAATCAATATAACCGATCAATAAACCCAACGGTTCCACAATATTCCGATTAAACATAAATCCGAACAACCCGAATCAATCAATCATGAACTCATAACCATGGTACGTTTCCATAATCCAATAATCATATCAACGATCAACCCATCCCGATAACAATAATTACATAACACACTCTTTTCCGAATTCATACGAATTAACACGATTCCTCCTTGTTTATAATTGTAAATTTCATAGTAGTGTAACACCCCCAATGTATTCAGGGTATATTACAGCACCGCAGATCCCTACATGGGACCCACCAAGCTAAATGACCAACATACTCGTCGACTCGCGGAATCAACATAACATCACCTCGTCATAAAGACGCAAAAAAAAAACAATTCACCCGGCTCAACCGGTCAAACACAACCCAAACATCCAACACAAACATAACGGACCAAGTTTCAATCCGAACAAACAAGAACCCCTAAGTACTCGAGTACTTCTATTAGTTTACAATGGATAAACGCATCGAAAGAAAGGAAAAACCATAAAAACACACTCATGCACAATCATCACGCCCGGCCATCATCCACGTACTGGTCCAGCGCCCATTCATCTCGATGAACCTGACCTGAAATTCATAAAATGAATTTCCCCAAACCGGGTCCCCAAAGGGGTTAGCAATTACGCTAGTACAAGTAACCAAATGAACAACTTACACCTTAGATATATAGTCAATGCATGCAATCGTGAAAACATAGTTCCAAAGCACTCATTTCTCGAAATGCCATAATCAAATCACATTTGTAAAATGCACCACAATTAATCGTCGATCCACGTCTCTGTAGACCCCTGCCGAGACCCAGTCGGATCTAACCCGTAGTTGTTAAAAGCAAGCTCGTCAATACACGTCTCTGTGGATCCTACCGAGACCCCGTCGGATATAACCCATAGTGAGCATAAACACACACACACCATTTCTCATACAATACTACTATGTCAAGATTGTAAGTTCATAAGGGTACTTGCCTTGATCAATAGACGGCGACACGAACGGAAATGAAGAATCAAACACGACCACGAGGAACCGGCGGAAACGAACCTAACGATTCAAAGAATATAATCACAACCACTTCTAAACGATTACGGAAATGGAATACACCCGAAAACCCGCCTACGATTCATGTATATTCGTACGAAAACAACAACGAGGGCGGACCACAACCAAACCCTCTCGATAACGAAAGATACTACAAAATACACCATGAATCCATTGGAAAACGAAGAATACCAACAAGATTAATCATATTCATCATGAATTAATCAACAAAACGGAACGGATCGGATGAAAACGTGAAAACCCCCAAATCTTCCCAAAATAGGGTTCTAGGAAATTTTACCTTGATTCGACGATGAACAATGAATGATTAGTGATAGGTTGATGATACGAAGCTTGAATATACTCCTACAATGGTGTTTAGGCGAAAATCGGACGAACCCTAGCTCTCCAAGTCGTTCCCGTTGCGAAGAGAAGTGAGAGAGGTGAGAAATGAGAAAAATACGGCCGCTGCCAGTTTATATACTGGCAGGTGTTACGGTCGTAACATCCATAACTTATGGACATAACATAGGAACATTATGGCCGTAACTCTCCTGCCTTACGGCCGTAACTATTCCCAGGAATGAAACTGGGCAATCTGACGAAGCCGACATACGGCCGTAACAATTCTTACAGCTGTAACTCTAGCATGTTACGCCCGTAACTCCTCACTGGACCAAAGTGCAGAAAAACGAACTCTTGTTACGGACTTATAAAGGAAAACTTACGGCCGTAACTCTCGAGTATTACGGCCATAACATGGCCTGTGACAGCAGGCAAAAAATCTGAATCACTTCTAGACGAGGAAATGATCGGGAAATAACAAGGCGTATCCACGACCAACGGATACACTTCCGACGGATTCAAGCTAGCGACTAAAGAAATAAAATGAAACGTGATTCCGACTACCCGAGGGTTCGGAAATGACAAGGATAGAAACTACTCCATAACTTAGAGAAATTAAAAATGGCCCAAACGTCCAAAAATCGTGATACGACGTCGGATCAACAAACCGAAACTCGCAACACGAACAACTCAACCATACGAACTCATACAACCAAAGAATTTACCAAATCGGATGGGTTCTATGAGAATTGAACGTCCATGCAACAATACGTGACATAAAACGGAATAATATCAAAACATCTCCGAAACTCGTCAAAATGGAGAAACTCCAAGAATAAAATAGATTTAAAATATCGATATGGTTACAAGCGAGTCGCTAAAAACAAAAATACACCAAAATGGGAATATCGGAAAAAGAAGAAAAATGCGAATATTACATTTTACCCCTCTAAAAATAAGTTTCGTCCCAAAACTTAAGAAACAAACAACTCGGGGTACTTAGCACGCATGCTATCTTCGGTTTCCCAAGTTGCCTCCTCGACACCATGCCTCGACCACTGCACCTTGACCAAGGGAATGGTTTTATGCCTTAGTCGTTTCTCACGGCGCTCCACAATCTTCAAGGGACGCTCCTCGAAGGTAATATCCTCGGAAATATCAATCTCACCATAATCGATGACGTGACTAGGATCCGGGATATATTTCCTTAGTTGGGAAACATGGAAAACGCTATGAACACGGCTCAAAGCTGGAGGTAACGCTAACCGGTATGCCAACTCACCGACTCTCTCGAGAATCTCAAAGGGCCCAATAAACCTCGGGCTCAACTTCCCCTTCTTCCCGAAACGGAAAACTCCCCACGTCGGTGACACCTTTAGCAAAACGTGGTCTCCCAACTCGAAATCCAAAGGTCGACGACGGACATCGGCATATGACTTCTGTCGGCTCTGAGCAGTCAACATCCTCTCGCGAATCAATTCTACTTTCCGTCTCGTCTCTAAAATGATATCCGGTTCGGTCCCGACCAAATCGGACGCCTCGTTCCAACAAATCAGCGATCGGCACCGCCGCCCATAAAGCGCCTCATATGGTGCCATACGAATCGAGCGTGCCAACTATTGTTGTACGTAAATTCGATCAATGGCAAGTGTTCCTCCCAGTCACTGCTCCACTCGAGAGCACAAGCACGCAACATATCCTCAAGTGTCTGGATAGTGCGCTCCGAATGACCGTCCGACTGAGGATGAAAAGAAGTGCTCAGTCGTAAACGAGTACCTAACGCCTTATGCACCGCCTGACAAAAGTGTGATACAAAATGGCCATCCTGATCCAAAACAATAGACTTCGGAGTACTGTGAAGCCTCACAATCTGCGCAATAAACACACGATCCAACTTCTCTGGGCCCCAAGTATCCTTGATGCCCAGAAAATGTGCCTACTTTGTCAGACGATCAACAATCACCCAAACCATGTTCATGCCCGACCTCTATCTCAGCAAACTCGTGATGAAGTCCATCGATATGTCTTCCCATTTCCATTCCGGAACGGGAAGTGACTGCAATTACCCGGTCGGTCGCTGATGCTCGATCTTGACCTGCTGAGAAGTCAAACATCTCGCTACAAACCGTGCGACCTCCCCCTTCATATCATTCCACCATAAATTCCTCCTCAGGTCCTTGTACATCTTACTCGATCCAGGATGAACGGAGTAAGGCGTAGCATGGGCCTCATGCAATATACCCTGTCTCAATTCCGAGTCATTCGGTATGCACAGACGACTCTGGAATCTCAATACCCCATCTTCATGAATCACAAACCCAGGAGACTTTCCCTTAAGAACGTTCTCTCGGATTTGAATAATCATCGGATCTTCCAGCTGCTTCAGTCTAATTTCATCGATCAGAGGCGACGAAATCTCTAAAGCACAAAGTTGCCCTACGGCTCCAGGCAACAAAATCTCAACACTCAACCCAATCAAATACCGTTGAAGCTCAGTTTGAGACGTAAGGGTCTCAAGCGCCCTCAACGCAACCAGTTTTCGATTCAAGGTGTCGGCCACGATGTTCGCCTTGCTCGGATGATAAAGGATTTCGAGGTGATAATCCTTAATCAACTCTAAGCACCCCATCTGCCTCATATTCAACTCCCGCTGAGTAAATATGTACTTCAGACTTTTATGATCGGTAAAAATCTGACATGCAGAGCCAAAAAGATAGTGACGCCAAATCTTGAGCGCAAAAACAACTGCCGCTAACTCCAAATCGTGAGTAGGGTAGTTAAGCTCATACGACCTCAAATGTCTCGATGCAAACGCAATAGTCTTGCCACGCTGCATCAACACGCACCCAAGACCCTGACCCGAAGCATCGCTATAAACGGCAAAACCCTCGTTGCCACATAGCAATGCCAAAATCAGGGCTGAAGTCAAACGTCTCTTCAGCTCCTCAAAACTCGACCGTCTTTCGTCATTCCAGATGAACTTCTCGGACTTCTGGAGCAACTGTGTAAGTGGCCGAGCTAGTTTCGAAAAACCCTCGACGAACCTACGGTAGTAGCCAGCCAAGCCTAAGAAACTACGGAACTCTTTCACATTATTAGGCGGTGCCCAATCCAACACTACCTCAACCTTCTGCGGGTCCACATGAACTCCCTCGACTGAAATCACGTGACCTAGAAACATCACATCTTTCAGCCAGAACTCACATTTCTAGAACTTTGCATAGAGTTGCTCGGTCGTCAAAATGTCTAACACTACTCGCAAATGATACGCGTGTTCCTCCTCGTTCCTCGAATAAACAAGGATATCATCAATGAAGACGACAACACACTTATCTAAATACTCAATAAAGACCTTGTTCATCAACTGTATGAACACCGCCAGCGCATTAGTTAACCCGAAGGGCATGACCACAAACTCATAATATCCGTATCTCGTCCGAAAAGCTATTTTTGGAACGTCGGACTACTTCACCCGAAGATGATAGTACCCCGATCTCAAGTCGATCTTCGAGAATACCGCAGCTCCCTGCAACTGAGCGAACAAGTCATCAATCCTCGGCAGAGGATACTTGTTCTTGATGGTCACCTTGTTTAGCTCGCGATAGTCGATACACAAACGCAGTGAACCATACTTTTTCCGAACAAACAAAACCGGTGCGCCCCAAGGCGAAGCGCTCGGTCGAATATATCCAAACTCTAGAAGCTCAGTCAACTACTTCTTCAACTCGGCCATCTCGGAAGGTGCCATGCGATACGGCACCTTCGAAATCGGAGCCGCACCCGGCTCTAACTCGATAGCAAACTCTACCTCACGGTCCGGTGGCAACCCCGGTAACTCGTCAGGAAAGACGTCAGGAAACTCACTAACAATTGGAATCGATGAAAGCTCGACTCCACCACTATCCGCCTTCAAGGCGTAACACCAATAACCAGTACACCCCTTTCGCATGAGTCTCATCGCCTTCAAGGCATTAATTACGAACTTCTGGTTTCTCTTTCGCCCCATGAAAGAGTGCTCGGTGCCATCTTCGGCTAGCATGGTGATGATCCTCGTGCGGTAGTTCATGATTGCACCATGCCGCTCGATCCAATCATCCCCGAGAATCAAATCCTCACCCTCAATACGCACAACAATAAGATTAGAGGGCCAAGTCCTCTCACAAATAAGCAGAGAACAGTCTCAAACCTCCTGATCACCAACGATCCTATCACCGCTAGGAAGCTTAACGATGAAGGGCTCACAAGGCGTCAAACATTCGGGACTCAAACGGCGCACACACTCCAGAGATATGAACGAATGCGTAGCACCAGAATCAAAAAGCACACTAATAGAATGAGAATGAATATGAACGGTACCTGTCGCCACAGTAGCCACTGGGTCATCGGCTCTCCGCATCTCAAAGACACGCGGGTGGGCGGAGCCGACACTAGAAGCTCCCCCCTTAGTGGGCTGACCCCGACCTCTCCCTCGACTAGCACTCGGCGGAGATTGAGAAGCAAACGATCCTTGATTCACACTTGGTTCCCTAGGCACTGGAAAGGAAGCCCGGGCACCAAGGATTCTCTCCCTCTGAGCACAGAAAGCAGCCTTGTGGCCCGTCTGGCCACATTGATTACACGTCAGCAAAGGGCTCAAACAAGTACGACTGACGTGGCCTGTACGACCACAATTAAAACACTTCACATCACGGAAAAGAGCACTAGTAGTTCCACGGGAACTCCCAGCGGAACGAGCTGGACCACCACCGGCGGGAAGATTAGCATATTGGGATTTCTGCTGACCCCCACCCTTGTGGCCCAAAAAATTCCCGGTGGATTTCTGCTTCTTGCTTTCGCGGGCCGCCTCACTAGCCGTAACTGACATATCGTACGCAAGAGCCCTACTCTGATAATTCTTCAAAGTGGTGCAGACGAGTCCAGACATATAGTCCCGAATTGACAGTTTCATCCATCTGGAAAAGTGAAAAATTTTATCGCTCTCCTCGACAACTTGGGTCTTCACGTAGCCCAACTCTCTGTTGAAATTAGCAATATCTTGAGAGACAGGAATATCCCGTGGTTGAGCATCATAGAAGGCGTGGACTCGAGCCTGTCTAACTGGCCACGGGCAATACTCAGTCTCCATCAGGTCCTTGAATTCCGCCCACGAAGCAACGTGATCCTTAGGCCCAACGGCCTCCCACCAATCAGTAGCGTCCCCAGTGAGAAAATACTGGGCAATAGGGACCTTACGGTCCTCGGGACAGTTGGTGGCAACAAAGAGTTTAGATATCTCCTTGATCCACCCTTCCCAGCCGATCGGGTCTGAGGCTCCCGTAAACTGAGGAGGATGCATCTTGATGACATCCTGAAGCCAACGGTCAGCTTCGTCCCAAGCAGCATGGGCCGGATTCTGAACTGCCTGAGCTATCACCGCCATTTGGTTCACCATTTGTTTCATAACGGCCACAACACCAAGATCGGCACCATCTTGAGAAGAAGCATGGCTATGTCGGTCACCGGTGCTGCCGGCTCCCGAAGAATGCGACGTGGCCGCCCCACCGGCTGCCCCACATCCCCGGTTGCGTCCACGACCACGACCACGACCACGGCCTCTTCCAGCATCCATACTGGAGTTAAATAAGTAGCAAAAGCCATACGATGGTAAGTACGAGAATAAAAACAATCACAAATCGAGAATCAAAGGTGCGATACAAGGAAACAAGGAACAGAGTAAGGAAAAACTTACGGACACTGGAAGTAATGAAATCATGGCAACGTGACGACGATGTGCAAAACGAAACACAACAAGACCCAATAAACCGACAAGCCTAGGTATCCATAAACCTAGTGCTCCGATACCATTTTCTGTAACACCCCCAAGGTATTTAGGGTGTATTACAGCGCCGCGGATCCCTACGTGGGACCCGCCAGGCTAAACGACCAACATACTCGTCGACTCACGGAATCAACATAACATCACCTCGTCATAAAGATGCAAAACAAAATAATTCACCCGGCTCAACCGGTCAAACACAACCCAAACATCCAACACAAACATAACGGACCAAGTATCAATCCGAACAAACAAGAACCCCTACGTACTCGAGTACTTCTATTAGTTTACAATAGATAAACGCATCGAAAGAAAGGAAAAACCATAAAAACACACTCATGCACAATCATCACGCCCGGTCATCATCCGCGTACTGGTCCAGCGCCCATTCGTCTCGATAAACCTGACCTGAAATTCATAAAACGAATTTCCCCAAACCGGGTCCCCAAAGGGGTTAGCAATTACGCTAGTACAAGTAACCAAATGAACAACTTACAACTTACACATATAGTCAATGCATGCAATCGTGAAAACATAGTTCCAAAGCACTCATTTCCGGAAATGCCATAATCAAATCACATTTGCAAAATGCACCACAATTAACCGTCGATCCACATCTCTGTGGACCCCTACCGAGACCCCGTCGGATCTAACCCGTAGTGGTTAAAAGCAAGCTCGTCGATCCACGTCTTTGTGGACCCGTACCGAGACCCCGTCGGATCTAACCCGTAGTGAGCATAAACACACACACACCATTTCTCATACAATACTACTATGTCAAGATTGTATGTTCATAAGGGTACTTGCCTTGATCAATAGACGACGACACGAACGGAAATGAAGAATCAAACACGACCGCGAGGAACCAGCGGAAACGAACCTAACGATTCGAAGAATATAATCACAACCACTTCTAAACGATTATGGAAATGGAATACACCTGAAAACCCGCCTACAATTCATGTATATTCGTACGAAAACAACAACGAGGGCGGACCACAACCAAACCCTCTCGATAACGAAAGATACTACGAAATACACCATGAATCCGTAGGAAAACGAAGAATACCAACAAGATTAATCATATTCATCATGAATTAATCAACAAAACGGAACGGATCGGACGAAAACGTGAAAACCCCGAAATCTTCCCCAAAATAGGGTTCTAGGAAACTTTACCTTGATTCGACGATGAACAATGAATGATTAGTGATAGGTTGATGATACAAAGCTTGAATATACTCCTACAATGGTGTTTGGGCGAAAATCGGACGAACCCTAGCTCTCCAAGTCGTTTCCCGTCGCGAAGAGAAGTGAGAGAGGTGAGAAATGAGAAAAATACGACTGCTGCCAGTTTATATACTGGCAGGTGTTACGGCCGTAACATCCATAACTTACGGCCGTAACATAGGAACATTACGGCCGTAACTCTCCTGCCTTACGGCCGTAACTGTTCCCAGGAATGACATTGGGCAATCTGACGAAGCCGACATACAACCGTATCAACATGAGGTTACGGGCGTAACAATTCTTACGTAACTCTATCGTGTTACGCCCGTAACTCCTCACTGGACCAAAGTGCATAAAAACGAACTCTTGTTACGGCCGTATAAAGGAAAACTTACGGCCGTAACTCTCGAGTATTACGGCCATAACATATACGGATTACGGTCGTAACATCGCCTGTGACAGCAGGCAAAAAATCTGAATCACTTCTCGACGAGTAAATGATCGGGAAATAACAAGGCGTATCCACGACCAAAGGATACACTTCCGACGGATTCAAGCCAGCGACTAAAGAAATAACATGAAACGTGATTCCGACTACCCGAGGGTTCGAAAATGACAGGGATAGAAACTACCCCGTAACTTAGGGGAATTACAAAATGGCCCAAGCATCCAAAAATCGTGATACGACGTCGGATCAACAAACCGAAACTCGCAACACGAACAACTCAACCATACAAACTCGTGCAATCAAAGAATTTACCAAATCGGATGGGTTCTATGAGAATTGAACGTCCATGCAACAATACGTGACATAAAACAGAATAATATCAAAACATCTCCGAAACTCGTCCAAATGGAGAAACTCCAAGAATAAAATAGATTCAAAATATCGATATGGTTACAAGCGAGTCGCTAAAAATAAAAATACACCAAAATGGGAATATCAGAAAAAGAAGAAAAATGCGGATATTACAAGTAGGACAATACTATCGGCATAATCGGCAACCCGAACTACCCTACTAGTTCAACATCATTGAGAATCTTGTTATAAGATTAACTATAATCTTCCCGGATTCAAAACTGTTATCATGATTCGTATTTCGTCAATAACATACGAATTTTACCACTACAATCAACATAGCATTGGTGTAAATCATCAATTCCATGATTAAACTTAAAAACCATCATATATCTTATCAAATTTCCCTATTTGATGTGATATATATACCAAGAACATCAAGAACATCAAGAACACCATGATTCCATAATCATGATTACAACAAATGACATAATCGAAGACATATATCATTGTATCTTTCCAATATACAATTCACATAACCTCAAGAATATTAACAACAACACCATAATCATCTTCTTACGAATTATTCATCAACCATAACATCAAAATCCGAATTCAAGGTGTAGAGTTCATCAACATACCTAAAGAACATGAATAGCAGAATCAAACTCTTCAAGAATCATCAATATCTTCATACCCAAGCCTCAAATCCAAGTTTCCAAGATCATAATCAAGTTGGAAGAGGTTTATTCCCACTAACACACTCATAGGAACGAAGTTTGGAGAAAGAAATGGTTTTTCTCTCGTGGAGAAATGAAAGAACGAACTTCATTTTATAAACTGCATCGTTCATTATGTACGTTATCACTCATAATTAACATATGTAATGCTCCATAGCGTATGCTACACGTCCAACATAGCGTACGTAATATCATCCCAGAACTCACTGACTTATTTCGTTCACTCGCTTACGTCCGTAATACCTCCTTCATAGCGTACGTAATACGTGCGTTGACTTGCTACAGTAAATCTCCACTTAACGTACGTAATGCACTACTCGTAGCGTACGTTAACCAAGAGTTGACTCCCCCATGCACGTTCTTCACCGAAAGCTGCCGACCACGGGACCCACCTGTCGGCCATAGCCTGATCCTGTCTGATTCCCCTTGTTACGTATGTAATGCGTTATGCATAGCGTACGTAACACTTAATATTTTAGCGTACGTTATCTTATAAACTTAACGTACGTTAAGGACTCTGTACTTAGCCATTTTCAGCTATTCTTGTCCAACGTCTCAAAATACAAAATATGAATATACGGCATATTGAATACGTATACTACTTCCAATAATATTCTCATACGATACACAATATCCTCAACTGCAATTCTCGACCAAGTACGACAATTATACCAATACAGATATCTCAGTCCTTCATTTATTTTATCCATACTGTACAGATTCTATGTTGTGCAACATAACTCGGATAAAATAACATTAAACAACAGTAGTAGAAATTCCGAATATTACATGAAAAATACACGGTTTACTCTAACTAGAGAAAAGAAGACTTGTGGCCCCCAAACTAGTATTCTTCAAACCCTTCGTCGTCACAATGCTCTTCCCGTGCCTTGGCCTTCCCTCAACTTAAAATACAGCAACAAGTATTTCGCCCAAGACCATAGGATCAGATATACACGATAATAAATCTCAGATGCCATATAAATCATATACAATAGATCTCAATGAAACAAGCCTGACTGTTGAACATACTCCTCGGGCGTATGAATCAACCAATTGCAAACCGTCAGACATACCCAATCACACATGGTGTATGAATGATCAATCAATATAACTCAATATGGAATCACAATACGCCCAATCGAAAAGTATGTCCATGCATATGACCTCCCCGTATACGAAATTCAGGATATATGTGGGATAATGTACCTAATTAGTCTCACGAAGTAATCGTCTCATGTGCGCAGTCTAATGTGTAAACATCAACACACGTCCATATGTGCCCGACTAAAAATCACACACATAACCAATCGGCACGCAGATATAATTCCAGAAATATCACAATATAACATGACAACGAAACTCAATTACTCACATAGCCAACAAGGACCAAGAAAATTCACCGAAATGGCAACAACGCTCAACGAGACCAATGATATCAAGGTAGTGAACTTAAGAGTATATTCCCACAACGAAACGATCGACACGATCAACAACAACACCTCGCTATAAGTCGAAGATTCATAAAACATTACACATACACGAAATGTATAACATTCACAAGATTCATTTATCATTATAACCAAGCCAGATAACTTGCCTCAATTCCGAAGACGAAAAGTAGACTTCTTCGAATGACCGAACGAACGACATCCTCAACAACACTCACTCGGGCAAGCAACCTTGAATGAAATAATTCATTCAATAATACAATTTCATAATATCGATATCGAATTCATGGAAATCGATATCCACAATTCAACACGAATAGTTCAAACTATTCTAATGGACATCGAGGTCCTAATTTATGAATCCCAACTCCTCAATTCATCTAATCAAGCTAACCTGTTCATAATATTCTTCAACATTCATGATAATCCATTTTACAAGATTTATCAAGATCAACATTCAAATAATTATCCTATTATAATAATATCATCATTATCTTATCAAGAACATTACCAATATTTATTTAAACATGATGTCTTAAACAATCATCACTTACCAATTCATCAAGAATTTTGTATTTAACCTCAGCTTTAATTTAACCATTTGGAAACCATGATATTTATCTCATAACTCGACATAATCTTTCCTTAAACAGTTATACCCTTCCAAGGTCAGTAATGGTATCAACAATCACCTCCAAACTATGTCAATCATCTAACAATCTTAACATAATTCTTCCACAATATGAGTATAACATCTAAGTATTTCTAAACATCAAGAACATAGTCAGTCTTAGATTATAATCATCATATTCTTCATCATATGTTCGTAAAAACCAATAATAAAATTGATATCTTCCAACAATCCAGCAACATATGAAGTAATCCTCAATAATATCATCATCATCTCGGAATTAATCACAAAAGAAGGCAACATACCTCTTAAAGATGAAAACAAGTGTGTTCTTGATGAAATGGATGGAAACCCAAGGTTGAATCCTCTTTCAATCACTCCCTAAACGTTAAGAATGATTAATCCCATGAATACTCAGACGTTTGAGTCTCAAAAACCACTCTAAGAGATCTCTCTCTGATAAAATGAAAGAATGGCCGAAGTGACCACAAATTTTTGTTATGCAGGTATATATTATACATTACTAGCATGTGCTAAGAGTACAATAGCACGCGCTAGCGAACCTTGGCAGAAGGCTGGGTTTTTTGACCCCATTTGCGTACGCTAATGACATAACTTAGCATGCGCTAATCACCTATATCATACGTGCGCAAACATCCGTTGGCTACACCCATACATGCGCCAAAACACTCGGGGCCACACGGTAGATTCCCTTGGACTAATCTGCATTTAGCGTGCACTAGTCCCCTCCATTAGCGCGCGGTAAACACCGGTTGACTCAGCACATGCATGCCGAAAGCTTTCGGTCGTCGGACCCACCTGTCGGCTACTACCTGGATCCTTATCTGATTAGGCCTAATGTGTACTAATGTTGAACATTAGCATATGCTACATTTGCAATCTAACATGCGTTAGCTCTCTACATAACGCGCTCTAGTTAGGCTTAACTTAGCCAAAAAATGCAACTCACCAAGTAACATCCAACATACAAAACAATACGAACATCAAACATAAATAGTTTGATTCTAAAATATCTCGATATAATAAACATTGCATAAATTCAAACATAATACAACGGTACTCGTACAATACGTATAATACAACAGTAAAAAAAAGAAAAATTATAGCCGGGTATTACATATCACTCATATGAGGAGTGTCCCCTATGGATTTTCAAGAGGTGGATTAAACAATTGAGGAACAAGTCGATTCCTTTATTGGAGATCCAGTGGACGAGGTAGGAATTGTGGAGGATATGCGGGAGACCGATGATAGCATGCGAGAGAAATATCCCGAATTATTTACCCCTTAGTTTTAGGGTGAAACTTCTTTTAAGGGGGAGAATATTTAATATGTGGGTGTAAAATTTAGTTTTTGTACTGTTGTAAAGTTGGTATCATATTATTTTCGTACATTGGATGATTATACTAGATTGTTGCTGTTCTTACCCAGTTCGTGTATTGAACGTGGTCGGAACTATTTGTGACTAGTATTGTATCACCACAAGCTAGTTATGGCCGTATAAATAGGAGTTACGGACGTAACACATTGAAGATATGGCCATATGAAGCTTAGTGTACGGCCGTATGAAGGTTAGTGTATGGCCGTATAAGTTGTTTGTGTTGTTGGTTTTTGATGTAGAATTATACGGTCGTATGTGTTGAAACATTATCGTATATGTGAAGGTTATGCCCGTATATCTGAAGATACGGGCTCGTATCTTGACTGCTGGGAGCTAATGGACGTGGTTGTATTTTTCCTTCGAACATGGAGTACGCCGTAGATGTTACGACCATATGAGATCCAGAACGCTCGTATGTGACTAATGTTATAACCGTATGGTCCTACCAGTTAGTTTCGTAAACTCTCAACGTAAGGTTGGTACGCCAATATGCATGCATATATATGACCGTATATGTGGATTATACGGCTATATGTGACTATGGATGACCTTTGAGCTGAGTGCATGGCAAAAATAGGGGTGGCAAAATATACCGAAATGCCGACATACCGTATTTATCATACCGAAAATTACCGAAAGTACCAAAAATTTCGGTATACCGAATTTTCGGTACGGTATGGTACCGTACCGAAAATTTTCGGTACGGTAACGGTATGAAACTTTTTTATTTTCGGTATTTCGGTATATACCGAAATACCAAAAAAATTGGTATTTCAATATATATATCGGTATATCGATATTTTTGGTATTTTATTTGTTCGGTATTTCAGTATATAACGGTATATCAAGATTTTTTTTGATATTTTGGTAATTCGGTATTTCGATAAGTTCGGTATATACCGATACCGAAATTTCGGTACGATATCGGTATGGACCGAAAGCCATACCGAAATTTCGATATACCGAAACTTTCGGTACGATATCGGTATGAATTTTGTTGTACCGAAACTTTCGGTACGGTATACGGCATTGGCAAAAGAGTTCGGTACGGTATGGTATACCGCCCCTAGGCAAAAAATCATAAAATAGTGTAAATCTTAAAAGATAAAGTTAATACTAGAGCTTAAATAAATATTTATATAAATATTGTACAAATAAATCCAAAAATACAAATAAATATAAAGAATATAAATAAAAATAATATCGTGACAATATAAATAAGTTTATAAAAGTTGTAATAATATTAATAAATCTAACAATACAAATAATATAAATAACTTATGAAGAAGTACAAATAAATACGAAAAAAAAATACATAAAAATTCTAAAAAAATAACAATTAATTTTAAAATTTATAAGGAAATCCTAAAAATTAGAAGTAAATGCTAACATATATAAATCATGAAAAAAATTAATATAAATCCTGTAAAATATATTTATTTTGATAGATCTAGAAACATATAAATAAAGTGAAGAAAAGATTAGAAAATTACAATAAGTTCTGCTAAATGTAATTAAGAAATATAATTGTACACTTTAAAATTAAAATATTTTATCAATAAACCCAAAAAATAAGTGTGGTTCATGCATCCTACATTATTTGACCATCATAGATAAAATTAAACCAAATAGAGGTGAACTATAAATACAAAAATCGATAAGAATAACTATTCCAAATATTAAGCACATACTCAAATTCCAAATATATATATATTGTATTTAAAACATACCTTAATTACAAGTAAATATATAAAATTACATAGAACAGAAAAATTAAATATTTATATAAATATTGTAGAAATAAATCCAAAAATACAAATAAATATAAAGAATATAAATAAAAATAATATCGTGACAATATAAATAAGTTTATAAAAGTTGTAATAATATTAATAAATCTAATAATACATAATATAAATAACTTATGAAGAAGTACAAATAAATACAAAAAAATACATAAAAATTCAAGAAAATAACAATTAATTTTAAAATTTATAAGTAAATCCTAAAAATTAGAAGTAAATGCAAACATTATATAAATCATGAAAAAATTAATATAAATCCTGTAAAATAAATTTATTTTAATAGATCTAGAAACATATAAATAAAGTGAAGAAAAGAATATAAAATTACAATAAATTCTGCTAAATGTAATTAAGAAATATAATTGTACACTTTAAAATTAAAATATTTTATCAATAAACCCAAAAAATAAGTGTGGTTCATGCATCCTATATTATTTGACCATCATAGATAAAATTAAATTAAATAGAGGTAAACTATAAATACAAAAATCGATAAGAATAACTATTCCAAATATTAAGCACACACTCAAATTCTAAATATATATATATATATTGTATTTAAAAGAACAACATACCTTGATTACAAGTAAATATAGAAAATTACATAGAACAAAAATGTTATATTCCAAAAAATACTAATGAATTTTGAAAAAATGAAAAATACTAAAGCCAAAATTTCAATCTAAGAATAAAAATTATCTTTATAAGTTATAAATAAATCTTAAAAAATATTAATTTTTAAATTGCTCATTACTTCAGATTTTTTGTTCATATTCTAATCGACATAAATATTTTTCATTTTTTTTTTTGCTTTTAACATTTATCTTTTATATTTCAGAATCTATTACATTTTTTGGGAATTCGATTGTATTTTATACTTTCTTTGCGATTTATATTTTTAATTTAGGATTAACTTTTAAATTTTAAAATTAATTTTGTATCTTTACATAATTTATTTTTCAGAATTTTTAATTTTTCATTATTCATTTATAATTTTTGGTTTCAATTTATATAGGAAAACAAAAAGAAACAACGAAATGAATGAAATTCAATATTAAGATATTTTAGCTATTATATTAAAACTTATACAATTATTAATTAAATTTTTTTGAAATCCAAAATAATTTATTCGATAACTTAGTTGGATTTCGTACTTATTTAAATGATGGATACTATATGTAGTTAACTTATTTTGGAGTTGGATTTTAATTACAACATTAATAGTTATCTAATAATATGATTATATAAGTAAGAAGAGTACTTTAGAAATTTAGATAAATTAATAATTGACGTGCAACTTTTTTAAGGGTATTATAGTAATTTTATATTTATCTGTTCTTTTCTCAAGATTATAAACATACATTGAAAAGTACAACATAATTTTGATAACAGACAACATATGAATTGTAGTATTAATGATCAACCGTCGTGATCAATTTTGACTTGCTTTAATGGATATAAGAAGACTACATATATACATGTACTACAACCCATATCTATCCCAAGAAAGACCCTAATAACAACCACTATAATTTTTAGTTGCATTTTAAAAAAACTTTTATTCGTTTTTTCAAATTGTTTGTTTCATCCCAAGAAGATGGCAATAGACAAAAATCCTCCTACGTAGAAAATTTTCAAAATACACACATAATAATTCTTTATACTAATTAGTTCAATTTAGCACATATGTCAAGTTCCATCTATGCTTTATATATGAATTAAATTTTTTTGATTGCATTTATTTTGATTTTAAAATTTTAGCTTATTGTCTTGCTAACTTTATATTATTATGCAAATACATGACACATTTCTAAGAGGTATTGCATTATGTACAACATCTCATGGATCTTACACACATAATTAAAATATGACATATGCATCTAGTATGAAATAATCGACCTTGGAAACATGATTGCATGTTTGTATTAAAGTTGGTACACTAGTAGTATTAGAACTAGCATTATCAAAACTAAAATTGTAAAACTGTTATCATTTAATAATAGCTCTAACTAGATTATCTGCACTATGTGCGCAAATAAAATTTTTAAATCAAACAATCTGTTATTTAGGGTCTAAATATCATCTACTCAATGTATAGTTTCCTATAAATTATTTTTTAAGGTATGCCCAAGTACCAACAACTAAATAATGTAATATCCGCATTTTTTCTTTTCCGGTATTTTTATTTTTCGATGTATTTTTCACTGTAGCGACCCTTGTGTATCTTTCACTGTATTTCTTCTGTCATCTATTGATCTGATGCTCGTAATTGTTTTGCGGAACTTCCGTTTTGGGGTTACCGTGGAACCATTCCATGTTATTATGCGTTTTGAGGTGTTCCGTTTGATGTTTCGTTCATATTCCGGTCTTTTGGGCCGTTTTTATTTCGTATCTAGCGCGCGTTAATTTTCTAGATAGCGCACGCTAGAGGTCCCTTAGTAGCGCACGCTACGTATGTTTCGTAGCGCGCGCTAGCAAGCTAACCCTGGGAGTGGCAGTGCTGATTCCAGCCCTCTGGACTAGCGGATCACGTACGCTACGTAGTCTAGCGCACGCTAATGTCGGGGGCTAGCGCATGCTGAGATGCCCGGTAGCGTGCGCTAGCGTGACTGTCCAGTACTGGACAGTTTGCTACTGGACTCGATCAGGTAGCGCACGCTATTGGCCGATAGCGCGCGCTACCCATACACTTTTAGCGCACGCTACGTTTGGTCGATAGTGCGCGCTAACTGGATCAGGTGTGTACTGACAGTTTGCTTCTGGACTCGGCTGATGTCCAGGTAGCGCACGCTATGGTCGATAGCGCGCGCTACCGAGAGGTTATTAGCGCACGCTACGTTTCGAGTAGCGCACGCTAACGGCGAGAAATCTGGCTACTGGACTGGGATGCTAACTGTATGGACTGGAGTTTTGTCCCGTTAGCGCACGCTAACTTTGAGGATTAGCGGGCGCTAACACTCCCTGGCTATATAAACCAGGGAGTTGACCGAGATGAACATATTTTCTCATTTCTTCCTACTCTCCGCGGCTGTGGCGATTCCGGGCGATTTTCTTCCTCCAATCATCTCAACTATCATCTTCTTTGAGTTCTTGGTATATAATAATAACATCAACACGAATCTTTCATCCTAATCCAAGGTAAATCTCTTAGAACCTGACTTTTGGATAAATTGGGGGTTTTGGGATTTTCGTCCGATTCGTCTCGTTTTGTCGGTTAATTCATGTTGAATATGATTAATCTTGTTGATATCATTGGTTTTCCTACGGATTCATGGTATACTTCGTGGTTGTTGCGTATTCGAGAGGGTTCGGTTGTGGTCCGCCCTCGTTGTTATTTTTATACGAATATACACGAATCGTAGGCGGGTTTTTGGGTGTATTCCATTTCCGTATTCGTTTAGAGTTGGTTGTGATTATGTTCTTCGAATTGTTAGGTTCGTGATTGACGGTTCCTAGCATTCATCGGTGTTTTTCCTTCCGTTCGTTGCGTCGTCAATTATTCAAGGCAAGTATTTTTGGAAACCTTTATGCTTAACGTGAAATGGTAATGTATATTGTGTGTGCTTTACTCACCCTGGGAGGGTCCGACGGGGCCTCGGGGAATCTATGACTTCACTCTGGATTCACGAGTTTGTTTCGCTAGCCAGCCTGGGAGGGTCCTTAGAGGCCTCAGATGGGATTCGTGGCTTCATCTCGGTCCTAGTCGATGCCTGTGCGTGATTTGTTTTATGAAATGGCCAGCTCGAGAGGGTCCTTAGAGGCCTCGGGTGGGATTTGTGGCTTCATCCCGGTCCTAAGCAAATTGTTTGACTGTTTGTTTCCAGAAAAGACATGTCTGGTTTTGGTTTTTGAAATGATTTGGTGCATTGTACTATGAAACATGTAAGCGAATGGTTTGCCTTGATTACTTGTACTAGCGTAATTGCTAACCCCTTTGGGGACCCATTTTGGGGAAATTCTTATTACGGATTTCAGGTTATGTTCTTCCAGACGAGCGAGCGCTGGGACAGTACGAGGATGTTGGCCAGGGTCGTTGACATGTGCATTTGGGTCTTCTTATTTCTCTTGTCTATTTCGATATCGTTGTTTCCCACATTTATAAACTTATAGATTGTACTCGCGAGTACTTAGGCCTTTCATTTCGAACTTCGTTTTGTATTAACTAAAATTGCTACATTGTTCGTTGATGTTTATTACGCCGGTTGCTCCGGGCGTATCTTTATATGTTGTATTATTTAATGTGTGTCCTCGCTAACCGATATGGTTAGTCGAGTGGTGTTTTCTTATTGTAGCCTGGTGGGTCCCATGTAGGGGTCCACGGTGCTGTAATATATACCGAATATCTCGGGGGTGTTACAGAAAATGGTATCGGAGCACTAGGTTTATGGATACCTAGGCTTGTCGGTTATTTGGGTCTAGTTGTGTTTTGTTTTGCATATTGTCACACCGCTGCCAGCATCTCAGTACTTATAGTGTTCGTAAGTTTTCTTACTCGATTCTTTGTTTTCTCATATCGTATTTTCATTTCTTGAACTGTGGTTATTCTTCCTCTTTTACTTATCATCGAGTTGTTTTTGCCATCTCTTATCACCAGCATGGACGCTGGAAGGGGCCGTGGTCGTGGTCGTGGCCGTGGACACAGCCGGGGACGTGGGGCAGCCGGTGGGGCGTCCACGTCGCATTCTTCGGGAGCCGGCAGTACCGATGACCGTCACAGTCATGCTTCTTCTCAGGAGTGCGCCGACCTTGGTATTGCGGCTGTAATGCAGCAAATGGTAAACCAAATGGCGGCTATAGCTCAGGCGGTTCAGAACCCGGATCAGGCCCATGCTAATCGGGGCGGAGCAGACCGTTGGCTCCAAGATGTCATCAAGATGCATCCTCCTCAGTTTTCGGGAGCATCAGACCCGATCGGCTGGGAGGAGTGGATCAAGGAGATATCTAAAGTCTTCATCGCCACCAAATGTCCCGAGGACCGTAAGGTCCCTATTGCCCAATTCTTTCTCACTAGGGACGCTACAGATTGGTGGGAGGCAGTTGGGCCCAAAGACCATGTTGCTTCATGGGCCGAATTTCAAGAATTGATGGAGACTGAATATTGCCCGTGGCCGGTTAGACAGGCTCGAGTCCATATTTTCTATGATGCTCAACCACGGGACATTCCCGTATCCCAAGCTATTGCCGATTTTAACAAAGAGTTAGGTTATGTGAAGACCCAGGTTGTCGAAGAGAGCGGCAAAATTTTTTATTTTTCCAGGAGGATGAAACTGTCAATTCGGGAACGGATGTTGACTGCCCAGAGTCGACAGAAGTCATATGCCGATGTCCGTCGTCGACCTTTAGAATTCGAGGTGGGAGACCACGTTTTACTGAAGGTATCGCTGACGAGAGGAGTTTTCCATTTCGGGAAAAAGGGGAAGTTGAGTCCGAGATTTATTGGACCCTTCGAGATTCTCGAGCGAGTCGGTGGGCTAGCATACCGATTGGCGTTACCCCCGGCCCTGAGTCATGTTCATAGCGTTTTTCATGTTTCCCAGCTGAGGAAATATGTCCCGGATCCTAGTCACGTCATCGATTATAGTGAGATTGATGTCGCCGAGGATATTACTTTTGAGTAGAGATGTTAAACGGGCTAGCCCTAGCGGTTCCGGGCTAGCCCTAGCGGACTTCGGGTTAAACGGTCCGGGCTAAAAAAAGCCCGGATTTAAACGGGCTAAGAAATATTGGCCCTAACCCTAACGGGTTTCGGGCTAAACGGGCTAAACGGGCTAAATATTTAAAAAATCTATTTTTTATTTATTTATAAGTAAAAAAAACAATAACAATATATTTTATATATATAGTAACAACTATACTATAATAAATATAACAAAAAATACACTTTTATGTATATATATATATACACTATATTAACAAATACAATAATAATATATATTATATATAATATTAATATATATGATATATATTATTAATATAGTGTATATATATAATATTAATATAGTGTTATATATATATATATATATATATATATATATATATATATATATATATATATATATATATATATCGAGCTTCGGGCTAAACGGTCCGGGCCAAAAAAGCCCGGATTTAAACGGGCTAGGAAATATCGGCCCTAACCCGGATTTTGGCGGGTTAAATGGGCCAGCCCTACGGGCCCGAGCCCGTTTAACATCTCTACTTTTGAGGAGCGTCCTTTGAAGATTTTGAAGCATCGTGAGAAGCGACTGAGGCATAAGATCATCCCTTTGGTCAAGGTGCAGTGGTCGAGGCATGATGTCGAGGAGGCAACTTGGGAAACCGAGGATAGCATGCATGCTAGGTACCCTGAGTTGTTTGTTTCTTAAGTTTCGGGACGAAACTTATTTTTAGAGGGGTAGAATGTAATATCCGCATTTTTTCTTTTCCGGTATTATTATTTTTCGATGTATTTCTCACTGTAGCGACCCTCGTGTATCTTTCAGTGTATTTCTTCTGTCATCTATTGATCTGATGCTCGTAATTGTTTTGCGGAACCGCCGTTTCGGGGTTGCCGTGGATCCATTCCATGTTATTATGCGTTTTGAGGTGTTCCGTTTGATGTTTCGTTCATATTCCGGTGTTTTGGGCCATTTTTATTTCGTATCTAGCGCGCGTTAATTTTTCTAGATAACGCACGCTAGAGGTCCCTTAGTAGCGCACGCTACGTCTGTTTCGTAGCGCGCGCTAGCAAGCTAACCCTGGGAGTGGCAGTGCTGATTCCAGCCCTCTGGACTAGCGGATTAGCATACGCTACGTAGTCTAGCGCACGCTAATGTCGGGGGCTAGCGCACGCTGAGATGCCCGGTAGCGTGCGCTAGCGTGATCGCCCAAGATCGACAGCTTTGCTACCGACTCGATCACCGCCAGGTAGCGTACGCTATTGGCCGATAGCGCGCGCTACCCATACACTTTTAGCGCACGCTACGTTTGGTCGATAGTGCGCGCTAACTGGATCAGGTGTGTACTGACAGTTTGCTTCTGGACTCGGCTGATGTCCAGGTAGCGCACGCTATGGTCGATAGCGAGCGCTACCGAGAGGTTATTAGCGCACGATACGTTTCGAGTAGCGCACGCTAACGGCGAGAAATCTGGCTACTGGACTGGGATGCTAACTGTATGGACTGGTTTGTCCCGTTAGCGCACGCTAACTTTGAGGATTAGCGCGCGCTAACACTCCCTGGCTATATAAACCAGTGAGTTGACCTAGATGAACGTATTTTCTCATTTCTTCCTACTCTCCGCGGCTGTGGCGATTCCGGGCGATTTTCTTCCTCCTATCATCTCAACTATCATCTTCTTTGAGTTCTTGGTATATAATAATAACATCAACACGAACCTTTCATCCTAATCCAAGGTAAATCTCTTAGAACCTGACTTTTGGATAAATTGGGGGTTTTGGGATTTTCGTCCGATTCATCTCATTTTGTCGGTTAATTCATGTTGAATATGATTAATCTTGTTGATATCATTGGTTTTCCTACGGATTCATGGTATACTTCATGGTTGTTGCGTATTCGAGAGGGTTCGGTTGTGGTCCGCCCTCGTTGTTATTTTTATACGAATATACACGAATCGTAGGCGGGTTTTTGGGTGTATTCCATTGCCGTATTCGTTTAGAGTTGGTTGTGATTATGTTCTTCGAATCGTTAGGTTCGTGATTGACGGTTCCTAGCGTTCGTCGGTGTTTTTCCTTCCGTTCATTGCGTCGTCAATTATTCAAGACAAGTATTTTTGGAAACCTTTATGGTTAACGTGAAATGGTAATGTATATTGTGTGTGCTTTGCTAACCCTGGGAGGGTCCGACGGGGCCTCGGGGGAATCTATGACTTCACTCTGTATTCACGAGTTTGTTTCGCTAGCCAGCCTGGGAGGGTCCTTAGAGGCCTCGGGTGGGATTCGTGGCTTCGTCCTGGTCCTAGGCGATGCTTGTGCGTGATTTGTTTTATGAAATGGCTAGCTCGGGAGGGTCCTTAGAGGCCTCGGGTGAGATTTGTGGCTTCGTCCCGGTCCTAGGCAAATTGTTTGACTACTTGTTTTCGGAAAAGACATGTCTGGTTTTGGGTTTTGAAATTATTTGGTGCATTGTACTATGAAACGTGTAACCGAATGATTTGCCTTGATTACTTGTACTAGTGTAATTGCTAACCCCTTTGGGGACCCATTTTGGGGAAATTCTTGTTATGGATTTCAGGTTATGTTCTTCCGGACGAGCGAGTGCTGGGACAGTACGAGGATGTTGTCCAGGGTCATTGACATGTGCATTTGGGTCTTCTTATTTCTCTTGTCTATTTCGATATGGTTGTTTCCCACATTTATAAACTTATAGATTGTACTCGCGAGTACTTAGGCCTTTCATTTCGAACTTCGTTTTGTATTAACTCAAATTGCTACATTGTCGGTTGATGTTTATTACGCCGGTTGCTCCGGACGTATCTTTATATGTTGTATTATTTAATGTGTGTCCTCGCTAACCGAGATGGTTATTCGAGTGGTGTTTTCTTGTTGTAGCCTGGTGGGTCCCATGTAGGGGTCCACGGCGCTGTAATATACACCGAATATCTCAGGGGTGTTACAAATAAACTTATGATCTATATTTAAAGATTGCTCTTAATGCTAGTTTATGTTATTTGGAAAAGTACACTGCAGTTCTAGTCATTGTTGTACACGGAATCCTCTTAATAGCAGGATTATAAGCATTTTGTGTCATATATTCCAATAAGTACTATCCACAAAATTAAAAGGTAAAGAATCTTGTGCACATAGTTTTATCATTCCTTCTATAGCAAGTAATGCATTATACTTATAAAGTTGAGATTCAGACATTACTTCTACAACAGAGGCATGTTTCTTTCTCGCTTTGGCTTTCTTGCTCCCTCTTCCTTTGACAATTGTTTCTTGCTTCTCTTCGGAAGACATCTCTTCAACATAAGATGGGTTGTTCTTCCTATACTGGTACTTGATTTGCCGCAGGACGCTTCGACTTTGATGTTTGCATCGGACTTGGTACGCCACAAAGAGTGCGCTCAAACATTGCATATATTTGGGTTAGCATGGCTTCATCAATTTCGTGATCTGCTTTTTTAGTGTTATGCAACTGTTGACGATTTGGCATACGTCGATATCTCAGTGGTCAACTTCATCTTCTCTATTGGTTGTGGTACTACCATAATAGATATTTTCATGTATCATAACATCATCTTTAGAATGGTGACTTTTAGTTTCAAATCCGGTTGGAGGTTGATGTTGAGATTCCAATTGAGACTTTAATAGAAATGCCAGATGGTTTCTTGGTTTCGCCCGAAAGAGCCATTCGTTCAAAACTGAAAAATTTGGATTTTTTAGTGGGATGTAACAATACTCCTTCTATTGTTAGAGCTCGACAAAATGATGAAATGAGAAAATTAAAGAGTAAACTAAAGCTTTGAGAAATGAGAACTTAGAGCGAGAGATAAATAGACAGATATACTAGATTGAATGAAAGATGTGAGAAACGAGAGAATTTTGGGTATTTAATGGTTTAAATTTCTATTTTTTTAAAGATAGCCACCGGACCCGTCGAGTCAGGATCGACAACGGGTCGGCAATGGACCCAATTAGTCTGGATCGTTAGATTTCAATGGCTATTTTTTCGATATATTTTTAACAAGAATGAAAACTGATAATCGAATCGGCCCATCGGATCAGATCCAACAGTCACATGTTGAAAATATCTACGTCCATGTAATACCCGTAATTTTGATTTCCGGTAATTTCTTTTTTTCGGAGAAAGTCTATTTTGACGACTCGCCATGACCGTTCTGTCATTCTGAGAATGATTAATTCTACACTTTTTGTCATCCGAGTTCGTTTCGGTGCCGTTCTGTTGAATTCCGTGTTCTTTAGCGACTTTTCCACGTATGAGTTCGACTTTGTTAGATCGCCATTAATTTTGAAAAATTCAAAAATTCTGAATCTTTGCAATATTATAAATCATCGAGTTAGCTTTCCAATGGTTCAAACGGTGAGTCAATCGGAGTCCGGACGAGGGAGTTATGGTCGAAATAGCTAAGTCACTCTCATTCCCAGTTTTTGGCCGAGCACTCTGTACCTTGTGCCGCGGCACACTGCCGAGTCACCGCGATGATTTGGCCTCGTGCCGCGGCACACTCCCGCTGGGCCGCGCACACTGTGTGGCACTCTATTTAAGGCCCTGCAGACGGGTTTTTGGCCATTTTTCTCCTTCTTCTCCTTCTCTTCCGTGGCTGAGGGTGTGCTTATCATGGAGCCATGTTGTTTAACAACAAATCCACGAAGTTCTTGAGTTTATAACATCAATCAATCATTCTATATCGTCCTTTGATCCATCGAATCAAGGTAATCTTTCTTAGAACCCTAGTTTCTTGAATTTTCGGGTTTTTGCGTTTTTGTCCGATTCGTTCCGTATTATTGATTAATTCATGATGTGTATGATTAATCTTGGTAGTATTCTTGTGTTTAACATCATTTAATCCATTGTTCTTCGTCGAATCGAAGTATATTTCTTGATTTCCTTCAAATTGACTTTTTGGGGGATTTATTCTCGATCTCGTTTTTCATCCGTTTTTGATGGATCAATTGTGGTTAAATGATGTTGTTAAACACATTCTATGGATTGTATATCCATATTTCAACTTGGAATTCCGTTTTCATGTTTTGTCGGGACGAATCGTGTTCTTGGCCGTTTTGTGGGAAATTCTTGAACTTTCGTCATTTGTTCTTTGAATTCAACGGCTTTGGGTCGTATTTTGGAATTCATTTTCGTTGTTATTGTCTTCGTTCGTAGTTCATTGTTGCGGATTGTCGTTCGGTGGAGTCGGCGGGTTCGTAGTCGGTTCGTGTCAACCTACTTCGGTCGATTCTCCGCGTTGTTCTTATTCGAGGCAAGTACCTTGCCCATACTTTTTCTTATTTTGTGGATATGATAATCGGTGATCGTCTTGGTGTGTTTGTTGGTTGTTTGAAATGAAGTTTCAAAGGATTTCGGTTTGGCCTCGTTAAAGGCTCTCATTCAAAACGCGTGTGTGTTTTGTGAACGGTGTGTTTTGGAATTGATTATGATTTGATCATTTTGAATGTTGAAGGCTTTGATGATATCCCTGTTGTTTAAAGTTATGGAATCGTGTATTCCGTATTTAATCTTGTTATTATGTTTGTGAAGAGTTTGATAATGGTGTCGGATTAGTGGCCATCTCTAGTAAGTATTCTTGATGAACTTACATTCTTAGCATATTAGTATTGCATGAGTAACGTGTGTGTGTGTATGCTCACTATGGATTAGATCCAACGGGGTCTCGGTAGGGGTCCACAGAGACGTGGATCCGCGAGCTTGCTTTTAACCACTATGGGTTAGATCCGACGGGGTCTCGGTAGGGGTCCACGGAGGGGTGGATCCACGGTTAATTGTGGTGCATTTTGCAAATTTGTTTCGATATTGGCATTTCCGAAAATGAGTGCTTTTGAACGATTTTCATGATTGCATGCATCGACTAAGTGTGTAAGAGGTAAGTTGTTCGTTTGGCTTACTTGGCTAGGATGGCACTAGAATATTTTGTTGTTTGTGTTAAATCCTTTATTTGTGGATTTTGATGTTGGGAGACGAACCTTGTGGTCGTTCTTGTGTACTGTGAGTTGATGAGATTTGGGGCTAAAATCCCAATGGTTTTGTAAAAGTCATTTTACGGACTTGGGGCTAAAATCCCAATGGTTTGGTAAAGGTCATTTTTCGAAAAGTAAACCTTTGGGGCGGTGACCCCTTTCGTATTTTGGGTTTTGAAAAGTAGGATTTGATAATCCTAAATCGTTTTCTATCCCGATGGTATTTAAAATCATTTTATAAATTATTTCCCTTGATATTTTGATCTTGAAATTTTGGGAAGTCTTTACTCAAACTCTCGCCTCGGGAAGTGTTCATCTTGTTGTATTTGAATCTTTGAGGATTCTGGATTATTATCGTTCGTGGAATGTGAATTGTATGACTCGTATTTTTGCACTTGTACTTGTACTAGCAAAACAGTGGAGTTTTGATAACCCCCGAGTATTCGGGGGTGGATGTCTATTTTTGCATTCAGGTTTTGGAGCATAACACAGGGTTGGCACGAAGGATGATGAAAGATGATCGATACTAATCACATGAGGAACCGTATATTGTTTATTGGTTCGGTTGTACTTTATTTTCCGCTGCTATATTTTTCCCGTTGTACGGGTCTGGTTGTGTTTTGACCCCTGCGTGGGCATGAGTTGTATTTGAGTTGTATGTAATTATTGACAAACCAAATCGGTCTACTGAGTCATTTTAGCCTTAAAGGCATGGTTGAGTTGTTATATATTGTTACCAGCCTGGTAGATCCCTGAGGAAAGATTTTACGGCGTGTAATATCCCTGAGCGGATTGGGGTGTTACATAAATGGTATCGGAGCTTAGGTTGAGGAAACCTAGGCTGTCAGGTCAAGTCGTGTTGTTTGAGTCTTGTTTCGTCGGATTTTATCTGACTGAGTCGTGTCGCGACGCGTCGTTTGAGTTTGTTGGTCGTGATTAGTATCGTGGGGCGATCATCATCTTCGTGCGACCTGTGGAAGTAAGTCTCCCTTCTTTGTGTTGTGCCTCGTGTGACACGAGCTATTTTTATGATTATTTGTTAAGTAATGTAATCCTTATGTGAATTTTGATTTCACGATATGTATTTAGTCGACTCTCGTATTTGATTTATACGAGGAGTGTCGTCGCTTGTGATGTCTTTTTATTGTTGTTTTTGTCCGTTGCTGATGATTTTCGAATCGATTTGCACGTTTTACAAGTTCTCTTGTGGAGGCTTTGTGCTTATATGCGTTCGACTTGTTCACTAGCCAGTGTGGGAGGGTCCTTAGAGGCCTTGAATGGGGTCAGTGGTTTTGTTCTGAATCCTAGGCGGTCTTCAACTGTGGTATTTTATCGTTTATTTCCGTTTAAAGACATGTATTGTCTTGATTTTAAACGTTTTGATGTGTGTACTAGGAGTTGTTTTAGTGGACGTCGATATGTGTGAGTTTTGGGCATTCTGGCCTATTGGATTTTTGAAAACCTTGAGTATCTTAGAAAAATAAATTTCGAGACATACTTTTCAAATGAGTTATTTTCTTGTGGTACATCCAAGGTGCCACAATATATTTCAAAAATTTTCTACTTCGAGGACCAAAATGCTTTGAGATATTTTCAATGTTTTAGAAACACTTTTATTTAGACCCGAGGGTCGAATATTCTGAAAGTTTTCACTAAGAGAAAGTGTCCTCATTTTTATCAAATGCGAAATGGTTCTCCAAAGTCTCGATAACGATGTTTCACGTTTGTACTTTTTGAAAGGTGATACTCAAGATCAACCGGTGTTCTTCTAAATTATTTTCAAAATGAGGTTTTCGTTTTTTTTAACCTATCCATTCCCGTTTGAGGGATGGGTATGTATGTATGATGTTCGCATTGTCATTTTGATGTTTGCTCCCGAGTATGATCGAATTGGCGGTGTGAGCGTTGAGTCGTTTTCCACACAATTGTTGTGTTAGCCCTCCGTGAGAGGTGGGATGTTGGTATTGAATATTGTCGCCTCGTAGTGATTTCTGCGTTGTCGCGCATGTGCGAGCTGTTAGAGCTTGGTTTGGTATGATCGTGTGCATCGGTGATGTGTCGGTTGTTTAATGTCTTGTTACCTTGCTCCCATTTTTGTGAATTTCGTGGACGAGGTCGGAGGTAATACCGTACTATTTTGACTTCTGTATTTTCTCTTTATCCAGTCCATTGATTCGCTCATGTTCGTTGACACTTTATGAACTTGTTCTGTATTTTGGTTTCATCGTCCGAACGAACTATGATCTTGTTGTGGGTCGACCTGGTTATCACTATGACTTTTTCGAGTTCGGTTCTATTCTTGTGAACCTTGTTCAGGAGTGACATCATCTGGTTCTATTAGTTCTTTTATTCGTAGTAGATCGGATTTGGAACTCTTGTGTTTTCGACTTCGTCGACTCATTTATGTTCGTTGACATTTATGAGCTTGTCCTGCCTCTTGCTTTTGTTGATCGAACGAGTGTGGTATTGTTTTGGAATAACTCGTTTGTCGTTGTGACTTTTCAATCGCTATTCCCTTTCCTGTGGATCTTATGGGAATGCATGTCTTGTAGTTCTCACCAGATCATCCTGGGAGTTGTTGTTTGAGTTTTATTATCCTTCGTGTTTCAGACATGATTGTTCGATTTTTGTTGTCTCGATCGTTTGTTTGTTCGGTTTTTGTTCTCGTTTTGTGATTGTTGAGCGTTCAGGCTCCTTCCTAATTCCTTAAGTTCGGGAAATTAGTCTCGTTTTCGATCTTCCAACCCTTGAGCAATGGAATTCCGTATTTGTTCAGCGTTTGGCTCGCGTTTTGATTGACGTACCGTTGGGTCGGTCAATCATATTGATTTTCGTTCGTTGTGTTTTGTGATTGTTCGGATAATTCACTTGACTATATTATCCGTTTGATGACGCTTGTCATTTGTTGGTTTTATTATATTCCTAACGGCGACGTTGTGTTGGTCGTCGTGGAGCGTGTTTTCACGCCGTATGTCTCTTGGCGTTTCTTGCAGCGTTTTGCCGTCGGGCGCGAGTTTTCGGTTTTTGCGTATCTCGTCGAGTTTTCCTGGCAGGGGATATTGCTTCTCCCTACTTATTTTAAGTTTCGGGACGAAACTTCTTTTAAGGAGGGTAGAATGTAATACCCGTAATTTTGATTTCCGGTAATTTCTTTTTTTCAGCGGAAGTCCATTTTGACGACTCGCTCATGACCGTTCCGTCATTCTGAGAATGATTAATTCTACACTTTTTGTCATCCGAGTTCGTTTCGGTGTCGTTCTGTTGAATTCCGTGTTCTTTAGCGACTTTTCCACGTATGAGTTCGACTTTGTTAGATCGCCATTAATTTTTGGAAAATTCAAAAATTCTGAATCTTTGCAATATTATAAATCATCGAGTTAGCTTTCCAATGGTTCAAACGGTGAGTCAATCGGAGTCCGGACGAGGGAGTTATGGTCGAAATAGCTAAGTCACTCTCATTCCCAGTTTTTGGCCGAGCACTCTGTACCTTGTGCCGCGGCACATGCCGGCAGGGCCGCGACACACCGCCTTTGCCATCGCGCAGATTTGGCCCTGTGCCGCGGCACACTCCCGCTGGGCCGCGGCACACTGTGCAGCCTATTTAAGGCCCTCCAGACGGGTTTTTGGCCATTTTTTTCCTTCTTCTCTTTCTCTTCCGCGGCTGAGGGTGTGCTTATCATGGAGCCATGTTGTTTAACAACAAATCCACGAAGTTCTTGAGTTCATAACATCAATCAATCATCCTATATCGTCCTTTGATCCAGCGAATTGTTGTGGAAAAATCCCTCACAATATGCCGCAAGTGCACGGTGTCAACAAGTAATAAAGTGATAAGTAAAGTATCGTTCCCTCGAGGACTGATTTCACTAAGTACCAAAATATAGTCAACTCACAATTTTATTTGAAGAACAATTAAATAGAGTTTATATCTAAACTAATTGCAGAAAATAAATAATAGTACTAATAATAATAATAATACTAATAAGGGGTAGGATTATGATTTTCACCTCAAACAATCGAGAATGATATTTATTCGATTCAATTCACTGTTATTCAATTGATTGTAAGCCAGGAATTCCTAAATTATTCTAAAGCCTTTCCCAAGGTCGATAGAAAATACTACGCATTATTAACTCGATATATCTCTATTCGAATTAGATAATTAATAGCTAAAACAGTTCAAGAATTCCCATAATAACAGGCTTCACAATTCGCATGAGTATATCCCTATCTCACGAAAATTATGATTCGTCTCACAAGAACTATACCTAAATTTCATCTCCTGAATCCATAAAGACATTCAAAACAAATTAACTATTGGCCAGACAATTAAAAAGCATTAAGAACAGTAAGAAGAATCCAATTCAATAGAATAACGAGTAAATCGAAATAATAATAAATACACAAACCGTCATGAAATCGGCTACAATCAAAATCCTACTCGAATAAATCTAGAAACTAAGATGCAGAAAAACCGTAGGGATCCGTAGTCTTGTCGTCGCCCACAAATCTCCTCCTTGTGTTCTTTGCCCTAGCTATCGATCCACCTCCGAATTCCTCCTAATCGATCCCCACTTTCTGCAGCCCTACCATGCTTATTTATATCAGTCCTCAGCCTCCAAAACGCGTCCGTGTGATTAGGACGAGAACCGGCTCTAAAACGGCCCAAACCCGCGCGGAGTACACCAACATCGCCACGTGTGCCGCGGCTCACTTTATCTGTGCCGCGGCTCACTTTATCTGTGCCGCGGCTCACGACACTCAGCGGGATGCCTGGGCGCTGTTTATTTCTTCTGTGCCGCGGCTCACTAAATCTGTGCCGCGGCACATAGTACAGTTTACTCGGCACTCTGCTAGTCTCCTGCGTGTGCCGCGGCTCAGCACATGAGTGCCGCAGCTCATGACCAAAAACTGCTGTTTTTGCCCGTTGTTCGTCGTTTCGGCTTCCGAACTCCGATTTCCTGCAAAACATATAAAAATAATGCATTAAAAGTTCATTTATGCTGATTTAGGCTCAAGATGGATATAAATTAATGATATAAAAGCGCATAAAAATATGCCTAACAAATACCCCCAAACTTGAGCCTTTGCTTGTCCTCTAGCAAAAACTATCAATTTTAAACTAAATGTAACGTGAATAATCATGCAAGTCCATAGTGCTCAACTTAATCAATACTACCCTGAAAATCTCAACGAATAGTACAAGTATCGTAATGGTGAGTCACATCCAGGACACTGATTCCACTAAGTAACCAATTTCAGTCCTAATCAATCGTTCATGAAGAAAATTAAGCTCAAAGATTAACAAGCGTGAATTTAACCAACCGTCAATATGAAGGGTTAGATTAAACAAGATAATTCGCCCAGTCCCACAGTCTAATGGCAAAATTTTCACGAGTTTCATCAAAAATAACCCTCGGACAGTATTCCCTTATATATATGCTCAAGAAATTGATTCGAGTTGACCACTAGGTTCAGATCTCGGGATGTTTCATCGGGACTAGGGTGGAAATTCCATTCTCATGTATTGGGAAACCGTTTGACGTAAAAGACACTCATGGGGCACATGGATGCTTCTAGTTACTAAGTTCCCCTCCACAGCGGAGAAACAACTCGAATAGCTATTCCCGCATGTCCGAATCAAGGTCGCTGTTTTACGCGAGAGTAAACAACGGGTCACGCGAATACTCCCACTTACTAGGCTCCCTATCATTGGCACATGCGAAATTTCTAAATTACTAGTCTAATCAGGGTCGTCGTTTTACGCGAGAGTAAATAACGGGTCACGTGAATACCCCCGGTTACTAGACTTCCCATCATAGAACAACTAATATCTCGACTTTTTGGAAAAACTGTCTGACACTAAACTCAAATTAAGTGCCCACACGACTTATGTTACTGGACGACTAGCTAACCGAAAAGTTTAACCAAACGTATAAACGGTGATTTGAAAACACGTATGTCTCCTTTCTTATCTGCTAAAATTTCTACAAAAACGATAAAATTTCGGACCTAATTGAATACTCAACAAAAACAGATATCGCTGACTACAACTCGACTAAACTCAACCGTTTCTTCCAAGAGAAATCAGTATCGTAACATCAGTTTTACACACGGAAGCACGAAAAATTCACGATTTTGAACAAAACCATCAACAACATGCAAGGACAATAAAGCAATCGCAATTTATAAGCAAGAAAATCAATTCCACTACACATAACATCATCAACAATAACTCATGTGGAAATAAAAGAGATAAGGAAAAGTGAAACTTATTCCAAATGTCTTCTTGAACACCAGCACATGTCTGAGTGGAAACGTCGGTCAATCCATACTTCAAATAACGCTCAGCATCACGAGGGACCCCCAAACTTAGTCTCTAGTCATGAGATAACAATAGACATTAAATCAAGAAAGACTAGAAAATGAAGAATAATAACTCATTTGGGGTTAAAATATTAGAGAGATAAGGGCCAACAAGAATACGAATCCAAAAGAAATAACAAAACAAAGAAAAAAATTGATAACTAAAAAATCAAATAAAAACAACTAACTAGAAAGCAAGTAAAAATGATGGGTTGCCTCCCATCAAGCGCTCTATTTTACGTCTTGAGCACGACGTGGCAAAAAGAGTTTAACGTGGCTTTTTTCTAGGGAGATTGCCAAATGCCCCTTTCTTGCAATCTATAAGCCTCTTATGCCATAGGGGAGGCTTTGGCTCATGCCCGGTTGCCACAAATAATGAGTAAGAATAATTATAAAGACAACCAAAAAATGATGGAAGAATATAATAATGATAAGGCATGAAAAAATAAGCAGAGTTCGAATGGGTAAATAATAAAGACTTATCACGAACAACCTCATTAGAACTCATGGTATCAGCCTCAACAGAATCAAAAGTAATAGGGTCAATCTCTCCCATTATGGATTTAAGAAGGATTATGCGCGGCACCGTTAATAAAATCTTTGGCACATAAGTGTTCTCCTTATTAGTCGAAGTTTGATGACAATCTAATGAAATTTCTTGGGAAACATCATCAATGGTAACTTCTTCTACAAAATCATCACACTTTATGTAATTATCGGGTGCTGGGGGATCGACCCTAAAACTTAACATGTCTTTCTTCTCAACCTCCCCCTCAACTTCACTACTAAATAAATGAGCTGGAAAATAACCATAGTGAATCTCAAGATCACGACGTGCACATTCTAGCTCAAAAAGGGTACTATCAGGATTTTTAAGAGTGTCTACACATTGTTCAAGCATGGTCTTTTGTTTTGGGGGAGGGGGCTGACTGATCCTATTTGGCAAATTATTAAGAGCATCAAAATTTATGAAATGCTAAGGGCCACGATACTCACAGGAAAACATAATGAAGAAAATAAAAATATAGAGACTAAAAAAAACTTCAAATTAAAATTAGAGTCGCTTGGTATTGATATTAGCAAAAAATCAGTCCCCGGCAACGGCGCCAAAAACTTGTTGTGGGAAAATCCCTCACAATATGCCGCAAGTGCACGGTGTCAACAAGTAATAAAGTGATAAGTAAAGTATCGTTTTCTCGAGGACTGATTTCACTAAGTACCAAAATATAGTCAACTCACAATTTTATTTGAAGAACAATTAAATAGAGTTTATATCTAAACTAATTGCAGAAAATAAATAATAGTACTAATAATAATAATAATAATAATAATAAGGGGTAGGATTATGATTTTCACCTCAAACAATCGGGAATGATATTTATTCGATTCAATTCACTGTTATTCAATTGATTGTAAGCCAGGAATTCCTAAATTATTCTAAAGCCTTTCCCAAGGTCGATAGAAAATACTACGCATTATTAACTCGATATATCCCTATTCGAATTAGATAATTAATAGCTAAAACAGTTCAAGAATTCCCATAATAACAGGCTTCACAATTCGCATGAGTATATCCCTATCTCACGAAAATTATGATTCATCTCACAAGAACTATACCTAAATTTCATCTCCCGAATCCATAAAGACATTCAAAACAAATTAACTGTTGGCTAGACAATTAAAAAGCATTAAGAACAGTAAGAAGAATCCAATTCAATAGAATAACGAGTAAATCAAAATAATAATAAATACTCAAACCGTCATGAAATTGGCTACAATCAAAATCCTACTCGAATAAATCTAGAAACTAAGATGCAGAAAAACCGTAGGAATCCGTAGTCTTGTCGTCGCCCACAAATCTCCTCCTTGTGTTCTTCGCCCTAGCTATCGATCCACCTCCGAATTCCTCCTAATCGATCCCCACTTTCTGCAGCCCTACCATGCTTATTTATATCAGTCCTCAGCCTCCAAAACGCGTCCGTGTGATTAGGACGAGAACCGGCTCTAAAACGGCCCAAACCCGCGTGGAGTACACCAACACCGCCACGTGTGCCGCGGCTCACGGCACTCAGCAGGATGCGTGGGCGCTGTTTATTTCTTCTGTGCCGTGGCTCACTAAATATGTGCCGCGGCACAGAGTACAGTTTACTCGGCACTCTGCTAGTCTCCTGCGTGTGTCGCGGCTCAGCACATGGGTGCATGACTCATGACCAAAAGCTACATTTTTCGCCGTTTTTAAATCGTTTCGGCTTCCGAACTCCGATTTCCTGCAAAACATATAAAAATAATGCATTAAAAGTTCATTTATGCTGATTTAGGCTCAAGATGGATATAAATTAATGATATAAAAGCGCATAAAAATATGCCTAACACGAATCAAGGTAATCTTTCTTAGAACCCTAGTTTCTTGAATTTTGGGGTTTTTACGTTTTTGTCCGATTCGTTCCGTATTATTGATTAATTCATGATGGGTATGATTAATCTTGGTAGTATTCTTATGTTTAACATCATTTAATCCATTGTTCTTCGTCGAATCGAAGTATATTTCTTGATTTCCTTCAAATTGACTTTTTGGGGGATTTGTTCTCGATCTCGTTTTTCATCCGTTTTTGATGGATCGATTGTGGTTAAATGATGTTGTTAAACACATTCTATGGATTGTATATCCATATTTCAACTTGGAATTCTGTTTTCATGTTTTGTCGGGACGAATCGTGTTCTTGGCCGTTTTGGGGGAAATCCTTGAACTTTCGTCATTTGTTCTTTGAATTCAACGACTTTGGGTCGTATTTTGGAATTCATTTTCGTTGTTATTGTCTTCGTTCGTAGTTCATTGTTGTGGATTGTCGTTCGGTGGAGTCGACGGATTCGTAGTCGGTTCGTGTCAACCTACTTCGGTCGATTCTCCGCGTTGTTCTTATTCGAGGCAAGTACCTTGCCCATACTTTTTCTTATTTTGTGAATATGATGATCAATGATCGTCTTGGTGTGTTTTTTGGTTGTTTGAAATGAAGTTTCAAAGGATTTCGGTTTGGCCTCGTTAAAGGCTCTCTTTCAAAACGCGTGTGTGTTTTGTGAACGGTGTATTTGGGAATTGATTATGATTTGATCATTTTGAATGTTGAAGGCTTTGATGATATCCCTGTTGTTTAAAGTTATGGAATCGTGTATTCCATATTTAATCTTGTTATTATGTTTTTGAAGAGTTTGATAATGGTGTCGGATTAGTGGTCATCTCTAGTAAGTATTCTTGATGAACTTACATTCTTAGCATATTAGTATTGCATGAGTAACGTGTGTGTGTGTGTATGCTCACTATGGATTAGATCCGACGGGTCTCGGTAGGGGTCCACAGAGACGTGGATCCGCGAGCTTGCTTTTAACCACTATGGGTTAGATCCGACGGGGTCTCGGTAGGGGTCCACGGAGGGGTGGATCCACGGTTAATTGTGGTGCATTTTGCAAATTTGTTTCGATATTAGCATTTCCGAAAATGAGTGCTTTTGAACGATTTTCATGATTGCATGCATCGACTAAGTGTGTAAGAGGTAAGTTGTTCGTTTGGCTTACTTTGCTAGGATGGCACTAGAATATTTTGTTGTTTGTGTTAAATCCTTTATTTGTGGATTTTGATGTTGGGAGACGAACCTTGTGGTCGTTCTTGTGTACTGTGAGTTGATGAGATTTGGGGCTAAAATCCCAAAGGTTTTGTAAAAGTCATTTTACGGACTTGAGGCTAAAATCCCAACGGTTTGGTGAAGGTCATTTTTCGAAAAGTAAACCTTTGGGGCGGTGACCCCTTTCGTATTTTGGGTTTTGAAAAGTAGGATTTGATAATCCTAAATCGTTTTCTATTAAAACTCCCGATGGTATTTCAAATCATTTTATAAATTGTTTCCCTTGATATTTTGATCTTGAAATTTTGGGAAGTCTTTACTCAAACTCTCGCCCCGGGAAGTGTTCATCTTGTTGTATTTGAATCTTTTAGGATTCCGGATTATTATCGTTCGTGGAATGTGAATTGTATGACTCGTATTTTTGCACTTGTACTTGTACTAGCAAAACTGTGGAGTTTTGCTAACCCCCGAGTATTCGGGGGTGGATGTCTATTTTTGCATTCAGGTTTTGGAGCATAACACAGGGTCGGCACTAAGGATGATGAAAGATGATCGATACTAATCACATGAGGAACCGTATATTGTTTATTGGTTCGGTTGTACTTCATTTTCTGCTGCTATATTTTTCCCGTTGTACGGGTGTGGTTGTGTTTTGACCCCTGCGTGGGCATGAGTTGTATTTGAGTTGTATGTAATTATTGACAGACCAAATCGGTCTACTGAGTCATTTTAGCCTTAAAGGCATGGTTGAGTTGTTATATGTTGTTACCAGCCTGGTAGATGCTTGAGGAAAGGTTCTACGGCGTGTAATATCCCTGAGCGGATTGGGGGTGTTACAGTCCAGACCCAGCCACGTGTACCTAGAATCCGGCTCCGATTCCAGGTCCATGTTGGACCCATGACTCAAATTTCAAGAATTATTCCGGATCACGCAGATTTGGGTTGACATGTCGGCCCAACGGTTTCAAATTGACCGGTCACGCCTGGTTAAAACATCATGGGTGGACAGATAGGTTCGACTAGTGTTGCCACCGCGCCGTGAACCGCCGGTTCTGTAACAGCCCAAAAATAGTGGCCATTACAGTGCCGTGGATCCCTCCTGGGACCCACCAGGCAATATCACAAAATACACTTAAAATCCGACAACGTGGCACCGTACCACGATATTTATCAAAACCCCGGTGTGGAGTATGAGTTATTCATATTTTTAAATACAAGCAAACATACACAGGATCCAAACACCAGTGCAGACCATATGACGATGGGCGTTACCTAACAAGTTTTAGTACATTCATCGACACAAAAATAAAACGAAAGTCACGCTTAAAACATAACCGAACAACCAAAAGACTGGGGCCCCGAAATAGCATACATCGAGAATCCTCCGTCGCCATTGTGCTCCTCCCGTGCCTTGCCCTTTCTCGCCACGAAATACAAGTATTTCGCCCCAAACCACGTGGTCACTATACATGATAATAATTCTCATGGCATTATACAATTCATATATATATTGATTTCAAAGAAATCCACCAACTACGAATATACCCCAAGGCGTATAAACAATCGATCCCAATGCCGAAACATAATCAAGTATACGAACGACCACATACTATGGCTCAAGACGGACGTCACAAGACGCCCGATCCGAAATGTGTCCGCACATGTCCACCCCGTATACGGAATCCGAATATACGTGGGACGATGTACCTAATTAGCCTCACGAACTACGTCTCGTGTGCACGATCTAAATGCGGAAAACATCCACGCATGATCATCAAGTGCCGGCTAAAAATCCTACACATAACCAATCGGCGCGCGAGATATGACTCGAGAGATGTCACGATACAACATGACAACGAAACTCAACGAATTACACTTTTACGAGGGAATCGAACAACTCACCGAAGTGTCAACAAAGCTCAAAAGAACTAACGGTAATAAGGACGGTAATTAGGGTATCATCCCCAACACCATGACAATACGATCAAGGGTATCACCATATCACGAATCATAGATTATCGTAACATTTCATACACACGAACTGCATAATAATCACAAGAATTCAACCATCACTATAACCAAGCAAGATAACTTGCCTCAATTCCGTAGACGAATAATCCTTCTTTGAATGGTCAAACGAACGGTATCCTCGTCTAACAATACTCACGTGAACAAGCAACCTTGAATGAAATATAATCCATTCAACAACACATTCGTATGATAATGGTATTATCGCATGAACAATATTCGTAAATTCACTTTGAATAAATAGATTATCCTGTTGACCATTTTAATGTTCTTATTACAAATCATCGCATGTTTATCATGTTCATTACATATTCTAATCTTGATGTCAAATTCTTGATGTCGATTTATCATCAATGTAATATCGTGAGGATATCGTTTCAAATCATCGACACTTCCAATTACGATATAAGTTGTGTTTAATTACATTCTTCATTATTTACCGACGATTTCATTCAAAACTTGATTATTATATGAAACGTAAGTTCAAGTTTTTAGTGAGTTAAGAACATTATCTTAATTTACTCCTCTAGACATACACGGATTAATGAAATGGAATTCGGCTATTCATCTACCGTATTTGTATCGTCATATTCAACACAACTCTCTTAAGAACATTATTAACCTATTAATGTAGTGATTAACACTCTTTGGTGAAATCGATAAATTCGAACGTACGGAGATTACAACTTCCTCCTATCAACATTCATTGTTTTACTTTGAAGAATTTATTAAATGCCTAGTTATACCATTGGATACTTGAGATTTTTGAAGTAATTTCATCCATCTAACAAAGATCATCTTCAAAGGTTTAACATCATCTTTCCAACAATTCCATCACAAAGGTTTTAAAGGCCAAAATCATGGTTTCATGCAACCTTTAAGGATCAATAGAATGTTCAAGACAATCTTAACATTTCTCACTTTTAATCATTAAGGACATCATCTCTAACATGTTCCTAGTGTAGAGACTAAAATCAACTTCCGATTATCATGCTATACCTCAGGTTTTATGTATATCATTATCAACACAATCATATTATGAAGTTATTTACCTCAAGAAGCAATACTAATACCTTCAAAATTTATCTTCACTTGATTTGAGTATGATTCAATTAACTTATCATGTTTACACTAATCTAAACTATCATTATGTGAAGTATTTATCTACTAACATCATCAGAAACATGGAATTGATATGAGTTAAAGAAAGACCAACCTTAAAATGAAGAACAACACCAACACTTCAAGGAATATACTTCAATCTCTAGCTTCTCCAAGTCACCAATCAAGTGTTGAGGCTCCAACACAAGTTAGAAAGGCTTAGAAACGAAGTTGGAAGGGAAGGGAATCGTTCCTTAGTCGGGAGATTGAAAAAGGTCGAGTAGGAAATGAATGGCAAGTCCTACATTTATAATCTGAACTGGACATTACGTACGTTAACGAACGTGGTTAACGTACATTATAGCCTTTACGTATGTAATCTTATGATCATTACGTACGTAACCAATTTCATCAAACTCACTGCCTAAAAACACGCAGTTCGTTACGTACGTAACCAAGCGGCTATTACGTACGTAGTGGCCGTTGACTTGGCTGTCGCGATCGACTCCCGACCAGCTACCCTTGCTCGACCCCACCCGCCGAAAGGCGGATTCTTTGAGAATCTTCCGCATTACGTGCGTTAACGTATCGGTGTTACGTCGTAAGGCGGCCTTCATAGCGTCGTTAAGAATACATGTTAACGTACGCTAAGTACTATAACGAGCATAAATGGAATTTTCGCAATATCACCCAACAACTAATATAGTATGAATGACCATGAATCCAACTTAACATAATTCGTCGGTACATGCTACACATCACAGATATGGTGCAACAATACTTAACTTAAATCATGAAATACAATATTAAAGGCGAGGGTATTACATACTCCCCCTTAAAAGGAGTTTCGTCCCCGAAACTAAGGGGTAAACGATTCGGGGTATCTCTCTCGCATGCTATCTTGATCTCCCACGTAGCTTCCTCGACTCCGTGTCTTGACCACTGAATTTTTAATAAGGGAATCGTCTTGTTCCTCAATTGTTTAATTCTCCTTTCGAGTATCTGCAGTGCTCCTCATACGAATGGTCGTCGGCTATTTCGACCTCGTCGAATTGAATAACGTGACTTGGATCGGCAACATACTTCCTTAAGCGAGATACATGGAATACGTTGTGAATCCGACTCAAAGTGGTGGTAATGCTAAGCGATAGGCTAGGTCGCCTACTCGTTCTAGGATCTCAAACGGACCAATATACCTTGGGCTCAATTTGCCTCTCTTCCGAATCGAAAAACACCTTTAGTAGGAGATACTTTGACGGTACATGGTCACCAACTTCAAACTCGAGTGGTCGTCGACGATTATACGCATATGATTTACGGCGGCTTTGGGCCGTTAATAGACGGCTCTTGATCGGGAAATCTTCTCGCGGGCCAATAACATATCGGGTTCCGTACCAATAGATTCGAGATAATTCGTCCCGGCCTGATAGGGACCTACAACGCGACCATATAGTGCCTCATAAGGTGCCATCATGATCGAGGCGTGCCATTGTTATTGTATGTGAATTCTACCAACGGCGGTTGGGCTTCCCGATCGGGCTTCAATCGAGAGCACATGCCCTCAACATATCCTCTAGAGTTTGAATTGTCCTCTCGGTGGCCGTCGGTCTGAGGATGAAAAGGCATCTTGAAGTTCAACTGTGTACCCATAGCACGATGAACCGCCTTCCGAAGTGCGACACGAACCGTCCATCCCGATCTGATACAATACTCTTAGGGGTGCCATGCGGTCTCACAATCTCTTTGATGAATAATTGGGCCAATCTCTCGGGGCCCCAAGTATCCTTGATCTCCAAGAAGTGGGCTGATTTAGTCAATCGATCCACAACCACCCAAATCGTATTCATGCCTCGGCGGCTCGTCATTAAACTAGTAATAAAGTCCATCGATATGTCTTCCCACTTCCACTCGGGAATAGGAAGCGGTCTCATCATGCCGGTGGTCGTTGATGCTCAATCTTGACCTGGCCGACAGTCGAACATTCGAAGCGAACTCGGCAACCTCCGTTTCATATTACCCCACCAATAATACGGCTTCAAATCCTTATACATTTTGTTTGATCCCGGGTGTATGGAATACGGGGTAGCATGAGCCTCCTTGAGAATAGTATTCCTCAACTCTTCGTCTGTGGTACACACACTCGATTTTTAAAGCGTAACAGTCCATCCTCGTGAACCACAAATCCGGGGCCTTCCCGATCGATTTCTCCTCGAATTACGGATAAGAATGGGTCCGACATCTGTTTCGTCTGATCGTCTCATCAATGGATGGTGAAATCTCAAGCATGCACACTGTCCCACGAATGCGTTGTATCCAGGACCTCAATCTCTGGTCTCATGAACTCTAAGCGCAACTCCCTGCAGGCGGTCAAGCGAGCTAGCATCTGCTCTGCACCGTCTTGCGGCTCAAGGCATCGGCAACCACGTTTGCCTTGCACGGATGATAAAGGATCTCGATATCATAGTCTTTGATTAGCTCTAACCACCTCCTTTGTCTCATATTCAACTCCTTCAGGTAAAAATATACTTGAGGCTCTTGTGGTCCGTAAAAATCGCGGGTAACTCCATACGAGATAGTGGCGCGATTTTAAAGCAAACACTACTGTTGCTAACTCCAAGTCATGAGTCGGGTAGTTGACCTCGTAAGGGCCTGCTATGCGGGCGCATGGCGATCACTTTCCCGTCTGCGTGTCACGCGGCCCAAGGCCTGCCTCGATGCATCATTGTATCCGCGAATCCTTCCGTCCCTCTAGGTAGTACCAAAGCAGTCTTTGAAATTAATCGACCTTTGAGTTCATCAAAACTTTGCCGACATGCTTCCGACCACAAGTACTTCTTATCTTTTCTCAACAGTTAGTCATCGGTTGAGCAATTTTGGAAAATCCTTCCACGATAAATGCAGTAATAGCTGCTAGACCCGAAAACTACGAACTTCCTTCACGTTCTTGAGGTAGCAGTCTCGGATAGCTTCCGTCTTCTGTGGGTCTACTCTTACTCCCTCTGCTGATATCACATGACCCAGAAAAATAACTTCAGACATCCAGAATTCACATTTGGAAAATTTTCCATAGAGTTGTTCTCGCCTTAACGCATCGAGAACCTGGCGGAGGTGACGCTCATGCTCCTCATGATCACGAGAGTAGACCAAGATATCGTCAATAAAAACGACTACAAAACGATCCAGATAATTAATAAAAACCCGATTCATCAATTCCATGAATACCGCAGGTGCATTAGTCAGTCCGAATGGCATGACAACGAACTCATAATGCCCATAGCGAGTGCGAAAAGCTGTCTTCGGGACGTCAGACTCTCGAATCCGCAATTGGTGGTACCCCGACCTCAAGTCGATCTTGGAAAATACAGCGGCTCCCTGGAGCTGATCCAATAGGTCATCGATGCGAGGTAAAGGATACTTGTTCTTAATTGTTACCTTGTTCAGCTCCCGGTAATCAATACACAAATGCAGCGATCCGTCCTTCTTTCCGCATTTAATAACACCGGCGCTCCCCAAGGGGATGCCTTTGGGTCGAACGTACCCTTTCTCGATTAATTCTTGAGTTGTCTTTTTAATTCCTGCATCTCGGTCGGGGCCATACGGTATGGTGCTTTCGAAAGCGGGGGCGTCCACGGCTCCAACTCAATGGTGAATTCCACCTCTCATTTGTGGGGGTATTCACGGAAGCTCGTCGAGAAATACATCTGGATAATCTCGAACTCTTTGGAATATCAATCAATTTGGTAGCCGGTCATTGTCTTAGTCATGTAACACCAATAACCAATGCATCCTGGTTTAGTAATCGCATAGCCTTCATAGCGATGACTCTTCGAGAATGATTGGGATTATCACCCGAAAAATACACTCGACGCCATCATCCGATGTGACGGTCACCATTCGCTTACGGACGCTAAGGGCGGCATCGTGACGATCCATCCGATCAATACCCAAGATTACATCATCTTTAGGTAAATCCACCACAATCAAGTCGAACAACCACTCACGGTTGTTTATGCTGTCAGACGATTACGTACTTCACGACTCCCGATAATTCTTCTACCATCGGGTAGACCAATTACATAAGGTTCACAATTGATAACACGATTCAAATGCAAACGACTCAAGCAAGAACTAGACAAAAGGAGTGTGAAGCACCGATTATCAAAAAGAACACAAGCGAGTGAGAGTGGATCTCGAGTACTGCAATCATGCGGCCGGGATCATCGGCTTTCTTCATCTCGTAAACTCTGGGTTTTGCAACCCCGGAAGGCAGTGTACCAACTTGGTTTCCACGGCCTATCCCTTTGTTCGCCCGGTAGTCAGTAAGAAGCGGATGGAGGAGCACGTTCTGAGCAGGAAGGCATCTTGGAGCAAGAGATCTTCTTGAGGCACGCCGAGTCCACCCGGCAATAGAGAGCGCGATGACCGTTCTTCCCGCAAGTGTGACAGCAACGGCCGGCCGGACACTTGGAGCTGATATGCCCCTGGTCCCCACGGTTATAACACACGGCAGTGGTGATTGCCCGAGAGTGCGTTCTGCCGGTTTGGTGCCATAGGTGGCCGCTCGGAAGGATTTGAGTACAGTGGGGTTTCTTGAATACCCCGGTTCTTTGTCTCCTTGGAGTGCAGTTCTGGATCTCTTGTTGGAAAGCGAGGTTGTCTCTTAGAAATCTCCTTCGCAGTAAGTTCATACTCAAGCCTTCTCAATAAACTCCGGTAAGGTAAATGCAGTGGTGATTGAGTAATTGCATCCTCATTCGGGGTTTAAGCCTCTTGAGGAAATATTTGATTTTATCGGCTTCGAACGGACAAGCGCGTAGCAAAAGGGAGAAGTGCTTGGAATTTTTCGCAATTGCTAACACATCTTCGTCTTAGATGGGTCGGGGTTTAATAATTCGGACGGTTTGGCTTCACGGAGGGTGCGGGATAGTAACGATCTAGCATAAGAGTCTTAAATTCCTCCCAAGTACTCGCGCCTTGGCGAGCCTCACGAAAGCCACCAAGTATGGGCACTCTTACTAAGGTAGTAGGTGCCACAAAGCAACTCGATTTTCCTCTGGGCACTCCACCATCTCGAACAATTTCTCGAAATGTTCTATCCGATGTACAATGTCGGCGAGGCTCGGATGAGCCTTCAAAAGTCGGAGGTCGCCGACGTGATATGTCGCTAATAATCCGGCTCACGATCCCGCCAGTACCGGGCGGAGGCCGTTGTCCCTGCTGTTGACCGGTAGTATTCCTTTGCATAGTTTCCATCACCGACCCATTTGGGTCATTTGGGCCATCATGCCCTGCATCACGGTGTAAGGATCGGCACGTGCATTCTCTCCGGTGTGGTGTGATTGGTCCCGAGAAGGCGAATCAGCACTGCGGAACTCTGTTCCACATTCGCGCGTCTGTTAGCTCGTGGTATCGGAATTCGGCCTCTTAGCGGCCTCGTCCCCCTCTGCCACGGCCCCTAAGGTTCCTTTCCATACAGAAAGAAACAAGTCACAAGTACAGTTTGATTTATCAATCACAATTCATGCTAATTAAATAACAACGGGAATTTCCTATCCAACAAAGCAGTTGTAAAGAGTCACTGGCACTACAAGTGTTACACACTCAATATCATATCAACATTAAGTCGAAACAATTCCAATCACATAATTAATTTAGGTTCTCTTCAATAGATGAATTTTGCCTCATGGTAGCAAGATGCCAAGATAAGTAAGGAGACCAATACATCGTCAATATCATGCCAGAAATCAAATTATGGTTCATGAGAACATACCGTATTCGACGGGTCAGGCGCTTGCACAGGTTACACGTGGCACGAAGTTTTCTTGATGCTATTTCGATCCTACAATGACTCAAAATAAAACACACGCGCGTCTCTGATACCATCTTACGTATGACCTAAAAGCATGGCCATTACGGTGCGTGGATCCCTCACAGGACCCACCAGGCAATATCACAAAATACACTTAAAATCCGACAACGTGGCACCGTACCACGATATTTATCAAAACCCCGGTGTGGAGTATGAGTTATTCATATTTTTAAATACAAGCAAACATACACAGGATCCAAACACGGTACAGACCATATGACGATGGGCAGTACCTAACAAGTTTTAGTACATTCATCCGACACAAAAATAAAACGAAAGTCACGCTTAAAACATAACCGAACAACCAAAAGACTCGGGGCCCCCCGAAATAGCATACATCAGAATCCTCCGTCGCCATTGTGCTCCTCCTGTGCCTTGCCCTTTCCTCGCCCTGAAATACAAGTATTTCGCCCCAAACCACAGGGTCAGCTATACATGATAATAATTCTCATGGCACTATACAATTCATATATATATATTGATTTCAAAGAAATCCACCGACTACTGAATATACCCCGAAGGCGTATAAACAATCAGTCCCAACTGTCGAAACATAATCAAGTATACGAACGACCACATACTATGGCTCAAGACGGACGTCACAGTACGCCCGATCCAGAAATGTGTCCGTGCACATGTCCACCCCGTATACGGAATCCAGAATATACGTGGGACGATGTACCTAATTAGCCTCACGAACTACGTCTCGTGTGCACGATCTAAATGCGGAAAACATCCACGCATGATCATCAAGTGCCCGGCTAAAAATCCTACACATAACCAATCGGCGCGCAGATATGACTCCAGAGATGTCACGATACAACATGACAACGAAACTCAACGAATTACACTTTTACGAGGGAATCGAACAACTCACCGAAGTGTCAACAAAGCTCAAAAGAACTAACGGTAATAAGGACGGTAATTAGGGTATCATCCCCAACACCATGACAATACGATCAAGGGTATCACCATATCACGAATCATAGATTATCGAACATTTCATACACACGAACGCATAATAATCACAAGAATTCAACCATCACTATAACCAAGCAAGATAACTTGCCTCAATTCCGTAGACGAATAATCCTTCTTTGAATGGTCAAGCGAGCGGTATCCTCGTCTAACAATACTCACGTGAACAAGCAACCTTGAATGAAATATAATCCATTCAACAACACATTCGTATGATAATGGTATTATCGCATGAACAATATTCGTAAATTCACTTTGAATAAATAGATTATCCTGTTGACCATTTTAATGTTCTTATTACAAATCATCGCATGTTTATCATGTTCATTACATATTCTAATCTTGATGTCAAATTCTTGATGTCCAGTTTATCATCAATGTAATATCGTGAGGATATCGTTTCAAATCATCGACACTTCCAATTACGATATAAGTTGTGTTTAATTACATTCTTCATTATTTACCGACGATTTCATTCAAAACTTGATTATTATATGAAACGTAAGTTCAAGTTTTTAGTAAGTTAAGAACATTATCTTAATTTACTCCTCTAGACATACACGGATTAATGAAATGGAATTCGGCTATTCATCTACCGTATTTGTATCGTCATATTCAACACAACTCTCTTAAGAACATTATTAACCTATTAATGTAGTGATTAACACTCTTTGGTGAAATCGATAAATTTGAACGTACGGAGATTACAACTTCCTCCTATCAACATTCATTGTTTTACTTTGAAGAATTTATTAAATGCCTAGTTATACCATTGGATACTTGAGATTTTTGAAGTAATTTCATCCATCTAACAAAGATCATCTTCAAAGGGTTAACATCATCTTTCCAACAATTCCATCACAAAGGTTTTAAAGGCCAAAATCATGGTTTCATGCAACCTTTAAGGATCAATAGAATGTTCAAGACAATCTTAACATTTCTCACTTTTAATCATTAAGGACATCATCTCTAACATGTTCCTAGTGTAGAGACTAAAATCAACTTCCGATTATCATGCTATACCTCAGGTTTTATGTATATCATTATCAACACAATCATATTATGAAGTTATTTACCTCAAGAAGCAATACTAATACCTTCAAAATTTATCTTCACTTGATTTGAGTATGATTCAATTAACTTATCATGTTTACACTAATCTAAACTATCATTATGTGAAGTATTTATCTACTAACATCATCAGAAACATGGAATTGATATGAGTTAAAGAAAGACCAACCTTAAAATGAAGAACAACACCAACACTTCAAGGAATATACTTCAATCTCTAGCTTCTCCAAGTCACCAATCAAGTGTTGAGGCTCCAACACAAGTTAGAAAGGCTTAGAAACGAAGTTGGAAGGGAAGGGAATCGTTCCTTAGTCGGGAGATTGAAAAGGTCGAGTAGGAAATGAATGGCAAGTCCTACATTTATAATCTGAACTGGACATTACGTACGTTAACGAACGTGGTTAACGTGCGTTATAGCCTTTACGTCGTAATCTTATGATCATTACGTGCGTAACCAATTTCATCAAACTCACGCCTAAAAACACGCGCGATTCGTTACGTGCGTAACCAGCGGCTATTACGTGCGTAGTGGCCGTTGACTTTGGTCGCGATCGACTCCCGACCGGCTACCCTTGCTCGACCCCACCGCCGAAAGGCGAATTCTTTGGGAATCTTCCGCATTACGTACGTTAACGTATCGGTGTTACGTACGTAAGGCGGCCTTCATAGCGTACGTTAAGAATACATGTTAACGTACGTTAAGTACTATAACGAGCATAAATGGAATTTTCGCAATATCACCCAACAACTAATATAGTATGAATGACCATGAATCCAACTTAACATAATTCGTCGGTACATGCTACACATCACAGATATGGTGCAACAATACTTAACTTAAATCATGAAATACAATATTAAAGGCGAGGGTATTACAGGTTCCGGGCCCGAACCGGCGATTCCGGTTCACCAGAAAAGGTGAACCGTAACCGGCCCGGATATTCTTCAGAAGGGCCGGTTTTCGGGCCCCAAACCGACGGTTCAGGGCCGGGCCGAAAATCGGCAGTCGAACCAGCGATTCTTCGTTTATTTATTTATTATTTATTTTTTGTATGAAATTAAATGAATTGTGTAGTTGTGTTGAAATTTCGAATGTTGAAATTATTTATGTTGTGTAATTTACCATAACTTGTAATATTGTTTATATCTTCTTTTTTCTAAATTAAATGATATGTGTTGAAATTTCTAAATTTTTTAATTTACAAGTGTTGAAATTTTAAAATTACTTAAGTTAATTTAATAAAAATATAATAACTTAAAGATAATTTGAAACTTAGAAATTCTTTATGTTGTGTTTTTTTATGTAATTTATAATAACTTGTAATATTTTTATGACTTCTTTTTATTGAAATTAAATTATTTGTTTTGAAATTTTAAAATATTGAAAATTTGAAATGCAATAGAGTAAAAATAGTTCTAAAACATTTATAATCAAAATAATGCGTAAAAATTGATATCTTTATTGATTTCTCTGATTCTATCTATTTACAAAAGAAATATTACAAGGATACAATCTTTAAAATTGAATAAGTAAACTAACTAATACTAACTAATTCACTATACTAATAAACAACTAGAGAAGAGTATAGAACAATAATGTAAAGCAAGAGTGTGTGTAGTGCTAGTGTAATTGAAATATATAGTACTATTTAGTATTTAGTAGTTACTACTTTGTAGTAATATAATGTAAAGCAAGAACAATAAAGTAAAGCAAATGTGTGTAGTGCTAGTGTAATTGAAATATATAGTATAGTAGATAGTATTTAGTATAGTAGATAGTATATAGTATAGTATATAGTATTTAGTATAGTAGGTAGTAATATATAGTATAGTATAAAGTATTTAGTACTTAGTATAGTAGATAGTATATAGTATAGTAGCTAGTATTTAGTATAGTTGATAGTATATAGTATAGTGGATAGTATTTAGTACTTAGTATAGTAGATAGTATTTAGTATAGTAGATAGTATTTAGTATTTAATATAATAGAATTATAGAGTAAGAGCAATTTAACAAGAACAATAGCACATAAAAAATGGAGGAGAATTAAAAGTAGAAGAGAAGAGAGTGTCGAATTGTTAACACAATGGGGTGGTTTTAAAGGTGGAAAAAGGGGGTATCTACAGATGGAATGAAGGGTGGAATCTGGATGTTCTGGGATGAGGAAGACGTTGAGGTTAATTTCTTAGATATTGAGGATCAAGGGATTCATGCAGTGATTAATCGTAAAGATCATGAAAAATGGCTTGTGTCCGGTATATATGCTCAGCCAAGGAAAGACGATAAACTTCGAATTTTCAGCAGTATGGAGAGAATTGCAAAGTCAAATACTTTACCTTGGCTAGATTTCAATGAGATTTGCTATACGCATGAGAAGCAAGGTGGCAAGCCAGCATCTCTGAACAGGTGCATGGAATTCAATAGATGGATTGAAGCTTGGGAATTATGGGATTTGGGCTGCCAAGGTCCTCTATTCACTTGGAGTAATAACAGACATGGGAAAGCTAACATCAAAGAGCGTTTGGACAGATCTTTGGCAAACGAAAAATGGTGCAATCTTTTCCCAGAAAGCGTGGTACTGAACTTACCCAGAACTCACTCGGACCACCACCCAATTCTTACTTGCTGTTTTGGAAAGGATAAGACGAAGAGGATGAGACCATTTAGATTCGAAGGAGCATGGCTTTTGAATAATGAGTGCAAACCTTTGATTCAAGATATCTGGAAAGCAAATGGTAGTATCATGCAAGCTATTTCCCGAGGTGATGCTACCTTGGAATAAAGAGAAGTTTGGTAGTAATATATTTCATCGTAAAAGACAAATTATGGCAAGGCTATAAGGCATCCAAAGATCTGTTGGTATAATTTACTAAAATTATATCGATAAATTCGAATTCATATAATTATACCATGAGTATAATATTTGATGATTTTCCATTATACCTGTAGATCTAAAAGTTTGTCTTGGACTCGTCCTTGTCCGTCAAATAACGACTTAAGGGATCACATGGTTTGAATCTCCCGTCTGTAGTGCAAATCAGAGAAGAACAAATTAGGAGGCAGATTCGTTAATGGCGAAAGCATTAAAAAAAAACTATATATATATATATACATATAATTAATCAGATGAGGTAAGTCCGAATGTGGGCGATGTTGAGTCCAGAAATCTGTCTCCTTAAAGCAAATTCGCCTCCACCGCAGTGTATAGCGTCTGCCTCCCAGGATAAAACAACATCTCGATGCGTTGATATATCAATCATCGCACCCTCAGCGAACTAGAATAAACCTGAACTACCACCAACGCGACCCAAAATCTGAATAGAAATTATTTCCGAAAATAAAATTTTGAATTCGGGATTTTTGGGTGAAGAAAACGGACGAAATTTTCTGTGTAAAAATAAGACCCCTCACATCTGTATTTATAAGTGAAGATGAGAGAAAGACATGTGCTGGAGGAACTCTATACCGACCGAAATTGGTATTTGGAGGAACTCTAAACCGATCAGGATTAGTATCTCAATACTTATCTAAACCGATCTGTTTAATTCGATTTTCTCCGGATCCGAAAAATTCAGAATTTATTAATTGAGGTATTTTCGGTAAAATAAAATTTTACCGAATAAAATTACAGTAAAATGATAACTTCGAGACGCCGAGACATTTCGCCCTTCGACCGAGACCGAGACCGAGCCAGACGGACGGACGGACGGACGGACGGACGGACGGACGGCGGCGGCGGCGCGCGTGTGTGTGTGTGCGCGCGAGGGGCGCCTAGTCACACATCCACACATGTCTCGCTTTTTGAACATGCCTTTGTCCACATCTCCTTATATACTCACAATTTCTCCCTTCTTTTTCCAATGTGGGATATCATCCCAAACCCATTTCTAAAGGGTTCACTTTAGAACATTATATCTCATTCATACCTCAATCATTTTGAGTGTTCTTACATGTTTTGGAAACCTCGTACGGAGTACTACGTATTCCAACTAAGTTCCGACTTTAACTCGTAGTCGATCCCACTCAAAATTTCCTCTCAAATGGGCTGCTCAAAACACCCAATTTCCTCTATTTTATCTTATATTTCCAACAATCCCCCACATGAATGAGATTGATGGTCCAGCAGCACACGTCAGACACGGAGTTTGACTTGGTGATAGTTACTACGGTTTAGGCATTGCATAGGATAGGTAGAGTATGCTCCTTGAACCTTCCCTCGAAAAGATATATTCTCCTTACTGGCTAGACAGTGTGACTAGATGCCTTTGAACTGTCCGACCGTTTGTGTAAGTGATCGTATATCCTTCACAAGTGCCCTCCCTGATTTATTCTGTTCTCATTATTGTGCCCGTTTTGGCCGTGGACACCGTCCTGGTTTTGCGGGAGTTTCTAGAGAATTGTGCCTTGCAATTCTCCTTTGAAGCGGCCCCTCTTCACTCCAACATAGGTGATTCTCGTTAAGTGTTTCGAGTAAACCCGTATTTTACTCCACCCGACTATACGTTGTCGACTTAAGAATCATTAAAAGCATAAGCTTAACCTCTCCCTACGGGTATCACTGTTTTCATCCTAGGAATGGTCGGTTCGGGGTAACCCCCACAGTGATTGTGCCCAGTTTTATGAATTGGTTGTCCCATTGAACCTAGATCTTGGGATCTCCAGTCAGCTTAGGTTGGGTATCCTCCATAAAACCATTAGCTCATGGCAATAGACCCATTCCTCTTGATAATTTATCAACAAGGTCTTTTGATAACCCTTTGGTTAGCGGATTCGCGATGTTATCTCTTGACGAATCGTAGTCAATAGTGATAACCAATGTTGATAGCAAAATGGTATTATGTCTTTGCCTCATAGGATGAGACTTACCATTATTCTTTTGCTCTGTGCCTCGTCAATCATAGATTGACTATCACAATAAATACATATTGCGGTCACAACTTTGCCCATTTTGGAATATCTTCTAGAAATTGGTATTGCATTATGCCTCTCATGCATATTTGTCTAAGGTTATGAACTCATATTCCTTTGTAAATCGAGCAATAACCATCTATATTAAAGATTTCCATACCACTGCTGCACTAGCTAGTGTGAAACATATTCACTATTTAGACATTAAATTCATAATGTCAGATATCCAATTTGCGTTACTATATCATTTTATAGTTTTTGAATATCTCATATCATGCAGCATATACACACAAGTAATCTTTATATCATTGTAATCACCAACTGATGATTAGTTTCCTGATTACTCGTGTATCCACATAGTATACTCACGATATAGATTGTGTTTAGTCTTGTACAATTCACTTAGTACATTAAACTTTTAGTTACTCTTGAAAGATCAGTTACCTTTGTGCTTGGATAGATGCACCATAGCCATTGGCATTCCAATTGATTCCGTTGATCTTTCCAAGATTCATGTCATCATAGTATGACTGACCTCATATGAGAGATTGTGAAAGACTTGAGATTTTACATCTTAAAGTCATCCCTTTAGTCTCATATATTTATCTTTTCATACTTTGTTGAATTGACCCCCTTGTCATTACTTACATCAATGACTCGATCATTCAACTTCATTCTTAAAGTGACATAGTCGTCATGTGTATTTGACATATACACACTTGAGATATTCATTGTCTTGAATCTTTTTGACATTATAAATTAGCATTTTTAACGTTTTGAAATTACGTTACCAACTATTAATCGAGACTTCAATTTCTCAAGATCAAATTACTAATTTTAGGCGTCCCCAAAATTAGCAATTTTTGACTAACTGCATTACCAAATTTGAGCGTCCCCAAATTGGTACTTTTCGGTCATTTAATCACCATATTTGAGCGTTGTCAAATTGGAAATTTTATCACATCCTTTGCAGTTATTTCTTGACATCACAGTATCAAAGATCTTATGCCACTACTTTAGTGTCAATTTAGATTCATAATACTTTCACTAAGTTGCAGACTTTCAATCGCTGCGTTAGGCACATATGCCTTTGGTTCTTCCAAGTTGGCTTTTCTCACAAACGTTATTTAGAAAGACTGCATGTATGTTCATTTGATATACTTCTACATGTATATAATAATGAACTTTCTTCTCGTTACTAGAGAATATATCTCAAAGTATATAATTTAGGCTCTCATGTTACTACAACCTCAGTTAGTAGTTTCGCCTCTTATTTATCCATGGATCCATTTAATTTTATTTTCGAATTTACGTTGGATCCTAGCGGTATCTGTTCCAGAGGAAGATCTACCGAACATTAAACAAAATTCTGCACAACACAATTATTCTTTCTCTTATATGACCATATGAAGAGTGTATATGGCATTGTAAGCTATCTTCTAGCACGCATGCCAGAAATTTCAGACGTAGTGATTTTCCAAGTTCAAGCCTTTTTACTTCAATCTTTAAAACCACTTGGTGATTCATTTCACATTGATCAATCCACGGTATCTCATAATTGATTTAGTTTTTAAATCAGTTATGCGTTTGATACACGCTTTTCCTTAACTCGATTAGTACATACTGACATATCAGACTATCAGATTTTTGCACTACGAATTTGTACGCATCATGCATCATGTGCGTATCCAGTGACGATGCAGTCGACCGTCTTGGGTCAAACCTTCACTTGCATTGGCTTAGGAACTTTTTCCTTAGCCATACACCCCCACATTTTTAATATTTCTAAAGTTGTTTTACTAAATTTCAGAACTAATAGGAAATTTCAATTATTTCCTTGCATGGTATCTTGTTTTAAATTAAGTAGTCTTCATGTGACTAATATCCTCATATTCAGTGATAGTTTGAACTGATTAACATCGTTTTTGCGTCTCCGTTAGAGTGCAATTCAACCATCTTAATTTCCGGATTAAGTTGGTTTTGTATCTCAAGCTTGTAGAGTGTAAATTTCTCTTTTTAGCTTCATCCTTACTCATTATCGAGTACACATAACAAATGTGTCACTATATTTATAGAGTAATCACATTTCTTGTTACAACCTCTCATAAGAGTAGGTTTCATCATCATTTAAAACCTCTCTGGTTTTAATATTCGATTAAAGAACTTATATGTTCTTAGCACTAAAATTCAATTATTGAATTTCTCCGAATTTTCAGCGTATAGAGCTAATATCAATATTTGCCGTGTTTGGTATCACATGGATCACCATAATATGCTCGTGTGTCACAGCCGCAGCAGACCGACACCAACACGAGAATATATAATTTTAACCGGAAGAACAAATCCAACCAAAAAATTATAATTCTCAAGCCGACCCACAACGTGTACTCACTAGGTACCATGCCCGTTAGGTTTTTAACGTCCGAGCATTCACGAGAGCTTAACATTCCAATAATTATTTATTTGCAAATAATCAAACGATAACTAAACAAGATTAATTATAAAATGATGTTCGAATAATCATTCGTGCAACCCAATATCCAATTATATGGTTGATACTTTCTTGTATCGATCAGGAGTGTACAAAAGTGATGGGCAAATCACACAATTCACCTAAGACGTGACTCTATTCCATAAATTTAAAGGTCAAATAATTGTTAACTATATAATTTAACAATTAAATTATTGACATAGCTTACGTGCCATATAGTATCATTAATCACATAAAATTCCTTTTATATCACGTGAGCCCATAAACACTTTCTAAATAATAAGTTAATTATTTAGAACAAGTGAACACACACACACACACACATATATATATATATATATGATGCAAGCAATTTGAATTTTCTTGTAAAAATGCATGGCTCACTTGCCAAAATCATATAAAGATAATAATGAGAACAACCTCCAGATTAATACTACAACTTGCAAATCAAGTTAAAATTTGCAAACCATCCAATTAATTAATCAAATTCTCAAAATTGAACCCAAAACCAAAATTTGTTTCCCCCATAGATATAGCTTTCTATTTATTCTTCAACGAGAAAGGGAGAGCTCTTATTTTATTATTATTATTTGCATGGCAGCTAATCTCCAGAGCTTGGGAAAGCGTTTCGTCGGGCAGATCCGTTCTCGTGATTCCACGAGTATCATTCCTTCACTATCTCTCGGATTTGCGGAGAGGAGATTCAAAAATAATTTTCAAAAATAATTTGAAATAATAAAGCGACCTTCAAGAGTTTGAGCAGATCGAAACATGTTTAATTTCGGATAAACCAATTTTCCATAGATGGAAAATAAAGCACGAATCGATATTTATGAATTCGAAATTTATGCAACGAAGTAATAATTTGCTTTAAGATTGTTGGTATAATTTACTAAAATTATATCGATAAATTCGAATTCATATAATTATACCATGAAGTATAATATTTGATGATTTTCCATTATACCTGTAGATCCAAAAGTTTATCTTGGACTCGTCCTTGTCCGTCAAATAACGACTTAAGGGATCACATGGTTTGAATCTCCCGTCTGTACTGCAAATCAGAGAAGAACAAATTAGGAGGCAGATTCGTTAATGACGAAAGCCTTAAAAAAACTATATATATATATATATATGTATATATATATATAATTAATCAGATGAGGTAAGTCCGAATGTGGGCGATGTTGAGTCAAGAAATATGTCTCCTTAAAGCAAATTCGCCTCCACCGCAGTGTATAGCGTCTGTCTCCCAGGATAAAACAACATCTCGATGCGTTGATATATCGATCATCGCACCCTCAGCGAACTAGAATAAACCTAAACTACCACCGACGCGACCCAAAATCTGAATAGAAATTATTTCCGAAAATAAAATTTTGAAGTCGGGATTTTTGGGTGAAGAAAACGGACGAAATTTTCTGTGTAAAAATAAGACCACTCACATCTGTATTTATAAGTGAAGATGAGAGAGAGACATGTGCTGGAGGAACTCTATACCGACCGAAATTGGTATCTGGAGGAACTCTAAACCGATCAGGATTAGTATCTCAATACTTATCTGAACTGATCTGTTTAATTCGATTTTATCCGGATCCGAAAAATTCAGAATTTATTAATTGAGGTATTTTCGGTAAAATAAAATTTTACCGAATAAAATTGGAGTAAAAAGACAATTTCGAGACGCCGAGACATTTTGCCCAAGTTGACCGAGACCCAGACGGACGGCGGCGGCGCGCGTGTGTGTGCGCGAGGGGCGCCTAGTCACACATCCACACATGTCTCATTTTTTGAACATGACTTTGTCCACATCTCCTTATATACTCACAATTTCTCCCTTTTTTTTCCAATGTGGGATAGCATCCCAAACCCATTTCTAAAGGGTTCACTTTGGAACATTATATCTCATTCATACATCAATCATTTTGAGTGTTCTTACATGTTTTGGAAATGCAAATGCAGTCTACGTATTCCAACTAAGTTCCGACTTTAACTCGTAGTCGATCCCACTCAAAATTTCCTCTCAAATGGGCTGCTCAAAACACCCAATTTCCTCTATTTTATCTTATATTTCCAACAAGATCTCTTACAATAAAGTCGAGCGAGTTTCTAGAGAATTTGGAGGGACAGCTAATCTTAGAATACAACAATGTTCTCAAACAAGAAGAGTGCCTCTGGTATCAAAAATCGAGAGACGACGTAGGAACAAAATTTTGGCACTCAAAATTGATGGCGCTTGGTCACATCACAGGGACACGCTGCAAGAACACGGACGATTGTACTTCCACTCCATATTTCAACCGGCTGAATTTCATGAGCAATCTAGAGTAAGTAACCCAGCTCACTTTCCCACCTCTCGATTTCAGGCTGTGTTAACTTTAGAGCAGACCCAAGAAATTGAAACCCAGGTGGATATGACAGAATTAACGAAAGTAGTTTGGGCTTGTGGACCTTCCAAAGCGCCTGGGCCAAACGGACTTCAAGCTTTATTTTACCAACAATCTTGGGATATCGTGGGAGAGTCTACGTTACGGTATGTTCAGCAGGCTTTTGTAGAAAAACGCTTTGACCCAAGGGTTTGTGAAGCATTCTTGTGCCTTATTCCGAAAGTTAATAACCCTTCACTGATCTCTCAATTCCGGCCAATCTCTCTTTGTAATGTCTTGTATAAGTTCATTACGAAATGTATTACGTTGAGATTGGAAGACTTGATGCCGGAGTTAATATCTCATTGTCAATCTAGGTTTATTCGTGGAAGAAGTACCCAGGATAATATATTTGCAATGCAAGAAATCCTTCATTCTCTACGTACCAAAAAGAAAAATAAGGTGGGTTGTATGGTAATGAAGCTCGACTTGGAAAAAGCTTATGATAAAGTGAGTTGGGAATTTCTTGAGAATACTTTGCATGCCTTCAAGTTCCCTACTGGTTTGATCGAGCTAATAATGTTTTGTGTCCGGGGAGCATCTACCGGTATACTTTGGAATGGAGAACCTTTGGAACCATTTCAACATGGTTGTGGATTGAGGCAAGGAGACCCATTGTCTCCGTACCTGTTTGTCTTATGCATTGAGAGATTCTCTTACTTGATAAATGAGATGGTGGAGGAAAAAAAGTGGCAGCCACTTGTTCCTTGTAGAAATGGGCCGAAATTTTCGCATTTATTTTTTGCGGATGATCTTATCTTAATGGGAAAGGCCACGGTTTCAACTGCACGTACAATAAAGAAGGCCCTGGATCGATTTTGTGGGGTTTCAGGGCTGAATCTTAACTTGTCGAAATGCAAAGTGTATTTCTCTAAGCAGGGAGGAGCTAGTACGAAGAGAATCATTTCAGATATTATGGGATTTCAACAAACACCCAACTTGGGAAAGTATCTTGGCATCCGATTGAACCATGGCAGGGCTTCAAGGGAAATGTATAGCAAAGTTTTTGACAGGATCAATGCTCGTTTTGCTGGATGGAAAAAGAAATTTCTGTCAATTGCAGGGAGGGCAACGTTAATTCAAGCGGTCACCTCTGTTGTTCCAATACACGAAATGCAATCCAACTGGTTACCTGAAAATGTTTGTAAGGAGTTGGATCGACTGAATCGAAACTTTTTGTGGTCTAACGATCATACGAAGAAAAGAGTACATTTGGTGGGATGGCAAAGAGTTAATCAAGCTAAAGCAAATGGAGGACTTGGATTACGTGATACCAGAACCAACAATGAAGCGATGTTGGCTAAAATTGTTTGGAAGATCCTAAAGAATGAAGATATTGCCTGGATGAGTCTGATTCAATAGAAATATCTAAAAAAATGCAGTGTGCTGGAGTGTTCGTGTAAACCGGGAGATAGTCTTGCTTAGAAAGGAATAATCCGATGCTCAACTCTTAAAGAATAATTTTCGATGGAGAATAGGTAATGGGATGCGAGTGTCACTTTGGTACGATCAATGGTTTGGAAGACCTGAAATTATGCAATATAATCCCAAGTATAACGCAGCAGATAGGAATCTGAAATTATGTGATGTGCGGAATATTGACGGTTCTTGGAACCTAGATGTTATTCAAACTCAGCTGCCTATAGAGTTGGTTAACAAGATACTGCAATCTCATTTGCCTCTTAGCTCTGAAGAGGATGTGGTCATTTGGAAAGAAACAGCAAATGGATCATTTTCATGCCAATCAGCCTATAAGACACTTTTTAAACAATATTCCCCCTTTGTCAATATTGGTACTAATTGGAACTGGCTATGGTCCGGTAAGTTAAATAATAAGCTTAAGCATTTCCTATTATCTCATCTCCTATAAAAATGCAAGTCATTCTTATTCCTTCTGCACATCCAAAAAAAATCTTATTTCTTGGTAGAGAAAATAATTAAAATCGAATATCTAACCTTCGGATTGTTAACGCCTAGCACTCAGAGGACTATTCGAAAATTAATTGGAGATTAATCGGACTAGACGAATTTATTTTTTTATTATTGTTTCAATGATTTGTATATATAAAAAATTATATATGTATAAAATAATTAAAAATAATTAAAATTTAACTATTTAAACAGATATATAATCAATTATATATTAAATTTAAAATATTGATATAGATATAAGGGAGTCCATAATATCTCAATTTAGAAATTTATAGTGCTATTAAAACAAAACAACAACAAAAAAAAAGTTTAACCGCTTAGGTATCCGCCTAGTCGCCACGTAGCTAAGAAATTTGAAACATTGATATATTATAAAGTAGCCCATAATATCCATAGTATCTTAACTTGCCTTCATAGGCCCCCGCCCAGCCAGCGTAGACGATTGATTAATCACCCAAACGACCCGTACAAACGCCTACGCCATAATCGTATATATATATATATATATATATATAGTATTGTAATAATATAAGGACATCTTTCGTCGCCCGCTTCCTGCTTCCCGTGTCTCCTTCACCTTCTTCTCCCCTTCTTCTTCTCCCGTAACCTCTCTGCTTCGACAATGCGGATGCCAGCGGTTCACGTTTTTTAAATAATCGCAAAAGGAAGAGGCAAAATAGTAAAAAAGGAAAACATAAAAGGAATAATCGAAGGGAAATCATTTTCGATTGAAGGATATGGAGAATTCAACGAACTCGTCGCTCGATAGCTCGTGTGAAACCCTTACGCTTGTTTCTTTTGTGAGTATTCTTCTGCTTCTTCGATGAAACCCTAATTTTATGTGTTCGTGTGTTGGGTTTGGTTTGTGAATTTCAGTTGTGTTATTTGCTTGTTCCTTTTCTTGTTTCTTTCGGATACAAACGCACTTCTTGGCCTCGTTTATTTTGTGGGTCTTGAAGAGTGCTTTCCATACAATTTAATCGTTGACAGTGCCTGACTTCATGGATTGTTAGCTTCTTTAATTAGACAAATCCGTTTGTTTCTCCGTGTCAGAAAAAAGTTTTTCAGTTGTAAATATATTATGTTTGATTTTAGGTGATGATTTGCTCTCGGACTCTTTTCCCTACAAGGAAATTGAGAATGGAGTTCTGTGGGAAGTTGAAGGAAAGGTTAGTATTTTTCTCTCTCACAATATGTTGCTGCAATTTTTTTTCAAGTATTTTTCAAGGGATTGGATCCTCACATTACATCTTATTCACGAGTATTGATATTGAGTTTTCGTTGTGGATCACAGTGGGTGGTTAAAGGAGCAGTTGGGGTAGACATCGGTGCAGACCCTTCTGCTGACGGCGGTGAAGATGATGAAGGTGTGGATGACGGAGCCACTAAAGTGGTGGACATTGTGGATACATTCAGGCTCCAGGTTCGTATTTCGTATCCCTATCCCTAAATTTGCCATCCACTTGTGTGAATTTGGTGTTTTGGATTTATTTTCATCTGATTTTGGCATTTTTACTGGAATAACCGCCATTTGACAAGAAGCAATTTGTTGCGTAAATGAAGAAGTACATCAAGTTGTTAACACCCAAGCTTGCTGCGGAAGATGAAGAGAAGTGCATGATGTTCAAGAAGCACATCGAGGGTGCCACCAAGTTTTTGATTTCTAAGATTGCTGACCTTCAATTGTAAGAACTCGTTTTCCCCTTCTTCTTGTATATGTAGTATTGTTACCCAAAATATTATTCGGAATGGTTTGCTGGATATGGCTACGGGTGAGTAAAAAACAAAATGCGAGAGCACGTACGAGTAGTGTAAATAACACAAGAATTGTCGGATTTGTTAGGCCCAGGCTTGAATGCTCTCGCGAGATATTATTAATAAGAATTTCGTTTGGGAGTACAGATATTAATGTAAGAGTACAATTACAATGAGTGTAAAGACCCTAGTTATCTAGCTCTTGAGTGCTGATGATTGCCGGAAGAACCAGAGGTGATTCTTTCTGAGTTCTTGAAGTGTAGGGAGTTCTCGTCACTGCCGACCGTCTTTCGGTTAAGAGGTTCCGAGAGAGAGAGAGAGAGAGAGAGAGAGATCCCAGAGAAGCCGAGAGATATATCAGAAGCCAGCCCCTCTTCCAAGTTCTGGAAGTCTTCTATTTATAGGAGAGGGGTTAGTTGGGGGGTTTTGATCCCAACGGGCGATCGCCTTTCCTGCATTAATTTAAACGGGCGATCGTCTCAGCACGTGGGTCTGTTCCCTTAAATTCCGCAGCTGCTGCTGACTAGAGGTGGCATTTCGGAACCGAAAATCGAAAACCGAACCGAAAAAACCCGAAAAAAGAACCGAAAAACCGAAACCGAAGAAGACCGAACCGAAAAACAAAAAAATAGAACCGAACCAAACTAATTTGGTTCGGTTCTCGGTTCGGGGTCGGGCGGAACCGAACCGAACCGAAATGGACCGAAGTTAAATTTCAACATACTAAAATGACCTTGTTTTTATGATTTTGGTGTGTTTTGAATTTTAGTATAATTCGTTTTCCTTTTGTAAGACCTCATGGGTCCAAGAAGGACCGATACATGAATTTGTGATTCAATTAATTTAGGTTGAGATAGTGAGCTACTGTGATTTATGATTGTTATATATTTTGAGATATTTGGAAATTGTCATGCAACTCTAGCTTTTATCTTGAACATATATATAACTCTTGTTGGCTTGTTGTTATATATAACTTAATCTATTGCATATAATATTTGAATTTATATTGTGAAGAACCGAAAAAACATCAAACCAAATCGAAACCGAACCGAATATTTATAAAATCGAACTTAACCGAACCGAACTTCAAAAAGAACCGAACCAAACCGAAACCGAATATTTGGTTCGACTCTCGGTTTCGGTCAAAAATCGAACCGAATGGAACCGAGTCCACCCCTACTGCTGACAGCCAGATGTACGGACCAATGAGAAGACAACACGCGTCTCATGTCGCTGTCTTGGGAGGTCCCACCTTGGACCCTTTCGGCAGGTCTGTCGGTAGGTGAGGCTGTTCTTTTCGTCTACAATTGGTGGTGGGCTGGAGTCAAAAAGCCTTTCCTTGTGGCGCCTTTTGCGGATCTGCACGTGGGCCTTCATCCCGAGATTCGCTCTCCGTAGACTTTGACGGATGCTTGGCTTTACACATGGCATAAGATGGTCGTCTTGGTCGGGCACTGGAGTCGACCGCTAGGTGCCAAGAGACGATCGCCTTTGGACATCGATTGCTCGAGCTAGGTGCCAAGAGACGATCGCCCTGGACGTCGATCGCTTGACACTTGACCTTGATCGGGAACCCTTGTTTGACAAGTCTGCCTTGCTTCATATGATGCTGGCTTGGTCGCTCGGCCCTTGGGACGATCGCCGTTGAGGCGCATTAATCGCCGCACAACAATTGCCCCCCAGCTCGCTCCGATGTTGAAGACATGGGGTGAGGTGGTTCTACTGGCGATCGTTTGAAATAATGATGAGCGACTCATCGAGTGGACTTTGATTTGGAAATTGGACGACCTACTCGGTTGCTCTGGTTTAGTTCTTGCGATCTTCAATTTTGCAGATTCCTCGAGGAAGGCTGACCATCTCGGCCTAGAGGAACCGTGCACGGTCGCGGAGTTCGATGGAACCGACCTCCGTGACCATGTCTTGTGCGTGAGCGACATTCCACCTGTAGGTTTGTCTCGCGACTCACTTTATTGTGAGGGTCCTCCGGTGGCTACGTTTTGCCTCGCAATGTAGCGATGGAGCAGACGATCTCAGCCTGGAGGAGTCCTTGCACGGGGCGCCGTCGGATTAATCGACTTTGCGACCGTGGCTTGTTAGCACTTTTCTGCCTGGGACCGACATGTTAGATGATGGACCTTTGAGGGCATACGTTGTGACGGGGGAAGGGACGCGTCGCATTGTCCGGATCCACCATGTTAGATGATGGACCTTTGAGGGCGCGTCCACAGATTTGCTTTAGAGGGTCCTTCGGCTACGCCTGCCTCGTATTTAAACGAAGGGCGAGCGATCTCTGCCCAAAGGAACCTTGCATGGACGGGCTGTCGGTTCCATCGACCTCCAGAACCATGGCTATACTTTTCTACCTCGGATCGTCATGTTAGATGGCGGTCCTCGACGGTATACGTTATGCTGGGGGAGGAGATCGCTTGCCTAGGTCCATCATGTTAGATGATGAACTTTAGAGGGCGAGCGAGTCATCCTCTTTTTGGAGACGTTGCTCAGGCAGTAGCTTTTGTTTTGACATGGTGGAAACTGGGGAAAGACCTCCGAAGTTTCTACCACTTTATTGGAGCATACAGATCCGACCGCCGAGGTTGATTGGGGGGATTTATTCGTACGAATCCTCTGGCTCGTCGCGTTTGATTCTGGCGATCAAATTGGGAGATTGACGGTCGTCGCTCTATCGCCGATCACGGCCCTTGGTCCTTTCTGCCCGGGGCTCCAACTAAGTCACTAAACCGTACAGCTTGCCCTCCTCGAACAATCTCCAGAGTTGTCTGAGGAGGTCGTGGCACTGGTTGGTGTTGTGGCCGGGACTCTTGTGGTAAGCACAAAATTTATCGCGGTCCAGATGACCGTTGTCCCTTATCGCTTTTGGCTTGCTTAGCCTTTCGTGCCCCTTGATGGCATAATAAATGTGGGCCGGAGATCGATTGAGGTTGCAGAGGAGATGGGCTTTCATATTCTCAAAGGCCTTGGAATCACCGGGTGACTTAGCGACCGCCTTTTCGGGCCGGGCGATCGCCTTCTTTGCCCCCTCGCCTAGGCGAAAGGTGAGCATCCTATGCCTGGCCATAAAGTCTGCGGCCTTGGCGCGGAAGATCGCGTAGGTTGGGGGGATGTCCTTCGTAAGGTGCCTGAATATGGGCGAAAGACCATCGAATCCCCCTAGGACCGAATAGAGGGCGATCTCGTCGCTTACGGGCTCGCCGTTGAGGATTATTTTCTCCACCCGATCGATGTAATTTTCGTCGGACTCGTCTTCCCCCTGTCTGATCTTCATCATGCGGTGGGTCCTTCGTGCCGAGCGACATTGGCGGCGAAGTACGACGTGAAGTCGCTCTCCAGTTTTTTGAAGGAAATTGATTGAGCGCGGTGGCAATGAGATGTACCACCTATGGGCAAGATTGCTCAATGTCAACGGGAACATTCGGAATTTTGTCGCGTCTGATGCACCACATCTGGTCATGTAGATCCGGAACTTGCTTAAATGAGTCTCGGGGTCCGATCTCCCCTCATACATAGGTGTTTGAGGAGGAGCGATCTTTGGTTGCATGGAGGCAAGCTCGATCTGGACCACGAGCGGATCACTTGGTTCGGCGACCTTTCTCTTGGCTCCAGCCCTAGTTTCTAGGAGCGCTTTTGTAACACCCCCAAGACATTCAGGGCATATTACAGCGCCGTGGACCCCACACTGTGGAATCCACCAGGCTAACGTACCAAACATGACATACGACAACGACAAACCATCATAAACAAAACGACAAGCTAAATAAAAGACTATAACCGACAAATAAAATTCTGTCATCAAATCCATTTCCCAAACGGGGACACAACAGTAACAAGTTTAAATAAGAAGTACTCGAGTACTTAAACCAATTTTATAATACATAATCCCAAAATCAGACATCAATAATAACCGACGGACATAACACCGAAAATCGATTACTGGACAATATCATGCTTGCCCATCATCCTCATACAGCCCGAGTGCTCGCTTATCCCCACGATCGCACACGAAATACAAAAGTATTTCCCCATTTAAGGGTTAGCGACAACTACTAGTGCAAGTACAATCCATTTGAACTACATTCTAATCGGATGAATATATTCTACAAAAAGTCATTTTACAAAACATTTTATATTCCGGAATATTTACGATGCACAAGCACAAAACACATTTTCTCCAACCAAAACAATTCAAAGTTAACCTTGGTACGTGACTCACGGCCACCGTACCCCGCAGAGCCCCGTCGGACATCCCTGGGTGGCTAACCACAGTTCACGATACGCACACTCACGGCAATACGTATCCCTAGAGGCCCCGTCAGACCGTCCCTAGGTGAACATACACATAACCATCCACAACAACCACGATACAGCTATAATTCAAATACTAGAACATGTAAACAAATGTAAAGTACTTGCCTTTGAGACATTCTTGAAGAAATGGAGTTGAAGCACGACTACGAACGATCCGGATGGAAAACGACGGTTCCTAAACGAAGGACCAATACAGTTCAGTCCCCACGGACAACAATACTCTAATGGAATACACCCATAACCCCGATTACATGATACCACAATGAACGATCAATCGATACGGGCGAGGGTTTACACAAAATCTCCCCGTATCGATAATTCGCGGATTAAAATCAGGGAAGTTGGATTAAGAATCACTCAATAATCACAACCGGTAAAGAATATCGTAATATAGATGAACAATTCGGAACTAAACCCTAAAATCCCGAAAATCCCCCAAATTCGTCAAAATTAGGGTTCCTGAGGAATTACCTTTAATTCGGCTGATGAAAGGTGATTACGCTGATTATGATATGATGGCTCGATTCTACCGTGATGGAATTTGTAGAGAACTCCGAATAGAACTGGTGGAAATCGTCTCTGAGGTCGCACGTCGAAGAAACGAAGAGAAAAGAAATAAACTGCTGCTTAAATCGTCCGTGACTTATATTCGGTGGAGTTAGCGCACGCTAACCGTCATATGTAGCGCTAACGGGGCCTTGACAGTCGGTGGCTCGCCACCCTTCGTTAGCGTACGCTAACAATAGGCGTTAGCGTACGCTAACCGCATACTCGGTAGCGCACGCATGAGCGAGGGGTAGCGTGCGCTATCTACACGCAGTCAAAGATCAAGCTAATGTCACATCGCTGATGAGTCATCGAGGGTATAAAACATGAAACGCATGACGAGACCAGAATCCAGGAACATAGACGCGAAGCATACAAGAAAACGGAGCTAAGCGCTGAAAGAAAATACAATTCCGACCACTGGAGGGTCCGTAATACGACAACGAAACTAAGATTCCCTAAACTATTAGGAAATTACAAAAATGGCCCAAGTGCCCGAAAATCACGAAACGACGTCGGATTTACAAACCGAAAGTCTCCACATGACCAACTCAACCATACGAACTCGTACAAACCAAGAAACAACGAAAACGAATGAGTTTTACAAGAATCGAACGTTCATACGGCAAAGCATGCCATAAAACGAAATTACGTGAAAACATCATCAAAACTCATCTAAATGGAAAAACTCCAAGAACAAAGTAGATTTAAAATGTCGAAACGGTTACAAGCGAGTCGATAAAAATAGACATACACCAAAAATGGAAACTGCTAAAAATGGAAAAATTACGGATATTACATTCTCCCCCTCTAAAATAAAGTTTCGTCCCGAAACTTAAGAATCAAAAAGCTCGGGGTATCTCGAACGCATATCCTCCTCTAGCTCCCACGTCGCTTCTTCTACTCCGTGCCTCGACCATTGCACCTTAACCAAAGGAATGGTTTTGTGCCTTAACTGCTTGTCACGACGCTCCAAAATTCTGACGGGCCTCTCTTCAAACGTAATATCCTTCTCGATCTCCATGTCCCCAAAGTCAATAATGTGGGACGGGTCCGGAACGTACTTCCTCAACTGGGAAACGTAAAATACGCTATGAACATGACTCAGCGACGGAGGTAACGCCAAACGGTACGCTAACTCACCGACTCTCTCTAATACCTCGAAAGGTCCAATATATCTCGGGTTGAGTTTCCCCTTCTTCCCAAAACGGAAAACTCCTTTCGTCGGAGACACTCTCAACAGAACATGATCTCCCACTTCAAACTCCAAGGGTCTACGCCTAACATCCGCATAAGACTTTTGTCGACTCTGAGCAGCCAACATCCTCTTTCTAATCAATTCAACTTTCTCCCTCGTCTCTAATACAAGGTTCGGCTCGGTGCCAACCAGATCGGACGGCTCATCCCAACATATCGGTGATCGGCAACGTCGGCCATAAAGTGCCTCATACGGTGCCATCTTAATCGACGCGTGCCAGCTATTATTATAAGTAAACTCAATTAAAGCCAAATGATCCTCCCAGTCACTACTCCAATCTAACGCACACGCACGCAACAAATCCTCGAACGTCTGGATGGTACGTTCGGACTGCCCATCGGTTTGGGGATGGAACGAAGTGCTCAAACGCAACTGTGTCCCCAATGCCTTATGTACCGCCTGCCAAAAATGCGATACAAATCGGCCATCTCTGTCTGAAATAATGGTCCTCGGCGTACCATGAAGCCTCACTATCTGAGCGATAAAAATACGAGCCAACTTTTCTGGACCCCAAGTATCCTTGATGCCCAGAAAATGTGCCGACTTAGTTAGTCGGTCTATAATCACCCACACCATATTCATACCAGTCTTCGTCCTCGGCAAACTCGTGACAAAATCCATAGAGATGTCCTCCCACTTCCATTCCGGAACGGGAAGTGGTTTCAAAAATCCGGTATTTGATGCTCAATCTTGACTTGCTGACAAGTCAAACACTTAGCCACAAATTGAACTACCTCCTTCTTCATATCGTTCCACCAGAAATTTTTCCTCAGATCTTTATACATTTTACTCGAGCCCGGATGGACTGAGTAAGGTGATGCATGAGCCTCTCGCCTGATACTCTGTCTCAATTCCGAGTCGTTCGGAACGCACAACCGACCTCGGAATCTCAACACTCCGTCCTCATGAATAACAAATCCTGGGGCTTTCCCCTTCCCTACACTCTCTCGAAGCTGAATAAACATCGGGTCCCCTAACTGTCCCGACTTAATGTCCTCTACCAGAGATGAAGAAATCTCAAGAGTACGCAACTGCCCGGAACTCTCTTGCAGTACAATCTCAATGCTCAACCTCATAAACTCTCGCTGAAGTCCCGACTGGGCCGTAAGCAACTCAAGTGCTCGAAGCGATACCGATTTCCGGCTCAAGGCATCTGCTACCATATTAGCCTTGCCCGGATGATAAAGGATCTCGAGATCGTAATCCTTAATCAATTCCAACCACCTCCTCTGCCTCATATTAAGCTCTTTCTGGGTGAAAATGTACTTTAGGCTCTTGTGATCGGTGAAAATCTGACACGACGAGCCATACAAGTAATGACGCCAAATCTTCAACGCAAAAACAACTGCGGCCAACTCAAGATCGTGCGTAGGGTAATTCAATTCATACGGTTTCAACTGACGGGAAGCATAGGCAATCGTCCTCCCGTGCTGCATAAGTACGCATCCGAGCCCTTGGCCCGAAGCATCACTATAAACGGAGAAACCATCATTACCACTCGGTAAAGCCAAAATGGGAGCGGTCGTCAACCGCGTATTCAACTCCTCAAAACTCTTCTGCCTCTCCTCGGTCCACACAAACTTCTCTGACTTCTGTAACAACTGAGTCAGCGGTCGAGCGAGCTTAGAGAACCCCTCGACGAATCTGCAGTAATACCCGGCTAATCCCAGAAAACTGCGGACCTCTTTCACGTTCTTGGGCGGCGCCCAATCCAACACTGCCTCTACCTTATGTGGGTCCACACGAACACCCTCGGCCGAGATCACATGACCGAGAAACATAACCTCCCGTAACCAAAACTCGCACTTTGAGAACTTCGCAAAAAGATGATGAGTTCTCAAAATGTCTAACACAATATGTAAATGACGGGCATGCTCCTCCTCGTTCCTCGAGTAAATCAGAATATCGTCGATAAAGACGACTACACATTTATCGAGGTACTCGATAAAGACTTTGTTCATAAGCTGCATGAACACAGCTGGGGCATTGGTTAGCCCAAAAGGCATAACCACAAACTCGTAGTGACCGTATCTCGTCCGAAAGGCCGTCTTCGGAATGTCGGTATCCTTCACAGGGATCTGATAATACCCCGATCTCAAATCAATCTTCGAAAACACGGTTGCCCCTTGCAACTGGTCAAACAAGTCATCAATCATCGGGAGCGAATACTTGTTTTTGATGGTCACTTTGTTCAACTCTCGGTAGTCGATACACAAACGAAGTGACCCATCCTTCTTTTTCACAAACAGGACCGGTGCGCCCCAAGGTGAAGCGCTCGGTCGAATATACCCCATGTCTAGCAACTCTCCCAACTGTTTCTTCAACTCAAGCATCTCGGCAGGCGCCATACGGTATGGCGTCTTAGAAATCGGGGCTGCCCCCGGCTCTAAATCGACGGTAAACTCAACTTCTCGATCCGGCGGCAAACCCGGCAACTCGTCTGGAAAAACATCAGGATACTCACACACTACCGGAATAGATGAGAGTTCGACTCCCCCTTCTTCCGATCTCAGAGCGTAACACCAATAGCCCGTGCAACCTCCTCGAAGGAGTCTCACCGCCCTCAAGGCGCTGATCAGTAATCTCCGGCTACTCCGCTTACGCCCCACAAAAGAGTGCTCGATTGTAATATCCGCATTTTTCTTTCCCTTGTATTTTTATTTTCGGTGTATTTCTCGATTGTAGCGACCCTCGTGTATCTTTCAGTGTAACTTTTCCGTCATCTATTGATCTGATTCTCGTAATTGTTGTGCGGAACCGCCGTTTCGGGGTTGCCGTGGATCCATTCTATGCTATGATGCATTGTGAGGTGTTCCGTTTGATGTTTCGTTCGTATTCCGGTGTTGTAGACCGTTTATATTCCGTACCTAGCGCACGCTAATTTTTCTGCATAGCGCACGCTAGAAGTCCCTTTGTAGCGCACGCTACGTTTACTTAAATGGCCGTGGCGCGCGCTAGCAGCTACAGGAGTGGCGGTTCGGCTCCCGGCCCTGCGGACTATCGGATTAGCGCGCACGCTACCTTGTCTAGCGCACGCTAATGTCGGGAGACTAGCGCCGCGTTGAGTTGTTCGCAGCGCGCTGGCGTGGGTGTCGATCTTGGACAATTTACTCACGAACCCGGTCAGTGCCGATTAGCGCACGCTACGCTTGTATGGTAGCGCACGCTAGATGCCGATTAGCGCCACGCTACGCTTGTATGGTAGCGCGCTAACAAATCAGTGGGTTACGGGCGGTTTGTCACCGACTCGGATGTCCGTAGCGCCACGCTATTGGTCGATAGCGCGCTACCGATAGGTTATTAGCGCACGCTACATTTGGAGTAGCGCACGCTAACGGCCGAGGTCAGCTCCGGATGAACACTAACTGTTTGGGCTATATTTTTATCCCGTTAGCGCACGCTAACCTTTGAGGATTAGCGCGCGCTAACACTCCCTGGCTATATAAACCAGGGAGTTGACCGAGATAAACATAATTCCTCATTTCTTCCTCTCTCATGGCGAAGGCGATTAAGGCGATCTTCTTGGCGATTTCTTCCTCCAATCATCTCATCCAACATCTTTCTTGAGTTCTTGGAGTATTATAACAACATCAACACGAATCTTTCATCCTAATCCACGGTAAATCTCTTAGAACCCTACTTTTGGATAATTTGGGGGTTTTGGGATTTTCTTCCGATTCGTTCCGTTTTGTTGGTGGATTCATGATGAATATGATTAATCTTGTTGATATCATTAGTTTTCCTACGGATTCATGGTATATTTTCATAGCTTTGCGAAATCGAGAGGGTTTGGTTGTGGTCCGCCCTCGTTATTTTTGTACGAATATACATGAATTGTAGGCGGGTTTCCGGGTGTATTCCATTTCCATAATCGTTTAGAAGTGGTTGTGATTGTGCTATTCGAATCGTTAGGTTCATTTTCGTCGGTTCCTCGCGGTCGTGCTTGATTCTTCCGTTCCGTTCGTGTCACCGTCTATTAATCGAGGCAAGTATCCTTATGAACTTACAATCTTAACATAGTAGTATTGCATGAGACTTGTGTGTGTGTGTATGCTCACTATGGGTTAGATCCGACGGGGTCTCGGTAGGGGTCCACGGAGGGGTGGATCCGTGAGCTTGCTTTTAACCACTATGGGTTAGATCCGACGGGGTCTCGGTAGGGGTCCACGGAGGGGTGGATCCACGGTTAATTGTGGTGCATTTTTACAAATGTGATTTGATTATGGCATTTCCGGAAATGAGTGTTTTGGAACTATGTTTTCTTGATTGCATGTATATACTATATGTGTAAGATATAAGTCGTTCACTTGGTTACTTGTACTAGCGTAATTGCTAACCCCTCTGGGGACCCGTTTTGGGGAAATTCGTTTTATGAATTTCAGGTCAGGTTCATCGAGACGAGCGGGCGCTGGACCAGTACACGGATGATGGCCGTGCGTGATGATTGTGCACGAGTGACGCCTCAGCATCTTTTTATCTTTTCATCTTTTGTGGGTTTGAACTAATAGTTTTACTCGAGTACTTAAGAGTTCCTGTTCATCCAGATTGTATTGTTACCTATTATGTTTGTGTTGGATGATGATGTTATGTTGACCGGTTGAACCGGGTGGATTATTCTGTTTTGCGTCTTTATGACGTGGTGTTATGTTGTTGTTTCTGTGAGTCGATGAGTATGATGCTGTTCAGCCTGGTGGGTTCCATATAGGAATTCACGGCGCTGTAATAAACCTCGAATATCTTGAGGGTGTTACAGAAAATGGTATGAGGGTGTTACAGAAAATGGTATCAGAGAACTAGGTTTATGGATACCTAGGCTTGTCGGTTTATTGGGTCTTGTGGTGTTTTGTTTTGCACATCATCGTCACGCTGCCATGATTCCGGTACTACCAGTGTCCGTAAGTTTTTCCTTCCTTTGTTCCTTATTCCCTTGTATCGCATCTCTGATTCTCGATTTGTGATTGTTCTTTTCTTATACTTACCATCGTACGGCTTTTGCTACTTATTTAACATCAGTATGGATGCTGGAAGAGGCCGTGGTCGTGGACGTGGTCGTGGACGCGGCCGAGGACGTGGGGCAGCCGGTGGGGCGTCCATGTCGCAGTCTTCGGGAGCCGGCAGTACCGGCGACCGTCATAGCCATACTTCTTCTCAGGAGCGTGCCGATCTTGGTATTGCGGCCGTTATGCAGCAAATGGTGAACCAAATGGCGGCGATAGCTCAGGCAGTTCAGAACCCGGATCAGGCCCACGCTAATCGGGGCGGAGCGGATCGTTGGCTCCAAGATGTTATCAAGATGCATCCTCCTCAGTTTTCGGGAGCTTCAGACCCGATTGGCTGGGAAGGGTGGATCAAGGAGATATCTAAGGTCTTCGTTGCCACTAAGCCCCGAGGGACCGTAAAGTCCCTATTGCCCAATACTTTCTCACAGGGACGCTACGATTGGTGGGAGGCCGTTGGGCCCAAAGATCATCTTTGCCGTGGTGAGTTTCAAGAATTAATGGAGGCGAATATTGCCGTGGCCGTCGGACGAGGCTCGGGTACATGCTTTTATGATGCTCAACCGCGGGATATCCCGTATCTCAAGCTATTGATTTTAACAAGGAGTTGGGTTATGTGAAGACCCAGTTGTCGAGGAGAGCGATAAAATTTTCCATTTCTCAGACGGATGAAGTTGTCGATTCGGGACTATATGTCGGGGCTCGTATGTACTACCTTGAAAGATTACAGTAGGGCCCTTGCTTACGATATGTCCGTGACGGCGAGTGAGGCGGCCCGCGAGTAAGAAGCGAAGTCCGTCGGGATTTTTCGGGCCACAAAGGTAGGGGTCGAAATTCCAATCTGCTAACTTTTACGGTGGTGGCCCTCGATCTCTTGGATTTCCCAGTAGGCTGCAGTGCCCCTTCTCGAAGTGAAGTGTTTTAATCGTGGCCGGCCGTGCCACATCGCCGTAATTGCCCGAGTCCTTTGTTGACATGTAATCGGTGTGGCCAACCGCCACAAGGCGCTTTGTGCCGAGAGGAGAGAATCGTGGGTGCCGGACTTCCATTCCAGCGCTAGGGAACCGAGTGTGAATCGGGGATCGTTTGCTTCTCGGTCCCACCGAGTGCCGAGGGAGAGGTCGGGGTCGACCGCGCAGAGGAGCTTCTAGTGTCGGCTCGCCCATCCGCGGGTTTACGAGATGCGGAAAGCCGATGACCCAGCGGCTACGTGGCGGCAGTACCGTTCATATTCTTTCTCATCCTGTCGGTGTGCTTTTCGATTAGGTGCTACGCATTCGTTCATATCTTGGGATTGTGTGCGCCGTTTGAGTCTCGATCGCTTGATGTCTTGTGAACCCTTCATCGTTAAGCTTCTAGCGGTGATAGGATCGTTGGCGATCGGGAGGTTCGAGGCTGCTTACGTGCTTATTTGTGAGAAGACTTGGCCCACTAATCTTATTGTTGTGGGTATCGAGGGTGAAGATTTGATTCTTGGGGATGATTGGCTCGAGCGGCATGGTGCGATCATGAACTACCGCACGAGAATCATCACTATGTTAGCCGAGGACGGCAGAGCACTCTTTCGCGGGGCGAAAGAGGGAAACAGTTCGTTGTTAACGCCTTGAAGCGATGAGACTCTGCGTAAGGGGTGTGCGGCTATTGGTGCTCGCCTTGCGGGAGAGTGGTGGAGTCGAGCTTTCGTCGATTCCAATCGTTAGCGAGTTTCTGATGTATTTCTGACGAGTTCTGGATTGCCACCGGATCGTGAGGTCGAGTTTGCTATAAAGCTAGAGCCGGCGCGGCTCCTATTTCAAGGCGCCCTATCGCATGGCACCTTGAGAGATGTCCGAGTTGAAGAAGCGATTGAGTGAGCTTCTTGGGTGGGGTATGTTCGACCGAGCGCCTCGCCTTGGGGCGCACCGGTCTGTTCGTGCGGAAGAAGGATGGCTCACTACGTTTGTGTATCGACTATCGCGAACTAAACAAGGTGACCATCAAGAACAAGTATCCTTTGCCGAGAATTGATGACTTGTTCGACCCGATTCTGAGGAGCTACGGTATTCTCGAAGATTGATTTGAAATCGGGGTACTATCGGCTCGGGTGAAAGAATCGATGTGCGAAAGCAGCTTTTCGGACGAGATACGGACATTATGAGTTCGTAGTTATGCCTTTCGGGTTAACGAATGCGCCGTGGCGTTCATGCGATTGATGAACAAAGTTTTTATCGAGTATTTGGATAAGTGTGTAAATCGTCTTTATTGACGATATTCTCATTTATTCGAGGAATGAGGAAGAGCATGCCCATCATTTGCGGGTAGTATTAGACATTTTGAGGACCGAGCAACTCTATGCAAAGTTCTCGAAATGTGAGTTCGGGTCAAGGAAGTGATGTTTTTAGGTCACGTGATTTCGGTAGGGGGTTCGTGTGGATCCATGAAGATTGAGGCGGTGTTGGATTGGGCACCGCCCAAGAATGTGAAGGAGCTCGTAGTTTCTTGGGTTTGGTGGATACTACCGTAGGTTCGTGAGGTTTCTCGGCGGCTCGACCACTTACACAGTTGCTCCAATCAGAAGTTCGTGCGGAATGACGAGAGCGATTGATTTTGAGGAGTCAAGAAGCGTTTGACTTGACTCGGTTTTGGCATTGCCATGTGGCAACGAGGATTATTTGTTTATAGCGATGCTTGAGTCGGGTCTTGGGTGCGTATTAATGCGGACGGCAAGACCATTGCCTTTGCGTCGAGACAGTTGAGGCCGTATGAGCTTAACTACCCTACTCATGATTTGGAGTTAGCGGCAGTCGTATTCGCGCTCAAGATTTGGCGTCACTATCTTTTCGGCTCTGCATGTCAGATTTTTACCGATCATAAAAGTCTGAAATACATATTTACTCAGCGGGAGTTGAATATGAGGCAGAAGAGGTGGTTAGAGCTGATTAAGGATTATGACCTCGAAATCCTTTATCATCCGGGCAAGGCGAACGTCGTGGCCGACGCCTTGAGTCGGAAACCAATTGCATTGCGATCGCTTGAGATCCTTACATCTCAGTCCGAGCTTCGGCGAGCTTTGATCGAGTTAGATGTTGAGGTTCTGTTGCCGGGAACTGTCGGGCAATTTTGTGCTTTGGAAATTTCGTCGTCTTTGGTCGATGAGATTAAGCTGAAGCAGTCAGAGGATCCGATGATTACTCAAATTCGATAGAACGTTCTTAAAGGAAAGTCTCCTAGGTTTGTGATTCACGAGGATGGTGTTTTGAGATTCCAGAGTCGGCTTTGTGTGCCAAACGACTCAGAGTTGAGGCAGAGTATTTTGCGGGAGGCCCATGCTACACCTTATTCCGTTCATCCTGGTTCGAGTAAGATGTACAAGGACCTGAGAAGAAATTTCTGGTGGAATGATATGAAGGAGGAGGTCGCACAGTTTGTAGCGAGATGTTTGACTTGTCACCAGGTCAAAATCGAGCATCGGGCCAGGGTTATTGCGATCACTTCGCTTAGGAATGGAAATGGGAAGATATATCGATGGATTTCGTTACGAGTTTGCCGAGATCGAGGTCGGGCATGAATATGGTATGGGTGATTGTTGATCGTCGACCAAGTCGGCACATTTTAAGGCATCAAGGACACTTGGGGCCGGAGAAGTGGCTCGTGTGTTTATTGCGCGGTGTGAGACTTCACGGTACTCTCAAAGTCTATTGTTTGGATCATGATGGCCGTTTCGTATCGCACTTTTGGCAGCGGTGCATAAGGCGTTGGGTACCGTTTGCATTTGAGTACCTCTTTTCATCCCGATCGGATGGGACGGTCGGAACGCACTATCCGGACATTCGAGGATATCTGCGTGCTTGTGCTCTCGATTGGAGTAGCGATTGGGAGGAACATTTGCCATTGATCGAATTCACGTACAACAACGGTTGGCACGCGTCGATTCGGATGGCACCGTATGAGGCACTTTATGGCGCGATGTCGATCACCAATTTGTTGGAATGAGGCGTCCGACTTAGTCGGGACCGATCCGGACGTCGTTTTAGAGACGAGGCGGAAGATACAAGTAATTCGAACGGATATTGGCGCCCAGTCGGCGAGTCGTATGCCGACGTCCGTCGCCGACCTTTGGAATTCGAGGTGGGAGACCACGTTTTGCTTAAGGTGTCGCCGACGAAGGGAGTTTTTCGTTTCGGGAAGAAGGGGAAGTTGAGTCCGAGATTTGTTGGACCCTTTGAGATTCTCGAGCGAGTCGGTGAGTTGGCATACCGTTTGGCGTTACCTCCAGCCTTGAGTCATGTTCATAGCGTTTTCCATGTTTCCCAGTTGAGGAAATATGTCCCGGATCCTAGTCATGTCATCGATTATGGTGAGATTGATGTCGCCAAGGATATTACTTTTGAAGAGCGTCCCTTGAAAATTTTGGAGCATCGTGAGAAACGACTGAGGCATAAGACCATACCTTTGGTCAAGGTGCAGTGGTCGAGACACGGTGTCGAGGAGGCAACTTGGGAAACCGAGGATAGCATGCGCGCTAGGTACCCCGAGTTGTTTGTTTCTTAAGTTTCGGGACGAAACTTATTTTTAGAGGGGTAGAATGTAATATCCGCATTTTTCTTTCCCTTGTATTTTTATTTTCGGTGTATTTCTCGATTGTAGCGACCCTCGTGTATCTTTCAGTGTAACTTTTCCGTCATCTATTGATCTGATTCTCGTAATTGTTGTGCGGAACCGCCGTTTCGGGGTTGCCGTGGATCCATTCTATGCTATGATGCGTTGTGAGGTGTTAGTTTGATGTTTCGTTCGTATTAGGTGTTGTAGACCGTTTATATTCCGTACCTAGCGCACGCTAATTTTTACGCATAGCGCACGCTGAAGTCCCTTTGTAGCGCACGCTACGTTTACTTAAATGGCCTTAGCGAGCTAGCCCTGGGAGTGGTAGTTCAGCTCCCAGCCCTATGGACTATCGGATTAGCGCACGCTACCTTGTCTAGCGCACGCTAATGTCGGGAGACTAGCGCACGTTGAGTTGTTGATGGCGCGCTAGCGTGGGTGTCGATCTTGGGCGATTTACTCACCGAACCGATCGAGTGCGATTAGCGCACGCTACGCTTGTATGGTAGCGCACGCTAGATGCCAGTTAGCGCACGCTACGCCTGTATGGTAGCGCGCGCTAACGAATCAGGTGGGTTCTGGACAGTTTGTCACTGGACTCGACTGATGTCCAGGTAGCGCACGCTATTGGTCGATAGCGCGCGCTACCGATAGGTTATTAGCGCACGCTACATTTGGAGTAGCGCACGCTAACGGCCAGAGGTCTGGCTACTGGACTGAACACTAACTATTTGGGCTATATTTTTATCCCGTTAACGCACGCTAACCTTTGAGGATTAGCGCGCGCTAACACTCCCTGGCTATATAAACCAGGGAGTTGACCGAGATAAACATAATTCCTCATTTCTTCCTCTCTCCGCGGCGAAGGCGATTCCGGGGCGATCTTCTTGGCGATTTCTTTTTCCAATCATCTCATCCAACATCTTTCTTGAGTTCTTGGAGTATTATAACAATATCAACACGAATCTTTCATCCTAATCCACGGTAAATCTCTTAGAACCCTACTTTTGGATAATTTGGGGGTTTTGGGATTTTCTTCCGATTCGTTCCGTTTTGTTGGTGGATTCATGATGAATATGATTAATCTTGTTGATATCATTAGTTTTCCTACGGATTCATGGTATATTTTCATAGCTTTGCGAAATCGAGAGGGTTTGGTTGTGGTCCGCCCTCGTTGTTATTTTTGTACGAGTATACATGAATTGTAGGCGGGTTTCCGGGTGTATTCCATTTCCATAATCGTTTAGAAGTGGTTGTGATTGTGCTATTCGAATCGTTAGGTTCATTTTCGTCGGTTCCTCGCGGTCGTGCTTGATTCTTCCGTTCCGTTCGTGTCACCGTCTATTAATCGAGGCAAGTATCCTTATGAACTTACAATCTTAACATAGTAGTATTGCATGAGACTTGTGTGTGTGTGTATGCTCACTATGGGTTAGATCCGACGGGGTCTCGGGAGGGGTCCACGGAGGGGTGGATCCGCGAGCTTGCTTTTAACCACTATGGGTTAGATCCGACGGAGTCTCGGTAGGGGTCCACGGAGGGGTGGATCCACGGTTAATTGTGGTGCATTTTTACAAATGTGATTTGATTATGGCATTTCCGGAAATGAGTGTTTTGGAACTATGTTTTCTTGATTGCATGTATATACTATATGTGTAAGATATAAGTCGTTCACTTGGTTACTTCTACTAGCGTAATTGCTAACCCCTCTGGGGACCCGTTTTGGGGAAATTCGTTTTATGAATTTCAGGTCAGGTTCATCGAGACGCAATGGCCCGGACGATGCACGGATGATGGCCGTGCGTGATGATTGTGCACGAGTGACGCCTCAGCGTCTTTTTATCTTTTCATTTTTTGTGGGTTTGAACTAATAGTTTTACTCGAGTACTTAAGAGTTCCTATTCATCCAGATTGTATTGTTACCTATTATGTTTGTGTTGGATGATGATGTTATGTTGATCGGTTGAACCGGATGGATTATTCTGTTTTGCGTCTTTATGACGTGGTGTTATGTTGTTGTTTCTGTGAGTCGATGAGTATGATGCTGTTCAGCCTGGTGGGTTCCATATAGGAATTCACGGCGCTATAATAAACCTCGAATATCTTGAGGGTGTTACATCGGTACCATCAGAAGCTAACATCGAAACGGTTCTCGTTCTATAATTCATGATCGCTTCATGACGGTCTAGCCAATCCTCACCTAGAATCAAATCCTCATCTCTAATATCCACCGCAATCAGATTAGAAGGCCAAACCCTCCCCGCGATACTTACTGGAAAATCCCTAATCTCACGATCCCCCACGATGCTATCCCCGCTAGGAAGTTTAACAACAAAAGGCTCACAAGCAACAAGGCAATCAACATGCAGACGACGCACACAATCCATAGATATAAAAGAATGCGTAGCACCAGAATCGAACAATACGAAAACAGGATGATCAAGGATGTGGACGGTACCTGTAGCCACCGTCGCATCGGGATCTCCGGCTCGCCTCATCTCATACACACGGGCGAATGCACCCCGCACTAGAAGCTCCTCTAGAAGGTGACCACGACCTCGACCTCTACCAAAACTCTGGCGGGCCGAGGAACCTGCTTGCCTGATTTACACTCGGCTCTCCCGCACTGGGCCGATATCCGAGTAATCGAGCCCGAGCCGCATCCGTACAAAACTTAGCACGGTGACCCATACGACCACAAGCAAGACACCGAATCGGAGGCCTATCACACTCACTCATCATGTGGCCGGACGACAAGGTTGAAGCACTTAGGACCACGAAGCGGAACCACAGAGCGGACCTAGAACCGTTTCCTCGACCAACCGATGGCGATCGACTCCCAAAGACTCGCGAACAGACCGAGCCTTCGGATACCCTCCGACTTGCCTCCCGACCGACCGAGGTCTTCTCGCTTCTTTCCTTCACTGCCGTCTCTGTCGCGTAAAACGACATCTCGTAAGCCATCGCTTTATGCCGATAATCTTTCAAAGTCATGCACCCTGCACTGGACATGTAGTGGCGCACTAGGTTTCATCCGCATATCAAAGTGGCGGATCTTATCAAGCTCATCGCGACTTGGTTTCTCACATAATGCAATCATGATTGTAGTCTTTGATAGCTTGAGATATAGGAACATCTTGGGGTTTAGCCTCAAAGAAGGCTCGGATCCTCCTCTTTCACCGCCAAGGACGCACTGTCTTCCATCGTATCCCGAAACTCGCCCACGTAGCCGCTCGGTCACGCCGTTTCACCGCTTGCCACCACGTTCAGCCTCCTTGGCGAGGAAGTACCGAGCAATGGGTACTTTCCTCTCCTCGGAACAATTAGCGACCTCAAACACTTTCTCCATCTCGAATAGCCAATTCTCCCAACCGGAAGGGTCAAGCACCATCAAACTGCGGAGGACGATACGAATCACGCCCCAAGTAGCTTATCACTGCCGGATCCAGTAGGCGGAACCGGGTTGGCATTAGCTTGGCCGACTAGAACGGCTCGAGTCGAGCGTCATCTCGGTTCGCTACTTGCCGCAAAATGTTGGCCACTCCAACATTCTCATGTGCACACGGAGCTAGCAGATCGTCCCGCCGACCTCCGAACTAGGGAACACTGCTCGACAAGGAAGGCATCGCCGAACCAGCTTCGAGTGATAGGACATGGCCGCCCCACCGGCCGCGCCACGCCCCTACCGCCCGCGACCGCGTCGCGTCCTCTACCGCGAGGAATTCAAGAAGCAACGGGTAAGTACAATTCAAACGCAAATCGCAACAAGATACTAAGACAGAATGGAACATAACGGTGAAACGAGTCAAGTTAGGAAAACTTACGAGCACCGGCGTCTTGAGATGATGGCATAGCGGTGATACTGTCCCAAAACGACACTTAACTAGACCCGAATAACCGACGGCTAGGTATCCATAAACCTAAGCTCCGATACCATATTCTCGTAACACCCCCAAGACATTCGGGGCATATTACACGTAGTGGACCCCACACCGTGGAATCCACTGTGCTAACGTACCAAACATGACATACGACAACGACAAACCATCATAAACAAAACGACAAGCTAAATAAAAGACTATAACCGACAAATAAAATTCTGTCATCAAATCCATTTCCCAAACGGGGACACAACAGTAACAAGTTTAAATAAGAAGTACTCGAGTACTTAAACCAATTTTATAATACATAATCCCAAAATCAGACATCAATAATAACCGACAGACATAACACCGAAAATCGATTACTCGACAATATCATGCTTGCCCATCATCCTCATACAGCCCGAGTGCTCGCTTATCCCCACGATCAGTACCTGAAATACAAAAAGTATTTCCCCCATTTAAGGGGTTAGCGACAACTACTAGTGCAAGTACAATCCATTTGAACTACATTCTAATCAGATGAATATATGCGCCAAAAAGTCATTTTAGAAAACATTTTATATTCCGGAATATTTACGATGCACAAGCACAAAACACATTTTCTCCAACCAAAACAATTCAAAGTTAACCTTGGTACGTGACTCACGGCCACCGTACCCCGCAGAGCCCCGTCGGACATCCCTGGGTGGCTAACCACAGTTCGCGATACGCACACTCACGGCAATACGTATCCCTAGAGGCCCCGTCGGACCGTCCCTAGGTGAACATACACATAACCATCCACAACAACCACGATACAGCCATAATTCAAATACTAGAACATGTAAACAAATGTAAAGTACTTGCCTTTGAGACATTCTTGAAGAAATGGAGTTGAAGCACGACTACGAACGATCCGGATGGAAAACGACGGTTCCTAAACGAAGGACCAATACAGTTCAGTCCCCACGGACAACAATACTCTAATGGAATACACCCATAACCCCGATTACATGATACGACAATGAACGATCAATCGATACGGGCGAGGGTTTACACAAAATCTCCCCGTATCGATAATTCGCGGATTAAAATCAGGGAAGTTGGATTAAGAATCACTCAATAATCACAACCGGTAAAGAATATCGTAATATAGATGAACAATTCGGAACTAAACCCTAAAATCCCGAAAATCCCCCAAATTCATCAAAATTAGGGTTCCTGAGGAATTACCTTCAATTCGGCTGATGAAAGGTGATTACGCTGATTATGATATGATGGCTCGATTCTACCGTGATGGAATTTGAAGAGAACTCCGAATAGAACTGGTGGAAATCGTCTATGAGGTCGCACGTCGAAGAAACGAAGAGAAAAGAAATAAACTGCTGTTCTGAAACTGTCCGCTGACTTATATTCAGTGGAGTTAGCGCACGCTAACCGTCATATGTAGCGCGCGCTAACGGGGCCTTGACAGGTCCAGTGGCTACTGCCACCCTTCGTTAGCGTACGCTAACAATAGGGCGTTAGCGTGCGCTAACTGCACATCGGTAGCACACGCAAGGGAACAGGGGTAGCGTGCGCTATCTACACAGCAGTTCAGCACTGCTGATGTCACATCAGCAGTAAGCTGCTGTCGAGGGTATAAAACACGAAACGCACGACGAGACCAGAATCCAGGAACATAGACGCGAAGCATACAAGAAAACGGAGCTAAGCGCTGAAAGAAAATACAATTCCGACCACCGGAGGGTCGGTAATACGACAACGAAACTAAGATTCCCTAAACTATTAGGAAATTACAAAAATGGCCCAAGTGCCCGAAAATCACGAAACGACGTCGGATTTACAAACCGAAAGTCCCCACATGACCAACTCAACCATACGAACTCGTACAAACCAAGAAACAACGAAAACGAATGAGTTTTACGAGAATCGAACGTTCATACGGCAAAGCATGCCATAAAACGAAATTACGTGAAAACATCATCAAAACTCATCTAAATGGAAAAACTCCAAGAACAAAGTAGATTTAAAATGTCGAAACGGTTACAAGCGAGTCGATAAAAATAGACATACACCAAAAATGGAAACTGCTAAAAATGGAAAAATTACGAATATTACAGCTTTCATATCATCGAGCTGGCGTTGCATTGCGGCCATCGCCGTAGCCTAGATGCTCGTGGTTTGGCTCTCGGAGCGGGAGCCGAGGCGATCGTGTACAGATTGTAATACCCGGTTGTAATTCAGTAATTATCATTCAGTATTTATCATTCAGTAATTGATACTCAGTAATTTTCACTCATTATTAATCATTTGTCACTCAGTTTCAGTCATGGTATTCATCATTCAGAGTAATTGTATCGTGTATCAATCGTCATTCATCACTAATTTGATTGGAGTTTCGTGCCGTGTTTATCATCATTGTCATTTTCGTTGCGAACTGTGCGTGAGGAGTAGCGCACGCTACGTACTCCTTTTAGCGTACGCTAATTGGGTATAGGTAGCGCACGCTACCACTCAGCTTTAGCGCACGCTAAGGTTACCACAATTGCGATCCGAAGGTACCGATCGGGCAGTGAGTTATATGTAGCGCACGCTACGAGTGGTAAGTAGCGCGCGCTAGTGAGTTGCAGTAGCGCACGCTAATATGTGGTGTAGCGCGCGCTAAGGACAGATCAGGTTGAGTCCAGTGGCTACTGGACTGCACTGGATTAATTCTTAGCGCACGCTATATGTTGTTTTTAGCGTACGCAATCGATATTATAGCGCACGCTAAATAATGGTTGTAGCGCACGCTATCGAGGTCAGATCAGAGGACAGGCAGTTCTGGATTCCAATACTGGGCATCAAATTATTCGTAGCGCACGCTAACTATGAGCATTAACGCACGCTAATGATATGGCCGTAGCGCACGCTACAAAAAGGTACGTAGCGCGCGCTACCGTGTTCGGACAGTGGGTACTGGAATACCCAAATTTCCCGTTAGCGCACGCTACGCATTAGGGCTAGCGCACGCTAACCTGGAGCGACTATATATTGGACAGTCAGCTTGAGTTCGTCATTTATCACTCTATTATCATTCCTCTCGTCGGTTCTAGGCGATTTGGGCGATTTAGAGAGTATTCTTCGAGGTGTAATCATCAATCATCATCTTCAAGTCTTTGAGTTGGATTAATCATTACTTCATCATCTCCAAATCATCGAATCAAAGGTATTAATTTCTTGGATCTAGAATTTCGGATTTTTGGGTTTTCCTTCCGATTTCTTCGTGTAAGCTTGGATTATCATTGGACTATGTTAGATATGGATTATCTACCTTGGACAAATATATTCCTACGGATTTAATGGTTATTTTCGGAATTATTTCAAGAACCCTTGGGGTTGACTTCGGTTAATTGGGAATTTTCCGATTGATGTTGTTGTAATCTTGAATTATGGATTCCTAATGGATTATTGATATCATTGAAGTGTTTTGTTAGTTCGAAATACTCATTTTGGTGTGGGTTTCGACATATTCGGGATTGGATATTTCCGAAGTTGTGTGGTTGGTTATGTATTCGTTAGAATGCCCCTATGAGTTTGATTATCGTTGTTTCGACCTTTGGGTTAGTCGTGTTTTGTTGTTTGATACGTGTATTGAGCGATTGTTGGTAATTATTGTTATTTAAGGTTGTTCGAGCGACCGGTATCTTGGTTAGGACGTTGTTCGTGGACGGACATTCTTCATCGGTATTGTGTAAGTTAATTCTTACTCGGTTAAAAGGATATTCATTCCTTTTTGTTGTTGATTACTCATAATCATAATTCATTCATCATAATATTAATCATTTTGAGACCTGTAATTGTCGAATAATCATTTCATTCACGAGGAACGACGGTTCCAAATCATTTCATTGGGTTATCAATCACGTCACTATTTACTTTCATATCGGTGATCATCTTGGCCTTGTCTAATTATTATTCATTGATATTCATTATGGTCATTCTCGTTCATATGACCTTCTGGGTTCATATTGCGTGGCCGGGTGTGGCTGTGTGGAATTTTTAGTCGGGCACACGATGGTTATGTATTGGGTTCACCGATACATTGGACCGTGCACACGGGAAAGCGTTACACCGTGAGACTAATTAGGTACAAGGACGGGTGTGTCCGGTCATTCGTCTTGTACACTCGCACAGAACACTACGGGCGTACTATGGTACTCCTCTTCAGCGTAATTCATAACTAAGGATATTTCATAACTTCAGTTAAATCATGTTTGTGTATTTTCAACCCTTGAGGATTGTTGTTCTGTTTAACTGACCCCGGCTGGGGATTTTGTTTTTCAGGTCATGGCAAGGCAAACGCACGGGAATAGCATGTTGATGTCGAGGAGTCCCAGTGATACTAGTAGGGGCCCCCGATCTTTCAGTTATTCATGTTATTGTCCTTTATTTTCCGCTGCAGACTTTCATTTGGATACTCCGTTTCATTCAGTGTTGTGTATTTTATCTTCATATAAAATACACTAGTATTCGGTATTGTCCTGGTGTGTTGTAACTAAACTCCTCATCGGAGTAATTATTGTTGTAATGTGGTTCGGTACTACATTTATCCTGTGTAATTCATTCATTTTCATTTGCCTGGTGGGTCCCAGTTGGGGATCTACGGCACTGTAATATCCGCCTAGTTTGGGGTGTTACAGAGTTGGTATCGGAGCGTGGTTTTGAATACTACCTTCCGAGTCATGTCTCATTTGAAATCATCGTCATCAGACTAGTATCATTGGACTTTCGCATCACGTGTGACCTGTGCAAATGCCGAGCCAATCAGACCTAAGAATCGTAAGATTTCTAACGCCATGGTATAATTTCTGGCAATAGTCATTCATTCATCATTCATCATTTAACAATCCTCAAACATCATCATTCATTGTGATTAGGACGATCATGTTAACTCATTAATCACTTAATTCATTTCATTACTCAGTTATTGATCAGGACGATCATGTTAAGTCATTAATTACTCAATTCATTTCATTACTCAGTTGTCGATCCGATGATCATATTATTAATCTTGTTAAGTTATTAAAAATAATCATTTCAAGAATTTCATCAGATAATCATGTCACTTCAGTAAATCATTCATATAATCACTAAGTTAGAGCATATATACTCATTTTCATCATCTCATGACGTAATCATAACGTGATAATCATGCGGGAAATATAATCATTATGCGACCTTCCTACTTCAGATGGAGAGAGTCGTCGGGGATGCACGGAAGAGACGCGGTGCCGAAACCCGAGAAATAATCACTCATCGCCGGGAAATCGTGCCTCAGACTCGCTCGATCGTAAGATGTTCGGGTTGATCCACTCACTTTTATGCGTGCCATGATGACCCATGTGCGCTTGCTCAATCATCATCGCGCCACTGCCGGATTAATCGAGAGAACTCTCCGTATGAGCCACCGCTAAGGAAAGTATCAACAACAACCTTCATCTGTCAAAGAAGAAATCAACGGCGTAATCAATCCAAGGCGGTCAATAACCTTCAAGAAGCCTCGTGTGAGTCCTATCGCTTCGAGCGACCTCCTACGGCGCAAAATCGTGATCTCGCCCGAGCGGCTGCTCGCCATCACTGTTTCAATTGTGGAACGCCGGTCATTACAAGACGGAGGGTCTCAAACCGTCTATCACTTGCTATAATTGTGGGAATTTTGGGCATAAGGCCCGTTTTGCCGAAAGGACTCCAAGTCGCTCCGCGGTATCTCAGCCCAAGCAACCAAGCCGTTGAATCGATCGCTTTGTCAACGCTGCTTAAGACAATGGAAGCAAATAGAGTTGAGTCGTATTTATCGACGGGAGCTGCCTGTTCGGGGCCGCAAGTCCCAGATTCATGTGATGAGAAGGATCGACGATCCGGTGGCCCGAATAATTTCAGGTATACTCGTAATTTTATTTCAACTTGTGTGTACCTTTTGATGCTGGTACACCGCATTCATTCATTTTCGAATCATGCTTGAATAGACTTATTTCGGGATAGTCCTATTGCTTGTAGACCTCATACCATCGGTCTACCTAACGATGGAAGAATTTTCGGAATCATACCGAAGTAAGCTTAGTGACCGCGATTGGTTGGTGGACCTAATCGTGGTGAATTTATCTTAGGACGATGCAATTTTCGGTATTAGTTGGTTTAATCGTCTTGATACTATCCTCAGTGTTTGTTAGCGTTTGGTCTCTATCTTTACGTCGTTGGTTGTCGAATGTGTGCTTCAGGGAAGTAATCCCCTTTGTTCCAGTAGAATTATTATTATGGCGGAAGCAGAGAAATTCCGCAATCGAGTTATTCAATCCTTCATTGCATCATTTTCATCGATTGGCCTTTCTAAGGCAATCGAGCTATTCAATCATTCATTGTATCATTTTCATCGATTGGCCTTTCTAAGGCAATCGAGTTATTCAAACATTCATTGTACCATTTTCATCGATTGGCCTTTCTAGGGCAATCGAAATGTTCAATCATTTGTGGTATTATTGTCATCGATTGACGATGTATTTCTAGACGAGTTATCTGGTTGCCTTCACATAGAGTAGTGGAATTCAGGAGTGAGTTGGAGCTGGTACGTCCCCTTTATCGAAGGCACCGTATCGGATGGCCCCGACCAGAATGCAGGAGTTGAAGATTCAACTTGAGGAATAGTTCGAGGAAGTTTATCTCCGACCGATTGCGTCCCCGAGAGGAGCACCAATGTGATCTGTCAAGGAGAAGGATGGCTCGTCTCGTGTGTGTATTAATTATCAAGAGTTGAACAGGGTGATGATCAAGATTAGTACCCCTTACCCCGTATTGATGATCTTTTAGATCAACTTCAGGGAACTTCAGTATTTTCCAGGATCGACTTAAAATCTGGATATCACCAGTTGCGGATTCGAGAGTCGGATATCGTGAGGACGGCATTTCGAACACGCTATGGTCATTATGAGTTCGTAGCTATGCCGTTCGGGCTAACTAATGCACCTGCGGTATTCATGGAGTTAATGAATCGGGTTTTCATCAACTTTTTAGATCAGTTGTTGTTGTCTTCATCGATGACATTTTGATTTATTCTCGTAGCCGAGAGGAACATGAGGTTCATTTTCATCAGGTTCTCGACGTGTTGAGACGAGAGCAACTTTATGGAAAGTTTTCTTAATGTGAGTTCTGGATGTCCGAAGTGACTTTTCTCGGACATATAATTTCATCAGACGGAGTTCGTGTCGACCCTCAGAAGACGGAGGCTATCCGAGATTGGTTACCTCCGAAGAATGTTAAGGAAATCCGAAGCTTTCCCGGATTAGCCGGTTGTTATCGGCGAATTGTGGAAGGGTTTTCTAAAATCGCTCAATCAATGACGAACCTTTTGCGAAAGGGTAAGAAATATACGTGGTCCGACATGTGTCAGCGGAGTTTTGAGGAACTCAAGAACCGGTTAATTTCAGCACCTGTCTTTTCTTTGCCAGAATAGACGGAAGGATTCGTGGTTTTTAGTAACGCGTCCGGACACGGTCTCGGATGTGTATTAATGCAGGATGAGAAGGTTATTGCCTATGCTTTACGGCAATTGCGACCTTACGAGGTTAATTACCCGACCCACGACCTGGAGCTAGCAGCCGTGGTTTTCGCGTTGGGAATCTGGCGTCATTACCTATATGGCGTCACCTGTCATATTTTCACCGATCATAAGAGTTTAAAGTATATATTTACTCAGAAGGAGTTAAATATGCGACAGAGGCGGTGGTTAGAACTAATCAAGGATTATGATATTGAGATCCTTTACCACCCGGGCAAGGCGAACGTTGTCGCCGACGCCTTGAGTCGTAAGTCCGTTCAGGAGCAGATGATTGCTCGTTTAACAGTTCAGAAGGAGCTTAAGCAGAAATTCCTTAGACCCGAGATCGAGGTCTGGCTTCAGCGAATTCAGGGACAACTTTGTATGTTAGAGATTTCATCGTCACTTAAGGAGGTAATCAGAGAGAATCAGAGTTCAGACCCTTCATTGTTGCGCATCCGTGAGGATGTGGCTCAGGGGAAAGCCCCTGGATTCGTGGTCCACGAGGATGGACTTTTGAGGTTTAAGAACCGGTTGTGCGTACCGGCGAATGACGAGTTGAAAAACTCAATTTTGAGAGAAGCTCATGCTACCCCTTATTCTGTTCACCCGGGGTCTAGCAAGATGTATAAAGACTTGAAACAAAATTACTGGTGGAGTAATATGAAGCGAGAAGTCGCGGAATTTGTTTCGAGATGCTTAACTTGCCAGCAAGTCAAGATTGAACATCGGCGATCAAGGGTATGTCAAACCTCTCCCTATTCCAGAGTGGAAGTGGGAAGACATTTCTATGGATTTCATCACGAGTTTGCCGACCAGTCGCCGTGGCATGATTACGATCTGGTGATTGTGGACCGCTTAACTAAATCACTCATTTCCTTGAGATCAAGGATACGTGGGGTCCCGAGAGATCGCCCGATTATTCATCAAGGAGATAGTAAGACCGCACGGTACTCCTAAGAGTATCGTTTCCGATCGTGACTGACGATTTGTGTCGCATTTTGGAAATCGCCATCGTGCTATGGGAACTCACTCAATCTCGCATCGCCTTTCATCCTCAAACCGACGGACAATCGAGAGAGGACTATACGTACATTTGAGGACATGTTGAGGGCATGCGTCCTCGATTGGAAGGACGTTTGGGAAGCAAAACTACCTTTGATCGTGTTCACGTTTAATAATAGTTGTCATGCTTCGTTCTAGATGGCACCTTACGAGGCCTTGTATGGTCGCCGTTGTCGATCTCCGTTATGTTGGGACGACTTATCGTAATCAATCGCACCGAGCCCGATATGCTTATAGTCGCCGTGAGAAGGTAACTTTGATCAGAGTCGTTTGTTGACATTTCGAGTCGATGCAAATCATACGCAGATAATCGCCGCCGACCATTAGAGTTCGAGTGGTGACCATGTGTTGGTCAAGGTATCCCCGAGTCGTGGTATCTTCCGCTTTGGGAAGAGGGGAAAGTTGAGTCCGAGATTCATTGGACCGTTTGAAATTTTGGATCGAGTAGGCGAGTTAGCTTATCGATTGGCGTTACCTCCGGCGTTGAGCCGAATTCATAATGTGTTTCATGTCTCTCAGTTACGGAAGTATGTTGCCAACCCGAGTCACATACTTCAGTTCGACGAAATCGAGATCGCCGACGATCATTCATATGAGGAACGTCCTATGCGAGTTTTAGAACAACGAATCAAACAGTTGAGGAATAAGACGATTCCTTTGGTTAAAATTCAGTGGTCTAGGCACGGAGTCGAAGAGGCTACTTGGGAAACCGAGGATAGTATGCGGGAGAGTTATCCCGAGTTGTTTGACCCTTAGTTTCGGGGACGAAACTCTTTTAAGGGGGGGTGTATGTAATACCCGGTTGTAATTCAGTAATTATCATTCAGTATTTATCATTCAGTAATTGATACTCAGTAATTTTCACTCATTATTAATCATTTGTCACTCAGTTTCAGTCATGGTATTCATCATTCAGAGTAATTGTATCGTGTATCAATCGTCATTCATCACTAATTTGATTGGAGTTTCGTGCCGTGTTTATCATCATTGCCATTTTCGTTGCGAACTGTGCGTGAGGAGTAGCGCACGCTACGTACTCCTTTTAGCGTATGCTAATTGGGTATAGGTAGCGCACGCTACCACTCAGCTTTAGCGCACGCTAAGGTTACCCTGGCTGCAGTCCAGAAGGTACTGGACTGCAGGTGAGTTATATGTAGCGCACGCTACGAGTGGTAAGTAGCGCGCACTAGTGAGTTGCAGTAGCGCACGCTAATATGTGGTGTAGCGCGCGCTAAGGACAGATCAGGTTGAGTCCAGTGGCTACTGGACTGCACTGGATTAATTCTTAGCGCACGCTATGTGTTGTTTTTAGCGTACGCAATCGATATTATAGTGCACGCTAAATAATGGTTGTAGCGCACGCTATCGAGGTCAGATCAGAGGACAGGCAGTTCTGGATTCCAATACTGGGCATCAAATTATTCGTAGCGCATGCTAACTATGAGCATTAACGCACGCTAATGATATGGCCGTAGCGCACGCTACAAAAAGGTACGTAGCGCGCGCTACCGTGTTCGGACAGTGGGTACTGGAATACCCAAATTTCCCGTTAGCGCATGCTACGCATTAGGGCTAGCGCACGCTAACCTGGAGCGACTATATATTGGACAGTCAGCTTGAGTTCATCATTTATCACTCTATTATCATTCCTCTCGTCGGTTCTAGGCGATTTGGGCGATTTAGAGAGTATTCTTCGAGGTGTAATCATCAATCATCATCTTCAAGTCTTTGAGTTGGATTAATCATCACTTCATCATCTCCAAATCATCGAATCAAAGGTATTAATTTCTTGGATCTAGAATTTCGGATTTTTGGGTTTTCTTTCTGATTTCTTCGTGTAAGCTTGGATTATCATTGGAATATGTTAGATATGGATTATCTACCTTGGACAAATATATTCCTACGGATTTAATGGTTATTTTCGGAATTATTTCAAGAACCCTTGGGGTTGACTTCGGTTAATTGGGGATTTTCCGATTGATGTTGTTGTAATCTTGAATTATGGATTCCTAATGGATTATTGATATCATTGAAGTGTTTTGTTAGTTCGAAATACTCATTTTGGTGTGGGTTTCGACATATTCGGGATCGATATTTCCGGTTGTGTGGTTGGTTATGTATTCGTTAGAATTCCCCTATGAGTTTGATTATCGTTGTTTCGACCTTTGGGTTAGTCGTGTTTTGTTGTTTGATACGTGTATTGAGAGATTGTTGGTAATTATTGTTATTTAAGGTTGTTCGAGCGACCAGTATCTTGGTTAGGACGTTGTTCGTGGACGGACATTCTTCATCCGTGATTGTGTAAGTTAATTCTTACTCGGTTAAAAGGATATTCATTCCTTTTTGTTGTTGATTACTCATAATCATAATTCATTCATCATAATATTAATCATTTTGAGACCGTAATTGTCGAATAATCATTTCATTCACGAGGAACGACGGTTCCAAATCATTTCATCAAGTTATCAATCACGTCACTATTTACTTTCATATCGGTGAGTCATCTCGCCTTGTCTAATTATTATTCATTGCTATTCATTATGGTCATTCTCGCTCATATGACCTTCTCGGGTTCATATTGCGTGGTCGGGTGTGGTGTGTGGAATTTTTAGTCGGGCACACGATGGTTATGTATTGGGTTCACCGATACATTGGACCGCACACGGAAAGCGTTACACCGTGAGACTAATTAGGTACAAGGACGGGTGTGTCCGGTCATTCGTATTGTACACTCGCACGTAACACTACGGGCGCATTATGGTACTCCTCTTCGCGTAATTCATAACTAAGGATATTTTATAACTTCGCTAAATCATGTTTGTGTATTTTCAACCCTTGAGGATTGTTGTTCTGTTTAATCGACCCTACCGGGATTTTGTTTTTCAGGTCATGGCAAGGCAAACGCACGGGAATAGCATGTTGATGTCGAGGAGTCCCAGTGATACTAGTAGGGGCCCCCGATATTTTAGTTATTCATGTTATTGTCCTTTATTTTCCGCTGCAGACTTTCATTTGGATACTCCGTTTCATTCAGTGTTGTGTATTTTATCTTCATATAAAATACACTAGTATTCGGTATTGTCCTGGTGTGTTGTAACTAAACTCCTCATCGGAGTAATTATTGTTGTAATGTGGTTCGGTACTACATTTATCTTGTGTAATTCATTCATTTTCATTTGCCTGGTGGGTCCCAGTTGGGGATCTACGACACTGTAATATCCGCCTAGTTTGGGGTGTTACACAGATCTCCTGGATCCGCTGTAGGCGATGAGGTCTTCGCCGCCGAGCTCGGTTTTTTGGCGAGTGGGAGCCAGATGGTTGGCTTGCCTTCTGGGAGTCGGGTATGTCGAACTCCTGGTGACGGATTCGGGCTCCGACGTCTCATGGCTGTGGCCAGAATGCCCCGGTCGCCATGAAGGGTCACTTCCAAGCCGGCTGAAGACGGAACTGTCCCGCCTTGCGAGTGCATTTTCTTGTGAGTCGGGGCTTTCTGACGATCGCTCGATAAGTAACCCTTGAGCTTTCGTTTGCCCGCGCGGCGGATGGCTGATGGGGTAATAGTGGGCACGTCGCATGTTCTTCGTTGCTCCCTGAGGATGGTCATGGCCTCCTCGATCTGTTCCGAGGTTTGGAATTGATCGAGTGAGAGGCCGGGGCCGTCCCTCGAGGGCGGGAATGAGAGTCTCGCGTCTCCGCGGATACCCTCCGCCGTGGGTTGGGACTCGGTCTAGGCCGGAATAATGTGTCCGGCGAGCCGTAAAGTAGCACTCTTCGAAGTGGTGGCAGACGTCATTATTCTGAAGGTTTTCTTTGAAGAACAGTGAGTATTTCTTCAAGTATATGTTCCGAAGAACAGTGAGTGTTCTTCGAAATGGTCGGAATGAAAATGAGGGTTCACCCCCTTCCTCTAGCGCCAATTTTTATTACCCAAAATATTGTTCGGAATGATTTGCTGGACATGGCTATGGGTGAGTAACAAACAAAATGCGAGAGCACGTACGAGGAGTGTAAATAACACAAGATTTGCCGGGTTTGTTAGGCCCGGGCTTGAATGCTCTCGCGATATATTATTAATAAGAATTCTGTTTGGGAGTACAGATATTAATGTAAGAGTACGATTACAATGAGTGTAAAGACCCTAGTTATCTAGCTCTTGATTGCTGATGATTGCCGGAATAACCAGAGGTGATGCTTTCTGAGTTATTGAAGTGTAGATAGTTCTCGTCACTGCCGACCGTCTTTCAGTTAAGAGGTTCCGAGAGAAAGAGAGAGATCCCAGAGAATCCGAGAGATATACCAGAAGCCAGCCCCTCTTCCAAGTGCTGGAAGTCTTCTATTTATAGGAGAGGGGTTAGTTGGGGTGTCTTGATCCCAAAACGGGCGATCTCCTTTCCTGCATTAATTTAAACGGGCGATCGTCTCGGCACGTGGGTTTGTTCCCTTAAAGTCCGCAGTTGCTGCTGGTAGCCAGATGTGTGGACTAATGAGAAGACAACACGCGTCTTATGTCGCTGTCTTGGGAGATCCCACCTTGGACCTTTTCGGCGGGTCTGTCGGTAGGTGGGGCTGTCCTTTTCGTCTACAGTTGGTGATGGGTTGGAGTCAAAAAGCCTTTCCTTGCGGCGCCTTTTGCGGATCTGCACGTGGGCCTTCATCCCGAGATTCGCCCTCCGTAGACTTTGACGGATGCTTGGCTTTACACATGGCATAAGACGGTCGTCTTGGTCGGGCACTGGAGTCGACCGCTAGGTGCCAAGAGACGATCGCCTTTGGATATCGATAGCTCGAGCTAGGTGCCAAGAGACGATCGCCCTGAACGTCGATCGCTTGACACTTGACCTCGATCTGGAACCCTTGTTTGACAAGTCTGCCTTGGTTCATCTGATGCTGGCTTGGTCGCTCGGCCCTTGGGACGATCGCCGTTGAGGTGCATTAATCGCCGCACAACATGTAGATTTTTACGTTTAATTTCAACCAAAAAAAGAACAAAGCAAACCTGAGGTTCAGCCTAATTTCAATTTTTGTGTTATGAACTTCTCCTTCGTCTTTGTTCCTATTTTACAGATTGGATATTTTTTGAATAAATACAACCTTAAAGTTTGTGATTGAAATTCTTTAGCAGATATTAGTAATTTTGAAAAATAGTTGGGGTTTACAGTGATTAGGATAAACTTCGATAGTAATATCTTTAATTACCCCTTAAATTCATGTTCAACACTAGCATGTTTCTGACTGATGTTGTTTTTCTCGTATAGTTTCGTGGGGGAGGGCATGCATGATGATAGCACCTTGGTGTTTGCTTACTACAAGGATGGTGCGACCGACCCGACATTCTTGTACTTTGCCCATGGTTTGAAGGAAATGAAATGTTAGGTGCCCGGAAAATAATCATCAGACTTGAAACAAGCTTATTGTTTCCTTTAGCGTTTTCTTTTGTGAGTATTCTTCTGCTTCTTCGATGAAACCCTAATTTTATGTGTTCGTGTGTTACAATTATATTTGTTTTCTTCTGCTACTTGTTTTATTTCTCAGGTGTATTTTTCTTCGATTATAGTCTCCTTTTCCAATTGTGATTTTAAACTTTAGCCGAAACATAGTCCTTGGTCTGTTAGGTTTTTCAAACAGTCTGAAGTTGTATATGGTTCTCTGTGATTTTATTCAGGAAATGGAATCTAGAGCTCTTTATTTGTAAACGATTTTGCTTGTAAGAAATATAGAAACATATTTCTTGATAAATTGTCTGATATCTTCATATTTGATGTACTCACTCGTTCGTTTGGTTACTTAGAATGCCCCTAAATTTCTCTCAATCGGAATCAGATCGCATTGCATCATAGGAATTCGTGCAATTGCACAACATGAATTCCAGCCAAGGTATTTTTAACTCTCTTTGATCATGAGGATTTACAATCTCTTTTTTGATCTCATCTTTTTAGTATCAAATATTGCTTTTAGGGGTTAGGACAAATGTTGGAAAAAACAGATGCAAAAGACGAAATAAGACATCAAATGATACTGAAGAGACTGGCGACAAAACGAAACCAATTGTCGTTGCTGAATTTGAAAACCATACTGGTATAAAATGAATTTCTTGTCTGATTTATCTGTATTTGATGTTTTTTATTGTTCCTATTACCTCTTGTACACATCCTTTTGGTTACTTAGTATTCCCATACCTTTGTCTGAATCCTGTTGTTTGTATTTGCAGACTATAGGGATTTAGCGCAACTGCAGAAGATGAATTTCATTGATGGTATTTTACCACTCTTTGATCTCATCTTTTTAGTATCAAATGCTGCTTGTGAAATTAACCATTGTCGTTCCTTTTAGGAGTTGAAACACTCTTTCCCTGCATTTAGGTACATTTTCTTCCGAGGTAATGTATTTTTTTTTGGGGCTGCACTGATTTAATCAACATTTCGTTGTTTTTGTCCTTCTCTGCTCAAATTATGTTTACATTTGAGTGCGTTTGTGTGTTCTGTGTCTTGTGTATGTGTTTACATTCGAGTGCATTTCTGTGTCTTGTGTGTTTTTGTCTTTCTCTGTGCTGATTTAATCAACATTTCGTTGTTTTTGTCCTTCTTTGCTCAGATTATGTTTACATTCGAGTGCGTTTGTGTGTTCTGTGTCTTGTGTGTGTGTGTTTACATTCGAGTGCGTTTGTGTGTTCTGTGTGCGTTTGTGTATGTTTACATTCGAGTGCGTTTTTGTGTGTGTTTCTTCTTCCTTTTCTGCAATTTCGTTGATGGTTAGGGTATTTTTTTGTGGTTCGCCTCTTTTATCTTCTGATATTCTTGATTTCTTTCTTCATCTTGCTTTTTCATAATCTATATGCTTTTTTTTGTGCTTCGCTGGTTTTGGATTGTTTTGTTTTCTATTTTCAGATTTCTGATTTTTCGCGTACTTTGACCTGGTCTTGTTGATTTAGGGTTTTTCTGAGAGTTGGGTAAAAAAATTTGCTTTTGGGTTTTGGGTTTCGATTGTCCTTCAATGTTCAAATGACTCGGCTCAGTGTGATTGAAGGTCTACACTTGATTTGTTTCTTAATATGTTACTTTGACAGGTCTGTGATGTTTCGTCCATGCACGATATCAAGTCCTTTGCTTCCAGATTTTCTTCAAAAGATGCCCCTGTTCATATACTCGTATGTAGTATTCTTCTCTCATACTTAGTGATTTGGAATTGGAATTGATTTACTATTTTTTTGAATCTTTTCCAGTGGAGGCAGCTCTTGATATAACTTCTAAATCATTTAATCTTGTTGCTCTATTGAACTTGATTTTTTAAATGCCGAAAGTTAAACTGATTAATGTGAATCTAACATCGAGATTTCACATTGAAGGTTAATAATGCTGGTTTGCTAGAGAATAAATGTATTATTACCATTGAAGGGTATGCATTCCTGACTTAACTTGCTTAGAGAACTATTATACAGTGTTCTATTTTTCCAAAGTGTTGAAATTATTTAAATTTCCGTCTTTTTTTCTTTTTCCCTGTAACTCCAGATATGAGATGAATTTCGCGGTTACTGTTCTAGGCACTTACGCCATGACTGAGCTTATGTTGCCATTGCTGGAGAAGGAAGCACCTGATGCACTTGTGATCACGGTTTCATCTGGCGGAATGTATACTGCTCCCTTGACAGAAGATTTACAGGCAAGAGTTTCCCTACACCTTTAGGTCATTTTTGTTCCCATCGTTAGGGCAAAAAATAAAATAAAAAATAAACATATTCCTACAGTTCAGTAGTGAAAAGTTCGACGGAGTTGAACAATATGCCCGGAACAAGCGAGTGCAGGTATGTCCAGATGCAATTTCTTGAAAATTTGACCGTAATAAAGTTAAAGAAATAAGATGAGGAGTACAATATTTCAAATTGCATAAACCCCCCTGAGTTCTACATATTGAACCCACCCCCATCCCCCGAGTTCACGCCAGGCTACAAAAGAACCTAAAGTCTCCTCTATTCGATGCATCCTGGCTGGACGGAGACACCAGGAGTTGCAAAGAGATTACCTGGTTATTTTTGCCAATTAAAACATTTGAGGCATTTTCCTTGTGAGAGAGGGTATGAGTAATTTTTTTTCTTTACGAACGAAGCCAAAACTAATTTTGCCACTTATTTGATCGTGTTTTAAAAATAGTCTCTGTTGTTTCATAAATAGTGTATGTTAGTAGTAGGGGTGAAAACGGATCGGATACGGGCGGATAGTGCTCTTCCCGTATCCTAACCCATATTTTTCTCTCGGATTCGGAGTCGGATACGGGAAGGCCGGATACGGATACGAATTCGGATTATTCGGGATACTGACACGGGACGGATACAGGACGGATTCGGGCCGGATTCGAATAAATATAATCGGATAATACGTGTCATACAAAAATCGTTTGGAAGTGATTGCAGCATATAAAAAAACCACCTACACAATATTTCATAAAAGTTCTAATGCAAACTATAGTATTTTTTTTAAAAATCGTTTCATAATAAGGTTCCCTCATTTTTACTTATTCATCTCCCATAAAACCATAAGCTCCATACTTAGCAAAGACTAAAAGTGGTAATTTAATTGGTTTTAACAATTATTATAATATATATAATTGCCCCTCTAGTGACGTGAATAGAACATTTCTTTTAAAATACATTTCATATGAAACAAATAGCTTATAAGTTAGTATTAAGGTGTTTGGCTAATACATTTCTTTTAAAAAAATTTTAAAATATTTTTTTTCGAAATATAATTTTTCTAGAAAATAATTTTTTTATTTTTCACAAAAAGTATTTTTTATTTTTTCAAAAAATATAAAAAAACCAGAAACTAATTTTATTTTTTCCAGAAAATAATTTTTTTCGAAAAAATATTTTTTTAATTTTTTTCGAATAAATAAAAAATTTCCATAAATAATGTTTTTTTCGAAAAGATAATTTTTTTCCTAGAAAATATTTTTTTTTTCTAAAAATAATATATTTTTCCCGAAAATACTTTTTTTTTGAAAAAAATATTTTTTTCTTGAAAGTTTAAAATTTTTTATATATATATATAATAAAGTATATTTAAGATTTAAAAATATGGATATCCAGATTTATTATCCAGATTGGTATCCGAATTTATTATCCGGATTGGTATCCGGATAATATCCGGATTGGTATCCGGATAATATCCGATAAAATATGGGAAAACTCGGATACGGGCGGATATTGCATTATCCGAATTCGAACCCGTATCCGAATTCAACTATCCGGATCCGTATCCGAATCCGACCGGATACCTATTTTTCATCCCGAATTCGATCCCGATCGGATACGGCTCCGGATCGGGCGGGAAATATCTGCCCAGTTTTCACCCCTAGTTAGTAGTACTTAGGCCACTGGCAGAACAAGATAAAACCAGGTCTCAGAGAACAAATTTTATAATTTAACAAACAAAAAGAAAAAGATGAACACAGAATAGATAAATAAAAGTTTCCTTATAACAAACCAGAGGAGGAAAAATCTTCTCCACAGCACGACGAGGCACGGAAACCCCCCCATGCGTGCTCGTATCACTTGCCATCAAGGTTTTACAGCAAAAATCATCTGTATGTGTGTATATATATTTTGCTACAAACTTCCTTTTTTTTTATTTGAACCATGAACCATGTAATGAATATCTAACTGAATTTGATTCGTAGGTTATCCGTGAAGCCTAGGACGAGCAAAATGTTTGTGAGTGAAGATCAGCGAGTTGCTTTTTCTGAATTGGCCATAGAGACCCGTAGGTAGGAGATTCGTGTGAGTCTTGGACGGATATTTAGTGAGTATATCAACAATCAAGAAGATAAGAATATTTAGACTTACAGATGGCGAGTAGATCTGTAGTCCCGGAGCAACCCAGAGGTAATATTGTGGATCTCTTATAAATCAATCAATCTGATATTTAACAAAGGTTTCCTCTTCTATTTTTCTTTTTCTAGATTCATGATGGATCCTTTGTTGTGTTCTATCCTCATATTGCGGTGATTCCTGGAATTTTTTTTATACCTCAAAAATATACTATGAATCCTCGCTCGTTGTTTCTCAATTTGAATTGACCATATTTGAGAGAATGTTGAGGATAAATTGTTTGACTTTTCTATTTTTGATTCTCATACTGAGATGTACAAATATGTTTAGTCTGCATTATATGTTCCCTTTGAAGCTTTACTTCAGTTCTTGGAATATCCTCTTTGTTTGGTCCTTGATAATATGATTCTTTATTAGTTGATCTCAAGTTACAGGCCCTACCTGAGTCTCAATTTCATATGGAATAAGGAATTTATAGGCCTTTTCAAAACTCATTATTCTTTCTCTAATATATCTATTATAAATTCTTGGGGTTACTTTTAGAGATATTATTCTTATATTGGTTTGTGAATAATCAGTTGGAGGAGGCAAATAGAGGAATGGATAGACAGAGGGCAGAAATATTAGGAGAGTATTGAGAGACATTGGAAATTTTGTAATTGCTCCGGCCGTCAATGGGAAGCCCCCTAATCAGACCACTCGCCCCATAACAAGGTCTTTTTCTCCATATGCACACACACACACACACAAAGAGAGAGAGAGAGAGAGATGCAGAGATAGAGAGTGTTATTTTGGCTTTTTTTTAAAAAAAAACGTGGAAGAAGAATATACAGTAATTTACCAAGAAGAATTGATCAACAAGAGTTTTGGTGCGCAGTTGTTGGCAAATGCGTAGGCAGCATCAGAGAAAAATAACTTGATGGTAAGATTTTATTCGGATAGCTTTTACAATGTTTGTCCAAATATTATATCCTTCATCCTGCAGGTTACATAACATTTTGACTTGTGCAACTGGTGCAGAAGCCACTGGCAGAGAAAAACACGAATGGGCTGGTCAGTGAAGACGGCGGTCTGCTTGAAAACAAAACCACCGTTCCTCATATGAAGGAAGAACATCTGAAGCCAAAGAACGATGAGGCTTCTATTAATCCCCACAAAGAAGAAACCTACAAAAGTGTGAAAAAATTGAGGGAATTAGGAGGGTCCTTCAGGAAGCCGAATAAAACTCTCACATCAATCATCACGGCACGAAGCAAGGTCTATCATCTAATTCAAGAACAAAATTCAAATAGTATTTTCCAATTATATTTTTTTTATTTGGTTCTTCTAATTTTCCAGGCCGCTTGTGGAGTTCTCGAGAAACCTAAGGATCTAATAGTCGACATTGATGCGGCTGACGTGTACAATGAATTGGCTGTTGTGGAGTATGTTGAGGATATCTATAATTTCTACAAGCTCACAGAGGTTTATTATTGATTGCTGTTCAATTCAATAGTAGCCTCTTCTGATTCTAATGTGTCCTGAATTGTTCTTCTTCAGGATGATGGCCGAGTTCACGAATACATAGTTTCACAAAAAGAAATGAACTCTAAAATAAGAGCCATTCTGGTGGACTGGTTGATTGAAGTCCACCAGAAATTTGAATTGACACCTGAGAGTCTCTACCTCACGATTAATATCGTCGATCGCTTTTTATCGGTTAAGACTGTTCCAAGAAAGGAACTTCAATTGTTGGGCATTAGCTCGATGCTAATTTCGTGCAAGTATGAAGAGATCTGGGCACCAGAGGTACAATATATGCATATTATACATGTATACGCACACTCGAAAATTTATTTTTTGGATGGCAATTTTATTTATTTAGTGTGTTGTCAATCTTTTTAGGTCAGCGATTTTATAGCTATATCGGACAATGCTTATGTCCGAGAGCAAGTGCTTCTCATGGAGAAAGATATTCTTGGGAAATTAGAGTGGTATCTAACAGTTCCAACTCCATGTCTTTTTGGTTCGATATATTAAGGCTTCTATTCCAGCAGACAATGAGGTATAACTGTAGAATCTTCCTTTTTTTTGGGAACTTTGGACGGTGGCATTTTAAATGTAGCTGAATTGGGGAATGTTTCTTGATCCCAAATGGATAATATGACATTTTTCTTTGCTGAACTTGGTTTGACAAACTACTCGACCATCATAAACTATATCCCCTCAATGCCATTTGTAGCTACAACCAAACAAACTCTGAAGGAAACTCTAGATATGTCAAATGTCTGCCCAACGTAGAATGAGCATTGAAGTCCAACCATTGTGTAAGTGTGGTCTTCTTGTTACCCGAATTGTTCATGATAGATTCCAAAGTTTCGTCCCTGCAGAAGCTAATACGTTGCATATTTTCGAAGTGGACAGCTAATATTTGAACCGGCGGATCTCTGTAATGGATGTCGAATCCCAATATTCGCCAACAGGCCTCATGTGGTCCTATATACCTTGCATCAATATAATTTTTTATTTCATCAATTCTCATCGGCCGTGGCTGGCTCGTCGACGGTGTATCTCCCACAAATCTAGTTATCTGTGTGACAATGCGATCCGTACCTTTAGAAATATATTTGAATAGGTATTTGATCAACATCGTCTATTCGCAATACTCGACGTTGATATGCGCATAAAACCGCGCAAGAAGCTGCATATTATGTGGCACAACGTAGCCATTATCCAGCTGAACATTCTGCCGTATCGTCGTATCTGCCATAGATCTGCGGCGATAGTGAACGTAGCCTTTCTTGTCAATAGACGTGGCATAACAATACGGCTTTGGGAAACCCTTTTTACACGTATCACTGTCCCTCATACAGGCAGCCGCCCTATTAGCTTCCCCACACGGGTCGTGCATCATAAGCTCTGTAACAATGCGATGACCTTCTGGATCAGACCCTCTGTCAGGCAACTCGGCAGATACATATCGATCGATATCCGCATTTGTACGTACCCTTGAATGAGATTCTATCCAGAGGAGCAGGTGACAATGCGGCAGCCCGCGCTTTTGGAATTCAACTGTATACAAAACTAAATAAAAGACAATAAATTAGCCGAGCAAATATATAGTAAATGATATATGCATAACTGCACCTAAATAAGAAGCAGAACTTACCAGCCACCACCGGACCAAATGGGCGGGCGTCACGCAGATACGCGATCAGATGATGAATTTTTTGCTCAAATACCCGATCAACAACATCGGGTCTGTCCGCGACGCTAACATCTGGAAACTGTTCCATAAACTCCAATATTTCTGGCCATTTGACATTACATGTAAATGTGATGAAAAAGGAAGGGTTATTATGAACTCGGCAAATGGCAAGAGCATCAAGATAGTGACTATACATATAACGCGAACTACCAACAAACGATGCAGGAAGAATAGTTCGCATGCCTACGTCAGAACCACTTTGATCACCTCGAGCAATGGCATCATACAAACCTGAGAGGTAATCGTTTCTGATGTCGTCCTGATGCTCCCGAATAAAATCCAACCGATACTGTTCAATACTACAGTAAGCGGTAACAACGTACTGTTGGAACAACCGGCCAGCCCTTGTTAATAAAGTATGTTGCTGGAATCGTTCATGAAGCTGATATGCATAGTACATCTTCATAGACATCTTTTTATCCTCATCAACCATGTCAGCACTAACGTTCCATAATCGTAAACCAACATGGAAACCATCTTCCCCAAAAACAAAGAGCAACGGAAACTGGAACGACATGTAGCATGGATGCAGTTTGCTGACCCTTTCCGGATCACCAGCCTTCTTCCGAATAATGACGTCGTATTCGGTTCCCGTATCAGGACCTCCTTCATAAACAATGGCACCTATCGAATCCCAGGCACTCATGCTGGCGCGACCACATCGCGAGCATGTCTAATTTTGAAGTCAGGAACTTTATCAGCAGCTATCATGTCCCTTGCAGTCCTAAATATCCTAACCAATTCATTGTTATCATCTAGCAAATGAATCAGATTTTCTACAATATCCGGACGCAATACTCGGTGACCGCTGTCAAAATGCTGCAGCCGATTATTGACTTCGCTCTCTGTATCAAATATATACAACTGCAGAAAACGCGGGTTCTTGTCATCGGCCGGACAAAGGCCACCAATCCGATGATAAATATGTCCTGAGACTTTGAAGACGTAAGGCCCGTGCCCTCTGTTAATCGAGTCATCCACGTCTGCTCCCAGAGAGGTCATAGCGAACATCGAATTGTAAGCTCTTATATTTTCCATAAAATGCGCATCCGTTAACACCTGTCTTATATAAAGCGGGTATTGAGGCTGGCGACGTAATCGGACCCTACCACCCATACAACAGCGATGGTATTCTGGACAACGAACACTCCCATGTTTAATCCTCTCCTCAGGCCAAAACAATGCTTTACAATGACGGCAGACCCGGTCACACTGACCCATCGATACGTATGCAGCCGGTGCCCCTACATAAGACAGAGCGAAGAGAAAATATGTTAGAGAAACTTCAATCGCGAATCATTCAAGACGGAGCAAAGACAGTAAATAAAAAGGGCATCGAATGCACCCCTGTTATTGTCCATGGAAGCTCCCAACCGCCTCCTTGCCCGTATATGCCTCGGGTTCGGGACATGGAAGCAAGCTGCAAGAGAAAATAAGATCGAAGGAATCCAATAATACATATTCACCAATACAGACGGAGCGTAAATATAGAGAAATACGGAAATGGCGGAAAAAAGTCCATTACGCTGAGCTGGTGACGTAGATAGAAATGAATCTGCAGAAGCCGCCAACCCACCAGGCGACGGAGAAGACAAATTATTTGGCAAGATAGGCTGCTGCAAAATGACAGTAGAAGTAAGAGACACCGGCTGAGGAACATGTGGTTGGCCTGTGGAAACAGCAATATAAGATAACCCATGAGCGATGAAGAAGGAAGAACACGACACCGACTACAACGAAAGGAAATGCATATGCCCACGTATAAGTAATGTACCAATATGCGCAGGAGTCGACATAGAGAAATATCCAGAGTCATCAGGCGCCTGTACTGAAGGAAAAAACATGAGCGTGAGGCAAGTTAAATAGCCCACAGCGGCAGACCAGTAACATACAAAATCCAAACGTAAACATAAACCAAGTAAACGTGAGTGACAATACGAATAAAAGAAGCCGAACCTGGAGGCACAACATCACTCACAGGCAGACCGTAGCCAGGCGAAATTGAACCGCCCTGAACATGGGACCCGGCAGCAGAGGAAGTCTGACACATATTTCCTTTGATAAGTTGCAACTCTGCAGAGAAGAAAACAGGCGGAAAGAGTGTGGAAGCCGAAATCACAAATACAAAACAACGTATAAACAGCAAACAAAGATTACCACAGAAACCATCGAACGGTATCTCATATATTTTCCTTTTTCCTTTGCCAAGTACGGCGCCACATTCCGAGAATCCCTGAGAACAGGTATCCTCAACGTTGCACGCCGAACTTGCCTCGGTAATAGTCATGCCAGTGGATGATCCCGCAGCAGCAGCCACCTGAGGTAAGGTCTGAACATAAGGAATTAGAACATCCATATCCATGGAAACACCAACTCGCTGACCGTTATCATAATTCGGAACACTACTCATGGCTATAGAAAACACGGGCGACATATGAGGAGCCACATGAGCAGGGCGATGATTCTGAAGAGGAGGCGATCCAACATCTGCGACAGCACCAATAGAGCAGCCATTCCAAAAAATTTCGTGCTGACCACTTTCATTAACAATTAACACAACCTATCATGTTCGTCGCACTCTGACACAACAAAGCATTATTTAAACGATCAAAAAAATGGAGAACAGCCGAAACCATGATCAGATGAAGAAGAAAAATAATAGCACAGTCATCTAAATATCAAAATAAGCAGGCATGAGAAACCAACCAAATAACAAATAAAAAAGCAGACAATAGGAACAATAACTCAATCAAAGAAACCTCAATGAGGAAAAAAATAATACAACAATCATCTAAATATCAAAATAAACAGACATCAAAACCCAACCAAATAACAAATAAAAAAGCAAAGAACAATTTTCAGGAACACCAAATAGTATAGGAAGAATAATTTAGTTAAAGAAACCTGAGTTCCTGACCAAGTCCACCTCCGTCGCAGCAGTACACAAAAATTATTCCGGTTAAAGAAACCTCAGTCGGGAATCGACGTTATCAGAAACAACCCGAATTGATAATTCTCAAGAGAACACAACGACACCAATTCGATCGCAGGACGAAACCAACGGCAACGGCGATTGACAAAGACAAAGAAACGTGGCACACGGAGAAGAAATCAGAAAAGGAAAATAACGACGATGATAAGTATGAGCGCGGAAAAAGAGAGGAAAAAAAGACACCAGAATTAGCCGCCAAAGCGGATGAAAGGAAAAAAAAGGAACAAACGACATAAAGGGCGTCGTTTAATGACGCCCTATTATATATATAGTAATACCGCCGATTAAGAGTCCAAAAATTGAAATATTACGATCTCCCGGTCAACCCCTACCGTCCACCTCCACACCCTCCAAAAAAATACAGTCCACAAATAAATTTCGTTCCTAAACTCACCCCTTCTCACCGCCCCCCACCTCCACCCCCAGCTCAAAAATACGGACCACATTCCATTCTACACCTTTCCCTTTCTTTCCTAACAGAATGCGTTCTTCTTCTCCTGAGCAATTGACCATTTCTCCTGATGACACTGCTTCTGCACAAGGGACTGATAAACGATAGGCGAGTCCCGCGGTGTGGACTTCCCCTGTCGAAATAGCGATTGAGTTATGTACTAGACAAGAGGCGACCAGATGACGGCGACGCACAGCGATGCGAGGTGAATTAGATGACGGATTTCTGGTCTTGATTTCGATCTCAGATTGCCTCTATTTTATATCTTCATCTTCATCTCTATTTTTTATTTGTGATTTGTTGGCAGATCTCCCTCCTCGATGAAAGCTGCCGACCGGAGGTCCCAATTCCCATCACAATGAGTTGCGCCTGTGTTCCACTCTTCTCCTCTCTCAATTTCGAGGTTTAACTTTCCAGTGAATTTGAAGGGGGTTTACTATTTTATCTTCTGGTTGTAGTTATTTAAATATCTATTTTGAGTGTATGTTGTGATTACTGTAAGAAATTAAAGTTTGGATTTTTTCAGATTTATCATTCTCTGTGGATGGGGATTTTTCCTTCTCTGTCATTTCTCTCTCTTCAGAGTATATATAAAATAAAAAAATTCAGTGGCTGTAATTTAATTGTGTTTGCTTTTAGTTTCATTAATTTGCATATCTTGTTTTTAAATGATATATAAGGAGCCATGTTATTTGAAAATATTTGGAGTTGAACTTCTCAAAGCATCCCAATATAACAACAGGAGATGATAGCCATGAGTACTCCAACTCAAACCTCATCTCAGCCATTTCAATCAAAACGCAGCCAAGATTTACCGGTATTGTTGTTTACCAATCAAAATAATCTTATTCCATAAAACTTGTGATATTAATAAGTTATTGCGTAAATTGGACGAACTTCATATAGCAATTAGAGGAAATAAAAATCCGAGTCACCAAATACTAAAATCCTAGAAAATCATGAAAGTGATAAATATCTAAATGCACCAAACTAGTTATTTTTTCATGGCTTCTTCATTCTCATCTTGGGGATTCAGATTGTTGCCATTATCCTCCACCATCTCAAAATGCATAGGTATCATGCTGCATCCCTTCTCCGTATATGTTTTAATAAACTTATTCAACTCTTCATCACTGCTCAATGGAACTAAAGCGGATCCTATAAGGGACTGTCCTTGGATCTTGGGTGTTTCTTCATCGGTTTCATATGTCTGAAATTCTACCATTATCTTCGTTAAAGCATCATTGAAATCAATATCTAAAGAGTCGAAGTCCCCTATACAGCGTTCAATACCTCCTTTTTTGACGACGAGGCATATAGTTTTTCTGCAAATTTAAAAGATACTTCTGAGAATTTGAAAACATAATTGGGTCATGTGTGAACAATTAAAAACCTTAATTTTTTACCCAACTTCTGCGCGTGCATCTTCTTGTGGAGTTACATTATTGCAGTTCAATGGGACCATACTGAACCGTACCGGTATCATCATACGTCCATTTTCCGTGTATGTCTTGATGAACTTCTTCAATTCATCATCACTTTGTAGTGGTTCATAATCTTCTTTTGATATGGGCTTTCCTTCCAATTTTGGTTCTTCGTCTGATCTACTTTGTAATTCCATATGGCTCATTATCAAATTAAATGTGCCCGATAGTGTCATTTCTCGAGAGTCGATGCTTGAAATACAGTGTTCAGCGTTTCCTCTAGCAACGACAAGGCAAACTTCAGCTCTGCATAGAAGAACAAGTTTTTATGTTAACATCAAACGGTATTCAAAACAGTAGGCTAAATAGTTATTAACTTCATACCCCCATTTTGCTTTATTATGTTCGCAATCATAGAGCAATGCAGCCAACCTATGTCGTGTAGCAATAGACTCTTCCTGTTTGTTTGTACAATGATGTAGTCAGAATACATTTAGTATAATTACGAATTTAGAAGTTACTTATCGATTCTTATATAAAACATATTTTTGTTGAATATGTAATAAATTGAAACGACATATTAGTCTCTCCATATATAAATCTTTTGTTCCATTGGGATGGTAAAATGCTAGTATATCCAGCAGAATTCATAAGTTTTACCTCTGTTAATAGTCGATTAAAAGCCCCTGGAAACATCATCATCAGAATTACGTACAAACCGCAATCGTAGCTGTAGCCAACAGATAATGATGAAAAACCAACACAATCGCTAATTGAAGATTAAAATTTCACAATAAGTTGCACATAATTGAAAGTTAGTAGAGTCGTACCTATTATCTTGTTGCGGAATAGTAGAATGCACACATTTAAATGTGGATGTCCAATTAAAGTGCTCGAATGCTTCGCATTTCCAAAGTCCGACAACCTTCTCTAGTTGATCCACCTGAAAGCATACATGTTTCCGTTTTTGGGATGTAAGAATAATTACACAAAAATTACTTAATAGTGTATGCTTTAACAAGTACATTACCACTAGTTTCGCTTTGAATTTTCTGGGCTCGTCGCGTACAGAAACACGATTCAGATCGTAAATCACAATCCTCTGCTTATCCATATCCAGAGTACACAAGTACCAATGATTTCCATCACATATTGGTATATTGATAGTCTTGCAGTGTATTGCTAGTGACCGAAAATGTTTGTTTGGACCAAAGACCACCGAGTCTATTTTATTCTCAGTTATATGCGCCATTGATGCTAGATTCTACAATTTAGAAAAGGAAATATTAACATACTCTCCTGTTTCAGGAGAACAAATATAAATAACATACACCAAAAGAAGCAGGAAGATTCAAGTGACGGCTCCTTTTTTCATCGAACTGTGTGTGTCTCCAAATGTAGAATGCGACACAGTCAAGAACCTGAAAAATATTGAAGAAGAATGAGTGAACTCCATTGAAAATATAGTAAATTGCAAGTACAGGAAATAATTAATAACAAAGAGAAAAATACTAATGTCTGACCTATCGGTCCAGTAATCCAACTTTTAAGCGACAGAGTCAAAATATTTGCGCGGGTTAGAGGCCAGCTGTGCTCATCGAGTATAAAGTCAACATTAGTAATCCTGAAAAAAATTAGAAGATGTAGAATCAAAGAGAGATAAATAGAATGATTATCATATATCTTAATTTAATTTCAAAATGATCCAACGATGGTTACTTACTGTTTATTCAACTTCGTTGCGAACATATATTCTATTATAGGATCCCTTGCAGGCATGTGATTGCAAACTATTTCAAAATGTCACTGTTCGATGTATCTAATGCTTCCATTGCTCTTAGTTACCTCAATGTCATCAAATTCTAGCTTACGTGTTGTATGGTTATCGATCGTGCTTCTTCGACATTTGGTTCAAGTCCTTATGATGCTTTCTTTTTCGAGACAGTTCAATTCCAATGCTCATAAGTGAGCTTTTTCCGCTAGCTGTTTGTGGCAAGGACTTTAAGAAACCAACAAATGGTTTAAGTTCTTTAATTAGATTGCGCAGCTCTTCATACTCAACGTTCTTGTCGTTTTCTATAGGCGATACTTGACTACCCATCAAGATGCTCATGCTTATCTCCATATTTGTCATTCGATGGTTCATCACGGCGTACTGATCAACCAAAAACTTGAGCAGTTGAGATTGTGACTGTGCTCCTGCCACCGTAGCTGGATTTAACTTTTTCGGTATTGTTTCTGAACTTTTCTTCCAAGTAGGATTTGTGTTAAGTGGAGATAGTACCCACTTCTGCAAAGTGATTTTCAGGAACGTGCGATGATAAATACATGTTTATTAGTCAAACTAAGAGCTCTTATTGCAAAAAAACAAAAAAACAAAGAAGAAAAAACTTGGGAAATCAGTCGGGATTTTATTGTGAATTATTTGTTATAGCCCTATTTAACAAGATATCACTGATTACAAAAATTGAACACTAAATGGTTAGAACACTAACATTTATTCACTCGACGTGAGTTGGCTACCAATGACAAAAATAACTTACAAAGTTGTTTTGGTATCCCCCTCTCTCTGCAAACATTTGTAGAAGTTCATTCACCTCTGTTTGTTCCCATTGCTCGATGAGTGGGATTGTCGGGTCAAAAACCTTTCTATGTTCTGGATATGTGTCTACATATACGGACAAGAAGACCATCTGCACATTGTTAGTAAGTTATGAAATAACCGATTCATGTTCAACCTATGTAGTTGATTTTTGTTATGGTAATAATTACCTGAAGTAACAAAAGACACCCGGTTATGTATGACTGATTATGACTCTTGAATTTGATTATTCCCTCAACAAGCTTCTCTAGTATAAGTGTCCCCCAGTTATAGGTTTGTATATGATCTAGATCAACAAGATACTCGAGGTAGTCCAAATTTAGCGCATTATCGTATCCAGGAAATAGCGTGGTTGAAAAGAGAAACATCATGTATAACACTTGAAAATCATTGCCGCCATTACGAAAATCAATAACTTTTTGGGATAATTCGGTCAACCCCATGGGCCGGCCGTTGTTGGTAAATAATATACCATACTTCATCTTGCCTTTTGTAGATATCTTATCCGTCTTAATTACTTTTCCAGAACATGGAACACCAAAAATGGAGCGCACAGTTTCAGTAGTTATGTGCACTGTTTTACCATGTAATGATGTTTTTCTTGTGTGTGGATCAAAATTATTAATAAACCATGTCAGAACTTTTTTGTCAAGCATACTAACATTAATCTGCGTCATAGATCCAAACCCAAGAGTTTTGATTGCAACAATTTGCTCATTACTATGCTTACGGTTTGCCTCTACTAGCTTGGGCAACGACGTTCGGTGAATGAATTTTGTGGCTAGCTGCATCTTTTGTTTTCTTTCTTTCGATGACATTTGAGTAACACCTGGTGTGAACCTTGTTTTCTTTGTAGGTGGGATGTGTATGTTGTCCGAAGACATCGACTGCACCTAAGATGGCAGAACAAACAAGGATGTATCAGGTTATTCTATCAGTTTTAAATGCTTGGTTAAATAAAAACATAAAATTACCCCTGATTTTGTATTTAATTATAGAAAGAGTCCCATATTTTTGTAATATAACAAAGAGCCACATTAACATATATTTTCGTATCCTGTTTTATGCTTTCCAGAAGATTTTGTTTTTGTTTTTCAATTTCGAGACTACTACAATAATAGTGTAAAATCTATTTCACGAGTTGTGTAAAAAATATAAAATTACACCTGACAAAAACCATTATTTTTTTAATATTACAAAGAGACCCAATATATAATATATAATCTATAAGTGTCCTGTTTTATGACTTTCGTATTTCCAAGACGGCGGTAAATACTAGAATTTGTTAAACATGTTTTGTTAAAGAATAAAATATAAAATTTTCTTGAATATTGGTTTAACAACTGAAAAAACCAGATTTTTTGTTTGAAATTAGAAAATAGACATTCAATCTTTTACTTGCATGTTTTGTGGTCTTATAAGATTTTTTGTTATTATTTTATAACTTGTTTGGTTAATTAGAAAATTTGGAATAATCCATGAGTTTTGGTGTATTAACAAAAAGAAACCCACGGGATGATAAAATATTAAAGTATCATGTTAAGAAAAATCAAATATGCACACGATTTTTCTTTTTGACAGATGTTAATGCACATGAAAGTAATCTTTTGATATATTTGTTAGGTTCATGTGGATCAACGATATGGGCGTGATAAATAAAATCATACCTTACCTGATGAGGAGACCGACTAATTCTGTTGGATCTGGAGAAGTCGATTGTTGCTTGGAGAAATTAATCAACAGACGACCATGGAAAAATTTGTATCGATTGAGTTGTGCTCAAAGTCCTTGCCCTTCAATTGCTTAAATAACCAAGCAAACATTCGAATCCTATTCTAACTAGGAAATAATAAAATAATATAAGATAAATTAGAAGTCCTATTCTAATTGGACTCCACTCACGGATAGGAATAAGGAGTAGCCATTATCTAAAAAAGATAATGAACTATCCTGGCAACACAGTGACTCCTCAAGCACTGCCCACATTTTTTTGTCTTTTCTTTTTTGTAAAGATTGAAATGATTATGGTATGGAAAATCCTAATGGTGATAGTATTCTAGTATGGGTCTTTTTTTTTTTTGGTAAATATTTGTACTTTTAGACAATACTAGTGTATAGCCCGTCGAAATTCGATGGATAATCACTTTATATTGTAACTAGTGCATGAACCGTCGACTTCCGACGGGACATAATTATCTAATTAAGAGTTTAGATAAATAGGAATCCAAAATTAAGAGAATGCCATGTAGGAGAGAGAATTAATCTAATGTATCGAATACGTAACGCTATTATATATATATATATATATATATATAGATTATCATTAGACTAGTTTGATTTCCACATTCTTGTCAATTTTGACCAAAAAAATTTAAGTGTATCAAATGTACAAATTGTTTTGTAGGTAGTGATAACTAACTCCGAGGTCGATCTCTCAAGGAGTTGGAAACGGTTTAAAGTTCAATTTCGTTTAGCAAATAGTTGAATCGCACGACGATAGCAAAGTAAATATAAACACCATGCATAATTCGATTGAGAGGTTAAAAACTACGAATTTAAAGGTGTGGTCCGGATGTGACCGACTAATATAGAAAAATAACTAAAAATTTCAGGTCTTAACTTATGCATCCAACAACGATTGAGAAAATATTATTATCAATGTGCAAAGCGAAAAAGACGGACAAAAAAGGACATACACATAACCAATTAATATAGAAAATGACTAAAAATTTCAGTTTATACATCGGAGGCAATAAGTTAAAATTTTAGCTTTCACATCGGAAAAAAGGGAACATTTCATCTTCAAAATGTAGAAGCGCATGAGAAAGAGCAAGTACCCAGCAAACCTGATAGCCCCTGCCAATCTTCACCACATCTTGCATGGTAATCAAGTACCTTTCTACCGTTTTTCAGAATGATTTAAGGGGAAAATGATTTATCAGTACCTCAGTGTGAAGCATATGCCTGATATTTCGAAGTTCTTTATTCCAACTCCAACGGTATCAGTATGATGTACTTGTGCTGTGACTTGACCAATTTTTAAGATCTTCCATTTGGTTGGAAATAGGTTAACTTTATACATGCGCATAGTTCACTTTAGAATGATTTCGCTCTGCAATGTCACTGATATGTTATACGAGCAAATCAGGAGCCCATATTACAAGAAATGGCAACCAGCTCATAAACATCACATAATCGGAATTGCGAGCATCAGTGTCCTACAGACAGAAATATCAAATGCCAATCCCAAAAGTCAACTTTGTTACACTAGATAATCTTATCTTCCATTATATTGTCTTCTTCTTAGATTTCCGCACCATTGGCGCCACATAAATAATTTATAAAGTGTAAGCATGAACAATTGAGAAAGAAATACTCCCATAGTTATCAATTGGACAGGCAACCGCCAACGCAATAGGTAATTGCCTCCCCATGCAATGTGACAACAATTAGAACATTTTTTATATATTATATTCTCCTAAAAATCGAATATAGAAAATAAAAAATAAAAAATAATGTCAAACAATGATAAACTATACCAAACACCAATATCATCAAGGAACAAAAGAACAAATCAACAGGTAAATAATGTCAATAAGATAACTCCATATCTCACTCCCATCATAAACAGAAAGTTTCATAAGCAAGCGATCACACACTTTCATGATCATCATTTGAGTTTCTCCCCATTACTATCCTTCACATCCAGTCCTTCAGTAATGTCCGAGTCATCATCTTGAAAGACTTCAACATCAAGGTAGTTTATAAGTGCTCTCCACGAAGAAAATCCGTGTTCTACAATAAAAAACACAAAACACCAAAAGAAAGCTTACCAAAGGAACCACGGTTCAACAATAAGAAAGAAGATGCAACAAAAAAAAAAATACTCATGCCCTCCATATCATCAAACAAAAACCTAGAGGCTAGATATTAAAACGAAAAAAAGAGAACCATATCTCCACTTTTTGCTTGGTGGATCCTCAATTTCCAAAACAAAGGTTGCTTTCGGCGAGAGAGTAGCGAAAATCCTCGCCTGCTATTCCAAGTCGTTTCAGTCTTCACACATGAAATTATAATGTGCATATTCCTTGTCTTTAAATTTGCACTTCAAAATCTCATGACTACCTAATTTTTAAATTAAAGAAGAAAAACGTAATTGCCCTAGAACTTATAACAGAGACTGGGAATATTCATGCTATAATAAATTTAAATGACACTACATATCCTGAGTTATCTGAGGGTAGTGTTTGGTTCACATAAAAGAATGGGTCGACAGTGATCTGCCACACCCTCTGCTACTTAACTTGCAAATCTATCTCCCTCATTCTTACAAGTTACAACAAAGCGATACTATTTGCAAATCTATCTCCTTCTATCTTCCCGTTATTCTGAAGCCCGTTATTCTACGCAAAGAAACTGGAAGGAAAATATACCCCGTTTTAGGAAAAGTAGTTCTGAACATCACAATATTTTCTATTCTCATTCTCTTTCTTTTTTTTGGAGGGGGGGGGGGGGTGATTCGACAATATAATTTAGTATCTTAGTACTATTTCCATTATTTATTTTAATGATATAGTTTATTTATGTTTTCTATATAAACCAGGTGATGTCCATGAATGATTGTGAATCTATCGCACGGTCCAAACACCAGACAACTGACCAGCCCTGTTAAAAGTAAGATTCTGTAACACCCCAAATCACAAATGGGACATTACACGCCGTAGAACCCCCGTGAGGTCTACCAGGCTAACTCATGACACGTAAACCACAATGATAACCCAAAATATGCACCCAAAAAGGTAAGTAAGGCCGTGGCCTCGGCCAAAGCATTTTAACGGAGTACATGAGACATAGGTTAAATACCAATTTATTGCCCACGCAGGGGACTTAAATCATGTTTAAAAATAACCGGTCTAACTCCAGTACTCAACAGATGCAATGACAAAACAGAAAAAAATACAGACTCGAGCCACATCATCATGCCAACCCATCCTTTGCATGCGCATCCCGTGCCAGCTCCTCACTGACTAAGACTAAATGCATAAGACGCATTTCCCCCATTTAAGGGGTTAGCATTCGAATAGATAGTGCAAGTACACAATTACACAACATTATATACATACGCGATTCAACGCAAACAAATCGTTAGGAAAGTCATTTTGAAAATCAATATTCCGGAATATCACATTAACACCAAAACAGTATATCAACAAGTTTCCTATTCAAATTTATCCACGCTTGGTAACTCTCGACCGTACCCATTAGTATCGGTCCCCAGAGGTCCCGTCGGACCGTCCCCAGGTGAGAAACCACTTCCGCGGCCGTACCCATTAGTATCGGCCCCCAGAGGTCCCGTCGAACCGTCCCCAGGTGGAAGATCATCAACACACGCACCCAAGTCCACTCCAGTGGCCGTACCCATTAGTATCGGCCCCCAGAGGCCACATGCCATCCCCAGGTGGAAGAGTAACAATCACATTCATTCAATAATGCAGTTTACATCATTCGCATCAAATCCGTACACACATAATGAAATATAATACATGTACTTGCCTGATTAATACGACGTGAAGGAAAACGGTGAACGAAAAGGTTTTGGCCCGAACAACCTTCACAAATCCGATCCTAACACAATAATGATGAACAACTAATCTTAAAATTACGAAAATGTTGGAATACATCCTAGTTCTACCCGCTACAACCATTAGTCGAACATAACTTGGGTATCGTCGACTATAAGTGACGAACAATGGAGAACTTGGAGTTTAAAAATCACAAATCATCAATAAAACGAAGGATTACAAGTACATGATCAAAGTCTAGCAATAATCCAATGATAATTCGGACTAAGGGAGTCAAATCCCACGAAATCCCCAAAATTTCCCCAAAATCTCAAAACAAGGGTTTCGGGGATTCTTACCTTGATTCAGATGGTGGAAAGTGTTAGGAACTCGAAGAATTCACGCAAGGAATGCACGGACGGTAGTGGATGGTGATGTTCAGTCGAAATCGGCCCTAACCCTCGTCTGTAATCGCTCAAAGCCGAGAAGGATGAGAAATGATGGAAAAATGACGAAGTTGACTGCTGTTGTCCTATTTATATTAAACAGACTTAGCGCACGCTACGCACAAGCATTAGCGTGCGCTAACGGGGCGTGGAAGAACATGCGCCTCTTGTCCTCCGGTTAGCGTCGCGAGCTAACATGATTAGCGTGCGCTAATGCTAGGAACTAGCGTGCGTTAACGCCGAAATAGCGTCGCTACCCGGTCCAAGATCCAAAGCATCGAACCTACCGCCCGCATCAAATCATTAGCGCACGCTCTGAACCCGAGTTAGCGTCGCTAACCACACAAAGGATAGCGCACGCAAGTATGTCCGAGTAGCGTGCGCTACTCAGCAGCCCAATATCACGCTCGATCACTGCTAACAAAGACAAAAATATCGACACACGAATCAAGACCAGAATCCGGAAACATAAACACGGAATATTTAAGACGACAAAGCTGAGCGTTGAAAGAGAATATAATTCCGAACATCGGAGAGTCCGTAATGCAACAAACAAAGTGAAATTCCCTAAACTCATGGGAAAATTACAAAAATGGCCCAAGTGCCCAAAAATCATGATACGACGTCGGATTAACAAACCGAAAGTTTCAACACGACTAACTCAACCATACAAACTTATGCGAACCAAGAAACAATGAAAATGAACGAGTTTTACGAGAATCGAATGTACATGCGACAAGATATAATTCAAGATGAAATTATGCAAAATCATCCCCGAAACTCGTCCAAACGGAAAATCTCCAAGAACAAAATAGGTTCAGAATTTCAAAACGGTAACAAGAGAGTCATCCGAAACGAACATACACCAAAAATAGAAATTACCAAAATTAAAAGGTACGGATATTACATTCTCTCCCCCTAAAAATAAGTTTCGTCCCGAAACTTACAACGCGAATAACTCAGGATATCTCGACCGCATACTCTCTTCCGTCTCCCATGTGGCTTCCTCGGATCCATGCCTCGACCATTGAACTTTAACCAAGGGAATGGTTTTATGACGAAGTTGCTTCACCCGACGCTCTAAAATCTGAATCGGCCTCTCCTCGATGGTAATGTCGGCTCCCAATTCGATCTCTCCAAAATCAATAATATGGCTAGGGTCTGGTACGTACTTCCTAAGTTTAGAAACATGAAATACGTTATGCACGTGACTCAAGGACGGCGTCAAGCCTAACCGGTAGGCAAGCTCTCCAACTCTCTCTAAAATCTCAAACGGTCCAATATATCTCGGACTAAGTTTACCCTTCCGGCTGAAGCGGTAAACTCCCCGTGTCGGCGACACCTTAAGCAAAACATGATTTCCCACCTCAAACTTCAACGGCCGGCGACGTGTATCGGCATAAGACTTCTGTCTGCTCTGGGCCGTCACCAACCTATCGTGAATGAGAGCAATTTTTTCCCTCGTCTCAACTACTATATCGGGCTCGGTACCAATCAGCTCGGACGCATCGTCCCAACACAATGGTGATCTGCACCTCCTCCCATACAATGCCTCGAATGGTGCCATTTTGATCAAGGCGTGCCAACTATTGTTGTACGTGAACTCGATCAATGGCAAGTGCGACTCCCAATCATCCTTCCAATCTAAGGCACAGGCTCTCAACATATCCTCCAGTGTTTGTATCGTCCGCTCAGACTGTCCGTCTGTCTGAGGGTGGTAGGATGTACTAAGTCTCAACTCGGTCCCCAAAGCTCTATGAACGGCCTGCCAAAAATGTGATAAGAACCGGCCATCACGATCCGAAAAAATACTCTTAGGGGTCCCATGCAACCTCACTATCTCCGCAATAAACACTCGCGCTAGTCTCTCTGGCCCCCAAGTGTCTTTAACACTCAGAAAATGAGCTGATTTGGTTAGTCGATCGACAACGACCCAAATCATGTTCATTCCAGTACGAGTCTTAGGCATACCGGTAATGAAATCCATAGAAATATCCTCCCATTTCCACTCCGGGATAGGAAGTGGTCGTAAAAGCCCCGCGGGTCGCTGATGCTCGATCTTAACCTGCTGACAGGTCAAACACCTCGACACAAACTCGCTAACGTCTGTCTTCAAATTACTCCACTAGTAGTTACTCCTCACATCTTTATACATTTTACTCGTACCAGGATGTATGGAGTAAGGTGTGGTATGAGCTTCACTCAAGATCTTCTGTCTCAGCTCATCAACATTTGGTACACATAGTCTGCCGCGAAATCTCAAAACTCCATCATCGTGAACCACAAATCTAGGGGCTTTCCCCTTCCTCACATCCTCCCTCAACTGGACAAAAAATGGATCATCATACTGCTTCGCCTTGATATCATCAGTCAAGGACGAAGTGATCTCTAACGCACATAACTGACCCTGAACTCTCTGAACCCAAACCTCGATATTCTGACCAATAAGATCTCGCTGGATCCTTCTCTATGGTGTAAGTACCTCTAACATCTGTAACGCCATCGGCTTCCGGCTCAACGCATCAGCCATAGCCTTACCCGGATGGTAAAGTATCTCGAGGTCGTAATCTTTAATTAGCTCCAACCACCTACGCTGTCTCATATTCAACTCTTTCTGACTGAAGACGTACTTCAAGCTCTTGTGATTCGTAAAAATCTTACACGACGAACCATAGAGATAATGCCTCCAGATCTTTAAGGCGAAAACGACCGCAGCTAATTTCAAATCGTGCGTGGGGTAATTCACCTCATAAGGTTTCAACTGGCGGGACGCATACGCAATGACCCTATCTCTCTGCATCAAAACACATCCGAGCCCGAGGCCTGAAGCATCACTATATACCACGAAATCTTCGTTCCCCTGAGGCAACGCTAACACGGGTGCGGTAGTTAGTCGTCTCTTCAACTTGTCAAAACTACTCTGTCTGTCTGCGGTCCACTCGAATTTCTGAGTCTTCTGGAGTAACTGAGTGAGTGGTCTAGAGATCTTAGAAAAACCCTCAACAAATATACGGTAATAGCCGGCGAGACCCAGAAAACTCCTCACCTCCTTCACATTCTTAGGCGGTTCCTAAGCCATCACCGCCTCTATCTTCTGCGGATCTACCCGAACTCCCTCTGCTGAAATCACATGCCCGAGGAACATCACTTCCTCGAGCCAAAACTCACACTTAGAGAACTTCGCATACAACTGCTCAGCTCTCAAAATGTCTAATACAATCCGGAGATGTAAGGCGTGCTCCTCCCGACTCCGTGAATAGATAAGAATGTCATCGATAAAGACGACTACGAATTTGTCCAGATACTCAATAAAAACTTTGTTCATCAACTGCATGAACACTGCTGGGGCATTGGTTAGCCCGAAAGGCATAACCACAAACTCGTAATGGCCATATCTCGTCCAAAAGGCAGCTTTCGGTATATCGCTGTCCCGAATCCTCAACTGGTAGTAGCCCGATCGCAAATCAATCTTCGAAAAGACTGTCGCCCCTTGAAGATGATCAAACAAATCGTCAATCCGGGGCAAAGGGTATTTATTTTTGATGGTTAACTTGTTTAATTCTCGATAATTGATGCATAAACGAATCGATCCATCCTTCTTCTTAACAAAAATTACGGGCGCACCCCAAGGCGATGCGCTCGGTCGAATATACCCTTTATCTAACAACTCTCCCAACTGGTTCTTAAACTCTAACATCTCCGACGGTGCCATACGGTACGACGCTCGAGAAATAGGAGCCGCATTCAGCTCAAGATCGATAGGAAACTCCACCTCTCGCTGTGGTGGTAATCCCGGCAAGTCATCCGGGAATACGTCGGGATACTCACTAACAACTGGAATCGACGACATGTCAACCCCACCATCCTCTGCCTGCAGAGCGTAACACCAATAGCCGACACAACCCTGGTTCAGAAGTTTCATCGCCTTTAAGGCGCTAATCACACTGCCCGATCTCCCCGGCTTACAACCGACGAGAGTATACTCGGTGCCGTCCTCGGCCACTATCGAGATGGTACGAGTCTGATAGTTCATGATAGCACCGTGACAATTTAACCAATCGTCCCCGAGGATCAAATCCTCACCCTTAAGGTCTATAACAATGAGATTCGAGGGCCAATCCCGATTCCCGATCCTCACTGGGCAATCCCTAACCTCCCGGTCCCCAACCATACGATCCCCGCTGGGCGTACCCACTATAAATGGTTCACAATCAAACAAGCAGTCAAAACCAATACGACTCACACAGTCCGAAGCAATGAAGGAGTAGGTAGCACCCGAATCAAAAAACACTGAAACTGGATGAGAAAGGATCTGAGTGGTACCTGACGCCACTGGAACGTCTGTCTCCTCTGTGCGCCTCATCTGATACAATCGGGGGTGAACTGAACCCAAACTAGATGCTGCACGGCGATCCGGCTGACCCCGACCCTACCACGGCCCGAACTCTGCGGAACATGAGTAGCTGGAGTGATGTGATCCCTCTGATCGGCGGTGGTAGTCGGAACTCTAGCGGCCCTGGTGGCCCTCTCACAATGAGCTGCCCGATGCCTGGTCTGTCCGCAAGTAAAGCAAGTAACTAACGGAAATGGGCAATCCTTCATAACGTGCTCGGGCTGACTGCAATTAAAACAAACTCTCCCGCCAGGTGCCACAGACTGGACCGAACGGTTACCCTGAGATCCACTGGCCTGATGAAACGGACTCTTCCCAGGTGTAGGAGCAGAACGAGACCTCGAAAACTGACCACCTTTACCGGCCGAGAACCCGCCAGTAGTCTTCTGCTTCTTAGCTTCCGAAACCGACTCTGATTCCGGGACAGCCATCTCGATCGCCAGAGCGCGATCCTGGTATTCCTTCAAAGTGGAACACATGAGTGGTGCCATACTCTGCCTGATATGCGGCTTCATGCGCATATTGAAGTAACGGATTTTATCAGCCTCCGTCCTCACCTGATCTTTCACGAAACCCAACTGCTGATTGTAAGAGATAATAGCCTGGGAAATCGGCACATCCTGGGGTGTGGCAGTGAAGAACTCCACAATTCTGCGTTCTTTGACTGGCGGCGGACAATATTCTGCTTCCATAGCAGCCCTGAACTCATCCCAAGTGGCCCGACGGTCTCTGGGGGCAACGGCCTCCCACCATTCCGCAGCTTTCTTATCTAGGAGGTACTGGGCAATATGTACCCTCCTGTCTTCAGGACAAGCTACGGCATCGAAGGTCCTGGACAACTGAAAGAGCCAATTTTCCCAACCGAGGGAGTCAGAAGATCCGGAGAAACGAGGAGGGTGCATCTTAGTCACCGTTTGAAGCCACTTACTAGCTTCCTCTTTAGGTGTCGGGGGCGGATTCTGGCGTCCACCCTGAGCTATCTGAGCAAGCTGGGCTACTAACTGCTGAAGTACGGCAGTAGCCCCGGCATCGGCATTATTACCCAACGGCACTGAGTGAGAGGCTGAGTCTGCAGAGGACTGTGAAAGTGAGCCCTCTTCATTATCAGCACCCCGACCACGGCCTCGGCCGCGTCCCCTAGCTGGTCTACTACGACCTCTCAACATACTGAAGAAAATACGAAATGAACAAGATCAGGAAGATTCACAATCTATAAGGTTGGTATCATAATTCTCAACTCCAAACAACGCAAGAAAACGAATACAGAAATATAAGAGTTCGAGGAGACTTACAGCCACGGGTCGCATGAAAAGACAGTAGCACGATGATATTAGGCTCAACGACTGACTCTAACGACACAACTGACAGAACCAAAATAACCGACAGCCTAGGCATTCAAAACCTAGGCTCTGATACCATAAATGTAACACCCCAAATCACAAATGGGACATTACACGCCGTAGAACCCCTGTGAGGTCTACCAGGCTAACTCATGACACGTAAACCACAATGATAACCCAAAAGATGCACCCAAAAAGGTAAGTAAGGCCGTGGCCTCGGACAAAACATTTTAACGGAGTACATGAGACATAGGTTAAATACCAATTTATTGCCCACGCAGGGGACTTAAATCATGTTTAAAAATAACCGGTCTAACTCCAGTACTCAACAGATGCAATGACAAAACAGAAAAAAATACAGACTCGAGCCACATCATCATGCCAACCCATCCTTTGCATGCGCATCCCATGCCAGCTCCTCAGCTCGACCAGTACCTGAAATGCATAAGACGCATTTCCCCCATTTAAGGGGTTAACATTCGAATAGCTAGTGCAAGTACACAATTACACAACATTATATACATACACGATTCAACGCAAACAAATCGTTAGGAAAGTCATATTGAAAATCAATATTCCGGAATATCACATTAACACCAAAACAGTATATCAACAAGTTTCCACATCACAATTATCAACGCTTGATAACTCGTGACCGTACCCATTAGTATCGGTCCCCAGAGGTCCCGTCGGACCGTCCCCAGGTGAGAAACCACTTCCGCGGCCGTACCCATTAGTATCGGCCCCCAGAAGTCCCGTCGAACCGTCCCCAGGTTGAAGATCATCAACACACGCACCCAAGTCCACTCCCGTGGCCGTACCCATTAGTATCGGCCCCCAGAGGCCACATGCCATCCCCAGGTGGAAGAGTAACAATCACATTCATTCAATAATGCAGTTTACATCATTCGCATCAAATCCGTACACACATAATGAAATATAATACATGTACTTGCCTGATTAATACGACGTGAAGGAAAACAGTGAACGGAAAGGTTTTGGCCCGAACAACCTTCACAAATCCGATCCTAACACAATAATGATGAACAACTAATCTTAAAATTACGAAAATGTTGGAATACATCCTAGTTCTACCCGCTGCAACCACTAGTCGAACATAACTTGGGTATCGTCGACTATAAGTGACGAACAATGGAGAACTTGGAGTTTAAAAATCACAAATCATCAATAAAACGAAGGATTACAAGTACATGATCAAAGTATAGCAATAATCCAATGATAATTCAGACTAAGGGAGTCAAATCCCACGAAATCCCCAAAATTTCCCCAAAATCTCAAAACAAGGGTTTCGGGGATTCTTACCTTGATTTAGATGGTGGAAAGTGTTAGGAACTCGAAGAATTCACGCAAGGAATGCACGGACGGTAGTGGATGGTGATGTTCAGTCGAAATCGGCCCTAACCCTCGTCTGGAATCACTCAAAGCCGAGAAGGATGAGAAATGATGAAAAAATGACGAAGTTGACTGCTGCTGTCCTATTTATATTAAACAGACTTAGCGCACGCTACGCACAAGCATTAGCGTGCGCTAACGGGGCGTGGAAGAACAATCTGCCTACTGTCCTCCAGTTAGCGTACGCAGGCTAACATGATTAGCGTGCGCTAATGCTAGGAACTAGCGTGCGTTAACGCTGAAATAGCGTCGCTACAGTCCAAGACCAAAGCATCAACCTCATCCCGATCATGAAATCGTTAGCGCACGCTACGAACCTGTGTTAGCGTCGCTAACCACACACCGATAGCGCACGCAGTAAGTCCGAGTAGCGTCGCTACTCAAGCGTGATCAATATCGCCGATACTGCCAACAAAGACAAAAATATCGACACACGAATCAAGACCAGAATCCGGAAACATAAACACGGAATATTTAAGACGACAAAGCTGAGCGTTGAAAGAGAATATAATTCCGAACATCGGAGAGTCCGTAATGCAACAAACAAAGTGAAATTCCCTAAACTTATGGGAAAATTACAAAAATGGCCCAAGTGCCCGAAAATCATGATACGACGTCGGATTAAAAAACCGAAAGTTTCAACACGACTAACTCAACCATACAAACTTATGCGAACCAAGAAACAACGAAAATGAACGAGTTTTACGAGAATCGAACGTACATGCGACAAGATATAATTCAAGATGAAATTATGCAAAATGATCCCCGAAACTCATCCAAACGGAAAATCTCCAAGAACAAAATAGGTTCAGAATTTCAAAACGGTAACAAGCGAGTCATCCGAAACGAACATACACCAAAAATAGAAATTACCAAAATTAAAAGGTACGGATATTACAGATTCAACACGTGACATTACTTGATGACTCTTATAATTCAAAATTTCATAGTCAGCAAGACAATCATATTGATGAACTTTCAGATCAGTAAATAACTAAATATGTTACTAATCTCCTTAAATTTTCAGTAACAGATACTTGTAAGTGGAGTTAGTAGATAACTCACATCACGCAAAACACTCTCATCAACAAATAAATTCATATCATATGAAGCAAGGAAAAATCCAGCTAGCCAAAATATCCACGTAGTATCTGCCCTTTTAGATGTTCTTGAACTGTATCAGGTGCAAAAAATTTGATTCTCCCAGTGTTCTTTCATGGGACACGGAAGAGATAATTTGAACATGCACGCCGGATCACTCGTCCAAAATATTCTTTATGGTTTTTGGCTGAATCAGGTAGGCGTGCCTTATGGTACAGTCGACCCACTTATTATTTTGACTGACTAACAAATCATATAAAATCTTATCTGAATTCCACATCTTAAACACCTTCAATGACCAAGTATATAAGACATGATACTAAAATGAAAACTTATATCTAACAATGCATGTTATATACCTGAAGGCACACGCAGACATATACACATATCACGACGAAAAATGAAGAAGCAATTTTTTAAAGCGGCTTGATTTAGAATAAATCCATGTAAACAAATTCAATTGACAAAACAAAATTAACATACATCAAGCTCGTCGTAACAGCAGAAAGGCTTGCAGTAACATGAAATCTGCTCATTTTCCTACACCCAAATTAAAAAGCTCTACAATAATACATGACAGATGAGTACCACCATTTACTAAAATAAGAGAACGAGTCTACTTGAAACAGCCAAAAAGCCACAAAATTGAGTAAAAAATAACACAAGAACAGAAGATAATAGCTGAATACAAACACTTCAGCAGTCAATCTTTTCAACATCCGATAAACTCTACCTTACGGTAACTATGTCATAAGACAAATACACATATGTTCTTATCAAAAAATTGAAATATAACTGCAGGAAAATGATAATTTTCCATGGACATCGACACATATGTAGAAACTAGTAAGACCAAAATTAGCCTTAATTCTAATGAAAAAAAAATAAAGGGCGAGTGCATCAATATAAAAAATTCACTATACCTCCACAATCTAATCGTTTTCTTGTGTGCAGGCTGGCGGATGTTTCTTCGCACGTTTTCTTAATTTATGAGTATTAAAGTCTAATCCACCACGTGACGGGCAGGTACTTGATTTATGTCCCGGTTCGCTAGATAAATATTGTAAAAAAGACAGATCAGTTTTAAAAAATTGGGAATAATAAAAATGTAATGCGTGATGAAACAGATATTCACATATTTGCATTCGAGAATAAGATGCAAGACACGATAGAAAAAAATCCATAACACATGAAGTTCAACTTACCCACATATTCCACATTTTTGCCTTTTATTTGCAGGTGCTCCTCTACACTTTATTTTTTGCGGGTCACGAACATTGTACCTTTTTCCGGACTCAATATTTTCATCAACCTCATTCGCCATTTCAAATTCATCTTCAAATACACAAGTGTTATCCTCAGAACATTCGGCCTCAACATCTGTTGCTAGATTTTGCAAGCTCTTAATACAATTTAGGGTCCTTGATTCAAACTTCGAGGCGTGAAGGCATAAGTTAACGAACTCTTGATAGACACGAGTAAACCTCATACGTTGTTTGTCCTCTACCGGATACACATTTATAAATCTAGCTCTAAGATTATTTCCAATTTGTGTAGTCCATCTACCGAGAATACATGAGGAAGGGATTTCTACTAGCCGCATACACTTGAATGCACAAAATAAATGTCGGCACGGTATCCCATCAGACTCCAGCATTTGACAATTACACATAAATTTCCCGCTGTCCAAATCAATCTCGACAGACCATATTTTTCTTCTATCTGAACTATAATGGACAAATGAGTAGTAGAACTGGCGATTCGCTCTATTACATGAACGATCTACCACAAGTCCTTGTTCTTCAAATATTTCTGCTTGGACAACAGGGAATACATCCTTCGTATAAACAGACGACGCATGCTTGTGAAAGCTATATAGCGCACCTTGCTTTAATCGTGGTTTGTATCTTTCGAATGTTCATGAGCTTTTAGAAATGAAGATCTAGATTTACCAAGGACACGATGATATTTATAAATTCTGTTATCTTGTAACCGGCCTTTCCCTGTTGTTTAAAAAGAGCATTCAATGACTCGGCTCTTTGTGTGGTCCTCATCAATCCCATAAAATGTCCACGAAAAAATGCTTCACCCCAACGTTCTTTCTTGGCATATGTCTCTAAAATCCACGGATGGACTGAAACACCATGATCATCAATCAATTTGACCCACTTTTCCTCAAATTCCTCAATTGATAAATTTTCCATCAATAACCTACCAAAAGCACCACAAAATCCACGTTCTTTTACATTCTGGGTGCAGTTTCGCTGTAAATGTCAACTACATAATTTGTGCTTTGCATTTGGAAACACTTCTTCAATTGCTGCGCATATGGAGGCATCTTGGTCGGTCAACACTGACACCAGAGCTTTATCTCCCATTGCTTCAAGAAAATTTTTTAACAACCATTTATACGACTCAATGGTCTCATTAAACATTAGAGCAACACCAAAAACAATATTTTTTAAATGGTTGTCTACACCCGATAAAATTATCATAGGAAAACGGTAGGTATTGGTCTTATATGTACTGTCGAATACAAGCACATCTCCAAACTGTTTATATGCCTCCCGTGAAAACCCATCAGTCCAAAATAACTTAGTGAGTGAGTTATCTTCTCCGATTTCATATTTGAAAAATATATCTGGATCTAAGATACTCATTCCATCTAGTAGATGCAATGCGGTGTGTGCATCACCATCACGAACACTCTCCTGCCTCTCCCTATATAAAAAATTATAAGCATTCCTTCTTTATAAACGACAGATTCCCGCAATTAACACGCTCCAAAAAATCTACACTCTGACAGGTTCGGAAACCAGATTCATTGAATAAGCTCAAAAGAGTCTTATCAGGTGCTGATATGTACCTAGAAAAACACAACATACCTGTAAAAATACAATACAACATAAAGTGCAAGGTTATACATGTAAAAATAAACATCCACAACGCATACATACCTGTTAATTTTCAGACGATGCGCAGTTTCACGGGTTGCTAATTCATGGTTGTGAAAAGAGTTGAACTTAGTAACATAGTATTGGCTGCCACGGAGAGCAACACGGTCAAATTTGGACAATTACATTTGGTTTCCTCTTTCAACTTTCTTTTTCCATCATCATTCGGGGGCTTTGGACTTCCCGCCCAAGTACATTCCATCTCCCTATTTTTTGCAATATTATTGTGAACCTTTGTGTGGGTTACTCGAATATCGAATCCCATATATCTGCCATACTCGGCGTAGAATTTACGTGCTGCCTCCACAGATTGAAAAACTATTTGTTTTATGGATTCATCATCCATAAGTTTAAAACTGAACTCAGGTAGAATATTCTCCGAACTGTTACCACTCAGGTTCTTCTTCGCATCATTAGAACTGGAATTAGAAGTAGCATCCTCCTCCATATATAAACCATGTGCAATTTTACTGTTGCAATCCATCTCAACTGCCATTATATCGCACATAATACGACTTCATATATGGAACATGATTACGAATCAATATACACGAGTTAAAACTCAAATGAATAACATAAAAATAAGTACCCAAATAGCTAATATATTGTATTCAAGCTGAAGAAGGATAAACATAGTACTAGCAAAAAAAAAGGAGCTGCAATTGATATATTACATCTGTAACACATGAGAGCAGGAACCGATCTGTAACACTGACTGACTTACATTTAGTGCACAGAAAATTCAAGGAGAAAGTTCAATGATTTAAGAACTTTTATGATCATTTAATAAAATGACTAAAGCCAGCTCAAGTAATCTGAATAAACAGGGCAAAAAATGATTGAGTTATTGCATCTTGATGGGAAAAATCTTATTAAGCAATAGCAAAAACTAAAGGTAGTTACTAGTTAAAAACCATCCACAGCAATATCTGGAATGAAAGAGAAAGTGGCTTAGGTTTACATACTCGATTATTAAGATGATCATGCTATAGTTAAAGCATAAAAGTGGGTACAGTAAGCAGAGAGACAATTACGAATACCCTCTTGTAACGAAAGCAACCAAGTATTATAATAAGATCGCTATAGTTAATTAACTTACATCATATTCGACGATAAAATGAAGAAAAAAAGATGAACCAACAAGTACCAAAAGACTAAAATGAGCAGAAGATGAACATGTCTATTGAATAATACAAATAAACCGTAGAAAAGTTGAGTGTTGAAATGTTTAATATACACACTAGCATGACTGCAGCAAGTGAAGAGATAGTTAAGCTGAATGCTAAAAATATGAAATTAAACAAGAGAAATGAGGAACTTAAGCTAGTAGCAATTCATGTAGAAAAGAAGAAGTTGAGTATTTAAAGAACAAGGTTTTATGTGCTAGTCAAATTGAAGATGCCCTAAGGGAACAAATTTTTGAGAATGAACTAACACTAAAAGTCTATAGAAACTCATCAAATCTTATAAAACTTATCATGAAAATAATCAGGAAAACCGTAAGGTAGGAATTGGCTTTGATTATGACACTCTTAAGAATAAGAAAAATAATACAATTACCAAAGATAAACAGAACTGTCAAGAAGGCGTGCCTCATGTTTTAAAAAACTCCTCAGGTCATATCTTTAAGAAAACCACACTAGAGTTTGATAAAGAAATGCTTGTCATCAAACAACAGCCGTGTGATGAGGATGAGACACTTAACACTAAGCCAAGTGCACATGTTGAAAATGAACAAGTCAAAAGCAATGCCAAGACTACTGAGTAGATTAAACCTGTTAAATCTGAGAAAATACAAAAAAAAGGTAGAACATGTGACTAGGAAGAATTATGTAAAGTGCTCCGAGTTTAATATGTCATCACAAACCTTGTCTTTTAACCACTGCATCACACTATTCTCAATTTCAGGAGTCGGAAATCCCAAATCGAATTAAAAGAAAAAATAGATCACTTTTACTTCTTCAAGAAGAAGAAGAAGAAAAAGAAGGAGAAAAAAAAACACAAGAATAAGGGAAACCCAATAGTCACAATCATAAACGAAAATTACATGGCAAACAAAACAAACCTGAATAACAAAATAGTTGATATTGATATGGGATAATAGTTGAAGAATTAAATTAGGGCTCAGTGTTGTTCACGGGTTTCTTCATCTTGTTCTTCTCGTTCTATCAGCTTTTTCCTCGTTTGTCTTCCTCTCGAATCTCTGCCCTTCTTTTTCCGACTTCAAAAGAGATGGTGGAATCTTCTTCTCCGTTTGCCTGGTAAATGCTGGTGGTAGAACCTGGCGATTTTTAGATTAGGGCATCAATTCCGACTTCAAAAGAGATTAGGGCACCAATTCCGACTTAGTGATGTGTTCAAGCATGAAGTTTTGATTTTTTTAATGTCAAAAATTAAGTAATTAATGAAAATAAAAGAGGTATGTTTAATATACAAAATTAATTTTAAAAATAATCTGAATACGTATAATTTATAATAAGGGTAATATAGGAATTATAATCTTATTTAATTATTTTAAAAGAAAAAATAAAAAAAATGGGTACTGTTAAAGGAATAATACTCATTGTGTGCCTAAGTCTGTTAGTTTATGGGCTTTCCTAGTTAGGATTTGGCTGAGGTCTGTTTGTATGTACTTCTCCCTATTTAAAGGGAGCTCATCAATGGAATAATACAAAAACAACCTTTGCCCTACTTCCTGTCTCAGTTATTTTCCCTTCAACACGTTATCAGCACGTAGTTCCCGGCTGAGCACGAAATTTTTTCTCCCGATTTTCTGAAATTCCGAAAAAAAAAACGAAATATCGAATTTCCTGCAGAAACCCTAGCCGCCACCACCGAAACCAGGTCATCTTCTTCACTGACCCGCGGCAACCACCACCGAACCGACCTGCCCCGACGTCCGACGCGACCTGCTCCGACCGCCGCACTCGGACCGTGAACCCAGATTCCGACGCGACCAGACCCGGATTCCGACGCGACCAGACCCCGATTCCGATGCAACCAGATCGCCACCGGCTATCAACGCTAAACCCATATCCATCCGCCGTCGCACCATACGATCCAGGCCTGTCTACTTCCTTTCCGCACTTTCTCCAGAAACCCACCGGACGACCTTCTTCCCCGCTGCAACCGCAACCCGCTTGCAACCAATCCACGCTCTCGGACCCTAAGCCCGACTGGTGAGTGAAACTGGTTCCCCAACCGCCACGCAGCACCAGCAACCCAGCCCTGAGTAGATCCAGATCCGATCCCCCAACCCGCGCCTCTGTTCCAGCACGGCCCACGCGACCCAGAACTAGATCCAGCCCTCTGTATTTCAGTCCAGTTATTCGGTTGCTGTCCAACCCGACCCGACAGACAATCAAATCATTTTTTTAGCCCAACTCGCGAAGTAAGGAGCCTGACGATCCCAATGGCGAGTGGGACGAAGAATACAAGTTTATCTCAGAAAAATTGAAGGAGGTACTTTCCACCCTGCGAATGGAACGAGGAATATATTTTCATCCAAATAAATCGACGGTATGCCCTAGGAAAGAATCGTATCTTTCCTGTAAGGTACACAATCCGAATAATCCTACTATTTGCAACGTGCGCGATTTTACATGTTTTAGTTACTTTAAATGCATATTTATATTTCATAAATTTATTTATGCTTAATTAAACCAAAAGCATAATGCATTAATAACTTTAATTAAATCAAAGCGAATTGCTTAAAGCAACTTGAATTAAAGTAAATTCATGTTGAATTAATAAATATTGCGGCATAAGACACCTCTTTGACTGCATATATACGTGTATAGATATATTCATAAAGCTATGTGATTATATCTATAATTATATATATACTTTGAATGCATCGATAGTTATGGCATGTGTATTAAGGTTCATCATTAGTAGAACCTAGAGGACTTATTTCTACTACCTATACCAACTCGAAACCGTGATAAAGTAATTTCATTGGTAACCCTCAAAAGCATCGAAAGTAATTTTGACCATATCTTGGTTCTGAAAAATAATAACCCTCCACATTATTGAAAATTTTATCATGGAAAGTACTCATGATATACTGTGAAAATTCATTTTCCTTTTTTTTCTTGTCTCAAGATGGCTGATCCAACTCGTCCTGAATTTGACATCTTGGACTCAGAAGGACTTGAGTACCATAGATGGGTTTCTGACGTAGAGACCACTTTTGTCGCTAAGGACTATAGTGCTACTATCTTTGAAAAAGCAGGCAAAGTACCGTCTGACAAAAGCAAAGCTAGTGCATTAATGTTCCTTAGGCGACATATTGACCCCAGCCTAAGATGGGAATATCTGCAGTTGAAACCCCCGAAAGAACTGTGGGATGCCCTTAAGGGCCGTTTTGGGAACATCCACAATACCTTGCTCCCAGAGTTGACCGTGCAGTGGAATGAAATTCGCTTGATTGATTATAAACGGATCAACGATTTCAACAAAGATATGCTCCGTCTGAAGGCACGCCTTAATTTCTGTGGAAAGGACATCACAGAAGATGATATGATTCAGAAAACCCTTTCCACTTTTCCTACTTCTGCTCTTATACTAGCGAACCAGTATAGGCTGGAGTATGACAACAAACGCATCACTACCTTCAATAAGCTTATCAACCTACTACAAGTGGCTGAGAGGCATAATGAAGTGTTAGTGAGCAACAATGCCAGGCCCGTTGGGACAAAAAAAATTCCCGAGGCCAATTATGTGAAAGGTGGAAAGAACCCCAATGTATAGGGGACTGGTCATGGCAACCGCAAACCACAACGTGGAAAAAGGCGTAGTGGTTGAGGATGTGGTCGAGGACGTGGGGGCTCTTCCAATGTAATGAGAAGACTTGGTGCTCCTGGCTCTACTAGCCAAGAAAAGTATAAAGCACCTACCCCTCCTGACGCTCCTAAAGTCAGAGTTGGCGATGAACCGTGCTATCGATGTGGAGATGCTGGACATTAGTACAAGAACTGCCATGCAAGTAAGCAAGTCGCAGCACATTACAAGAAATATAAAGAGTCCAAAGAACGGGAGGCTCACTATATGGAGGAAGATGCTCTCGACGAGTCCCCCGACGTCAATTTCACAGTCACCGATAATCGCAATGAGCCATACGTGTCACAGTCATTAGAGGCACCCCTTTATGACTGAATGTCATCATTATGTTTACTTTATCGTTTACATTTGGCATTGTTACCTCAGAACGATTTTATCGATGTTTTATTTTCAGTAATGGTGTGATGAAACTTTGTTTTTCTAGAACAAGATATTATTATTGCTTACGTTATATTCTTAACTTTATTTCGAAGTACTGAATATTGCTTGAATGCTTATGGTTCGAAATTTCTCTCTTTTCTAAGGAATGAATCGAGTAGAACTTGAATGTTCTTAGAATTAGGCTTCTATTCATTGAATAAGTCGCCTGCCAAACCTCGGTAACTACGATGATTGGGTCCTCCCAACTCATCAAAGTGCGAGGTAATGCTCAATTTTTGATGCCTAAATGGCACTCAATCACAAGTTACCGATACTCTGTATGTACCTAGAGCCCTTCGAATCTTACTTAGCTTCAACAATATATGTAGCAATTGTTTCCAGATTGAAACCCACTATGAGAATAGAATAGAGTTTCTTTTATTAATTCTAATGAATGTGGATGTAAACGCATTTTAGAATAAGTGGTGAGTCGATCTAGTGGATGTACCTCACTATTATTAGGTTTTTAAAATCCTATGTTGTCACCAACAATGTACTTTAGGACATAGACTCATATAGGCTTTGGCACGATAGACTAGGTCATCCTGGTCGAAGTATAATGATCCATATACTAAAGAACTTGTACGTACATCATTACTTTTCGAGCGAAAATGTGGCAACAACTCAACATAAAGAACAATGTTGATGTTAATCGTGTTATGTCATCCAAAGAACCAGATGCATATCAAATGCCCACCACTTAGTGTTGCAAAGCCTGCTCTTTAGCAAAAGTAGGAGCGAGACCTTCCTACGCTAAAGAAATAAAAGCAAAAATTCCATTCTTACACTGAATATAAGGAGATATTTGTGGATCCATCCACCTAATATGCGGACCATTTATGTATTTATGGTTTTGATGGATTCTCCGACATGTTGGTCACATGTCGCTCTCCTGTCCACTCAAATTGCTGCAGAACTTCCAAGATAATTTGTAAGGGATCACCTCCCTTATAACATCTAAAGGACTTGATGATTAGAGAGTTCACATCAAAAAGTATTTGATGTTTATTGCATGATAGAGATTAATGAATAATATCTCATCCCATGTGCATATGCAAAAGTCTCACATAAACCACCGTCGAAAGAATATGTATGGTGATTATGTCATTGGTTATGCGCACCAATTTGCATATTTTGCCTGGAATTATGCAATATTGCACGCAACTTTACTTAAATCGTTCATTCTTAGACCTTTTTGCTAACCAATTAGTTTATGCGTACCAGTTGGTAACTGGATAGCCTGATTTCTATATTTTGGACTCAGACGGATTTGAGTGCCAATTGCGCATAATTGGTTACGCATTATATGTGCCTTCTGCGCCCCACAGCGCATCGGTCTTTAGAAACGATTAAGTATTCACGTTGGATAAGAATCTCCAGACGTTTATCTGCTATTTAGAACCTTCACAGTGATCTCTTTACCGCACGATTTGCGGATTGTCACTTTAATGAGACAATCTTCCCATCGTTAGGGGGAGGAGAGAAAATGTAATTTCTCGGGGAACGACAAAAATTGTCATGGTGTCTCCATCTTGTCTCATTATGATCCCCGAACTTCACAATGTTACCGTGAAGCACAAAGAACACTCGATCTTCAGGATGTAGCAGATTCGATGCCTGATGCATTTACTGATATCATTCAAGTGACAAGATCTCACATTACAGCTGCAAATGTGCCTGTAAGGTTAGAAGTCCCCTCCAAGGGGCACATCACCAATGAACCGGGTGATGCAACTGCACCTGGTGGAGGTGTTGTTGAGGCCGTGGCTCCCTACGAAGGAAGGGGTGGAAGCCACATGGTTCGGCTAAATACTCATCCAAGTAAGAGGTAGAGTATGGCACAAAATCACATGTTAACCATCAATGAACTCGTTTCATGAGATCATGCTTGATTTTATTATGTCCATGAATCATGACGAGGGGGACGCCCCGAAGATATGATACAGAAAATCAAGAATCTCGATGAAATTATGAGGGTGTGGCCTGATCAACCACCCACTTTGATGACATGTCATGAATCATAAAGTACGATGATATCGAACCTCGCTCGGTTGGATGAAATCAACATAGAGCTGATTGGCCTATAAGAAAAACATTCCAGGTAGAACTAGATTCTCCGACAAAGAGACAAGTATTTAGTGTAGGCAGTGCTAACCTAACCAAGTGTAAAGCCTGAAGGACATAATCGAACCTTTATCGTAAATCATAGTGAGAATAGTAGAGTCCTAATGTACAAGATTCACGAAGTAATGCTTCTCACAACGCCTTGGAATTGGTTACGAGGAAATGTACTCCCACGTATACGTTCCGCTATTTGATTAGCTTAGTAATTTCCAAGGGACTGGAAATGCAGCCAATAGATGTGGTTACTACGTATCTCTATGGAGATCTAGATACGGAGATATATATGGAAGTGCCCGATGGAATTTCATTACCCAAATCAAGTGACTCTGGACCACAGAGTGCGTATGCAATTTGATTGAAACGCTCAACTTTACGGTTTTGAAGCAATCCTTAAGGATGTGGTATAACCGTCTAAGTGACTACTTGATTGCTAAGGGATATAAGAACGATGAACTGTGTCCCTGCGTCTTCGCAAATAAGTTCCGGATTCACATCGCAATGTATGTCGATGACATGAACATAATCGGTCTTGATGAAATAAGAGAAACCACCGGATACTGGAAATCTGAGTTTGAGATGAATGATCTTGGGAAAACTCGGTTCTATCGAAGCATTGACATAGAACATCGAGTTTGTGGAATTTATTCCACCGGTCTACCTATGTCCAGAAGTTTCTCAGGCACTTTAACATGGACAAGGTAAACCCGATTAGCACCCCATGATAGGTCGAACATTTGGATGCAAAGGAAAGATCCATTTCGTCTAAACGAAAGTGACGAAGAGCTTTGGGAGCTGAAATTCCCTACTTGAGTGTAATCGCGTATTATTGTACTTAGCTCAATGTACACGACCTGCTATCACTCCTCAGTTAATTCGCTGACTAGATTTAGTTCAGCATCGACGCAATATCAATGGAATGGTATCAAGAATATCTTCTGATACTTAAAAGAAACCATTGACTTGGGACTATTCTTTCCCTACAAGCAGGCAAAGGAAGCTGCTTACGAAAAGGCAAATGCTAAAGTAAATGCTGGTGCCGAAGCAACTACCACAAAGTGTGTGTTGGTATGACTTGCTTATGTTTTGGAAATCGACTATGCAAACCCTTTTTTTTGCTACCTCCTTCACGACATGATTATTGCTTTGCATGAATCAGTCCGTGAGTGTACATGATTAAGAACTATCATTCTACACTTGTGAGGAACTAGCGGTTAAGTACTGCCACTGATGAACATACTTACATTTATGAACATAATGTAACTTGTAAATCCCCTTGATTGATGGAATGATCATAACGGGAAATATGTGAGATATAATGGAATATACTTACATATGTTGCACTCTTTTCCTTAGACCAAGGTTTATTTTTCCCACTGGGTTTTGTTACTTGGCAAGGTTTTTAACGAGGCAACGATATGTGAATGTAAGCATTAGGGGGAGCTGTAGAGTTTTCCAACTTCCGAGATTGATGTAAAGATCACAAGGAAATGGTGGTTTATAAAGAAACTTAATCACATGTGTTGTACTCTTTTCTTTGACCAAGGTTCATTTTCTCCCATTGGGTTTTGTTACTTGGCGAAGTTTTTAATGAGGCAACGACTACTTGATTGATGTACAAATCAGGGGGAGATATAGACTTGAGGGGGAGTCTTACATCCACAACGTACGTTATACTCTTTTCCTTCCAAGGATCATTTTTCCCACATGGTTTTTATCACTTGGAAAGGTTTTTAACGAGGTAACAAGATGTACGATTTTAGGGATCGATGGAATGGTCACCTTAGTAGCGCTATGATCAAATGTAACGATCATATGAGAGGATAGATTCAAAGGACGAAGTCTAAACTCGATGTGTCTAGATGCTGTACTCTTTTCCCTACGATCAAGACATTTTTCCCACTGGGTTTTTGCTTGGCGAGGTTTTAACGAGACAACATGACATGCGCTTGTAGACTAGGCACAAGGGGGAGTGTTAAAGGAATAATACTCATTGTGTGCCTAAGTCTGTTAGTTTATGGGCTTTCCTAGTTAGGATTTGGCTGAGGCCTGTTTGTATGTATTTCTCCCTATTTAAAGGGAGCTCATCAATGGAATAATACAACAACTTTTGCCCTACTTTCTGTCTCAGTTATTTTCCCTTCAACAGGTACTACGATATCATTATACTAAAAGTACAACCATCCATTGTAGTTGTTAAAATTCGACACTCATAATTGCTTTGAACATAATTTAACAGTTATGATTGAATTACCTACAAACAAGTAACTACAAAACTACCTATTCCAAGAAACACCCAACTCTCTTCCCCTCTCTTTTCTGTTGTTTACTCAAACTCGTGTACTAAGCGTCGGTCTAGTTAAAACTCCATGTGTGGACAGATAGGTTCCGCACTTTAGTTCATTTTTTTGATTCATGTTGGGTCCCCATCCATGGCAAATGCGAGCACGTGCCACGTCGCCACGTAAAGTGGCATCTAATTCGAATTCATTGGGAAGTAAGCAACAATTAATAATAATACTCCATCAATAGTACAACAATAATGATGAATTAATAAAAGGATAATCTCAATTGCCGACGAACCCATCCACTATCAACCACGTGGTATCGCCATTCCCAGCGACATTCCCCCCCCCCCCCTGTCATCATCATCGTCTATAAAACTGCAAGCCATTCTTATTCCTTACTACACCTCCAAAATAATCTTATTTCTTTCTTTTTCTTTTTGGTAGGGATTAAAATCGAATTTCTAACCTTTTTTGTTTTTGGGAATTAAAATATAGAAGGTGAAGATGGCAACAGACGGCACAGCAAAGTGCATCGACATTATACTGGCCATTCTTCTGCCGCCTCTTGGCGTTTTCCTCAAATTTGGTTGCGGGGTATTTATTTATGTTTTTTTTCCTTTTTTAAAATTATATTGTACTTTATTATCAGAAATCAAGTGGTTTTGACTCTTTCTCCGTGTATAAATCTGTTTCATGGGAATTTAAATGTTTTTTAACTTTTAATTATTAATTTCAGTTTTAAAAACAATATGATTGATGCAGGCTGAGTTCTGGATTTGCTTGATACTGACACTCTTTGGTTACCTGCCTGGAATCGTTTATGCTGTCTATGTCATCACCAAGTAGAGATTCTTTTGGGATGGTAATTTTCCTGGAAAAAAAATATCATTTTTTATTTGATTAAATATGTTTGTTTAATCCTGAAATCATCAGTGTGCTGTGTGTTCAATTTTTTTTTTTTTTCAATTTTAGGGGTTCAATTTTTGAGTTCTTTATTTTTTATATGATTTTCACTTTTTAGGGTTTATTTATGTATTTATTTATTTTTAGGGTTTTTTATGTTATTACTTTTTTCCAGATTATTTTTTGAGTATTCTATGACTTTCCTATTATTTTTTTATTCTTTTATTCTAAAATTTAGTTGGGGATGGATCTCACGGCAAGACCAATATATTTAATATATTCAAGACATGTTCGCGTCAATTTAATAAAGTTATAGTAATAGTTTTGATTGGTAAAAAATAATTTTAATCAATATAAATAAAACTCAGTTCTAAATGAGTAAAATTTATTAACTTCATATAATAAATTACACAGTGAATCGGTAAAAATCAAATTTTAGGCGGTAAAATCAGTTTCATTGGTTAATATCAGTTTTTTTTTCTTACGTTTAATTTTTACTCTTTTGCAGGTAAAGATGCAGCAAAGCTTGTGTAGTCTTTTCCCGTGGTTGATGATTTGCTAGTTTTTTCGATCTTTCCGAATTTATTACATCATGTCTTTTCCGGTGGTTGAATTTGGTGTTAGATTTCTTACTTTTGTTTCTCACATAATTTATTAGCTGTTCCGAGTTATTGCTTAAATATCTAGAGTTTACTTTGTACTTGAGAAATCATTTACTTTGTAAAAAGTGAGAAATCATTTGAGTTTTTTAATAAATTTAAAGAATGAATGGGAATCGGATTTTTGTATTTAGGTTTAATAATCGTGATTTTTACTTGAAATTGATTTGGTTAAAAGAAAATTTATATTTGGTTTAGAAAAAAATTACTCCCTCTTTCCAATTTAACTATTTAAGTAGTAGGTTTTTATTTTACTATAATTTTCTAATTTTACCCTTTATAATAACTTAACTCATTTCCACTTAAAAATAATAGATTTTATTTTTTCATCGACCTCAATTTTTTTTTCATTATATTCTGTAGAATTATAAAAAAAGTTATTTTTATTGAACTACAAAAATTTTGGTTGAATAAATTATGGAACTACAAAAAATTTCAAGGATTCTACATTCTTCCAGAATCAGTATGATTATCTTGATTCTTTTTCTTGTAAGAATCTTACGTATGAAGTAGATTGATTCATTATAAAGTCTTCATCAAAGTCTCTTGATCAATGATATAATCTAACTTGACTGTTTTTTTTATTTATTATTTTTCCTCAAACAATAAAGATATAATGGAATAAAACAAAATGACTCACTAAACAGGATGTACTTCTTTTTCTCATGAAGTACTAGTCGTTTCATGCAATTCTCGATGCGATTTTCATTTTGGATCATTCGGAAACAGTCTCTCTGTGTTAAGACAGGGGTAAAATTGCGTAGATTCGATCTCCTCTTATCTCGCTTTTTGCGGGAGCCGTTGAGGCATTAAGGTAATATTGTTGTTGTTGTTGGTCCTGTCTTGTAGGCCCAACAAGTACATCGGATCTAGCAGCCCAATGCGAAATACCAAAGTCACACTGGACAAAAGTTATCTAGTTACAAAGACCAATAAGTTATTCACACAATCCAACTAATATAATCCGCTATATGTATCGGCCCAATAAGAAATGGAATAAGTTCAATCACATCTGACCGAATTGACCCACTTCCAGGGGCATCTAATAGACCCAAAAGCTCAGACAGTCCAATCCAAAAAAAAAATACTATTAATCACGAACTGAATTTTCGCCTCTAACGGGCTTTCGAAGAGTGAGGCAACAAAGTACTTTCTTCAAGACTTTTGCTTGCCCTTCTTCAAAACAATGCGCTAGTCGTTCCTGCCTGTATCCTCATGTTGCTTTTAGATGTTTCACACTCAATCCAGCCGCCTCAATCAAGACGGTCATCTACGTGGAACAAGTCAAAAAATAATTGCACATGATAACAAAGGGAGAAGGGTCTGACGGGATCATCTCCCACGAAGTTAGCAAGTGACTAATGGGATAAGAGGACAATGAGTCAAGAGGGGAGAGAGAACCATATAGAATGACCACTATATATAAGAGGATTGGTATGTCATACAACGCATCTATACTCCGTTAATCTCTAATCTCCCACATCTACCTCCTGAACTCTTACTCTAAACACATCACTGAAAACCCTAACTGTCGAACTAGTCAGATGGACTACCCTCCCGATATCATCCACCTTCGAATGTTTCATACAATCACAGATCCGCCACTATTTTTTTTTTATTGGTCTGATCCGCCACTATCTACCGGCGATCCAGACGCACAAGAATATCACGACCCAATATTTACAGCATTCATTTAGTTATTTCCTTTCTATTACTTCTCTTGTACTTTCTAACTTGAGCGTTGGGGGCCCTTCGCCGGACATCCCACTAGTGCTCTTTCATTGGGCTATCACATGTGTGCTTGTGATTGACAGGTTGCTAGTGTCCGTTTTCTCAGAATTATCGATTTCTGTAATTGTAGAATTCACCCTTTCCAATATATATATATATATATATATATATATATATATATATATATATATGATGGTTCTGGTGAGAATGCGGTTTAAGTTAAGAAATAGTAATAAAATTGGTCCGTACTATTAGGAATATGCTCTCGAATGCCACTCAGAGGATGTATGAGAGAAGGTATTGTACTTGTTATTATGTAAATTATTATCAGAAGGCAATTAAATGTTTCTTTATTTACTGGTAGTCGCTGGCATTCCTGACTCGTATGTATATATATATATATATATATATATATATATACAGAAACTAGTCCGTGTATTTGAGAGCAAAACATTCTACTCCTTATTGGATAAGGTGATCGGCACCGGAAAGTTTTTTGGCTCAAATACTAAACGCTCGCAAGTCTATGAAACTTGATTGGGCGTTAAGTTTATGTGAAGATTTGTATGACGTGTTCATTGACTAGGAGAGTGCCTGTCGTCACTAATAGTTAGTGGGAGAACACGTTATAGGTATGCTAATGAGATTAGTATACTCGAACCGATTCACCCTCGATTCGTCACACGGATTTCACTCTGGGACAGTCAATGACGGAATCGAAAGGTTAAGATAGGTATTCGTGAACCTTGAACTTGAGGATTTAGTAGGGATATGCTTGTGACGTTAAGATTTTCACTAAAGTAGTTCGACCCAGAAAGCAGAGAGGTGGGGGTCAACTTCGACGTGCGTCTTGACAGACAAGTAGCAGGTTCTACTAAATACCAAGACAATATTCTTTCTCCTCTAAGTGAACAGGTAAATGTCCTATGTGGTTATTGACAAATGAGATCATAAGTCTTTGGCCAAAGCATTGGAGCTAGTTGTATTAGATACACGAGAGCTCGGTGATCAATTTGCATTAACTCAAACATAGCATCAAGGATAGATGGGGTTTGACTGATCATGACCCTATACCTTGATCGAGACATTTGAAAGAAGGATTTATACGTTTACTGGTATTCACGACAGAATGATTCTTGAATGATCCTATCATTCATTCTCAGTAAGGTTACAGTATAGGCCGCATGACTGGCTAGGTGGTGCTATAACTCTTTGGTTCCTCCCATTGCTTACTGATACGGACCTACCGAGTCGCGCATTAGGTAGACGATGGAATAATTTGAATTAGATCTCTTATTGTGTATTTTAGACATTGGATGTCTCTGTTAATTTATTGGATAAAATCTGTCTAGTGAATTAAATAAATTACTGGGTAATTAATTTAACTCATGAATTATTATTTCTTGGAGAAATAATAATTTTATACAATTGATTAATTAGATTAATCAATTGTACTAATTTTATTTGAGACAAACCAAGATGTATCAGTCAGACTGGATACACGACGACCCGTTTCATGGACCGAAGCGAACCGAATCCTCCTCATCTTGGTGTAGCCCCCTCATGTGCACCTTCCTTGATGATGCCTTTTGTCCCCTCATTGTTGGTGATGGGTTGTTTCCATATGGAGAGGAGAAAATGGTGTGATAAAATGAGATCTTATCATAATACACCATGAGGTGGGCACCTTGGAGGTTAGTGTAGACTTTGTTCTAAAACAAAGTTCATCCCATCCATCTTGATAAGAAAAATCGGCCAACACATAGAGAGGGAGGGAGTTCATTTTTGTTCAAGTTCTTACACTCTTTAGAGAGAGAAATAAAATCAAGAACAAAATTATATCACTTAGAGTGATCACATATTTGAGAGAGCATTTTCCTACTACTCTTTTCTAGCCATATCCTCGGAAGATAATTAGGTAATTGTTGTTCCGATCATCTCCCGGCGCGTGGCTAGTAGAGACGCGGTGTTTTCGGCGTTTGGATCATCGAGGGCTTGTCAAATCGGATTTGCGGTCACCGGGATCAACCTTAACATTCAATCAAAGGACTTCAAAGGTATGTTTCCATATCTTTACTCTTGTCCATTTTATATTCGTACATACGTTGCATGATCGGTCCTCTTTAGGGGTTCGGTTAAATTCGTTTTTGCTTCCGTTGCGCCTACATTTTAGGCATCGATGTTAGTATTATGCTCTAAGTCTACTGTTTAATAATAATGTGGAGATATTTATTATTTAATATATATAATATTGATTATATTATTGAATTAATATTCTGCTTACGATCATCAAGTATGTGACTTGATAGTAAAGCTCGTTAAAGCATTAAAGAATATTTATTCTAGATATCCCTATTAATATGATTACTAGTATGATAATGATAAGATGGCTATGTTTTACTGGTCATGAACATGAGATGTTATATAACGTCATAGATACATGTATAGACATCGTATTGGATATGACCTAACGAAGAAAATTATATATGGATTAAGTCATTATAATTCCTCGGATTGTTATATATTATTTAAGTCCTTGTTACCTAAAGACACTGCAGTTTCCTACATAATGAGTATCATATTTTAACACAATACCAACGTCTTCTGTAACAAGGGACTATACAGTTTGTGATTGGATACGGTACGATTTATGCGGATGGAAGTAGTTTGTCCAGAGGGGACTTGTCCCTCCTATAAAACGGAGAAGATATTCACGGGCCCTTGATAAGTTAAATTGTTTAAATGCATGGCCATGCTCAAATTGATCAATAAAGAGTTATTGATAAATATTTGAATTGGACAATTGTAACTTGAGATCAAGAATATTAATTAAGCTATATAAGGTCGACTTATCCATACCGTATGCTTAATTAGAATATCGCGCGACGAGAGGATTAAATATTATACAGTAACGGGATTTCGTTTGTGCCGTCGAATTAATTCTTTTAATCCGGGTAGTCATAATGTCTAGATAGAGGCCACTTATGATTTATGAGTCGTAAAAATTGTTTTATACTCATTGTCGTATTAATTAGAACCTACAAGGTCACATACTTAAACAAGCAGAGCAGCTATTTTGTTCCGGTTGATTATAGGTTGGTGAACCCTTAACCATGTGGAGGACTATATAAGAGTATCTTGTGATAGCCCTCACATATGAGTTAATCACAAGTGAAGATATATTTGTGTAGAGAGAATAAAAAAATCTGATTTTGATATTTCTCTCTCTCAAAGTCTTGAAAATTATATTCAAGAGTTGAATAATCAAAAGAATCAAGAACATATCTTCATATCTTTGAAGATTGATTCTTTGACCAAGAAAGTATTTAGAATACTCATCTAATCTTGTGAGTTTGATCTTTAATAACATATCGAATAAGATTCATAGTTGTTATTTTAGATCAAAATTCAAGAACATTTGAATAATATTCTTGGTGTTCTTGTTATTACCATAATCAAGAACATACCTATATTCAAATTGCTTTAAGTGAAATCTTTATTGAATTGAAGCTACCAATCCGTTAGACGCTCGGGACTTGTTCGTTGTGTGGATACCGTAGAGGACGCTCGCTTCTTGCAACGTCTCTAGAAGGCTCGATCGAAAACACGCTTCAAGAGGTAACAATCTTGTTCTTCGTACTCTGATAATATACTTGGATCCTAGGAGGGTTTTTACATATTATATTATACTTCCGCTGCTCTATTTCGATATATGATGAGATCATAAATTTTACTAGTTCGATAAAACCCAACAGTGGTATCGGAGAGACTAGTATATTTTCATTGTTTCGATTTTCATATATGTTGATATATGATGTTCATATATGTGATGTATGATGTTTATATATATGATATATAAATTTTATCTATGTATATTTATATATATGGTGATACATATATAATTTGAATAGATTTGTTTTTCGATATATATATATATATATATATATACATAAAAATTATATGTAGATCAAATCATATGTTCTTTGATTCTTGGATTATTAGTAGAACTAAATCATCACATGAATCTTCATATATCAAAGAAACCATATATGAGAAGATCAAACATATAAATTAAAATATATATCACCATATACATATTAAGATAGGCATCATGTATATATATATATATAGGATTATGAATTTTAAGAGGTGCATATGAACATAAATTTGTTTATGTAAATATTATGCTTCTTTAAAATTTTCATATGAACATAATTATATTTTGATTCCGAAGTTGTATAAATATAGATTTGATCTATTTGATTTATACATTTATATTTCTCAAAAGGTATTAGTTATAATATACATAAGATGTATACTAAATTTTTTTTTTTATACCTGGAGCAGGCCCCTGCCGAGCGGACCGCGATCCGGGCCTGTATGTGCCTAGCGCAGCCGGCAGGTCCCGCCCTGTGCCGGCCATGTGCGGCCTGTGTGTCCCGAGAGGTGTCGAGCAGGTCCCGGCCTGTGCCGGCCATGTGCGGCCTGTACGTGCCGAGCGCTGCCGGCAGGTCCTGGCCATGAGGCCTGGGGTAGCGGATCGCGATCCGGCTTCCAGGACTGGTTCTTGGGACTGTAACACCCCAAACTAGGCGGATATTACAGTGCCGTGAATCCCCGACTGGGACCCACCAGGCGAATGAAAATGATGAATTAAATAATATAATTGTAGTACCGAACCACATTATATTACCAAATACTCCGATGAGGAGTTTAAGTACAACACACCAGGACAATACCGAATACTAGTATATTTTATATGAAGATAAAATACACAACACGGAATGAAATGGAGTATCCAAATGAAAGTCTGCAGCGGAAATTAAAGGACAACAACATGAATAACTGAAAGATCGGGGCCCCTACTAGTATCACTGGGACTCCTCGACGTCAGCATGTTATTCCCGTGCTTTTGCCTTGCCATGACCTGAAAAACAAAATCCCGGGTCGGGCCATACGTAACAACAATCCTCAAGGGTTGAAAAATACACAATCATGATTTAACTGAAGTTATGAAATATCCCTAGTTATGAATTACGCTGAAGAGGAGTATCATAGTACGCCCGTAGTGTTCTGTGCAAGTGTACAAGACGAATGACCGGACACACTCGTCCTTGTACCTAATTAGTCTCACGGAGGTAATCTGTTACCGTGTGCACAGTCCAATGTATCACTCCCAATACATGGCCATCACGTGCCCGACTAAAAATTCCACACATCCGCACCCGGCCACGCAATATGAACTCAGAAGGTCATATGAACGGGAATGACCATAATGAATATCAATGAATAATAATAATCTGACAAACTCAAGAATGACTCACCGAGGTGAAATGATAATGAAGTGATTGATAGTTTCAATGAAATGATTGGAACCGCCGTTCCTCGTTAATGAAGTGATTATTCGACAATTACAAGTCTCAATATGATTAATACAATGATGAATGAGTTATGATTATGAAAGATCAACAACAAAAAGGAATGAATATCCTATTAACCGAGTAAGAATTAACTTACTCAACACCGATGACAATTATCCTTCCACGAACAACGTCCTAATTGATATATCGGTCGCTCGAACAACCTTGAATAAATACAATTACCAACAATCCGTTCAATATACGAATCAAACACGAATATAACGAACTCAAAATGTCGATACGATTAAACCAAGTTCATTGGGGCATAATATCGAACACCTTGTGGCCAACTTCGATTGATTACAACCAAACCTCAATAATATCAACACCAAATCCCCAAGAAGTGTTTTAAACCAACAAAACATTTTCAATACAATCAATAATCGTTATGAATATCCAAATACGTGATTATAACAACAATTAATCGAAAACTCCCAAATCCAACTCGATATTCAAAGTGTTCTTGAATAATCCCTCAATAATCCAATGAATCTCTATACAAACTCATAATCGTATACATATCCTTCCATATAACATGATTATAACGTCCAAAACATCATATTCCAATACGAATTCGAAATCCAAGATGTTGAAGAAATTACCTCTTGAAGATCCAACCACTTCGATCCGATGAATACGAGTTAAATCGAGTGTCCAAGCTTCCCAAATGAATGTAAATGAAGAAAATCAAGTACTCCAGTGATTGATGAAGGAAAATCCCTCCCTCAAGCTCTCTCCCTCGGACAAGATGGAAGAAAAGGGTGAAAATGAAGAAAAAGTCCCGGCCGGATCCTTATATATCACGGAAGTTACGGCCAGAACTCGGCCTTCATACGGCCGTAACATCCTGTGTCAACGGTCTTACGGCCGAATCGACAACTCAGACGGCCGTAACTCGGCTTCGTCCAAAACTCGCCGACAGCCTTACGGCCGTATCCGCCCGACTTACGGCGTAACTCGCCTCGTCTAAAACATCTGCCGACATCCTTATGGCCGTACCCGCACACCTTACGGGCATAATCGATGATACGGCCGTATTCGCCAAACTTACGGGCGTAAGCCCCTTCGTCGAAAATGACCAGTACTCGCTCGTAACGCATCAGAATCGCCAAGCCTTACGGCCGTACCTTCCTCGTCTTACGGCCATATGCCGCAACCCTTACGGCCGTAAGTCCCTCTAGTCCGACACATCCTGAAAAACACGAACACCCCTTACGGCCGTATCCTGCCCCTCTTACGGCCGTAACTCGCCCTTCGGCCAATAACATCCGGACACCCTGCTCGACTCGTACGGCCGTATCCGGCCAAGCCTTACGGCCGTACCTGCTCAACTTACGGCCGTAAGTCCCGTTCGTCCAAAATGGCCTGAAACCAAAGAACACCTATTACGGCCGTAACCTACCATTCTTACGGCCGTAACTCGTTGCTAGAAAAGATGAAAATCCAACAACTCCGATTCCTCGCTACGACTGATGAATGATCCGACATATCATACGAATGTGAAAGTGAACAAGTCCAACACATGCCACAAATGATACTCCCAGTACAAGACCACCAATCCCGATGAAAATGATAATACTCCTGTCTCGATCTGTAAATGGAGATGAAATGACGATCGGTAACTAATATACGGTTACAACATGCCAACAGTGAACGCAAATGAATGAATCATGAATAATGAGTGATTATTAATGAGTGAAAATTAGTGAATGATAATTACTGACTGATTAATATTGAATAAAAATGAATGAAATTCAAGCGGGTATTACATACTCCCCCCCTTAAAAGGAGTTTCGTCCCCAAAACTAAGGGTCAACATCTCGGGATAACTCTCCCGCATACCCTCTTCGGTTTCTCAAGTGGCCTCTTCGACTCCGTGTCTAGACCACTGCATCTTGACCAAAGGGATCGTCTTGATCCTCAACTGTTTGATTCGCCGCTCTAAACTCGTACAGGACGTTCCTCGTATGAATGATCATCCGCGATCTCGATTTCATCGAACTGAAGTATGTGACTCGGGTCGGCAACATACTTCCGCAACTGAGAGACGTGAAACACGTTATGAATTCGGTTTAACGCCGGAGGTAAAGCCAAACGATAAGCTAGCTCGCCTACTCGCTCCAAAATCTCAAACGGTCCAATGAATCTCGAACGCAACTTTCCCCGTTTTCCGAAACGGACCTCGACTCGGGGACACCTTGACCAAAACGTGGTCACCCGTCTCGAACTCTAGCGGTCGACGACGATTATCTGCATATGATTTCTGTCGACTCTGAGCAGTCAACAGACGACTCCCGATCAAGGCTACCTTCTCACCGTGGCTATAAGTATATCGGGCTCCATGCCGATTGATTCTGATAAGTCGTCCCAACACAAAGGAGATCGACAACGACGACCGTACAAGACCTCGTAAGGTGCCATCTTAATCGAAGCATGCCAACTATTATTATACGTGAACTCGATCAATGGTAGTTGGGCTTTCCAATCGTCCTGCCAATCGAGGACGTATGCCCTCAACATGTCCTCTAATGTATGAATGGTTCTCTCGGATTGTCCGTCAGACTGAGGATGAAAAGCGGTACTGAGATTAAGCTGAGTTCCCATAGCACGATGGACTGATTTTCAAAAATGAGACACAAACCGTCCGTCACGATCGGAAACGATACTCTTAGGAGTACCGTGCAGTCTCACTATCTCTTTGATGAATAGCTGGGCAAGTCTCTCGGGACCCAACGTATACTTAATCTCAAGGAAATGAGCTGATTTAGATAAGCGGCCCACGATCACCCAGATCGTATTCATGCCACGACGAATCTTCGGCAAACTCGTGATGAAATCCATAGAAATGTCTTCCCACTTCCATTCTGGAATAGGGAGCGGTTTCAGCATACCCGCCGGTCGCTGATGTTCAAACTTGACTTGTTGACAGGTTAAGCATCTCGAAACAAATTCCGCGACTTCTCGTTTCATATTACTCCACCAGTAATTTTGTTTCAAATACTTTTACATCTTGCTAGACCCCGGGTGAACAGAATAAGGGGTAGCATGAGCTTCTCTCGAAATCGAGTTTTTCAACTCGTCAGTCGCCGGTACGCACAACCAATTCTTAAATCTCAAAATTCCATCCTCGTGGACCACGAATCCAGGGGCTTTCCCCTGAGCCACATCCTCACGGATGCGCAACAATGCTGGGTCTGCACCCTGATTCTCCCTGATTTCCTCCTCAAGTGATGATGAAATCTCTAACATACAAAGCTGTCCCTGAACTCGCTGAAGCCGAACCTCGATCTCGGGTCTAAGGAATTCCTGCTGAAGCTCCTTCTGAACTGTTAAACGAGCAAGCATCTGCCCCTGAACGGACTTACGACTCAAGGCGTCGGCGATAACATTCGTCTTTCCCGGGTGGTAAAGGATCTCGATATCATAATCTTTGATTAGTTCCAACCACCGTCTTTGTCGCATATTCAACTCCTTCTGAGTAAATATATACTTCAATTCTTGTGATCAGTGAAGATATGACAGGTGACGCCATAAAGGGAACGACGCCAAATTTCCAACGCGAAAACCACGGTTGCTAGATCCAGGTCGTGGGTCGGATAATTAACCAGCTAATCCAAGGAAACTTCGGATTTCCTTAATATCTTTCGGAGGTTCCCAATCTCGGATAGCCTCCGTCTTCTGAGGGCCGAAACGAACTCTGTCTGATGAAATTACATGCCCGAGAAGAGTCACTTCGGACATCCAGAACTCACATTGAGAAAATTTTCCATAAAGTTGTTCGCATCTTAACACGTCGAGAACCTGATAAAGATATACTTCGTGTTCCCCTAGATCACGAGAATAAAATCAAAATGTCATCGATGAAGACAACAACAAACTGATCCAAAAAGTCGATGAAAACCCGATTCATTAACTCCATGAATACCGCAGGTGCATTAGTTAGCCCGAACGGCATAACTACGAACTCATAATGACCATAGCGTGTACGAAACGCCGTCCTTGCGATACCTGACTCTTGAATTCGCAACTGATGATATCCAGATCTTAAGTCAATCTTGGAAAATATTGAAGCTCCCTGAAGTTGATCTAAGAGATCAACAATACGGGGTAGAGGATACAAATCTTGATCATCACCCTGTTCAACTCCTGATAGTTAATACACACACGAGACGAGCCATCCTTCTCCTTGACAGATCACACTGGTGCTCCTCACGGGGACGCACTCGGTCTGAGATAACCTTACTCGAACTATTCCTCAAGTTGAATCTTCAACTCTTGCATTTCGGTAGGGGCCATCCGATATGGTGCCTTCGATAACGGGGACGTACCGGGCTCCAACTCACTCCTGAATTCCACAACTCTATGTGAAGGCAACCAGATAACTCGTATGGAAATACATCGTCAATCGATGACAATAATACCATGAATGATTGAACATTTCGATTGCCCTAGAACGGTCAACCGATGAAAATGATATAATGAATGATTGAACAACTCGATTGCCTTAAAACAGCCAATCGATGAAAAATGATACTATGAATGATTGAACAACTCGATTGCCTTAAAACGGCCAATCGATGAAAATGATACAATGAATGATTGAACAACTCGATCGCCTTAGAACGGCCAATCGATGAAAATGATACAATGAATGATTGAACAACTCGATCGCCTTAGAATGGCCAATCGATAAAAATGATACAATGAATGATTGAACAACTCGATCGCCTTAGAACGGCCAATCGATGAAAATGATACAATGAATGATTGAACAACTCGATCGCCTTAGAATGGCCAATCGATGAAAATGATACAAAGAATGATTGAACAACTCGATCGCCTTAGAATGGCCAATCGATGAAAATGATACAATGAATGATTGAACAACTCGATTGAGGAATTTCTATGCTTCCATCATAATAATAATTCTTCTGGAACAACGGGGATTACTTCCCTGAAGCACACATTCGACAACCAACGACGGAATGATAGTGACCAAACGCTTACAGCACTAAGGATGGTATCATGACGATCCATCCAACTAATACCCAACATTACATCGTCCTTAGATAAAATTCACCACGATTAGGTCCACTAACCAATCGCAGTCGTTAAGCTTACTTCGGTATGATTTCTGAAAATTCTTCCATCATCAGGTAGACCGATGGTATGAGGTCCACAAGCAATAGGACTATCCCAAAATAAGTCTATTCAAACATGATTCGAAAATGAATGAAAGCGGTGTACCAGTATCAAAAGGTACACACAGGTTGAAATAAAATTACGAATATACCTGAGATCATTCGGGCCACCGGATCGTCGATCCTCTTCATCACATGAATCCGGGACTTGCCGGCCCCCGAACCGGACGCTCCCGTCTGATAAATATGAGCTCCAACTTTATTTGCTTCCATTGTCTTAAACGACGTTGACAGAGCAGTCTGATTCTGAATCGCTAATTGCTTCGGGGCCTGAGATGTCGCCGGAGCCGACTTGGAGTCCTTTCAGCAAAAATGGGCCTTATGCCCAAAATTCCCACAATTATAGCACGTGATAGACGGTTTCAGACACTTAGTGCTGTAATGACCCGGCGCTCCACAGTTGAAACAGGTGATGGCCGAACTGGCCGCTCGGGACTAAGATCCCGCACGATTATGCGCCGTAGGAGGTCGCTCAGAAACGATAGGACTCACACGAGGCTTCTTGAAGGTTGACTGACCGCCTTTAGATTGATTACGCTTCGTTGATTTCTTGCTGACAGATGAAGGTTGTTGTTCAGCAATTTCCTTAGCAGCAGGCTCATACGGGAGAGTTCTCTCGATTAATCCGGCCAGAGTGGCGCAATGATGATTGAGCAATTGTACATGGGTCATCATGGCCTGCATAAAAGTGAGTGGATCAACCCGAACATCTTCTGATCGAGCCGAGTCCTGGGTACGATATCCCGACAGCGAGCGATTATTTCCCGGGTTTCGGCCCGCACCGCGGCCTCTCCCCGTGCATCCCCTGACAGCTCTCCCCATACTGAAGTAGGAAGGTCGCATAATGATTATAATTCCCGCATGATTATCACGTTATGATTATGTCATGAGATGATGAAAATGAGTATACATGCTCTAACTTAGCGATTATATGAATGATTTACTGAAGTGACATGATTATCTGATGAAATTCTTGAAATGATTATCTTGAACAACTTAACAAGATTAATAATATGATCATCCAGATCGACAACTGAGTAATGAAATGAATTGAGTAATTAATGAGTTAACATGATCGTCCTGATCATTAACTGAGTAATGAAATGAATTAAGTGATTAATGAGTCAACATGATCGTTCTAATCACAATGAATGATGATGTTTGGGGATTGTTAATTGATGAATGATGAATGAATGACTATTGCCAGAAATTATACCATGGCGTTAGAAATCTTACAGTTCTTTCGGTCTGATTGGCTCGGCATTTGCACAGGTCACACGTGACGCGAAAGTCCAATGATACTAGTCTGATGACGATGATTTCAAATGAGACATGACTCGGAAGGTAGTATTCAAAACCACGCTCCGATACCAACTCTGTAACACCCCAAACTAGGCGGATATTACAGTGCCGTGAATCCCCGACTGGGACCCACCAGGCGAATGAAAATGATGAATTAAATAATATAATTGTAGTACCGAACCACATTATATTACCAAATACTCCGATGAGGAGTTTAAGTACAACACACCAGGACAATACCGAATACTAGTATATTTTATATGAAGATAAAATACACAACACGGAATGAAATGGAGTATCCAAATGAAAGTCTCCAGCGGAAATTAAAGGACAACAACATGAATACCTGAAAGATCGGGGCCCCTACTAGTATCACTGGGACTCCTCGACGTCAGCATGCTATTCCCGTGCTTTTGCCTTGCCATGACCTGAAAAACAAAATCCCGAGCCGGTGTCAGTTACACAGAACAACAATCCTCAAGGGTTGAAAAATACACAATCATGATTTAACTGAAGTTATGAAATATCCCTAGTTATGAATTACGCTGAAGAGGAGTATCATAGTACGCCCGTAGTGTTCTGTGCAAGTGTACAAGACGAATGACCGGACACACCTGTCCTTGTACCTAATTAGTCTCACGAAGGTAATCTGTTACCGTGTACACAGTCCAATGTATCACTCCCAATACATGGCCATCACGTGCCCGACTAAAAATTCCACACATCCGCACCCGGCCACGCAATATGAACTCAGAAGGTCATATGAACGGGAATGACCATAATGAATATCAATGAATAATAATAATCTGAAAAACTCAAGAATGACTCACCGAGGTGAAATGATAATGAAGTGATTGATAGTTTCAATGAAATGATTGGAACCGCCGTTCCTCGTTAATGAAGTGATTATTCGACAATTACAAGTCTCAATATGATTAATACAATGATGAATGAGTTATGATTATGAAAGATCAACAACAAAAAGGAATGAATATCCTATTAACCGAGTAAGAATTAACTTACTCAACACCGGTGACAATTATCCTTCCACGAACAACGTCCTAATAGATATATCGGTCGCTCGAACAACCTTGAATAAATACAATTACCAACAATCCGTTCAATATACGAATCAAACACGAATATAACGAACTCAAAATGTCGATACGATTAAACCAAGTTCATTGGGGCATAATATCGAACACCTTGTGGCCAACTTCGATTGATTACAACCAAACCTCAATAATACCAACACCAAATCCCCAAGAAGTGTTTCAAACCAACAAAACATTTTCAATACAATCAATAATCCGTTATGAATATCCAAATACGTGATTATAACAACAATTAATCAAAAACTCCCAAATCCAACTCGATATTCAACGTGTTCTTGAATAATCCCTCAATAATCCAATGAATCTCTATACAAACTCATAATCGTATACATATCCTTCCATATAACATGATTATAACTTCCAAAACATCATATTCCAATACGAATTCGAAATCCGAGATGTTGAAGAAATTACCTCTTGAAGATCCAACCACTTCAATTCGATGAATACGAGTTAAATCGAGTGTCCAAGCTTCCCAAATGAATGAAGATGAAGAAAATCAAGTACTCCAGTGATTGATGAAGGAAAATCCCTCCCTCAAGCTCTCTCCCTCGGACAAGATGGAAGAAAAGGGTGAAAATGAAGAAAAAGTCTCGGCCGGATCCTTATATACTGCCGGAAGTTACGGCCGTAACTCGGCCTTCATATGGCCGTAACATCCCAGGTCAACGGCCTTACGGCCGTAACCGGCCAACTCGTACGGCCGTAACTCGGCTTCGTCCAAAAACCTGCCGACAGCCTTACGGCCGTATCCGCCCTGACTTACGGGCGTAACTCGCCCTCGTCTAAAACATCTGCCGACATCCTTACGGCCGTACCCGCACACCTTACGGGCGTAGCTCGGATGATACGGCCGTACCCAGCCAAACTTACGGGCGTAAGCCCCCTTCGTCGAAAATGACCAGGTACCCTGCCTGTAACGTATGGCCGTAACCGGCCAAGCCTTACGGTCGTACCTTCCTCGTCTTACGGCCGTATGCCGCAACCCTTACGGCCGTAAGTCCCTCTAGTCCGACACATCCTGAAAAACACAAACACTCCTTACGGCCGTATCCTGCCCCTCTTACGACCGTAACTCGCCCTTCGGCCAATAACATACGGACACCCTGCTCGACTCGTACGGCCGTATCCGGCCAAGCCTTACGGCCGTACCTGCTCAACTTACGGCCATATGCCGCAACCTTACGGCCGTAAGTCCCGTTCGTCCAAAATGGCCTGAAACCAAAGAACACCTGTTACGGCCATAACCTACCATTCTTACGGCCGTAACTCGTTGCTGGAAAAGATGAAAATTCGACAACTCCGATTCCTCGCTACGACTGATGAATGATCCGACATATCATACGAATGTGAAAGTGAACAAGTCCAACACATGCCACAAATGATACTCCCAGTACAAGACCACCAATCCCGATGAAAATGATAATACTCCTGTCTCGATCTGTAAACGGAGATGAAATGACGATCGGTAACTAATATACGGTTACAACATGCCAACAGTGAACGCAAATGAATGAATCATGAATAATGAGTGATTATTAATGAGTGAAAATTACTGAATGATAATTACTGACTGATTAATATTGAATAAAAATGAATGAAATTCAACCGGGTATTACAGGGACCACGGTCCAGGCCACTTCCAGACCCGTTTCGGCCTCGTTTTCTTCGTGTATTACTGGAAATTTGTTTCCCGTTTTACCCAGTTCGATGTTTTGGCCCTCAGAACTTTATAACTTATCGATTGTCGATATTTGGCATATTTTATATATAACTTATTGATAGTCGATATTTAGTACATTTTATGTATTATATGTGCTTGTGAATGCTTAAATGGTTTATGCATCGTGGTTGGTATTGCCGTACTAGATCAATTAGATTGATGATTCGATTATGGTTGTAATATTCATAATACAACTTGTATGTCGTGCCTTCTTATTATCTTGTTGTAATTTCTCTTCTCATCTTATTCCCCTCGAATGTAACTCGAGGTTTCCATTACAAAATGTAAAGATCTAGTTTAGAATAGTTCTAGCTATAAGAGGAAGACGAAGGAGACAAGCTACTTACAAGGAATTCAAGAAGAAAGGCATTATCGAAGATTACACCGAACGACCTATTGATATTAACGAATATCATAATAGGATATATGGCTATACCACACCACACCTAACTGTTCATGCGAATGTATGAGATGCATCATATTTACATTGCATATGATTGTATGAGATACATCATATTTAAATTAGCATATGATTGTATGAGATGCATCATATTTATTTTATTTGCTTAATAATCGTTATTACCAAATAAATCAAACTCATAAAACTTTTACATGTATGAGATACATGGTAATTATTTTGAGATAATCAATTTTGATAAAAATAGTTTTATTAAACCGATTGATATGAAACATGTCTCAAGAGCCAACCATTTCAAAACACTCGTCAAACTTTCGATCATTTCTAATATGGGTCTGCCAAAGCAGGGTGTATGGACTTTATCTTAAGGAGGCGAGATGAATAAACAAGCTTATACATATGTTTTAGATGGTTAAGACTTATATAGGTTATACAAAACGGTTTTGGACATATGGCTTATTTGGGATTAATACGATTAAAACGACATGAGATGTCATCCCAAATGATAATCTAAAGCATTTTTTAATTACAGGAGACATTCCAAAGCTGTGTATGTGGTTATTTGATCGTTAGATTATAATTCATATATGTGTATGTGATACATAATATTTGAGACTAACATGTTGACATAAGATGTCATCTCTATAGATAAAAACTAAACTTCTTTTATTTGCGAGGGACATGCCAAAGCTGTGCTTGCATTTACTTGATCGTTAGATTTTAAAATCAATATATCTCACGAATAACTTTGCATATTAATATTGTAGAATCAATGGCGTCAATCAATACAAACTCATTGCGATCAATTCTTGACAAAGAAAAACTTTATGGCACTAATTACCTTGATTGGTCAAGGAACTTGAGAATTGTTCTTAAAGCTGAAAAGAAGCAGTACATTCTGGAAAACCCAATTCCTGATGAACCGGAATCAACAGCCACCAAAGCTAAAAAAGATGCTTACAATAAGCATATGAATGATTCTTTGGATGTGACATGCCTTATGCTAGCAAGCATGAACTCGGGGCTGCAGATACAGTTCGAGGACATGGAAGCTTATTAAATGATGGGTCAACTTAAGGAAATGTAGGGGTGGTTCGGTACGGTATACCGAAAATTTTCATTCATACCGTATACCGTACCGAAATTTTCGGTATGATAAAAATCATACCGTTACCATACTGAAATTTTTGGTATACCGAAAATTTCGATATGACCTATTTACATACCGTTATTGTACCGAAATATTGGTATACCGAAATCAAGCCGGTATACCATTAATTTTTCGGTATATCGAAACTTCTGCGGTATACCGAAAATTTTAAGATATATCAAAAAAATTCAATATACTATACAGAGTTTGGTATACTGAAAAATTTCGATATACCAATAATTTTTTGGTATATCAAAAATTTTCGGTACATGTCGAAAAAAATTTCGTATACCGAAAATTTTCGGTATACCTCGATATATCGAAAATTTCAAAATCTCATACCGTTACCGTACCGAAAATACTGGTAACGGTATCATACCGTACCGAAAAAATCGGTATACCGAAAATTTTGATATTTTCGATATTTTTCGATACGATATTTTCGGTATTTCGATATTTTCGGTATTTTTCCCAGCCCTAAGGAAATGTTCCAAGAGCAAGCCCGTCAGGAGAGGTTTGCCACTACGAAGGCATTGAATGGTTGTAAAATGTCTTCAGGTACTTCTGTGAGTGCTCATGTCCTTAAGATGAAGGGCTACATTGAGCATCTTGAAAGTCTAGGAGCTTCTATCAGTCAGGAACTCGCTACAGATATGATCTTAGCATCACTGCCTTCAGAGTACGATCAGTTTGTAGTAAACTTCAACATGCACAACATGGAGAAGACTATTACTGAATTGCATGGGATGCTAAAACAAACTGAAACGAACATTAAGAAAGCTGTTCCTAATGTTTTAATGTTTCAAAAGAAATGGAATAAAAAGAATGGGAATAAGATGGCCCTAAAAGATAAAGATAAGGGTAAAAAGCAAATGTTGCCTAAACTCAAAGCTAAACCTTTCAAGAAGTCATCGAAACAACCCAAAGAGGGGACTTGCTACCACTGCAATGAAACTGGTGTTGGAATATTATTCCAAATATTTATTAATAGAGTTTTGATGATTAAGTTGCTAAACAAAGCAAAACAACAAAGAGGCGAAGCAAAACAACGAAGGAATCGAAAAAGCAAAAAGCTGGACAGAACACTATAACGTACGCTATGTAGAGGCTTAACGTACGTAATAGTAGCATTATAACGTACGTAACCTAGAGATGTTAACGTACGTAATGGAGTGTTTCAGTATTCAAACAAGAAGAACATTGGAGATGACGTCATGGCATAGGTCAGCAAGTAACGGATATGTTGACAAATGTTAACGTACGTAATGGGTAATTTGCTAACGTACGTAACACATAAAACGAAGGCTACTAGACTATTTTGTGAAGAGTATAACGTACGTAACATATTGATGTTAACGTACGTAAGGAAACTAACGTACGTAAGAGAGGGCGGGTAATGTATGTAAAGAAGGCACAAAAGGCTAATGGCTAGTTGGAAGAGAAATGCCTATAAATACCACTTCTAATGGTATTCATCACACAACAACGCAAAGCAAACGATTCAGTGATCATATATTGTTATACACATTCTTGTTGTTGTAATTGTGCTTATATTGATAGTTTGAGTGTTTGTATATTCAACACATACACGAGAGGAAAAAGAATAGATACGATTGAATTCGGTGTTATTAGGATCAAGGATCCGGCATTGTTAGAATGACAATCGATATCTAAGTGAGGTTTATCTAGTACCCATAGAAAGCTAGAGTGGTTGATTCCTTGTCCAATAGAAAAGGAAAACGGTTTAACTTGGACCGACATAAAGACAAGTGAGAGAACGGTTTACTCAGACTGATAGAAGACGAGCTTGTAACAGTTATCCCTCGGCCGATAGAAGAGAGGTGCAGAGGTTTATCTTTAGCCTATAGAAAAAGATACCGAGAGAGGACGTAGGCACGTTTGGCCGAACCTCTATAAATATTTGTGTAAATTTAATTTCTGCACTTTCATTTAAATACGCTTCCACACAATAGCGCGTATAACTGATCTCGTTCCAAAAATTGGTATCGGAGCGGTACCTCCTAGAAGCAGCTTAACATGCGAGGAGAATATCCAAATGGCGTTCCAATTTGCTCCGGTCGAAGGTCTTGCTTTGAACCGACCACCATTCTTTGATGGATCAAATTATATGACACCGAAGAAAAGGATGTCGATCTTTATTCATGCCTATGATATAGAGATTTGGAAGATCATTTATCTTGGCCCGAAAGTTCTAATCAAAACCGTCGGATCTCTTAAGAGTTTCGAAGAATATAACGACGAGGATTGGAAGAACGACCATCTAAATTGTAAGGCCACTCAACTCCTATATTGTGCCTTAAATCCAGAAGAGGTCAATCGTATCTCATCGTGTGAAAGTCTAAAGAGATACGGAAAATTCTTGAAATCACACACGAAGGGACAACTCAAGTCAAAGAGACGAAGATCAATATGCTTCTCCATGACTACGAGTTATTCATGATGAAGGGTGATGAGTCCATCACCAATATGCTCGACCGATTTGCGGTCATCACCAATGGACTTGCTTCGTTCGGTAAACCATTATCAAGTAGTGATAAAGTCAAGAAAATCTTAAGATCACTACCTTTTGAATGGGACGACACGGTTACGGCGATAATGGAATCTAAAGATTTAAACAATCTTGATTTTAGTGCTCTCGTTGGTTTACTTATAAACTACGAGATTGTCCTAAAATCTCGGAATGCTAAACCGAAGCCGAAGGAAAGATCAATAGCCATGAAGGCTAAGACGTCAAAGAGAGAAGAAATCCCGATTGATGAAAGCGACAAAGAATCGGCATATTATTCCAAGAATATTAATAAGTTTCAAACCTTATTAAACCGGAGAAAGAAAGACATCTCGGGCGGAATGAAAAAATCCAACAACAATTGTCGAGTCTGTGGTAAACCAGGCCATTTTGCGAAGAATTGCCGAGCAAATCTAAAGAAGGAAGCTCTCGTTGCAACATGGAGCGATGAAGATGAAGATGATGATTTTATCAATCAAAACAATCTCGCTCTCATGGCCCGAAGTTCATTCGACGATAGCGACGTCGAAATCCAGGTTGGTACGTCGTCTCACGATGAATTATTTAAAGCATTTGAATTATTGTATACGTGTTGGGATAAAAATCCCTGTATCGAGATTGTCAGGATAAACAATCCCTGTATCGAAAGATCATGACAAAATGTTTTGACAATATGCCAATCCAGCATACAGCAGGCAGCTGTATCGAAAAGCTGATCAAAAGATGTCAACCTGTATCGAAGACTTCTCGTAGCTCCAGCATATAGTGAATCTATCATACAGCAAAGGAGTCTCATAAAGACTAAGTATGGAAGCTGTCTCAAATCGACAATACAGCTATCATTCCATACAACATCCAAACAGGACAAGAAGGAATCTTTAGTATTCGCTAAAGTCAAAGTCCCGTTTGATAAGATATATTTAAATACTAAAGGATAAAGTATTTAAATATCAAGTCGTCAGAGATCTTCAATCTAGCGCAAAATACGGATCGTGTTTTATTCAAACACATCATCCCGTTAGAACGGAATCCTGCTCAACGGATCTATCTCAACGGATATATTCAAAGAAGGCTATATATATCTCCAAGAGTTTGAAGATCAAAAACACTTGAAAGACGAAGTTATCATTATATACATCTGAGCAAACATATCTCCCAAAAGCATACTGCCATTCTGAAAGAAGAGATATACAAGTGCTCAAACCGTGAACAACACATCATCAGCTATAAGCTCAGAAAGTCAAAGCTATTGTTCAATCATTGTTCTACCATTGAACAAAACCCATCAGCCATGTGTGGCCTGAGAAACCTTGCTCTTCCCAAACTGTGTGTGACGGACTTGCATTGAAGAAGACAAATATTCGGACCTGTGTGTGAAGAAGTTAGTCAAGTGAAAGCTCAAACTAATCTATGTGAATGGTTGAAGGCTAAGATCATTATATCAATCTGTGTGAACAATATATTGATTAGGTTTGATTATAAATGCGTAGTTGTGTACGTAGTATTTATAATAAACATTTTCACTCCTGTGTGGAGGACCAGTGGACGTAGAGGGGTTTACCTCGAACCACTTTAATTACTGTGTCGGTTACCTTCTGCATTTACTGTTTTAATATTCGTGATTATTTTTAAGTATACACTTCATACCTAGTTGCTGTATTTATAGCAACTCACTTTAACAAGACTTCCGCTACGCACTCAGATTTGAAAACCGTACAGCTTGTTGTTTAAAATACTTTCCAACCTGTATCATGTATACTTAGTGGCCAACAAGTGGTATCGGAGCGGTTGATTCTAAAAAGAATCAGTCGTATTTTTGATTGAATCAGATCTTTAAATCACTTATTTTTTTAAAACAGTCTTTTTTCTTCCCTATACTCTCATATGGATTCATCATTGATCAATAAAGTTCCTATGTTTTCTATTAACGAATTTGATGATTGGAGAATTAGGATGGAGGCTCATCTTGCAGCAATACACGAAGAGATGATTTTTGTCATACATGATGGCCCCATAAAGATTATGAAGGTAAATCCAGCCCCAAGGATTGAAGGCCAGGCTCATGCAGAGATGCTTGAAAAAGAGCGCGAACAATGGACTTCTGACGAAAGAAAGCGCGCCAACCTCGACAATGTCGCGAAGAATGCACTATTTGTCACTCTTGACAAAGGCACATTCTCTAAGGTAAAGAGCTGTAAATCAGCCAAGGATATCTGGGATAAACTCAAGTTAATCTGTGAGGGAACTGAGCTCTCAAAAGAAAACAAGATTTCAAAATTAACTCAGCAATTTGAATCTTTTGAAATGAAATCAACTGAAACACTTAAGGAACTTGACCTCAGATTCACTGGCATTGTTGGTGAACTTGAAGCATTAGGCAAGATTTATACCCAAAGGGAGAAAAACCTAAAAATTTTCAGATCACTCCCTGCCCGATGGGACATTAAGACCACATCTATGCGTGTGTCGTGCAATATTAGTGAAATATCTACTTTTGATCTCTTTTCTGACCTCAAAGCATTTGAGTACGATATAGACAGGAGAGAGAAAGCTGAAGAATCTCCCGCCAGGACTACAGCCTTAGCCGCTGTATCCAACCGAAGACACATCATGTCGAGCTCATCAAAGCCCATTCATAAGAATGCTGACAGCGATGACGACTTCCTGTCGCAAGACGAAATGGTGCTCCTCATGCATAAGTTCAAGAAGTTTATCAAGCAGTCGGGAAAGACTCCATACAGGCCCAAGCCTGTACACAAGGTAAGTACTGAAACTTCCTCTGGTGATGCTAACCTGTGTTATAATTACAGGAAACCAGGTCATTATGCAAATAAATGTCCTCATCCCAAAGTTCAAAGGTTGCCGGAAGCCGAGCAACAAGAAAATGATGAAAGAAGATGTGCTTGGAAAAATAAGCTCAAGGCCCTGATTGGCGAATCAGAAGCCACCCCCGCACCATCAAAATCCGAAGAATGTCTTCAGGTAGTCACTGACAGTGATTCATCTGATGATGATTTCGAAGATAAAGCCTATATGTGCTTTATGGCCAAGGACATTCCGGAAGATGAAGATAGCGATGATGAGGTAAGCTCAACTTCAGCTATTCCCTCCAATGCATCTCATACTTTCGCAAATATGATGAATGAGTTTAAGACCATTCAAATGGCCCATGAGACATTGAAAAATGAAAATATACAGCTCCAACTTTCTTACTTAGAGCTGAAAGAAGAAAATGACTTGCTGAAAGTAAATTACGAAAATGTCTATTGATTGTGAAAACAGCAAAGTCGAGTATGAAAAACTCATGGAGAGCAATCATCAACTTGCTCATGAACTAAGTGAGACTAAATCTCACAGTGAAAGCAATACAAATGATTTTGTTCTCCTTCAAGCCAAAGTAAAAACTCTTGAAAAACGAGAAGGAGAACTTGAGATCATTCTGAAATCTTTCGAGAAATCATCTAAAAGAATGGAAGAAATTCTAAGCACTGGGCAACATGCTCATGATAAAAGTGGCTTAGGATACAACTCATTTTCCAATAAAGGGAAAACTAGTACTGTGTTCGTCAGGGGTGTGGAACCTATTCCTGTATCGGAAGAAGTTCCAAGTCATGTGAAGGAACCCGTTGCACCGCGAACAGCAAAAAATGCCATTCCACCACCTCAGTCATATTCCAGACAGCGGAATCACCAGCCATTCAGACCAATAAGGCGTATTCAATAGGATGCTCCCCGAGCATATCAGCAGCGCCAACAACCATTCAGAAGGAACACTGTATCCAAATATCAACGGCCCGCACGGCAGTACTTTCAGTACAACACGCCTAGATATTGGATACAGGAGCCTCATCATTCATCGCGACAGCAAGTTTCCGCACAGTATCAACAACAGCATTGGGAATCTAACTGGAGACCCAGAAGACAAGATGTTAGGCCGAAGAAAATGGCTCCACCTCCAAGACGGCATTTGTACTGGACTAATAATAACCCTGAATTTTACATGCATAATAACTATCATGGTTATAGCAACTACGTATATGCCCCACGTAGAAATCGCAATTATGGACCTAAACCATCCTACAGTAAACCTATTGCTGTCAGGAAAATCTGGGTACATAAAGGCACTAACATCCATGGACCCAACAATCAAAGGGGACCTAAATCTACCTAATTTGTTTGCTACAGGACATTTTGGAGAAGGACATCTGGTATTTCGACAGCGGATGTTCTCGGAACATGACAGGAGATAAAAACAAGTTATCAAATTTTGTAGAAGGTCGTGGTCCAAAAGTGCGCTTCGGTGATAAATTTAAAGGAAGAACAAGAGGGAAGGGAACCCTACTTGTAGGAAAATTCAAAGTCACCGATGTAGCTTACGTTGAAGGCTTACAGTACAATCTACTTAGTATTAGCTAGTTCTGTGACAAACAGTTCTCGGTGAAGTTCTATATAGATCACTGTAGAGTCAAGAACATCTTAACCAAATAAATTGTGCTCACAGGAAGCAGATTAGGTAATATGTATATTGATGACTGGATGCCTACGAGCTCCACAATTCCTTGTTTTGTTGCCAAAGGAACTGCAGATCTAAGCTGGCTATGGCACAAGAGGATGTCACACGTCAACTTCAAGACTATCAACAAACTCTCCAGATAGGGAATGGTTAGAGGATTGCCAAACGTTTCATTCCAAAAAGACAGCATATATGGACCCTGTCAGAAAGGCAAGCAAATCAAGACCACCCTGAAAAGCAAATCCTACCTTTCAACCCACAGAGTTTTGGAAATGCTACATATGGATCTCTATGGTCCTGTAGACCCGGTAAGTTTGGGAGGTAAGAAATACTGTCTCGTTATTGTTGATGATTATTCCAGGTATGCTTGGACAATATTCCTAAGCAAGAAGAAGGAAACAATCTCAAAGCTGCCCGAGCACCTGAGAAAGCTTCAAAATGAAAAAGGGTTGAGTATCGTGTCCATTCGTTCCGACAGAGGTACAGAATTCACTAATCGCTTTATAGAGCAATACTGTTTGGAAAATAGGATACATCATGAATACTCAGCTGCCCGTACACCTCAACAAATGGTGTTGCCGAGCGAAAGAACAGGACGTTGAAGGAAGCAACAAGGACAATGATTGCCGCAAGCAAGTTGCCACAATGTTTCTGGGGCGAAGCCACCAATACAGCGTGCTATACACAAAACCGCTGTATGGTCAACAAGCATCATAACAAAACAGCATACGAGGTATGGAACAACAAAACTCCGTTAGTTTCGTACTTTCACATTTTTGGATGCAGGTCTTACGTTTTGAACAATGGTAAGGATCAACTTAGAACCTTCGATGAGAAATCGGATGAAAGAATATTCGTAGGATATTCCTCTGTTAGCAAAGCTTACAGGATCTTCAATAAAAAAAGCTAACAATTGAGGAATTAGTCCATGTAGTGTTCGATGAATCCCACCATGATCCTACATGAGTAAAAGACCTTTCTCAGAACATCCAACAACTTTCCATCATAGATCCACCAACTCCTATCGAACCTGTCGTTGACCTAGAAATCAACCCCGTAGCTGTAAGAACTGATGTAGATGAAGCCGATGCTGTACAAGCTGAAGCCGAAACTACAGCAACTCAAGATATAGTACGGGAACCTGAATTAGAACCCGACAGAAGATGGTTGAGAGATCACCCGCAAGAGATGATCATTGGAAACATTGATGCTGGTGTTTCTACCCGTAAGAGAATATAAAGTACACAAGGAAATGTACTATGTGCGCAAGAAGAACCCGATACTGAGATATCACCATTTCCTGAATGGAAATCTCAATCCGAGCTTAGAAGACTTAATATGTGCACCATTGCTGTATTCTTAGCACAATCCGAACCTGTTTCTACCAAAGAAGGTCTCAAAAACTCTCATTGGATCTCATCTATGGAAGAAGAGCTTAACGGTTTCGAAAGAAACAACGTATGGTATCTTGTACCTAGACCTATGCATCAATCAGTAATTGGTACCAAATGGGTATTTAGAAACAAGAAAGATAGAAATGGACTCATTATCAGGAATAAATCCCGACTAGTCGCCCAAGGCTACAAACAGGAAAAAGGCATAGACTACGATGAGACATTTGCTCCTGTAGCCAGACTCGAAGCCATAAGGATATTTTTAGCCTTTGCCGCCCATAAGAGCTTCATTGTATACCAAATGGACGTCAAAAGTGCATTCCTGAATGGAGACCTTGCTGAAGAAGTATATGTTGAACAACCACCAGGCTTTGTCAATTCAGAAGACGAAGACCTAGTATAAAGGCTAAGGAAAGCACTGTATGGACTTAAGCAAGCTCCTACAGCATGGTATGAGACCCTGTCCCGGTACCTAACCAACAATAGATTTGAGAAAGGTGCTATGGACAAGACCTTGTTCAAAATACAGGAAGGTGATGACCTTCTAATGGTTCAAATCTATGTAGATGATATAATATTTGGTTCAACTAACCTTGCTTTATGTCAAAGGTTCTCTCATCTCATGCAAAGTAAATTTGAAATGAGTATGATGGGAGAACTTAGTTATTTCCTAGGTTTGCACGTACAGCAGTTGCCTATAGGGATTTTCATCAACCAGGAAAAATACAGCAAGGAACTTCTCAACAAATTTGGAATGAACACTTCCAAATCATCGTCAACCCCCATGAGCACTTCCGTGCAAATTAGTGCTGATGAAGCCGGAAAGCCGGTTGACCAAACACTCTACAGGAAGCTTATTGGCTCGCTCCTGTACCTAACGGCTAGCAGGCCCGATATCCAGTTTGTTGTGGGAGTGTGTACGCGATATCAAGTATCACCTAAAGAATCACACTTCGCAACAGCTAAATGAATCCTGAAATACGTCAAAGGAACAGTCGATGTAGGACTGTGGTAAGAAGGCGGATTCAATTTAGTTGGCTACAATGACTCGGATCTCGGAGGTTGCAAGCTAGATAGGAAGAGTACAAGCGGTACTTGTCACTTTCTTGGACCTAGACTTGTGTCTTGGTTTAGCAAGAAACAATTGGCAAACTCGCTTTCAACAGCTGAATCAGAATACTATGCTGCTGGTAGTTGCTGTATGCAGATCCTTTGGATGCAACAACAGCTGTCAGATTATGGAATTGAAGCCAAAGAGACATCGATTATGTGCGATAGCACGAGTGCAATTGCTATCACGCACAACCCTGTATTGCACTCGCGCACCAAGCATATTCACATGAAGCATCATTTCATTAAAAATCATGTTGAGAACAAGGATGTTCGGCTGAAAAAAGTTCATTCAGATATCCAGTTAGCCGACATCTTTACCAAGCCTCTCGACACAGCAAGATTCCACATGCTTCGACATGAATTGGGATTGCTACAGCCTGACTCCCTGTAAGTTTTTAATGCTTTTACTCAGCAAATTGAGGGGGAATGATGTAAGACCCAAGAATACAGTATCCACCGTTAGTTATCTGTACACTCAGTCTATCAGAACATCACTGTAGGAACCAAGCGATATGAATTATCCTACAGCTGACGTGTGCAATAATTAAGGGGGAATACAGTACGACCCTAGAATACAGCATTAATCCGAAAGCTGCTGTATCGAATTAAAACGCGTATGTACCTTTTAAGGGGGAACACTGTATTTTCGCAGATACAACACCTACAATGGGAAATCAATTATCATGTTATTTATTTTTAAAATATTTTATGTCCACATGCCCTGTTATCATTACAAGTCGTTTGCATTAAATGCTTTACACGACATCTGCTAGAACAACTAATGTAATTTACAAAAAAGTGCTATAAAATTTATGGTGAATGGTTGAGTATTACGTGTTTCTATGTGAATTTTTTTCTTATGTTTCCGTATTTTATACAGGTGGTATACTAGTTAAAGTAATATTACATAATGTGTGTCTAAATCTGTTATTTACGGGCTTTCCTAATTATGGTAGAATTGGGCCTGCTTGTATGTAATCTCTCCCTATTTAAAGGGATGTCATCAATGAGAATATATATTTGCCCTACTTTATTATCTCATTTATTTTCCCTTCAACACGTTACCAGCACGTAGTCTCCAAATGAGCAAAGAAAATATCTCCCATCCCGTTTTCTGAAAATTCCAAAAAAAAAAATGAACGAAAATCATTTTTCGGACGCCCCAACCGAAACCCTACCGGTCGCTGCCGCTCCTTGACCCCCCCGGACGGCACCCGCCCCCTCCAACCGAAACCCTAGCCGTATGTCATCTTCTTCCCCGATCCGAGCCATCCACCTTCAGCAGATCTGCAGTCCTGCACCACAACCACCACGCAGTAACTCATCGGCCGACTCCAACCCTCGTTCTACAATCCCCGGCTAGAAACCTATTGATACTTAGTCGCCGGTACACCTCTGCTCCAGACGCCGTGCCGAACGTCGTCCCATAAGAAAGAAAATCGATTTTTCTTCTGCAAACCCGCGTGACATTGGTATCTTCAAAGCCGCGATGTTTCAAATTTTTTATTAATTGTACACCGCCATTTCAGGCAATAAGGGTAATTTAATAAGTCAGAAGTGGGACCCGCTCCTATTTTAAATTAGATGGATAAGTTGTACCGGTTACACTCAGTCCATCGTGATCGTCCATTTTAAACAAACGGTTCCCATCCCTTAAATCTGACCGTTTAGTCTCTGAAAACCCTTCTTCGCCGCCCACTGTAAAAGGACTATAAATGCCATTTGAGACTCTTTACGCTTTCTGCATATTATAAGAGTTCTTGTGCATACAGCCTACAAGTTTTTCTGTGTTTACTGCATTTTCCCATGAATCCTTTTTAACTTTTCTTCAAGAATCATCAATGGCGTCTACCCAGACCTCTTCCATCTCTCTCAAGAAAACATCCAACATCATCGACGGACGAATCTTCTCTAGATCTGTCGTGCTTGAACGTGTCCATGCCGAAGTGGATGACGTCGAATCGATGGAGTACGTCATCACTAGGATTCGTCAGCAAGGCCTCTATCGCCTTGGAAGCCACACTGCTGAACGATTTGATGTTCATCTAGTTGAGGAGTTCTACCTCAATGCTGCTGTTCGTTTCCTTTCGCTGGCCCAGGGAGGACATGTTGCTGACATCACAGCCATCATTCGCGGAGTCGAGATCCGCGTTGACCAAGAGCTACTCCAGAACATCTATAGGCTACCTGCTGATGGCCTGTCAATGGAAGATCTTGAGACCTTTGGGTCCCAAGAACTGTTAACCGCTTACTATGGCTTGTTCACCGGTTCATCGTCGGTGGAAACGGTTCACACCTCTTGCCATAAGAAAAACTTTTGTTTACCTTTTGTCTATTTACACGATTTTTGTTGCCGTATTATTGAGAACAGAACAAGTGCTTTTGAGATGTGCACCAATCTTAGGTTCAGGATGATGGTTGCAATTATGACCTGTGAGAAGGTCAACTGGTGTCAAATCATCCTCAAACGGTTGCAGGAAGAAGTTTCTAAGCCTGCCTCGCATAAGAAATCATTAGATCTACTTTTAAATTATATTCTGACCAAATGCGGTGTTCCGCAAGATGAAAAAGCAAAGAAGATCACTTCTCGCATTTATATGGACCCACCGTCTTCAAGAAAGGACCCCTCATTGCAAACAGGCCTTACGTCAGCAAATTTCCCCTTTCTGCCGACCTAAGGGACGTATCTTCGAAGTCTCAGAACGAGGAGACTTCAAGGACGAGAAAAAGATCTCACAGCAAAAATCCAGTTGCTGTTGAGAAGCCGAAAAGGAAGCTAAGGAGGCTTTCAAAAGTAAAGGCTACAGAAACCTCCAAGGATGCTTCTCCCGTGGCTCAACCCACTGAACAAATCCCCCAGGGCCCAACCCCTGTGGAAGAGATGCCTGCTACTGTCGATACAGTAGATCCCGAGCCTTTAGCGGCTATAACGGATGCTCAGACATCTGCCAACATACAAGACTCTGGCGAGTCGGCTGCCACTTTGGAGCCAAAAGATACTTCTCCTATACGGGATTCCACACCCGTTAAGGATCCATCTCCCATCAGGGTACCAACCCCTATAAGGGATCCCTCTCCGATACAGTATTCCACACTTGTAGAGGAACCCATGCCTACAGCGGACTCAGGCGATGTATGCAGCCCCTCCCCGGACACAATTATTAGCAAAACCCTACTTTCTGTGCAAATTGAACAGGCTTATGACGGTTTATCCAATGGAAGAACTACAGAATTGCTCCGTACGACAACCTGTACAACTGGAGCGAATGGAGCAACGAAGAAAGATTTGTCTTGGAAGTGACGGACGCTCAAGATGTTGCTCTCCTGATCCAATGGGACAACCTATGCGTTAAAGAGCTTATTGAGAGCCATCTGTTTGAAAAAGCCGAAGCACGAAAGAAAGGAAAACCTAAGTCCGTGGAATCTCCCAAAAGTACAAAATCAGATCCCGACTCGGACGATGATGACGATGCCCTACAGGCTGGTCTAAGAAAGAGTCGCGAGGAATCTGAATTTCAGATGGGCGCAAGAACTTCCAGTCAACACCAATCATCTCCCCATCAACAAGACGCTGTTCCCGACAATGAGGATTCAGTCCCTCAGGTCGCGGAGGAACAATCTGTTTCGCAATAGGCACCCTAGCTTGTCGCCGCCCAAGCAGAAGAAGAATCCAGCGCCATCCCGCATGAGGAATCAGTCCCTCTGCCGGAGCAGGCGAAAGCTTAGAGACAGCAGGAGGAATCAGTCCCTCCTGTATCCATGTCTTCAGAACCCACTTCAGCACAGGGGGATGCAGCACCCCCTCAACCGCCTTGGAATCCGACGACGGTACAATACCTGAGGATGTCCAACTCAATTCACGTACCAATGTGAATTTGAGACGGTTGAACGGAGTTGAGGATTTTGCCCAGCCAGACTCTCCTAGGACTACCACAAGGAAAGAGCAATTACATGCTCTTGGCCTCCAAACTGTTTTCATCTAGGATGCTGTCAATGCTCTATATTCTATGGAAAAAGCTCTTGATTGGCTACACACATCTGCCATTGAAGAAATGACAGGACTAAAGCACGAAGTTTCCCGAGTGGTAGAAGCCTTCACTATCTTGCCACACGTCTTCAAACAGGCCCTGAGCCAATTGCATATGCGTGTCTGAGGCCAATACAGCATCAGCTATGATCGAAACCGGTTCCCAGCTTCGAGCACACGACAAGAAAATTCAAGATATGTCGCAAGTGCCCTCCTCCCTTGTTGAGAAAATGTCAAATATTGAGACGAAACAGGATACTGCTTTGCAAATCCTGGAACGCCTTGATGAAAAGGTGTCATACTTTGATGACGCCAAAACGGGGGAAGAATCGAGGGTAGCTGCTAGGAGAACAAGGCTGGAGCAAGAGAAAGAAATGTTAGCTCCTTTTGTAGACTCCATTACTGCTGATATAGCCCGTATTTCAATGCCGAACGTTAGAATACAGGGATATCAACCAGAATTCCAGGATCCTAAGTATCCTTGGAAGAGCCTAGTTCAAAAGCCTAAAGCTATGAACCTTCCGGCCGACCGTCAGCCTACTGCAGCAGAGATCAAGAACTGGAGGAGAAATGAACTGCTAAGATACTTTGTTGTACTTATCAGGGAATACTCATTATTCAACAGATGCAGGATGGTGCAGGAAGCCACAGAGGAATTTAAAAACAAGCTTGAACAAGGAACGCTCCCTCTACAGCAGCAGATGAAGTCAAAGCATAGAAAATGTGACTTGGTTACCCATTCAGAAGACTGGATCCTAGCTTTCGATAAGTCTTATAAAGGTCAAGCTATATACCTTAATCGAAACAAGGACGCACATCAAAACTGGTGGAAGGGTACCAAGAATGACCCTAAAAGGCCATGGAGGCATTCAGACTACAGGAGTTAAATTTCCTTGTATTATTTTTGTAATCTTATTTTCAGAACAGCAAAATTTTGTACTCTGTGTTTCAATATCAATAAAATTTTTGCCTGTCTTGAAAGATTACAACTCGTAATCTACTGTGTTATTGTATGTTTACAAACACTTAATTTATTCTTGCTGCATTCAAGTATAAAACTTATTTTAATACATAAGCTGTAAAGAACTTGTTTGCGAACAGTTCATAGTTTAAGTTGTATGTATCTAGAATACAATGTAAGATTGTGCCTGCACGCCAATCATAAGTTTAATCATGTATCACTCTTTTGATAAAATCGGAACTTGCCTGCGAGCAGTTCTTAGTATTAGGCTAAATGCTGAAGGCCAGAACATTCGAACAAAAGACCAAGAAGTCTGCCCTCCTTCAAGATGCTAAGTGTCAAAGGTTTGGCATCGTCAAGGATGTTTGGATAACATCATAAGGTTTTAAAAGGAAGACTTGGAAGGACTTGGCAAATTATCAAAAAGGGGGAAATTGTTGGGATAACAATCCCTGTATCGAGATTGTCAGGATAAACAATCCCTGTATCGAAAGATCATGACAAAATGTTTTGATAATATGCCAATCCAGCATACAGCAGGCAGCTGTATCGAAAAGCTGATCAAAAGATGTCAACCTGTATCGAAGACTTCTCGTAGCTCCAGCATACAGTGAATCTATCATACAGCAAAGGAGTCTCATAAAGACAAAGTATGGAAGCTGTCTCGAATCGTCAATACAGCTATCATTCCATACAACATACAAACAGGACAAGAAGGAATCTTTAGTATTCGCTAAAGTCAAAGTCCCATTTGAGAAGATATATTTAAATTCTAAAGGATAAAGTATTTAAATATCAAATCGTCAGAGATCTTCAATCTAGCGCAAAATCCGGATCGTGTTTTATTCAAACACATCATCCCGTTGGAACGGAATCCTGCTCAACGGATCTATCTCAACGGATATATTTAAAGAAGGCTATATATATCTCCAAGAGTTTGAAGATAAAAAACACTTGAAAGACGAAGTTATCATTATATACATCTGAGCAAACATATCTCCCAAAAGCATACTGCCATTCTGAAAGAAGAGATATACAAGTGCTCAAACCGTGAACTACACATCATCAGCTATAAGCTCAGAAAGTCAAAGCTGTTGTTCAATCATTGTTCTACCATTGAACAAAACCCATAAGCCCTGTGTGGACTGAGAAACCTTGCTCTTCCCGAATTGTGTGTGACGGACTTGCATTGAAGAAGACAAAGCTTCGGAACTGTGTGTGAAGAAGTTAGTCAAGTGAAAGCTCAAACCAATCTGTGTGAACGGTTGAAGGCTAAGATCATTATATCAATCTGTGTGAACGATATATTGATTAGCTTTGATTATAAATACGTAGTTGTGTACGTAGTATTTATAATAAACATTTTCACTCCTGTGTGGAGGACCAGTGGATGTAGAGGTGTTTACCTCAAACCACTTTAATTACTGTGTCAGTTACCTTATGCATTTACTGTTTTAATATTCGTAATTATTTTTAAGTATACACTTCATATCTAGTTGCTATATTTACAACAACTCACTTTAACAAGACTTCCGCTATGCAGTCAGATTTGAAAACCATACAGCTTGTTGTTTAAAACAATTTCCAAGTTGTATCCTGTATACTTAGTGGCCAACAATACGGATTTTCAAAACGCTTTATCCGAGATCAAATCCCTCCAAACTAAAAACAAATTATTGGAAAAAGAAATTTCCAAAATTCTTGAAAAGGAAAAAATTGTTGAAACCGATCATTCAAAATGCCTTGAAAATGATAATATTTTAAAGAATGATCTTTTAAAAGTTCAAGATGAACTTAAAATTTTGACGAAGAAATTTTCATGCGGAAATGATAAATTTGAACAAATGCTTTGTGTTCAAAAATATACTTTGAATAAACAGGGGTTGAGATTCAAACCAAATTTGAAAAATGAATCCTCAAATTTGAAGATACCCCGATGAGAAAAATGTTTAAAAATTAGGCATCATATTTCAAATTGTAAAAGCCCACGACGGACGGTTAAAATAAAAAAGATTGGGATTCCTAAAGGAACTGTTATTCCTAACATCGTCCATATTTCAAAACAAAAACCAACTCTCGGTTGGATCCCCAAAAGTTGATCAAATAGGTATTTTACTTAGGGGGAGTAATTTTTTAAAACGGATATTTTTGTCAGGGGGAGTTATACCCGTTTCATGCATATTTTTTTTACATAAATTGGTATTTATTATTCATATTATTTACACTTTTTGCTGATGACAAAAAGGGGGAGAAAAGCGATGAATGAGATAAAAAGCATCATGGAAGAATGACGAGAAAAATATGCAAAAAGGGGGGAAAAGAAAAAGACGAAGAAGTCAAAAAATATAGGTCTCGTGAAAAAAAAGGGGAGAGAGAAGTCGAAAAGGACAGAAAAAGAAAAGTTGGTGGAACTAACGAAACGATCAAAGCCGAAAACTTTGATTCGTATAAATATACATATATTTTTTTGCAGGTATTTATCCATTCATAGGTGTTGTTTTGTAATCATCAAAAAATGGGAGATTGTTGGAATATTTTATTCCAAATATTTATTAATAGAGTTTTGAAGATTAAGTTGCTAAACAAAGCAAAACAACAAAGAGGCGAAGCAAAACAACGAAGGATTCGAAGAAGCAAAAAGCTGGACAGAACACTATAACGTACGCTATGTAGTGGCTTAACGTACGTAATAGTAGCATTATAACGTACGTAACCTAGAGATGTTAACGTACGTAATGGAGTGTTTCAGTATTCAAACAAGAAGAACGTTGGAGATGACGTCATGGCATAGGTCAGCAAGCAACGGATATGTTGACAAATGTTAACGTACGTAATGGGTAATTTGCTAACGTACGTAACACATAAAACGAAGGCTACTGGACTGTTTTGTGAAGAGTATAACGTACGTAACATACTGATGTTAACATTCATAAGGAAGCTAACGTACGTAAGAGAGGGCTGGTAACATACGTAAAGAAGGCACAAAAGGCTAATGGCTAGTTGGAAGAGAAATGCCTATAAATACCACTTCTAATGGTATTCATCACACAACAACGCAAAGCAAATGATTCAGTGATCATATATTGTTATACACATTCTTGTTGTTGTAATTGTGCTTATATTGATAGTTTGAGTGTTTATACATTCAACACATACACGAGAGGAAAAAGAATAGATACGATTGGATTCGGTGTTATTAGGATCAAGGATCCGGCATTGTTAGAATCGCAATCGATATCTAAGTGAGGTTTATCTAGTACCCATAGAAAGCTATAGTGGTTGATTCCTTGTCCAATAGAAAAGAAAAATGGTTTAACTTGGACCGACATAAAAACAAGTGAGAGGACGGTTTACTCGGACCGATAGAAGACGAGCTTGTAACGGTTATCCCTCGACCGATAGAAGAGAGGTGCAGAGGTTTATCTTTAGCCTATAGAAAAAGACACCGAGGGAGGACGTAGGCACATTTGGCCGAACTTCTATAAATCCTTGTGTCGATTTAATTTCTGCACTTTCATTTAAATACGCTTCCACATAATAGCGCGTATAACTGGTCTCGTTCCAACAACTGGTCATTGTAAAAGGAATTGCAAGGTCTACCTGGAAGAAATGAAGAAACGGAAGAGCGGTGAGACTGCTGCTTCAGGTATTCTTGTTATAGAAGTCAATTTATCTACTTCTTCATCATGGGTATTTGATACCGGTACTGAAGCTCACATTTGTGTGAATGCGCAGGGGCTGCGAAAGAGTAGACAACTGGAAAAAGGTGAAATGGTCCTACGTGTGGGAAATAAAGCAAGAGTTGCTGCTATTGCCGTAGGGGCTTATGATATAAAGCTACCTAGTGGACTTGTATTGGAACTTAATAATTGTTATTGCGTTCGTGTTATGGGGAGAAAATTATATCAGTTGCTTGCCTTGATTTGGAAGGTTATAACTTTACTATTGAGAAAAGTGTCATGTCCATATTTAATAAAGGTACTTTTTATGGAGATGCCTTGATGAGTGGGAGATTATATCCCATAAATCTTGAAAGTTCCAGATCTGTCTATAACTTGAATGTCAAAAGACTTAAATCAAATGATTTAAACCAAACATATTTCTGGCATTGTCGTTTGGGCCATATAAACGAGAAACGTATAACCAAACTCCATAAAGATGGAATCTTGGAGACATTTGATTTAGATTCATATGATACGTGCGAATCTTTCTTATTGGGCAAAATGACCAAAGCTCCTTTCACGGGCCATACTGAGAGAGCTGCAGATTTATTGGGCTTAATACATACTGATGTATGTGGGCCAATGAATACAAATGCTAGAGGAGGTTTCCAATACTTCATAACGTTCACGGATGACTTAAGCAGATTCAGATATATCTACTTAATGAGTCATAAGTCCAAGCCGTTTACGAAATTCAAGCAATTTCAAAATGAAGTACAAAATCAGTTAGGCAAAAGTATTAAAGCACTACGATCGGATCGTGGTGGTGAATATTTGAGTCATGAATTTGACGATCATCTTAAAAATTGTGGAATTATTTTACAACTAACTCCACCTGGAACACCTCAATGGAATGGTGTGTCAGAACGGAGAAATCGAACCTTGTTAGACATGGTTAGATCGATGATGAGTCAAGCTGATCTTCCAATTTCCTTTTGGGGTTATGCCTTAGAGACTGCTGCGTTCATTTTAAATAGAGTACCATCTAAATCGGTTAAAAACACACCATATGAGATATGGACAAGGAAACAACCTGTTTTGTCTTTCCTTAAGATTTGGGGCTGTGAAGCTTACGTGAAGTGACTTATCACTGATAAATTATCACCCAGATCGGATAAATGTCTTTTTGTGGGATATCCTAAGGAAACTAAATGATATTACTTTTACATCCCATCAGAGAACAAAGTATTTGTTGCTTGATCTGGAGTATTCCTTGAGAAGGAATTTATTTCCAAGAAGAATAGTGGGAGCAAAATAACTCTTCATGAGATGAGAGAGCCACAAATAGATACTGAACCTTTAGATAAAACTGATTTAAACTCACATAGAGATGTCAAGACCACTTTTTCTATACCAGCTCCACGTAGGTCTATACGTTATCATCTTGAACCTGAGAGATATGGATTTCTCATCACAGATGACAACAGTGTGGAACTCATGGATCTAGATGAGTCCAAAACCTACAATGAAGCAACTATTAGCACTGAATGCGAAAGTTGGCTTGAAGGGATGAAATCCGAAATGCAATCCATGTATGATAATCAAGTATGGACTTTGATTGATCTTCCTGAAGGTTCCAAAGCAATTGGTTGCAAATGGATCTTTACAAAGAAAAGGGACATGGATGACATTGTACAAACATACAAATCACGACTCGTGGAAAAAGGATACAAACAGACTCATGGTATTGACTATGATGAAACCTTTTCACTAGTCGTAATGATAAAATCTATTAGAATTATACTTGCCATAGCAGCATATTATGACTATGAGATATGACAAATGGATGTCAAAACCGCTTTTCTTAATGGGAAGTTAGATGAGGATGTGTATATGATACAGCCCGAAGGTTTTGTCGATACTAATAATCCTAATAAAGTATGTAAGCTTCTAAAAGCCATTTATGGTTTGAAGCAGGCATCCTGAAGTTGGAATCTTCATTTTGATGAAAAATCAAAGAGTTTGGTGTCATTAGAAATCAAGACGAACCTTGTGTATACAAGAAGATTAGTGGGAGCGCAATTATTTTTCTAGTACTCTATGTGGATGATATCCTACTCATTGGAAATGACATCCCTACTTTGCAAAGTGTTAAGCTTTGGCTAAGTAAATGTTTTATAATGAATGACTTAGGGGAAGCTGCCTATATACTGGGTATAAGGATTTATAGAGATAGATCTAAAAAGCTTCTTGCCCTAAGTCAAAGTACATATATTAACAAGGCACTGAAACGGTTCAGTATGCTTAATAGTAAGAAAGGGTTCTTACCTATGTCACATGGCATAAAACTCAGTCAAACTCAAAGTCCTTGTTCGAAGGAAGAGAGAGATAGAATGAACTTGGTACCTTATGCTTAGGCTATAGGATCTATCATGTATGCCATGATATGTACTAGACCGGATGTATCATTTGAATTGAGTGCAACCAGCAGATACCAGTCTGACCCTGGTGAGGCTCACTGGACCGTTGTCAAAAGCATACTTAAGTACTTTAGAAGAACTAAAGATATGTTCTTGATATATGGTGGTCAAGATAGTGATTTGGTCCTTAATGGCTATGTTGATGCCAATTTTTAGACAGACCAAGATGATTCAAAATCGCAGTCTAGATATATATTTTGCTTGAATGGTGGTGCTGTTAGCTGGAAGAGTTCCAAACAACCAACCACAGCTGATTGTATAACAGAAGCCGAGTACATAACCGCTTCGGAAGCAGCTAAAGAAGCTGTTTGGATGAGGAAGTTCATTGGTGAACTGGATGTGGTTCCTAGCATTGTTGATCCAATAAATTTGTACTGTGATAAAAAGGGAGCTATTGCACAAGCTAAAGAACTAAGATCACAACAAGCATCCAAACACGTACTTAGAAAGTTTCACCTCATTCGAGAGATTGTCACTCGTGGTGATGTGAAGATATGCAAAGTTCACACGGATAATAACTTAGCAGATCCTTTTGTAGCACCCCAAAAGACGGCTATTACAGTGTCGTGGACCCCACGCTGGGACCCACCAGGCGATATCAAAATACAGATTAAATGAGTGTTACTTTGTGATACCGAACCACAATAACTAGTCACTACTCCGATTAAGAGTTTATTAATGGTATGGCCAACGGCCTTATGATACAAAGGATCCGAAATACAGGTATAAACCATATGGAGATGGAATATACTACAATTATTAATACAATTGGGCAATAATTTAAATAAAGCAGAATAAAGTAACATTACACGGTTTGAACATAACTGGACAACAAAAGACTTGGGCCCCCCGAACTAGTATCCTTCGAACCCTTCGCCGTCACCATGCTCTTCCCGTGCCTTGCCTTTGCCTCGACCTAAAATACAACACAAGTATTTCGCCCAAACCACAGGGTCAGATATACATGATAATAATTCTCAAGATATTATACAATTCACATATATTAGATCTCAAGGAAACATCCCGACTATTGAACATACCCCTCAGGCGTATGAACAATCAGTCACAAACCGTTGAACATATCCAATCATACATGGATTATGAACGACCAAACAATATGGCTCAAGATGGACATCACAGTACGCCCGATCCGGAAATGTTTCGGTGCACATGTCCATCCCGTATACGGAATCTAGAATATACGTGTGACAATGTACCTAATTAGCCTCACGAACGACGTCTCGTGTGTACAGTCCAATAGAGAAACATCCACGTATGACTATATATGTGCCTGGCTAAAACTCCTACACAATAACCAATCGGCACGCAGATATGATCCAGATATGTCACGATACAACATGACAACGAATTCAATAAATCACATATCCAATTAAGGATCAAGAAACTTACCGAAGTGACAATAAGGATCAACGAGATCAACGATTTCAAGGTGATGGACTTGGGAATGCAATCCCACAATGAAAAACGGAAACATCATCAAGAACAATATCAAATTATGAATCACAGATTCATAAGTGTTTCATATATACGAACGTATAACCATCACAAGAATTTAATCATCATTATAACCAAGCAAGACAACTTGCCTCAATTCCGTAGGCGAAAGATAGTCCCTCTCCAAATGATCAAACGGACGGTATCCTCGACTAAAATACTCACTCGAACAAGCAACCTTGAATGAAACATAATTCATTCAATATTTATATCAATTCATAGGAAACGACGCCCGCAACCTACCCGAATAATTCATTCCACCCTAATGAATATTCTACTGATTTTTGAAGGATTCTAATACAACTAGTTCGTCTTCCACAATCGGATTACTATACTAAAATGTCATTTAATACTCTTGTCATTGTTATGAACAAACATCTTCAATTCACCATTAAAATCGGTTTAACCAAGTTCTCATGTTCTACAACATCTACTACTATACAAGGACAATCATAACGAATTCGATACTCAAACTATTATGACATTATCATTCACAATCAGCATCTCCTTCTTAAGAACACTATCTATTCTAGCATGATGATCAAATACATTCTTAAGTTATCAACACATTCGATTAATAAAAAGTTATTGTTGTATTCATAAATATCCTTATCATTTCTCAAAGACTTGTTAAGCTGAACCATAATGAGGTTATAACTTCTAAGATTTCTGAACAAGAGAACATCATCCTATTTTCAACATTGTCAAGTTCTTCCCAAGGTAAGTAAATACCTAATATGGTGTTTTAACAATATTATGATAACAATTTCATCGATTAATCCTAACTATGATGAAGCTAAATGATTATCATCGTTCTACTGACGTTAATACATCAAGGAAGATGAGCATTATTCTCATAAACATGGTTACTTTCATTATAACATCAAGAACATCTTCATTACAAACCCTTAATTATCATTTTCATCAAGAAGTGTTAAAAAGCATAATTACAAACATGTTTTACTCGATTAATTCAACACTAGGTGTAGTATACCTCATTACTAACATCAACACATGAAAAATACAGAGGAGAAACGCACAACATACCCCCAGAAATGAAGAACAACCCTCAACACTACAAGAAACATACTCCAAGCTCAAGAACACCTTCTAAACTTCAAATCAATGAGCTCCACTCCAAGATACAAGGCTCAAAAGCATGTTGGAGAAGGGTAATATCGATTTAGGGATGCAGGGGAATGATATATGTAGAGAAAACCGGGTTGGGTTGTGAAGAAATGAAAAGCAGACTGTGTCTATAAATAGACTGCATAAGCATAACGTACGTTATTGCTAAAAGTTAACGTACGCTATGTCCTGTTACGTATGTTATCGCAAAAATGTTACGTACGTACCATCCGTCAGAGTATACTATTTCGATCTACACACGCCATTACGTACGCTAAAAACAAGACATTACGTACGCTAATTATGGTTGACTTTGACTGTCTCGACAACCCAACATCCTTCACGTGCATGGCCATTCACGTGCGGAAGTCAACTGATGTCTGATTCCCTCCTAACGTATGCAACGAATGACATGTTACGTACGTTAAGACACGGTATTAACATACGTTAATCTATCTGTGTAGCGTACGCTAACGCCACCAGAACAGGTCAAAAATGCAATTCCCCAATTAACATCTAACCATCAAACATAAAGTGAATAACAACGATAACTAACTCAATTCTATAACATCTCAACATTATAGTCATATAATAAATGCAACATGATTCAACGACATTCAAATTATCTGAACAATACAACAGTAAGGATGAAGAATTATAGTCAGATATTACATACTCCCCCCTTTAAAGGATTTTCGTCCTCGAAACTAAGGGGTAAATAGTTTCGTCCCATGTAGCCTCTTCGACTCCATGTCGTGACCACTGAACATTCAGTAGGGGATTCGTCTTGTTCTGCAACTGTTTGATCATTCTCTAGAGTATCCGTACGGGACGCTCCTCGTACGAATGATCCTCCGCTGTCTCGATCTCATCGAACTGAAGTATATGACTCGGATCAGCAACATACTTTCTCAGTTGGGAGACATGAAACACGTTGTGAATCCGACTCAAAGTCGGTGGCAAAGCCAGTCGATAGGCCAGATCACCTACACGCTCCAAAATCTCAAACGGCCCAATGTACCTCGGGCTCAGCTTGCCTCTCTTCCCAAAACGAAAAACACCTCGAGTAGGAGGCACCTTCATTAGCACATGGTCACCAACCTCGAACTCAAGCGGTCATCGACGGTGGTCTGCGTAGGACTTCTGTCAGCTTTGAGCCATTAACAAACGACTCCTAATCAGAGCGATCTTCTCACGGGCTGCTAACAACATATCGGGTTCCGTACCTAAGTATTCTGACAATTCGTCCCCACACAAAGGGGACCTACAACGACGGCCATACAATGCCTCATACGGTGCCATCTGAATCGAAGCGTGCCAGCTATTATTATAAGTGAATTCCACCAAAGGTAGTTGGGTTTCCCAATCGTCCTTCCAATCAAGAGCACACGCCCTCAACATGTCCTCTAGAGTTTGGATAGTTCTTTCAGACTGACGATCGATCTGTGGATGAAAAGCCGTACTGAAATTCAACTGCATGCCCATCGCACGATGAACTACCTTCCAGAAATGCGACACGAATCGCCCGTCACGATCCGATACAATACTCTTGGGGGTACCATGTAACCTTACAATCTCTTTAATAAATAGCTGGGCCAATATCTCGGGACCCCACATGTCTTTAATCTCCAAAAAGTGGGCTGATTTGGTCAGACGATCCACAACCACCCAAATTGTATTCATCCCTCGACAACTCGTCGGCAAGCTAGTGATAAAATCCATCGATATATCCTCCCATTTCCATTTGGGGATCGGGAGCAGTTTCAGCATTCCTGCGGGTTGCTGATGCTCAATCTTAACCTGCTGACAGGTTAAACATCTCGAAACAAATTCGGCAACCTCATGTTTCATGTTCCCCCACCAATAACATTGCTTCAAATCCTTATACATCTTGCTAGACCCCGGGTGAATGGAGTATGGGGTAGCATAAGCCTCTCTCAGGATAGAGCTCCTCAACTCTTCGTCTGCCGGCACATATACTCGATTCCTGAAGTGTATCATTCCGTCTTCATGGACCACAAATCCAGGGGCTTTCCCCTGAATCACCTCATTCCGAGTCCGTGATAGAAATGGGTCCTTAACCTGCTTTGATCTGATTATATCATCAATAGACGAAGAAATCTCAAGTGTGCAATGTTGTCCCTGAACACGCTGTTGGGTACAAGGTCGGATATTGTGCCGTGTTGCGGAAGCGTAAATAAAATTGCGGAAATTAAACGACACACATATTTATAGAGGTTCAGCTATAAACGAGCCTACGTCCTCTCTCAGTATCTTTTTCTATAGGTTCAAGATAAAAAACTCTGCACCTCTCTTCTATCGGTCGAGGGATAACCGTTTACAATCACGTCTTCTATTGGTCCATGATAAACCACTCGCACTTGTATTTTGTGTCGGTCCAAGTTAAACCGTTTTCCTTTTCGTAGGACAAGGGATCAACCTCTCTAGCTTTCTATGGGTACTATATAAACCTCACTCGATAGCGATTGCGATTCTAATAATGCCGGATCCTTGATCCTAATAACACCGAATCCAATCGTATCTTTTCTTTTACCACTTGTGTATGATTGTGTATAACACTCAATCACTCAATGTAAGCTCAATATTAAAACAACAATAATATCAATATGAATCTCAGATGATTATCTCGTATGCTTGAAGTTTTTGTGCTTGAAGCAATACCATAGAATGGTATTTATAGGCTCCATCATCAAACTAGCTGTTAGCTGCCAGAAGCATCATTACGTACGCTATCTTCTCTACATTACGTACGTAAGCTTGATTACGTACGTTAACCTCGACAGGTTACGTACGTAAGCCTCTTCACAAATTTGTCCAGGGAGTTTCGTCATTTTGGTTACGTACGATAGCAATACTTCATTACGTGTGTAAAGGCTTATGTCATTGCTGACGTCATATGTCCGTTGCATGCTTTTCTGACTTTGACTCCTCCAACGTTCACTTGGTTTGAACATGTGTTACGTACGTTATACACTTAGGTTTACGTACGTTATCCTTGCAATGTTACGTACGTTAAGCAAGCTTCGTTACGTACGTTAAGCTTGCACATAACACCATTTTGAGTCTTCGTTTTCTTCGATTCTTGGCTTCGCCTAGTCGTTGTTTTGTTTTGCTTATCAACTTTAATCATCAAAACATTATTAATACATGTATGGAACAAAATGTTCCAACAATCTTCCCCTTTTTGATGATTACAAAACAACCCTTCGTCAATGGGATTTACCTGCAAAAATACAAATATATGTATATGTGTACAGACCAAAGTTTTCGACTTTGTCCGTTTTGTTAGTTTCTTCTCCCATTTCATTTTCGACTCTTTCTTTTCTTTTCTCCTTTTCTTTCCTCATTTTCAAAATTTCATCGTCTTTTCGACGTCTCCTCATTTTTCTTTTTCTGTCATTTTCGACTTCTCCTATTCATTTTTCGACTCCTTCGTTTCTCCCCTTATTGAATGCTTTCTTTTTCTTCGATTTTCCCCCCTTTCAGGGTTAATCCCATTTTACTCCTTTCTCTCCTTCTCCCCCTTTTTGTTTTCATCAAAAAGTAAACAAAATAGCAATAATATTTAATGATACCAAAATATAAAATATGCACGATACCAATTTATGATAAATAAATGCATAAAGGGTAAAAACTCCCCCTGAAAATATTATCTCCCATAAAAAATATACTCCCCCTGAGTAAAATATCAAAAATCAATTTTTGGGGACCCAACCGATAGTTGGTTTTTGTTTGGAGATATAGACGATATTTGAAATATTCGTTCCTTTAGAAACCCAAATTTTCTTAATTTTAACCGTCCGTCTTGGGCTTGTACAGTTTGAAATATGATGCCCGATTTTCAAACATTTTTTGCAATGGGGTATTTTAAAATTGACGGATTCATTTTTCGAACGTGGTTTGAATCCTAACCCCTCTTTATTTAAAGTGAATTTCTGAACCGAGAGCATTTGTTCAAATTTCTCGTTTCCACACGAGAATTTCTTTGTTAAATTTTTCAGCTCGGTTTGAGTTTTCAAAAGATCATTCTTTAAAATATTTTCATTTTCAACGCATTTTGAATGATCGATTTCAACGAATTTTCCCTTCTCGATAATTTTGGAATTCTCAATTTCTAGAGATTTAATTTTAGATTTAAGGGATTTGACCTCGGATAAAGCATTTTGGAAATCCGTATGTAATAACTCAAATGCATCAAATAACTCGTAACGAGAGGATGTACTTACTTGGATTTCGACGTCGCTGTCGTCGAGCGAACTCCGGGCCATGAGAGCGAGATTATTTTGATTGATAAATTCGTCGTCTTCGTCTTCATCGCTCCAAGTATCCACGAGAACCTCCTTCTTGGGTTTAGCACGGCAATGCTTAGCGAAGTGGCCTGGTTTTCCACATAGTCGACAAGAATTGTCGAACTTCTTATATTCGCTCGAGATGTCCTTCTTCCTCCGGTTTAATAAAGTTTGGAACTTATTAATGTTTTTGGCATAATATGCCATTTCTTCGTCGCTTTCCTCCACTGGGATTTCTTCTTTCTTTTTCGACATCTTAGCCTTCATGGCTAACGATCGTTCCTTGGGCTTTGGCTTGACACTTTGTGATTTTAACATGATCTCATAATTAATTAGCAAACCAACGAGGGCACTAAAATCGAGCGTATTGAGATCTTTGGATTCCATAATCGCGGTCACGGTGCCGTCCCATTCGCTAGGTAGTGATCGTAAAGTTTTCTTGACTTTTTCACTACTAGATAATGGTTTTACGAATGAAGCTAGTCCATTTGTGATAACTGAAAATCGGGCGAGCATGTTGGTGATGGACTCGTCACCTTTCATCATGAATAACTCGTAGTCATGGAGAAGCATATTGATTTTCGTCTCCTTGACTTGAGGCGTGCCTTCGTGTGTGATTTCTAGAATTTTCCATATTTCTTTCGCACTCTCACACGATGAGATTCGATTGACCTCTTCCGGATTTAAGGCATAAAATAAGAGTTGAGTAGCCTTACAATTTAGATGGTCATTTTTCCAATCAGCATCGTCGTATTCTTCGAAAGATTTGAGCGTACCGTCTGATTTGAGAGGAATTTTTGGGCCAAGGCAAATAATCTTCCAAATCTATATATCGTAGGCACGAATAAAGATTGACATCTTTTTCTTCCATGGCAAATAATTTGAGCCATCAAAGAATGGTGGTCGGTTGAGAGCAAGGCCTTCGACAGGAGAAAATTGAAACGCCATTGGATCTTTTTCTCCTCGGATGTTAAGCCGTGTATTGGAGTACCGCTCCGATACCAATTGTTGGGTACAAGGTCGGATATTGCGCCGTGTTGCGAAAACGTAAATAAAATTGCGGAAATTAAACGACACACATATTTATAGAGGTTCGGCTATAAAGGAGCCTACGTCCTCTCTCGGTATCTTTTTCTATAGGTTCAAGATAAAAACCTCTGCACCTCTCTTCTGTCGGTCGAGGGATAACCGTTTACAATCACATCTTCTATTGGTCAGTGATAAACCACTCTCACTTGTCTTTTGTGTCGGTCCAAGTTAAACCGTTTTCCTTTTCGTAGGAGAAGGAATCAACCTCTATAGATTTCTATGGGTACTAGATAAACCTCACTCGATAGCGATTGCGATTCTAATAATGCCGGATCCTTGATCCTAATAACACCGAATCCAATCGTATCTTTTGTTTTACCACTCATGTATGATTTTGTGTATAACACTCAATCACTCAATGTAAGCTCAATATTACAACAACAATAATATCAATATGAATCTCAGATGATTATCTCGTATGCTTGAAGTTGTTGTGCTTGAAGCAATACCATAGAATGGTATTTATAGGCTCCATCATCAAACTAGCCGTTAGCTGCCAGAAGCATCATTACGTACGCTATATTCTCTACATTACGTACGTAAGCTTGATTACGTACGTTAACCTCGACAGGTTACGTACGTAAGCCTCTTCACAAATCAGTCTAGGGAGTTTCGTCATTTTGGTTACGTACGATAGCAATACTTCATTACGTGCGTAACGGCTTATGTCATTGCTGACGTCATATGTCCGTTGCATGCTTTTCTGAATTTGACTCCTCCAACGTCCACTTGGTTTGAACATGTGTTACGTACGTTATACACTTAGGTTTATGTACATTATCCTTGCAATGTTACGTACGGTAAGCAGGATTCGTTACGTACGTTAAGCTTGCAAAGAACACCATTTGAGTCTTCGTTTTCTTCGATTCTTGGCTTCGCCTCTTCGTTGTTTTGTTTTGCTTATCAACTTTAATCATCAAAACATTATTAATACATGTATGGAACAAAATGTTCCTACACACGCTGTAACCAAACTTCAATCTCTGGCCTTATAAGATCTAACTGCAATTCTCTCTGAGATATCAAGTGGCTAAGCATCTGCTCATGCACTGTCTTACGACTCAAAGCGTCGACAACCATATTTGCCTTGCCCCGATGATAAAGGATCTCGATATCATAGTCTTTGATTAATTCTATCCACCTTCTCTATCTCATGTTCAACTCCTTCTGAGTAAAAATGTACTTAGGCTCTTGTGGTCAGTAAAGATCTGACAGGTAACTCCATACAGATAGTGACGCCAGATTTTCAAAGCAAATACCACGATTGCTAGCTCCAAATCATGGGTCGGATAGTTAACTTCATAGGGTCGCAATTGTCTTGATGCATACGCAATCACTTTCCCTTCCTGTATCAGTACACATCCAAGACCCTGTCTCGACGCGTCACTATACACCACGAATCCCTCTGTTCCTTTTGGTAGAACCAAAACATGTGCTGAAATAAATCAACTCTTGAGCTCATCAAAACTTTGTTGACATGCCTATGACCACAAATACTTCTTATCCTTCCCTAGTAGGTTAGTCATCGGTTGTGCAATTTTGGAAAAACCTTCCACTAACTGTCGGTAGTAACTTGCTAGACCGAGAAAACTACGAACTTCCTTCACGTTCTTCGAAGGTAGCCAATCTCGAATAGCTTCTGTCTTCTGTAGGTCTACTCTCACCCCTTCGGCTGATATCACATTCCCAAGAAAAATAACCTCAGGCATCCAGAACTCACATGTGGAAAACTTCCCATAAAGCTGCTCTCGCCTCAACACTTCGAGAACCTGATGGAGATGACGTTCATGCTCTTCATGGTCACGAGAGTAAATCAGAATGTCGTCAATAAAAACAACTACAAAACAATCCAGATAATTAATAAAAACCCTATTCATCAACTCCATGAATACCGCTGGCGCGTTAGTCAGTCTAAATGGCATTACCACAAACTCATAATGCCCATAGCGAGTACGAAAAGCGGTCTTCGAAATATCGGACTCTCGAATCTTTAATTAATGATAACCAGACCTCAAGTCGATATTTGAAAATACAGCAGCTCCCTGAAGTTGATCTAATAAATCGTCAATACGAGGCAAAGGATATTTGTTCTTGATGGTCACCCTATTCAGCTCACGATAATCAATACACAAACGCAGAGATCCATCTTTCTTCCGTACAAATAGCACTGGTGCTCCCCAAGGGGACGCACTAGGTCGAATATAGCCCTTCTCAGTCAACTCCTCCAGCTGGTTCTTCAACTCCTGCATCTCAGTTGGAGCCATACGATACCATGCTTTCGAAAGCGGGGACGTACCTGGCTCTAACTCAATAGTAAACTCTACCTCACGATGTGGAGGTAAGCCTGGAAACTCATCTGGAAATACATCTGGGTAGTCTCGGACTACCAGAATGTCGGCCAATTTAACTGGTCGATCTGCTGTTTTGGTCATGTAACACCAATAACCAATACACCCTTGATTATGCAGTTTCACTACATTCATAGCGCTAATGACACTCCCGGAACGGCTCGGATTATCACCCCAAAAAATACACTCGAAACCATCATCAGAAGTGATGGTTACCATACGCTTGCGGACATTAAGTATGGCATCATGACGATCCATCCAACTGATACCAAAGATTATATCATCCTTAGGTAAATCCACCACAATCAAATTTAACAACCATTCACGGTCGTTCATACTGTAATACCCGATTGTGAATTCATTTATTATCATTCAGTAATTGTCACTCAGAAATTTTTCACTCAGTAATAATCATTCATCATTCATATTGATTCAATTGTGTTCACCGTTCGGCGTACTTTAGAATCATGTATCAGTTGTTATTCGTCATTCATCACTGTTTGAGATCGAGGCGAGAATATTGTCATCATCATCATCATATTTTGGTAGTCTGTGTATGAGATAGCGCACGCTACGTACTCTTGCTAGCGCGCGCTAATGGAGTACAGGTAGCGCACGCTAGGCATCAGCATTAGCGGACGCTAGCGCAATCGAGGCAGACAGTCCAGTAGGCACTCGACTGAAATTGGAAATTCGTAGCGCACGCTATGAGTGGAAAATAGCGTACGCTAGTTTTGTATTAATAGCGCGCGCTAAGGCTCGAACAGGGCAGAGGACAGTAGGTTCTGGACTCCTATATTCTGGACATCAACTATCAGGTAGTGCACGCTAACATAAGGTTAATGTACGCTAAAGAGGAGGCATGAGCGCATGCTACCAAGTATGTAGTGAACGCTAACGATGCAGGCAGTGGTACTGGACTACCCGGCGAACCCGCTAGCACACGCTAATCACAGGAGATAGCGCGCGCTAAACTGGGATTTGTATAAATAGGACACTTCACTCTTCATTCCGTCATTTCTTCATTTCTCAACCATTTCGGGCGATTTTGGGCGATTCGCGAACAGTTCTTCGAGTTGCAATCATCTAGCATCATCTTCAAGCTCCTAGTTCAGATTAATCGACATTCTCCATCACTCCAAATCAAGGTAACTTTTCATTGAATCTTGAATTTCGGGATTTGAAGGTTTTCTTCCCGATCTCTTCGAGTTATCTTGCTATCATGTTGGAATATGTTGAATATGGATTATCTACCTTGGATACTTGTATTCTTATGGATTCATTGATGTAATTTTCAGAATTTTTGAATATTTGGGGATTTGTTCAAGAACACCTTGGGTGTTGACTTTGGAATTTTGGGGGTTTCGACTAGATGTTGTCGTAATCTCGAATGGAGTATTCCTATTGGATTATTGATGGTAATAATGCTGTTTTGTTGGATTGAATCACTCATTAGAGGTTGGTTTTCGGTATAATTGAGATTAGTTGTAAACAATGGGAGATTGTTTACAACGTGTTTGTTTAAATGCCCCAATGAGTTTTGGGTGGTGTTGTATCGACTTTTGAGTTGGTTGTGATCATGCTTGATTCGTATATTAAGCGAATTGTTGGTACTTGTGTTATTCAAGATTGTTCGAGCGGCCGATATTTCCATTAAGGACGTTGATCGTGGAAGGACTTTCTCGCTGTCGGTTTGAGGCAAGTTTTATACTTGTACTAGTCAATGAGATTAATGTTATCATATATGTGTATGAATGTGTTGTATCATTTCGAGACTTGGTCTCTTCATAAGTTCATTGATATTAAGGGATCGTTCGATATGATGCTCTTCGGCAATTATGCCAAATGTTTATTATTGTTCATTAATGGCCGGTTCAAGGCATTAGGATACTCGTTGTTAATGTTATTGTCGATAGTCGGTTCGCGGTATCAATGTATCGATTGTTGTTGTTGATATTTATGTCAATCTAAGACATTCTTGTAATCATTGTCATTGATGTTGTATTTGGCCGATTGAAGGTATTGGCGTGTTTGTTTCTCATCCTCGTCGTCGGTAACCGATTAAAGGTGCCGAGGCATTCGTTGTATCATTGTTATTGATTGGACGTTCTAAGGCAATCGAGGTATTGAATCATCCACTGCATCATTGTTATCGGTTGTCCGTTCTAAGGTAATCGAGGTATTGAATTGGGACTGTCAAGGACGGTGCCCATCCGTGAGTTACTGTCACCGTGTTGGCCGACTCAAGGCAGCACACTGTCATTCTTCTGAATTTGGTAATCTTGGGATCGTTTTCGTTTGTGATTAATTGTGTTTTAGAGGCTAGTCTTGGCTAGTGCTCATTATGGGTAAGTTTGGGGCTTGAACCTTCGCGGTTGGTTTCCCAACACCTACAGTTCAGTAGGCCACGGCCATTGGATGGCCTCATTGTGATACGGATTCGTACCGTGGCTTCGGCCCTCATTGTGATACGGCTTTGTGCCGTGGCTTAGGCCCTCATTGTGATACGGCTTCGTGCCGTGGCTTCGGCCCTCATTGTGATACGGCTTCGTGCCGTTTCGACTTCGGGCCATTATAATATTTGACAGCTTCGGTTGAGTGACTTTCAGGTGATTGTGTTTGATTGACAGCTTCGGCTGAGTGGCTTTTCATACCTTTGTGATGTCTTGGTATTTCCGTTGGAGCCTTTGGGCATTTTGATTCGTATTTAATTCAGTTCTGGTTTAGTTCATATTCGTATAATTCATCGTGGTGTTCTATACTTATGATTCGCCGTTGGGCACTTATATTCTAACATGTTGAATAGGTATTAATAGTATGCCGTGGGCATAGTATTTCACGAATGCTCGGTTCTTACCTTGGTTTGTGAGCATCTCGTATTGTTATTATTATCATTGTACCGTTTCATTCTGCCTTTGGATGCATATCATGTTATACATGTATTTGATGTTCATTATCTGGATGACTGACCCTGTGGGGGGCGGAACATGTTTTCATGTTTTAGGTGCATTGCGAGGAGAGAGTTGAGATACAGGGGCATGACGATGGCGACGAGGCATTCGAGCGATACTAGTCCGAGTTGTTCATATTGGTCAGTCAGTTGGAGTGTTCTCTAGTTTGTCAGTCATTGTCATTATGTATCCTCCGAGAAGATGCTCGTGGATATTGTTGTATTTTTATTTTGGCCATGTAGGCCCATCATTATCATTGAAATTCCTTATCGGAATATTATGTTGGGTATCATAGTAGGGACTGTGATTTCTCTTGTTGGTTAATTTGATGTATTTCAGTCGTGTTCGCCTGGTGGATCTCCTAGTATGGGGTCCACGGCACTGTAATAACCCAATGGGATTTGGGGGTGTTACAGAAGATGGTATCGGAGCCTTGGGTTGTGAGATACCCTGATATGTGAGTTATGTGGCTCTACCGACGCGGTAGTAGTGGTACTGTCAGGTTATGACAATCTGGACAGTCGGGTTTTGTGAGTCGTGATATTTGTACGACTGCATGAGTCATTCATTCATCGAGTCATCGTCAGTGAAGACTAGAATCGCAAGACCTCGAAGCTTCATATGACCTGTGTAAGGACTCGATTCTCTTTATGTTCATACATTCATCATGTCTTTAATTATACATGCTTTGTTGAAACCTATATGTGATATTAGTGTTACGATTGATTCATGACTAATTTTTTTGGAGCACGTGTGACCTGTACAGGCGATAAGGATCAACTCATTCATCAATAAACAATCCTCAATCATCATTTTTGATCTTGTCGATCATGTTAATTCATTAATCACTCAGTCAATCTCATTGCTCAGTTGTTGATCTTGTGGATCGAATTATCGATCTTGTTAACTTGTTCAAGATAATCATTTCAGGGATTTCATCAGATAATCATGTTACCTCACTTGATCTTTTATGCGATCTTATCATATTCCGGCGTCATGTTGACGATCATTTTATTGCATTATTAATGCATTCATTGTGATAGAGCGTGTATGCTCATTATTATCATTGTGTAGCGTAATCATAATGCGATATTCATGCGGGATCTATAATCATCATGTGACTTTCCTTCTTTAGTATGGAAAGAGCTGTTAGGGGACGCAGGGGAAGAGGCCACGGTGCGGGCCGAAACCCAGGATCTCGTGTGAATACCCGCGCGAATGCGAGGGATAACATTTGTTCATCAGTTAGCTATGTTACTCATTCACTGACAGATAATAATTCATCGTCAGGGAGTCGTACCCGAGATGCAGCTCAATCGGAAGGTGTTCGGGTGGACCCATTCATATGCATGCAGGGCATGATAGCCCAGATGACTCAGATGACGCGGATGATGGAGACCATGCAGACCTCGATGGTTTGTGGCCCACCGCAGCAGGAATTCCAGGTGCCGTTTCATGGACAGACTGGAGGAGTGAGTCAGATTGTTGGCGATATCTCTCGTCAGAGGCCGCCTACCTTTGAGGGTTCGTCGTAACCAACTGATATTGTTCATTGGCTTGACCATTTTGATAAACTCTTCGACATGGTTCAGTGTCCGGAAGAGAGTAAGGTGGCACTAGCGGCTTATTACTTGAGTAAGGGCGCTTATTCATGGTGGCTTTCTGTGAAACCCACCGATCGTGATTGTGTTTGGAGTGAGTTTAAGACTCTCATGTTCGAGAGGTATTATCCGGATCCACTTCGTAAAGCCAAGCTGTCTGAGGTTTTGAACCCCGAATCCATCGAGGACGAGGGTGTTATTATCATTGCTGAGAAGTTTCAGGGATTACTTCAGTTTGCTTCGTCTGTTATCCATACTGAGATGGATAAGATCAAGTATTTTAGCAAGAGTCTAAATCCGCAGTTGAGGATGCAGTTGTTCAATCACAATTGTAATCACTTAGTGAGTTCATCAAGAAGGATCTTGGAGCAGAGATTTTGATCAAGGAGCTTACTCGGAAGGATCCTTCAGCTTCTTCTGGTGGGAGGACTGGGATGTCAGTTCGTTCAGAGGGACATCGGGCTCCGGCGCCCAAGAGGTCGTTTTCTAGTCGTCTTCGTGCTGGGGAAGCATTTTCCTCTCAGACGACGAGTTCGACTGTTGTTTGCTTTAACTGTGATTCAGCAGGACACGTTAGTACTCGGTGTACGGTGCCAGCTACTGTTTGTTTTCTGTGTGGGAGGCAAGGACACATACAGAAATACTGCAGGAGTTCTAGTGCTGGTAGATCTCGAGAGGGCTCACAAGCCTCGAGGGATTTTGTTACTCCAGCCCCTGCATCATCCAAGGGGTCCTATCAGGCTTCGAGAGCCAGAGGTAAGGACATTCATCACTGGTTTTGAACAAGTTAATTCTTGCTCGGTAATAGGATAATCATTCATTTCATTGTCATTCATTCATTCATATAATTCATTCATCATACATCATTCATGTTGAGACTTGTAATTATCAAACTAATGATTTATTTCGCGAGGAACAACGGTTCCAATCACTTCATTTGAGCTATCACTCATTGCGTTATTAGTTCACCTCGGTGAGTCATTCTTGATCCTTGTCGGATTTCTAGTCATTTATCATTCATCGTAGTCACTCTCGTTCTTGTGACCTTTCGGGATCATATTAAGCGGTGAGTTCAGATTTGGGTCTTCCTTGAATCGATGAGAGCGAGGGGATCGATGATCTGGAGGATATCGATATTGGGTACATTTGAGATGTAGCCTTGTTTTCCAGATTACTGGTTAACTTAACCTACATCGTAGTATTGTGGTTGTGAACCATCTGTTGTTGATTTATCTTGTAACTATAGTATTTGAGAATCTTGAGATTTAGGTCATTGGTTGGGATTTCTTCCCTTTGGTGTTGTACCCGAGATCTCATGATAATCTGAGTAATTGTTCATTGTGATTCGAGACTCAAGTCATGAGAACTTTGGCGTACGATTGATATGGTTCCGAGGACTATATGTGCGTTTTTGCTTTTCTTTTGAGGCGCGAGTCAGTGCTTGCATGGGCGTCCGACACTGATGGGGACGGAGAAGGGTACACCGATGGATTGTAGACATGTACAATGAGTGGCTCACTCGGGATGTGTATGCCGGTGTTTCAAATCATGCAGTTGGTACGACTTTCTGGCTGGTCTCCGGCGGAGTGTTTCGCATTGAGGAGTATTCATGGAGATGTTGTTTTCAAATCCTGATGGATAGTTCATATCCCGAGTTGTGTACCCTTAGTTTTCAGGGACAAAACTCTTTTTAAGGGGGGGAGTATGTGATACCCGATTGTGAATTCATTTATTATCATTCAGTAATTGTCACTCAGAATTTTTTCACTCAGTAATAATCATTCATCATTCATATTCATTCAATTGTGTTCGCCGTTCGGCGTAATTTAGAATCGTGTATCAGTTGTTATTCGTCATTAATCACTGTTTGAGATCGAGGCGAGAATATTGTCATCATCATCATCATATTTAGGTAGTCTGTGTGTGAGATAGCGCACGCTACGTACACTTGTTAGCGCGCGCTAATATAATACAGGTAGCGCACGCTAGGCATCAGCATTAGCGCATGCTAGCGCAATTGAGGCAGACAGTCCAGTAGGTACTGGACTGAAATTGGAAATTCGTAGCGCATACTATGAGTGGAAAATAGCGTACGCTAGTTGTGTATTGATAGCGTACGCTAAGAATTCAGTGTAGCGCGCGCTAAGGCTCGAACAGGGCAGAGGACAGTAGGTTCTGGACTCCTATATTCTAGACATCAACTATCAGGTAGCGCACGCTAACATAAGGTTAACGTACGCTAAAGAGGAGGCATTAGCGCATGCTACCAAGTATGTAGCACACGCTAACGATACAGGAAGTGGGTACTGGACTACCCGGTGAACCCGCTAGCGCACGCTAATCACAGAAGATACGCGATAAACTGGGATTTGTATAAATAGGACACTTCACTTTTCATTCCGTCATTTCTTCATTTCTCAACCATTCCGGGCGATTTTGGGCGATTCACGAAGAGTTCTTCGAGTTGCAACCATTTAGCATCATCTTCAAGCTCCTGGTTCAGATTAATCAATATTTAATCCGATCCATCACTCCAAATCAAGGTAACTTTTCATTGAATCTTGAATTTCGGGATTCGAAGGTTTTCTTCCCTATCTCTTCGACTTAGCTTGCTATCATGTTGGAATATGTTGAATATAAATTATCTACCTTTGGATACTTGTATTCTTATGGATTCATTGATGTAATTTTCGGAATTTTTGAATATTTGGGGATTTGTTCAAGAACACCTTGGGTGTTGACTTTGGAATTTTGGGGGTTTCGACTAGATGTTGTCGTAATCTCGAATGGAGTATTCCTATTGGATTATTGATGGTATTAATGATGTTTTGTTGGATTGAATCACTCATTGGAGGTTGGTTTTCGGTATAATTGGGATTAGTTGTAAACAATGGGAGATTGTTCAACATGTTTGTTTAAATGCCCCAATGAGTTTTGGGTAGTGTTGTATCGACTTTTGAGTTGGTTGTGATCATGCTTGATTCGTATATTAAGCGAATTGTTGGTACTTGTGTTATTCAAGGTTGTTCGAGCGACCGATATTTCCATTAAGGATGTTGATCGTGGAAGGACTTTCTCGCCGTCGATTTGAGGCAAGTTTTATACTTGTACTAGTCAATGAGATTAATGTTATCATATATGTGTATGAATGTGTTGTATCATTCCGGGACTTGGTCTCTTCATAAGTTCATTGATATTAAGGGATCGTTCGATATGATGCTCTTCGGAAATTATGCCAAATCTTTATTATTGTTCGTTAATGGCCGGTTCAAGGCATTAGGATACTCGTTGTTAATGTTATTGTCGATAGCCCGTTCGCGGTATCGATGTATCGATTGTTGTTGTTGATATTGATGTCGATCTAAGACATTGTTGTAATCATTGTCATTGATGTTGTATTTGGCCGATTGAAGGCATTGGCGTGTTCGTTTCTCATCCTCGTCGTCGGTAACCGATTAAAGGTGCTGAGGCATTCATTGTATCATTGTTATCGATTGGCCGTTCTATGGCAATCGAGGAATTGAATCATCCACTACATCATTGTTATCGGTTGGCCATTCTAAGGTAATCGAGGTATTGAATTGGGTCTGTCAAGGACAGTGCCCATCCGTGAGTTACTGTCGTCGTGTTGGCCGACTCAAGGCAGCACACTGTCATTCTTGTGAATTTGGTAATATTTGGATTTCCGTTTGTGATTAATTGTGTTTTAGAGGCTAGTCTTGGCTAGTGCTCATTATGGGTAAGTTTGGGGCTTGAACCTTCGCGGTTGGTTTCCTAACACCTACAGTTCAGTAGGCCACGACCATTGGATGGCCTCATTGTGATACGGCTTCGTGTCGTGGCTTCGGCCCTCATTGTGATACGGCTTCGTGCCGTTTTGACTTCGGGCCATTGTGATATTTGACAACTTCGGTTGAGTGACTTTCAGGTGATTGTGTTTGATTGACAGCTTCGGCTGAGTGGCTTTTCAGACCTTTGTGATGTCTTGGTATTTCCGTTGGAGCCTTCGGGCATTGTGATTCGTATTTATTTCAGTTTGGTTTAGTTCATATTCGTATAATTCATCGTGGTGTTCTATACTTATGATTCGTCATTGGGCACTTATGTTTTAACCTGTTGAACAGGTATTAATAGTATGCCGTAGGCATAGTGTTTCACGAATGCTCGGTTCTTACCTTGGTTTGTGAGCATCTCGTATTATTATTATCATTGTACCGTTTCATTCTGCCTTTGGATGCATATCATGTTATACATGTATTTGATGTTCATTATCTGGATGACTGACCCCGTGGGGTCGGAACATGTTTTCGTGTTTTAGGTGCATTGCGAGAAGAGAGTTGAGACACAGGGGCATGACGATGGCGACGAGGCATTCGAGCGATACTAGTCCGAGTTATTCATGTTGGTCAGTCAGTTGGAGTGTTCTCCAGTTTGTCAGTCATTGTCATTATGTATCCTCCGAGCAGATGCTCGTGGATGTTGTTGAATTTTTATTGTGGCCATGTAGGTCCATCATTGTCATTGAAATTCCTTATCATAATATTATGTCACGTATCATAGTTGGGACTGTGATTTCTCCTGTTGGTTAATTTGATTTATTCCAGTCGTGTTCGCCTGGTGGATCTCCTGGTGTGGGGTCCACGGCACTATAATAACCCAATGGGATTTGGGGGTGTTACACATATGAATCGGACAGTCCTGGACTTCACGATTTCCAATAATTCTTCTACCATCGGGTAGACCAATCACATAAGGCTCACAATTGATAACATGGTATAGAGGCAAACAACTTAAACAAGAAGCAGATATAAAGGAGTGTGAAGTGCCCGTATCAAAAAGAACACAAACAGGCTGAGAGTGGATCTCGAGTATACCTACAATCATGCTGGCCTCGGGATCGTCATCCTTCTTCATCTCGTAAATCCTGGGTCTCACAGCTCCGGCACCAGGTGTACCACTTTGATTCCCACGGCCCATTCCCTTGTTTTCCCTTGTCGTCTGATAGGAAGCGGACGGAGGTACACGGTCCTGGACAGAAGACTGAACGGGAGCATGAGATGCTAATGGATCACGTCCCGGTCCATTCCTACAATAACGAGCACGATGCCCATTCTTCCCACAAGTATGGCATGCGACGGCCGGCTTCGGGCACTTGGAGCTGATGTGCCCCTGGTCCCCACAGTTATAGCACACAACAGATGAGTTGACCGGTCGAGAGTGCGATCCGGCTGGCTTCGATGCCATGGGTGGTCGTTCAGAAGGGTTTGCCAATGACTGGGGCTTCCTGAATGTCCCCCGGTTACTGTCAGTCTGGTTCTGGTTCGTGGATCTTTTGTTGTTGGACTGTGGTTGCTTCTTAGAAATCTCTTTCGCGGTGAGTTCGTATTCCAGAGCTTTCTTGATGAACTCTGGTAGGGTCGTACAGTGGTGATTCAACAGTTGCATTCTCATTCGGGGTTTAAGCCTCTTGAGAAAATATTTGATCTTATCGGCATCCGTTTGGACAATCGACGAGGTGAAAGGAAGAAGTGCATAAAATTTCTCGGCAACAGATAGTACATCATCGTCTTCAGACGGGTCTGGGTTCAGCAATTCTGACAGTTTGGCCACACGGAGAGGGCCTGGATAGTAACGGTCCAACATGAGGTTTTTAAATTCCTCCCAAGTACATTCACCATCAGATGGCCTAAACGAAAGCCACCAGGTGTGGGCGCCCTTGCTAAGATAGTAAGGTGCTACGGAGACGCGGTTCTCTTATGGGCAGTCCACCATCTCGAATAATTTCTCAAAGTGTTCAATCCAATATATAATGTCAGCAGGCTCAGAGGAGCCTTCAAAGGTCGGGGGTCGCTGGCGAGAGATGTCGCTGATGATCCGACTCACGGACCCACCAAGCACATGAGGTGGAGGATGAGGCCCCTGTTGCTGGCTAGTAGTAGCTCTCTGCATAGCTTCCATTAATTGACCCATATGGGTCATCTGAGCCATCATGCCCTACATCACAATGTAAGGATCGACACGCGCATCCTCACGTCCAGTGTGGTGTGATTGGTCCCTAGAAGGCGAATCACTGCCTGCGGAACTATACTCCACATTCGCACGCCTGTTGGCTAGTGGTATCGGGATTCGGACCCTTCCGCGGCCTCGTCCCCCTCTGCCACGGCCTCTCAGATTTCTTTCCATACTGAAAGAATCAAAATAGTACTAATAACCATAAGCATAGTTCATGACCGTCTTTACGACCGATCAAAATTCACGCTAAGTTAATAGCAACAACACAATTATATAATCACAATTGAATTCATCACAAGTTATAGCATCACGAGTGTTTCACAGAATATCATATCGACATCGAGTCGAACAATTTCAATCATATAATCAATCCAGAATTTACCTTGAATTATCAATCAGATAAGTCCTGCCACAGATCCTCGAAATAACAAGATCAACAAAGAGATCCATTCCGATATCAATATCATGCCAGTAATTAAATCATGGCTCGTAAAAGTACATACCATATTTGGCTCGTAGGGTCAGGCGCTTGCACAGGTCACACGTGACACGAAGGTCTCTTGATACTAGTTCATTCCACAATGACTCTTAAAGAGAAAACTACGCTCTGATACCATCTTCTGTAACACCCCCAAAGGAGGCTATTATAGTGCCGTGGACCCCACACTGGGACCCACCAGGCGATATCAAAATACAGATTAAATGAGTGTTAATTTGTGATACCGAACCACAATAAATAGTCACTACTCCGATTAGGAGTTTATTAATGGTATGGCCAACGGCCTTATGATATACAGGATCCGAAATACAGGTATAAACTATATGGAGATAGAATATACTACAATTATTAATACAATCGGGCAATAGTTTAAATAAAGCGGAATAAAGTAACATTATACGGTTTGAACATAACCGGACAACAAAAGACTTGAGGCCCCCGAACTAGTATCTTTCGAACCCTTCGCCGTCACCATGCTCTTCCCGTGCCTTGTCTTTGCCTCGACCTAAAATACAACACAAGTATTTCGCCCAAACCACAGGGTTAGATATACATGATAATAATTCTCAAGACATTATACGATTCACATATATTAGATCTCAAGGAAACATCCCGACTATTGAACATACCCCTCAGGCGTATGAACAATCAGTCACAAACCGTCGAACATATCCAATCATACATGGATTATGAACGACCAAACAATATGGCTCAAGATGGACATCACAATACGCCCGATCCAGAATTGTGTCCGTGCACATGTCCACCCCGTATACGGAATCCAGAATATACGTGTGACAATGTACCTAATTAGCCTCACGAACTACGTCTCGTGTGCACAGTCCAATACGGAAACATCCACGTATGACTATATATGTGCCTGGCTAAAAATCATACACAATAACTAATCGGTATGCAGATATGATTCCAGACATGTCACGATACAACATGACAACGACTTCAATAAATCACATATCCAATTAAGGATCAAGAAACTCACCGAAGTGACAATAAGGATCAACGAGATCAACGATTTCAAGGTGATGGACTTGGGAATGCAATCCCACAATGAAAAACAGAAACATCATCAAGAACAATATCAAATTACGAATCACAGATTCATAAGTGTTTCATATATACGAACGTATAACCATCACAAGAATTCAATCATCATTATAGCCAAGCAAGATAACTTGCCTCAATTCCATAGGCGAAAGATAGTCCCTCTCCAAATGATCAAACGAACAGTATCCTCGACTAAAATACTCACTCGAACGAGTAACCTTGAATGAAACATAATTCATTTAATAATACATTCATACAATATTGATATCAATTCTTAGGAAACGACGCCCGCAACCTACCCGAATAATTTATTCCACCCTAATGAATATTCTACCGATTTTTGAAGGATTCTAATACAACTAGTTCGTCTTCCACAATCGGATTACTATACTAAAATATCCTTTAATACTCTTGTCATTGTTATGAACAAACATCTTCAGTTCACCATTAAAATCGGTTTAACCAAGTTCTTATGTTCTACAACATCTACAACTATACATGGACAATCATAACGAATTCGATACTCAAACTATGATGACATTATCATTCACAATCAGCATCTCCTTCTTAAGAACACTATCTATTCTAGCATGATGATCAAATACATTCTTAAGTTATCAACACATTCATTAATAAAAAGTTATTGTTGTATTCATAAATATCCTTATCATTTCTCAAAGACTTGTTAAGCTGAACCATAATGATGTTATAACTTCTAAGATTTCTTAACAAGAGAACATCATCCTATTTTGAACATTGTCAAGTTCTTCCCAAGGTAAGTAAATACCTAAAATGGTGTTTTAACAATATTATGATAACAATTTCATCGATTAATTTTAACTATGATGAAGCTAAATGATTATCATTGTTCTACTGACGTTAATACATCCAGGAAGATGAGCATGATTCTCATAAACATGGTTACTATCATTATAACATCAAGAACATCTCATTCCAAACCCTTAATTATCATTTTCATCAATAAGTCTACTGTTTAATAATAATGTGGAGAGATTTATTATTTAATACATATAATATTGATTATATTATTGAATTAATATTCTGCTTACGATCATCAAGTATGTGACTTGATAGTAAAGCTCGTTAAAGCATTAAAGAATATTTATTCTAGATATCCCTAGTAATATGATTACTTGTATGATAATGATACTGGCTATGTTTTACTGGTCATGAACATGAGATGTTATATCACGTCATAGATACATGTAGAGACATCGTATTGGATATGACCTAATGAAGAGAATTATATATGGATTAAGTCATTATAATTCCTCTGATTGTTATATATTATTTAAGTCCTTATTACCTAAAGACACTGCAGTTTCCTACATAATGAGTATCGTATTTTAACACAATACCAACGTCTTCTGTAACAAGGGACTATACAGTTTGTGATTGGATACGGTACGATTTATGCGGGGGAAAGTTGTTTGTCCAGAGGGGACTTGTCCCTCCCATAAAACGGAGAAGATATCCACGGGCCTTTGATAAGTTAAATTGTTTAAATGCATGGCCATGCTCAAATTGATCAATAAAGAGTTATTGATAAATTTTTGAATTGGACAATTGTAACTTGAGATCAAGAATATTAATTAAGCTATATAAGGTCGACTTATCCATGCCTTATGCTTAATTAGGATATCGCGCGATGAGAGGATTAAATATTATACAATGTGCCATCGAATTAATTCTCTTAATGCGGGTAGTCATAATGTCTAGTTAGAGGCCACTTATGATTTATGAGTCATAAAATTATTTTGTACTCATTGCCGTATTAATTAGAACCTATAGGGTCACACATTTAAACTAGCAGAGCAACTATTTTGCTCCGGTTGATTATAAGTTGGTGAAAGGGTTGGTGAACCCTTAACCATATGGAGGACTATATAAGAGTGTCTTGTGATAGCCCTCACATATGACTTAATCACAAGTGAATACATATTTGTGTAGAGAGAATCGAAAAAAATCTGATTTTGATATTTCTCCCTCTCAAAGTCTTGAGGATTATATTCAAGAGTTGAATAATCAAAATAATCAAAAACATATCTTCATATCTTTGAAGATTGATTCTTTGACCAAGAAAGTATTTAGAATACTCATCTAATCTTCATCTAATCTTGTGAGTTTGATCTTTAATAACATATTGAATAAGATTCATAGTTGTTATTTTAGATCAAAGTTCAAGAACATTTGAATAATATTCATGGTGTTCTTGTTCTGACCATAATCAAGAACATACCTATATTCAAATTGCTTTAAATGAAATCTTTATTAAATCAGAGATAGCAATCCGCTAGATGCTCGGGACTTGTTCGTTGTGTGGATACCGTAGAGGACGCTCGCTTCTTGCAACGTCTCTAGAAGGCTCGATCGAAAACACGCTACAAGAGGTAAAAATCTTGTTCTTCGTACTTTGATAATATACTTGGATCCTAGGAGGGGTTTTACATATTATATTATACTTCTGCTGCTCTATTTCGATATATGATGAGATCATAAATTTTACTAGTTCGATAAAAACCAATCAATCGAAACCCAACAGTGGTATCGGAGCGAGGTCTTGCGATCGTATATACGATATTGAGCATTTGGGATGCTTGATTGTGTGTTCTTATGATTTGAAATCATAATTGTATTAATCATTAATTTTTAATTGTTCATCTAAAAAAATAATTTTTCATGATTTTATGTTACAATATAAATCTATTTTTATTTTGAAAAACTGATTTAAATGTGTAATATAAAGATTAAAAAGATATTATTTTTGGAATCGGGATGAAAAGACGAGCCGAAAACATGGACGGACCCGGCAATTTGGAGCTACCAGGGCGCTGCCGTGCGGTCCAGCTTGTGAGGGACCGCAGTTCGGCTTTCGGACCGCGAGGCAGCGGCCACGGCTTGGCCAGGCACGTCTATTTTCGACTCCATTTTCTATATTTTATTCGGTAATTAATTTTCCACAAATTAAATTGGATTTAATTTGACTAAGATACTATTATGGTAATTTTATTCTTAGGGAAATTAATTTGATGAAATATATTCTCGTCCGGAACAAGTTAAAATTTACGGTTGTTTGAATTAATTGGATTAATTCTTATGGATGGATTAATTTATATTGATTGGATCAATACTAAGATTAATTATTTATACCATTAATTTTAATGTGATTGTTGCATTAATTTTAAATGGTGATGTGGTTCATGGACCTAGTTTTGAATCGTTTGTTCGATTGGGTTGTAAAGTCCGTTTTGAGCCTATTTATTTTACTAGAAAATTTTGTATTTAGGATGCAATTTTCAATGTAAAATTTATATGTAATGATGAAGACCGGAGGATGGTCCATTCGAGAGGACGAAGATTCAAAACTCAAGACATGTAATTAGATTACGATGTTTTTAGTTTTAGGAACGGTCCATGAACTACATGTTGGTAGCAACTAGGTTATGTATGTTTATTCATATTATATGAATGTCCACAAACGCGCTTAGATGAATTAATGTGCAAACTGTAATATTAACCGCGAAAATTCTCCCACAACAAAATATTAAGTTTAAAAAGTTTCAAGGTTTTCGTTCCCTCCATCGAGCTCTCGGAAAATTGAATTCCAAACCGGATGTGCTATGCTTCCGAGTTATCGGGGTAGCCATTCGGGTAGGGTCGATAAATCTGAAAGTGAATTGGATGCCTTCGGTTGGAACAAAGTTTATCCCTAAAAACCTGTTCGGTTGCCGGATAAGATTTAATTGTGAAACTGATTAGCGTCGATAGTATAAACTTAACTTGTTCATGAACTATAGAAACCATATAGGTTGAAGGGAGTGAACAAGGGGAAAAAGAAGATCGAATCATCCATTAGATGGGTTGGTGTAGGACACCACTTTATGAAGATTAATAGACCAGAGACCTGTTCGGTTGCTGTCTATTAAAATTTATAAAGAACTCGATCACCACTATGAAGTAATATGAACTAATACTTCCGGATTACACAAGGGAGTGTGTTATTTCGATAAAAGTTGGGAGTGTGTTATTCCGATAAAAGTAGTGGAAACTGGGTTAAATGAATAGAAAAGACCTTAATTCAAACTCAGATCATAATTAAACGAGTCACTAATCAATCTGTCTTACTTAATGCAGACAAAGAAAATAACAACTCTCATAATGACACTGAACCCACTCGCAATTCTATTCAAGAAGAACAACTTAACCGGACCAAATTTTGTGGACTGGCTCCGCAATCTGATGATTGTCCTAAGTATAGAGGCGCTGGGATACGTCTTGGAGGCGGATATCCCGGCGGATCCAGTGTGGACCAGAGCCAATCAGGAAGAAGTTGAAAATCACGAAAAGTGGATTAAAGATGACATTAGAGTCCATGGCTATATGATGGGCTCTATGTCAAATGAACTTCAGAGAGCTCATGACAAAGTGACTTCTGCTAGGCAGATCTTATCTCACTTAACCGAGCTTTATGGTGAGCACAGTCGAACTGCTAGGTATGAGATATCTAAGCAACTCTTCGGTGCCAGGATGAAGGAAGGTGAGGAAGTTGGGGACCAGGTCCTCAAACTGATCTTTATGATCGAGAGATTGGAGGCTCTTGATTTTAGGATGCATGTTTCTCTCCAAACTGACCTTATCTAACAATCTCTTCCTGATCCCTTCTCTAAGTTTGTTATGAACTTCAACTGCAATGAAATTGCTTGCAATTTAGCAGGGTTGATGAACAAACTTGTAATCGCTCAGTCTCAGATGAAGACTCCGAGGGTGAAGGAATCTGCCCTTGTGATTTCTTCTGGATCTCGAAAATCCAAGAATAAGAAGAAAAAGACCAAGAAGCAGATGGGCTCACACGATAAGGCTTTTAAGGGGTAAGGGCAAGGCCCCGATGGTTTCTAAGAGTAATAAGATGAAGACGGACGCATGTCTCAAAATGCAGTGAGTTGGACCACTGGGTAAGAGACTATCCGATCCTTCATGGCGCTTCAGGTACGGAACTTTTAGTTTCGGAAATGAATTGTTCTGCTACCGTATTTTCTATTTATTGAATACTAGATTCAGGTGCTAGTTCTCACATTTTTACCATGAATCGGGATCTGTAACAAAGTAGGAAGCTTGAAGCTGGGAAAGTGATGTTTATTGTTGGAAGCGAGCATAGTGTCGAAGCAACTGACATAGGATCACTTCTTTTGGATTTGGAATACGGATTTGTTTTAACGTTGGATGATGTACTTGTTGCCCAAGGGGCATAAAAATATTGTATCCATTCCGGTCATGGATCAGAAGGCTTTTTATTTTTCATTGGTAATAGTACTTGCAAAATTTATTTAAAAAATAAATTAGTAGGCGCTGATACATTGTTAAATGGACTATATCATCTAAACCTAAGTAACAAATTCGTTGTAAACACTATGACTAGGAAGCGTGGTAGGGATGAAACTAATCAAGTTTTGAAATGGCATCTTAAACTTGGTCATGTTGGTCAGACCAAAGTTCACAAAATGGAAAAGGATGGACTTATGGGTCCATTGGGATCAAATCCCTTTCCAACTTGTGAATCTTGCCTTAAAGGCAAAATGACTAAGTCCACCACAGGGACTTTTGAAAGAGCCGCTGATAAACTTGGATTAGTCCATGCCGACCTATGCGGTACTTTGGAAGCAACACGTGACGGATATCAGTATTTTATTATGTTTATGAATGATCATACTAGGTATGGTCATGTATACTTAATGAAACATATATCCAAGGCGTTTGAGAAATTCCAGAAATTTAAGGCCCTATTTGAAAAACAAACTGGTAATCATATCAAAGCACTTCGGTCGGACCGAGGTGGCGAGTATATGAGTACAGAGTTTGACGAGTTCCTAAAGGAGCACAGAATAGTGTCACAACTTACACCTCCAGGAACTCCTCAGATAAATGGTGTGTCGGAAAGAAGGAACCGAACCTTGTTGGACATGGTTCGTTCCATGCTTAACTACACCGACTTACCGATTTACCTGTGGGGTTATGCGCTCCTTACTGCTGCTTATATATTGAACAGATGTCCTTACAAGTCCGTTCCTAAGACTCCATATGAGATGTGGGGGGGTAGGAAACCAAGTCTTAATCATATTAGGATTTGGGGATGTACCGCCTATGTCAAGAAGACTAAGGTGTAGAAGTTGGAAGCAAGATCCATGAAGGGACATTTCATTGGATTTCCATCTGGTACGATGGGTTATCTATTCTACATGCTCGAAGATCGAAAGATCATCGTTGCTTTGCAAGCACACTTCCTGGAAGATGAGTTCATTTAGGAAGGTGGAGCAGGTAGAAGTATCTCTTTGGAAGAATACAATGAAACTCTTCAGGAGACACCTATACAAGAAGTTGGAACCAAACCTTATAAAACACAAGTACAACCACCTCGTAGGTCTAGTAGGGTGTTTCAATTACCTGAGAGGTATGGCTTTATGCACTTGGAGGAACTGGGTCTCCATGAGGTTCCAGGTGATAGCCAAGAGACCGACCCCGCGATATATGACCAAGCGATGGTGGATGTAGACTCCGCAAAATGGCGATAAGTTATGGAAGCTGAGATAGACTAGATGCATGCCAATTAGGCCTCGACTCTAGTAGACCGCCCCAAGGACATAATGTAATATCCGGATTTATTACAGTGTATTTCATCTGTATTCAAACCATGTATTATTTCGGATTGGTGATTTTTATTATTGGAGTATGATATTTAGTGCATTAATATCATTATGCATAAGTATAGAAACATGCAAAATTGCTCAAGCAACCTTGTGATAGCGCACGCTAAGAATGTATCTTAACGCGCGCTATCGGGCCATTATTAGCACACGCTATGCAGGTAAGAGTAACGTGCGCTAAGGACTCAATTATTGAGCAGGACGGCTAACACATGCGCCAGCCGGGACATGGGTCCGGATAAGATTCCCGCTGACGCACCCGGACAAATTCTGAAGTCAACCATTATTAGCGCACGCTAAGGGATGCTTAGTAGCGTGCGCTAACTTGTCAATAATGCAGAATATTATAAATGGGACATCAACCGTGTTGGCTTGCATTTCTTTCGCACTTTCCTCAATCTTGAGAGTTCAGAGAGTTGTAGTAATACTCCTATACACTTAGAACACATATTGTTGATGTTTATACATTGGTTATCACGTGGAATGTTCATGGAAGTGGAATAGCACCTTGGAAGGGCATACAACCAACCGGAGTTGGATTCTACCTTACGGTTCAGTGATTTCGTCATTTTAAGGTATGTTCAATCTATCTCCAGACTTAGAGTTGGATTCTAACGATTTGGATGATCATGTTAACAAGATATGGATTTTCATAGATGAATTATCCAAGTATATCATGTTTAGAATAGTGAGTTGAATAAGCCTTAAATACCTTGATTATAATCATCATGATTCGAATCTTAGTACACTGAATATGTGAAGAGAAGCTTCTATCATTGGTAAACCGAATCTAATAGATGATTTCATAGTAATCTTGGACTAGACGTTAACATCCTTATTGTTAGATAAATCTTAAGGTTTGATCATGGAAGGATTTATCCAGTATATATAGGACGCTTATCAACTTCAGTATGATAATATGGATTGATATAGAGGTGTTGATATCAACCGTTAAGCTTTTCGAATTGTCGTATGAAGATTTGAAGTCGGAATGGAATATGGTTTTATATTGGTATGCATATCCTTGAATCCGAAGTTGTCTTTATCCGTAAAATCATTCATAAGGGTATGAACATGGTATTCATGGAAGTAACATGAATTATCACGAAAGATTTCATTGTTTCGATCATGGCAAGAAACAGTTCTTGCTCGGCAGATGGCGCCATGCGAATAGCGCACGCTATGATATGCGTTTAACGTGCGCTATCGAGTACTCGTTAGCGTGCACTACGTTCGATGCGTAACGTACGCTAGACCATCGATCAGTCGGTTGGTGATCGGTGAAATCGACCATGCATAGTTAGCGTCGCTAGGCTTTGTTGTTTGCGTGCGCTATCGGGCGTAACGACGCTTCTACGTAATACTTAGCGTGCGCTAAGCTATTCGGGCGGTGCGATTTATGAACTTTTGACCGTTAATCGAATTGTTAAACATTTTTACGACGTGAGATAAATCCTATATCATTTCTTTTGTTAAGGTTTGGTCTCGTTACGTGATTGATTGAGGAGGACGATCTTCGAGTATTCATTTTCGTGGAAGTATTGTTATTGTCTTCAAATCGAGGCAAGTACCTTAATTGTTTTATGTATTGTTGTTATACATATTGTCGTGCATGTATGTCGTTATTGTGTGTCCACCTCGTGTTGGTCCGACGGGATCATCGGGGGATCTATGCTAGCGTGCGCTGGATCATCGGACGGGTTTTTCCACCACGGGTTGGTCTGACGGGATCATCGTGGGTTCTAGGCAGTGAACGCTGGATCGATGGAATTACCATGTGTATGTATTGATATCATGTTGTGATTATCAGCTGTATGTTTGAGTTTCTCGTAAGAGAAGACTCGTTGGCATTTTGTCGTTTACGTTATTATTATTCTTCGTGAGATATGAATAATATGTTGTGGTACTTGTACTAGCATCGTTGTGCTAACCCCTTCGGGGGTGAACATTTTGTTTGTGTTCAGGATCCGGGAGAGCGGGAAACAACCACTGGAACCGTATGACGACGAGGGTGCAGTGATGTCCCGGGTTTATTTATCATTGTTTATTTGTTATTTAAATAAGTACTGAGTACGAAGTCGTTTGTGATGATTTGAATTTGGTGATGTATTATTGAGTTACATTGAACAATTGTACTATTTACGTATTTGGTGAATCGATGTCTTGTAATTCCGTTACTTCCATTCGTCAGTACCCTTTTATACTTGTTCAAATCTTCAGCCTTGTAAATCCTTATGTAAAGGATTTACGGCGCTGTAATATTCCCGAATATATCGGGGGTGTTACAGAATATGGTATCGGAGCTAAGATTATGGATATCTTGGCCGTTGGGTTAAAATAGGGGTCATTTATGTCTTTTGGGGTAACCGGCCGTGAATGACATCACTGCACTGCCTACGTCTTCATGCGAACAGTGGTTGTAAGTTCCTAAACTCTATCTTGTTCTTTTCATGTTGTGTCTCTTTACACTCGAATATTAGAACGATGTTGTTTCATGTATATTGAGTAGGTATGCCTATAGTATGTTGAGAGGCGGACGTGGACGTGGTCGCGGTCGTGGACGCGGACGGAGAAATGCCGAAAGGGAAGCATCGCCTTCTAACCAGGCCAGTCATAGCTCAGGCGAGCCGCAACAATCTATTAATAATGAACCAGATCCTGCTGTACCAGAGATCCTTCGTCAAGTGGTGAACCAGATGACTCAGTTCACCCAGGTCGTGGACCGAATGCAAGTGGCGGTGGGACTACAGCAGGGAGAGAGACAGAAAGGGATCCCAGATATGGGAAATCGAGGTGACCGGTGGCTGCAAGAGGTGGCGAAGATGCAACCACCCAAATTCGACGGTATTTCTGAGACTCCCACCTGGGATCATTGGTTAAAGGAGCTGGAGAAAATCTTTGCCGGAATCAAGCGCCCAGGGCGGAGAGCCTCTATCGCTCAATATTTTACGATAGGAAGCGTCGAATGGTGGGAAGCCATCCGGCGGTAGACAATGATGCCGATTGGGACGAGTTTAGATTGATGATGGAAGCTTCGTATTGCCCTCGTCTGTGAGGAAGCCAAAGTTCGGGAGTTTTTCTCCGCTCGGCCTTCCGATGTGCGGTATCCCGAGCAATCAAGGCGTTTAACCAAAGTGGCATTTGTTCGACATCCGGTGAGCAGATGCAGAAATGATGATTCATTTCGATATGAGAATGAAACCAGAAGTCCAGAGGTACATGTCCGGATTCGAATGTACCACACTCCGCCAATAACAGGATAAGGCGTTGGCATATGAGATCAAGGAAGCAGCCATGGAGAAATTTTCAGAATCCAAGAAACATAAAGTCTCTGGTACTTTTACAGAGCATAAGAACAGTGGGGCCCGTAAGGCCCAGTCATCCTTTCACTCTTTTAAGAAACCTCCGCACCCATCTAGGAGCGGAAAGAACTTCGGGGCGACATCAACTATTACTGATGTTACTAGGAAATGCTTTAACTGCGCCCAGACGGGGCACTATCGACGGAATTGCCCCCTTCTTGTCGTGACTTGTTTTGATTGTGGACGAGAGGGACATCGGGTGGTGTTTTGTGAAGAGGCTGCAAAGTCTTTCAGAGCCCGTACACCACAGCCAGTCCAGAAGGAGGCCAGTATTCCACAGACGCAGCAAAGTGTTCAGATGCCTCAGAATTTTGGCCGCGGGCGAGGCAGAGGACAATGGGACCGAAAGGGGACATCGAGTGCCGGATCTACTCCCCCACGTCTGTACGAGATGAGGAGGACAGACGATCAGGATGCTGCTGTCGCATAAGGTACTGTCCAGATCCTTTCCCAGCCAGTTAGCGTTTTATTTGATACAGGAGCTACACATTCTTTCATATCCTTGTCTTGTGTAAATCGTTTGAATATTTCCGGTTTTCATGCTTGTGAACCTTATGTGGTTGGTTTACCGAGTGGAGAGAGGATTGTCGGAAATTTAGAAACTAGAAATTTCCCTGTATCATTTGGAGGCGAGAGTGGCTCTCAAACCCGATCGTGATAGAAATGCAAGGAGACGACACGATACTCGGAGGCGATTGGCTTAATCGATATGGAGCAATTGTGAACTACCGAAGGAGGAATATCTCAGCGATCGGCGACGATGGTTCCGAGATTCTGTTTGAGGATGGAAACCGAAGCTCGGGAAAATTGATCCAGCGATGAAAATTTGTAAAATTGTTAAAACAAGGTATCTTAGATGCGGTGTTACGCAATGAAGAAAGAAGACGAAATTGTAGAACTTTCATCCATTCCTGTTGTGAACGAATTTCCAGATGTATTTCCTGACGAGTTACCTGGACTACCTCCACGAAGGGATGTGGAATTTACTATTGAGCTGGAACCTGGAGCGACACCGATTTCCAAGGCGCCGTATCGTATGGCACCTACTGAGATGTACGAACTGAAGAAACAGCTAGAGGAGTTACTGGATAAGGGCTATATTCAGCCAAGCGTTTCACCCTGGGGAGCTCCAGTTCTTTTTGTCCGAAAGAAGGATGGATCGCTCCGACTGTGTATTGATTATCGAGAGCTGAACAAGATGACGATTAAGAACAAGTATTCGTTGCCACGGATTGATGATTTGTTTGACCAGTTGCAAGGGGCAACAGTATTTTCTAAGATTGATCTGAGATCAGGATACCATCAGCTGAGGATTAAGGAATTTGATGTTCCGAAATCAGCGTTCAGAACTCGCTACGGGCATTATGAGTTTGTGGTGATGCCGTTTGGTCTCACTAACGCACCTGCTGTATTTATGCAATTGATGAACCGTGTGTTCATTGAATTTTTGGATAAATTTGTGGTCGTGTTTATTGACGACATCTGGTATATTCTAAGAGTCTGAAGAACATGCGGCATTTGCGGATTGTATTGGAACTTTTGAGAAACGAACAATTGTACGCCAAACTTTCTAAGTGTGAATTCTGGCTAAAGGAAGTAATGTTCCTCGGCCATGTGGTGTCAGCTAGAGGAGTCCGAGTAGATCCTCAGAAGATCGAAGCAATATTGGATTGGAAGCCTCCAAAGAACGTGAAAGAGGTCCGAAGCTTCTTAGGACTTCTTGATACTATCGTCGATTCGTGGAAGGGTTTTCTAAAGTCTCCCGCCCACTTACTCGACTTCTGGAAAACTCAAAAGTTTGAGTGGAATGAATTATGTCGATTAGCTTTGATGAATTGAAGAAGAGATTGGCGACGGCGATTCTATCACTTATGAGGAACTAAAGGATTCATAGTTTACAGTGATGCTTCGAACCAAGGACTTGGGTGCGTGTTAATGCAGAATGATAAGGTGATCGCTTATGCATCGCGACAACTGAAACCTTATGAAGTGAATTACCCGACACATGATTTGGAGCTAGCAGCAGTGGTTTTTGCCTTGAAGATTTGGAGGCATTATCTGTACGGGACTCACTGTCAGATCTTTACGGATCATAAGAGTCTCAAGTACATATTCAGTCAGAAAGAGTTGAACATGCGGCAAAGAAGATGGTTGGAACTGATTAAGGACTATGACTTGGAGATTTTATATCATCCAGGCAAAGCAAATGTAGTGGCCGATGCACTTAGCCGCAAGCCTGTCTCTATTCGAATCTTTGGAGACACTAACCTCCCAACTTAGCCTTGGCGAGAGATGATTCGTGAAGGGATTGAAGTGTGGTTACATAGAGTCGTGGACAATCATGCGTGATGGAGATAACTTCGTCATTAACCGAAGAAATCAAATCTAGACAGGCAGATGATCCTCTGATGATTCGGTTGCATGATGAAGTGATCAAAGGAAAGGCCCCCGGATTCATAATTCATGACGATGGAGTTTTGAGATTTCAGAACCGACTCTGCGTTCCCGATATTGATGTTCTGAAACAGACGATTATGAAGGAAGCTCATAGTTCGCCCTATTTTATCCACCCGGGCACCAGTAAAATGTATAAGGACTTGAAGCAGAACTTCTGGTGGGGCAATATGAAGAAAGACGTAGCAGACTATGTTTCGAAATGCTTGACTTGTCAGCAGGTTAAGATCGAGCATCAACGGCCTGCTGGAATGTTGAAGCCGCTCCCGATTCCTGAATGGAAGTGGGAGGACATATCGATGGACTTCATCACTAATATGCCGAAAACCAGGACACGAATGAACATGATTTGGGTGATAGTTGATCGTTTAACCAAATCGGCTCATTTTCTAGGCATTAAGGATACGTGGGGACCAGAGAGGTTGGCACGAGTCTTTATTTCGGAGATAGTTCGATTGCATGGTACGCCGAAGACCATTGTTTCTGATCGAGACGGTCGTTTTGTGTCTCACTTTTGGAAAGCAGTTCATAAGGCCTTGGGGACCGAATTGAACTTCAGTACAACTTATCACCCGCAGACTGACGGACAATCTGAGAGAACTATACAAACGGTGGAAGACATGCTAAGGGCATGTGCCTTAGATTGGTCAAACGATTGGGAAGTTCATCTACCGTTGATCGAATTTACCTACAACAATAGTTGGCATGCTTCTATTAAGATGGCACCGTTTGAGGCATTATACGGAAGGAGATGCAGATCGCCCCTATGCTGGGACGATTCATCGGACTTGATCGGAACAGAACCAGAGTTGATCGAGCAGACTCGAGAGAAGATAGCCTTAATTCGTGAAAGGCTGTGATGCCCAGTCGCGAAATCCTATGCGGACGTACGTCGTCGCCCATTGGAGTTCAATACTGGGGACCATGTACTTTTGAAGGTTTCTCCTGCTCAGGGAATCTTTCGTTTCGGAAGAAAAGGAAAGCTGAGTTCGAGATATATCGGACCATTTGAGATCCTCGAGAGAGTTGGGGAGTTGGCATACAGATTAGCATTGCCGCCGTCATTGTGCCATGTTCATAACGTGTTCCACGTATCCCAGTTACGGAGATATATACCAGATCCCAGTCATATCATCGATTTCGGCGAGATCGAAGTCGAACAGGATGGGACGTTTGAAGAAAGACCAGTCAAGATACTCGAGAGTCGAGTTAAGCAACTGAGGAACAAGTCAATCGTTTTGGTCAAAGTTCAGTGGTCACGTCATGGAACGGAAGAAGCCACACAGGAAGCAGCTGATATGAAGTTTAGATATCCCGAGTTATTTTCGTCTTGAGTTTCGGGACGAAACTCCTTTTTAGTAGGAGAGTATGTAATATCCGGATTTATTACAGTGTATTTCATCTGTATTCAAACCATGTATTATTTCGGATTGGTGATTTTGATTATTGGAGTATGATATTTAGTGCATTAATATCATTATGCATAAGTATAGAAACATGCAAAATTGCTCAAGCAACCTTGTGATAGCGCACGCTAAGAATGTATCTTAACGCGCGCTATCGGGCCATTATTAGCGCACGCTATGTAGGTAAGAGTAACGTGCACTAAGGACTCAATTATTGAGCGGGACGGCTAACACATGCGCCAGCCGGGACATGGGTCCGGATAAGATTCCCGCTGACGCACCCGGACAAATTCTGAAGTCAACCATTATTAGCGCACGCTAAGGGATGCTTAGTAGCGTGCGCTAACTTGTCAATAATGCAGAATATTATAAATGGGACATCAACCGTGTTGGCTTGCATTTCTTTCGCACTTTCCTCAATCTTGAGAGTTCAGAGAGTTGTAGTAATACTCCTATACACTTAGAACACATATTGTTGATGTTTATACATTGGTTATCACGTGTAATGTTCATGGAAGTGGAATAGCACCTTGGAAGGGCATACAACCAACCGGAGTTGGATTCTACCTTACGGTTCAGTGATTTCGTCATTTTAAGGTATGTTCAATCTATCTCCAGACTTAGAGTTGGATTCTAACGATTTGGATGATCATGTTAACAAGATATGGATTTTCATAGATGAATTATCCAAGTATATCATGTTTAGAATAGTGAGTTGAATAAGCCTTAAATACCTTGATTATAATCATCATGATTCGAATCTTAGTACACTGAATATGTGAAGAGAAGCTTCTATCATTGGTAAACCGAATCTAATAGATGATTTCATAGTAATCTTGGACTAGACGTTAACATCCTTATTGTTAGATAAATCTAAAGGTTTGATCATGGAAGGATTTATCCAAGATATATAGGACGTTTATCAACTTCAGTATGATAATATGGATTGATATAGAGGTGTTGATATCAACCGTTAAGCTTTTCGAATTGTCGTATAAAGATTTGAAGTCGGAATGGAATATGGTTTTATATTGGTATGCATATCCTTGAATCCGAAGTTGTCTTTATCCGTAAAATCATTCATAAGGGTATGAACATGGTATTCATGGAAGTAACATGAATTATCACGAAAGATTTCATTGTTTCGATCATGGCAAGAACAGTTTCGCTCGGAAGAATCGCCATGCGAATAGCGCACGCTATGATATGCGCTTAACGTGCGCTATCGAGTACTCGTTAGCGTGCGCTACGTTTGGTACGTAACGACGCTAGACCATCGATCAGTCGGGTGATCGGTGAAATCGACCATGCATAGTTAGCGTGCGCTAGGCTTTGTTGTTTGCGTGCGCTATCGGGCAGACGTAACGCACGCTACACAGAATACTTAGCGTGCGCTAAGCTATTCGGGCAGATTGCAGTTTATGAACTTTTGACCGTTAATCGAATTGTTAAACATTTGTACGACGTGAGATAAATCCTATATCATTTCTGTTGTTAAGGTTTGGTCTCGTTACGTGATTGATTGAGGAGGACGATCTTCGAGTATTCATTTTCGTGGAAGTATTGTTATTGTCTTCAAATCGAGGCAAGTATGTATTGTTGTTATACATATTGTCGTGCATGTATGTCGTTATTGTGTGTCCACCTCGTGTTGGTCCGACGGGATCATCGGGGGATCTATGCTAGCGTGCGCTGGATCATCGGACGGGTTTTTCCACCACGGGTTGGTCTGACGGGATCATCGTGGGTTCTAGGCAGTGAACGCTGGATCGATGGAATTACCATGTGTATGTATTGATATCATGTTGTGATTATCAGTTGTATGTTTGAGTTTCTCGTAAGAGAAGACTCGTTGGCATTTTGTCGTTTACGTTATTATTATTCTTCGTGAGATATGAATAATATGTTGTGGTACTTGTACTAGCATCGTTGTGCTAACCCCTTCGGGGGTGAACATTTTGTTTGTGTTCAGGATCCAGGAGAGCGGGGAAACAACCACTGGAACTGTATGACGACGAGGGTGCAGAGTGATGTCCCGACCCGGTTTATTTATCTGTTGTTTATTCGTTATTTAAATAAGTACTCGAGTACGAAGTCGTTTGTGATGATTTGAATTTGGTGATGTATTATTGAGTTCTGTTAAACAATTGTACTATTTCTGTATTTGGTCAGAACTGATGTACTGTAATTCCGTTATTTCCATTCGTCAGTACCCTTTTATACTTGTTCAATTCTTCAGCCTTGTAAATCCTTATGTAAAGGATTTACGGCGCTGTAATATTCCCGAATATATCGGGGGTGTTACACATAATGCCCATTGGGAACAAGTGGATCTACAAGAGGAAGACTGATGGGGATGGCAAGGTTGACACCTATAAGGCCAGGATTGTGGCAAAGGGTTATACCGAAAAAGAAGGGATCGATTACCATGATACCTTCTCGCCGGTAGCTATGATCAAGTCTATTCGAATGATGCTTGCTATAGCTGCCTACCAAGATTATGAGATATGGTAGATGGACGTAAAGACGACTTTCCTTAATGGATTCCTCGAGGAGGAGATCTATATGGAGCAGCCTAAAATCTTTGTGTCCGAGGTCGATATTCATAAAGTTTGCAAACTTCAGAGTTCTATTTATGGACTGAAGAAGGCTTCATGTAGTTGGAACCTTCATTTCGAGTAGGTTCTCCAGTAGAAGCTACCTATATTCTTGGGATTCGACTTTACCGGGATAGAGTGAAGAGAATGATAGGTCTTTCCCAAGCCCTCTATATAGATGAAATCTTAAAGCGATTTAAGATGGATGGTTTTAAAAGAGGGTTCGTTCCGATGCGACATGGAATAAAACTCACCTCTGAGATGTGTCCTCAAAGTGAGGTACAACGAATTGAAATGAGTAATATACCATATACGTCGGCCGTGGGTAGCCTTATGTATGTTATGCTGTGTATGAGACCTGACATTGCTCACGTTGTGAGCGTGGTAAGTAGGTTTCAGGCAAACCCAGTAAAGGAACATAGGACTGGCGTAAAGTACGTTCTGAAGTACTTGAGAAGGACTAGAGATCTGGTTCTTATGTATGGTGGTGGAGAACTGAATGTGAAGGGCTTCACTGATTCAGAATTCTAAGGACAGAAAGATGACTCGATGTCTACTTCTGGCTACATTTTTACTCTTAATGGAGGAGCAGTATCTTGGCGTTGCGCCAAGCAGAGCGCGACTGCTGATTACACCTGTCAGGCTGAGTATCAAGCGGCCTCGGAGGCCTCTAAGTAAGGGTTTTGGATTAAGAAGTTTCTGGGTGAACTTCAAGTGACACCATGTGCTGAGCTGCCTGTTACGATTTTGTGCGATAATGACAGAGTTGTAGCACAGGCCAAGGAGCCAACGTTTCACAATAGTACAAAACACATTGAGAGAATTTGTTCGCAAATGATACATTTTGCTGCATAGAGTAAACTGATAAGACAATGCCGATGATCCACTGACTAAGCCACTTTCTCAGATAAGCTTGGAGCGTCATTTGGAGAACATGGGTATTAGATACCATAGTGTGTGGCATTGAGTGCAAGTGGGAGATTGTTAGGAATATACCCTCGAATGCCACTCAGAGAATGTATGAGAGAGGGCATTGTACTTGTTATTATGTAAAATATCATTAGTAGGCAATTAAATGTTTCTTTATTTACTCTAGTCACTGGCATTCCTGACTCGTAAATATATATACAGAAACTAGTCCGTGTATTTGAGAGAAAAACATTCCACTTCTTATTAGATAAGGGGATGGACACTTGAAAGGTTTATGGCTCAAATACTTAAATGTTCGCAAATCGATGAAACTTGATTGGGCGTTAAGTTTATGTGAAGACTTGTATGCTAATGAGATTAGTATACTCGAACCGACTCACCCTTGATTCGTCACACGAATTTCACTCTGGGACAGTCAATGGCGGAATCGAAAGGTTGTGATAGGTATTCGTGAACCTTGAACTTGAGGATTTAATAGGGATGTGCTTGTGACGTTAAGATTTTCACTAGAGTAGTTCGACCTAGAAAGTCGAGAGGTGGGGGTCAACCTCGACGTGCGTCTTGACAGACAAGTAGCAGGTTCTACTAAATATCAAGATAGGATTCTTTCTCCTGTAAGTGAATAGGTAAATGTCCTATGTGGTTATTGGCAAATGAGATCATAAGTCTTTGGCCAAAGCATTGGAGCTAGTTGTATTAGATATACGAGAGCTCGGTGATCTCGATTTGCATTAATTCAAACATAGCATCAAGTATAGATGGGGTTTGATTGATTGTGACCCCATAAGTTGATCGGGACATTTGAAAGAAGGGGTTATACGTTTACTGGTATTCACGACAGAATGGTTCTTGAATGGTCCCTATAATTCGTTGTCAATAGGGTTACAGTATAGGCCGTGGGACTGGCTAGGTGGTGCTATACCTCTTTGGTTCCTCCCATTGCTTACTGAGGCGGACCTACCGAGTCGCGCATTAGGGAGACGACGGAATAATTTGAATTAGATCTCTTATTGTGGATTTTAGACATTAAATGTCTCCTTTAATTTATTGGATATATTAAATCGGTCTAGTGAATTAAATAAATTACTGGGTAATTAGTTTAACTCATGAATTATTATTTCTTAGAGAAATAATATTTTCATATAATTAATTAATTAATTAGATTAATCAATTGTACTAATTTTATAATTGACGAACCAAGATGTATCAGTCGGACTGGATACACGACGACCCGTTTCATGTACCGGACCGAACTGAATCCTCCTCATCATGGTGTAGGACCCTCCTCATGTGCACCTTCCTTGATGGTACCTTTTGTCCCCTCATTGTTGGTGATGAGTTGTTTCCATATGGAGAGGACAAAATGGTGTGACAAGATGAGATATTATCATAATACACCATGAGGTGGGTACCTTGGAGGTTAGTGTGGACTTTGTTATAAAACGAAGTTTATCCCCTCCAATTTGATAAGAAAACTCGGCCCACACATAGAGATGGAGAGAGTTCATTTTTGTTCAAGTTCTTACACTCTTAGAGAGAGAGACAATCAAGAACAAAATTATATCACTTAGAGTGATCACATATTTGAGAGAGCACTTTCCTACTACTCTTTTCTAGCCGTATCCTCGGAGGATAATTAGGTAGTTGTTGTTCCGATCATCTCCCGGCGTGTGGCTAGTATAGACCCGGTGCTTTCGGCGTTTGGATCATCGAGGGCTTGTCAAATCGTATTTGCGGTCACCGGGATCAACCTCAACATTCAATCAAAGGACTTCAAGGGTTTGTCTTCATATCTTTAGTCTTGTCCCTTCTATATTCGTATATACGTTGCATGATCGGTCCACTTTAGGGGTTGAGTTAAGTTCGTTTTTACTTCCGTTGCGCCTTCGTTTTAGGCATCGAAACCCAACACATACATTTTCATTAAATGAAAGACCAAGATTTATTCTCACTGAAAATTATGCATATGTTTTAATGAATTGACATTTTTATATAATGTATACTTTTAATGCATTAACATTTTGATGCATTAATTTTTCAAACCAAGCACGAGGCGCTTGTTTGAGATCATACAATGCTTTTCGAAGTCGACAAACTTCACCTGGCTGGTGAGCAATACCTGGGGGAGGATACATGTAAACCTCTTCATCAAGATCACCATTCAAGAATGCATTCTTGACATCCATATGAAAAGTATTCCATTGCCGAATGGAAGAAACGGCAATCAGAGTGCGGACATTTGTCATCTTTGCAACAGGAGCAAAGGTCTCCTCATAACCCATACCATACTTTTGCGAATATCCTTTAGCAACAAGTCTGGCTTTATAACGTTCAACGGATCCATCAGAATTTGTTTTAATCTTGTATACCCAATGAAAACCAATCGTGTGCTTTCCAGGTGGGAGAGGAACCAGATCCCACGTACGAGTATGATAAAGTGTTGTAAGTTCCTCACCCATATCATTCTGCCAAAGAGGATCGAAAACCGCCTCTTTGTAGGACGCTGGTTTTGAGAGATGATGTATATTGGCAATAAAGGAGTCAAATGCTGGCGAGTTAGAATATACAAAATCTCAAAGCTTGGTGGTCTTGAGAGTACGAGTAGGCCTTGATGGAGGCGGAGGCAGAGACGGAGGCGGAGGTGGAGGCTCCTGAGCTGTGGGAGGCTCCTCAGATGGAGTGTCATCACTGTCAATGCTAAAAGGATCAATAGTTCGAAGTTCTGACTGAGTCATGTCATGAGACTGAACATGAATAGTATAGAACGGAATGTGCTCCGAAAAGGTGACATGTCTAGAGACATACAATTTCTGACTTGCCGGGTCATAACAACGATATCCTTTCTGACCAATACCATATCCCAAGAATACACATAGAGCCGACTTTGGAGACAACTTGCTATGCTCAACATGGGGTCGTAAACAAAACATGTACACCCAAAGACTCATAAAAAAGAATAATCCGGTAAGCGCCCATACAACTTTTTGTAGGGAGACATTCCAGAGGTGTGTGCAGTGGGAATGCAATTAATCATGTAGGCATCAGTCAGAATAGCTTCTCCACAAAAGACACTAGGAACTGCAGAAGATAGTAACATAGACCGTGCAGTTTCTACAAGATGCCGATGTTTTCTTTCTAAGTGAGAATAGGTGTTACATACCTCCTAGATTTGGCACTCATAACACATGGGTCATCCTGGCGTGTCCCAGACTCCACTAGAATCATGGCTATAAAGGTGCCCAATCATACACATGAGTCACCACGGTGTGTCCCAGACTCCACCGCAAAACATCACACAAAGTGTCCAATCATAACACATGGATCACTACGATGTGTCCCAGACTCCGACGCAAAACATACCCTTTCCAGTAGCCCACGATGCACATAATCAAAACAGTTTGTTCTGATCACCTTTACAACGCATGTACTAGGATCAATGCATGCAACAGCAACCTCCGATGCTATGCTATGATCATAAGCAACATGATAATACCACATGTATAAATGTTCTATGTAATACGTCACACAATCAAAATAGAGCGATATGTTATCCACATATACACAAGGTACAAGCAATATCCAGAACAACAATCATTAACACATATTTCAAACAAATGCTCTTGTGATACAGTTTTGAAATCAGTTACTACTTACCTTATTCAGGTGATACCCTTGCTTTTATACCAGTAAGAGGTGGTTGTGATGATATGTCCTAAAATATTGTTTCAAGAAGTGTCTTTAAAGAATCTATATGGTATACACAAAGTTTAGCTCACTGCGTATCCAGAGGGTTTTATCGATTTCACATAATTGGTATTCTACAAATTTTATGTAGGCATTTCGTTATATACGACCTAATACTCTATCATTTTTTTTGCACTCCTAATTCATTATGAAGCCTATAAGTTTCTGTGCATAATGTTAAATCAACTCTTATAGCCCACAAGGTCCACAACTCTAGGATTCTATAACAACACAATGGTTCAGGAGAAATTATCAAGATCTAGAAATAGCTGAATTTGTCCCGTGTATATCCACTTGATTATAAGTCGGATTTGCACCTACTTTTGATATAACATCCTAATATACTTAGACACATGTATATCGTAACCCATTCCCCTGAAGCACACGAATTCAATACTATCCACACATGTTTTCAAAATGTGGCAGAATTGACTCTTTTGTTGTCTTAGTGAGTTTTAGACCCTTTAAATCCATATTAAACACAAGTTTAGGCCATTTATGAGTTCTTACCATCGTTAGAACGTGTATAAGCACTTAAACCATCTCTCACAACTTCATATCACACAAGAAATATAGCAAGAACAAGAGTAAAACAAGGAAAACTCACCTTGATTGTTAATGGATTGAGGTGTTGATGGTTTTATGATTTCTCTTTGATTTTTTGGTGAATTTTCGAAGTGCGGAACTTCTTGATCGAGTTCAGAGTGTGTAGAAGAGTCTAGAGTAGTTTAACTCCCTTATCTAAGTGGAGGAGTCGGTTTATAAGGGTGTAAGTACTAAAATACCCCTTAATGGCCTCTAGAAGTCAGGTTTAGAAGAATGGACCGGTTCCAGTTGTTATAATCCGGTTCTTGGATGTTTTAAACCAGTTCCTAGTATGGATTGATCATATTTAGGGTATGGATATATGGTCCAAGGTTTTTGATAAAGCTTAATATGTACTTTTATTATTTAAACTCAGTTACTTCTGCGAAGACATTCAAAAGTAGTAGAAAATGAGTTTGTTGTTATCTTTATGAACTTTATATAATTAACACTAGAAATAAGAGTCTAAGGACTCACTTATAAATATGACATGATTTGGATAATGAACTAAAGGACAAATTTAATTCTACCCGATCGCATTTGGGACGAATAAGGTACTTACAAATCGAATGACTTACAAAGGTTATTACTGAGACCCTGAATTTCATCATTGATGGTATTCACAAGTATCAAGATGATTGGCATGTGTTATCGGACTAAGAAAGGGTTATTTACTTTAACCATCAATCTAAATTGACTCAGCATACCCGCCGAATAAAATCGCGAGACTAACCGATAGACACGTCACTGATATTATTTACTGCTTATAGGATTACCGCTTGTACTTGGGGTTATGTTCAAATGCTTAGCCACTTCAATGTCGTTAAATTAACTATCAGATAATTTGAATCATGAAATGTCAAAATTATACAAAATAATAATTAATAACAAGTAATGCATGAATTATATTATGTAAATAATAGCAGTTTCATATCACATTGTAACATTTTTATACGATTAAGCATGAAGTCTTGCATGTTTTAAGATTAATATGATATTATTGACTAGACCTTGTGTTTGAGAGTCCTTGGGCATCACAATCTTCCCTCCTTATAAAAATTTCGTCCTCAAAATTTACTTACCAAATTATGCCTCATTTCATCTTCCTTTTCCCATGTGGCTTCTTCAACTGAATGATTCTTCCACAACACCTTAACAAATGACATATTTTTGTTCCTCAATTCTATTTGCTTACTATCCAAGATCTTAACCGGTGTATCTTCATAACTCAAGTCGTCACTTAACGGTAATTGTTCATAGCTCAATATATGTGATGGATCCGAGACATACCTCTTCAACATTGAAATGTGAAAGACGTCGTGAATATTTGTTAGTGATGGCGAAAGTGCTAACCTGTATGCCACTTCTCCAATTATTTACAGTACCTCAAATGGGCCTATGTATCTTGGATTTAATTTCCCTTTCTTTCCGAACCTAATGATGCCCTTCATTGGTGCCACCTTGAGAAATACTTTGTCCCCGATGTCAAAATCAAGCATTCGTCGTTGGTTGTCCGTGTAGCTCTTCTGCCGACACTGAGCTGTAAGCATTCTTTTTCTAATTTTCTCAATGGCTTCTTCGATTTTTTGCACCAATTCTGGTCCAAGAAACTTCCTCTCACCCAGCTCATCCCAATGAATCGGTGATCTGCACTTTGTGCCATAAAGAGCTTCGTAAGGCTCCATGCCAATAGTAGAGTGGAAGTTGTTATTATACGCAAACTCTATCAAAACCAGGTAGGTATTTCACTACCTCTGGAAATCCAGTACACACGCTCTTAACATGTCCTCCAGAGTCTGTATAGTTCTCTCCGACTGACCATCAGTCTATGGGTGAAACCATGTACTGAACGCCAACTTTATTCCCAGGGATTTATGTAAGCTCTTCCAAAATGATGAAGTAAAACGGGGATCTCTGTCTGATACAATTGATAAAGGCACGCCATGCAATCTTACAATTTCTCTGATGTATAGATCCGCCAACTTATCCATGGGATACGTAGTACGCACCGAAAGAAAGTGAGATGATTTTGTAAGGTGATCAACTATAACCCATATGGCATCGTGACCTTCTCTGGTTCTTGGAAGTCCAACTACAAAGTCTATAGTGATGTCTTCCCGTTTCCATTTAGGAACATCCAATGATTGTAATGTGCCTGTGGGTCTTTGATGTTTCACCTTTACTTGTTAACAAGTTAGGCATTGGGCCACAAATTTAACCACATCGTTCTTCATCCCAGGCCACCAATAGTGCATCTTTAGGTCCTTATACATCTTGGTGCTTCCAGGATGTACTGTATATGGAGCGTTGTGAGCTTCTGAAAGTCTCTCCTTCTTCAGATTACTATTATCCGGTACATATAGCCGCCCTGGAAGTTGATAACTCCATCTGGTGTGATTCTGAAATCCTTGGATTTGCCTGTTTCAACTTCTTCCTTCAAATACGGATCTGTAAGTTGATTCTGTTTAATTGTCTCAAGTAGGGTAGGTTGCAGTGCCATTGAAAATAGTTTTCTGACATGTCCTTCTTGCATAATCTGCAATCCCAACTTTTCCAACTCTCGTAATAATGGTTTCTGGGTCACTATTACTGCCGATACGCTAGCATTAGACTTTCTGCTTAAAGCATCCGCAACAACATTTACTTTACCTATATGATAGTTTATTGTGCAATCATAATCCTTAACCAATTCCACCCATTGCCTTTGCCGCATATTGAGTTCCTTCTGTGTGAAATAATACTTTAAGCTCTTATGACCAGTGTAGATTTCACATCTTTCTCCATAGAGGTAATGTCGCCACATTTTCAAGGCAAATACTACGGCTGCCAGTTCAAGATCATGAGTCGGATAGTTTTTCTCATAATCCTTCAGTTGCCGTGAAGCATAAGCAATTACTCTTCCATCTTGCATAAGCACAGCTCCCCATCCTGACTTTGATGCATCACTATAAACAACAAATCTTCCCGTAGTTGTTGGATAGAAAGGATCGGTGCAGATGTTAACCTCTATTTCAGTTCTTCAAAGCTATTTTCGTACGCGTTAGACCACTGAAACTTAACATTCTTTCTCGCCAGTTGAGTAAGCGGTGAGGCTATCTTGGAGAATCCTTCAACGAATCGTCTATAATAACCCGCTATGCGTACCTCATGAACATTCTTTAGTCTGGGCCACTTAGTCACAGCTTCCACTTTCCCTGGGTCAATTAAAATTCCTTCGTTCGACACTACATGCCCAAGGAATGCCACTTGTTCCCTCCAGAAATCGCATTTCTTAAACTTAGTATATAGCCGTTTATCCTTTAGAATACCCAACACCATCCTCAAATGTTCGTTGTGCTCATCCAATGATCGAGAGTAGATAAGGATGTTATCAATAAAGACAATGACAAACTTATCCAAGTACTCTCTAAAGACTCAATTCATTAAATCCATGAAAGCAGCAGGGGCATCAGCTAAACCAAAAGGCATCACCAGAAATTCATAGTGCCCATACCTGGTTCGAAATGCCGTCTTTGGTATGTCATATTCTTTGATCTTCAATTGATGGTAACCCGACCTTAAATCTTTGAGACTATTGCAGCTCCCTGAAGCTGGTCGAATAAATTGTCAATTCTTGATAAGGGATATTTGTTCTTGATGGTCACCCTATTCAATTCCCTGTAATAGATACAGAGTCTCATGGTACCATCCTTCTTCTTGACGAAAAGTACTGGGGCTCCCCATGATTAAGAACTGGGTCGTACGTATCCTTTATCAAGCAGTTCCTGCAACTAAATTTTTAATTCTTTCAATTCTGTAGGAGCCATTTTGTACGGTGCTTTTGATATTGGGGCCGCTCCTGGAATCAGCTCAATGTTGAATTCAATTTATCTGTCTGGAGGTAGCCCTGGTAAATCCTCTGGGAATACTTCTAGAAATTCCTGTACCACGGGTACATATTCGGGTTTGTGGCTATGCTCCTTCTGAGTGTCCACCACACTGGCTAAATAACCGACACATCCACTTCTAAGTAATTTTCGTGCCGTCATTGCTAAAATCATTGTCGTTCTCAATTTGCTGCTACTCCCAGCAAACACAAACTCCCTTCATTTGGTGGTTGGAATGTAACAATCTACTTTTTACAAGCCATGGTAGCATGATGCTTGGATAACCAATCCATCCCTAGGATTACTTCATAATCCAACATGTTGAGCACAATGAGATCAGCATCCAATTCCCAGTTATCAATTACCACACTACAGGATCGGAGAAATTTGTCCGAGGTTAAGAGTTCTCCTGAAGGGATAGACACATTAAACTACCCACCAAACTCTTCCACTGGCTTGCCCAATCGATGCAAATGAATGCGTTTCTCCTGGATCTAACAATGCATATGCAGGAATACCACAAATTAGTATCTTATCTGAGATGACTGAAGGGTTGGCATCAGCCTCTGCCTGCGTGATTGCAAATACTCTTCCTTGTACTTTCTTCTGCTCAGAGTCATTAGAGGTACACTCCTTCATGAAATGACCCATCTTTCCACATTTGTAGCAGGATCTGGGTCCTTCCATGCAGACGCCAAAGTGATATCTTCCACATTTTGCGCATTTTGGATTTTGTTTACCTCCACTGGATGGTTGTCCTTCGTTGTTGTTCTTAAACCATTTCTGGCCATTACCTTTTTAGAACTGGACTTGCCTCTTGTTACCCTTGTTTGAGTGCTGCCACTTGCCTTGGCCCTGCTGATAATTCGACTGGTTCTGCTTTTCTTTAGCCTCTCTCTCCTTTCATTCCTCCATGATTTTCCTTTGAGCCATTTATGCATTTAGAGCTCGTTGAACCACTGCCACGTATTTTGAGCCTCCGGTTTCCCCGACTTGCACATCTTTGTATATCTCTGGTGTAAGACCTTCGAAGAATTGTTCGACCTTTAGCTCATCCGTGCTTACCATGTGTGGCGCATACCTTGATAGCTCCTCAAATTTTCTGACATATTCATCAAGTGACATGTCACCTTGCTTCAAGTTTGAAAATTCCTTCCATTTTGCAGCTTGTGCGGCCTTCGTACGGTATTTTGCCTCGAACAGCTCTTTAAATTCCTCCCATGTCAGTCTAGGAACATCATATATACTCATCATGGTGTCCCACCAGTAACTAGCATCATTACGGAGGTAAAACACCATACATGAAACCTTGGCCTCATCAGGGATTCTGCCGTAGCTGAACATCCTTTCCATAGTTTGGAGCCAATTCTCAGAGACGCTCGTCTCGAGCCAACCTTCAAATGTGGGAGGTTTTAGTTTTTGGAACCTCTCACTAACCAGACCAATGACATCATTCCGGGGAGGTAGAGAACGAAGAGCCTCGGCTTCACATCTAACATCCCGTTCTATAAGCCTTTCCACAAGATCCATCAGTCGGTCGATACGGTTATCCCTCGCTCCTTCAGCACTACCTTGTGTTCTATTCTCTTCCATAATCTTTTAATAGCCTTCACTTCTCACACAATGATCTTTTATTAGCAATATTAACATAAACACAATAGCAAGTAAAAAAATATAAATGAAACAATTAATTGATGGGTTGCTCCTCTCCGCCAAGCGATTATTGTATATGAACGGTCTTCAAAAACGCTTTAAACCTTTGCTCCGATACCAAATCTGTCACATACTCCCTAGATTTGGCTATCAGATACCGGATATTAAAAATACCCTTATTATATATTACAGCACATCGGAAAACTTAAAACTTTTAAGAGAAAACTCCTTTTACACACCAAAAGTTACTTTTACACATGCGCCGACTATTATATTACAACCATAAGAAAACATCGGCTGTATAGGTTTATAAGCAATTTTAGACTTAACACACACAGAGAACACTCCACAGGTCTGATGTTCATATACAACGACTCGTTGGCGTGGAGAAGCGTCCCGAACATCAACATATGCCTGATATCCCGAATTATTACCTGTATCACAAGAATTCAACTAAATGAGCGAAAGCTGAGTAAGTAGTGACAAACAATGCATGAATGCATTTATGAATGAGTTTGTGAAATGCAGTTTCATTTTCCTTTAACTTTCGAAAACTCTTTTATAGAGCGCTGCTATGTAGACCTTGAGTTCCTGGCCCAGTCCAAAAGTGTGCATGTCCAACCATAGCCAGAACAAACTGCCCACTCATAACACATGGGTCAGCCTGGCGTGTCCTAGACTCCACCAGAATCATGGCTATAAAGGTGCCCAATCATACACATGAGTCACCACGGTGTGTACCAGACTCCATCGCAAACCATCACACAAAGTGTCCAATCATAACACATGGATCACTACGACGTGTCCCAGACACAACCAAAACAGTTTGTTCTGATCACCTTTACAACGCCTGTACTATGATCAATGCATGCAACAACAAGCTCCAATGCTATGCTATGATCATATGCATCATGATAATACCACATGTATAAATGCTCTATGTGACACGTCACACAATAAAAATAGAGCAATATGTTATCCACATATACACAAGGTACAAGCAATATCCAGAACAACAATCATTAACACATATTTCATGCTCTTGTGATACAGTTTTGAAATCAGTTACTACTTACCTTATTCATGTGATACCTTTGCTTTTATACCAGTAAAAGGTGGTTGTGATGATATGTCCTCAAAGCCTGTTTCAAGAAGTGTCTTTAAAGAATCTATATGGTATACACAAAGTTTAACTCAGTGCGTATCCGAAGGGTTTTACCGATTTCACATAATTGGTATTCTACAAATTTTATGTGCGCATTCCGTTATATATGAGCCTAATACTCTATCATTTTTTTGCACTCCTAATTCATTATGAAGCCTATAATTTTCTATGCATAATGTTAAATCAACTCTTATAGCCCACAACTCTAGGATTCTATAACAACACAATGGTTCAGGAGAAATTATCAAGATCTAGAAATAGCTGAATTTGTCCCGTGTATATCCACTTGATTATAAGTCGGATTTGCACTAATTTTTGATATAACATCCCTAATATACTTACGAACATGTATAGAGTAACCCCTACCATTAATCACACTAATTCAATACTATCCATACATGTTTTCAAAAGGTGGCAGAATTGACTCTTTTGTTGTCTTAGTGAGTTTTAAGCCCTATAAATCCACATAAAATACAAGTTTAGGCCATGTATGAGTTCTTAACATCATTAGAACATGAATAAGCACCTAAAACAGCTCTCACATCTTTATATCACACAAGAAATATAGCAAGAACAAGAATAAAACAAGGAAAACTCACCTTGATTGTTAAATGAATTGAGGTGTTGATGTTTTTATGATTTCTCTTTAATTTTTAGTGAATTTTCGAAGTTTGGAGCTTCTTGATCGAGTTCAGAGTGTGTAGAAGATTTTAGAGTCAGTTTCCTCCCTTATCTAAGTGTAAGAGTCGGTTTATAAGGGTGTAAGTACTAAAATACCTCTTAATGGCCTCTAGAAATTGGGTTTAGAAGAATGGACCGGTTCAAGTTGTTATAATCCGGTTCTTGGATGTTTGAAACCGGTTCCTAGTATGGATTGATCATATTTAGGGTATGGATGTATGGTCCAAGGTTTTTGATAAAGCTTAATATGTATTTTATTGTTTAAACTCAATTACTTCTGCGAATACATTCAAAAGTGGTAGAAAAGGAGTTTGTTGTTATCTTTATGAACTTTTATATAATTAACACTAGAAATTAGAGTCTAAGGACTCACTTAAAAATATGAAATGATTTGGATAATGAACTAAAGGACAAATTCAATTCTACCCGACCGTATTTGGGACGAATAAGGTACTTACAAATCGAAGGACTTACAAAGGTTATCACTGAGACCCTGAATTTCATCATTGATGGTATTCACAAGTATCAAGATGCTTGACATGTGTTATCGGAATAAGAAAGGGTTATCTACTTGACTCATCAATCTAAATTGACTCATCATACCCGCCGACTAAAACCCCGAGACCAATCCATAGACACGTCACTGATATTATTTACTGCTTATAGGCTTAGTGCTTGTACTTGGGGTTACGTTCAAATGCTTAGACACTTCAATGCCGTTAAATTAACTATCAGATAAGGTGAATCATGAAATTTCAAAATAATACAAAATAATAATTAATAACAAGTAATGCATAAATCATATTATGCAAATAATAGCAGTTTCATATCACATTGTCACATTTTTATACGATTAAGCATGAAGTCTTGCATGTTTTAAGATTAATATGCTATTATTGACTAGACCTTGTGTTGGAACGGGTTCGGTTATATGCGCCATTGTGCGGAAACGTATTTAAATGTGCATAAAATAAATCAACATAGGATTTATGGAGGTTCGGCCAAACGTGCCTACGTCCTCTCTTCGGTATCTTTTTCACTAGGCTAAAGATAAACCTCTGCACCTCTCTTCTATCAGTCGAGGGATTACCATTACAAACTCGTCTTCTATCGGTCCGAGTAAACCGTTCACACACTTGTTATTTTGTCGGTCCAAGTTAAACCGTTTTCCTTTTATATCGGATAAGGAATCAACCTATTTAGCTTTCTATGGGTACTAGGCAAACCTCACGTGGATATTTATTCCGATTCTAATAATGTAGGATCCTTGATCCTAATAACACTGAATCGAATCGTATCCTTTCTTTTACCTCTCGTGTATGAGTTTTTGTGTATCACACTCAAACTCTAAACAATATAAGCTCAAATACAATAATGATAGAATGTATATCAATATCAGATCAATGTCTCGATTGTTTGAAGTTGTTGTTTGATGAATACCATTAGAAGTGGTATTTATAGGCTCCAAAGCCTCAACTAGCCATTAGCCACTTTAGCCTTCATTACGTACGTTATCACCCATCTCTTACGTACGTTGGCTTCTTTACGTACGTTAACATTAATATGTTACGTACGTTATGCTCCATGCAAATCAGCCCAATAGCTTCTGTCTTGTTCATTACGTACGTTAGCCTTTTCCTCATTACGTAAGTTATATGTCCGTTGGTATGATGATGTAAGTCATGACGTCACAACGGTCATATAGTTTGAATTCTGATTCAAGCTCTTCATTACGTACGTTAGCCTTCCTGCATTACGTACATTAAGTGTCCATTCGTTACGTACGTTATATATCCCATGTTACGTACGTTAAGTATGTAATTTCCAGCTTTTTTTGCGTCTTCGACTTCTTCGTTGTTTTGTTTGTTTCTTTGTTGTTTTGCTTTGTTTAACAACTTAATCATCAAAACTCTATAATGAATATTTGGAATAAAATATTCGAACAATCTCCCCCTTTTGATGATTACAAAACAACACCTTGAATGGGATAAAACCAGAAATATATATATATATATATATATATATATATTACAAAACAAAGTTTTCGGCTTTGATCGTTTCGTTAGTTTCTCCCATATTTTCTTTTTCTGTCCTTTTCGACTTCTCCTTTTCATTTTTCAACTTCTTCGTCTCTCCCCCTTTTTGTATATTTTATTTTTCTCCTTTTCGACTCCTTCGTCTTTTTCGGGATATCATATTTTCGACTTCGTCTTTGTATTTTCTCAGATTCATATTTCCTCTCCTTATATCATTCTTCTTTTATTCCATTCTTCTCCCCCTTTTGTCATCAGCAAAAAGTGTAAATAAACGAATAAAATCAAGATGCAATATGATAAATGCACAAAAGGGTAAACTCCCCGTGACAAAAATATTCCGTTAAAATAATACCCCCTGAGTAAAATACCAATTGATGAAAGTTAATTTTTGGGGATCCAACCGAAAGTCGGGTCGTTTTTCATTAACATAAACGATGTTCGGAATAATGGTTCCTTTAGGAATACAAATCTTTTTAATTTTAATCGTCCGTATTGGGCTTTTATAATTTGAAGTATGATGCCCAATTTTTAAACATTTCTCAGAGTGGGGTATCTTCAAATTTAAGCATTCGTTTTTCAAATGCGGTTTGAATCTCAACCCCTGTTTATTCAATGTAAATTTTTGAACCGAGAGCGTTAGTTCAAATTTTTCGTTTTCACACGAAAATTTCTTCGTTAAATTTTTAAGCTCGGTTTCAACTTTAAAAAGATCATTCTTTAAAATATTTTCATTTTCAACGCATTTAGAATGATCGGTCTCGATACTTTACCCTTTTTCAAGAATTTTAGAAATTTCAATTACCAATAATTTATTTTTGGCTTGGAGGGATTTAATTTCAGATAAAGCATTTTGATAATCCGTATGCACTAATTCGAATGCTTCAAAGAGTTCATCTTGATACGATGTACTTACTTGACTTTCGACGTCGCTTTCGTCGAGTGAACTTCTTGCCATGAGAACAAGATTTTGATTGAAATCATCATCTTTATCTTCATCGCTCCATGTTGCTTGATTTGTTCCTTCGTGAGTTGCCTTTAACTTTTTCTAAATTTCTTTGGCACGATTACACGAGGAAATTCGGTCGAGTTCTTCAGGATTTAAGGCACAATAATGTAATACCCGGTTGTAAATTCATTAATTATCATTCAGTATATTGTCACTCAGTAAAATTCGCTCAGTAATAATCATCCATCATTCGCATTCATTAATTGTATTCACCGTTCAGAGTAATCTGTATCGTGTATCAGTCATTATTCATCATTCAACCCGGTTGGAAATCGGGCCAAGCTTATCTTCATTGTCACCTTTGTAGTGGGCTGTGTGTGAGAAGTAGCGCACGCTACGTACTCTCTTTAACGCGCGCTAATTGAGTACGAGTAGCGCACGCTACCTCTCAGCTTTAGCGCACACTATTGTGGTTCAGACAGACAGTCCAGAAGGCACTGGACTGAAAGTAAGTTGTAGTAGTGCACGCTACAAATGGTATGTAGCGCACGCTAGTGGGTATGGATAGCGCACGCTAGGAATCAGTGTTGCGTGCGTTAAGATCCGATCAGGCAGAGTCCAGTGGGTACTGGACTGGAAACGAAATAATTACTAGCGCACGCTATGAGTGGATTTTAGCGTACGCTAAAGGTGGTAGTAGCGCACGCTGTGTAATGGGTGTGGCGCACGCTAACGCACGCAAGGCAGGAGCACAGTAGGTTCTGGACTCCGGTATTCTGGGCATCAACCATCAGGTAGCGCGCGCTAACACAAGGTTAACGCACGCTAAGTAGAGGCGTTAGCGCACACTACCAAGGTACGTAGCGCACGCTAACGTTGCAGTCAGAGGGTACTGGACTACCCGGTACACCCGTTAGCGCACGCTAAGCACAAGAGCTAGCGCACGCTAAACCGGGATTGCTATAAATAGGACAGTACGGCCCAGATTTATCATTTTCACTTCTCTCTTCCTCCTCCCGTCGGTTTTGGGGCGATTTTGGACATTGGTGAAGTGTTCTTCGAGCTGGAGTCATCTACCATCATTTGCAAGCTTCTAGTTGGAATTAATCATCATCTAATCCTCTCCAACACACCGAATCAAGGTAATTAATTCTTGAATCTAGAATTTCGGGATTTGGGTGTTTTGCTTTCGATCTCTTCGTGTTAGCTCGATATTATATTGGAAAATGTTAGATATGGATTATCTACCTTGGATACATGTATTTTTATGGAATTATTGGTGTATATTTCGGAATTGATGAATATTTAAGATTTATTCAAGAACCCTTAAGGGTTGACTTTGGTTTTTGGGGGGTTTCGATTAGTTGTTGTCGTAACCTCGATTGAAGTATTCCTATTGGATTATTGATGCCATTGATATTGTTTTGTTGGTTTTAATCAATCATTTGGAAGTTGGTTTCAATAATTTGGGATTGGTTGCAACTAACGGGAAGGATGTTTACAACGTATTCGTTAGAATGCCCCAATGAGTTTGATTATCGTTGTATCGACTTTTGAGTTAGTGGTGTTTCGTTGCTTGATACGTGTATTGAACGGTTGTTGGTAATTATTGTTATTCAAGGTTGTTCGAGCGACCGACATCTATTTTTAGGACGTTGTTCGAGGAAGGACATTCTTCACCGGTGTTGAGTAAGTTAATTCTTACTCGGTTAAAAGGATACTCATTCCTTTCGTGGTTGTTCATTCATAAATCATAATCATAATTCATTCATAATGTATTAACCGCATTGAGACTTGTAATTGTCAATTAATCACTTCATTCACGAGGAACGACGGTTCCAATCATTTCATTGAGCTATCATTCGTTTCACTATCATTTCATCTCGGTGAGTCATTCTTGACTTTGTCGGATTGTTATTCATTATTATTCTTCATGGTCATTCCTGCCCATGTGACCTTCTGGGTTCATATTGCGTGGCTGGGTGGGGATGTGTGGAATTTTTAGTCGGGCACGTGATGGTCATGTGTTGGGTTCACAAACACATTGGACTGTGCACACGGTAATGTACCTCCGTGAGACTAATTATGTACAAGGACGGGTGTGTCTGGACACTCATCTTGTGCACTTGCACATACCATTACGGGCGTACTATGATGCCTCTCTTCAGCGACATTTCATAATTAAGATATATCATGATTGTGTTTATTCAACTCTTGAGGATTGTTGTTCTGTGTAACTGACCCCGTTGGGGATATTATTTTCAGGTCACGGCAAGGCAAAGGCACGGGAAGAGCATGTTGACGGCGAGGAGTCCCAGTGATACTAGTAGGGGGCCCAGTCCTTTTCAGCCATTCATATTTTCTTCATTTTATTTCCGCTGCAGACTTCCGTTTGAATACTCATTTTATTCAGTGTTGTATATTTTATCTTCATATAAAATATACATGTATTCTGTATGATCTTGGGTGTGTTGTAATAAAACTCCTCATCGGAGTAATTGATGATATAATGCGGTTCGATACTACAATTATATTATTTAAGTCATTGATTTTCATTCGCCTGGTGGGTCCCAGTCGGGGGTCCACGGCATTGTAATGGTCGCCTAGTTTGGGGGTGTTACAGAGTTGGTATCGGAGAGTGGTTTTGAATACTACCTTCCGAGTCATGTCTCATTTGAAATCATCGTTCATAAGACTAGTATCATTGGACTTTCGCGTCACGTGTGACCTGTGCAAGAGCCGAGCCCCTCAGACTAAAGAACAGTAAGATTTCTGACGCCATGGTATAATTTCTGGAATAAGAATCACTCATTCATCATTCATTAGTCAACAATCCTCAAACATCATTTTCATTTTTTGATCATGTCGATCATGTTAACTCATTAATCAATCAGTTCATCTCATTAATCAGTTGTTGATCTTTTGGATCGTATCATTAATCTTGTTAACTTGTTCAAGATAATCATTTCAAGAATTTCATCATATAATCATGTCACCTCAATTGATCATTCATGTAATCATTGTATTAGAGCGCGTGTGCTCATTATTATCATTTCATAACGTAAATCATAATGCGGTACTCATGCGAGATCAATGATTATCATGCGACCTTCCTACTTCAGTATGGAGAGGGCTGTCAGGGGACGAATGGGAGAGGCCGCGGTGCGGGCCGAAACCCGGGAAATAATCACTCACTGTCGGGAAGTCGTACCCAGGACTTAGCTCGATCGGAAGATGTTCGGGTTGATCCACTCACTTTTATGCAGGTCATGATGACCCATATGCAATTGCTTAATCATCATTGCGCCACTCTGTCCGAATTAATCGAGAGGACTCTCACGTATGAGCCTGCGGCTAAGGAAGTTGCTGGGCAACAAACTTCATCTTCTCGCAAGAAATCGAAGAAGCGTAATCAGCCCGAATGCAGCCAGGCAACCTTCAAGAAGCCTCGTGCGAGTCCTAACTTTTTTGAGCGACCTCCTACGGTGCCTAAACCTGCGGGATCTCAGTCCCGAGCGGCCAGATCAGCCATCACCTGTTTCAACTGTGGAGCGCCGGGTCATTAGAGCACTAAGTGTTTGAAACCGTCTATCACGTGCCATAACTGCGAGATTGTTGGGCATAAGGCTCGTTTTTGCCGAAGGGACTCCAAGCCGACTCTGACGGCATCTCAGGCCCTGAAGCAATCAGTGATTCAAAATCAGGCTGCTCAGTCAGCGTCGTTTAAAACGACGGAAGCAAATAAAGGCGGAGCTCATATTTATCAGTCAGGAGCATCTGGTTTGGGGGCCGGCAAGCCCCGAATTTACGAGATGTAGAGGAGCAACGATCCAGAGGCCCGAATGATCTCAGGTACCCTCGAAATTTTATCTCAACCTGTGTGTAACCTTTTTGATACTGGAGCATCACATTCATTCATTTCCGAATCATGCTTGAATAGACTTCACTTGGATAGTCCTATTAATTGTGAACCTTATATCATTGGTCTACCTGACGGTAGAAGAATTATCGGAGATCGTGAGATTAAGTATTCTCTGATTCAGCATCATGCTCGTGTACGTGGTGGATTTACCGAGAGACGATGTCATCTTGGGTATTGATTGAATGGATCATCGTGATGCCATACTTATTGTCCGTGAACGTATGGCCACGATCATTTCAGACGATGTAGTCAAGTGTGTATTTTAAAATGGCGTATATTGGGAAATCGTGGATTTGATTGTTTATATTTGTAAAAAGTATATTTCAAACAGTATTCTTATCCGTTTTGAAATGGCTTTCGATACTTTGCAAACTGAGTTCTTACTTCGTAAAACCGATTCCCTAAACCGAGTTTTGGCATTTAGCCTTGAACGTTTAAACGATATTATTATGACGGTATTTGGTATTTGGAAAATGGAATTTTTTTTTATGTATTTGAAAAATATTACCGTCATCGGTGGCATTTTTGAAAGGACGTGGAAAATTGTGTTTAGCCTGGTAAATCCTTGTGAGAAGGGTTTACTGTAACACCCCAAACTAGGCGGATATTACAGTGTCGTAGATCCCCCAACTGGGACCCACCAGGCAAATGAAAATGAATGAATTACACAAGATAAATGTAGTACCGAACTACATTACAACAATAATTACTCCGATGAGGAGTTTAGTTACAACACACCAGGACAACACCGAATACTAGTGTATTTTATATGAAGATAAAATACACAACACTGAATGAAACGGTAGTATTCAAATGAAAGTCTGCAGCGGAAAATAAAGGACAATAACATGAATAACTGAAAGATCGGGGGCCCCTACTAGTATCACTAGGACTCCTCGCCGTCAACGTGCTCTCCCCGTGCGTTTGCACGCCATGACACGAAAAACAAAATCCCCAAACGGGTCGATTACAAAGAACAACAATCCTCAAGGGTTGAAAATACACAATCATGATTATATCTCAAATTATGAAATATCCTGTCAAACATACGCAATCAAACATGCTATATGAATCAACTAACAAGACGGCTCAAAGGGTGGCGCCACACTACGCCCGGATGGAAATGTGTCCGTGCACAAGCCACCAACGATCAATACACGCGTGGTCTTGTACCTAATCGATCTCACGAAACAATCAATCTCGTGTGCACACCCAATGTGAGGCCATCAACCAACACACGACTATAATGTGCCCGACATGAAAATCCTACATACCAACTGCACGCCAAGATGACCCGAATGCCACGATATAACAAAAGTGACATCGAAAATGAATAATGACTCACCGAGGTGGAATGGTAACGAAATAAATGACACCAATGAAAAGATTGGAACCGCTGCTCCTTATGATCAAACGATTAATTGATAACAAAAGTTTTGATATGATTAATATAATGATGAATGAGTTATGATTATGAATGAACAACAACAAAAGGGATGGATATCCTTTAACCGAGTAAGAATTAACTTACACAACACCCGACAAATATCCTTCCACGAACAACGTCCTAATTGAGATATCGGTCGCTCGAACAACCTTAATTCAATACAATATCCAACAACTCGTTCAATATACGAATCAAACACGAATATAACGAACTTAAAACGTCGATACGATTTAACCAAGTCCATAGAGGCATTAAATCAAACACGTTGTATCCAAACTCCGATTGTTTACAATCAAACCTCAATATACCAATATCAAAATCTCCAAGAAGTGTTTCAAACCAACAAAACATCTCCAATACGATCAATAACCCATTATGAATATCCAAAAATGTGATTATAACAACAATTAGTCGAAAATCCCCAATTCCAACTCGATATTCAAGGTGTTCTTGAATAATCCCTCAATAATCCAATGAATCCTTATACAAACTCATAATCATATACATATCCCTTCATATAACATGATTATAACGTCCAAAACATCATATCTCAACACAAAATCGAAGTCCAAAGTGTTGAAGGAATTACCTCTTGATGATCCAAGTACTTTAATCCGAAGAACACGCGTTAGATTGATTATCTGGGCTTCACGATCGAAAGGAGATGAAGAAAATCAAACACCCAAATGATTTGTGAAGGAAAAACCCTCCCTCAAGCATACTCTCTCGGTTGAAGGTGAAGAAAAGGGAAAAATGGTGAAATCTTGAAAAAACGAATTTAAGGGAGTTGATGCTGCCGGACACGGCCGTGCCGATCGGGCACGGTCGTGTCGCCTGGCCGGCCGATTGGCAGCGAGGACTCGACCGTGTCCTGCCCGGACACGGTCGCGGCGGAGGGCCTCCCGACAGATGACCCGTCCGACGGCGACTTCGGCATGACTCGGCCGTGCTGCGACACGGTCGGGCGTGTCAGCGATCGCTCAGCTTATCCGGAAGGGTTCGACTCGGCCGTGCTAGGCGACACGGTCGGGTCCTGGCGGTGCCGGCACTTTCCGGACGAGTACGGCACGGGCCGTGTCGGACGACACGGCCGAGTTCGTTCGGCGTGATGATCGCCAAAATCGAAAAATGAGCGGTTGAGCTAAAGCGACCATAACTCTCTCGTCCGGACTCCGATTGACTCACCGTTTGAACCATTGGAAAGCTAACTCGATGCTCTATAATATTGCAAAGATTTAGAATTTTTGGAGTTACCAAAAATTAATGGTGATCTAACAAAGTCGAACTCATATGAGGAAAGTTGAAACAATGAACAATAACGATACACAACTCGAAGTTTTTCCGAACGGTGAACACGGTGAAAGAACATGATTAATGAATGATTATAATTGAGTGAAAATCCACAGAGTGACAATCACCGAATGAAATTACTGAATGATAATGACTGAATTACAACCGGGTATTACATTTACGGCGTGTAATATTCCCAGGGGGATTCTTTTTCGCACTTTTGAAGTGACGTGTTGGGTTAGTTTCAAGAAGCTTTCGTATTTTCAAAGATCAATTTAAGATCTGGGTATCATCAGTTGCGAATTCGAGAGTCGGATATCGCTAGATCGGCGTTTCGAACACGCTATGGTCATTATGAGTTGTTGTAATGTTGTTTGGGTTAACTAATGCACCTGTGGTATTCATGGAATTATTGAATCGAGTTTTCATCGATTATTTGGATCAGTTTGTGGTGGTCTTCATTGATGACATTTTGATTTATTCTCGTGACCGAGAGGAGCATGAATTTCACCTTCATCAAGTTCTCGACGTGTTGAGACGAGAGAAACTTTATGGAAAATTTTCCAAGTGTGAGTTCTGGATGTCCGAAGTGACGTTTCTCGGACATGTAATTTCATCAGACGGAGTTCGTGTCGACCCTCAGAATACGGAGGCTATCCGAGATTGGCAACCTCCGAAGAATGTTAAGAAAATTCGAAGCTTTCTCGGATTAGCTGGTTATTGTCGGCGATTTGTAGAAGGATTTTCTAAAATCGCTCAACCCATGACAAACTTTTGGCGGAAAGATAAGAAATACACGTGGTCCGACGCGTGTCAACGGAGTTTTGAGGAACTCAAGAGTCGTTTGATTTCAGTGCCTGTCCTTTCCTTGTCGCAAAGGATGGAGGGATTCGTAGTTTGTAGTGATGCATCCGGTCAGGGTCTCGGATGTGTACTAATGCAGAACGAGAAGGTTATTGCCTATGCTTCACGGCAATTGAGACCTTATGAGGTCAATTATCCGACCCACGGTCTGAAGCTAGCAGCTGTGGTCTTCGCATTGAAGATTTGGCGTCATTATCTTTATGGCGTTATCTTTCAGATCTTCACCGACCATAAGAGCTTGAAGTATATATTTACTCAGAAGGAGTTAAATATGCGACAGAGGCGGTGGTCAGAATTAATTAAAGATTATGATATTGAGATACTATACCACCCGGGTTAGGCGAACGTAGTCGCCGACGCCTTGAGTCATAAGTCCGTTCGGGAGCAAATGCTTGCTCGTTTAATAGTTCAGAAGGAGCTTCCTCAGGAATTCCTAAGACCCGAGATTGAGGTCTGGTTACAGCGAGTATAAGGGCAACTTTGCATGTTAGAGATTTCATCGCCACTCGAGGAGGCGATCAGAGTGAATCAGGGTTCAGACCCATCTTTGTTGCGCATTCGAGATGATGTGGCTCAGGGGAAAGCCCCTGGATTTGTGGTCCACGAGGATGGACTTTTGCGATTTAAGAATTGGTTATGCGTACCGGCGAATGACGAGTTGAAAAACACGATTTTGGGAGGAACTCATGCTACCCCTTATTCCATTCATCCGGGGTCTAGCAAGATGTACAAAGACTTGAAACAAAATTACTGGTGGAGTAATATGAAGCGAGAAGTCGCAGAAATTGTTTCGAGGTGTTTAACCTGTCAGCAAATCAAGATTGAACATCAGCGACCGGCGGGTATGCTGAAACCTCTCCCTATTCCAGAGTGGAAGTGGGAAGATATTTCTATGTACTTCATCACAAGTTTACCGACGAGTCGTCGTGGTATGAATACAATTTGGGTAATTGTGGACCGTTTAACTAAGTCAGCTCATTTCCTGGAGATTAAAGATACGTGGGGTCCCGAGGGACTTACCTAGTTGTTCATTAAAGAGATAGTAAGATTGCACGGTACTCCTAAGAGTATCATTTCGGATCGTGACGGGCGATTCGTGTTATATTTTTGGAAATCAGTTCATCGTGCTATGGGAACTCAACTTAATCTCAGCACAGCTTTTCAACCTCAGTCCGACGGACAATCAGAGAGAACTATTCAGGCGTTGTAGGACATGTTGAGAGCATGTGTTCTCGATTGGAAGGACGATTGGGAAGCCCAACTACCGTTGAAATAATTCACGTATAACAAAAGTTGGCATGCTTCGATTAAGATGGCACCTTACGAGGTCTTGTACGGTCATCGTTGTCGATCTTCCTTGTGTTAGGATGACTTAACAGAATCAATCGGCACCGATCCCGATATGCTTATAGCCGCCTGCGAGAAGGTAGCTTTGATCAGGAGTCGTTTGTTGACCGCTCAGAGTCGACAGAGATCTTATGCAGATAATCGTCGTCGACCATTAGAGTTCGAGGCGGGTGACCATGTTTTAATCAAGGTATCCCCGAGTCGAGGTATCTTCCGTTTCGGGAAGCGGGGAAAGTTGAGTCCGAGATTCATTGGACCGTTTGAGGTTTTGGATCGAGTAGGCAGTCTGGCTTATCGATTGGCCTTACCTCCGGCGTTGAGCCGAATTCATAATGTGTTTCACGTCTCCCAGTTGCGGAAGTATGTTGCCGACTCGAGTCACATACTTCAGTTCGACGAAATCGAGATTGCGGATGATCATTCGTATGAGGAGCGTCCTATACGAGTTTTAGAGCGGCGAATCAAACAGTTGAGGAACAAGACGATTCCTTTGGTTATAATTCAGTGGTCTAGACACGGAGTGGAAGAGGCTACTTGGGAAAACGAGGATAGTATGTGGGAGAGTTATCCCGAATTGTTCGACCTTAGTTTCGAGGACGAAACTCTTTTTAAGGGGGGAGTATGTATTACCCGGTTGTAAATTCATTAATTATCATTCAGTATATTGTAACTCAGTAAAATTTGCTCAGCAATAATCATTTATCATTCACATTCATTCATTGTATTCACCGTTCAGAGTAATCTGTATCGTGTATCAGTCATTATTTATCATTCAACGCGGTTGGAAATCGGGTCGAGCTTATCTTCATTGTCAACTTTGTAGTAGGCTGTGTGTGAGGAGTAGCGCACGCTACGTATTCTCTTTAGCGCGCGCTAATTGAGTATGAGTAGCGCACGCTACCTCTCAGCTTTAGCGCATGCTAATGTGGTTCAGACAGACAGTCCAGAAGTCACTGGACTAAAAGTAAGTTGTAGTAGCGCACGCTACAAATGGTATGTAGTGCACGCTAGTGGGTATGGATAGCGCACGCTAGGAATCAGTGTTGCGTGCGTTAAGATCCGATCAGGCAGAGTCCAGTGGGTACTGGACTGGAAACGAAATAATTACTAGCGCACGCTATGAGTGGATTTTAGCGTACACTAAAGGTGGTAGTAGCGCACGCTGTGTAATGGGTGTAGCGCACGCTAACGCACGCAAGGCAGGAGGACAGTAGGTTCTGGACTCCGGTATTCTGGGCATCAACCATCAGGTAGCGCGCGCTAACACAACGTTAACGCACGCTAAGTAGAGGCGTTAGTGCACGCTAACGTTGCAGTCAGAGGGTACTGGACTACCCGGTACACCCGTTAGCGCACGCTAAGCACAAGAGCTAGCGCAGGATAAACCGGGATTGCTATAAATAGGACAGTACGGCCCAGATTTATCATTTTCACTTCTCTCTTCCTCCTCCCGTCGGTTTTGGGGCGATTTTGGACATTGGTGAAGTGTTCTTCGAGCTGGAGTCATCTACCATCATTTGCAAGCTTCTAGTTGGAATTAATCATCATCTAATCCTATCCAACACACCGAATCAAGGTAATTAATTCTTGAATCTAGAATTTCGAGATTTGGGTGTTTTGCTTTCGATCTCTTCGTGTTAGCTCGATATTATGTTGGAAAATGTTAGATATGGATTATCTACCTTGGATACATGTATTTTTATGGAATTATTGGTGTATATTTCGGAATTGATGAATATTTGAGGATTTATTCAAGAACCCTTAAGGGTTAACTTTGGTTTTTGGGGGTTTTCGATTAGTTGTTGTCGTAACCTCGATTGAAGTATTCCTATTGGATTATTGATGCCATTGATATAGTTTTGTTGGTTTGAATCAATCATTTGGAAGTTGGTTTCGATAATTTGGGATTGGTTGTAACTAACGGAAAGGATGTTTACAACGTATTCGTTAGAATGCCCCACTGAGTTTGATTATCGTTGTATCGACTTTTGAGTTAGTCATGTTTCGTTGCTTGATACGTGTATTGAACGGTTGTTGGTGATTATTGTTATTCAAGATTGTTCGAGCGACCGACATCTCTTTTTAGGACGTTGTTCGAGGAAGGACATTTTTCACCGGTGTTGAGTAAGTTAATTCTTACTTGGTTAAAAGGATACTCATTCCTTTCGTGGTTGTTCATTCATAAATCATAATCATAATTCATTCATAATGTATTAACAGCATTGAGACTTGTAATTGTCAATTAATCACTTCATTCACGAGGAACGACGGTTCCAATCATTTCATTGAGCTATCATTCGTTTCACTATCATTTCATCTCGGTGAGTCATTCTTGACTCTGTCGGATTGTTACTCATTATTATTCTTCATGGTCATTCCTTGCCCATGTGACATTCTGGGTTCATATTGCGTGGCCGGGTGGGGATGTGTGGAATTTTTAGTCGGGCACGTGATGGTCATGTGTTGGGTTCACCAACACATTGGACTGTGCACACGGTAATGTACCTCCGTGAGACTAATTAGGTACAAGGACGGGTGTGTCTGGACACTCGTCTTGTGCACTTGCACATACCATTACGGGCGTACTATGATGCCTCTCTTCAGCGTCATTTCATAATTAAGATATATCATGATTATGTTTATTCAACTCTTGAGGATTGTTGTTCTGTGTAACTGACCCCGTTGGGGATATTGTTTTTAGGTCACGGCAAGGCAAAGGCACAGGAAGAGCATGTTGACGGCGAGGAGTCCCACTGATACTAGTAGGGGGCCCAGTCCTTTTCAGCCATTCGTATTTTCTTCATTTTATTTCCGCTGCAGACTTCCGTTTGAATACTCATTTTATTCAGTGTTGTATATTTTATCTTCATATAAAATATACATGTATTCTTTATGATCTTAGGTGTGTTGTAATAAAACTCCTCATCGGAGTAATTGATGATATAATGTGGTTCGGTACTACAATTATATTATTTAAGTCATTGATTTTCATTCGCCTGGTGGGTCCCAGTCGGGGGTCCACGACACTGTAATGGTCGCCTAGTTTGGGGGTGTTACAAATAAAGCATTTGCGTTGCCTTACAATTTTGGTGGTCGTTCTCACAATCCATATCATCATATTCTTTGAAACTCTTTATAGTCCCGTTGGGATTCGTGGGAATTTTTGGACCTAGACATATGATTTTAAAGCTCAATATCATAAGCTCAGATGAAGATTGACATTTTTTTTTCCACTTCATATAATTTGATCCATCGAAAAATGGAGATTGATTTGACGCAAGACCTTCTACCGGGGCAAATTGAAACGCCATTTGGATCGTCTTCTCCTCGGATGTAAAGTCGCTTCTAGGAGGAACCTCTCCGATACCAATTGTTGGAACAGGTTTGGTTATACGCGCTATTGTGCGGAAGCGTATTTAAATGTGCAGAGAGTAAACCGGCACATGATTTATAGAGGTTCGGCCAAACATACCTACGTCCTCTCTTCGGTATCTTTTTCACTAGGCTAAAGATCAACCTCTGTACCTCTCTTCTATCGGTCGAGGGATTACCGTTACAAACTCGTCTTCTATCGGTCCAAGTAAACCGTTCACACACTTGTCTTTTTGTCGGTAGAAGTTAAACCGTTTTCCTTTTCTATCGGATAAGGAATCAACCTATCTAGCTTTCTATGGGTACTAGACAAATCTCACGTGGATATTGATTCCGATTCTAGTAATGCCGGATCCTTGATCCTAATAACACCGAATTGAATCGAATCCTTTCTTTTACCTCTCGTGTATGAGTTTTCATGTATCACACTCAAACTCTAAACAATATAAGCTCAAATACAACAACGATAGTACGTATATCAATATCAGATCAATGTCTCGATTGCTTGAAGTTGTTTAATGAATACCATTAGAAGTGGTATTTATAGGCTCCAAAACCTCAACTAGCCGTTAGCCACTTTAGCCTTCATTACGCACGTTATCACCCATCTCTTACGTATGTTAGCTTCTTTACGTATGTTAACATTAATATGTTACGTACGTTATGCTCCATGCAAATCAGTCCAGTAGTTTATGTCTTGTTCATTACGTACGTTAGCGTTTTCCTCATTACATACGTTATATGTAGTCAACATGTCCGTTGGTATGATGATGTAAGCCATGACGTCACGATGGTCATATAGTTTGAATTCTGATTCAAACTCTTCATTACGTACGTTAGCCTTCCTGCATTACATACGTTAAGTGTCCATTCATTACGTACGTTATATATCCCATGTTACGTACGTTAAGTATGTAATTTCCAGCTTTTTTTGCGTCTTCGACTTCTTCGTTGTTTTGTTTGCTGCTTTGTTGTTTTACTTTGTTTTACAACTTAATCATCAAAACTCTATAATGAATATTTGAAATAAAATATTCCAACACCTTGTGTGTGAGTCCTTGGGCATCACAATAGGTGAACTTTAAAGTACATAATCTAGACCGTCCCAACTCGATCTGAATTTGTGAGTTTCGTCCGTACAAAATTTAGCGTATTGATACCGTCGATTTTAGTAGTGAACATCGATCAGTTCAGTTACTGAACCGAATTACAAAAATTGGAATAAAAGTAAATTGTTTAATTATTAATCGAAATCAACCGAAATTCCATAGATTCGAATAAAACCAAACTGAAATTTTAGTTAGATTTTGGTTAAAAACTAAGGGCTCATTTAGTATCCATATACCAGTATATCATATATCAAGTATGGGTAGGGATATCAAATATTATGTGTATGAGATTGACTAAAAACTACCAAAATTCATCATAAATTCATCAAGTCACTAGATTTAGAAAATACTTCCTTCGCCCCAGATTAGTGTGGTTCAACTAATATTTTATACTCACAACAAATCAAAAGTACACCACACTTTTGAGGGACACATAAGGAATATTAATTAACACAAATTTTAACAATTCTTGATTGTTGGTATGAGAGTAATTAGTACATTTATCATTATTTTAATTATTATTTTAAATTTTAAATAGGGGGCTGTATCGAGAGAAATATAGGCTATCTATATTTAAAATCACCCTATATATTTATAACCATTACGTGTATTTTAAATTTCTTTTGTAATTATCGTAAGATATGCGTGGTGATAACACTCATTTTTACACATATTTTTGCAAAACTTTTTCGGATTTTAAGATCCTAAAATGTGTAAAATTGTGTCGTTTGTGCTCATATTGTGTTTATTGGACTCGATCACGCTTGGGTACGTTTTATTGATTATATAGGTATTTTATGGACATTAATCAAGCAAGAACGAAGTCTCAACCCCAATACATATCAAGCAATGCGGAAACGAAAGGTCAGGCCGAAAACGGAGTCAAAACGGAGTCAAAACGAACCAACAGGGGCTCGGCCGTGTCATTTGACACGGGCCGTGTCACAGGCTGGACCGTGCCAAAGTGACACGGTCGGGTTTCATGTCCAGACAATTTTGCATTTTAAAGAGACTATGACACGGGCCGTGTCATTTGACACGATCGTGTCACTGGCTCGACCGTGTCATACAACACGGTCGGGTTGCCTAGCCAGAAGCAGCTGCAGTTTCTAGAACACTATGACACGGGCCGCGTCATTTGACACGGGCCGTGTCACTTTTCGGTGCAAAATCACTTTTTTGACATTTTTGCATCAATTTAACAAGAAAAATGGTATTATAGCTTTATAAAAAGGATCTTTGGCTGGACTTATGGACATATTCTGAGATTGGAGAGATTAGAGAGACAATAAACACAAGATTTGAGAGCTTTTCATCCAAAAAGAAGGAGATTTGAAGAAACCAAGGAAGAACAAAGCAAGAAGACTTGAAGGCTTGATCCGAGTTCATTCAAGATACCATCCGAGTTTTATCTTATCCCTATCTTTTACTTATTTTGTTGTTTTATTTAGCATGAACATGATGAACATGATATTTATTGAGATTTCTTTCATTAGCATGTCCGGCTAAACTTCTTAGATCCTGGGCATGGGAGTACGTTGATTCATGTTGTTTTTGAGGGATTGATGAATATATATATATATATATATCTAGTGTGATTTCTTTATAAAATTCTTAGTTTTAATTCATGTTAGAACACTTGATCAATGTTTTCACATGTTTAACTTAATTGCTCATAATTCGAGAGAAGAGGGCATTAATAGGTTTCGAGTATTTGACATAGTAAATTATGAGATTGAGAAATCGGTGATGAGCTATGATGATGTTTAATCTTATGAACATTTTGGAGTTAGATAATTCATAATAGACTGAGATGTTGTTATAGGTTGTTTAATCTACGTTTTATTGCATCTCGAGAGAGACTTTAGAATATTCTTGTGATTGTCATTTTGGAGACGCACTTAGAACCCTTCGACATCAATCCCGACTAAACTTAGTGATCAACGAAAACCTAGCCTTGGAATCTATCTTTCAAAACTCTTACAATTCTCTTTAATTCGGATATTTTATTTTATTGTCATCATTTTATTTTATTTCATTAATCATTCATTCACCTTTCGATCGTCTAGATAAAACCGGAATCATTATAATCTAGTAGTCAACACAATACGAATATTTAGTCTCTATGGAATACGACCTTACTCGCCGCTTTCTACATTTACTCCGTACACTTGCGGATTGTTTAAAAATATAGCGAACAAGTTTTTGGCGCCGTTGCCGGGGAGTAATTTATTTTTATTAGTGTTGATATTACGATAAATATTTCTAGTATTACTTTAGACATTTTCTTATATATGTTACATAACTCATGTTGTGCACTTTTAAATCCTACTCAGGGAGTGCATGAACACCCGTTCATCTCGAGTGCCTTTAGAAACTTTCATCCCGGAAGTAGAAGCATTTGCCCGAAGAACAAGTGCTACCTCAAGAAAACTAAGAAGGGATCTTTTTGAAGACATGGAGAGAGCAGGAGACAACATGGGAAGGGACAACACGAACGAGAATGCAATGATCCAAGACAACGAGGGCGGAAGGATTGAAAATCAAACAACTAGGGTGCAATCAATACGGGATGGATTTCGACCAAAACTGGACCGAAACTTTGGAGGAATCACTCATGTTTCAATCAACGCGCTAAATTTCGAGTTGAAGCACGCCTTAATTTCAATGATTCAACAAAATCAATTTGGAGGATTTGCTGTCGAGGATCCACATGCCCATCTCACTCATTTCATGCAAATATGTGATACTATCAAAATGAATGGAGTCTCGGATGATGCAATACGCTTACGATTGTTTCCATTCTCTTTGAGAGAGAAGGCAAGAAATTGGCTTGGAACTTTAGCTCCCGGAAGTATAAAGACATGGGAAGAATTGAGCGAAAAATTTTTGTTCAAATTTTTCCCACCCAACAAGACAATGAAGCTAAAAAGTAAGATCACTCAATTCCATCAACTGGACTCCGAACCGTTATATGAAGCTTGGGAATGTTTCAAAGATCTACTAAGGCGATGCCCTCGATATGGTTTCCCCGAAGACCAACAAATGTGTTTCTTTTACAATGGTCTTGTGGGAGAAACAAGAAATTTTATTGATGCTTCCACGGGAGGGGCATTGCTAGAAAGGAGCTCTGAAAAAGCTTATGGATTGATAGAAGAAATGGCTATGAATAGCTGGAAAGAGCAAATATTAGAAGGGTGGCTGAGATATCCGATTCGGATCCTATCAAGGCACTAACCGCGTAAATGACGATGTTAACTACTCAATTGTGAGCTCTAACAAAAGGAGGTGATTCGAAGATAGCTCCTCAAAGAAGTTCAAGTTCACTACCATCTGACCCATTGGAAGAGGCACATTACATTAATAATCAGAATTACAACAATTTCCGGAATAATCCACCACCGAGTTTCTACCATCCCTCCAACCGAAATCATGAAAATTGTAGCTAATGCTAATCCAAAGAATACCTTGCAACCATCGGCCGGATTCAAAGTGTCGAATGGTGAGATAATTGAAGAAGCAAAGCCGACGTCAAATCTCGAGAATATTTTAGCTACCTTTATGATGGAGACAAAAAGCCGATTTAGTCGAGATGAGGAAAAATTAGACAAAATCGAAGGCTATGTCACTCAATTAGCTACCACCATGGGAGCTCAAATCAAAAATCTTGAAACTCAAATTGGACAATTGGCTAAAGTTATCGGGAGTCAACATCACCGAGGACAATTTCCGAGCAATACCGAAGTGAATGTTAGGAGTATGCCCTCGAATGCCACTCAGAGGATGTTGAGTGAGGGCATTGTACTTGTAATTATGTAAATCATTAATATAAGGCAATGGATGTTTCTTTATTTACTGCAGTTACTGGCATTCCTAAATCGTAAATATACATATAGAAACTAGTCCGTGTATTTGAGAGCAAAACGTTCCACTCCTTATTGGATAAGGGGGTCGGCACTGGAAAGGTTTATAGCTCAAATACTTAATCATTCGCAACTCAATGAAACTTGACTGGGCGTTAAGTTTATGTGAAGACTTGTATGACGTGTTCTTTGACATGGAGAGTGCCTGTCGAACACTAATGGTTAGTGGGAGCACACGTTATAGGTATGCTAATTGGATTAGTATACTCGAACCGACTCACCCTCGATTCGTCCCACGGATTTTACTCCAGGACAATCAATGACGGAATCGAAAGGTTGTGATAGGTATTCGTGAACCTTCGACTTGAGGATTTAGTAGGGATGTGCTTGTGACGTTAAGATTTTCATTAGAGTAGTTCGACCCTATAAACCAGTAGGTGGGGGTCAACCTCGACGTGCATCTTAACGGGCAAGTAGCAGGTCCTACTGAATACCAAGATAGAATTCTTTCTCCCGTTAGTGAGCGGGTTATATGTCCTATGCGGTTATTGGCAGATGAGATCATAAGTCTTTGGCCAAAGCATTGGAGCTAGTTGTATTGGATACACGAGAGCTCGATGATCTCGATTTGCATTAACACATGCACAGCATCAAGTACAGATAGGGTTTGACTGACCGTGACCCTATAACTTGATCGGGACATTTGAAAGAAGGGTTTATACGTTTACTGGTATTCACGACAGAATGGTTCTTGAATGATCCCATCATTCGTTCTCAGTTGAGGTACAGTGTAGGCCGCCAGGCTGGCTAGGTGGTGCTACTACTCTTTGGTTACTCCCATTGCTGACTGAGACGGACCTACCGAGTCGCGCAATAGGATTGATGACGGAATGAATCGAGCTTAATATCTCATTATGAATATTAGATATTGGATATCTAATTTGGGACATTGGAAGTCTAAATTGATTTATTGGATGAATTAATTTACGGCCTAATTAATTAAATAAATTACCGGGTGATTAATTTAATTCATGAATATAATTATTTATTGGAGAAATTAATTATGTTATTATGTATTTAATATGATTAATTAATTGGATTAATTAATCGATATAAATACATCAAAATGGAATCGGAGTTTATCTGTTTAGACTCTCGGGAGTCCGAAACGAACCGAACTCGTCGGATTCCTTCTAGACGCCGGCCCCACTTTTGATCTCTTACCTTTAGTCTTTGTCTTGCTTTGGTGGGTGAAGACTAATCACCTTAGAGATTTCATATCTCTTATAATAAGGATAAAAGGGATTGTGTGGGATTTGGAAGTAGAATAAAGGAAGACAACTCTCACTTATCCTAACCCCATTCCATCGTGAGTTTTGAAAGGAGAGAGAGAGAGAGAGAGAGAGAGAGAGAGAGAGAGAGAGAGAGAGAGAGAGAGAGAGAGAGAAAATAGTTTTCTCAATTGTCTTCATCTTGTTCTTCATCTTGTTCTTAAGTTTTCTTGGAGAAATTCAAGATACATTGAGAGATATATATTATACACTTAGAGTGCAATAATAAAAGACTTCATCACTTGATTCTAGCCGTAACCTTAGAAAAGGTTAATCGGGTATTGTCATTCCGTTCGTTTCTCCGGCGCGTGGCAAGTAGAGACGCGGTGCTTTCGGCGTTGGATCGTTCAAGTGCTTGGATTGCTTTGGATCGTAGAGAATTCAAGTAAAGCTTGGGGAATAGCTCAAGAGAAGGATACCATTTAATCAACGGACTTCAAGGGTGAGTTTCTTATAACTCTTGTTTTTCGTTTATATATTCGTATATACGTAGCTCGATCGATCCTCGTAGGGATTCGGATCGAATTAATTTTCGTTTTACCGCTTCCGCTGGGCCTTCGATTTAGGCACTGAATCCCAACAGTGGTATCGGAGCTTAGGTCTTGCGATCGTATATACGATATTAGCATTTGGAATGCTTGATTAGATGGTGAATGATTTGGAATCATTTTAGTCATAATCGTGGTATATGTTTTTACGTTCGTTGTAATTATATATTTCGTAAGTTTATGTCTAAATATAAATCTTAATTTCTGGGAAATATGATTTATATTGAAGATATGAATGTTGAAAAATATAGATATTGGATATTCGGTCGAAAAACTAGCCCCGAAATGCCGTTGGACGGTCCGGGAGGGGTCCGGAAGCAGGGTGCCGCGGCCCAGGGCTTGGGGGCCGCGGCCCAGGGCTGTTGCAGCCCGCCTGGGAAGGGACTGGACTGGGGGCCGCGGCCCAGCTCGAGGCGCGGCCCGGGGCTGGGCAGCCACCTTCTTTACAGCTCATTTCGGCGCGGTCCAAATTTCTTCGGACCCGTTTCGGGCTTGTTTTCTTCATGTATTCCTAAAAATGATTTCCCACATTTTAAATTGGATTTAATATGATTAAAATGATTTATGATTTTTCATTTTATAAGGAAAAATTGATTAATTGGAATACTTTCAATCGACGGAATTATTTTGAACGTTTTCAAATTACCGATTGTGTAAATCAATTGGATCGGTTCGTATTGTTGATTAGATCAATGTATCTCTACGCTTTCCATTTATTTAGTATTTATTGGTTGAATGCTTTTGAATGGGGATGTGGTTCGTGGACTTAGTTTTTTGAATCGTTCCTTTTATTCGATTGGGTTGTAAAGGCCGTTTTGAGCCTATTTATTTTACTAGAAATATTTGTATCTAGGATGCAATTTTCAATGTAAAATTTATATGTAATGACGAATACCGGAGGAAGATCCATTTCGAGAAGATGAAGATTCAAGACGAAGACTTGTAATTAGATTACAGAGTTTTTATTTTCTAGAAACGGTCCATGAACCACATGTTGGTAGCAACTAGGTTGTGAATGGTTGTTTCATATTGTATGAATGCCACAAACGCGCTTGAATGATTAATGATCAAAGTGTAACGTTAATCACAAAAATTCTCTCACAACAAATTATTAAGTTTATAAGGTTTCAAGGTTTTCCTTCCCTCCATCGAGTTTTCGGGAAATTGAAATCCAAACCGGATGTGCTATGCTTCCGAGTTATTGGGGTAGTCGTTCGGGGAGGACGGATAAATTACCGGGAGCGCATTGGATGCCTTCAGTTGGAGCAAATTTTATCCCTAGAAACCTGATAGGTTGCCGGATAAGATTCAATTGTGTAACTGATTTGCGTCGATGGTATAAACTTAACTTGTTCACAAACCATAGAAACCGTATAGGTTTAGGGGAGTGAACAAGGGGAAAAAGAAGATCGAATCATCCATTAGATGGGTTGGTGTTGGACACCACTTTATGAAAATTAATAGACTAGAAATTTGTTCGGTTGCCCTCTATTAAGATTTATAAAGAACTCGATCACCATTATGAAGTAGTACGACGATACTTCCGGATTTCATATGGGAGTGTGTTGTTCCGATAAAAATAGTGGGAGCTGGGTAACAAGAATATAAAAGACCTTAATTCTATACTCAAAACATAATTAAACGAGTCACTAATTAATCTGTTATACTTAATGCAGACATAACTCTCAATATGATAATGAATCCACTCGCAATTCTACTCGAGAAGAATTGGGCCACTGGGCTAGAGACTATCCGATTCTTCATGGCACTTTAGGTACAGAACTTTTAGTTTTGGAAATAAATTGTTTAGCTACTGTATTTTCTACTTCCTGGATACTGGATTCTGGTGCTAGTTCTCATATTTGTACCATGAATCAGGATCTGGAACAAAGTAGGAAGCTTGGAGCTGGAGAAGTGATGATCACAGTCAGAAGCGGGCATAGTGTCAAGGCGACCGACATAGGATAACTTCTTTTGGGTTTAGAATCCGGCTTTGATTTGACTTTAGAAGATGTACTTGTTTTGCCCAAGGGGAAAAAAAACATTGTATCCATTCCGGTCATGGACCGAAAAGGCTTTTCATTTTTCATTGGTGATGGTTCCTGCAAAATTTATTTCAGAAATAAACTAGTGGGTACTGCTACATTATTAAATGGATTGTATCATCTAAATCTCAGCAACAAAGTAGTTGTGAATACTATGACTAGAAAACGTGGTAGAGATGAAACCAATCAAGTTTTGAAATGGCATCTTAGACTTGGTCATGTTGGTCAGACCAAAGTTTACAAGATGGAAAAAGATGGACTTATGGGTCCATTGGGATCGGATCCCTTTCCTACTTGTGAATCTTGCTTTAAAGGCAAAATGACTAAGTCCCCCTTCACATGGACTTTTGAAAGAGCCGCTGATAAACTGGGATTAATCCATACCGACGTATGTGGTGCTTTGGAAGCAGCACGTGACGGATATCAATATTTCATTACGTTTACGGATGATCATACTAGGTATGGTTATGTATACTTAATGAAACATAAATCCGAGGCCTTTGAGAAATTCCAGAAATTCAAGGCCCTAGTCGAGAAACAAACTGGTAATCATATCAAAGCACTTCGGTCGAACCGAGGTGGCGAGTATATGAGTACGTAGTTTGACGAGTATAAGACCTTATCGCGCTCTGTAACCGGAAAAGTGAGAATCTTCTCACACTTGTTTTGCCAGGCCTATAGTTATTAGGGAAAGAATCCACACGGGGTACGCAACGCGGGAGAGAAGGCTCTTCAAGACCTTGTTGGTACAAGAGCTGAACCCATTCATTCTTTGCTTCCTTGGTTCTTTGCACACCTTGCTCTCTTGGGTTGGTAACGAAAGCTGCTAAACCAGAAGAGAGAAGACCTGGAGTAAGAAGAAGCTGCAGCCCCGAAAGGATGAAAAGCCCAGTTTAGCTGTTACAGGCCCCTCCTTCATAGCCCATTGCAGAAGTCCCCCCCTTTTTTTGATCCATTTCTTGACTCTTTAGCGGGCCTGCTGCAAACGACTGCTCGAAAGTGGGTAGGGACAGACCGCCTACTAGAGCTGTTGATGGTGGCAGATTCTCTCCTTAAGGAACATGGAATAGTTTCATAACTAACACCTCCAGGTACTCCTCAGTTAAATGGTGTGTCAGAAAGAAGGAACTGGACCTTGTTGAACATGGTCCGTTCCATGTTGGGCTATACTGACTTACCGATTTACTTGTGGGGGTATGCACTCCTGACTGCCGCCTACATCTTGAACAGATGTCCTTCCAAATACGTTCCTAAAACTCCACATGAGATGTGGGAGGGCAGGAAACTAAGTCTTAATCATATTAGGATTTGGGGATGTCCCGCCTATGTCAAGAAGACTAAGGTGGATAAGTTGGAAGCTAGGTCCGCGAAGGGACGTTTCATAGGATTCCCGTATGGGACGATGGGATATCTATTCTACATACCCGAAGATCGAAAGATCGTTGTTGCTTTACAATCACACTTCCTGGAAGATGAGTTCATTCAGGAAGGCGGAGCAGGTAGAAGTATTTCTTTAGAAGAATACAATGAAACTCCTCGGGAGACACCTGTGCAAGAAACTGGAACCGAACCTTCTGAAACGCAAGTACAACCACCTCGTAGGTCTAGTAGGGTGTCTCATTTACCTGAGAGGTATGGGCTTGTGCACTTGGAAGAGCTGGGTTTCCATGAGGTTCCAAGTGATAGCCAAGAGACTGACCCAACGACCTATGACCAAGCGATGGTGGATGTAGACTCCGCGAAATGGCGTGAAGCTATGGAAGCTGAGATAGACTCAATGCATGTCAATCAGGTCTGGACTCTAGTAGACCGCCCCAAGGGCATAGTGCCTATTGGGAATAAGTGGATCTATAAGAGAAAGACTGATGGTGATGGCAAGGTTGACGCCTATAAGGCCAGGCTTGTGTCAAAGGGTTATACCAAGAAAGAAGGGATCGATTACCACGATACCTTCTCGCCCGTAGCCATGATCAAGTCTATTCGCATGATGCTTGCTATAGCTGTCTACCACGATTATGAGATATGGAAAATGGACGTAAAGACGGCTTTCCTTAATGGATTCCTCGAGGAGGAAATCTATATGGAGTAGCCTAAAGGCTTTGTGTCCGAAGTCGATATTCAGAAAGTGTGCAAGCTTCAGCATTCCTTTTATGGACTAAAGCAAGTGTCGCGTAGTTGGAACCTTCGTTTTGACGAGGCGGTCAAAGAGTTTGACTTCGTGCAAAATGAAGAGGAACCTTGTGTATACAAGAGGGTTAGTGGGAGCAAGATCGCATTCTTAGTACTATATGTAGATGACATTCTACTAATAGGAAATGATGTGGGAATGCTCAGTTCTGTGAAAGCTTGGCTTTCGAGTAATTTCTCCATGAAAGACTTGGGAGAAGCAACCTATATTCTTGGTATTCGGCTCTACCGGGATAGAGCAAAGAGAACAATAGGTCTTTCTTAAGCCCTCTATATAGATAAGATCTTAAAGCGATTTAAGATGGATGATTCTAAAAGAGGGTTCCTACCGATGTGACATGGAATAAAACTCTCCTTGAAGATGTGTCCTCAAAGTGAGGAACAACGAAAGAAAATGAGTAATATATCATATGCTTCGGTCGTGGGTAGCCTTATGTATGCTATGTTGTGTACAAGACCTGACATCGCGCATCCTGTAAGCGAGGTGAGTAGGTTTCAGGCAAACCCAGGTAGGGAACATTGGACTGCTGTAAAGAACATTCTCAAGTACTTAATAAGGACTAGAGATATGGTTCTGATGTATGGCGGTGGAGAATTGGATGTGGTGGGATTTACTGATTCGGACTTCCAAGGACTGAAGGACGACTCTATGTCTACTTCTGGCTACATATTTCCTCTTAATGGAGGAGCAGTATCTTGGCGTAGCGCCAAGCAAAGCGCGACTGCTGATTCCACCTATCAGGCTGAGTATCAAGCAGCCTCGGAGGCTTCCAAGGAAGGGTTCTGGATTAAGAAGTTTCTGGGAGAACTTCAAGTGATACCATGTGCTGAGATGCCTGTTCCGCTGTACTGCGACAACGACGGAGCTGTAGCGCAGGCCAAGGATCCGAGGTTTCACAACAGCACCAAACATATTGAGAGGAAGTATCATCTCGTAAGAGAATTTGTTCGCAAGGGATATATTGTGCTGCACAGAGTAGACACGGCCGACAACGTCGCCGATCCACTGACCAAGCCACTTTCTCAGACTAGCTTGGAGCATCATCTGGAGAACATGGGTATTAGATACCATAGTGTGTGGCATTGAGTGCAAGTGGGAGATTGTTAGGAGTATGCCCTCGAATGCCACTCAGAGGATGTTGAGTGAGGGCATTGTACTTGTAATTATCTAAATCATTAATATAAGGCAATGGATTGTTGGAATATTTATTCCACACATTATTTAATTTGTGTTTTGATGATTAAAGTTGCTAAACAACAAAACAACATCGAGGCGAAGCCAAACGACGAAGCAGACGAAGATGCAAAAAGTTGCAATCTGGACTGCATTAGCGCACGCTAAGGCATATAGGTTAGCGCACGCTAACGAGGAGTAATCTGCATTCCAGCCAAGTTTCGAAGTAAGCTGCAGTGAAGTCAGCTGATGAGATAGCGCACGCTACACGTTATCATTAACGCACGCTATCGAGCTTTGTTACCGTTGTGAAGGAATTCAAACACAGAATAACGTATGCAATGAAGTCAGCATTAGCGCACGCTACAAAGTATGATTAGCGCACGCTAAGATGTTTGAATCAAGTCAATCCGAACGTTGGGAAAAGCAGGTCAAAGTCAGCATATCAAACGGATACTTTGACAATCCATGCAACGGATATATTGGATTAGCGCACGCTACAATGTGTTATTAACGCATGCTAATACAAGAAGGTTACGTACGTAAGGCAGAAGGCATAACGTACGCTAAAGAAGAAACGAAGCTACTGGACTGAAACTGGAAATATCTAGCGCACGCTACAAAAGAAAGCTAGCGCACGCTAGCAAGTCAAAACAGCCAGCAACGGCTAGTTTGTGGGAAATGCCTATAAATACCATCCCTATGGTATTGTTTGAGTACAACAACTTCAAGCAAACGAGTCATACATCTGAGAATCATATATTCACATTGTTGTTGTAATATTGAGCTTATATTGTTAGTTTGGGTGTTTATGCATTCAACATTATACACGAGAGGTAAAAGAAAAGATACGATTTGATTCGGTGTTATTAGGATCAAGGATCCGGCATTGTTAGAATCACAATCGCTATCTTAGTGAGGTTTATCTAGTACCGATAGAAAGCTAGAGTGGTTGATTCCTTGTCCAATAGAAAAGGAAAAACGGTTTTACTCGGACCGATAGAAGACCCGACATAGCGGTAATCCCTCGACCGATAGAAGAGAGGCGTAGAGGTTTTGATCTTAAGCCTAAGGAAAAAGATACATCGAGAGAGGACGTAGGCTTCGTTAATAGCCGAACCTCTATAAATCCTTGTGTGATTTATTTTCCGCAATTTATTTAAGCTTCCGCATAAAACGGCGCAAATATCCGATTTTATACCAACATGGATGTTTCTTTATTTACTGGCAGTTACTGGCATTCCTAACTCGTAAATATACATATAGAAACTAGTCCATGTATTTAAAAGCAAAACGTTTCACTCCTTATTGGATAAGGGGGTCAGGACTGGAAAGGTTTATAGCTCAAATACTTAATCTTTCGCAAGTCGATGAAACTTGACTGGGCGTTAAGTTTATGTGAAGACTTGTATGACGTGTTCTTTGACATGGAGAGTGCATGTCGAACACTAATGGTTAGTGGGAGCACACGTTATAGGTATGCTAATTGGATTAGTATACTCGAACCGACTCACCCTCGATTCGTCACACGGATTTCACTCCGGGACAGTCAATGACGGAATCGAAAGGTTGTGATAGGTATTCGTGAACCTTCGACTTGAGGATTTAGTAGGGATGTGCTTTTGACGTTAAGATTTTCATTAGAGTAGTTTGACCCTATAAACCGGGAGGTGGGGGTCAACCTCGACGTGCATCTTAACGGGCAAGTAGCAGGTCCTACTGAATACCAAGATAGAATTCTTTCTCCCGTTAGTGAGCGGGTTATATGTCCTATGCGGTTATTGGTAGATGAGATCATAAGTCTTTGGCCAAAGCATTGGAGCTATTTGTATTGGATACACGAGAGCTCGATGATCTCGATTTGCATTAACACATGCATAGCATCAAGTACAGATAGGGTTTGACTGACCGTGACCCTATAACTTGATCGGGACATTTGAAAGAAGGGTTTATACGTTTACTGGTATTCACGACAGAATGGTTCTTAAATGATCCCATCATTCGTTCTCAGTTGGGGTACAGTGTAGGCCGCCAGACTGGCTAGGTGGTGCTACTACTCTTTGGTTCCTCCCATTGCTGACTGAGACGGACCTACCGAGTCGCGCAATAGGATTGACGACAGAATGAATCGAGCTTAATCTCTCATTATGAATATTAGATATTGGATATCTAATTTGGGACATTGGATGTCTAAATTGATTTATTGGATAAATTAATTTACGGCCTAATTAATTAAATAAATTACCGAGTGATTAATTTAATTCATGAATATAATTATTTCTTGGAGAAATTAATTATGTTATTATGTATTTAATATGATTAGTTAATTGGATTAATTAGTCGATATAAATACATCGGAACGGAATCGGAGTTCGGTTTGTTTAGACTCTCGGGAGTCCGAAATGAACCGAACTCGTCGGATTCCTTCTAGAGACCGGCCCCACTTTTGATCTCTTACCTTTAATCTTTGTCTTGCTTTGGTGGGTGAAGACTAATCACCTTAGAGATTTCATATCTCTTATAATAAGGATAAAAGGGATTGTGTGGGATTTGGAAGTAGAATAAAGGAAAACAACTCTCACTTATCCTAACCCCATTCCATCGTGAGTTTTGAAAAGAGAGAGAGAGAGAGAGAGAGAGAGAGAGAGAGAGAGAAAATAGTTTTCTCAATTGTCTTCATCTTGTTCTTCATCTTGTTCTCGAGTTTTCTTGGAGAAATTCAAGATACATTGAGAGATATATATTATACACTTAGAATGCAATAATAAAAGACTTCATCACTTGATTCTAGACGTAACCTTAGAGGTTAATCAGGTATAGTCATTCCGTTCATTTCTCCGGCGCGTGGCAAGTAGAGACGCGGTGCTTTCGGTGTTGGATCGTTCAAGTGCTTGGAGTGCTTCAGATCGTAGAGAATTCAAGTAAAGCTTGGGGAATAGCTCAAGAGAAGGATACCATTTAATCAACGGACTTCAAGGGTGAGTTTCTTATAACTCTTGTTTTTTGTTTATATATTCGTATATACGTAGCTCGATCGATCCTCGAAGGGATTCAGATCGAATTAATTTTTTTTTTATCGCTTCCGCTGGGCCTTCGTTTTAGGCACCGAATCCCAACAATGAATCCAAAAGAGTCTTGTCAAGCTATCACCTTAAGAAGCGGTATGAATTATGAAGGACCAAAGATGCCAATGGTCCAACAAAGCGAGGGAGTCAAGGAGGATCGAATTGAAATTGTAGAGGAAGAAGGGAAGCATGATACATCCAAGGGGGCTGAGAAGCCTAAAATATCTTCTAACTCTACTTCTACTCCTAACGTTTCCCTCCCTTTTCCTCAACGTTTCATTCGATAAAGTTTTGTGTGATTTAGGTGCTTCGATTAACCTTATGCCTTTATCTGTTTTCAGGAAATTAGGTGTCGGAGAAATGAAAGCCACAACGGTCATGTTACAATTGGCGGATCGTTCCATAACACACCCCAAGGGGATTGTTGAAGATGTGCTCGTAAAAGTCGACAAATTTATATTTCCAGCGGATTTTGTCGTTCTCGACATGGAAGAAGATGAAGACCTACCACTTATCCTTGGACGTCCATTTTTAGCAACGGTAAAAGCTCTTATTGATGTTGAAATGGGAGAATTAACACTACGTGTTAACGATGAGCATGTTCTATTTTCTATATTTAAATCTATGAAATTTCATGACGATATGAAATATTGCAATGTTATTGACCATATAAGCTCGTATGGAAAGAAAAAAATTCTTACACTCATTGTCTTCAGATCCGTTAGAGTTTTCTCTTATGAACTCATGTTTTTCTAGTGATTCAACTTTGGAGTTTGACGATTCTGACTTGTTTGATTATGTTTGTGAATTGAATTCTCTACAGGAAGAACCGCAAATCAATAAATCCGATGATTTTGACAAAGAGGAGCATGAAGTAGTTGCGGAAATCAAGCTGACAGACGACTCGGCCGTGTCGAATGACACGATCAAAAATTTTGGGTCCGTTTCATCTCAATCGGATGTATCTCAACCAAGCTTGGACCTTAAAGCCCTTCCAGAACACCTTAAGTATGCATTTCTAGATGATAACAATACCAATACGGTAATTGTATCCTCTTCACTTTCATCTACTCAACTAGATAAATTGCTTCGTGTATTGAGAGCACATAAGTTGGCTATAGGATGGTCTATCAGATTTGAAGGGAATTAGCCCTTCCATATGCATGCATAGGATTTTGCTTGAAGAAAATTTTAAACCTAAAGTGCAAAATCAACGAAAACTTAATCTCATAATGAAAGAAGTGGTGAAAAAGGAAGTGCTCAAACTATTAGATGCCGGAATGATATATCCAATTTCTGATAGTGAGTGGGTGAGTCCTACGCAAGTTGTATCAAAAAAGGGAGGGATGACCATAACTAAAGACGAGAAAGATGAATTAATTGATATGAGGGTAGTTACGGGATGGCAAGTGTGTATAGACTATAGGGCTTTGAACGCGGCTACTCGCAAAGACCATTTTTCCCTTCCCTTCATTGATCAAATGCTTGATAGATTGGCGGGGCATGAATTTTTCTGTTTTCTTGATGGATATTGAGGATATAATCAAACACCAGAAGATCAAGAAAAAACGGCTTTTACATGTCATTATGGAATTTATGCTTATCGTGGAATGTCGTTTGGTTTATGTAATGCCCCAGCCACTTTTCAGCGTTGCATGATGGCTATCTTTCATGGTTTGATCGAAAATATAATGGAAGTATTCATGGATGATTTTTCGGTGTTTTGATATTCGTTCGATCATTGCTTACATAATATCACTTTAGTTTTGCAGCGGTGTGAAGATACTAATCTCGTGCTAAATTAGGATAAATGTCACTTTATGGTGCAAGAAGGAATTATCCTAAGCCATAGAGTGTCCGCCGCTGGTTTGGAGGTTGATAGGGTGAAAATTATCGCCATTGAAAGACTTCCCCCACCAAAGAATGAAAAGGCGATTAGGAGTTTTCTTGGTCACACGGGTTTGTATAGGAGATTCATAAAAGATTTTTCAAAAACCACTAAACCTTTGAGTAAATTGTTAGAAAAAGATAGCGCTTTCATTCTTTCTAACGAGTGTTTGCAGGCATTTGAAACTTTAAAGAAGGTTTTGTTACCCAAAATATTATCCGGAGATGATATTGCTGTAATGGTCGAGTAACAAACAAATGCGAGAACACTTCCGTGGAAAGTAAATAACACAAGATTTGCCGGGATTGTTAGTCCCGGGCTTGATTGCTCTCGCGAGATGTTATTAATACAAATACTTTGGAGTACAAATATTAATGTTAGAGTGCAATTACAATGAGTGTAAAGACCCTAGTTATCTTAGCTATAGATCGTGAAGATTGCCGAAAGAACCAGATATGATGCTCTGTGAGTTCTTGCTTTTTATGTGTACTGTGTTTGTGAATGAATTTCACAGCCTGTGTGTCTTTGTGAATCGATTTCACTGTGTGAGAATGTATTCGTCAAGTAATTTCACCATCCTTAGGCCACTGTTGGAGGCCTACTGTTTATAGTATAAGAGGTTGCTAGGTCCTCCCCGGCGATCGCGGGCGACCGCCGTATTCTATATTAGAATAATGAGGGCGATCATCCCATCACGTGGGACTGTTTCCTTAAAGTCCGAGGCTGCTGCTGGCAACCAGATGTGCAAGCCAATGAGAAGTCCGCACGCGTCCTGAGTCGCTGTCTGGGGAGGACCCACTTTGTACCTTTCGGCGGGCTTGTCGGTAGGTGTGAAGGTGGTGACAGGCTGGGGTCAAAAGGTCTTATCTTGTGGCACCTTTTGCGGATCTACACGTGGGTATTCGTTCGAGATTCGGTCTTTGAAGACTCTGACGGGTGTCGGATTCATACGTGGCACGAGACGATCGTCTACAGCCGGACATTACAGGCGATCGCCAGATGCCAATAGACGATCGCCTTGGACGTCGGTTTCTCTCGATCATTATGTCGATCGCCATCGAGGCATATAAATTGCCGCACAACAATTGCCCCCCAGCTCGCTCCGATGTTGAAAACATGGGGTGAGGTGGCACTGTTGGCGATCGCCTGTTTTAGACGATTGACTCGTCTATTTATGACAAGGACGATCGTCGCCTGGACGATCTGATTTCGAATCCGGACGATCACTTTATGCGTTGGAAATAGCGGGAAGTGGAGGCGGGTTCTCGAAACGTTGCAGGGACACGCGTCGCGCTACCGTTGGGGGAGTCCGACGGTTTTGTCAGACTTGTCGTCTGGCGTGCCCTCGAAACGACGCGTACGCGGGTTTCGAGGGCTGCATTTAATGTGTCCCCCTCCCGACAGTTGCACTTCAGCCCCCGGGATTCCACCTATTTGCACAGAGGTCCCTGCACTCGCCTATAAAAGGGCTAGGGCCACTTCAGTTCAACTCTTTATGCGCCCTTGCTTTTTAGACGAGACTTTTCCGAATTTCTTTGAAGATTCTTGTGCCGACCGACTTTCCTTCTAGGTAAGAACAAAAATTTTCTCTCCCCCTTTACTCTTCGAAACATGTCTGGAGGAGGATCCAAAGTTTATGAGGCCGGCAGCTCTTCTGCCGCCGCGACATCGCCTGCCCGGGAAGAAACCTCCGCGGTTCTTCACATGGAGACGGCCGTCGAGGCCATCCGTACGGGAATCTCACCCACGGAGGTTGAAGAGCTCTTTAACGAGGCCGACGCGGCGAGATCGGCGGCGGCAGCGGGGCAGAAGGGCTCGCAGGTGGATGAGGATGAAGCGGTGAGGCTGTACTGGGAGCAGAACAGCGTGTTCGGCCCTGCCTTTTTGGATTTTGCTAAGCTCAGGGAGAGGATTGCCGGACCATGTCCCCAGTTTGACTTTGAAGCATACTCTGCCGCCCACCCCTATGAGCCCGTGAAGCGGACGGCGTTTCGGGCCGCGGACCGCTCCCCGTGAACCCTCGGTCAGATTCGGAGTTCGGCGACCAGGAAAGACTTGAGTCGCTGGAGGGCGAAATTCCATATCTCTTCTGACGTCTCGTTATATGTGCCCTCGGAGAACGAACGTGCCGACCCACCTCTCGAGGGTTTGGTCGCCATCAACGAAATGATCTTAGAGGCCGGCTTGCGGTTCCCCTTGCCGTTCGCCGTGTCATATCTGCTGTCCGCCTGGAATGTGGCGCCGCTCCAGTTGACGCCAAACGCCTGTCTGCATATTATTAGCACCTTGACGCTTTTTGGCGGTCATCGATTGTTCTGCCTACCTTCTGCGTTGGAAATGAACTATCTCTTCAAGCTGACTGCGCAGAAGGGATCGGTCGGCGGCTACCGTATTCAGGGTCGCATGGGTAGGGTGGTCCTTGGGGTGCCGAACAAAGTTCGGGGCGACCTGGCAAAATGGTGCTGGGTCGGAGGAGCGTGGAGGTCGGCATCGAGCAATAAGCCAGAGTAAGAGTTGGATATCCCCACCAGTTTTCGGGAGAGGAATCCGAGTAAGGGTTTTAACTCTCCCTTTGATCGGATACACCTTGGACTGATCTAATTTGGTTTCCTTTTTGCAGGCTTCCTTGTTCCAGCGATCGGCGATCTCCCTTTCGACTTCTTGATCATCTGGGAGCGAATTCGCGGTCTGCCGGACTCCTATATCGATGTTCGCACAGTCAACTACGAACCTCATTGGTTGGGTGCCCGATTGTTTCGCTTCCCTCGCCATCTGAAGGTTACAGGTATAAATTTTTTACCTCCTCTTTCTTGTATGCCGATCGTCTGATTGAAAGAGGTGTCTAACTTAGCTGAGTTTCTTCTTTTGACAGATATCTATTTTCCCTGTTACTCCGAGCCCCCGAGAGAGATCTCAATGTCGAACCTCGGTCTTTTGGGTCGTCTCCACCAGGGAAAGAAGACGGGTCGTGCCCCTGCAACGACGTCACGTCCTGTCCCCGAGATGAGACCTACTGTAGTGCCGGTCGTCGAGCCAGAAGCTTGGGAGGAGGAGCCGCTCCAGCGCAACCGCAAGAGGCGGAGGCCGGAGGAGCCCCTGCCGACTGCTGCTGATGAGATATCCATTGTGGTGCCGCTGGTGGCCGCGCCACCTATCTCTGCTGTTCCAATGGCGGAGGGGTCTAGGCCCTCGGCGGGCTTCCTGAAGAATGCGGCGATCGCCGAAGCCGAAACTCCGAGGGGCAAGCCCTATTTCGGCCGCGACCCTGAGTTGGCCGCGAGGTAAGACTGGTTTAAACTTTCCGGGTTAGGCTACTTGTGTAGGATGTATACTAACTCCTTCCTTTTTTTTGTTTGTGTTGCAGGGTCCGTCTTGCCGATCCGGACACCTCGCCGATGGTGTTGGATTTCCTGGAGAGCAAGTCTCCGCGCCAGTCCATCGACGTTCCTTTTTATATCTCCCGGGCCATCACCTCTCTTCCTAAGGCTTGGACAACCGATCTCGACGCGATTGCTCGTCGGCGGTCTGGAGATGCCATGCAGGCGACACTCGCCCTGCCTCTCCAGGCGGCGACGATGGCTGCCCAAGCCATTAAGGATTATGAGGGGAGACCCTCTACTGCTCGCCTCCATCAAGATCGTGAGGCCGCTCGGAACCAGAATGCCGATTTCGCTAATCGGATAGTGGCCATGGAGAAGGAGTACCTGGAGACGGCCAAGCGAGCCAAACAGGACCTTGACTGGATGAAGCGGGAGCTTGACCGGTCCCGGTGGGTGGCAGATCGGTTCCCTGACCAGATGACGGATGCTCGTCGGTTGCACGCGGCCTCGCAGGAGGAGGTGACTGGGCTGAAGGCGACAGTGGATCAACTCAGCGGCGAGCTGGAGAAAGTGAAGGGGGAACTGGCTTCCAAGGTGTCCGAGCTCGTGGAAGCGGACAAGACGGCCGCGGGGCTGAAGGAGCAGTTAAAGGCGATCGAGACTGATCCTTACCTTAATGTGGAGTATGTCGGCGAGTTCGCATACTATATGGCTTACACCGACGCTATCCGTGCAGCCAAGAAGGTAGGGATCGAGGTCGGCCCTATAATGGAAACCTTCAAGGCCTATGTACTCGAGCATCCCCTGCAGCCGGATTTCTCCCTACCGATCCTCGACCTCACCGACTTAGGGATCGATCTGAGCTGGTATCCATTTCTGGATAAACTTGTTTATCCTGAAGCCGGTGAGGAGGTGCGCACCGATCCGTCTGCTGGAGGCGAAGGCCAGTCGGGGGTGGCCTAAGTGACGTTGGAGTTTGTTTTGTTTTCCTTTGCTTTGTAATTTCCAGTTTTCTCTTGTATTGCCTTCGGGCTTGTATGTACGATCGTTTTGAATGGAATAAAATACTTCTTCTTCGCATCTGATTCTTTATATGTATGATCGTCTCTTTTGAATGTTTGCATATGAATTTATACAAGTGTTTACACAATTGCACCTGATGCCTTGTTTGTACGATCGACTGTCTGAATGTTTCGCATCACTTCGACTTTGCATAATTTTCTGAATAGCTTCAAATGTATTGGTACATTTGAAAATTCTTACTTGTAAATTTCTTGAACAAAACCGATCGTCATTTGTGTGTTTGAACGAAACCGATCGTGTATGGTCCCTTCTTCCCGATCACATTTAGGAATAGCTCCACGTTTCCCCTTGTTTTTGTTTACTTAGTGTAAGTAAGGGAACGAAATAGTATGTTTGGTGAGCTATCTTTAGTTTTACCGATTCTTCGAGGGAGGTCGACTGTTTCGACTCTATGGAACTGTGCACGGTCGCAGAGTTCGATGGACCGACGTCCATAACCGTGTCTTTGTGTGCAAGGGATATTCCATCTGTAGGTCTGTCTCGCGACTCACTTTGTTGTTAGGGTCCTCCGTTAGGCTGCGCCCGCCTTGTATTTAAACGAAAGGCGAGCGGTCTTGGTCTGGAGGAGTCCTTGTACGGGGCGTCGTTGGTTTATTAGACTCCACGTCTGCAGCTTGTTAGCACGTTTCTACCTCGGGTCGCCATGTTATATGGCGACCCTCGACGGTATATGTTGTGACGGGGTAGGGACGCGTCGCCTTGTCCAGGTATATCATGTTAGATGATGTACTTTTGAGGGCGTGTGAGTGTGTCCACATATTTATTTGGAGGGTCCTTCGGCTACGCTCGCCTCGTATTTAAACGAAGGGCGAGCGATCGCAGCCCAAAGGAACCTTGCATGGACGAAGCTGTCGGTTCCATCGACCTCCAGGACCATGGCTGACCCTCGACGGTACACGTTGTGCCTGGATGGGCGATCGCTTGCATAGGTCTGTTAGGTTTAGACGACGACCTCTTGTGGGGCGAGCGAGTCGTCCTCTTTTTAGTTGTTTGTTTTCGTCGAGGCGAATCATATATAGGGGATTGAAGAATCTCATTAAAATCTGCGTGTATTGGGTAACTGAATATAAAGTTTTCACTGGTAGTATTTCTTCAAATGCACGGCGTTCCAGGGATATTGGTCTGGAGTGCCATCTAGATGTTCGAGTTCGTAGACTCCTGTGTGAGTCTGGATCTTTTTGAGGACTAGGTCGCCCACTTGGAATCGCCTTTCCTTGACCTTCGAATTGAAGAACTTCTTGGATCTACTTTTGTGGATTGTGTTCTTCATTTCCGAGGTCAGTCGCCGTTCTTCGAGCATGTCCAAGTCGATTCGTCGGGCTACATCATTGTCCGTCGTCATCTCTTGTTCAGTTCGGTGGCTGAGGACGGCGATCTCTGAAGGGATCATTGCTTCTATTCCGAAGGCAAGGGCGAACGGGGTTTCGCCGGTTGGGTTTCGGGTCGTCGTTCGGTAGGACCACAAAACATCCGGGAGCTCGCTCGCCCATCGTCCTTGTTTGGACTCGAGTCGTGCTTTGATCGTGTGTTTGAGGATATTGTTTACAGCCTCTACCTGCCCGTTCGTCTGAGGGTGGTAAGGGGCCGAGAACAACTTTTTGATTCCCCGTTTCTTGCATAATTGCATGACTTCCAAGACGTCGAACTGCTTTCCGTTGTCGGAGATGATGGCCTGGGGTAAGCCGAACCGGCATATGATGTTCTTCCAAATGAACTTGATTACTTGTTCTTGGCCGATCTTATTGAGTGGCTCGGCCTCAGCCCATTTTGTGAAATAATCGACCCCCACGATGGCAAATTTACGTCCCCCTGGCGCCGTCGGCAAGGGACCGATGAGGTCGATGCCCCATTGGGCGAACGGCCATGGGCTGTACATAGAAGTGAGCTGTTCGGGGGAGAGCTTGATGTTGGGGACCATCACTTGACATCTGTGACATGATCGGGCGTAGGCGATCGCGTCTTTTTGTAGTGTAGGCCAGAAAAAACCTTGCCTGGTCGTTTTGTGGATGAGAGCTCGCCCGCCAGCATGGTTTCCACAGATCCCGTCATGGATCTCGGCTAAAACGAGCCGGCCTTCCTCCGGTGTGATGCACTTGAGGAGAGGAAGGCTGAAAGCTCGCTTGTAAAGCCGGTCGTCCAACAGGGTGTATCTGGTTGCACGGAGCTGAAGCTGGAGAGCTTTGATACGGTCGGTAGGGACCGTTCCGTCCTTCAAGTATTTGATGAATGGAGTCATCCAGCTCTCCCCGGCGATGGCAACTGTGGTAATCAGGCTTATGTCGATCACCGACTTTGCTGATTTTGGGATTTGGATGTTAGAGAAATCTGCTGCCCTATCTGATGATGCTAGCTTGCATAGGGCATCGGCCTGGGAGTTGTGCTCTCTCGGGACTTGTTCGATCAGAACTTGTTCAAACTTCGTGCACATTTCGGCGACCAGTTCTTGGTATTTGATCATTTGTTCGCCGCGCGCCTCATATTCTCCCTTGACTTGGTTCATGACCGAGAGGGAGTCCATGAAAATGTGGAGACGACGAACATCCAGGGCGAGGGCTAGATCGAGCCCGCCTACCAAGGCTTCGTACTCGGCTTCATTATTGGTCGCGCGGAACCCGAAACGCACCGCATTTGTAAAACTTTGGCCGTCGGGGCTGATGAGGACAATCCTTGCCCCTGCTCGCGAGCCGGTTTCTGATCCATCCACGTACAGCTTCCAAGTAGGGCGGACGACCTGGGTCGGACTGGGAGGGAATATTAATTCCACCACGAAGTCCGCCAGAGCTTGGCCTTTGATCGCCGTGCGAGGAGCGTACGTGATACTGTATTGGGCGATCTCCAGTGACCACTTGAGGAGTCGCCCGTTGGTGTCTGGCCGGTGCAGAACTTGCCTTAAGGGGAGAGTCGTCAGAACCTCCACTTGATGTTCGAAGAAGTAGGCCCTTAGCTTGCGAACACTCATGACTAGAGCGTAGGCGATCTTCTCCAGAGGTGTGTATCTCATTTCCGCGTCATGGATCGCTTGGCTAACGAAGTAGATTGGCAAGTGGACTTGCCCCTCTGCTTGCACTAAAACAGCACTCAGCGCGACCTCTGAGGCCGCCATGTAAAGGAATAGATTTTCGCCGGGGATCGGCTTTGCCAAGATCTGGGGGTTGGATAGATACTCCTTGATTTTGGTGAATGCTATTTGACTCTCCTTTGTCCATGCGAACTTCTTGTTCTTTATGGTCGCGAAGAACGACTTGCTTTTATCTCCGAGCCGAGATATGAAATGGTTGAGGGCAGCTAGACAACCTGTGAGGCGTTGCACCTACTTGACATTCCGTGGCTCCTGCATGTCGAGGATCGCCTGGATCTTGGTGGAGTTTGCCTCGATCCCCCTTTGTCTCACGATGTGCCTTAGGAATTTTCCAGCTCACCCCGAAGTTGCATTTCTTGGGGTTCAGCTTCATATTGAACTTCTCGAGGATGGCGAACGTCTCGGCAAGGTCATTGAGGTGATATTCCTTTTTTAGGCTTTTGACTACGATGTCGTCAATGTATACCTCCATGGTCTTGCCGATTTGGTTGGCGAACATCCCGTTGACTAGCCGTTGGTAGGTCGCCCCTGCATTCTTCAGATCGAATGGCATCCGGACCCAAAAGTATATGTCTTTTTCCGTGTGAAACGATGTATGTTTTATGACTTTCTCCGCCATGGGGATCTGATGGTACCCGGCGAAGTCATCCATGAATGACATCATTTCGCAGCCTGCTGTGCTATCGACCAAGTGGTCAATATGAGGCATCGAAAAGTGGTCTTTTGGACATGCCGCGTTGAGGTCGGTGAAGTCGATGCATAACCTCCAGGAGTTGCTCGGCTTTTTGACGAGCACCGCGTTGGCTACCCACTGTGTCTCATCTGTAGCTACTCCGATTAGTTTGTTATCGAGTAGCTTTTTGACTTCTATGTCGAGCACCGCGTATTTCTCAGGACCGAATTTTCTACGTTTCTGGTGAACAGGCTTCCTTGCCGGGTCGATCTTTAGATAGTGGCAAGCGTGTTCAGGACTTATGCCGACCATATCTTGATGCGACCAGGCAAAGACTCCGATGTTCTTACGTAGTAAACTGATCAGATCATCCTTTAACTCGAGGCCGACGCTCGTGCCGATCTGTACTTCCCGCTCTGGGCGAGCCGGATCTATCATTATACTTTCCAACTCTTCAATGGGGACGGTATCTTCTCGTTTGGAACGATTTCCGGACTCGATCCTTGGATCGATGTCGAGGCTTGGCTCGAAACCGATCCTTGGCTCGATGTCGTCCGTCAATCGATGTGAGATGTCGTCCTCTGAGTCGGGTTGGTACGAGGTGCTTGGCTCGTCGATCTCCATCGGTTGATTGTTGATCGTCTCAATGTTATAAATAGTGTGGGAAGAAGTTACGACACAGGAGTAATTTAAACATTTCTTAGCCATTAGTTGGTCTCTTTTTACAGTACCGACCGTCCTATCGGCAGTGGGGAATTTGATACAATAAAAGAAAGAAGAGGCGACCGCCTCGAAGGTTTCTAGAAATGGACGACCTAGGAACCCTTTATAGATGCTGGGCCTATCTAAGATTACAAAATTTAGGTTCCTAGTAATCCTAACCTTGGGATCGTAATAACATATTAGCTCGACAGAGAGCTTGATCCTTCCGTAGGCTTGGACTGTGCTGTCGCCGAACCCTTGAAGTACGGTGTCAAATGGCTTGATGAACTTGATCAGGTTGCCGAGCTGGTCAAGAGCGGATTTGAATATGATATTGCAAAAGCTCCCATAATCAACCAACACGCGATCGACCATTTTCCCAAGGATACACGCAGAGATTACCAACGCATCCTCTTTGGGGCACTGCACTCCCTCCCTATCCTTGTTGGAGAAAGTGATGAGCGCGTCTTTGGAGATGGTCGGCTCTGGGGGTACCACGATATGGACCCCGGCGAACGCCCTCAATTAGGCCTTCCGCTTTCTGTTCGACATGGTGGAAACCAGGGAAAGGCCTCCGAGGTTTCCACCTCCCGCCTAAAGCATATTGATCCGGCAGTCAGGGTTGATCGGAGGGATAGATTCATCAGAGTTCTCCGGCTCGTTCTGCTCGATCCTGGCGACCGGATTGGGAGGGATTCCATCGTTCTGCCGGCGTTCGCGCCCTCCGGTCCTCTCTGCTCGAGGTTCTGGCTTGGTAACCAAGTTATCCAATTTGCCTTCCTCAAACAGTCGCCAGAGTTGTCTGAGGAGGTCGCGACACTGGCTGGTGTTGTGTCCGGGACTCTTGTGGTAGGCACAAAATTTGTTGCGGTCTAGATGACCGTGGTCTCTCACCGGCTTTGGTTTTCTAAGCCATTCGCGCCCCTTGATGGAGTTTAAAATGTGGGCCGGAGATAGGTTGAGGTTGCGGAGGAGGTGAACCTCCACATCCTCGAAAGCTTTGAATTCGCCGGGCGGCTTCACGATCGCCTTTCTGGGCTTAGCGACCGCCTTTCTCGGGATGGAAGATGGCGCCTTCCCTTCCCCGGTAGATCCCTCACCTAAGCGGAGGGTGAGCATCCTCTGCCTAGCCAGAAAATCAGCGGCCCTGACGCGTAAGATCGCGTAGGTCGGGGGGATGTCCTTCGTAAGGTGCCTGAACATGGGCGAATGGCCATAGAATCCCCCTAGGACCGAGTAGAGAGCGAGCTCGTCGCTAATGGGCTCGCCGGTGAGGGCTATTTCATCCACCCGGTCGATGTAATCTACATTTGGCTCGTTCTTCCCCTGCCTGATTTTCATCATGTGGTGGGGGCCTTCTGGCCGAGCAACTTCGGCGGCGAAGTATGACGTGAAGTCGTTCGCCAGCTTCTCAAAACATATGATCGAGCGAGGTGGCAGTGAGATGTACCACCTATGGGCGAGGTCGCCCAATGTCAATGGGAACATTCGGCATTTCGTTGCGTCCGATGCTCCACATCCGGTCATGTAAATCCGGAACTTGCTCAAATGGGTCTCAGGATCCGATCTCCCCTCATATAGAGGTGTTTGAGGGGGAGCGATCTTCGGTTGAACTGGGGCGAGCTCGATCTGGGCCGCGAGTGGCTCACTCGGTCTAACGATCGATCTCTTGGCGCCTGCCCCAGTTTCTAGGAGCGCCTTCATTTCGTCGAGCTGGCGCTGCATGGCGGCCATCGCCGTAGCCTGACTGCTCGCTGATTGGCTCTCAGAGCGGGAGCCAAGGCGATCATGTACTGATCTCCTGGACCCATGGTAGGTGATGAGTTCTCCGCCACCGGGCTCATTTCTTGGGCGAGTGGGGGCCCGTTGGCCGGCTTGTCTTCTGGGAGTCGGATATGCCGAACTCCTGGTGACGGATTCGGACTCCGATGTCTCCCGGCTGGGGCCTGAATGCCCGGGTCTCCATGAGGAATCGTTCCCTAGGCGGCTGAAGACGGAATCACCCCGCCTTACGAGAGCCTTTTCCTGCGGCTCGGGGCTTTCCGATAATTTCTCGACGTATAGCCCTTTAAGCTTCCGCTTGCCTGCTCGGCGGATGGCTGATGGAGTAATGGTGGGCGAGTCGCATGCCCTCTGTCACTCCCTGAGGATGGCCATAGCCTCCTTGATCTGTTCCGCAGTCTGGAACTGATCGAGTGAGAGGCTGGGACCGTCCCTCGGGGGTGGGAGTGAGAGTCTAGCGTCGCCGCGGTCGCCTTCCGCCGTTGGTTGGGATTCGGTCTGGGCCGAAATGAGAGGTCCGGCAGATTGCAGGGTGGCTCTTTTTGAGGTCGTGGCGGATGTCATGTTTCTGAAGGTTTTTCTTTGAAGAACAGTGAGCGTTTCTTCAAGTATATGCCCCGTAGAACATTGAGTATTCTTCGAGACGGTCGGAATAAAAACGAAGGTTAAGATGCCCTCCTTATAGCGCCAATTGTTGTTACCCAAAATATTATCCGGAGATGATATTGCTGGAATGGTCGAGTAACAGACAAATACGAGAACACTTCCGTGGGAAAGTAAATAACACAAGATTTGCCGGGGTTGTTAGTGTCGGGCTTGAATGCTCTCGCGAGATGTTATTAATACAAATACTTTGGAGTACAAATATTAATGTTAGAGTGCAATTACAATGAGTGTAAAGACCCTAGTTATCTTAGCTATAGAGTGTGAAGATTGCCGAAAGAACCAGATATGATGCTCTGTGAGTTCTTGCTTTTTATGTGTATTGTGTTTGTGAATGAATTTCACAGCCTGTGTGTCTTTGTGGATCGATTTCACTGTGTGAGAATGTATTCGTCAAGTAATTTCACCGTCCTTAGGCCACTGTTGGAGGCCTACTATTTATAGTAGAAGAGGTTGCTAGGTCCTCCCCGGCGATCGCGGGCGACCGCCGTATTCTATATTAGAATAATGAGGGCGATCGTCCTATCACGTGGGACTGTTTCCTTAAAGTCTGAGGCTGCTGCTGGCAACCAGATGTGCGAGCCAATGAGAAGTCCGCACGCGTCCTGAGTCGTTGTCTGGGGAGGACCCACTTTGTACCTTTCGACGGGCTTGTCGGTAGGTGTGAAGGTGGTGACAGGATGGGGTCAAAAGGCCTTATCTTGTGGCGTCTTGCGGATCTGCACGTGGGTCTTCGTCCGAGATTCGGTCTTCGAAGACTCTGACGGGTGTCGGATTCATACGTGGCACGAGACGATCGTCTACAGCCGGACATTACAGGCGATCGCCAGATGCCAATAGATGATTGCCTTGGACGTCGACCGCTAGGCACTTGCCCCGCACAACAGAAGGCATTAGTGAGTGCTCCTATCCTCGTAGTACCGGATTGGTCTCAACCTTTTGAGATCATGTGTGATGCAAGTGATTATGCGGTCGGAGCCGTGTTGGGACAACGTCGTGAGAAACTCTTTCGGGCTATTTATTATGCAAGCAAAACATTGGACGGAGCCCAATAAAATTACACAACAACGGAGAAAGAAATGCTTGCCGTGGTATTTGCTTTTGATAAGTTCCGATCATACTTAATTGGGACAAAGACGATAGCACACACGGACCACGCAGCTATCAAGTACTTGTTCGAAAAGAAAGATTCTAAACTTCGATTAATTCGATGGATTCTTCTTTTACAAGAGTTTGACATGGAAATTTGAGATAGGAAAGGTTGTGAGAATGTAGTGGCTGACCACTTATCTCGCCTCGAGTACAAGAAGGAGGAAGAGTCCGAGATCGAAGGGATTAAAGAAGAGTTTCCGGACGAGCGGCTTTTTATGGTAGAAGCTAAATTTCCGTGGTTTGTTGACATTGTTAATTTTTTGGTCGTCCACAAGCAAATGGACAAGCCGAAGCGGCTAACAAAGAGATCAAATTAATCCTGGAAAAGACGATGAGTACATCTCGGAAAGATTGGTCGTCCAAGCTCGACGATGCACTTTGGGATTATCGTACGGCCTACAAAACTCCTTTAGGAACATCTCCCTATCAACTCATATTTGGGAAATCATATCACCTACCTTTGGAATTGGAGCATAAGGCGATGTGGGTGGTAAAAAGAATAAATCTGGATTTTGAGGCCGCTGGAAAGAAAAGATTGCTAGAGCTAAACGAGGTGGAAGAATTCCGGGATGAATGCTACAAAAACTCTCGAATCTACAAAGAGAGATCTAAAAGATGGCACGACAAGATGATCGTAAAATGTGAATTTATGCCGGGGCAACAAGTACTTCTCTATAATTCAAGATTAAAATTGTTTCCCGGAAAATTAAAATAAAAATGGCGAGGGACATTCGTGATCAAGAAAATACTTCCACCCGGAGTAGTCGAGCTCATGAGCAGAGATGGAGAGCTATTTAAAGTTAACGGACAACGAGTCAAACACTACTATCATCCAAATCAAAAGGAGGTCGTGTCCGTAATAACTCTAGTCGAGCCATAAGAACTTCCCGTTGAAGACGCCCGGCTGAAGACGTTAAACTTAGAGCTAATTGGGAGGCAACCCAATAGTTTTTTTTATGTTTTGTTCTTTTTCGCACTTTATTTTTATTTTTACTTGATGTAGAACTAACTGGTTCAACTATTGGTGTTCAATTCGCAGGAAAAAGACCCGGGGACAAAACTGCAATTTCCAGGCCTGTGTGACACGGGCCGTGTCATTTGACACGGTCGGGTCAGGCAGGCAGATGTTTTTCTCATTTTCTGCGCAGGTACGACACGGGCCGTGTCATCTGACACGGTCGAGTCAGGGGTCCAGTCGTTTTTCCTTTTCCGGACAAGTACGACACGGGCCGTGTCATCTGACACGGTCGAGTCAGGTATCCGGTCGTTTTTCCTTTTCTGGGCTAGTTGGGCACGGACTGTGTCAATTGACACGGCCGGGTTAGGAGGACAGAGAGCTTCTTTAAAATTGAAACAGGTATGACACGGCCGTGTCATTTGACACGGGCCGTGTCAATCGGGCGGTATAAAAAGCTGGACACGACCGGCACCCATATTCATCATCTTCCCCAAAAAAAAAAATTCCCCTTCTTCCCCAATCCTAAATCCTACCTCCCATACCGTTCAAATTCATTAAAATCAAGTAAAATTTGTGCTAAAATTAACATAGTAATAAGGTTTTCATCATTATTCCACAATCCAAGAGCTTCAAAGGATAGGAATCGGACGAATCCATCCGATTTTGGGTCGCAATTTTTTTGACATTTTCTTCATCTTTTCACTCCGAATTCGAGGTATGTTTCCGATTCTACATGCTTAATTCTTGTTTATAATCATCCTAAGATTTTTGAATGATGGATTATCGTTTTCTTTCGGGTTCTTTGGGAAATTTTTTGTGAGTATTGATGTGTGGAATTTGTGGTCGCCATTTTCGTGAATTAAATGTTGGAATTATATGTTGGAGATTGAATTACATGTTTGAAATTCTTGGGATATTATATACAATGACGATTGGTGTTGAAATTTACATTTGGGGTATTTTGGAAGAAACGATTATTTTGGAGGAAATATGCAATTGGTAATAAGTTTGGGGGAGAGTATATTATCGAAAAATAGTGACTTTGAGTTTTTGTGAAGCAAATGATAATTGATGAATTTCTTGCAGAGAAATGGCCAGAGGTCGAGGACGAGGAAATGCCCAACAGGGACGTGGTGCGGCTCAAAGGGGACGAGGAAGACCCGAAATGGAAATTGAGCAACCGGCAAGAATACCGACTCAAGGGGCTGTTGAGACGCCCGAAACTTATGGAATTGAACTCCCGCCAAGACGCCTAGCACGGTGGGAGATGTTGCGGAAGAAAAAAATGCTCCCCACTAGATGGTCGGACGAAGAATGCATGACGGCGATGGGAATAAAAGACGATGTCATGAAGCTGCTGGAAAGAATAAGTTGGAAGATGATAATGACACAGCATTGGGCCACCTACCGCTGCCCTACTTTAGAATTCCTTAGCACGCTTACGGTTAAAAGAGACCCAATCACTCATGACCCGACCACTTTGGAATTCCGTCTATACAACAAGAACGAAAAACTATCTCCCGGGGAATTAGACGCCATATACGACACTCGGAGGTATAGAGAATACTGAATCAATCGGTTCGAGTGTGAGACATATTGGCGGGCAATGGTTGAGTACCTGGGGAGCGAGGCACGTCCTTACATCCCAAAGTCGGCCAAAGGATCCTCTACTCGCAATCCTATCCTCCGCTATCTACACAAAGTAATTGCGAGCACTATCTTCGGCCGGAAAGAAACAGGGCCAATCACTCAACGAGAGTTGTACGTTCTATCTCATATGCTCGACGGGACGGATCCAGCAACCGGAGCTATATTAATGGATCATTTTGAGGATGTTGCTACTAAACCGAGAGGGGAGATTTGGATGGGGGGTTTAATTACCCCTATCGCACTTCATCTTAATATATCACTAGACAACCGAACTCCCCTTCCAGGAAATATGCTCCTATCTTTGCAAGTCATGAAATTGATGAATATCCTGGATTATGACTCTCGTGTTATATTCCTCCAGAATGACGGCGATCATTTCCTACTCCCGAATACAACTCTGACGACGGTTGATAGTATTTGGGATTTAGGAAATTTACAAATAGCCAAGGAGGCGCATAAATTGGCCCGGGTAGCAGCTGGATTGATCTCTCCTGGTGATAGACACTTTGCTCGAAATGTTCGTCCTAGGCGTACAGAAAATGAGGATAGAGCCGAGAGAATGCAAGAAGAAGATAGAGCGGAAAGAATGGAGGAGGAATTTGCTTATGAGAGAGGCCCAGAAGACGAGGAAGAGGAAGAATAAAGAGAGAGGGAACGACCCGAGTCATCGAGACAAGCCGAATCAATACATGCCACATCTCGTTCCACACTTAGATAGGATTTCGAGACTTTCCGAGAGGAGACCGACAGAAATAGGACGAGCTTGTACAGAAACAAGACGAGATACTTACCCTTTTACGACAAATGCACGAATGGCATGTCCAACAAGGCCACTTTCTTCCGCCAAATCAGTAGGACCGGTTGTAAGCATTTCTTGACGCAAAGTTTTTATTGTTTAAATACTATACCCCCTTCGTGTGTATATTCTTTAATTCAAGTTTGGGGGAGATATTGGTTCAAGAATTACTTATATTGTTTGTTTGTTTTTATTTTGACTTTTAGATTTTGATGTGGATTTTGGTGTGATTTTGATTTGCGTTTTTGGTATGATTTTTTTTTTAATTTTGGTGTGTTTTATTTTTGTTTTGAACTCGGTGTGTTTGGAGTATCATGAACTTGGATGAAACTCAAAAGAATGAACTATTGTCTTGGATGCCTCGGGATTTATTTTGTTATTTTGATATGCAAATCAAGGATAATTTGAAGAGGAAAAATTGTAGAATAATCAAAAGGGTGTGAAATTGAATAAATAGTTTAATATCTTGGAAATATGAACAACTCTAACTTGTGAGCTTTTGAGCCTTCATGCATCATTAAATATGCAAGTTTCATTGTCGAGTGTACCATTCATGTTTTAAGACTCTAGAACTCTCCTTGGTATTTTATTCGAAACTACAAGTGTGTGTGCAAATTAGTGAAAGTGATTTTAGGCGATTTTTTGATTAGCCCTTCAAACCTTTTGGACTACCCGATAATTTTTTAACTCCCTAGTTAGCCTAATTGAGCTTAAATCCTATTTTTGTTAGCCACATTATGAGCTTTTCGTTCCGATAAATTCTTTTTCCCTATACTTGAGCTTGTTAGAGCTAATCGGTAAAAGAATGGAATAATATGTGTGGAGACGAATGGGAAAAGATTATCATGGTTCAAGATGGAGTTGTTTCTAACTGATATATCAAAATAAATTTGAAGGAAGAAATATTGTGATGATGATGTTGTCCGCTCTATGAAAAATCACACGGAGTTTACATGAATAAAGGGCAATAAAGATGAAGAGGCGAAAATAAAAATTAAATGGAGCAATAAGGAGGAATGAAGTTGTGATTTTCACTTTCAAAAGCGCTTATTGCAATTATATCAAAATCAAGGGGTTGAAAGAAATAAAGTCCGAAAAATTTCGAGCTTCTAAGTGAGCGAAGTTACCATGGGATTTATTTCTAATTTGCTCAAGTCAAGTCACTTTAGCCATACTTATCCTACCCCGACCAAAAAGCCTACATTATAACCAATAAAGTCCTTTTTTATTCACCAAATTTGCATGCACAACTAGTGGTAGAGATGTAGACGATTGGCAAGCCTATGGGGATGCTTATTTTATTGAATGAGTTTTGAGCGTCACTTATCCCATTATACACTTTGAGAGTCACGGAATACACTTGACCGGCGAGGTTCGTATTATTCAAGTACTAGCTATGAAGTTAAGGAAGCACCCCAGAGATTTGAATACTTTATAGAACTCGACTTATTTATTTCTTGAGGCGTATTGATGAATTTTCAAAATGATCCTTTGAGGTTTTTTGAGGGACGAGTTCCCTTAAGAGTGGTTATTTTGAAGTACATTGCTCGGGACGATTGTTGTGCGGCGATTAATACACCTCGATGTCGATCGGCATCACGATCAGAGAAGCCAACCATAGAAGACATACTATGGGCAAACGCCCAACGATCGGCACATATGGCGATCGTCTTTTGGTACCCAGCGATCTTCTTTTGATATCTGGCGATCGTCTTTGATGTCCGAACCAGAGACGATCGTCTCGTGCCACGTATGGATCCAACATCCGTCAAAGTCATCGAAGACCGAATCTTGGACGGTGGCCCACGTGCAGATCCACAAAGGGCGCCGACAGATAGGACCTTTGACCCCAGCTTGTCACCTACCTCACCTACCGACAGGGCCGCCGAAAGGTACAAAGTGGGTCCTCCATGGACAGCGACCCAGGACACGTGCTGGCTTCCCATTGGCTCGCACAGGTGGCCACCAGCAGCAGCCCCAGACTTTAAGGGAACAGCCCCACGTGACGGGACAATCAGCCATCTTATTATAATATAGAAAACGGCGGTCGCCCGCGATCGCCGGAGAGGACCCAGCAACCGTGTCTCCTATAAATAAGAGACAAACAACAGTGGCCAAGGGACGCGATTATTACCATGAATACAGTGCAAAATACACACACAGAGAGAGAGAGAGAGAGAATCAAAGACTCATCTGGCAATCACTTACACATTCATAGTGATATTCATATACACTTATCATACATCCCAAGCAAGAACTCATAGATCTACATAACTGGTTCTTCCGGAAATCTACACGCTCTACAGCCTAGATAACTAGAAGTCTTTACACTCATTGTAATAGATTCTAACATTAATATTTGTACTCGACAGTATATTTATTAATAACATCTCGCGAGAGCATTCAAGCCCGGGATTAACAACCCCGTCAAATCTTGTGTTATCTATTTTCTCACGGAAGTGTTCTCGCATTTGTTTGTTACTCGATCATTCCAGCAATACTATCTTCGGATAATATTTTGGGTAACAACAATTGGCGCTAGAAGGAGGGCATCTAAACCTTCATTTTTATTCCTACCGTCTCGAAGAACACTCACTGTTCTCCGGACATATACTTGAAGAAACACTCACTGTTCTTCAATAGAAAAGCCTTCAGAAAAATGACGTCTGCTACGACTTCCAAGAGAGCCACCCTAAGATCCGCCGGAAATATCATTCCGGCCCGGACCGAATCCCAGCCCACGGCGGAAGGCGACCGTGGCAACGCTAGGCTCTCACTCCCCCCCCCCCCCCCCCGAGGGACGGTTCTAGCCTCTCACTCGATCAGTTCCAGACCGCGGAACAGATTGAGGAGGCTATAGCCATCCTCACGGAGCGACGGAGGGCCTGCGACTCGCCCACCATCACTCCGTCGGCCATCCGCCGGGCAGGCAAGCGGAAGCTTAAGGGGATCTATGTTGAGAAATCGACAGAAAGCCCCGAGCCGCAGGAGAAGGCTCTCGTGAGGCGAGACGATTCCGTCTTCATCCGCCTAGGGAGCGGTCCCTCATGGCGACCCGGACACTCAGGCCCCAGCCGGGAGACATCGGAGTCCGAATCCTTTACCAGGAGTTCAGCATATCCGACTCCCAGGAGACAAGCCGGTCAGCGAGCCCCCGCTCGCCCAAGAAATGAACCCACTGGCAGGGAACTCGCCATTCACCACGGGGCCAGGGGATCAGTACACGATCGCCTTGGCTCGCGCTCTGGGAGCCAATCGGCGAGCAGTCAGGTGACGGCGATGGCCGCCATGCAACGCCAGCTCAACGAGATGAAGGCGCTCCTGGAAAATGGGGCAGGCGCCAGGAGATCGATCGTTGGGCCAAGCGAACCACTCGCGGTTCAGATCGAGCTCGCCCCAGTCCAACCAAAGATCAATCCCCCACAAACACCTCTATATGAGGGGAGATCGGATCCGGAAACCTACTTGAGCAAATTCCGGATCTACATGACCGGATGCGGAGCATCAGATGCGACCAAGTGTCGAATGTTCCCATTAACCCTGGGCGACCTCGCCCACAGGTGGTACATCTCACTACCACCTCGCTCAATCAATTGCTTCGAGAAGCTGGCGAACGACTTCACGTCGTACTTCGCCGCCAAAGTCGCTCGCCCTGAAGGCCCCCACCGCATGATGAAAATCAGGCAGGGGAAGGACGAATCAGATGAAGATTACATCGACCGGATAGATGAGATAGTCCTCACCGGTGAGCCCATCAACGACGAGCTCGCCCTCTACTCAGTCCTGGGTGGATTCTGCGGGCACTCACCCATGTTTAGGCACCTCACCAAGGACATCCCACCGACCTACTCGGTCTTCCGCGTCAGAACCGCCGACTTCTTGGCCAGGCAGAGGATGCTCTCCCTCCGCTTAGGCGAAGGGACCGTCCGGAGAAGGAAAGGCGCCATCCCATGTCCAGAAGAAGGCGGTCGCCAAGCCCAGAAAGGCGGTTGAGGATGTAGAGGTCCACCTTCTCCACAACCTCAACTTATCTCCGGCCCACATCTTCAACGCAATCAAGGGGCGCGAGTGGCTTTCCAAGCCAAAGCCGATAAGGGACCACGGTCATCTAGACCGTAGCAAATTCTGTGCCTACCACAAGAGTCCCGACCACAACACCACCCAATGCCGCGACCTCCTCAGACAGCTCTGCTTGAGGAAGGCAACCGACAACTTGGTCACCAAGCGTAACCTATGACGGAAAGGACCGGAGGCGCGAGCGCCGACAAAGCGAAAGAACTCCTCCCAATCCGGCCGCGAGAATCGAGCATGAGCCGGAGTACTCGATGAGTCGATCCTCCGATCAACCACCGGCGGTCGGATCAACATGCTTCAAGCGTAAGGTGGAAACCTCGGGGCCTTTCCCGGTTTCCACCATGTCAAACGAGCGAAAGGCCGAGCCGAGGGCGTTCGCCACGGGTCCATGTCGTGGTACCTCCGAGCCGACCATTTCTAAAGACGCGCTCATCACCTTCTCCAACAAGGACAGGAGGGAGTGCAATGCCCCAAAGAGGATGTACCGGTGATCTCTGCTTGTATCCTTGGGAAGATGGTCGATCGCGTCTTTGATCGACAATGGAAGTTTTCGCAACATCATATTCAAATCCGCCTGGACCCGGCTCGGCAACTTGACCAAATTCATCAAGCCGTTCGACACCGTGCTCCAAGGGTTCGCGACAAAGATGTCAAGCCTACGGAAGGATCAAGCTCTCTGTCGAGCTAATATGCTTTTACGATCCCAAGGTTAGGATTACTAGGAACCTAAATTTTGTAATCATAGATAGGCCCAGCATCTATAATGGGTTCCTAGGTCGCCCCTTTCTGGAAACCTTTGAGGCGGTCGCCTCGTCTTTCTTTTACTGTATCAAATTCCCCACTGTCGATGGGACGGTCGGTACTAGGGGTGTGCAGAAAAATTAAATCCGAAAAATCGAACCGAAAATCCGAAAATTCGATCCGAACCAGTCCAATCCGATATCTTCGGATCGGATTTCGGATTATAATTTTACAGATCCGAAAATTTCGGATCGGATCGGATTAAATCCGTGGATTTTCGGATTAATCCGATTGATCCGAAATACATAAAAAAAAAAGATTTTTTTTATTATTTTTAGGTAAAACGCAAGAAAAAAACTTCGGATCGATCGGATTAACCGCGGATTTTTGGATTAATCCGATCCATCCGAAATATATATATAAAAAAAATGAAATTTTTGTTATTTTTTTATTATGATTTTTATTATTTTTATTAGTTTTTAAAATTTTCAGATTAAATCCGATCCGATCCGATCTGGATTCGGATTGATCCGAATCCGATCCGAACGATCAGTTCGGATTTTGGATTGAGCAAAAGATGATCCAAAATTTCGGATCAATCCGAATTTGGATCGGATCGGATCGGATTGATCCGAATGCACACCCCTAGTCGGTACTGTAAAAGGAGATCAGCTAATGGCAAAAAGATGTTTGAATTACTCCTATGTCGTTACTTCTTTCAATACTTCCCATGCTATGTGTAACACTGAAACGGTCGACGATTAACCCATGGAGATCGACGAGCCAAGCACATCGTACCAACCCGACTCAGAGGACGCCATCTCGGTTCGATTAGCGGACGACATCGAGCCAAGGATCGGTTTCGAGCCAAATCTCGACATCGATCCAAGGATCGAGTCTGGAAATCGTTCCAAACGAGAGGTGACCGTCCCCGTCGAAGAGTTGGAGAATATAACGATAGATCCGGCTCATCCAGAACGGGAAGTACAGATCGGCGCAAGCATCAACCGCGAATTAAAAGGGGATCTGATCAATTTGCTACGTAAGAACATCGGAGTCTTTGCCTGGTCGCATCAAGATATGGTTGGCATAAGTCCTGAGCACGCTTGCCACTATCTAAAGATCGACCCGACAATGAAGCCTGTTCACCAAAAACGTAGGAAATTCGGTCCCGAGAAATACGCGGCGCTCGACATAGAAGTCCAAAAGTTACTCAACAACAAATTAATCGGAGTAGCTACAGACGAACCACAATGGGTAGCCAACGCGGTGCTCGTCAAAAAGCCAACTGGTTCCTGGAGATTATGCATCGACTTCACCGACCTCAATGCGGCATGTCCAAAAGATCACTTCCCGATGCCTCATATTGATCACTTGGTCGTCACTACAGCAGGTTGCGAAATGATGTCGTTTATGGATGCCTTCTCCGGATATCATCAAATCCCAATGGCGGAGAAAGACATAAAACACACATCTTTCCACACGGAAAAAGACATATCCTTTTGGGTCCGAATGCCGTTCGGCTTGAAGAACGCAGTGGCAACCTACCAGCGACTAGTCAACAGAATGTTCGCCAATCAGATTGGCAAGACCATGGAGGTTTACATTGACGACATCGTGGTCAAAAGCCTCAAGAAGTAAGATCACCTCAATGATCTCGCCGAGACGTTCGCCATCCTCGAGAAGTTCAACATGAAGCTGAACCCCAAGAAATGCAACTTCGTGGTGGGCTCCGGGAAATTCCTGGGGCACATCGTGAGCCAAAGGGGTATCGAGGCGAACCCCACCAAGATTCAGGCGATCCTCGACATGCAGGAGCCGCGGAACATCAAGCAGGTGCAACGCCTCACAGCTTGTCTAGCCGCCCTCAACCGTTTCATATCTCGGCTCGGCGATAAAAGCAAGCCTTTCTTCGCGACCATCAAGAACAAGAAGTTCGCATGGACTAAGGAGAGTCAAGTAGCGTTCGCCAAAATCAAGGAATATCTATCTAACCCCCAGATCTTGGCAAAGCCGATCCCCGGTGAGAAATTATTCCTTTACCTAGCGGCCTCGAAGGTCGCGCTGAGTGCCGTCTTGGTGCGAGCGGAGGGACAAGTCCACTTGCCGATCTACTATGTTAGTCAAGCGCTCCATGACGCTGAAACATGCTATACACCATTGGAGAAGATCGCCTATGCCCTTGTCATGAGTGTTCGTAAGCTAAGGGCTTATTTCTTCGAACATCAAGTGGAAGTCCTGACAACTCTACCTCTAAGGCAAGTTCTACACCGACCAGACACCAACGGGCGACTCCTCAAGTGGTCACTGGAGATTGCCCAATACGGTATCACATACGCTCCTCGCACGACGATCAAAGGCCAAGCTCTGGCGGACTTCGTGGTGGAATTAACATTCCCTCATAGTCCGACCCAGATCGGCCGACCTGCCTGGAAGTTATATGTAGATGGCTCGGCGACCACCCGCGAGAGCAAAGGTGGATTGTCCTCATCAGTCCCGACGGACAAAGTTTCACAAATGCTGTGCGTTTCAGTTTTCGTGCGACCAACAATGAAGCTGAATACGAAGCCTTGGTAGGCAGGCTCGATCCAGCCCTCGCCCTAGATGTTCGTCGCATCCATATCTTCATGGACTCCCTCTTGGTCGTGAACCAAGTCAAGGGAGAATATGAGGCGCGCGGCGAACAGATGGTCAAATACCAAGAGCTGGTCGCCGAAATGTGCATGAAATTTGAGGAAGTTCTAATCGAACAAGTCCCGAGAGAGCACAACTCCAAGGCCGATGCCCTTTCCAAGCTAGCATCATCGGACGGGGCAGCCGACTTCTCTAATATCCAAATCACAAAGTCAGCAAGGCCGGCGATCGACAGAAGCCCGGTTACCACGATTGCTGTTGCCGAGGAGAACTGGATGACTCCGTTCATCAAATACTTAAAGGACAGAACGGTCCCTGACGACCGTGTTAAAGCTCACCAACTCCAGCTCCATGCGACCAGATATACCCTATTGGACGATCGGCTTTACAAGCGAGCTTTCAGCCTTCCCCTCCTCAAGTGTATTACACCGGAGGAAGGTCGGCCCATTTTAGCCGAGATCCATGACGGGATTTGCGAAAACCATGCGGGCGGGCGAGCTCTCATCCATAAGACAACCAGGCAAGGTTTTTTATGGCCATCACTTCAGAAGGACGCGATCCCCTATGCCAGATCGTGTCACAGGTGTCAAATAATGGGCCCAAACATTAAACTCTCCCCCGAACAGCTCACCTCCATGTACAGCCCTTGGCCATTCGCGCAATGGGGCATCGACCTTATAGGTCCCTTGCCGACGGCTCCAGGAGGCTGTAAGTTCGCCATCGTAGGGGTCGACTATTTCACCAAATGGGCTGAGGCCGAACCGCTCAACAGGATCGGCCAAGAACAAGTGATCAAGTTTATCTGGAAAAACATCATATGCCGTTTCGGTCTGCCCCAGGCCATCATCTCAGACAACAGAAAGCAGTTCGACGGCTTAGAAGTCATGCAATTCTGTGAGAAGTGGGGAATCAAAAGTTTGTTTTCAGCACCCCATCACCCTCAGACGAACGGACAGGTAGAGGCTATGAACAAGATCCTCAAACACACAATTAAAGCGCGACTCGAATCCACGCAAGGACGATGGGCGAGAGAGCTCCCAGACGTTTTGTGGTCTTATCGAACAACGACCCGTAATTCAACCGGCGAAACGCCATTCGCCCTCGCCTTCGGAACTGAAGCGGTGATTCCCTCGGAGATCGCCGTCCTCAGCCATCGAACCGAACAAGAAATGACGACTGACAATGATGTGGCCCGACGGATCGACCTCGACATGCTCGAAGAACGACGACTGACCTCAGAAATGAAGAACACAATCCACAAAAGGCGATCCGAGAAGTTCTTCAATTCAAAGGTCAAGGAAAGACGATTTCAAGTCGGCGATCTCGTCCTCAAAAAGATCCAGACCCACACAGGTGTCTTTGGTCCGAACTGGGAAGGACCCTTCAGGATATATAAATGCTTAACTAAGGGAGCCTACGAACTTGAACACCCTGACGGTACTCTGGATCAATATCCCTGGAACGTCGTGCATCTGAAGAAATACTACCAGTGAAAATTTTATATTAAGTTTCAACTACCCAATGTACAAGGAATATAATGATATTTTTTCCTATCCCATCTATTCTGGCGATCGCCCCACCAGGCATATCGCATACCACCGACGATCGTCGTTCATGGCGATCCGAGGTAGAATCAATGCAGCCATGGTCCTGGAGGTCGATGGAACCGACAGCTTCGCCCATGCAAGGTTCCTTTAGGCTGAGATCGTCCGCCCTTCGTTTAAATACGAGGTCGGCGTAGCTGAAGGACCCTCCAAAACTAATCAGTGGACACGATTGCCCGCCCTCAAAGGTTCATCATTTAACATGGTGAACCCGGACAATGCGACGTGCCACCACCCCCGTCTCAACGTACACCGTCGAGGGTCTCCATCTTCATGGTGGGCCGAGGTGGAAGCAGAGTTAACAAGCCACGGACGTGGAGTCGAATAAACCGACGATGCCCCGTGCAAGTACTCCTCCAGACCAAGACCGCCCTCCTTTCGTTTAAATACAAGGCAGGCGCAGCCTAACGGAGGACCCTCACAATAAAGTGAGTCGCGGGATAGGCAATGTCCCTCGCACACAAAGACACAGTTGTGGAGTTCGGTCCATCGAACTTCGCGACCGTGCACGATTCCTCAAAGTCGGCAAAACTGAGGATAGCTCACCAAACATACTATTTTTGCTCCCTTACTTACAATAAGTAAACAAAAACAAGGGGCAAAGAAGGGGAGATAGTCCTAAATGCGATCGAAAAGAAGAAACCGCACCCGATCGGCTTCGCTCAAACACACGCAGGACGATTGGAATTGTTCAACAATATTTACAAGTAAGAATTTCGATTCGAAACATGTCAATACATTCAACATTCAGAAAATCGGTCGGATAAACAAGACTTTGGAAGCAATCATACACATACTTGTAAAAATTCGCATGCAAACATTTAAAGGCGATCGTACATGTAAAGACACAAGTGCAAAAAAGGAATATTTTATTCATAACAAAGATTTCGTACATTACGAAGCCCGAAGGCAATACAAAGGGAAAGCAGGAAATTACAAGATACAAGGAAAATAAAGAGATCTCTCAGGGTCCCGCCGGCTGGTCTTCACCCTCAGGTGGCGGATCGGCATGCGCGCCCCCATCGGCCTCAGGACGAATGAGTTTATCCGGAAAAGGATACCAACTCAAGTCGATCCCCAAGTCGACGAGGTCGAGGATCGGCAGGGAAAATTCTGGGTGCAAAGGGTGCTCAAGCGCATAGACCTTGAAGCTCTCCATCAAAGGACCGACCTCGATCCCTACCTTCTTGGCGGCTCTGAAAGCATCGGCGTAGGCCACATAATAGGCGAACTCACCGACGAGAGCCACATTGAGGTAGGGATCGGTCTCGATCGCCTTCAGCTGCCCTTTCAACTCCACGGTCGTCTTCTCAGCTTCCGCCAGCTCGACCACCTTGGCAGCGTTTTCCCCTTTGGCCTTCTCCAGCTCTCTTTTCGCCGCCTCCAGCTCGCTGCTGAGCCTATCCACCGTCGCCTTCAGCCCGGCCGCCTCCTCCTGCGAAGCCGCATGCTTCCGGCGAGCTTCTTTCTCCTGATCATGGAACCGATCGGCAGCCTCCTTGGAGCGGCTCAGCTCTTGCTTCAGTCGGTCGGTGTCTTGTTTAGCTCGTTTGGCCGCCTCGATGTACTCCTTCTCCATAGACTGGATCTGGTTGGCGTATTCAATGTTTGTGTTCCGAGCGGCCTCGAGGTCGCTATGAAGGCGAGCAGTGGAGGGTCGCCCTTCAAAATCCCTGGCAGCTTGGACGGCCATCGTCGCCGTCTGGAGAGCCAGGGCAATGGTCGCCTGCATGGTATCTCCAGATCGCCGACGAGCGATCGCATCGAGATCGGTCGTCCAAGCCTTGGGCAGTGAGGTGATGGCCTTATGGACGTAAGTAGGGACGTCGAGGAACTTTTGCGGAGCCTTACTCGACAAGAAATCCAGCACCATAGGAGCAACGTCCGGATCAGCAAGACGGACCCTGCAGCACAAACAAAAGAGACCAAGGAATTAGCCTATACCTTACTCAAAATGCCTAAACTCGGAAAGTTCAATCCAACCTTACCTGTTGACCAGCTCGGGATCGCGGCCAAAATAAGGCTTGCCCCGAGGAGTTTCAGCCTCGGCGATCGCCACCTTTTTCGAGAATCCGTCCGATGACCTGGAGCCGGACGCCGAGGGCCTAGAGCATGATCCCTCCACCATCGGAACGGCGGAGATAGGAGCCGCGGCAACTGGAGGCTCCAGAATAGACACGTCCGCCTCAGTAGTCGACAGAGACTCCTCTGACCTCTGCCTCTTGCGGCGCTGGAGTTGTTCCTCTTCTTGAATTTCCAGCTCGGCGACCGGCACCACAGGACAGGGCGAGACGTCGTCGCAGGAACACGACCAGTCTTCTTACCCTGGTGAAGGCGAACGATGAGTCCTGGGTTAGACATGGCGATCTCTGGTGGTGGCTCTGCAAAAAGGGGAAAGTGAATCTCTGTCAAAGAAGAAGTACAAACAGGTTAGACAACTACTTAGACGTTGCGACCTCCTGGAGACGATCGTCAAGCAAGGAAGAAGAAATAAAATTTATACCTGGAACTCTCAAGTGACGAGGGAAGCGAAACAATCGGGGCCCCAACCGATGAAGTTCGTCACCGAGCGAGCGAACGTCTATGAAGGAATCTGACAAGGCACGAATCCGCTCCCAAACGATCAAGAAATCGAAAGGGAGATCACCGATCGCTGGAACAAGAGGTCCTGCAAAAAGGAAACGAAATTAGATCAGTTCAAGACAAGTCCGATCAAAGGGAGAGTTAAAACCCTTACTCGGATTCCTCTCCCAAAAATTGGTGGGGATCTCCAACTCGTCCTCCGGCCTATCACTCGATGCCGATCGCCACGCTCCGCCGACCCAGCACCATTTTGCCAGGTCGCCCCGGGTCTTGTTCGGCACACCGAGGACCACTCTTCCCATTCGGCTTTGGATATGATTACCGCCGATCGACCCTTTCTGCGCAGCCAGTTTGAAGAGATAGTTCATCTCCATCGCAGAAAGGAGGCAGAACAACCGGTGACCGCCGAAGAGTGTCAAAGTGCAGATGACCTGTATCCAGGCATTCGGCGTCAGTTGTAGCGGCGCCAAATTACAGGCGATCATTAAGTAGGAGACGGCGAACGGCAAAGGGAGTCGCAGACCGGCCTCCATGATCATCTCACTAACGGCGACCAGACCCTCGGGCGGTTGATCGGCACGTTCATTTTCCGAGGGCACGTGCAGGAAAACGTCAGAGGGAATATGATATTTTGCCCTCCAGCGGCTCAAGTCTTTCCGGGTCGCCGAACTCCGGATCTTACCAAGGGTCCACTGAGATGGGTCGGCGGCCCGAAACACCGTCCGCTTCACATGTTCGTAAGGATGAGCGGAGGAGTAAGCTTCAAAGTCAAATTCCGGACAGGGTCCGGCGATCCCCTCCATAATCTTGGTGAAAGCCATATAGGCGGGGCCAAATACACTTTCCCGTTCCCAAGTCATCCGCACCAGTTCATCCTCATCCACCGGCGAGCCCCCCTGCTCCGCCGTCGCCGCCGTTCTCGCCACTTCGGCCTCGTTGAAGAGCTCTTCGAGTTCTGCGGGTGCAATCCCCGCACGAATGGCCTCAACGGCCGTTTCCATATCAAGTCCCACGGGAATCTCCTCCCGATCAGGCGAATCCGCGGCGGCGGAAGTGCTTCCGGTCTCGAAGGTCTTAGATCCTCCCGACATATTATAAAAAGTAAAGGGAGAAAGAAGATTGGTTTTCTCACCTAAAGAAAGGAAGACGATCGGCACCAGAAACTTCGGAAATTTCTGCAGAGTTTCGGATAGAGTGCAAGGGTGCGTGAAGAGTGAAAATGAAGAAGCCCTAGCCCCTTTTATAGGCGAGAGCAGGGGTCCCTGTGCAAATAGGTGAAATTCCGAGGGCTGGAGTGCAACCGTCAGAGAGGGGACACATTAAATGCTGCCCTCGAATCCGGCGTACGCGTCTTTTCGAGGGCACGCCAGGCGACAAGTCTGACAAACCGTCGGACTCCCCCAACAGTAGCGCGACGCGTGTCCTTGCAACATTTCGAGAGCCCGTCTTCATTTCCCGCTGCTCCCAGCGCAAAAGGAGATCGTCCAAATTTGAAATCAGATCGCCTAATCGTCTAAACATTGGCGATCGCCAACAGTGCCACCTCACCCCCGTGTTTTCAACATCGAAGCGAGCTGGGGGGAAATTATTGTGCGGCGATTAATACGCCTCGATGGCGATCGGCATCACGATCAGAGAAGCCAGCCATAGAAGATATACTCTAGGCAAACGCCCAGCGATCGGCACATACAACGATCGTCTTTTGGTACCCAGCGATCGTCTTTTGATATCTGGCGATCGTCTTTGATGTCCGAACCAGAGACGATCGTCTCGTGCCACGTATGGATCCAACATCCATCAAAGTCGTCGAAGACCGAATCTTGGACGGTGGCCCACGTACAGATCCACAAAGGGCGCCGATAGATAGGACCTTTGACCCCAGCCTGTCACCTACCTCACCTACCGACAGGGCCGCCGAAAGGTACAAAGTGGGTCCTCCTGACAAATGACCCCAGACGCGTGGCCGGCTTCCCATCGCTCGCATACCGCCACTAGCAAGAGCCAGACTTTAAGGGAACAGCCCCACGTGACGGGACGATCGGCCATCTTATTATAATATAGAAAACGGCGGTCGCCCGCGATCGCTGATAAGTGTCAGTTTTATACACTTATCCATAGTTTGTATCGATAAATTTCACCCATAATTTAGCTAGTCTACTCGTTTTTTGCTTTTAATTAATTAGTTTTTAATAATTTTATTTTTATCGGATGATGATGTAAATCTAGTCTTAATCGGATTAAATAACTGATTTACTCAAGAAATAACATGTTTATTAAATATTCTCTTTGTTGAATTTTGATATATTCATGTTGTAGGGCTTTCCGAGACGAATTCGGCAGTCTTTCCGGATTCAAAATCAGAGTTATATATCAAAAGTTATCATCCGAAGAAGATTTCGGGCAAAAACGCAAAGTCTGAGAAATTCGCTAAAACGTAACTCTCAAAGCAACCATGAGCAAATTGACGCCAAGTTACGGCCGTAACTCATTGGATGTTACGGCCAGAGTCATCCAAGTTACGGCCGTAACTCCTTAACGTTACGGCCGTAACTCTTGACAGATTGTGATGATTTGTCTAATTTGTTATACTTTTTGTGTATTATTGAGGGGATGGCTGGCATTGATCCGATCTATTGTAATAATGCTGGAGTTTTGGAGCTATTAGATGACTTTAGGTGTATAAATAGACCCCTTGGATCCTTCATCATTCATCATTCATCTTATAATTTTCCATTTTTTGTAAACTTTTCTTTTTGTGAAGAACACACTTGTGTTCTTGAATGATATTTGTAAGTGTGGTATAGCATATGTTGTTCAGAGAGTTTATTGCTTCTATCTCATTTATCTACTAAGAAAGTTAGGATCAATTCTTTCTCTTGATTCAACTAAGAATGACTACCAAAGCTTGTATAATGTATAATAAACCATTTATGGGTTAAGTTCCTTAAGTTGGGATTATAAACAAGGTTAGTCATGTTATTTAAGTTTGTATAAAGATCTATTGTGAATTACTTATTATTGTGTGTGATTTTCATTGTTTTAACAATCTTTATTTATTTGGCTAATAAATGACGATATTTATGGTCTTCATATGTTTCGAAAGAAAATATGTTTGATTAGATCAAATGATCTTCACTCTAAGTTGTTCTAGGGTATAGAAATATACCTCTAGTCCTTAGATGATTCTTTGAGTTATTTTCATAAATCCTAATGCTATGTATTGAAGCCAATCAACATAGAAATATAGTGGATTGATTCAATATGTAAGGGGCGTTTTATAGTTCGAAAGAGAAACCATCTTTTTAAGGAAAATCGAATCTACACAACATAATAAGTAAATTCATCTTATGATCTCCTATACATCTTCTATAACTAATGACGAACTAAGTTTGTAATCCCAACTATTTCATTTTATCGTTAATCAATCTATTATTATTGCAATCTTTTTATTTCCTTAAAATATTAGAACTATTATTGCATTTACTTTGCAATTATTAAATCAAACTCTTTAATTGTGTGTTTCACTCATCTTAGTATCTATAAAAATAGACTAATAGTGTATAATTCAAATTATAACCAAACTTCCTCGTGGGATCGATAAACCGGACTCAAAAAGTCCACTTACTACTTGATACGATATCGTGCACTTGCGATAGTTACACTAAGAACGTGTCAATCGCCGGAGAGGACCCAACAACCTTGTCTCCTATAAATAAGAGACAAAAAACAGTAGCCAAGGGACGCGATTATTACCGTGAATACAGTGCAAAATACACAGAGAGAGAGAGAGAGAATCAAAGACTCATCTGGCAATCACTTACACATTCATAGTGATATTCATATACACTTATCATACATCCCAAGCAAGAACTCACAGATCTACATATCTGGTTCTTCCGGCAATCTACACGCTCTACAGCTTAAATAACTAGAAGTCTTTACACTCATTGTAATAGATTCTAACATTAATATTTATACTCGACAGTATATTTATTAATAACATCTCGCGAGAGCATTCAAGCCCGGGATTAACAACCCCGTCAAATCTTGTGTTGTCTATTTTCTCACGGAAGTGTTCTCGCATTTGTTTGTTACTCGATCATTCCAGCAATACTATCTTCGGATAATATTTTGGGTAATAACAACGATCAACGTTCAAGTTTGGGGGATTTTGATAACACTCATTTTTACACATATTTTTGCAAAGCTTTTCCGGATTTTAAGATCCTAAAATATGTAGAATTGTGTCGTTTGTGCTCATATTGTGTTTATTGGACTCGATCACGCTTGGGTACGTTTTATTGATTTTATAGGTATTTTATGGACATTAATCAAGCAAGAACGAAGTCTCAACCCCCAATACATATCAAGCAATGCGGAAACGAAACGTCGAGCCGAAAATGGAGTCAAAACGAACCAACAGGGGCTCGGCTGTGTCATTTGACACGGGCCGTGTCACAGGCTGGACCGTGCCAAAGTGACACGGTCGGGTTTCATGTCCAGACAATTTTGCATTTTAAAGAGACTATGACACGGGCCGTGTCATTTGACACGGCCGTGTCACTGGCTCGACCGTGTCATAAAACACGTCCGGGTTGCCTAGCCAGAAGTAGATGCAGTTTCTAGAACACTATGACATGGGCCGTGTCACTTTTCAGTGCAAAATTACTTTTTTGACATTTTTGCATGAATTGAACAAGAAAAATGGTATTATGGCTATATAAAAAGGATCTTTGGCTGGACTTATGGACATATTCTGAGATTGGAGAGATTAGAGAGAATAAACACAAGATTTGAGAGCTTTTCATCTAAAAAGAAGGAGATTTGAAGAAACCAAGGAAGAACAAAGCAAGAAGACTTGAAGGCTTGATCCGAGTTCATTCAAGATACCATCCGAGTTTTATCTTATCCCTATCTTTTACTTATTTTGTTGTTTTATTTAGCATGAACATGATGAACATGATATTTATTGAGATTTCTTTCATTACCATGTCCGGATAAACTTCTTAGATTCCGGGCATGGGAGTACGTTGATTCATGTTGTTTTTGAGGGATTGATGAATATATATATATATATATATATATATATCTAGTGTGATTTCTTTATCAAATTCTTGGTTTTAATTCATGTTAGAACACTTGATCAATGTTTTTACATGTTTAACTTAATTGCTCATAATTCGAGAGAAGAGGGCATTAATAGGTTTCGAGTATTTGACGTAGTAAATTACGAGATTGAGAAATCGGTGATGAGCTATGATGATATTTAATCTTATGAACATTTTGGAGTTAGATAATTTATAATAGACGGAGACATTGTTATAGATTGTTTAATCTACGTTTTATTGCATCTCGAGATAGACTTTAGAATATTGTTGTGATTATCATTTTGGAGACGCTCCCGACTAAACTTTTTGATCAACAGAAACCTAGCCTTGGAATCTATCTTTCAAAACTCTTACAATTCTCTTTAATTCGGATATTTTCTTTTATTGTCATCATTTTATTTTATTTCATTAAACATTCATTCACCTTTTGATCGTCTAGATAAAACCGGAATCATTATAATCTAGTACTCAACACAATACGAATATTTAGTCTCTGTGGAATACGACCTTGCTCGCCGCTTTCTACATTTACTCCGTACACTTGCGGATTGTTTAAAAATATAGCAAACATGTGGCGTGGGTGCAAGTCCTCCAATAACCCAATGTGACGCTGAGGTTTCGGGTTTTAGGGTTTGAAGGTATAATATGTTTACAGTGGTTGAGAGTAGGGCTGTCAAACGGTCCGGTACCGGTTAATCGATTACCGGATTTGTCACATTTTCAAGTATCGGTACCGGTACCAGTTAAGTAAATCGGTTCCCGGTCTGGTACCGGCTCGGTACCGGCTAACCGATGGAACCGGTTATGGTACCAATTTTTAAAAAAATATCAAAAAAATTTCTTTCTTTTTATTTATATCTAAAACAAATCCAACAACAATTCAACATAAAAAATCACTAAGTCATATTTTTTAATACCGGAAACAAATTTAACATCAAAAAAATAAGTTAAATAACAAAAGACAATCCTTCCTATTTGGAAATATTGGAAATCCTTTTCCCTCTTCGACCTTGTCAGAATTGCAACCAAAAATTTTTAGAGTTCTTGAAAGATTGGGAAAAGATTAGAAATTAAAAGGATACAATCAGAAATTTAAGCTAATAGTAATGCACAAGAATAAACTAAGGGATAATATTATGGAAAAATAATATATTACATACTGCAGTCGATGGCAGCCTTGGACGTGACGGCGGCGACAAAAGAGAACGAGAGAGGGGTAGATACGTAGAGTCGGCGGACCAAATTCAATTAGGATTTAGGGCTTCTGAAATTTTTATTTGTTAAAAATAAATAATAATAAAATATTATAATATAATATAATTGAATAACAAAAATATAAATTAATATATATATAATTTATCCGGTACCCGGTCCGTCATCGGTTCGGTACCGGTTAACCGGGTACCAGAATTATTATTAGAGGCGGTACCGGTTACCGTACCGGAACCGGTTAAGTTGGTATCCGGTACTCGGTTCTTGATACGATACCGGTTCGGTACCGGGAATCCCGGCTATCGGATTCCCATTAGACACCCCTAGTTGAAAGAATCGGAGCGTAGCAGTGAGCGGCGGCGGAGGTATGATGGGTGTATCGTTAGCTAACTAGATTTCCAAGCGGATTTGGAGTTTATTTGCCGGGAATCGGAGGATGAGCAGCTGCTCAAGGGTGTTCCCGTGGCTGGTATTAACGCCCTTCGATCAGGATAAGATCATTTTTTTTTTTACTTATTTTTTAATTTTTCGATTCGATTCGATTCGAGTCCGTTCGATTCGATTGAGTTCAGTCCATTCGATTCGAGTCCATTCGATTCGATTCGATTCAGTTATTACTATTATTATTATTATTAATATTATTATTATTATTATCAATATTTTGTTTCGGGATATCCTTCCCTTATTGGTGTCTTACCTAATACTGGTTGTAGGGGGATACAAAGATGAAAGGTTCTAGACCCTTCTAGAGGTAGTAGGATCCTATTAGATGTCTTACCTTATCTAGGAATCCTATATATGGAAGGACTCTCATTGTAATGCCTATATAAAGGCCCCTCTATCAGTGTTATGAATACAATTGATTGACTCATATTTGCATTCTTTTACTTTCTCCTGAAATACGTTATCAGCACGTAGCTCGAAAAGAAAAAAAATCGGCCCTCACCTCCGGACAGCCGCCGCAGACCACGCCACTGCTCACCACCGTCGGACCGCCGCCGACCACGCCGCTGCTCACCACCGCCGGACCGACCGCTGCTCACCACCGCCGGACCGCCGCCGAACACGCCACTGCTCACCACCGACGGACCGACCGCTGCTCACCACCGCCAGATCGCCGCTGCTCACCACCGCCGGACCGACCGCTGCTCACCACCGCCGGACCGCCGCTGACCACAGCCGGACCACCACCGACCGTCGCTGGTGCCTGTCGATCCCGCCCAACACCGGCCGATCTAGTCCAGCCACGACCGCCGACCACCACCGGACCGCCGCTGATCCAGTCCAGCCGCGATCCGAACAGCTCCAGCCCACCAGTCCGACCCGGTTCAGAATCTCGAACCAAAAACCCGAACATCAACTTAATTTATTTCCAGAAACCGCCAAAATTGTGCCCCCAGGTTCACGTCGTCACATCGAGTACCAACCGGTAGATCGAAGCACACCACAAATTCATCTATATCACGTGCCTAATTTTATAATCGAGGTAATTATCTGAACTTGTCCCTATTCAATTCTCTGTTTTGGGAATTTTTTCTTTTGGGGACATGGGTTATTGTGTTCTTTATCTCCCACGCTACTTTGCAGTGGATGAGACCGCGAGAGAAGTCGGTATCTCTGCGTGTCGAAGAAAACTGTGTGACGGTCCTGGGGGAGTCATGGAATTGTTGAAAGTCGATACTTGTGGTTGTTGCATACACCACGTATCTGGGTGCGATTTGATATCGCCATTTTTGTCGAGTTTACTAAACAACAATTAAGGGAAGTACATCGAGTAACGGTTATGTTACACGCTTTTAAAAGTATCGATTGTGACCGTTTACATTGTCACTGAAAATCCAACAAGACTAACTTCCTCTTGTTTATATCTTGTAGATGGCACAAAGCTCCAATGTTCATCTGGAGTTCGACATCCTTGACCATGCTGGTAAGGAGTACCATAGGTGGGCCTCAGACGTTCGCTTGGCGTTCGTCGGTAAGAGATTTACCATCTTTCCCTCTAATAATGAGCCTACCGCTCAAGAACCGAGCGAGGAAATCAAGGTTAATGCACTGATGTACTTGCGTAGAGATATACATCCGTTTTTGCAAACCGAGCGAGAAAAAGTGTTACATGAATTTGCAAACCCCAAAGAACTATGGGATACACTCGAACAACGATTTAATAATGTGCATGATCAGCGCTTCCCCGAATTGCAACTTCAGTGGGAGCAAATCCCGTTTTTAGATTATGCGAATGTGGAGGCTTATAACCAAGCCATCCTCGATCTTCGCTCTGATCTTGGTTTTTGTGGTGTCAAGAAGTCTGATCAAGACTTGATCAAGAAGACTCTTAACACGTTTCCCGTGGGAGCAAGTGTGATTGCTCATCAGCTGCGTGTTGCCTATGAGGAAGGGAGAATTAAAAATTTTAGTGACCTTGTCTCCCACCTCGCGAAAAAGGAAAGGCACCATGAGATTATTCTCAACAAAGAATGCGCGCCACTGATACGGCCGATTCCTAAGTGAATCAGGCTACCCACAGGAAGTCACCACGACAAAATAGAAAAGGCAACGCTACTCAGTTTCTGCAAGCGCCACGGGTGCATGACTCGAGCAAGCGAGGGAAAAGACGAGGTCGTCGTTCCAATGTGTGGAAGAGGCAAGGTGGCTCGGCCACGGGTCCTAGTGGAGCCCAACCACGTGGACCGCCTCCTGCCGCCGGGATTGGAACCACTCCAAATGAAGGCCAGAATTGTTATACTTGCGGGTCAAAGAAGCATACTTACCGCAATTGCAAGGCGCCAAAGAACATCCAAGCCTACTACAAGCACTATAAACAGTACTTGACTCAAGAGTCAAATTACATGGAGGAAGATAATGAGAATACGGAGGTGAACCATATTGAGATACCTCCTCTCACCATTACGGACAAAGACCAACATTTGGATGTTGCTGACTTTGACTAGATCATTATAGTTTGACTAGTTTTTACGCTTTGGTTATGTTTTGTCTTGTTTCTAGCTTTCTTTCGAGAACTACTTTGGGATTTTCTATGAATGTAATAAAGTTGGTCATGATGAATAAAATTCTTTTAATTGCTGTGATTGTGCAAAAACGAATTTTATTTTTTCCTACAAAAGCATGTTTGCTTTATCACAAAACAATTGCTCAGTAAAGAATTGTTTGGTTAATTTGATACGTTGGTGGATTTCATCAAAACTTTTGATCAAGACTAGGCGCATCCTCCTTGGTATTTGTTTATGCTTTGAAAGTTCAAACGGAATCAGTGGTTTTTAAACAGCCTTAGATGTACCGACATTCCTACTTTCTCTGCAAGTCTACCAAGTTGAAGTTACCGAAAGGATCATTCGTCGAGATATAAATCGAACACCCCGATGCGTTTTGAAATGTTTAAACGCTCCTATGGCCATATTGCCATAGTATTGTATCAACAATAATGCCTTTGAAAAAGGCTTCAACCTTGCTCTATCACTCAACAATAGGGAAATACCAAAATAGCAACTTAAAACAAGCACTAAGACCTGAGTTTAATGATTCAGAAAGTGCACGACCTATGGACAGAAAGATACCGAAGTCTAGTTTCCAGAACAACCGATCGTTCGTCCATAGACTTCTTAATGAAGAAGTTATTGCTGTTTTAGTGAACAAAGGTCAAGCTACGCAAAAATTATTTCCAGCGATTGTGCTAACTTTGATCCTAACCAACTTGCTCGAATTTCCCCAAACTCGAAGTTAATGAGTTTTCTCTATGTCTTTCACCACAAGACTAATCGAGTTTCATGTCTTATTGTAGTTGTGTCTCGTGGTGAAATTGAGTGCCTTGCTGATAGTGGAACAACCCACACTATTCTTCGAAATAGGCAATTATTTAAGGATATTGTGACATATATATCCTCAGTGACAACAATGATTGGTTCCTCCCAAGTAATTCAAGAGAGGGGACCTGCTCATTTCTTGCTACCTAATGGTACGCATATTAATGTCACAAATGCTCTCTATGCCCCAAGAGCAAACCGAACCTTGCTAAGTTTTAGGGACATTTGTGCCAACAGTTATCACTAGACCTGGCAAACGGGCGGGCTCGGCCCAAACGGGCCCGGCGAAAAACGGGCGGGCCAAATCTGGGCCGGGCCAAAAAGGCCCGATTTTTTTTGGGCCAAAAATATTAGGCCCGTGGCCCGCCCCGGGCGGGCTCGGCCCGGCCCGCGGGCCTCGTCTTTTTTTTTTTTGAAATATTAATTCTGAATAAATGTAGAAATGTTTTTCGATCCTTAATTATTATAGTATTCACTATACTATCATAATCATAGGTGAGAAAGACTCGTAAAATGATAAGATTAAACAGACAACAAAACAACTTTATCCGGAAAGTTTGTTAATCACCTTGGGCTCATCAGGAGGATCATACTGCACAATCCAATCCTAGAAAGAGAGCCAAAAAAACAAAAAAAAAAACAAAAAAAAAGTGTTGTAAGCATTATACGATAACAAATTCAAATCCTATAAAATCTCTTGTTGTAGTGACAATAATCAGCTATCAAGTGTCCAAGTACTGACGTTTATTTAACCCAACGCCAGTAACAATAATTGTTTCTTGGCATATCATTTATTACTACTATTTTTTTATGAAAATCATAAAATAATATTATTATTGATATGAGATACTACAAAGTAATCACAAAGTCCCATAAAAAATAAAATTACATCAATAATTAACATATAGATGTAATATAATCTAACAAATAAGGAAAAATTTTAAATATTATATTTACATATAACATAAATATTAAAAAAAAAAAACTGGGCCGGGCCTCAAACGGGCGGGCCAAATCTGGGCCGGGCCAAAAAGGCCCGATTTTTTTTGGGCCAAAAATATTAGGCCCAATGCCCGCCCAAAAACGGGCGGGCTGTTCCGGTCCGCGGGCCTGGGCCTATTTTGCCAAGCCTAGTTATCACCTTGATACATACTTTGAGAATGGGATAAAATTTTTGTGTGTTACTCTGGCAGAATGCGGAAGACGCCGCGTTCTCGAGAAACTTATGAGTCTAAGTAGTGGTTTATACTAGACTACAATAAGGGTTATTGAATCCTACGCTGTGAGTCACGAACTTTGTTATTCCGAAGCATACCAACTATGGCATGACCGACTCGGTCACCCTGGACGCGATATGATGATTCGCATTTTGAAAAACTCACACGGTGATCCGTTTTTCAAGTCCATAAAACGATTGGAAGCACCACTCGATATCGGCACTGATGTAAGTGAGTCTGATAACGTATCACCGGGATTAAAGATCGCACGCCCTGATAAGGTTGACGGTGCATCTTTCGTAAACCCCGAGGCTTCCGTGGCAATTTCTAATGCCCATATATCGTTTTGTAGAGCCTGTTCACTAGCAAAGTTGATACCTTCTCCGTCCTTTGCTAAAGACTCAACACAAAATATTCGCTTATTACAAAGAATTCAAGGGGACATTTGTGGACCTATTCAACCAGAGTGCGGACCATTCAGATACTTTATGGTTCTGGTTGATGCATCGATGCGATGGTCACACGTCGCTCTGCTATCCACAAGAAATGCTGCATTTGCTAAACTCCTAGCACAAATCATCAAGTTACGGGCTAACCACCCCAACTTTTCAATCTCGTCATTAAGATTGGACAACGCTGGTGAGTTTACGTCAAAGTCCTTTGACGACTATTGCATGTCGATTGGGATTGAAGTTGAACATCCCGTCCCCCATATTCATTCGCAGAATGGCCTTGCTGAGGCTATGATTAAGCGGTTACAGCTTATCGCCCGAGCATTGGTATTGCGCACCAATTTGCCGATTTCTGCCTGGAGATATGCAATTTTGCATGCGGCTATACTTATTCGCTTTCGACCCACTGCCAATCAATCGTTTAGTGCGTACCAGTTGGTAACTGGATATGAGCCTGATATTTCACACTTACGCATTTTTGGTTGTGCAGTCTATGTGCCAATTACGCCTCCACGGCATACTAAAATGGGTCCACAAAGACGATTAGGTATATACGTTGGCTATTAATCGCCTAAAATTATCCGCTATTTGGAACCTTTGACAGGAGATCTATTTACTGCAAGATTTGCAGACTGTCACTTTGATGAGACAAACTTCTCGTCGTTAGGGGGAGAGAGGAATCGAACAATTCTAGTTGAAGGCCAGGAAATTGTCTGGTGTGCTCCCTCCTTGCCTCATCAAGATCCCCGCACAGCTCAATCCGAGCTAGAAGTGCAACGTATTCTCAGTCTTCAGAAAGTTGCGGATTCGATGCCCGACAGCTTTACTGATACTGCGAAAGTGACAAGATCTACCATTCCCGCTGCGAATGTTCCTGCAAGGTTAGAAGTCCCAGTTATAGGGCAAGGTTCAGCCTCCCAAAGGAATGATGCCCCCGGCGTCGACCTTAGTGGTGGGACGGCTGCTTCGGCTACTCTTATCCCTGCTCGAAAGAGGGGGAGGCCAGTGGGTAGAAAGGATACCGAACCTCAAAAGAGAAGAGGAACGGAGGCACAAAATCCTCTCATTATCGACACAGTGACTCCATCACACTCTGACTACGGATATGTCCTCGAATCAACAATGGAACAATCGACGGACGCATCGGAAACTTTGTTGATGTCCCAGAATAAAGAAATCTCGATGCAATGTACGAGTGAATATGTACTATTGGACAGGTCATCCACGCTAGTCGATGATGCTTTTGCCTACTCCGTCGCTCAAGAAATTATTGAAGACGACGATGCTGAGCCTCGCTCGGTTGCCGAATGTCAACGACGAGCCGATTGGCCGAAATGGAAAGATGCAATGCAAGCTGAACTAGACTCAATGGCTAAACGTGAGGTATTTAGCCGTATCGAGCCAGTACCCGTGGGCGTTAAACCAGTTGGACATAAGTGGGTCTTTGTTCGTAAACGCAATGATAAGAATGAGGTCATGCATTACAAAGCGAGACTAGTTGCCCAAGGCTTCTCGCAGCGCCCTGGCATTGACTATGAGGAGACATATTCTCCCATTATGGACATCATAACTTTCCGCTACGTAGTCAGTTTGGTAGTGTCCGAAAAACTGAATATGCAGCTTATGAATGTGGCTATAACGTATCTTTATGGGGATCTAGATACGGATATTTATATGAAAGTCCCCGAAGGGATTTCGTTGCCCAAATCAAGTAGCGATAAACCACAGAGCGCTTACACTGTGAAACTGCGTCGTTCACTGTATGGGTTGAAACAATCCGGAAGGATGTGTTACAACCGCCTACGTGAATACTTGGTTGGGAAGGGATACGAGAACAGTGATATTTGTCCATGCATTTTTGTGAAAATAACAGATACATGATTCGTGATTGTAGTCGTCTATGTAGATGACATGAATGTTATCGGTACCACAGATGAGGTCAATGAAACGACCCGCTACCTTAAATCCGAATTCGAGATGAAAGACCTGGGGAGGACTCGATTCTGCTTGGGTTTATGTTGGAGCAAGATCGGAATATGCGCCGTGTTGCGGAAGCGAAATTAAATTGCGGAAATTAAATGACGCACGGATTTATAGAGGTTCGGCTATAAACGAGCCTCCGTCCTCTCTCGGTATCTTTTTCTATAGGTTCAAGATAAAAACCTCTGCACCTCTATTCTATCGGTCGAGGGATAACCGTTACAATCACGTCTTCTATTGTTCCGTGATAAACCACTCGTACTTGTCTTTGTGTCGGTCCAAGTTAAACCATTTTCCTTTTCTATTGGACAAGGAATCAACCACTCTAGCTTTCTATCGGTACTAGATAAATCTCACTTAGATATCGATTGCGATTCTAATAATGTCGGATCCTTGATCCTAATAACACCGAATCTAATCGTATCTTTTCTTTTACATCTCGTGTATGATGTTGAATGTATAAACACTCAAACTAACAATATAAGCTCGATATCACAACAATAATATCAATATGAATATCTGATCAATGAGTAGTATGCTTGAAGTTGTTGTATGGAATAATACCAAAGATGTGGTATTTATAGCCTTCATCAACCAAACTAGCCGTTGCACCTTCAGACTTGATTACGTACGCTATAATCTTTCCATTACGTACGCTAAGAGCGTTACGTACGTTAACCAACACAAATTACGTACTTTAGCACGTACCAGTTTCAGTCCAGTAACATTCGTTTCTTTCCTTACGTACGTTAGCCAATCATGCATTACGTACGTTAAGCTTACGTAATTGTTGACGTCATATATCCGTTGCTGCTTTTCTGACTTTGACTCTTCCCAACGTTCTTCTCGTTTGAACACATTTACGTACGTTATGTACCATCCTTTACGTACGTTATATCACTCTGGTTACGTACGCTATGATTGACAATTTACGTACATTAGCCTTGCAAATTCCAGCTTTTCGCACTTCGTCTTCTTCGATGCTTTGCTTCGCCTAGTTGTTCTTTAATCATCAAAACATTATTAACACATGTATGGAACAAAATGTTCCAACAGTTTAGAGCTAGAACATCGAGATGATGGTATACTCATTCATCAATCTGCCTATGTCCAGAAAATGCTCAGGCGATTTAGTATGGACAAGGCACATCCTCTTGCTACCCCCATGGTTGGTCGAAGTCTGGAAATGAACAAGGATCCGTTTCGTCCTAAAGAGGAGGATGAAGAGGTCCTTGGAGCAGAAACACCGTACCTTAGCACAATCGGTGCGTTGTTGTATCTGGCTCAATGTACTCGTCCAGACATCGCATTCTCTGTAAATCTGTTAGCGAGATTTAGATCCGCTCCCACGATAAGGCATTGGAATGGAGTAAAACACATCTTTCGATACTTGAAAGGCTCCAGTGATCTTGGATTGTTCTTTCCCTATGCAAGAGAGAGCGATATTCCGAAAGGAATTGTTGAGGTTAAGACGATGCATACCGACCGTCGATCTTCCTCTGATATTGCAGCTAAGCATGGCAGCTTGACTACCAGAAGTCCTAATGCGAGCAAACTTACCCCCTATGCAGAGAATCCTAACAATATGTTAGTTGGATTTGCTGATGCCGGTTATCTCTCTGACCCGCATAAAGGACGTTCCCAAATTGGTTATGTGTTCACCATTGGGAATACGGCGATATCTTGGCGATCTACCAAGCAGACCCTGGTCGCTACTTCCTCGAACCATGCAGAGATAATTGCATTGCACGAATCCGTAAGGGAGTGCATTTGGCTTCGGTCAGTCATAGACCATATACGAGGAACTTGTGGATTAGATCCCACTACAGCAACCCCTACTTGTATCTTTGAGGACAATGCGACATGCATTGAGCAGATGAAGTTAGATTTCATTAAGGGTGACAATACCAAGCATATCGCGCCGAAGTTCTTTTATAATCAGCAACAGCAGAAATTGCTGAATATCGAAGTGAAACAAGTGAGTTTCGATGAGAATATCGCAGACTTGTTCACTAAGTCTCTGCCAAAATCTACATTTGAGAAACATGTGAGAAGCATCGGCATGTGTCGATTATCCGAGCTCAACTAATGATAGCTCGTTGGGATGAGCTGTTATGTATACCTCAGGGGGAGTATACTTCACATGATTCTAACATTTGTAGTTGGTGCGTTGTGCTCTTTTTCCTCACCAAGTCTTTTGTTTTTTCCCACGGGGTTTTGTTTGACTTGGAAAGATTTTTCACCGAGGCAACATCTTATGCACCATGATAGTATTAGTGCTCGACACAGGGGGAGTGTTCCAGGATATCCTTCCCTTATTTGTGTCTTACCTAATACTGGTTGTAGGGGATACAAAGATGGAAGGTCTAGACCCTTCTAGAGGTAGTAGGATCCTATTAGATGTCTTACCTTATCTAGGAATCATATGTATGGAAGGACTCTCATTGTAATGCCTATATAAAGGCCCCTCTATCAGTGTTATGAATATAATTGATTGACTTATATTTGCAGTCTTTTACTTTCTCCTGAAACATATTTATTATTATTATTATTATTATTATTATTATTATTATTATTGGTGCGTTGTTGATTACTATTGTTATTACTAATAATATATATTATTATTAATAATAATATTTATTATTGCTGTTGTTGATTGTTGATTACTATTATTATTATTATTATCATTGTTATTATTATTATTATTATTATTTTGTGACATTTGATACTTTTGTGACATTTCGGATATTTGGGGCATATTTATTAGTATTATTATTTTTATTATTAAGATTGTAATTAATTATATTATTATTACATTATATTCATTATTTATTATTATTTTATTATTTTCTTATTATTTTATTATATTTATTATTTTTAATATTTATTATATTATTATTATTATTAATATTTTATTATTATTATCTACTCTTAATATATATTTGATTCGAATCCATTCGGTTGATTGATTCGATTTAGTTCAATTTAATTGATTCGATCCATCCATTCGATTCAATTCAATTATGATTTAATTGATTCAAATTTCAAAAGAACAGAGCCTAAGACAGTAATCATGAACTTCTTAAGAGGTCATATCGTTGCTCTTCCACATAATCAAGAGTTGCACTCGTGTGCATACGGATGTACATACAACTGAATCCAAAATCCAAGATCCGACCCGAGATGGACCTGAGTTCGACCTGGTCAACATTTGACTGGGTCAACGTTCAACGCTCGAGAGTTGACTTTTTCAGAGTTCAGTTTTTTGTGTTGTCTACGCCTTCGACACCGATTTTAATTTATAGATAATGATTGTAGCAATATTGATGTCTTTTAGCTCGCTCTGAGGCCTTCGGCTTCCCTCACTCGACTCTTGCAAAAAAAATCAAATTAAAAAGCCAACGGTCAATATTGACCGGGTCGGATCATGGGTCGGGTCAGGTATATAAATTTATGTTTAATGGGTCAGGTCGACTCATAGCTCGCTACCTAGAGGTGCCCAACTACGGGTCCGGGTCCGGGTCGGACCCGCCGGGTCGGCAGGACAGGACCCAGACCCCACCCGTACATATGAAATGTACGGGTTGGCGGGTCGACGGGTCGGCCACGGATCCGGGTCCGGGTTCGACCCGCCGGGTCATGGGTCCGACCCGTCTCCAAATTTTTTTTTGTATATAAAATTTTTATTTGTTATCATTTTATACACGAAAAATAACTATAAGTGAAAAAGGAAATCATTTGAAAAAATTAGCTTGTATTTAATTTTAAGTTTTTACTTAAAATTAAATTGCCTACGTATCCCCGTGAGGAATCAAAGCTCCACGTAGTTCTTTTACTTGAGAAGAGTAAAAAAAAATGGGCTTGTATTTAATTTTAAGTTTTCACTTAAAATTAAATTGCCTACGTATCCTCGTGAGGAATCAAAGCCCTACGTAGTTCTTTACTTATCTGACTTACCTTACTTACCTTTAGTCGAAGTCGATGTCGTCGTCTTGATCATCGGTTTGACTCATTTGACTAGACTCTCCTTCAGTAGTGCCTTCTTGATAGGCATCTTGGTCCGCTAATAGGTCATCCCATTTATTTTCTTGATCTCGTAACTCGGCTTTTGTTGCGTCTTTAAGTATCATTTGAGCCTCGAGATTTTTTGGCGTCATTCCAACATATAGCCTCCTTCACTAAAGGCACTCTCAACGGGGACTGTGGATGCGGGCACTGCAAGAATTTCTTGAGCCATAATGGAAAGTATGGGAAATTCGGTTCCCCTTCTCTTCCACCAATCCAACAGATCAAAGGTACCTGCATTGTCATCCTCCGGCACAAAACTAGTTGCATAATATCTACTAAGGTCATTTCTTTGACCGACGTTACTACCACTCCTATTTCTTGCTATATTATAGAGTTGTTGTTGAAATGGGTTAGTGGGAGTTCTGTCGAATTCCATGTTAAATGTATTTGTAGTCTTAGTTCTTGTTTTTTGAGTTTGAATCTTATCACCATATTTAGAAGAATATTCAGAAAAAACAGTTTCTAAACTATTTTTCAAATCATTTTTTACTTGTTCAACGTCAGGAATATTTTCAAATAAAGTTTGACTTTCAACACTATCCACAATATTAGGAAAACCCAAAATTTTAAGAATATTATAATATATTTCAAGTAATTGTTCTACTTGAGCTAAATTGAAATCGGGAGATAAAACAGCACTAATAAAGTAAACATCATGAATACGATTAAAGTATTTTAGCCATTTTAAACACATATTGTAAATAGCATTCGATAATCTTTCGGATTTACTACAAGCATCCATTTCAGATACAATAAAACAACAATGAAATAAAACTTTAGGAGACGTGGGATAATAAGCACTTAAATCTTTAGTTGCATTTTCAAAAACCCTTAATAGTTTTATTAAATCTTTAGTTTCATCCCAATACGTTGGCAATAAATAAAATCCTTCTACGCGAAAATACGTATCAAAAAATTCACACGATAATTCTTTATATTCATTAGTTGAATTTAACATCTCATAAGTTGAGTTCCATCTATGTTTTACGTCTGGAGTAAAAAATTTGGGTTGTATTTGTTTTGACTTTAAAAATTGTACCCATTGTCTAGCTAACTTAGTGCGATTATGTAAAAACAAGACACATTTTCTAATTGGTTCTATTGCATCATCTACAAATTTTAATGTATCTTGTACACATAAATTTAGAATATGACATATACATCTAGTATGAAATAATCGACCCGCTAAAACAGGATTGCAAGCTTGTATTAAAACTGGTACACTTGCAGTATTAGAACTAGCATTATCAAAACCAATTGTGAAAATTTTATCTTTTAAGCAATAAAAAGTTAAAATTTTAATAATTGCTCTAGCTATATTATCTGCACTATGTGCACAATTAAATTTTTTAAACGCAAGTAATCTTTTGTTTAAGTTCAAATTTTCATCAATCCAGTGTATAGTTATTCCCATATAATCATTTTTTGTTTAAAATCTGCCCAAGTATCTGCAGCTAAATAAACTCTATGATTTATAGATTTAAAATAAGCTCGTAGTGCAAGTTTATGTTGTTTGGCTATGTATACTACTTGTCTAGTCATTGTGGTATGTGGAATTCTTTTAATAGCAGGATTATAGGCATTTTGCATCCTGTATTCCCAACCCGTACTATCCGCAAAATTAAAAGGTAAAGATTCTTGTGCACATAATTTTGCCATTTGTTCTCTAGCAATTTTTTCATTATATTTATAAAGTTGAGATTCAGACATACCTTGATTGTCGACTGGCCCGGCTCCAGTAGAAGGTTGGAAGTTGAGTTGACTTTGTGACTTTTGTTCTCCGTGGACCGAGGCATGGTTATTCTCAAAATGCCTTTTAAAATTTCCATATCCATCCCCGGCTTTATACGGATACTCTTTCGAGCAGTAGTTGCAAGATACCTTCATCGAACCATCCGACATTTTTTCCTTGTTAAAGTGTTTTGAAAAAGTACGGATACCAGTCTCCTTTCTGCAACAGGGGCAGGCTTGTTTCTTGCTTTAGTTTTCTTTCTTCCTCTGCCTTTCACATTTTCTTCCTCCTCGGACGATAACTCCTCAACATAAGGAGGTTCTTCTTCACTGCTTGCCGCAGACGCCGACTTTGATTTTTGCGTCGGAGTTGGTACGCCATGAAGAGTGCGCTCGAATGTTGCATATGTTTGATTTAACATAGCTTCATCGATTTCATGGTCCATTTCTTCGTCGATGTTTTGCAGTTGTTGACGATTCGGGACACGTCGAAATCCCCGGAGATCAACTTCTTCTTCACTGGTAGTTGTTGTACTACCGTAATAGATATTTTCATGTATAGCATCATATTCAGCTTCTTGACTTTCATTTTCAAAACCGGATGGAGTTTGGTTTTGGGGCTCCCGAATAATTATTCCAGATGGTTTCTTCGATTTGCCCCAAAGACCCATTCGCTCGAACTTGGACATTTTGGATTTTTTGGGAGATGTAGCAATACTCTTTCCCTTGTCAGAACTCGACATAATGATTAAATGCGAAAAAAAGAGAGAGATTAAGTAGTATAACAATTAGCAATGAGAGTTTCAGAGATAGATAGATTTGAAGGTGTAAAAAAATTGTGTTGGGGAGGGGCAGTGATTCCCATATATTTTGATATTGGGGGGATATAGTATCTTTAGAATAAGTAGAGCGGCTAAGCGAGTCGAACTTATAGGGATAAAATAATAAATGCATCTACATTATTATTATTATTATATTATTTTATTTATTTATTTATTTTAAATAAGAAGACTACAAAGAGAAAAAAAAAAAAAAGAGAGGTTATGTTAGAATAACTCGTGTTATATTTTGTATTTGGGCTGGGCCTTTAAAACGTCAGTAGCGCGCATCAATCTTTTTATGTCTATTGATCCATTGACTTATATTTTAGTTGGTGATTCTACGTGTTCCGCATTAACTTTATCCGTACCCGATTTTACTCATTAGATAAACTCGAAATCGGGTCAGATACTAGCCGAACTCGAAATTTTATGATCGGGTACGGGTAGGGTATGAGTATAGTAAATTACCCTATTACCCGACCCGATTGCCCGATCCGCGTAACCGTTTGAATTATATAGATATATTATTATATATTCTACATAAAAATTATATTATATTGGGAAAATTACAGCCAACTACCCTATTAGATGGCCTCTTTACACTTTAGTCCCTATTGTTTCATAAATTACAGCGAAGGACAAAAATCTGAATTGGTGTTGACTTCTATTAAAAAGACGAAAATGCCCCTCTATTTACTTGAATAAAATATTTCTTTTAAAATATATTTCATATTAAACAAATAGCTTATAAATTATTAAAGTATTTGGCTAATACATTTCTTTTAAAAAAATATTATGTTTTCAGAAAATATTTTTTTTTCGAAATAAAATTTTTTTCCAGAAAATATATTTTTTTCGCAAAAATATTTTATTTTATTTTTTTCCACAAAATAATTTTATTTTTTCGAAAAAATAATATTTTTTCAAGAAAATAATTTTATTTCGAAAAAATATTATTTTGCCAAAATATTTTTTCCTCCAGAAAATATTTTTTTAATTTTTTCGATTTTTTATTTTTCTCCAGAAAATAATTTTATTTTTTCGGAAAAATAATAGTTTTTCCAGAAAATAATTTAATTTCAAAAAAATATTATTTTGCCAAAAAATACCTTTTTCTCCAGAAAATATTTTTTTAATTTTTTCGAAAAAATATTTTTTTTCCATAAAATTGTTTTATTTTTTTCAAAAAGTAATATTTTTTCCAGAAAATAATACTTTTTCCGGAAAATAATTTTATTTCGAAAAAATATTATTTTGCCAAAAATTAATTTTTTCTCCAGAATTTTTTTTTAATTTTTCGAGAAAAATAAAAATTCCATTAAATAATATTTTTTTCGAAAAGATAATTTTTTTCCCAGAAAATAAATTTTTTTTTCGAAAAATAATATTTTTTTCCAGAAAATACTTTTTTTTGGAAACAATATTTTTTTCTAGAAAGCTTGAAAATTATTACACTGAAGTCCAAAAGTGTTATATATATTACAATGAGGTCAAAGACGCCACCCACGTGAGCGAAAAAAATGGGTAAACAAGAAAGGAAAAATAAAAGGGCAAATTTGGAATATCGATTTCTCTCCAGGTGACATCATCCAAAATTTGACTCATTCTTCGTCAGAATATAGTTTCTGGACAATGCAAAATTTGTCCTTCATTGTAATATCTGAAACAATAGGTACCAAACTGTAATTTTGACCATCTAAAAAGGTAGTCATATGTAAATCGCCCTATTATATTATATATTACGTATATTATTATATAAAATATAATATTTTAAATATTTATTATACTAAATTGAATTTATTAATTATATTAAATGTATCTATGATATATATTAAAAAATATTTATATTTTTAAATATAGGGTAGACAGGTACCCGAAAACCCATTGGGTACCCGATTACCCAATGAACAATACCCGAATCCGATCCGAATCAAATAGGATAGGGTATGAAAGAGAAATATCCGTACCATACCCGACCCATTGACATCCTTAATTCTGCCTCTCTAGTTTTGTGTTAAAAAAATTAAATTAAAATAATATTAATTGTACTATTCTATACATATGGTTCCAAATTAAAAATATTCTAATAGAATAATAACTACAAATAAACCATAAACTAACAACAGTACATCATAGCCCCGAACTCACTAAAAAAATCATAATAATACATTAGACTGCATTTGAACATAAAAGAGCAAAATCAACATGAAGGACAAAGTCCAACATTAATGAAGATAAATAATACTTCATTCGCCCCATTCGTTTTGACCTATATTCTTTTTTAGACTGTTCCACTTATCTTAACCTGTTTCCTTTTTCGAACAAAATTAGGGCATACCTTAGGGCGCAAAAGTCAAAGAAAAACACTTTATTCACCAAAAAGACACTTCATTAGCACTTTAGTATTTCTAATTCCATTCTTCTTAATAGAAGTGCCGAAAAAAAACGGGTCAAGATGAATGGAACGGAAAGAATAGTATTAAATTATTTTTCTTAAAAAAAATGAAGATATAGGCGCATGATTTATAATTTCTGAGAAATGGAATGTGTATCTTTATTATAATGAGGCATTCTGACCCGTGCGATGCACTGGTTTTGTTTTTCGATAAACTATGAACTTTTACTTGTGTCTAAAACTCAACCTTTTTTATTTTAGCAAACTTATTTAATTTATCTGTTCAAATCGGATGTACTACCACTCACCGCTACAAAAGAGAGTTATTTTACCTTTATCGTTGACATTGTTCCTACATTACATGTAGCATATCAACGTTGTTATTTGACCAACAAAATACATTCTTCAATTCTTTAAGAATAGATGTAAACATTTGTTTGTGACAACTTTTCATAGTATGAGTAAAAGTTAGGAGTGACTATTTATAGTTTGTAAGAAATCATGAGTTGTAAGTTTTTTACTTTTTTTATTTATCTTCAGTTAATAATGCACTTTGATCCAATTAATAGAAATTTCATTAATTCATAAGAATATCATCTTTCATGGTGTCTCGATGAGCTCTTCTATAGGTCAATTTACTAAGCTACATTAGACGTGGCTAACTTATTAAACCAAATAACTCTCTACATATGAAAATAAAGTCGCGTTGAGTTTGACCAATTAACACTTCAAATATGTATATTTTTATGGTTATAAACAACTAATTATACCATCAATCATAAGATATGATTTACAAATAGCATATTTTGATACGTAAATAAGTGTATAATAGCGTTTAAATACATCAGTTTAATATCACTTTAATCCTTTATCTTGCACTCTGGCACTATATCACTCTCAAGTAGTGCTTCACTCGTCATATGCACCAACTAAATATTCATTCACTTTCAATGTACCAAATCTTTCGTGTTGCATTCTACTCTCGTTTATAGCCATTGTCAAAATAAAAACACAATAAAGTAAAGATGAATCAAGCATAAATATTCACTACTCAATAATGTTTGTGACCCTACTGGCTTAGAATGATTTATGATATCCAACATGTTTGCTAAGCTTTTGATCGAGATTGGAAAAATAAATGTGAACTTACTTAGAATTATGTAAGAGTTTCATGCATGTGTTGCTAAGCCTTCGATCAACATCGACGAATAACCTGCCAATATTACAGATGAAATCGCGGGAAAAAAAAAAGATCAGAACTATTTTATCTCATATTTTCGTCAACTTATGAAACACTTGCAGGATACATGTAATTATTATATAAAGATAAATTAAAACTAATTTTGTGACCACTACGCATAAACTACATATTTATACCATATACTCCATAGAAGTTGGGAGACTTTCTAAATTGTGACATGAATATGAATTTTATGACTACTAAACTAAATAGGAAAATTCAATGCATTTAATACTTTATTGGATACTAATTATATCAACTCAAAATTGGTTATAACATTTAATTTCTTAATTTTTGTTATAAAACTCAAAATTATAAAACTTTAAGACTTCACAACATTTAATTAATGACATGAATCATTAAGACTAAACATTTAATATCGGGACTAAATCTTTTAGTATTTTAGTATATAAGATGTTCACCAGGATATCATTTTTCTTTTTTTTTTTTTTCTTTTGGATATGAAAATTGATCATACATATGTAAACACAAGCATCGGTTGTCAAAACGGAAAAAGGAAGCAGTATTGGGCCTAAGAAAAGTGGGCCTTGGATAAGGTGGTAGGTTAGGGCATGATAAAAATGGAAACGAGAGCAGCTGTTACCAGTTTGCAGTTGGTTGCGGCGGCGGCGGCATGACCACAGTACTGGCTCGGATTTCTGCTAGAGGCTTCTCCGGAATTTCAAGATTATGTGGGCGGCGGCGGATGATGAGCACCCACAGCAGCAGCGTTGATTCAGATGTAAAATGGGCCTCTTCATGGCTGATGCTACAGCCGGAGTACAACTGCAAGAGCGAGCGGCTGTTCCATATGTTGTACAGTCTTGAAGGTAACAAGGAAATACGGACATTGATGATGGTAGGAGGTGAAGCCAGATCACCTTGTTATAAAATCCCCAAGTATGTGGGATCTTCACATGGCTGGCTGGCTTCGTACAACCGGGAAAAGCGCACTATGTTCTTCTCCGACCCGGTCCGCGGCCCGAGTATTGATCTGTCCACCGTCGGCGACACGCCCCAAATCGGCGAGGATGTGTCCCGTGTGGTCTTCTCCTCTTGTCCCGATGACGGCGATTGCCGCGCGTTGATGATCTACCGTCGAGATCAAAGACCGGCTCTCGGCGCAGGTGGACCCCAATCGACCACCGAACACACGACAATTTCGCCTACTCCAGCGGCGCGGGATGTTCTTCTCGTTAGTCGAGCACGGCGGCGACGACGCGACGTTAGAGAGCTGGGATGTGAGCGACGTTGATTTACCGAGAATCGATTGGAGATTGGATTCCCCCCTCCTCAACTCGTACGATTCCTCCTCCCGTTACAAAAAAGGCGAGTGCATGAACATCAAGTATCTGGTTGTTGATTCGGAATCGGAATCGGAGTCGGTTTTTGTGGTGGTGCGGCGCGCCCTTCCTCAGCTGCTCCCCGACGGTTCCTACAACCCCAGCAACTTCCACCACTCGGAGTCGCGGGGCTGGAAGTGCGGTGGTTACCCGCATAAAACGGTTGGTTTTGATGTGTACAAGATTGATATAGAGGGGAAAAGAGTGAGCTACATGGAGTCCTCTTTGGATGGCCTTGCCTTGTTTGTCGGAACCAACCACCCCTTTGCGGTGAGGCCGGCGTCGGCGTCGTCTCGATTGCAGCCCAACTCCGTTTACTTTACCGATTTGCCCGAGTTCACCGTCTGCACTCGCTCCGGCCGCGATATAGGTGATAATGGTGTTTTCAATTATGAAACCAAGAGTGTCTCCTCCTTCCTCCACAGCGATCCCATTGATGTCCGATCATCTTGCCTCAGAAAGATGCTGTCTGGCCCACTACTGTTGTGGTACCACCACCACCCTTTCTAGTTAAGTTTCGTCTAACTCTATGATATGATTTTCCTACTACTACTACTACTAATAATAATAATAATAATAATAATAACTATAATTATAATAATAAGTTCTTGTCCATTCCGAACCAACCAACTTTAAGCTTGCTGTTTTTTTACATCATTCATTATTAGTACTCTACTACTCCTATCCCATTAAGCATTTTTCACTCCGATTTAGAAATGGATATTACTTTACTTGCTTCCAACATGATTGATTTCCTTACTGAATTTTTAAACAAATTCATTCTGTTACCTCAGTGGATATTAATTTAATTTATGCCCCAACTTTCACAAAAATACCACCTTTTAGTTTTGCCCTCAAACTCAAACACCACCTTTCAATTTGTCTGAATTTTTCGAATGTTTCTTAATTTTTCGATGCGGCGTTTAGCATATAAGCATATCCCCAGGCTAATGTAGCATCTATGTGGGCCAAATTAAAATTTGGGGGAAAAATTCGGACAAATTGAAAGGTTCAGATTTTTATCAAAAATGTTGTGTATTTTAGGGTAATTATCCCTTGTTATGAAATCGAAATAATAGAGAGAGAAAATTTAGAGAGAGAATAGAGAGAGATTCTCATGTATGATTTTCATTAATAACTGAAGTCCTATTTATAGGAAAACTTCAGATGGCACAATCGTAATTACATATTTACATCAGGGGTATAATAGTCATTCACACTATATAAAAACAAAAGGATAATTGAAATGTCACTTTCAAGGCTTATTATAACACTCTCGAATGACTATTTACATAAATATCTCGAACTAGTTTGAAGAACCCAAACGATGGAAAAACTTTCAAACCGTTTGTATTGGAGCTTGTGCAATCATATCATGTTGCATCATAATGTTGGTAGGAAATCTCCGTTGGATAAAAACTTCAAGAATCGGTGATCTCGTAAATTTGCTCCCCTTATCTCGATAGTTCTTGTATGAATATTCTTGTGCCGTCTCAAGAAACCTCGTGGGATAAAAACTGAGTGAATCACATGTATATCATTCGTTGGAGTATCCATGTGTTGCCTCATTAAAACCTTGTCAAAAAAATCCATGGGAAAACTTGATCGAAGGAAAAAGAGTACAACTACCCTTCCGTTTTCAAACTTTGAGGAATAATCTTGATCTTTGTAGTGTTCCTCATTATGTCATGAATATGCGCTCATTAAAACCTTATTAGGAAAAACCCGGTGGGAAAAATCCTAATGAAGGAAAAAGAGTACATTATTCATACTAATACGCCATTCCAGTTGCCTCGTTAAAAACCTTGCTAGGAAAACCCATTGGGACAAAACCTCAGTCGAGGGAAAAAGAGTGCAACGCGTATTTTATAAATATGCCCCATGCATTTCAATAATCCTCCAGGGATTAGTATGAGTATCATCTTCAGTGCAATTTGTAATATCGAACTCATATTCTTTGCGATATATTCCAAATATCTTTTGGAGATTCCATATTTGTTGTGATTAGGCTGCCTCGTTAAAAACCTTGCTGGGAAAACCCAGTGGGATAAAACCTCAGTCAAGGAAAAGAGTACAGCATATAATTTTCTTTCACAACGTTTTGAGTGATTGCACGCACTGACAATATGTTCAAAATCTCCTTACGAGTCACTTTCAGTAAGCCCATATATTTCATTTTATTATAAGGGCATATATTTCAATTTCGATGGATTTCAATATTCTCATTGTCACAAATCATGGATTTTAATATCCTCATTTCCAATATCCATATTTCACAGTCATGGATATCCTCATATCATTTATCGATATCCTCTTTCCAATCATTGATATCCTCATTTTCACAAATCATGGATTTTAATATCCTCATTTCCAATATCCATATTTCACAGTCATGGATATCCTCATATCATTTATCGATATTCTCTTTCCAATCATTGATATCTTCATTTTATTCATAGCGTTATATTGTGTCGACACTATATAATATTTATTTCCCCATGGCAATATAACTTGCCGAGATATCTCATTATCAATCATCCATTGGAATTACACATTGTGGTTATGTCTACATACTTCTCAAAATTATATGCCTCCTTTTATCATTTGCTTTGATTTATATTCGGGGAATTATTATGTATTTATCAAAGCAGTTGTAGTTGGTATCAAAGATTAATAATCTATCATGCATCTTTGAACTTCATGTTCATATAATTGTGAGGATATAATGTGATGCATTTCGCATATTTCCAACTACCAATACTCCCCCTCATGCTGATAGATTTCTTGAGCACCAAACACATATGCCAGTATCTCAGTATTCATCTTCAGTCATGGGAGTTTATATATTATGTTCTCGATATTGGCTGGAGGACTTTAAATAGTATGCCAATTGATATCCCACTCGTATGCGCATATCTTGATCCTTTATCGGATCTATAAAAATTTATTTGGGATATATTACTAGCTCAATATGATATGGAATATATGCTCAAACCGTGAGCAAATCATCTCGTAAATTTCTGATTACGAGTCATATAAACATGTGACTATCTAGTGGATCCATAATATCTAGTAGTTCACATGTAGAGGAAGTGGCCCATACTCCCCCTTAATATATTCCAAATTTATTAGGGATTCATTCCCAATATTGGCTAGTATTGATATTAATCGAGAACAAATATTTGAAGATGATGTGTCTATATCACCATATAGATATTTTACCGGCATATCACATCATCTTTCGGTGCCATTATTGCACATCATTATCAACATGGAGTCGCTGCTCCCACATGTCATATTATGTTCATTATCTAAATATAGAGCCGTAGTTCATACGCTTCAGGACGCGGAGTCAAATCTCATACCCGTAATTCCAATCTATAAATAGATTATCATTGTATTCACAAAATTCACCCATATCGAGGGTCTGAATATCATAATGGATTCAATACTTTCGAATCTTCGTAAATATTATCCATCTCTTCCAGTGAATATCATAAAAAGAATTTATCGAGCTCGACTCGAAAGATTAAGGGTGCTAATGAGAAATGGCATCCCATAAGATATTCGATGGTTGATCGAAGTACAAGTTCAATTATCTGGCGAATTTTCAAATTCATTTAAGTACATGCCAGGTACAGGTAAAAGTAGTTTTGCAAAGAAACGGAGAGCAAAAAGATTAGGTGGGTGCTATAAATGTGCTCGGTGGATATGTGACACACGATGCAAATTTGTGGGGTTTGTATCCAAAAATCGAGAAGATAAAATAGCATTTATCAAGGATGGATTGAGTAAGGAATCTATGGATCATGATATTCAACAGATTCTTGATGGACATCCGAGTGGATACGTTCATCGTGAACTAATGGCTTTGTGGATACAATTTAAGGATGAACGAGAACGTTATAATCATGAAAAATTAATCTCAAAAGATACAGTTTATAAATCCGTTTTATCAAAGTTGGTATAAGGTAAATAGCAAAATAATGCAAGTTGATGAATATTGTTTTCCAATATTTAAATTTCTCAGCTGTCGATCGGTAACGTCATTTTCATTGAAAAATATAATATTATATCTTTCATTTTCTTTTGCAATTTTGTCAAAAGTAATGACTTATCTGCCGCTCCATTTTCAATGAAAAATAGTGAAGTCATTTGTCGTTTATAAAGAAGTTTGTTCTTTAAATTTAGGATCCACAAATCAGAAAATGTCTCTCTCATAAAAGTATTTTGAAAGTCTAGTATAGAAAAATGGAGTTCTCAGAATCCTCATATAGATCTCATCCATTTAAAACTATATGTATTTTAGGTGGATCCAAACTGATAGGTCATATCCAGCATGTAGATATGGCATATCAATTCGTAAAAGAATTAGGAAAGCACAAAATCGATATATTGTATGGTGGGAGTAATCATACATTTTTGGGTTACCTTTTAGATGATGCACAAAATGGGAGAATAAGTGTAACAAGTGCCTTACACTTTTCCACAGTCAGAACCAGTAGTATAGGAGGTTCAACTGGGTTGATGTTTCAAGCACAGTATGTGCTCCCAGGTGGCTATGACACACTCAATGAGATATTCAACATCACATCATGGGCTGAGCGGGACTTCCATACCAAACATATAGGTTTGTTGAATATTAATAATTTCTTCAGCGATTTGCTTGCCTTTCTGGATCAAGGAGTAGATCACAAGTTTATATCTCAGCCATCACGAGATATAATAATATGTGTCGATATCATTTGATATACTTATAAAGTTTCGTGCATATATTTCGATTAAGAATTTGGAAGTCAAAGCTCATCACCACAAAGCTATTGGCGCCAAACTAAAAGAAGTTTAGATCCTTTAGATCTTTCATTATAAACCCTTATGCCAGGGGGTGGCAGAGTTACGGAGTTTTATACTCTCGAGACGTACCCCTTTTCTTTTTATGGGTTTCATATGTATTTTCTTTTTTGCGTTTCATATTGTCGAGTGTTTACCGCCTTTCACTAGTTTCGATATTTCACTTCGACCGTTGTGTGCTTCTTCAAAGAATAATAAGACCATCATTTGCTTTTATGCAAATACAATATTTTCACAAATATGTGATATATGTTTCCCCATGAATATTGCCAATCAATATGATTTCAATGATCCCACCATGTGATATAATCAACGTGTGATTTATTGAGCAATTATTTTCTAGTGATATTTTCCATATCACTTGTCAAATGATCCCATCATGCAGTTTGCATGGGATCTTCTTTAATTAATTGGTGATAGCTTATGGTATCACTTGCTCAATTTTCTCCGTTCATGTTTAATCATGGAGATCGAATATTATATCCATCATTTTGACTTCTTCTTCGAGAGCAGGATTTGAATCATTGATCAACTACTTCTTCAGAGTATGATTTATTTCTTTCAACTGCTTCTTCAGAGCATGATTTAGATAATCGATCAACTACTTCTCCAGAGTAGGATTTATTTTTATCAACTGCTTCTTCGAGAGCAGGATTTAGATAATCGATCAACTACTTCTCCAGAGTAGGATTTATTTTATCAACTGCTTCTTCTTCGAGAGCAGGATTTATGAACCATTCATGTGGTATAACCAACCACGATGGTGATATATAATATATAAATTGCGTACATGTAAAACCATCCATCTTGTGATAATTGAACTCATCACATGGGAGGTAGTATAATTGTATAAAATAAACGCAATAAATATGTGGTTTTAAACCACTACTTTGAGATAAGTAAAAGACATAATTTAAACTGCAAAATAATTAACTGCTTCTACCAGAGCAGGATCGTCCAATCAATTCCGCAAAATAGTCATCGTTTAGGTATAGATCGAAATATTGACTGTCGTTAACATCAAGTGTAATGGTATGTATAAATCTTTGCGATTTCCGGAGTTGGGTATTAATTTGTATATTTTAACAAATTTAATAATGACATATATGAAAAGAGTTAATACCATATCAATATTAGTGTCAAGTTGAAGCTCTCGTGAGATGGGTCACGGTGGTATCAAGAAAAATTAATTCTGATATCATGTGTATCTTATATGTAAGAAAAACGAATGTATGATTTAATGAATTAGAATAATATTTTATTATTTTATATATATATATATGTATATGGTGTGAATTAAGTCTATGCCCCTCGACAAACACATCTACAGGCTGTCAAAACAAGATTCCATATATATATATTTTATTAATTGATGTGTGTTCTGTAGTTTACTTCATGTGACGGTCCATTCCTTTTTTTTTTTTTATGTAATTAAAATTGATGAATACCTCAATAAATTGTGTTCACCGTTCCTCGGATGCTGCACCACCGCCATCACCTAATCTGCGATGGACCTGCTGACAATTCACCATGAACCCCTCATCGGATTCATCTATGAATCTGAATCGAAGGTCGTCCGCAGAGTAAGAATCATAAACCCACAACAACCAGTCAATGATGTTCTACCCACGATTCATCTTGCTGTAGTCCTGACGAGAAAGTTGCGGACTGAAATGGCGATGGTCGTCCAGAGACGAAGCTATGTTGATCCCCGCAGAGTAATAATTCTCCATTCCCGAAGCCCTACTCTTAAGAATCTGACAGACTTCCCAAAGCTTCGAGCTTTCATCCATATACTCGTCAAGCCATTTCTTACCCACAGGCAGATGGCAGTTGGTTATGCGACGATCTCAGGAGTGAGAGAACCCTCTGGAGGAACTGAACGGACATGAAGTTGCTAGACAGATATACTGTTGGTCCCTTTCTTCAAGTATACTCGGTACAGCTTGGAAAGTATGTTTAAACAACAAACTGTATTGATTTTCTAATTTGGAGTGCGTAGCGGAAGTCTTAAAATAGTAGATTTACTGTCGATACAGCATCTCGGTCTATTCTCCTGTTAGCTTGGTGCGTACAGGGTTTTGCAGTGTATACTTGTATAAATCACAGTTATAACAACAGTAACGGCGAAAGGTAAATAACACAGTATTTAAGTGGTTCGAGGTAAACCCCTCTACGTCCACTGGTCCTCCACACAGGAGTAAAATGTTTATTATAAATACTGCGTACACAACTATGTATTTATAATCAAACCTATCCTTGTATCGTTCACACAGATAGATACAAAGACTGTCGCTTTCAACCGTTCACACAGATTGGTTAAAGCTTCCTTCTTGACTTGCTTCTTCACACACAGTTCCAAAACTTCGTCCTTTTATTCGTCCCACACAGGTCAGAATAACTTGTTGAGTTCACACAGAGCTCAGTTTTTACACAAGGTAAAAGGTAGGTAACCAGGTAAGAACAGCAGCTTTGAATATGAAGTTCTTGAGTAGATGATGACTGTTCTTGATGTTGAGCACTGGATATCTCTTTGGATCTTAACTTGCAGAAAGCTTCTGGAGATATGTTTTGCTCTGATGTATATAATGATAGCTTCTTCACTTGGTGATTGATTTCATTGTTTTATCTTCAAACTCTGGGATATATATAGCCGTCTTGGATATATCCGTTGAGATAGATCCGTTGAGCAAGATTTGATAGTTGACTTGAATAGACAAGGATCCGGATATTGCGGGATTTGAAGATCTCTGACAGCTTCAGTATTTAAATACTTTATCCTTTCAGTATTTAAATGCTTCTTTATCGAACGGTACTTGACTTTAGTGAATACTGAAGATTCCTTTTCAAAGTGATCTTCAGTCCTGTTCCGAAGTGGATGCTCTATCCACTAGAGCTGTAGCCATATTGGAATAGTCAGGCGCTGTATGGAAGGGTGCTGTATTGAGGTTCCGAGACAGCTTCCATACTTGTCTTTTAACTAAGACTTTGTTGCTGTATCTTGGTAGCGTGAAAGCTTTGCTGAATGCTGGCGCTATGATAAGGTCTTCGATACAGGATTGCAACTTCAACCGGCTTTTGATACAGGGCTTGCTGTATCAAGCTTTTGTTGTTTGGCAATTATCAAAACAATATTATTTATCCTAACAATTTCCCCCTTTTTGATAATTTCCAAAACTACTTTGATGATTCAAAAGCTTCTTGATCATGCCAAGTTCTTGATATCAAAACCTCTTCAGGCTAAAAACAATTTTCCCCTTCGATAACCACTTGTTGGTAACATGAGAAGACTTCGATACAGGAGTTTAATTTTCCCAACAGTTTCCCTCTCTATTTGATAGTTTCTGGTCTTCACCACTTAGTTTAAAAGAAATGTGAACTGCTCGCAGGCAAGTTCTAAAATGATAGCATTTAATAGGGAAGTGTGTTACATCTTAAACTTATGATTGGCGCCTAGGCACAATCTTACATTTGTGATCTAGTTGAGTACAACTTAACCTATGAACTGTTCACAGACGAGTTCTTACAGCAATACACAATAAAATAAATTTATCAATCATAATTGATGTCCTGTTGTGAAAATAGTATAATGTTTTTCCTTAAGAGGTACATACAGGATTCAATTTATGTTCGGATTAACGCTGTATTCATGGGTCGTACTGTATTCCCCTTTAATTAATGCACACGTCAGCTGTAGGAAGGTTTCATGCCTTCTTTGTCCTACAGTGTTGTATTGACGGTTCTGAGTGTATAGTTAATTAATGGTAGATACTGTATTCTTGGGTCTTACAGCATTCCCCCTCACTTAATGAGTAAAAGCATAAAAACTTACAGGGATTTCGGGCTGTAGCGTTTCCAATTCATGTCGATGCTTGGATATCAAGTAACTTTGGGTCCTGGTGTGATATTGCCTTTTGACACCCAAATTTGCCGGGCAACAATTTGTTTGTTGTAGGCTACTTTTGGTCCATTATATCGATATCTACGTGGGGCAGGCACGTAGTCGTTGTAATCATTATAATGCATGAAAAATCGAGAATTATAGTTGTTATTCCAGTACGATTGTCGTCTCGGAGGTGGAACCATTTTCTTTGGCCTAACATCTTGCCTTCTGGGTCTCCAGTTGGATTCCCAACGATGTTGTTGATACTGCGCGGACACCTGCTTTCTTGATGGATAACGGGGCTCTTGTATCCAATGTCTAGGCACGCTGTACCGAGAGTACTGCTGTACGGGCCTTTGTTGGTTGGATACAGCCTTCTTCCTGAATGACTGCTGGCGTTTATGATATGCTTGTGGAGCATGCTGTTGAGTACGCCTTCTGAGTGGCTGTTGGTTCCACTGTCTCGAATAGTAGAGTTGCGGGGCGGAATGGCGGCTTTTTGTCGTCATGTGCAACAGTTCCTTCACGTAACTCGGAACTTCTTTTGATACAGTGATGGATACCTCACTCCTGACGAATACCGTACTAGATTTTTCTTTGTTGGAGAACGAGTTGTACCCTAAGCCACGTTTATCATGAGCATGTTGCCCAGTGCTTAGGATCTCTTCCATTCTTTTAGAGGATTTCTCGAAAGATTTCAATATTGTCTCTAATTCTCCTTCACGTTTCTCGAGAGATTTTACTTTGGCTTCGAGTAGAGCCAAATCATTTGTCTTGCTTTCAAGATGAGACTTAGTCTCATTTAGATTATGAGCAAGTTGATGATTGCTCTCCATGAGTTTTTCTAAATTGACTTTGCTGTTTTCGCAATCAACTGACATATTTTCGTAATTATTCTTCAGCAAGTCATTTTCTTCTTTCAGCTCTAAGTTAGAAATTTCAAGCTGTATGTTTTCTCCTTTCAATATCTCATGGGCCGTTTGAATGTTATTAAATTCATTCAGCATATTTTCAAAGGTATGAGATGTATTTATAGGAATAGTTGAGGTGGAGCTTACCTCATCATCATCGCCGTCTTCATTTTCTTCTTTAACTTCGGCCATAGAGCACACATAGGCTCTATCCTCTAGCTCATCATCTGACGAGTCACTATCAGTGACCACCTGAAGACATTCTTCGGTCTTTGTTGATGCGAGCGGAGCTTTTAATTCTCCAATGAAGGCCTTGAGTTTGTTCTTCATCCTGTTTCTCCAGTCATCAAACTCGTTAATGTGAAACATAGATATCTTATTAGACATAAAGGTATCCATATTAGAAGATGAGAATTACATAGACTGTTTTCGAAAATAAATATTTTTAAGGATCTGATTCAGTTAAAAATGCGACTGATTCTTTTTAGAATCAACCGCTCCGATACCAATTGTTGGTCCCTTTCTTCAAGTATACTCGGTACAGCTTGGAAAGTATGTTTAAACAACAAACTGTATTGATTTTCTAATTTGGAGTGCGTAGCGGAAGTCTTAAAATAGTAGATTTACTGTCGATACAGCATCTCGGTCTATTCTCCTGTTAGCTTGGTGCGTACAGGGTTTTGCAGTGTATACTTGTATAAATCACAGTTATAACAACAGTAACGGCGAAAGGTAAATAACACAGTATTTAAGTGGTTCGAGGTAAACCCCTCTACGTCCACTGGTCCTCCACACATGAGTAAAATGTTTATTATAAATACTGCGTACACAACTATGTATTTATAATCAAACCTATCCTTGTATCGTTCACACAGATAGATACAAAGACTGTCGCTTTCAACCGTTCACACAGATTGGTTAAAGCTTCCTTCTTGACTTGCTTCTTCACACACAGTTCTAAAGCTTCGTCCTTTTATTCGTCCCACACAGGTCAGAATAACTTGTTGAGTTCACACAGAGCTCAGTTTTTACACAAGGTAAAAGGTAGGTACTCAGGTAAGAACAGCAGCTTTGAATATGAAGTTCTTGAGTAGATGATGACTGTTCTTGATGTTGAGCACTGGATATCTCTTTGGATCTTAACTTGCAGAAAGCTTCTGGAGATATGTTTTGCTCTGATGTATATAATGATAGCTTCTTCACTTGGTGACTGATTTCATTGTTTTATCTTCAAACTCTGGGATATATATAGCCGTCTTGGATATATCCGTTGAGATAGATCCGTTGAGCAAGATTTGATAGTTGACTTGAATAGACAAGGATCCGGATATTGCGGGATTTGAAGATCTCTGACAGCTTCAGTATTTAAATACTTTATCCTTTCAGTATTTAAATGCTTCTTTATCGAACGGTACTTGACTTTAGTGAATACTGAAGATTCCTTTTCAAAGCGATCTTCAGTCCTGTTCCGAAGTGGATGCTGTATCCACTAGAGCTGTAGCCATATTGGAATAGTCAGGCGCTGTATGGAAGGGTGCTCTATTGAGGTTCCGAGACAGCTTCCATACTTGTCTTTTAACTAAGACTTTGTTGCTGTATCTTGGTAGCGTGAAAGCTTTGCTGAATGCTGGCGCTATGATAAGGTCTTCGATACAGGATTGCAACTTCAACCGGCTTTTGATACAGGGCTTGCTGTATCAAGCTTTTGTTGTTTGGCAATTATCAAAACAATATTATTTATCCTAACATATACGCTTTCAAGATCATCGATCCCTCGTGTTAGGAAACTGTAGAAACCTTTAATCGGAGAAGGATCCATCATCGGAGAGGTAAAGATAGTAAAAATCTTCTGGTATTTAGAGAGAGAGAGAGGGAAATTAAAATCATTTTTTTTTTTGTTGTTGTTTTGAAGCACAGGTTTCTAAGGGATGAAAAGGATTGTTGGGAGGAATGATGGGTGTTTCCTATACAGGGGAAAGGGTGAATGGTAGTCTCGACTTTCGATCAATGATGAAGTGGTGTCTAAGATTTTGGGTGTTAGTAGTTCTTGATGAACTTTGAAAACCATTTACGGGATATAGATCTAAAATTGATGATAATAATTTGATTTCTGATACAGAGGATCATCTATACGATGCAACTGTAGAGTATACTCTCGTCATATTACTTATTTGGTTATAGTCGTGCTGATAACGTGTTATGAAATCGAAATATTAGAGAGAGAAAATTTAGAGAGAGAATAGAGAGAATGATTCTCAGGTATGATTTTCATTAATAACTGAAGTCCTATTTATAGGAAAACTTCAGATGGCACAATCGTAATTACATATTTACATCAGGGGTATAATAGTCATTCACACTATATAAAAACAAAAGGGTAATTGAAATGTCACTTTCAATGCTTATTATAACATCCCTTAATTTGTTGACTTACCTGACCTGAGGGCCAAATCTCATTCTCAATCTAAGATCACAACAAAGAAAGACGAAATCTTTCACTTATTTAGTATATAGTACAAACACTATTAAATACTAATTTCATGGTTGCAAGTTTCTTTGGAAGATTTTGACTTTGGTTATTTTTTAGATTTAGATGTCACTTTATCATCAAGCTAGTGTCTAGAGTAAAACAAAATATCAAGACTCATTCAGATAAAAACGACACGTATTGCATCAGAAAAAACTCTACAATCTTTTCATGGAGTGTGATTTTGTTCACCCTCCTAAAAAGAGGGTGAACTTACCCTCCATAATTGGAGGATAATTTTTAGATATAAAAATTAAATTTTATTTCTTCTATGTTATTCTATTTGCCGAGATCTTTAATTTGAGTATAATTTTGATATGCAATTTTTTATTTTTGAAAAAAAATTTATTTTCATAAATAAAAAATTAATTTCTCACTTAAAATAAAATAATTTTCAAAAGTAAAAATTTATATATCAAAATTATACTCATATTAAAGATCTCGACAAATAGAATAGCATAGAAGAGATAAAAAATTAAAAAATTTAATTTTTAGATCTAAAAACTACCCTCCAATTATGGAGGGTAAGTTCACCCTCTTTTTAAGAGGGTGAACAAAATCACACTCCGTTTCATGACCTGGGATTAGGTAATACTTTTGCCATGTTATTACTTTTTATGAACAATTGACTTTTAAAGTTCTGAAGGTTGAAATATTTATTTAGGCTTTGGAACATAACATAGAATATATCTTTTCTTCTCATGAAATTAGTTCTTAAGTTTTAGCACCTGTCTCATGGAATTCCTCAAGTGCATCCGCGGATGCTTTATGAAAATGTTGATGTCTGTAATGGCAGACGGGATCAGAGGTTCCAGAATAATTTAAAAATTCAATTTTGGGTTATTTTGTATTTCAACGGCAGAAATAACTCCAAATTGGCCCGAAAAATGGCAAAAATAACTTCAAATTGGCCCGAAAAAAACCTGGAGTGGATTCGGGTTCTCGAAATTCATGTCGTAATCACAGACGGCTCTTGCTGTTTGGAAGAAAAGGATAAAGAGATGAAGGAGGGGAGCGGATGCATCTACGTCTACCTGGATGGATCGACTGAGAAGATCCGATTCCGAAGAAACAAAATACTTGGTAATGGCTAGGGGTGTTCAAAAATATCCGATATCCGATCCGAAATATCCAAAAATTCGAAGTTCCGGATATCCACAAATTCGGATATTCGAAGTTCGGATATCCGGAACTTCGGATTCGGATATCGGATAGTACTTTTCAGAAAAATCGGATATTCGGATATTCAAAAAATCCTAAAAAATTTATTTTTTATATTTTGAATAATAGAAGGTATTCGGATATTCGGAAATCCGATATCCATATCCGAATTTTTTTCCGGATATCCGATATCAGAATCTGAATATTTTTTCGAATATAAAAATATCCGAATATAATTCATATTTTTTTCTGGATATTCGGATATCCGATATCCGTATCCGAAATTTCGGGTATCCGATTTTCAGATATCCGGTTTTGAACACCCCTAGTAATGGTAACCTATCGGAGCTCCAATCGCACTTTTTTTTTCTTTTTCAGTTGTTGTTCTTTAAGTAGTTATATAGTTAATCAAAATTTTGGGTATATTAGAACTTGACGGTCTTGAGTTTGCAGACGAAGAAGGGGCTGGGGGAGGAGACATGCTTTTATTGAACGACAATCTAAGTGTCATTGACATTCTCAATGGCAAACGGACTCCAAACGGAATACAAAGAGACATTTTAGAGAAAATTGAAGACCTCAAGAAAAAATTCAATTCGGTGTTTTTTTGCAAACCACCGCACACTCTGTCAAAATTAAGTGATTTTGCTGCAAAGTGGAGTATCCGTGTAGATACGCACAATGTGACGAAAGTCGAGAAGGAGAACATGAGAATCGGGGACAAGATTACTGTGAGTTTGGAAGTGCATGTCTCAATCCATTGGTTGGTACTAGAGATTTAATCCCATATGGTAAAGCTGTGTCAAAATATCGGATGGCTCTAGTATTGTACAAATCTGAATTTGATGAAAAGAGAATGGGAAAACTGGTGCGGAAGGAACTGTAAGTGTTCTAATATTTGTTTAGAATGTGAGTGTTTAAGAACAGTTGTTATAATATAAGTTTGTACAATTTAACCGACATTAACTTTTTTCAGGGAGGGGGGGAGGAGGTCCGTGAAGTGTCTGATGGGACGGCTGATATGTAGTTGATAGAGGGGGCACAAAGTTTCATTGCAGATACATTTGTAGCTAGTTCCATGAGTCGTGAAGGCAATGTGATGATGCTCTATGAAGTTGTTTTATGTTGCAGATATGTTGACATGTTTTTCAAAGATAATGGCTAAAAAAATGAGAGGAATTAAATCAAAACATGTCTAACATGATTGTCTTTTATGCCCTAATCTTTTTGTTGACTGGGTTGAGTACGTGTTGAAGGGGCAAGTTTATGTACTTTCTATATTCTTATGCGTGCTTAATGGCATTTTTTGTATTTTTTTATGTATGCGATTGAGAAAATCGTAGCTGAACGAACTTGGTTATGTGCTACCTGGAAGATTTTTGAAACAAGAAAAAAGGCTCGCTTCATGCTGGCGCCCTCGATATAAAGAAGTTTAGAAGGCAAGAATTAGTTGCATTCGGGCCTCTAAAGCAAGATGAAAGTGTCCTGCTGGATAAGAAGACCTAAAAGACCAGTCAAGGGAATCCACCTTTCAACTGCCAAGCATGGGAACTGACTTATGAATCTAACTTTTTGAATAAAGGTGAGCCCTTGCGATTCTTTCTGTGAAAGATCGGCGTATCTGGATTCAAAGAGAGAGAATATCTGGTCTCCGCCCCTTGCATCTCACCAGAGAGTCCCTTCTTCTGCTAATGCTACTCCCACTATATTATCGTAAATAGACTCAACCACTATTCTAAATAATATAATGGGACTTATCCTGTTACAAGGTGGACAACTACAACTAGTGAGACTCAGTCTAAATGTAAATGAAACTTCCACTCTCAGGCAGGCCAGTTCTTTACATCTTTGGAAAGCGCATTGAAATGCATTTCAAAATTGGCATTGATTGACTTAGCTCACTAAGCGGATAACCCTTTATCAAAATCAAAAGGGTTCTAATGTCAACTTTCAACATGAAACTACCCACTTTAGTAACATCGATTTATCCACTCATCCGATAGTCAGTATCACATCGACTGCCCCCCCTCGGATATAGGAGGGCTCTTTTCCATGTCCGCCACAATAGTTGTAGTACTAATCAAGATAGGCAGAAACAGGGATTTCCAAAGCTGGTAGAATCAAGTTAGAATGATATAGATAATGATCGCCTGTCTCAAGTATAGGAGCTGATTATGAATTGAGAAAGCGTGGTCTAAAATCAATTGCCTTCCTGGTTGAGAAGGGTGAAAGCATCGCTATATGAGAAGGAGGTCTTGCAGAGCCTTCAGTTCTCCCCCTAAAAGTGAACTAATGCTTGCTGACTGGAGAGGAAGGAGCAAAGGCAAGGTCGAAAACTATGGGCTTGTCTTTCTTATTATAGCAGATCGGCTACTGCCTCTCACATTCGAATCCTCTTCCGTTCATTAGTCCAAAACAGGCCAATTGGAGTATAGCCAAGTTGGTAAGGCACCGGTTTTTGGCGCCGGTATGCAAAGGTTCGAATCCTTTTACTCCAGATTATGAACACCCTCTCTTCGATCTATAACAGCTTTTTTGAATGACCACGTAAAAGCAAGACCAAAGCGCTTATACCAGGCTCTTCAAGACCTTCAACCGGAGGCGGCAACCCGAGTTCCAGTACTAACCAAACTTCCTAATCAATCTGCCAATATGTCAACCCAACCCGCAGCCACTCACTCTTGCAAGGATAGGTTATTAAGAAAGAAGGAATCGAGCTCAGGCCTTGAACTGCAATTCCTTTCACTCTAGCTTCAATGACTTTCTGTAGCCTCTGGATAGTCAGATCGGATACTCTTCTAATGTATCACCCTATTTATAGGGAATGAACTAGTCAATGCCGGTGACTCCTGCTACATTGAGGAAAGAACACCGGCAACATATTTGGTTTAGAACAAGAAAGATCGTGCTTTGCAATCAAGATTTTGACGTACTATCAAGCCCCGTATTTTTGACATCAATCACTAATAAGAAGTCCTTTTGAAGACCTGCTTTTCAAGTATTCTCTTAAGTAAACGATTTTCCAGAATGGGGGTTTTTTAGTGGCCGGGGCATGATTGGACTATTTTAAAAAACCGTAGTATTATGCGTAACACATGCGATTCGTTGCTTGAGAGTTACAGATGGAAACAAAGAACAAGCGATTAGCGATTCATGAGGAGTTGGTGTAGCCGGTTTAACCGTAGAAATGGACCACGGACCAGGGAACTCACATCTCGAGGTTGGAGAAAGGGCCTGTTGTTCACGCATGTATTCCTAGTTCGGGTCAGGCTAGGGCGAGACTTCGACTTCAGTGTTAGCTTTCATTGTCCAAAGTGTGGAGTGTTCGACGTCTTCTTTCTTGAATAAACTCCCGCGTGTTGTTGAGACCCGCGTCTTCTTCTAAGCGACCTCCTGATGGGACCATCGATCGTCGAATACCAGCCCAGCCAACCTAACCGTCAGTCTTGAGTTAGAGGCATGGTAGCTCAAGGCCCTGCTGCTATAGGCTTCACAGGCTCTGTCAAGACCTCAACATGTGTTCCTTCGATCTGTGCATTCAAGCATTGAATCAAAGGAGAGGTCTGGGGAAGGCGCATCTACAGTGCTTGCTAAATCCGGCATCGTATAGAAATAAAAATCACACTTTTCACGTCGAGATAAATATCAAGGTCTTGCAGAACCTTTCTTTCCCTCTTCATCAACCGAAGCTAAAAAGCAAAAGATTCGATAAATCCCACCTATGAAACTACTACAAGTAGCATCGTAAGAAAAGCATTCAACTTGCATCACAAGAAATTGAGCCCCCCCTTTTCTCTTCCTAAAGTCCCACCAAATACAACTAAAAACCCAGGGCAAAGAAAGTGAAAGTTTTCTACGCTTTTGACAAAGATTGTGTTTTATGTTCCGTGTGGAACATATCTTTGAAAAACATGATTTAACATGTCAACATGATTTAATTCCTCTCATTTTTTAGCCATTATCTTTGAAAAACATGTCAACATATCTGCAACATAAAACTTCATAGAGCATCATCACATTGCCTTCACGACTCATGGAACTAGCTACAAATGTATCTGCTGTGGAACTTTATGCCCCCTCTATCAACTACATATCAGCCGGCCCATCAGACCCTTCACGGACCTCCTCTTCCCCCTCCCTGAAAAAAGTAAAAAGTTCAGGTCAGTTAAACTTTACAAACTTATAACAACTATTCTTAAACAGTCACATTCTAAACAAATATTGGAACACTTACAGTTCCTTCTGCACCAGTTTTCCCATTCTCTTTTCATAATTTTCATCAAATTCAGATTTGTACAATACTAGAGCCATCCGATATTTTGACACAGCTTTACCATATGGGATTAAATCTCTAGTACCAACCAATGGATTGGGACATGCACTTCCAAACTCACAGTAATCTTATCCCCGATTCTCATGTTCTCCTTCTCGACTTTCGTCACATTGTGCGTATCTACACGGATACTCCACTTTGCAGCAAATTCACTTAATTTTGACAGAGAAGATCCGATTCAGAAGAAACAAAATACTTGGTAATGGCAACCTATCGGATTTTTGCAAAATCACCGAATTGAAATTTTTCTTGAAGTCTTCAATTCTCTAAAATGTCTCTTTGTATGCCGTTTGGAGTCCGTTTGCCATTGAGAATGTCAATGACACTTAGATTGTCGTTCAATAAAAGCACGTCTCCTCCCCAGCCCTTCTTCATCGGCAAACTCAAGACCATCAAGCTGTAATATATCCAAAATTTTGATTAACTATATAACTAGTTCAAGATTGAAAAGGAAAAAAAAAGTGCGAACCGCCGATTGGAGCTCCGATAGGTTGCCATTACCAAGTATATTGTTTCTTCTCAGTCAATCCATCCGGGTGGATGTATCCGCTCCCCTCCTTCATCTCTTTCTCCTTTTCTTCCAAACTGCAAGAGCCGTCTGTGATTACGACATGAATTCCGAGAACCCGAATCCACTCCAGGTTTTTTTCGGGCCAATTTGAAGTTATTTTTGCCATTTTTGGGCCAATTTGGAGTTATTTCGGCCGTTGAAAGACAAAACAACCCAAAATTGAGTTTTTAGATTATTCTGGAACCTCTGATCCCGTCTGCCATTACAGACATCAACATTTTCATAAAGCATCCGCGGATGCACTTGAGGAATTCCAGGAGACAGGTGCTAAAACTTAAGAACTAATTTCATGAGAAGAAAAGATATATTCTATGCTATGTTCCAAAGTCTAAAATAAATATTTCAACCTTCGGGACTTGAAAAATCAATTGTTCATAAAAAGTAATAACATGGAAAAAATATTACCTAATCCCAGCTCATGAAACGATTATCAACAGATGTCCAAGAATGCAATTTCCATAGTCAAAATCCTTCCAAAGAAACTTGATGATAAAGTGACATCTAAATCTAAAAAATAACCAAAGTCAAAATCCTTCCAAAGAAACTTGCAACCATGAAATTTCCAATGTCAAAGCTTCTTAATATGATAATAGTTACCTTGTCACTCTCATTTTAATTTTCATTTCTGAATTTTGACACCTTCCAGTGTTGAATGAATAATTAAAAACACAGATAGAACTGCAAATCATGGATACAAGAAACAAAGATACCAGTTTGCATGAAAACAAAGAATCAAAACTCAACAATAACAAGAAGCAGAACCTCAATATAATTTGCTATAAAGAATGAATACTAAAACAACCTTCTCAGTCTGCTTAGACAGAGGCCTTCCAAGAAGCAACTCAGCAGGAGACAACTCAAAACCATAGTATCCAATCCAGCCCTCATAAAATTATCATCAAACTCCCGATAAATAGCATCACCAGTCGAAATCTCAACCGCCATAAGAAGGATATGTTTGTAGATACATGGGTGTTATGGAATTCTAAGGTAACATGAAGATGTTCTTGATGATTGAATGATAATCATTCATGTTTTTAAGAATCATACTCAGCCTCCTGGATTGATTAATATTATTGGGGCGATGATGATCATAGGTTTTGATATAGTTAAGTTAAAATCAATGGGTTGATGACGTAGGATGTGTTAGAACATCATGTTAAGTATTAACCAATATCTTGGGAATAAATTGATGAATGATGAAGATTGGGATGATGTTCGTATGATTCAGAAATTCTAAATGTTATAACTATGTTTTTGAAATGGCTTAGCAAAGTCTTTGGGAGATGATAAAGGATTATGAAGATCACAACTATAACTTCTATATATTCAAGTTTAATCGAATGTATTGATGACTTAAGAATGTATTAATCTCGCGTTCATAAATCGATAGTATTCTTAGGGAGATTATGATGATTATTAATGATAATATTATAATAGAATGAGTGCTCGAATTCACTCACTATGATCCTTGTGTAATAGACGGTGTAAGTGTTATAGAACCTTAAGAACTTGGTAAACCCGATTTTTAAAGATGAATTTGGTATATTATAATTTGTTAATGAAACGATAGAATGTTCGTTTGGATAGGATGAACTATTCGGGGAGGAGCACGAGTGTCGTTTCCTACGAATTGATTTCATTATTGTATGAATGTGTTGTTGAATGAGTTACGTTTCATTCAAGGTTGCTTGTTGGAGTGAGTATTACTAGTCGAGGATACTGTCCGTTCGTTCGTTTGAAAGACTAATCGTCTTCGGAATTGAGGCAAGTTATCTTGCTTGGTATAATGATTGAATTCTTATGAACATTATACGTTTCGTATATATAAAATGCCTTATGAATCTATGATCGTAACGTAATATTGTTCTTGACCGTAGTACTGTTTCATTGTGGGATTGTATTCCCAAGTTCATCACCTTTGTATCGTTGGTCTCCTTGATCATTTTGTCAATTCGGTGAGTTTCTCGATTCTTGATTGAATGTGTAATTTATTGAGTTTTGTTGTCATGTTGTATCGTGACATATCTGGAATCATATCTGTGTGCCGATTGGTTATGTGTAGGATTTTTAGCTAGGCACATATGGTGATACGTTGATGTTTCCGTATTGGACTGTGCACACGAGACATAGTTCGTGAGGCTAATTATGTAACACCCCAATTCACAAAGGGGACATTACACGCCGTAGAAACCTCGTGAGGTCTACCAGGCTAACACAAGACACATAACCACAATGACAAACCCCAAAAGATGCACTCAAAAGTAAACAGGGCCGTGGCCTCGGCAAAACATTTCAACGGAGTACATGAAACATAATGTAAATATCAATTCATTGCCCACGCAGGGGACTTAAACCAAATTCTAAGTAAGCGCTTAACTCCAATACTCAACAAATGCAATGACAAAACATAAAAAGAACAATACGACTCGAGCCACTATCATCAAGCCATCCCATCCTTCGCGTGCGTGCCAGTGCCTGCTCCTCGCCTCTTCCCAGACTAAATGCATAAGACGCATTTCCCCATTTAAGGGGTTAGCATTCGAATAGCTAGTGCAAGTACACAATTACACAACATTATATACAAAATACGCTTTTACACAATCATCCCAAACGTAAGTCATTTGCCACATATATATTCCTAATACTACATTGGCAATCAAATCGCTTCCAATCATCGCGATATCACAAAATCACAATCGGTATCCCGTGGCCGCACTCTTAGTATCGACCCCCAGACATCCCGTCGAACGCTCCGGGTGGGATACCACTTCCGCGGCCGTACCCCTTAGTATCGACCCCCAGACATCCCGTCGGACACTCCGGGTGGAAGTTCAATCACACACGCACCCAAGTCCACTTCCACGGCCATACCCCTTAGTATCGACCCCCAGACATCCCGTCGGACACTCCGGGTGGAAGGAACACAACTCACGCACTCAAAAATCACCATTCATCATTCATTTCGAAAATCACAATATACATAACGAAATGTAATACATGTACTTGCCTTGAATTATTGACGACGCAACGAACGGAAAGGAAAGTCACCGATGAACGCTAGGAACCAATGAAACCGAACCTAACGATTCGAAGAATACAATCACCACCATTTCTAAATGAATACGGAATTGGAAAAAACACCCGAAAATCCGCCTACGATTCATGTATATTCGTATATAAACAACAACGAGGGCGGACCACAACCAAACCCTCTCGATTCCGTAAAAATCACGAAATATACCATGAATCCGTGGAAAACTAAGAATATCAACAAGATTAATCATATTCATCAAGAATTCATCAACAAAACGGAAAGAATCGGACAAAACCCCAAAATCCCCAATTATCCAAAAAGGTAGGGTTAAAGGAATTCTTACCTCTTGATGAATCAAGCATTCAAATCCAAAAACCACGGGTTAGATCCGCAATCCGAGCCACCCGATCGAAAAGGGATGAAGAAATCTACACAAGTAAGTGATAGATGGAGGAACTCTCCCTCTCAAGTCTCTCTCTCTCTCGCACGGTTGAAGAAGGGGGAGGAAATGAGCGATTTACGCCGAAAACAACACATTTATAGTGTAACACGCCAGAACCTATCGGCTGGCTATCGCCGATAGCCCAACCGATACCCCTAGAATGCGTGGTAGAGTCTATCGACCCCCTATCGGCCGAAAGGCTCCTGAGCCGATACTCATACGTAATGCCTAGAGAGTCTATCGACCCCCTATCGCCGAAAGGCTCTGGAAGTGATCGCCAAAATCAAACGACCATAACTCTCTCGTCCGGACTCAGATTGACTCACCGTTTGAACCATTGGAAAGTTAACTCGATGCTCTATAATATTGCAAAGATTTAGAATTTTTGGAGTTACCAAAAATTAATGGTGATCTAACAAAATCGAACTCATCTGAGGAAAGTTGAAACAATAAACAATAACGAGATTATAGTTCAACAATGATGTGAAGGACATACTTGAAAGATACACGGGGTCACTATGACCGAGAAATATACCAAAAATGAAAATACAAGGGAAAGAAAAATACCGATATTACATTATCTCCCTAAAAATAAGTTTCGTCCCAAACTTACAACACGAATAACTGGGGTATCTCGACCTCATACTCTCCTCCGTTTCCCACGTGGCTTCCTCGGATCCATGCCTCGACCACCGCACTTTGACCAAGGGAATTGTTTTGTGCCCGAGTTGCTTCACTCGACGCTCTAAGATCCGAATCGGCCTCTCCTCGAAGGTAATGTCTGCCCCAACTCGATTTCTCCAAAATCAATAATATGGCTAGGTCCGATACGTACTTCCTAAGTCGGGAAACATGAAATACGTTATGCACGTGGCTCAGTGACTACGGCAAGCCTAACCGATACGCAAGCTCTCCAACTCTATCTAAAATCTCAAACGGTCCGATATATCTCTGACTAAGTTTACCCTTCCGACCAAGCGGTAAACTCCCGTGTCGCGACACCTTAAGCAAGACGTGATCTCCCACCTCAAACTCCAACGGCCGGCGACGTGTATCGGCATAAGACTTCGCCGACTGGGCCGTCGAATCTACCACGAATCAAGGTAACCTTCTCCTCGTCTCAACTATCATGCTGCCTGCATCGATTAGCTCGACGTATCATCCCAACACAACGGCGATCCGCACCTCCTCCCATACAACGCTGAATGGTGCCATTTTGATCGAGGCATGTCAACTATTGTTGTACGTGAACTCGATCAATGGCAAGTGTGTCTCCCAATCATCCTTCCAATCTAAAGCACGCTCGTAACATATCCTCTAGCGTCAGATCGTCCCGCTCGATCAGTCCGTCTGCTCGAGGGTGGTAGGATGTACTAAGTCTTAACTCGCTCCCAAAGCTCTATGAACGGCTCGCCAAAAATGTGATATGAACCGCCATCACGATCCGAAACAATGCTCTTAGGGGTCCCATGCAATCTCACTATTTCCGCAACAAACACTCGTGCAAGCCTCTCCGGCCCCCAAGTGTCCTTAATACTTAGAAAATGAGCCGATTTGGTTAGTCGATCAACAACGACCCAAATCATGTTCATTCCCGTCAGTCTTAGGCATACCGTAATGAAATCCATAGAAATGTCCTCCCATTTCCACTCCTAATAGGAAGTGGTCGTAAAAGCCCATGGTCGCCGATGCTCGATCTTAACCTGGCCGACAGTCGACACCTCGACACAAACTCGCTAACGTCTGTCTTCAAATTACTCCACCAAGAGTTACTCCTCACATCCTTGTACATTTTACTCGTATCAGATGTATAGAGTAAGGCGTGGTATGAGCTTCGCTCAAAATCTTGTCTCAACTCAACAACACTCAGACGCATAGTCACGCGAAATCTCAAAACTCCATCATCGTGAACTAAAAATCCGGGGCTTTCCCTTCTTCACATCCTCTCTCACTGACCAAAACGGATCGTCAAATCGCCGCCTTGATATCATCGGCCAAGGACGAAGCGATCTCCAACGTACATAATCGACCGAACTCTCGAACCCAAACTCGATATCCCGACGAATAAAATCCTGGATCCTACTGTGGTGTAAGTACCTCTAACATCCGCAACGCCATCGGCTTCGGCTCAACGCATCGGCCACTACGTTAGCCTTACCCGGATGGTAAAGTATCTCGAGGTCGTAATCTTTAATTAGTTCCAACCACCTACGCTGTCTCATATTCAATTCTTTCTGATCAAGATATACTTCAAGCTCTTATGGTCCGTAAAATCTTACATGATGACCCATAGAGGTAGTGCCTCCGCATTTTTAAGGCAAAAACGACTGCAGCCTAACTCCAAATCATGCGTGGGGTAATTCACCTCATAAGGTTTCAATCGGGACGCATACGCAATCACTGTCTCTCTGCATCAAAACACATCCTAGACCAAGGCCGAAGCATCACTATACACTACGAAGTCCTCGTTCCCCTGAGGCAACGCTAACACGGGTGCGGTAGTCAAACGTTTCTTTAACTCATCAAAACTGCCCCGCTCGTCTCAGCCCACTCGAACTTCGAAGCTCGAGCAACCGAGTGAGTGGTCTAGCGATTTTCGAAAATCCTCAACGAATCTACGGTAATAGCCGCAAGACCCGTAAAACTCCTCACCTCCTTCGCATTTTTAGGCGGCTCCCAAGCCATCACCGCCTCTATCTTCTCGCGGATCTACCCGAACTCCTCTCTTGAAATCACATGCCCGAGGAACGTAACTTCCTCGAGCCAAAACTCACACTTAGAGAACTTCGCACAACCGCCAACCCTCAAAGTGTCTAATACAATCCAAGATGTAAGGCGTGTTCCTCCCGACTCCGTGAATAGATGAGAATATCGTCAATAAAAACGACTACGAATTTGTCCAGATACTCAATAAAAACTTTGTTCATCAACCGCATGAACATCTGGGTATCGTTAGCCCGAAAGGCATAACCACAAACTCGTAATGGCCATATCTCGTCCGAAAGGCGACTTTCGAATATCGACGTCCCGAATCCTCAATTGGTAGTAGCCCGATCGCAAATCAATCTTCGAAAAGACTGCCGCCCCGAAACCGATCAAACAAATCGTCAATCCTGGCAAAGGGTATTTATTTTTGATGGTTAGCTTGTTTAATTCTCGATAGTCGATGCATAAACGAAGCGATCCATCCTTCTTCTTGACAAAAGTACAGCGCACCCCAAGGCGATGCGCTCGGTCGAATATACCCTTTATCTAACAACTCTCCCAATCGGTTCTTCAACTCTAGCATCTCCGACGGTGCCATACGGTATGGTGCTCGAGAAATAGGGGCCGCATTCGGCTCAAGATCAATAGGAAACTCCACCTCTCGATGTGGTGGTAATCCCGCAAGTCGTCCTAAATACATCAGATACTCGCTAACAACCGGAATCGACGATATGTCAACCCCACCATCTTCCGCTGCAGGCGAAACACCGCAGCCGACGCAACCCCGGTTCGAAGTTTCATCGCCTTCAAGGCGCTAATCACACTCCCCGATCTACCCGGCTTACAACCGACTAGAGTATGCTCGGTGCCGCCCTCGGCAACTATCGAGATGGTACGAGTCCGATAGTTCATGATAGCACCGTGACGATCTAACTAATCGTCCCCGAGGATCAAATCCTCACCCTTAAGGTCTATAACAATGAGATTCGAGGGCCAATCCGTGCCCCGATCCTCACTGGCAATCCCTAACCTCCCGGTCCCCAACCATACGATCTCCACCGGGTGTACCCACTACAAACGGCTCACACTCAAACAAGCGGTCAAAACCAATACGACTCACACAATCCGAAGCAATAAAAGAATGGGTAGCACCCGAATCAAAAAGTATCAAACCGGATGAGTAAGGATCCGAGTGGTACTGACGCCACTGAACGTCTGCCTCTCTCAGACGCCTCATCTCGATACAACCGGTGAATCAACTCAACTCGACAACAGACGGTGATCCGGCCGACTCCGACCCTACCACGGCCCGAACCTTGCGGAACATGAGTAATCGAATGCCGTGCTCTCCGATCGGCGGTGGTAGTCGGGACTCTAGCAGCTCAGTGGCCCTCTCACAATGGGTCGCCCGATGCCCGATCGCCCGCAAGTAAAACAAATAATCGGAGGTAAAGGGCAATCCTCATCAAATGCTCATATTGGTTGCGCTTAAAACAAACCTCGCCACCGTAGCAACGGATCGGATCAACGATTACCCCGAGATCCCCAATGCCAAACGGTCTCTTCCCGTGTAGGAACAACGAGACCTCAAAATCGACCACCTTTACCGCCGAGAACCCGCTGGTCTTCGCTTTAGCTTCCGAAACCGACTCTGATTCCGGGATAGCCATCTCGATCGCCAGAGCGCGATCCTGATATTCCTTCAAGGTGGCACACATGAGCGGTGCCATACTCTGCCTGATATGCGGCTTCATGCGCATATTGAAGTAAGGATTTTATCACCTCCGTCCTCACTCCGATCTCTCACAAAACCCAACCGCCGATTGTAGGAAATAATGGCTCGAGAAATCGGCACATCCCGAGGTGTAGCGGTGAAAACTCCACACCGCGCTCCTTAATCAAGGCGGCGGACAATATTCTGCTTCCATAGCACTCGAACTCCTCCCAAGTGGCCCGACGATCTCTCGGGCGCAACGGCTTCCCACCACTCCGCAGCCTTCTTTATCCGGGAGGTACCGGGCAATATGTACCTCCGTCTTCGGGACAAGCTACGGCATCAAAGGCCCCGGACAAATGAAGAGCCAATTCTCCCAACCGAGGGAGTCGAAGATCCGAGAAACGAGGAGGGTGCATCTTAGTCACCGTCAAGCCATTTACTAGCTTCCTCTTCAGTGTCGGGGTGGATTTCAAGCGCCCACCCTGAGCTATCTCGAGTAAGCCGGGCTACTAATCTGAAGTACGGCAGAGCCCCCGGCCGGCATTATTACCCGACGGCACCGAGTGAGAGGCCGAGTCTGGCAGAGGATCGAGAAAGTGAGCCCTCTTCATTATCGCACTCGACCACGCCTGGCCGCGCCCTAGCCGGTCTACCACGACCTCTCAACATACATCAAGAAAATACGAAAAGAACAAGATCGAAAGATTCACAATTCACAAAGTTGGTAACACAAGTCACAATTCCGAACTACGCAAGAAAACGAATTACGTAAATATAAGAGTTCGAGGAGACTTACACCACGGTCGCACGAAAAGACGGTAGCGTGATGATATTAGGCTCAACGACCGACTCTAACGACATAACCGATGCACTCCAAAATTCACCGACACTAGGTATTCAAAACCTAATCTCCGATACCATAAATGTAACACCCCAATTCACAAAGGGGACATTACACGCCGTAGAAACCTCGTGAGGTCTACCAGGCTAACACAAGACACATAACCACAATGACAAACCCCAAAAGATGCACTCAAAAGTAAATGGCCGTGGCCTCGCCAAAACATTTCAACGGAGTACATGAAACATAATGTAAATATCAATTCATTGCCCACGCAGGACTTAAACCAAATTCTAAGTAAGCGGTTTAACTCCAATACTCAACAAATGCAATGACAAAACATAAAAAGAACAATACAGACTCGAGCCACTATCATCAAGCCATCCCATCCTTCGCGTGCGTGCGTGCCTCGCTCCTCGGCTCTTCCTAGACTAAATGCATAAGACGCATTTCCCCATTTAAGGGGTTAGCATTCGAATAGCTAGTGCAAGTACACAATTACACAACATTATATACAAAATACGCTTTTACACAATCATCCCAAACGTAAGTCATTTGCCACATATATATTCCTAATACTACATCGCAATCAAATCGCTTCAATCATCGTGATATCACAAAATCACAATCGGTATCCCGGCCGCACTCTTAGTATCGACCCCCGCACATCCCGTCGAACGCTCCGGTGGGATACCACTTCGCGGCCGTACTTCTTAGTATCGACCCCGCACATCCCGTCGGACACTCCGGTGGAAGTTCAATCACACACGCACCCAAGTCCACTTCCACGGCCATACCCTTAGTATCGACCCCAGCACATCCCGTCTGACACTCCGGTGGAAGGAACACAACTCACGCACTCAAAAATCACCATTCATCATTCATTTCAAAATCACAATATACATAACGAAATGTAATACATGTACTTGCCTTGAATTATTGACGACGCAACGAACGAAAGGAAAGTCACCGATGAACGCTAGAACCAATGAAACCGAACCTAACGATTCAAGAATACAATCACCACCATTTCTAAATGAATACGGAATTGGAAAACACCAAAATCCGCCTACGATTCATGTATATTCGTATATAAACAACAACGAGGGCGATCTCAACCAAACCCTCTCGATTCCGTAAAAATCACGAAATATACCATGAATCCGTGGAAAACTAAGAATATCAACAAGATTAATCATATTCATCAAGAATTCATCAACAAAACGGAAAGAATCGGACAAAACCCCAAAATCCCCAATTATCCAAAAAGGTAGGGTTAAAGGAATTCTTACCTCTTGATGAATCAAGCATTCAAATCCAAAACCACGGGTTAGATCCGCAATCCGAGCCACCCGATCGAAAAGGGATGAAGAAATCTACACAAGTAAGTGATAGATGGAGGAACTCTCCCTCTCAAGTCTCTCTCTCTCTCGCAGTTGAAGAAGGGGAGGAAATGAGCGATTTACGCCGAAAACAACACATTTATAGTGTAACACACGAGAACCTATCGGCCACTATCGGCCGATAGCCCAACCGATACCCCTGCACGCCTACAGAGAGTCTATCGACCCCCTATCGGCCGAAAGGCTCTGGAGCCGATACTCATACGTAATGCACGCAGAGAGTCTATCGACCCCCTATCGGCCGAAAGGCTCCCGAAGTGATCGCCAAAATCAAACGACCATAACTCTCTCGTCCGGACTCCGATTGACTCACCGTTTGAACCATTGGAAAGCTAACTCGATGCTCTATAATATTGCAAAGATTTAGAATTTTTGGAGTTACCAAAAATTAATGGTGATCTAACAAAATCGAACTCATCTGAGGAAAGTTGAAACAATAAACAATAACGAGATTATAGTTCAACAGTTGACAGGAAGGACATACTGAAAGATACACGGGGGTCACTATGACCGAGAAATATACCAAAAATGAAAATACAAGGGAAAGAAAAATACCGGATATTACAAATTAGATACATCATCTCACGTATATTCTGAATTCCGTATACAGGGTGGACATGTGCACGAACACATTTTCGGATCGAGTGTACTGTGATGTCCGCCTTGAGCCATGTTGACTGGTCGTTCATATTCCATGTATGATTGGGTATGTCCGTCTTCAGCTATTTATAGATAAGATAAGGGCGGATCAATTGTTGAGTGGGATAAACACACAAAACACTATTAGGTCTTACTGTCTGTATAGGTGCTCTTAGAGGTCAGTGAACTCTTAGAAACGAGTTGGGATATCTTTCTCTTTCTACTTTATCTCTATGGGACATTTAGATCAACTCAAATATCTGCATTTCATAACATTTCTTTATAACTATGTTTCACTTAGAAATTGGTTCCCAAGATATTAAACTAGACAGAGTAAGCTACCTTGTACAGCTCTTCATCGAATTGAGCCAACTGGGCACATTTAGCCATAATATCTTTCCTCATGAAGAAAGGCGTTTGCAATGTAGTAAAGCCCCTCTTCTCCAAAAAATCAAGACCAAAGTTGATTAGAGCTTGATTAAGTCGTACTCCATCCCCTTTTAGATAAAAGCCTCTGCCTCCCGCCACATTTGCACCTAAAACATTAAAATACAAATTGAATTAGCATTTAGCAAACTAGTTATTATTATATCAAAAAGGTCTCAAATGAAGTTACAGAAAATCAGTGGCAACAAAACAAACATGGAGTGCAGACATCGAGTCCGAGGAATTCGTAGCTTTCACGGCAAAAGAGAATATACATGAAAACGGACAAAGGTGAACAAGTGGCTATAGGGACATTTTTGCTTTCTTCAGCCTCTCAATCTTTACAGTTGATGATAATACAAAATTTAAGTCCAGTTATTACAAAGGGAAGCCTTGAATCAAAGGGAGACAGATTGGATGATTTAATAGATTAAATCAAACAAAGTCAATCAAGATTGAGTAGTAGTAGTAGCTTCGGATATCCATTAAAGAATAAACTAGTGAGTACTTGGAAATGATCATAAGATTTATGCAGCCTATATGTCATGTAGTAATATTAGATATTAATTCATTTGTATTTTAATATGTAACTAATGGTTTACAGAATTGATAAATTAACAAATGAGTTTAATTTTTACTTTGGTCAATTGGTTTCTAAACCAAACCGACTCCACACACTGATAGAACGTGTCTTCCTCGCTTCTGCCGTAACCATTCTCGCGTAATAATCGCTCAAGTAACTGTCCCACTCCTACATATAATAGACTCATCACTAAAGAAAATTACATTCTACGGAGAGTAACTTGAAAGACGTGGCATATATGCTCAATTTACTGAGGCAAGTATGTTGAGCGTGATCAATATAATGAATCAGGCAATTCCCAAGCATAACTCAAATCCCAATATAGAATGATACAAGACCAGACATGTCGCCAAAGGATTACTCAACATATGATTTTGATTACAAAAAGACATTTTCACCACTCTCTAAGAGAGATTCTTTGAGAATCATCATGGATTTGGTGGATCATTATGATTTAAAAGTTACACCAAATAAATGTGAAAAATAAACCTTTCTGAATGGGAATTTGGATGAAAAAGTTTATATGGATGAACCTGAGAACTTTTGTACAGAAGGGAAAAAACATATGGTGTGTAAACTTAAGAGATCGATATGCGGACATAAACAAGCCTCTCGTCAATGATATATTAAGTTCAATGATACCATCACTTCTTGTGGAATTAAGGAAAATACATCTGAGCGTTAATCCCAAAATGATTTGGGGTCAGCTAACATGAATCATCCTTCGAAACCGTCAACGGCCGGTTAAACAAATAAGATTAAAGGGAAAAAAGAAAAGGAAAACAGTGTTAATCCGTGTAAATATCTGAAAGTTGGTGGTAGCAAGATTATTTTTCTGATTCTGTATGCTGATAATATCTTGCTTGCTACAGATGATCTTGGTTTTTTGTATGAAACCACGAAATTTCTCTATAAGAACTTTGAACAGAAGGATATTATATGTGATGCAACTTATGTGATTGGAATAGAAATATTACAGTGTGGATCACAAGGATTGTTAGGACTGTTTTAAAAAGCATGCATTAACAAAGTTCTAAAGATATTTATAATGAAAAAGTGCTCATCAAAGTGTTATCCCAATTCAGAAGGGAAATAATTTCAGTCGTATGCAATGCCCAAAGAATGACATGATAAACGGATGAAATTCCTTATGCATCAAATGTTGGGAATCCAATGTATGCACAGACTTGTATGAGGACGAGGCTGGACATCAGTTTCATTGTTAGAATGTATGGCCAATATCAGAGTAATCTAGGAATAGATAACTAAGAAGCAGCAAAGAAAGTGTGGAGGTAACTGCAACGGGCAATAGACCATATGCTTAGTTGCTTACATGTCGAAGGTCTGATCGTCTTAAGGTGAATATTAATATTCGGATTATGTTGCATGTGCTGATACTAGAAAATCCACATTTGGCTATTCATTCTTATTTGTGTTGAACATATGCAGCATGACAGACTGCTTCGTCTTGTTCCAAGATATTGCTATTGAAGGACACTGGCTACGAAATTTTAAATAGAACACAAAAACTGATCTTTTCAAAGTCCCCACATCAACGTAATCACTTACTGCATATACAGTGTTCTTCTGATGTTTCTGCTTTGTGAATGCCATGACAATCAACGTAATCGCCATCGCATATACAGTGTTCTGATGTTTCTGCTTTGTGAATGCCATGACAAGCACAAAGCATCATTTGACTCAAGACGATCTTAATCATCTTGAAAAAATGATTTATACTCATGCTGAAGCAGAACACCAAAAGAACATATGTGAGTGCGAAAATGTCGATCTCAAACGTCAAGATCTTATACATAACGACAACTAACCATATCAACTTAAACAGTCATATAATTCAACTGATAGTGTTTGATATAGTTATCACCTCTCTTTAAATCTGCAATTCCAAGAAGCTCAACAAGCTCGACATGATTCTTCAGCTTTGGTTCCGTCCGCTTCTCTCCCCATGAACGAATGATGGCATTGTTATCCTAGAGAACATCTTATCAGTCATAACAGAACTAATCACGGGATCACCAAAAATCAAAGAATGAGAAGAACCTAAGACACACCTCATTATTGTTGACAGGTACTGATATTTTGATCTATAAATCATATGTTAGTTAAGATGCATCTATGGTGAAATTAATACATAGCATCTTCAAGATATATTCTGGAAGAAACAAGGCCCACTTTCACAATGTAAACTGGAAAAGTATTGAAGTAAGCATATATAGCATATGGCAAATTTCATTTGGTTCCCCTAATAATTTCGTAATAACATCGGGGGCCCTAAATTTTCAACAATAAACATAATGGTCCAAACAGTGCAGAGAAATGCCCAAATCAATAACAAAATGGTCCAAAAAATGCCCAAACCAATAACAGAATAGTCCAAAAAATGGACCAATCTGTTATTATTAAAAAGTGAGGGGTGTTTATTAGGGAGACCAGTTGTAACTTTTCCTATTGCATAAGTAAAGGCTAAATGTTCCTCATTTCAGCTTCTGTTTTTTATCTGTAAAGGGTCCATACACCACACAGTAATATATTATGTAATCCATTTAAAAAGAAAAAATTAAGGAAATAAATTACAAGCCACATTGCCATATAATACAAACCACACGGAGAAGGAAAGAAACTCATTCTCATACCCCCTTTCTGAGTTTCTACACATTCTGTCTAGGCCAAGGACAATATCCACACCATAATTTATTCTATAGTTATCTCATTCAACACCTAGTTCCTTACTGCCAAACAGACAACCCTAAAAAAAAAACAGAAAAAATTGCCCTGCATTTGACAAATTCACAATGTCACACTCAATGTTATACAAATTCACAAATGACAAGAAAAAATTATAAACCATGTAAAATTGGAATTTTAGAGTAAAAAGCGATTAGATAGTTACGCTGCCGCCAAAATTTGTCAAGCTCAATGACCTCATCTACAAGATCAAAATTGGCAAAACGACGACGCTGAGATTCCCAGATTTTATTAGGGTTGCCGCCCTTCTCTTCACGAAAGAGATTAATGTCCAACATGACTCTTCAAAACAGGAGTAGTAACGGTGTCGTTTGGGTGCAACGCGGCCGGATCCTCACCGTAACAGAAGACGAAGATCCGGAAACAGATTTTGGGAAAGAAGACGAGGGAAGAAATTAGGGTTAAAAGTTCATTGGTCCTAGTACATATGGAGTGGGCCGGCCCGGATGTGCAAAAGTGAAACAGTAGGGATTGGGCTGGATGTGCAAACTAAGGACAGAGATTTAGGCCGATGTGAAATTTGCAAAGTGAACGCATGAGGGTAGTTTACGTATCGGCCGATTGGAATTTTTACAAGATTAGGAAATATATTGAAAAAAAAATTATAGAAGTAACTTTCTAATATATCATATTTATTGTTTAATGATGAATTAATGCTAGAGTAAGTAAAAATAGGGTATTACAAAACACCGCCCAAAATTACTAGCCACCGCCCTATAAGATTACCTTTTTATCCATTTCAAGTCTTTCATTATTTCTAAACACCACACCACACCAAAATCTTTCAAGCTCAAGTTTTTCGAATATAACACACAATCAAATATATATCGTCAATATTATCGACATCTACGAAAATGGACGGGAATTCGCATCTGGAGGTAATTTTTCGTAGAAAATGACGCAGGCGTCTGAATATTCCGCATGTTCCATGGTACAGGCGTCCCCAGATTCCGCCTGGACCATGGTACAGGCGTCTGGTGCGGACGCTCTGTCCTAAGTCTAGGCGTCTAAACCGGACGCCTGAACCATGGTCGGGGCGTCCGATTCAGACGCATGTGCCATGGTCAGGCGTCCGATTCAGACGCCTGTACCGTGGCCAGGCGTCCAAGCCAGACGCCTCGGCCATAGTCCAGGCGCAATTTTTGGACGCCTGGACCCCTTTTTTTGCCTGATTTTAAATATTAATAATAATATTATTGGTATTATTATTAACATTGTGTCAATTAAAAATTTTAGGTTATATTGGAAGAATTTGAAGGCGACGGCGTTGATTATAGTGGTTATTTCGTTAATGACGAAATATTCGCTAGTGATTGTGATGCGATTGCTTGGGCGAACAAAATTGCTCTTCAAATTGGTTTCGAGTTGATCATTTCATCGTACATGTAATACCCGAGATTCTCGGTTCCGGTTATTTTTGAATTTTTGTCGATTGCGCCGTTCATTTTGTTCTGTTGGCGATTTCTTGAGATTTTCCCCTATGTTGGGTACGGCACGATGTACCGTGTTGTGGTGTTCGTCGGGTACGACTTATCGTTGCGTAAGTCGAGCTAATAGTATGTCTTGCTTTGTTATGTGTTCGTTTTCGATTTGGATCGTTGGTGTTGTCCGTTAGTGTTTCGTTACATGTTGAATAATTATTGTTTTGTCGAGGAGTATCGTTTTTGTGCATTTGGCCGACTTTGTAAGATCACCACCGGCGCTTATAAAGTCTAAAAATTCTGAAACTTTACAATGTGATAGAGCATCAAACTAGCTTTCCAATGGTTCAAACGGCGAGTCAATCGGAGTCTGGACGAAGGAGTTATGGTCATAATAGCAAAGACTACTCAGTGTGTAATTAGTGCACGCTAAATACATATATTAGCGCGCTAACGGACTGGCAGAGGGTTCGACTGCATTTTACAGCCGTTAGCGCACGCTACACATACCTTAGCGTGCGCTAATCGCTGACATGATATATACGATCATAGGGTCAATTTTCGTCATTTCTTCCTCCCTTTCTTCCTTCCGCGATCTAGACGATCTTGAGGGCGTATAAGCATGGATTTTGGCCTGATATCATCACCCATCAATATCTTTGAGTTCCTAGTACGGATTTAACAACATCCCAACATCTTTCGCCATTTTAATTGAGGTATTTTCTTCTCAAAACCCTACTTTCGGCATAATTTGGGGTTTATCGTGATTTCATGATTCCAATCCGAAATTGTTGATTCCCTTGTTGTTATGTAGTCTTGTTTATCTTAACCCCGATTTGGAGTTTCGTTTTCATGTTTTTATCGGGTTGATTTATGTTCTTGAGATATTTTGGGGTTTTCCTTTTGATTTCAATTCTGGGCCGATTATGATGAATTGGTCATGTAATTCTTGTTGTATTGGTTGTAATCTATGGATTAGTAACTCGTTTATCGACTTCATCTCACCCGAACATGATTTTGGCTTTCTTGGAACGAACCCTTGAACCCTTGTAGTTTCTTAGTGTCGATTGAGATTTCGTTTAGTGTTGTTGATTCGTAGCGGTGTTATTCTCGTGGTGATTGTGTTGTTATTGATTTCTCGTGAAGGTGGTCGGTTTTGGGGCTGTTTCGGGGCTGTTTTGGGCCGCTTTTCGGCCGCTTTGGGACTGCTTTTTGGCCGGCCGCTGGACTGTTGGGGTCAAGTTGACCGAGCCGCTTCGTCGAGTATTCACAAATTGATTTCGAGGCAAGTATTTAGCCAATACATTACGTGTTTTGTGGATATAATGGTTTTTAATCGTCGATATTTGCTAAATAATTATTCATAACCATATTTTTAATAAGTATCGGTATATTTACCATCATGGTTTTCTTAAAGACGACTCGTGTGTTCCGAGAATTAATATGCTTAATTGAATACATGTATTAATGTTGAGTATAAGATCGTAATACTTTCGTGTGATGCCATTGTGTGTACGTCGTCGGTAAGTTTTGAAGTTTAATCCTTTGTTTAAGCTGTACGTGGAGACATGTGGTTATCGATGAATTATGTGAATTTATGTGATATTGGTTGTGCCGTTCGGTGCTGTTGGAATAGTGTGCTTTCTTGTTGATAGTATTAGTTCTGGGTTGTGAGCATGTGTTGGATGAATTGGCCATTCTAGCAAGGTACCTCGACTATATATATTTTGTGTGTTTGACCTTTGAGGGTCGTGGTTTTGTATCTGTGAGTTGTTACTCTTCCACCTGGGGATGGCATGTGGCCTCTGGGGGCCGATACTAATGGGTACGGCCACGGAAGTGGACTTGGGTGCGTGTGTTGATGTTCTTCCACTGGGACGGTTCGACGGGACCTCTGGGGCCGATACTAATGGGTACGGCCGCGAAGTGGTTTCCCACCGGGATGGTCCGACGGGCCTGCGGGGCCGATACTAATGGGTACGGCCACGGGTTATCAAGTGTGGTTTCTTTGATATTGATGTTGATGTTTTGATGATTAATTGTGATATGTCCGGAGTATCACAATGCTTTGCGCTCGGGGTCGAGATACATTATATATCAGGTCTTGGTGTTTGGCTAGAATGGCATAAGAATAATGTGTTATGTGTAATGTGTCCTTGTAAGTGAATTGAAGTGGATGACCGGGTCGTTGACCCCGTGTTTTGTTAAACGGATTTGTATTTTGGAAAATGAACTTTGGGGCTGTGACCCTAAATGGCTTTCGAGGAATTAAGAACTTTTTAATTTCTAATGTTTTCAAAACTCCCGAGATTTGGAATTGTTTTCAAAGTGCTTACTTGCTTCGCTTCTACTTTCAAGACTTGAACTATTTTTAACTAAATATATCTCGGGAAGTCTTTCATTCTATTCTCGGAATGTGTTGTGTATGGCTCGTATTTGCACTTTATACTTGCATTAGCGAAACAGTGGAGTTTTGCTAACCCCCGAGTAATCGGGGGGTGGATATCCGTATTGTGTCCAGGTACATGCAGGTTTTCGGGAGCAAGACACAGGATCGGCACGAGGGATGATAAAAGACGAATGATACTAATCACACGAAGGCCGTTTTGGGTTCGATTAGTGAGTCCATTATATTGTCTTTTCCGCTGTCTTATTGTTCGTTGTTGCAAGTATTTTACCCTTGCATGGGTATGAGTCTGGATGAGTTTATGTATTTTTATTTGTATGTCAGTGTCGAAAGACCAAATCAGTGTATTGGTTCGTTATTTTGATTCGTCGGTATGTAATGTAATGTGTTGTTTAGATGTCTAGCACAGCGGATCCTCGCGGAGAGGGTCCGTGGCGTGTAATATTCCGGTTCGATCCGGGATGTTACATTTATGGTATCGAGCTTAGGTTGCGAAACCTAGGTCGCCGGGTCCGATCGTGTAATGTTGGGTCTTGTCTTGTCGGATGGAGTCTGACCGATGTCGTGTCGCGACGCGTCGTGCAGGATGTCGGTCGTGATTAGTATCATGGTGCAACCATCATCTTCGTGCGATCTGTGGATGTAAGTCTCCCTACTACATGTTGTACCACGAGCTATACGAGCCGGTGTGATTCTGTGTTAAGTAGTAGTATTTGAAGGTGCATCGTGAGTAAGTGACATATATTTGTCGATTCTCATTTTGTACTAGAATGAAGAGTGATATTGCTAAATGTATCCTTGTATGAACTGCTTTTCTTGCAAGAGTAACAACCTTGGAATTTTAAGTTTTCGAAAGGCTTTCGGGAGTCGTAATTTTTTTAAAAATGTTCTCCAAGGGAGGAAAATTTTTGATCAAGGTCAAAATTTTTGAGACTTCAACTACCGATATTTCATTTTCATCTCATACTATAAGTTTTCAAAACACGAGTTTTTTTACTCAAATAAGGTCTACAAAATATACTCAAGACGTGACTCTTGCTTTTAACTTTTCGATTTTGAATGACAATTGCCTATTGATGGTTGCTCATGAGGTGTTGTAATTATGTGAATCGATGGCTTTGAGATTCGAATATTGTTTTTGTTTATTTGTGACCTTCGATTCTGGTAATGTCATATATATGTTCACAATCATGTTGCTGAAATAGAACTGTTAACGCACGCTAAGTGTGAGGCTAGCGCGCGCTAATGCAGCCTGGGTAGCGCACGCTAAATATTTGTTGTAGCGCGGGTTAGTCAGTCTGGACAGAGGCTATGGAACCGCATTTTTAGCCGCCAGGTCTATGTTTAGCAGTCAATCATCTTCGACGGTATTCTATGTGTGTTGAGCGATGCAACTGTTGTGTGGGAATAAGTGTTAGGACTTTTTGTAGCGCTAGGTGATAATTGATTTTGTTTAAATTATGTCTGCTGTGTGTGTGTTCGAAAACCTCACCCTGAAAATTTCATAAAGGTTCGACGATTCGATTAATCGGCAGCTCTGTGCGTACTTTGAAAATTATTTAGAATTGGCGAGCCAGCCTCGGATTCTCAAATAAAACCTCGACGGTATTTGAAAGAGTTGTTTTAAAGTACATGTAGACATTTTGTAAAATATTACCGTCGTTGGTTTTTGTGTAGTGTTGAGAGGATTTTCGAAAATGATTTTTGACGTATTGTTGTATTTTCAAATAATCCGAGTACATGATTTCAGAAATCTTTCACATCATAAAATCTTTATTTTCAAAAATCAATACAATGTTTATTTTCAACAATATACTGTGGAAGATAAAGAGTCTTACTCGATTTAAAACTTCAAACTCGGGTTTAGAAAAGTTTTCTATCTTGAGCGATTATCGTGCGTGATCTTGAATCACTCTATAATGATGATGTTAAAAAAAAAAAAAATATATTGTTTTGCAAGTGATGTCAAATGAGACGGTTAAAGTCCGTCGTTTACGGGTTTTGATGAAACAAACTGAGGTACGAAAAATACTTTCAAGATTTTATTTTAAATAGCGCACAAATCCAAGGATTTCCAAATGAAATCATTTAAAAAGATACCTCGTGGATTTTCTTATTTAGTTGTATTCAATTACCTTATGTGTTATGTCGAGCTGGGTTGGTACTTTAGCATATTATTTTTGCGAAGTTGCGCCATCGTATCGAGTGAGAATCCGCTTAGTATGTCTAGGGACAGAGGATACGGTCGTGACCGCGGCATAGTTAGTCGTGGAGATCAGATACGGGACCAAGAGGATATGGCCGGGAAAGTTGCTACTCCATCACTTCATTTTCGTTGTTTAGGTTTCGGGGACGAAACCTCTTTTAAAGGTGATATGATGTAATATCCGCAATTTTCGATTTTCGGTAAATTTCTTTTTTTGGCAGGAGTCCGTTTTAACGGATCGTCTGTGACCGTTTCGTCCTTCTGTGAATGTTTCATTCTACACTTGTTAACATCCGAGTTCGTTTCGGTGTCGTTTTGCTGAGTTCCGTGTTTTTTTTTTTTTGGCGACCTTTCCGCATTCGAGATCGATTCTTGCGAATCCCATTCGAAATTGTTGTTCGTATTTCCCCGTAAGTACGTTTAACCTTGTTAGACGTTTTGTGAAGTTCGGTTTGGTTATACGTTTTCTTATCGTGATGTTTCAGGCGTTTGGGCCATTTTGTAATTTCCCAAAGTTTTGGGGTGGTTGCCTTCGTATCGTCTTTCCCGATCTTCAAGTTATCGGATTCATGTGTCATCTAGAGTTGCTCTGCCTGGATTGTTTCATGTTTTAAGTTTCGGGACGAAACTTCTTTTAAGGAGGGTAGAATGTAATACCCGAGATTCTCGGTTCCGGTTATTTTTGAATTTTTGTCGATTGCGCCGTTCATTTTGTTCTGTTGGCGATTTCTTGAGATTTTCCCCTATGTTGGGTACGGCACGATGTACCGTGTTGTGGTGTTCGTCGGGTACGACTTATCGTTGCGTAAGTCGAGCTAATAGTATGTCTTGCTTTGTTATGTGTTCGTTTTCGATTTGGATCGTTGGTGTTGTCCGTTAGTGTTTCGTTACATGTTGAATAATTATTGTTTTGTCGAGGAGTATCGTTTTTGTGCATTCGCCGACTTTGTAAGATCACCACCGGCGCTTATAAAGTCTAAAAATTCTGAAACTTTACAATGTGATAGAGCATCAAACTAGCTTTCCAATGGTTCAAACGGCGAGTCAATCGGAGTCCGGACGAAGGAGTTATGGTCATAATAGCAAAGACTACTCAGTGTGTAATTAGCGCACGCTAAATACATATATTAGCGCGCGCTAACGGACCTGGCAGAGGGTTCTGGACTGCATTTTACAGCCGTTAGCGCACGCTACACATACCTTAGCGTGCGCTAACTGTTGACAGTATATATACGACTGCAGGGGTCAATTTTCGTCATTTCTTCCTCCCCTTTCTTCCTTCCGGCGATCTAGACGATCTTGAGGGCGTATAAGCATGGATTTTGGCCTGATATCATCACCCATCAATATCTTTGAGTTCCTAGTACGGATTTAACAACATCCCAACATCTTTCGCCATTTTAATTGAGGTATTTTCTTCTCAAAACCCTACTTTCGGGATAATTTGGGGTTTATCGTGATTTCATGATTCCAATCCGAAATTGTTGATTCCCTTGTTGTTATCTAGTCTTGTTTATCTTAACCCCCAGTTTGGAGTTTCGTTTTCATGTTTTTATCGGGTTGATTTATGTTCTTGAGATATTTTGGGGTTTTCCTTTTGATTTCAATTCTGGGCCGATTATGATGAATTGGTCATGTAATTCTTGTTGTATTGGTTGTAATCTATGGATTAGTAACTCGTTTATCGACTTCATCTCACCCGGAACATGATTTTGGCTTTCTTGGAACGAACCCTTGAACCCTTGTAGTTTCTTAGTGTCGATTGAGATTTCGTTTAGTGTTGTTGATTCGTAGCGGTGTTATTCTCGTGGTGATTGTGTTGTTATTGATTTCTCGTGAAGGTGGTCGGTTTTTGGGGCTGTTTCGGGGCTGTTTTGGGGCTGTTTCGGCCGGGCTGTTTTGGGACTGTTTTGGGGCTGTTTTCGGCCGGGCTGTTTCGGGACTGTTTTGGGGCTGTTTCGGCCGAGCCGCTTTCGTCGGAGTATTCACAAATTGATTTCGAGGCAAGTATCTTGCCCATACATTACGTGTTTTGTGGATATAATGGTTGTTAATCGTCGATATGTGCTAAATAAATATTCATAACCATCTTTTTCAAAAGTATCGGTATATTTACCATCATGGTTTTCTTAAAGACGACTCGTGTGTTCCGAGAATTAATATGCTTAATTGAATACATGTATTAATGTTGAGTATAAGATCGTAATACTTTCGTGTGATGCCATTGTGTGTACGTCGTCGGTAAGTTTTGAAGTTTAATCCTTTGTTTAAGCTGTACGTGGAGACATGTGGTTATCGATGAATTATGTGAATTTATGTGATATTGGTTGTGCCGTTCGGTGCTGTTGGAATAGTGTGCTTTCTTGTTGATAGTATTAGTTCTGGGTTGTGAGCATTTGTTGGATGAATTGGCAATTATAGCATGTTACCTCGACTATATTTATTTTGTGTGTTTGACCTTTGTGGGTCGTGGTTTTGTATCTGTGAGTTGTTACTCTTCCACAGGGATGGCATGTGGCCTCTGGGGGCCGATACTAATGGGTACGGCCACGGAAGTGGACTTGGGTGCGTGTGTTGATGTTCTTCCACCTAGGGACGGTTCGACGGGACCTCTGGGGGCCGATACTAATGGGTACGGCCGCGGAAGTGGTTTCCCACCTGGGGACGGTCCGACGGGGCCTCTGGGGGCCGATACTAATGGGTACGGCCACGGGTTACCAAGTGTGGTTTCTGTGATATTGATGTTGATGTTTTGATGATTAATTGTGATATGTCCGGAGTATCACAATGCTTTGCGCTCGGGGTCGAGATACATTATATATCATGTCTTGGTGTTTGGCTAGAATGGCATAAGAATAATGTGTTATGTGTAATGTGTCCTTGTAAGTGAATTGAAGTGGATGACCGGGTCGTTGACCCCGTGTTTTGTTAAACGGATTTGTATTTTGGAAAATGAACTTTGGGTCATGTGACCACTAAATGGCTTTCGAGGAATTAAGAACTTTTTAATTTCTAATGTTTTCAAAACTCCCGAGATTTGGAATTGTTTTCAAAGTGCTTACTTGCTTCGCTTCTACTTTCAAGACTTGAACTATTTTTAACTAAATATATCTCGGGAAGTCTTTCATTCTATTCTCGGAATGTGTTGTGTATGGCTCGTATTTGCACTTTATACTTGCACTAGCGAAACAGTGGAGTTTTGCTAACCCCCGAGTAATCGGGGGGTGGATATCCGTATTGTGTCCAGGTACATGCAGGTTTTCGGGAGCAAGACACAGGATCGGCACGAGGGATGATAAAAGACGAATGATACTAATCACACGAAGGCCAGTTTTGGGTTCAGTTAGTCGGAGTCCATTATATTGTCTTTTCCGCTGTCTTATTGTTCGTTGTTGCAAGTATTTTACCCTTGCATGGGTATGAGTCTGGATGAGTTTATGTATTTTTATTTGTATGTCAGTGTCGAAAGACCAAATCAGTGTATTGGTTCGTTATTTTGATTCGTCGGTATGTAATGTAATGTGTTGTTTAGATGTCTAGCCTGGCGGATCCTCGCGGAGAGGGTCTGTGGCGTGTAATATTCCCGGTTCGATCTGGGGATGTTACAGTACAAGAATAAAGGAAAGACAAAGCTATTGAGATGTAACCGTGGTGAACGGTACAGAGGGGTATTAAGAGATTTGGATGTCGTTGTTCGAAAGGACACAAAGACGAAAGCATGCAAGTGTACATTTCAGATAAAGGCCGAACAATTGCATGACTTGAGTGGTTGGATAATCAGACCGATCTCTGGGAGTAAGGGTATGCACAATCACTCATTTATTGTTTATCCGGAGGGGCATCGTCAAATGAGTGTTCTGAGTAAATCGGCCAAACAAGTTGTTCGTGAGATGAGTGCTGCTCAAGCCAAGCCGTGTGCCATCTTGGAGGCCATTCAGAATAAATTTCCTGAGGACAAACCGACTAGACGACATATCTATAATTATAGAGACCACTTGAGGAAGCATGATTTTGAAGAAAGAGATGTCGCTTGGCCGTTTCACCATTCGTCATGACGAATAACTACGTACATTGGACGCAGGCCGACCCGGATACAAATGCTATACCCACGTGTTCATGGCACATCCAACATCAATCAACTTAATCCGGACCTACAGATGGTTCATTGGCATGGATTCCACCTACAAAACGAATAAGTACAAGATGCCATTTCTCGAGATAGTCGGGATGACTCCATGTAACAAGAACTTCCTAATCGCCTATGCAATTATGAAAGATGAGACCGAATCGAGCTACGCGTGGGTGTTACAGAAGTTGAAATTTTTTCTTGGGTTTGATGTTCATCCGACGGCTATTGTTACGGATCGCGAGTTGGGATTGATGCGTCCTATTGAAGAGATATTTCCAGAGAGTGACCACTTACTTTGCACATGGCATATTAATAAGGATGTTGAAGACAAGGTCTACAGAATTTGTGGAAAAGATAAAGAAATGGGCCAAAGGTTTAAAAATGGGAAATGGAAGAAAATCATGGAAGCGGCGACCGAAGAGGAATATGATCAAGCGGTGCAACTCATGAAGGATACATGGAGATGGAATCCTAAGGTGATATCATACGTTGAGGGTACATGGCTAAAATACAAGGAGATGTTCGTTGTTGCGTGGACGAATAAAGTGCTTCATTTTGGAAACACAACCACTTGTAGAGTTGAGAGTGCACATGCCGAGTTAAAGCAATGGCTTAATTCTTCCACCGGAGCCCTCGATACCGTCTGGACTAAAGTGAACCAGGAGATTGAATCACAACTTACGCAGATCAGATACACACTTGAACAGTCTAGGTGTCGTACAAGCGTGGTGTATTCTGGTTTTCCGTTCAACTACTTGCGCTGTCGTGTTTCCCATCATTGTATGCGATTACTGTCGAATGAATTGACACGTATTCTGGTTTTCCGTTCAACTACTTGTAGATGTATTATTTTTTGAATTTTTTCAATGAGTTGTATCTTTTTAAGTTCGATAATATGTAATATATTGAATATGTGTTTGCAGATGGACACCACCGAGTGGAGATTGGTAACTATCACCATATCGACAAGATACCGGGAATTATTTTGCCGTTTGTTTAAGGTTATCTCGATGTCCCCGGAGACGGTAATTGCGGATTTCGTGTTATCGCCGACTACATATTTGGCGACCAAGATAAATGGCGTATTGTACGTGTATGCATTGCAAATGAAATTATGGCTAACTGTACACTCTACCGATCGATCTACTATGATGGGATTGAACCTGAGGTTCGACGTATTACATGGGATGGTGGAGTCCCCCATCGCGATATGACCTGAAAATCGAGTCCATAAGTACGCCCCCACCCCCCCAGTGAGTACTCAGTAGCTCCAACCGCGAACTCCAAGAACCTCCATCACATCCACCTGCAACTGTGTAGATGTGCTATCGGCATCAACCAATCGCCCCTCGACAGGAATGCGAAGGATCTGCCACACATCATGTAACATGATGGTCATCTCTCCGAACGGCATGTGAAAAGAGTTCGTATCGGGCTGCCACCGCTCAACGAACGCAGAAATCAACGGGGAGTCAATATGTCTGAACATGGCGTCCGTCAGGTGGGATAACCCAGTCCCACTGATCCGACTCACTAAAGAGGGTGACATAATCGGCGCCACCGACTCAAGCTCGACAAGCGCAGCCCTGGTGTGACACTTCAAAGAAACCTCTCATATCTCCACCCAGATACGCGCGACATGCCCACCAAAACTCGGGATAACGCCGCCGATAGGGCCACCAGCATCTCCTCGAAACCATCCAAGATGTCTCATCCTCCCCCTACGCCGTTTACTACTGGTAGACCCGAAGTAACAAACCTCCCCCTCTCCCATTCCGAACCCAAAGACGAAAATGAAGAAGAATCATCACCGCCCTCCCGATCGTCGGCCTCATCGTGCGAATAATACTCACTCGAATCCTCGGTACCAAAATCGGTATAAGGTACGTCCTCGAATCCCCTACGCTCTGCCTCCCATTGTCTACGAACGGAAGCATCAACACCATGAGCTCGTGTGACGCGCTCCGTAACCCATCAACTCTGTGACTAGCGGATAGATTTGCCCGCTCCTCCTCTCATCTGCATTTAGCAAACAATACAACTAATAAGTAATAATCATAAAAAGAATACACATTATTAATTATTAATTGAAAATTTTATTTTTTTCCAAAAATATGGCTGGGGCGTCCGGAACGGACGCTAGAACCACGGTACAGGCGTCTGGTCCGGACGCCATTTCCGTGGTCGAAGCGTCCGAGGCAGACGCTTATCCAGCGGTCAGGCGTCCGATCTGGACGCCTGTGCCATGGTTTGGACGTCCGCCGTGGACGTTTGTACCATAGGCTGGGCGTCCGTCGTGGAGGCCTGAGCCATGGACAGGCGGAATCGACGGACGCTTGTGCCATGGCCAGGCGTCATCGTCGGACGCCTGTAACAAAATAATCGCCGCGGCCTCTGTCGTGCACTCCGGCACGGCGGCGCGGCCAATGAAACAGTAGACGGATGAAAAAATAAAATTACCGGTGCTTTTCCTTTTCCGGACATGGCGGCGGTGCGGCGGCAGATGACGGCAGACGGCGGCTACGCGGCGGTAAGATGGCGGCGGACGGCGGCTTATCGGCGGTAGTGTTGTGGCGGTTCGGCTGCGTCGGATGAGTTGTTTAGAGAGAAAAGTATTACTAAACTAGGATCCAAAATCTAATTAAACTGAATTAAGGGCAAAAAGGTAATCTTCTAGGGCGGTGGCTAGTAATTTTGGGCGGTGTTTAGTAATCCAGTAAAAATATTAAGGGTTTATAGGAGTGAAAACTGGGCGGATATTTCCCACCCGATCAGGAGCCGTATCCGGTCGGGATCGAATTCGGGATGAAAAATAGGTATCCGGTCGGATTCAGATACGGATCCGGGTAGTTGAATTCGGATACAGGTTAGAATTCGGATAATGCAATATCCGCCCGTATCCGAGTTTTCCCATATTTTATTGGGTTATCCGGATAATAAATCCGTATATCCATATTTTTAAATTTTAAATATACTTTATTATATATATATATATATATATATATATATATAACCACCCTCCTCCAAGAAGAATTGTGCTCATTGCAAGGGGAGATCCTTTCCTATCTCCATCGGAACGGCTCTATAGTCTGCGAATAAAGCTTTGGCTGGGGTTTTGGCTGGGGTTTTAAGACAAGAACGGCAATCACTCTCCTTAAGAGAGGGCAATTCGTGGCTTAAACGGCTCTATTTCTGGAGTAACTGACTCTTGGTGCTCTTCCCTGATTGAGCTGACTAAGCTTTTTCACTACTAAGTTGGAAATTGTGATCTTGCCCTGCAAATTTGAGACTGGAAATGTGAAAAAGTTTTGATTGTCGCTACTCTCATTTCTCGTATCCACCGGGAAGTTTGTTCGGGATTTTCGATATATATATATATATATATATATATATATATATATATATATATATAAGCCTTCTCCATTTCATTATGAGCTCCCTATTCCCAATTTGATTGAAATTCCATTCAATCGTGCTTCTAGTGTCTCAGATCCGCATTTTCTGCTGTTCAAATCAATCTCCGAATCGCTGACCTTGAGGCGGGAACTCAATCAAAGAGAATGGAATCCGGGCGGGATTGTTCTTAAACTAAATTATATATATATTATAATAATAATTGTTAAAAACAATTAAATTAACACTCTTTAGTCTTTGCTAAGTATGGAGCTTATGTTTTTGATGGGAGAGACTGAATAAGTAAAAATGAGGGAACCTTATTATGAAACGATTTTTAAAAAAATTACTATAGTTTGCATTAGAACTTTTATGAAATATTGTGTAGGTAGTTTTTTTATATGCTGCAATCACTTCCAAACGATTTTTGTATGAAACGTATTATCCGATTATATTTATTCGAATCCGGCCCGAATCCGTCCTGTATCTGTATCCCGAATAATCTGAATTCGTATCCGTATCCGACTCCGAATCCGAGAGAAATATATGGGTTAGGATACGGGAAGAGCATTATCCGCCCGTATCCGATCCGTTTTCACCCCTATTTATTAGTAAATGAACTAAAAAGTATTGGTTCCTTAATTGATATAAAAACGCAATGACACATTACAATAAGATGGCAGGCAAACGGGCAATAAGTTGCGCCGCAACCCCCTTTTGAATGGCAAAACCAATCCTACTAAAAATGAAGTTTTGTTTCTTGAGGACCGAAAAATTACTTTGGCAAAGACCCGTTGAACTCGACAAAACTTCACGCCTGTGATCTAAGAAACCAAATGTATCAAAGGCAAAAGGGATGAACACGTGTTGATTCTCCAAGCAAGCTTTCTCGTGTTTAGCCACTTTGCTCGATTCAGCTTTCAACGCAGCTTGCCCTGCAATAAACCCATTGTCCCTGAGCCCAACAAGAGGGGACACTCCAGTAAGATCTACACAAGCATGTTTCGCCCCAGCCCACCCAAACACAAGTATATCAGCTGGCCGTAAAGTAGACCTCCCTTCAAGCGGATCCGTCAAAAAGTTCACGGGGGCCTCTTTTTTAGAAGAAATACCTGCTCTCTTAAGAACATCATATAAAACATCCCTGACCAAATCATGCCTATAAATAAACCTATAAATTTGGATATCCAAAAATGAATACAAGCCTGTATAATTGGGCCGGAGTAGCCCTCAAAAGTCGGAGGTCGTTGACGAGAGATGTCACTAACAATCCGACTCATGATCCCACCGTGCACAGGAGGCGGTGGCTGGGGTCCTCGCTGCTGGTCAGTAGTAGCACCTTTATGCATAGTTTCCATCAGTTGACCAATTTGGGTCATCTGGGCCATCATGTCCTGCATAAGTACATAAGGGTCGATGTGCGTACCCTCGTGCTCTCCGGTGTGGTGAGGACGGCTTCCAGTAGGCGAATCACTGCCCCCCGAACTTTGTACCACATTCGAATGCATGTTGGCACGTGGCCTTGGGATTCGACATATTTCACGGCCTCGGCCCCTCTACCACGATTCTTCAAGTTTCTTTCCATACTAAAAGAACCAAACAATCATCACAAGCATAGTTTATACATGCCCTTGTGAGCCTACACGCTCAGAAGTAGTTTGTCAAGAATTAATTGCACTGTCAGTGCTATATAAAATATCACATCGACATAAGGTCGAAACAAGATCAACGAAATGATCAATCCAAAATGTTTCTCAAAATATCAATAAGATAAATTTTGTCACAATTCTCTCAGAATATCAAGATCAACAATAAGGATCAATTTTGCAAATAACATCTTGTCGGTAATTAAATCATGGCACATAAATCACTTACCATATTTGGCTCAGAGGGCTTAGCACTTGCACAGGTCACACGTGACCCGAATATTTCTTGATACTAGTTCGATCAACAATGACTCGTAAGGAGAAAAAACTCTGTGATACCATCTTCTGTAACACCCCGAAAATAGCGGCTATTACAGTGCCGTTGATCTAATACTAGGACCCACCAGGCGATACAAATACACAAATAAATCGTAATTTAGTATCGAACCACAAAATATTAAACATCACTACGACGAGGAATTTATACATCATACTACTATAATCGCCACGACACAATGGATTCAAATACAAGTATAAACCAAATGAAGATTGAGTATACTCCAAAATAATAATACAATTGAAAATAAGTACTACAAAGCGGAAATGAAAAATACACGGTTTACTCATAACCAGAGAAAAGAAGACTTGGGCCCCCCAAAACTAGTATCCTTCAAACCCTTCGCCGTCACAATGCTCTTCTCGTGCCTTGGCCTTCCCTCAATCTAAAATACAACAACAAGTATTTCGGCCAAAACCACATGGTCCGATATACATGATAATAAATCTCAGATGGTATGCAAATCATATACAATAGATCTCAATGAAACAAGCCTCACTGTTGAACATACGCCTCGGGCGTATGAAACAACCAATTGCAAACCGGCGGACATATCCAATCACCCATGGTGTATGAATGACCAATCAATATGACTCAAGACGGACATCACAATACGCCCAATCCAGAAGTATGTCCGTGCACATGACCTCCCCATATATGAAATTCAAGATGTATGTGGGACAATGTACCTAATTAGTCTCACGAAGTAATCGTCTAATGTGTGCAGTCCAATGTGGAAACATCAACACACGACCATATGTGCCCGACTAAAAGTCCCACACATAACCAATCGACACGCATATATAATTCCAGAAATGTCGCGATATAACATGACAACGAAACTCAATTAATCACATATCCAACAAGGACCAACGATATCAAGGTAGTGACAACAACGCTCAACGGGACCAACGATATCAAGGTAGTGAACTTGAGAGTATATTCCCACAATGAAACGATCGACACGATCAACAACAACACCTCGTTATAAGTCGTAGATTCATAAAACATTACACATACACAAAATGAATAACATTCACAAGAATCATTTATCATTCTAACAAAGCAAGATAACTTGCCTCAATTCCGAAGACGAAAAGTAGACTTATTCGAATGACCGAACAAACGGCATCCTCAACAACACTCAATCGGGCAAGCAACTTTGAATGAAATATAATTCATTCAATAACACAATTTCATAATATCGGTATCGAATTCATGGGAATCGATATCCACAATTCAACACGAATAGTTCAGACTATTCTAATGGACATCAAAGTCCTAATTTATGAATCCCAACTCCTCAATTCATCTAATCAAGCTAACACGGTCATAATATTCTTCAACATTCATGATAATCCATTTTACAAGATTTATCAAGATCAACAATCAAATAATTATCCTATTATAATAATGTCATCATTATCTTATCAAAAATATTACCAATATTTATTTAAACATGATGTCTTAAACAATCATCAATTACCAATTCATCAAGAATTTTGTATTTAACCTCAATTTTAATTTAACCGTTTGAAAACCATGATATTTATCTCATAACTCGACATAATCTTTCCTTAAATGGTTATACCCTCCCAAGGTCATTAATGGTATCAACAATCACCTCCGAACTATGTCAATCATCTAACGATTTTAACATAATTATTCCAGAATACGAGTATAACATCTAAGTATTTATAAACATAAAAAAGATACTCAGTCTCAGATTATAATCATCACGTTCTTCATCATATGTTCATAAAAAACAATAATAAACTTGATATCTTCCAACAATCCAGCAACATATGAAGTACTCCTCAATAATATCATCATCATCTTGGAATTAATCACAAAAGAAGACAACATACCTCTTGAAGATGAAAACAAATGTGTTCTTGATGAAATGGATGGAAACCCAAGGTTGAATCCGCTTCCAATCACTTCCTAAATATTAAGAATGATTAATCCCACAAACACTCAGTCGTTTAAGTCTCAAAAACCACTCTAAGAACTCTCCCTTTCTGATAAAATGAAAGAATGGCCGAAGTGACCACAAATTTCTGTTATGCAGGTATATATATATAATATACATTACTAGCATGCGCTAAGAGTACAATTGTAACACCCCCAGATCTGACCGGAAATATTACAGTGTCGTGGGCCCCGAGATGGAACCCACAAGGCTGAAGGAAATTTTCGCAAAACATTTACAAACGCCCAAGAGGCGAACGACGGTACTGTCTTTTAAACATTCGAAGACTTTATAAAACTCGTTTATCAAAACCGTCGTAAAATCTCATTTGAAACCACAAGGCCCGAAATGCCAAAACTCAACAGTTTAAAAACATACGTTAAGCTCTCGCTTACACGTACCGATAGAATAGATTAGAAAAACGATTGCCAAAGTAACCTAAGTTACCAGATATCAAAAGGCCATTTAAAATACTCACGCAGTGGAAAAGACAAACGATTAAAAATACTCTAACAGCGGAATACAGCAACTGATCAGGAAACTCAACACACGATTACATGCCCTATCCAGTATCCTCCGGGAAGCTCATCTCTCCACGACCGCTACAAGCTTGATAATCCAAGAACCTAAAAAGAAAGCCCACGACAGGGTCAGCCATAATATCCAACAATGATAACCATCACATCTCGTCAATAATTACATACCAATTAAATAGTAAGTAAGACTACGACCAATGTAATCTTACCGCCATAACTTTACCAACTCATGGTAATAATTACCAAAGCTCACATCTCGTATCCTTTCAACAACACAATACGCTCATACTGAAATATCTGTATAGTATCTCAACAATACCCAAGGTTGTCAAAACATTATCATAACTCACTGTACGAAATCTACCAACTCTGTCCAACCCAATCGCATCTCAACACGATAATCGACTGTCCATCAAAGACAAATTCCAAAGGAAATACGGAACATACCTCAGGATATGAAATGCCACGACGAAATCACGTCAGTCTAATCCAAGATCAGATCAACACATATAATCATTCAACTTATAATCCAAGTCCTATATACATATATCATCTTCCTCAATATCAACATCATGAAACATTAAGAACGTAACAACACTTCCATAATCTATCATTACAGGGAGTAATTATCAACAATAACATCAACATCCGAAACTGAGGAGAAGAATTAACCAACTTATCTCAAGAAGACGAACAACACAATTCAAACCATACGAATCACATCAATATCGATATATCAATAACAACATCATCATAATCCGGTAATCCATCTCCTAATCATACTTATCAACTTGTTTATATGATAATCATTAACTCAAGAACATTAATCTTCAATCCAAAACGAAATCCAAAAGTGAAGAACTATTACCTTGTATAGACGAACCATGAAGGAGAACAATCAACTTCATTCCAAGAATCATCAATAACTTTCAAGAACAAGACTTTAATCCATGTTCCTCAGCTTAATCTTGTTAAAGATCATCATCTCTCAGTGTTTGGAACCTCAAACTTCTCTCTAAACTCTCTCTCTCGAAATAAAGGTAGGAATGGCCGAATGAACATAAATCACATCTGCAATCATATATATACTGACTGTTATTAGCGTGCGCTACTTTTCCTTAGTAGCGTGCGCTATCGTGGTCCAGAGGGGACTGTTTTGCTTCGTACAGTGATTTACGTACGTAATGCTCATACAATAGCGTACGTAAATGCCTATACTTAGCGTGCGCAAGTGTTAGACCATAGCGTGCGCTAATCATAGTTGACTCGTTTGTCTGTATGCTCCGAAGACGGGTCCACATGCCGAAAGCACTGACGAGGATAAGATTCCTTTTTATCCGATCTACAGTTAGTGTGCGCTGACCTTAGGGTTTAGCGTGCGCTAGTACTACTTTACAACATCCGTTGACTTATCAGAATATGTGCCGAAAGTGGCCTGGTCCACACGTAGATTCCGTCTGATCTGTTCTGCACTAGCGTGCGCTGCCTTTTACCTTTAGCGTGCGCTAAACCAGTACGATAGCGTGCGCTACACATGAATATTAGCGTGCGCTAATAATGCTACACTCATCCATTTTCAGCTATTCTTGTCCAACGTCTCAACATATAGAATACGAACATACAGCATACTGAATATGTATACTTCTTCCGACAATATTCTCAAATGCAATTGTCGACCAAATACAACAATTATACCAATACTGACATCTGAGTTCTTCATTTATTTTATCCATACTGTACAGATTCCACGTTGTACAATATAACTCGGATAAAATAATATTAAACAACAGTAGTAGAAATTCCGAATATTACATACTACACCACTTAAAATAAGTTTCGTCCTCGAAACTTGTAATCCGTCATAGAAAAAACAAACAAACTGTTCAACAAAAATATTACGAACCCATCACAACGATCAATCATCATCATTAACGAATAACCAAAACAGTACACTTACAAATGTGCAAAGTCGACGATCTCCTGAGATACTAGCAAGTGACTTCACTGTAAAGCCTCAACGCGCTTACAATCACAATTCCATGAGTCTCAACAAAGATATATCGTATTCGGATGAAATAATCTATCCGTTTCAAATCCAATCTGCCTGATTACAGAATCAAGTCCCAATATGCTAAAAACCAATAATGCACAACACATCTGTGAAACAACTGCCCAACACAATAGCAACAAATCCCGAAATATCGACATAAAATCTGAACGCTCAAATGATCACCAACAATGATCAACCAATAAATTAACCGAGAATATCATCGACATGATAAACTCTAATACGACCAATCCAAAGGTCAAAACGCAGTCGAGAATATCATCAACATGATAAACTCCAATATGACCAACCAGAGGTCAAAACACAATCGAGAATATCATCAACATGATAAACTCCAATATTACCAACGAACGATCAACGATAATCGGGAATACCCTCACACGGTAAGCTCCAACATGATCAACACAAAACCACAGAAACCGATATACGAACGAATAAAGTTCTCAAAACAACACACCAGTTACATACAGTGGATCTCAATAAACATACCCGACTAATGAATATACCCCTTGGCATACGAACAACCAATCACAAACCGACGAACATATCCAATCATACATGGAGTGGGAACGGCCACTCAATATCCAAAACAACCAGCATGGGGTCACCATCCCCAAATCTACACTTACAAAGAAATCATTCAAAAATCACTATGGTAAAATCGCGCTACTACCATACCAATGGAATCACATAGCACATATTCTCCAGTTTCATAAAATCCAAAGTTCCAAAATCATATTCTGTACATGAATCTATAACACGCAGCATATTTCTCTTATCCGATCGATCAACCGATCATCTTTGGATAACCAAACTACCATACTAAAGTTCGAATCTCTTTTAGTCGTACCATACTGATGTATTATCCAGTTCGTGAGTCTCACTCAGAACTTCACCATGATATGCACTATGCAATAAATGCGTATGTATATCAATCACACTTTTAAAACCAGTTTGAAATCATATAGTCTCGTCAAGAAGACAAATTTTCGAAAGTTCTTTCAAAAATTTTAAAACTCCAAAATATAAATTTTGGGAAGACCACAAAATCAATTTTCAAAAAAATTAAATCGGCTCGCTGGTGCCAAGTATTTGATAACAGTTTCCTTCGAATCCACACGATTTCAAAGTTTTAAAACGAAAACTATGCAAATGATTGACCACATTCATACTCCTGTATACCAGTCCGACTCGTCACAAATCCCACTGACATATAGTCGGAAAACTGCACGATAGAATCCAAAATCTGAATATATAGAATCCGACCAAAAACTCCTTTTCCACATATGACTCGCAACGTCAATCATTAACCCATCCTGGATCACCTCAAATATGTTATGACAAAATATTGAAACAAATCAGCATAGCGAAAGACTTCCCGAGAAGTTTCATTTGAACAAGTAAATCAAAACCCCGAAAGGTAGTAATAAAGTAGATAAACGATTGATAAAATGTTTTACAAATTTCGGGAGTTTTAAGAAAACAGAAAAAGCCTTTTGAAACATTAGGGTCTCAGCTCGTAGCTCGTTCCGCATTACAAGAAGTTTAAAAAGTAGAAAAACTCTTTTTGGACCTCAAGTCCTGAGTTATAAAACTATTTCAAAATCAATTGGGTCTCGGCCCAAAATCATTTTTGGTAAAACATTCATTTTGAAAAGTATCATTTCCAAATGCTCAAAAACAGTTCATATATCTCAAAATGAACTAACATGACTACATGTTCTTCTCAACAATCCACAGCATTTCTCCCAAATGCACAACTCTGTTCTGAAATCTAATCGACATATTGATTTTCTAACTCATAACTTCTCAAGATCATCAATCCTGTCCCAACTCTGTCGCCTTATACTGTATCGCATAATATTCTGCTGAACCTCAAAGCATATCAACTTAGAACGGCAATAAATCTCAATACAATTCAAGAATCCAAATACTTACAGATCGTGAAGCCGACGATTACCCGTGATACTGGCACATGTCTCGACTCAAGAAAATCCTCGACACAAAATTTACAAAACACACATTTTGCAAACTCAGTTCAACTCGAGAACACAACACGGCTCTATCCGAAGAAACACGTTAATACCATTTGGAAAAGTTTACAACAACCCCAGTACCACACTGGTAATTCACATAACGCAGAAGCCTGAGTGAACACCAAAAACCCAGAGCTCAAACACTTGTCAACCGACAAATCAAATGACACGATAAAAGCACGACCCAACTCGACCCGACTGCCTAGGTTTTCTCAATCTAAGCTCTGATACCATATTCTGTAACACCCCCAGATCTGACTGGAAATATTACAGCGCCGTGGGCCCCGAGATGGAACCCACAAGGCTGAAGGAAATTTTCGCAAAATATTTACAAATGCCCAAGAGGCGAATGACGGTACTGTCTTTTAAAAACATTCGAAGACTTTATAAAACTCGTTTATCAAAACCGTCGTAAAATCTCATTTGAAACCATAAGGCCCGAAATGCCAAAACTCAACAGTTTAAAAACATACGTTAAGCTATCGCTTACACGTACCGACAGAATAGATTAGAAAAACAATTGTCAAAGTAACCTAAGTTACCAGATATCAAAAAGCCATTTAAAATACTCACGCAGCGGAAAAGACAAACGATTAAAAATACTCTAGTAGTGGAATACAACAACTGATCAGGAAACTCAACACACGATTACATGCCCTAGCCAGTATCCCCCGGAAAGCTCATCTCTCCACGACCGCTACAAGTTTGACATCCAAGAACCTAAAAAGAAAGCCCACGACGGGGTCAGCATAATATCCAACAATGATAACCATCACATCTTGTCAATAATTACATACCAATGAAATACTAAGTAAGAATACGACCAATGTAATCTTACCGCCATGACTTTACCAACTCATGATAATAATTACCAAAGCTCACATCTCGTATCCTTTCAACAACACAATACGCTCATACCGAAATATCTGTATAGTATCTCAACAATACCCAAGGTTGTAAAAACATTATCATAACTCACTATACAAAATCTACTAACTCTGTCCAACCCAATCGCATCTCAACACGATAATCGACTGTCCATCAAAGACAAATTCCAAAGGAAATACGGAACATACCTCAGGATATGAAATGCCACGACGAAATCACGTCAGTCTAATCCAAGATCAGATCAACACAATATATGGACATGGTCCTAACACAAGACCTACAAATGTATAGTCATATGACAGCGTCAATATGCTCACATCAATAACAACATTGTATACTTATGGCAAACCCATAATATACATATGCACAATAACAACATGTAGGTAATCCGATGATCCAGCGTTCACTGCCTAGATCCCACGATGACCCCGTCAGACCAACCGTGGTGGAAAAACCTGTCCGATGATCCATCGCGCGCTAGCATAGATCCCCCGATGATCCTGTCGGACCAACCTGAGGTGGACATACAACAACAATGCACAAATGCATATAACAATGATACACAATGCATAACAACAACGATACACGCATGTATTACAATATGATCGACACGAAATGACAAAAACGATTAGAGTGCTTGCCCCGAGTCCTTAGAGAGCATTCTCGATGTCCAGACCATCACGAACCATTATTCTGAATATTCGACGATCCAAAATGTCACGGCGATAGATAATTCACGTCTTCGTCTATACCACAATGTATCTTCGATACCAAGTATACCAACAATAAATATAAATCATATACATCGTGATTTAATTCCCAAAACTCAAATACAACTTAAAATCCCAAATCTCCTGTGATTACGATTACAAACATTGCTATACGAATTATAAACGAATGAAACGGAAACCATTCTTTAAATATTATAAACTTAGCAAGTAATAACTTGCCTTGATACCGATGAAGCCGTTACCAATTCTATTGCCGTCATCTACAAGTCCCTCGGACCTGATCAAAGCAATCTACGAACATTCTCGAATATGACCGCAACGTATGGTTCTGATCACCGATCAATAATCTCAACCTATTACAATAATCGATAAACAACAAGTTCGATAACAATCAACAATCGCTATAACCAATTCACAAACCCAATGGCTCAACAATATCTCGGTTAACCACAAGTTTGATTAAACCAACTTAAACGATTACAAATTCATAACCGAAACAGTATATACTACCCTGCCTGTTGACTTAGCGCACGTTAATCACTTAACATAGCGTGCGCTAAGTCGTTCCCATTAGCGTGCGCTAGACAGTAACACTAGCGTGCGCTAATGACATGCAGTTGCATGCATTTCAGATACCGATCAACATATGGCGATCATCAAGAACACTAAGTGATTGGAAACCGTGTTCAAAGCTATCAAAATAACGAAATCTTATATCCTTTAACATATAATCATTCAACTTATAATCCAAGTCCTATATCCATATATCATCTTCCTCAATATCAACATCATGAAACATTAAGAACGTAACAACACTTCCATAATCTATCATTACAGGGAGTAATTATCAACAATAACATCAACATCCGAAACTGAGGAGAAGAATTAACCAACTTATCTCAAGAAGACGAACAACACAATTCAAACCATACGAATCACATCAATATCCATATATCAATAACAACATCATCATAATCCGGTAATCCATCTCCTAATCATACTTATCAACTTGTTTATATGATAATCATTAACTCAAGAACATTAATCTTCAATCCAAAACGAAATCCAAAAGTGAAGAACTATTACCTTGTATAGACGAACCATGAAGGAGAACAATCAACTTCATTCCAAGAATCATCAATAACTTTCAAGAACAAGACTTTAATCCATGTTCCTCAGCTTAATCTTGTTAAAGATCATCATCTCTCAGTGTTTGGAACCTCAAACTTCTCTCTAAAAACTCTCTCTCTCGAAATAAAGGTAGGAATGGCCGAATGAACATAAATCACATCTGCAATCATATATATACTAACTGTATTAGCGTGCGCTATCGTGGTCCAGAGGGGACTGTTTTGCTTCGTACACTGATTTACGTACGTAATGCCCATACAATAGCGTACGTAAATGCCTATACTTAGCGTGCGCAAGTGTTAGACCATAGCGTGCGCTAATCATAGTTGACTCGTTTGTCTGTATGCTCCGAAGACGGGTCCACACGCCGAAAGCACTGACGAGGATAAGATTCCTTTTTGCCCGATCTACAGTTAGCGTGCGCTGACCTTAGGGTTTAGCGTGCGCTAGTACTACTTTACAACATCCGTTGACTTATCAGAATATGCGCCGAAAGTGGCCTGGTCCACACGTAGATTCCATCTGATCTGTTCTGCACTAGCGTGCGCTGCCTTTTACCTTTAGCGTGCGTTAAACCAGTACGATAGCGTGCGCTACACATGAATATTAGCGTGCGCTAATAATGCTACACTCAGCCATTTTCAGCTATTCTTGTCCAACATCTCAACATACAGAATACGAACATACAACATACTGAATACATATACTTCTTCCGACAGTATTCTCAAATGTAATTGTCGACCAAATACGACAATTATACCAATATTGACATCTGAGTTCTTCATTTATTATCCATACTGTACAAATTCCACGCTGTACAATATAACTCGGATAAAATAATATTAAACAACAGTAGTAGAAATTCCGGATATTACACAATATCACGCGCTAGCGAACCTTGGCAGAAGGCTGGGTTTTTCGACACCATTTGCGTACGCTAATGACATGACTTAGCATGCGCTAATCACCCATATCATACGTGCGCAAACATCCGTTAACTACACCCATGCATGTGCCAAAAACACTCGGGGCCACACGGTAGATTCTCTTGGACTGATCTGCATTTAGTGTGCACTAGTCCCCTCCATTAGCGCGCACTAAACACCGGTTGACTCAGCCATGCACATGCACGCCGAAAGCTGTCGGCCGCCGGACCCACCTGTCGGTCAATGCCTGGATCCTTGTCTGATTAGGCCTAATGCGCACTAATGTTGAACATTAGCATATGCTACACTTGCAATCTAACGTGCATTATCTCTCTACATAACGCGCGCTCGTTAGGCTTAACTTGGCCAAAAAATGCAACTCACTAAGTAACATCCAACAGACAAAACAATACGAGCGTCAAACATAAATAGTTTGATTCTAAAATATCTCGATATAATAAATATTGTATAAATCCAAACACAATACAATGGTACTCGTACAATACGTATAATACAACATCAAACAAAATGAAAAATTACAGCCGGGTATTACAGATCACTCATACGAGGAGTGTCCCCTATGGATTTTCAAGAGGTGGATTAAACAATTGAGGAACAAGTTGATTCCTTTATTTAAGATCGAGTGGTCGAGTCAGGAGTTGAGGAGGATATATGGGAGACTGATGATAACATGCTAGAGAAATACCCCGAATTATTTACCCCTTAGTTTCAGGGTGAAACTTCTTTTAGGGGGAAGAGTATTTAATATGTGGGTGTAATTTTTAGTTTTTGTACTTTTGTAAAGATGGTATCATGTTGTTTTCGTACATTGGATGGTTATACTAGATTGTTGTTGTTCTTAGTCAGTTCGTGTATTGAACGTGGTCGGAACCATTTGTGACTAGTATTGTATCACCACAGGCTAGTTACAGCCGTATAATTGGGAGTTACGGACGCAACACATTGGAGATACGGTCATATGAATCTTAGTGTACGGACGTATGAAGGTTAGTTTATGGCAGTTGTTTGTGTTGTTGGTTTTTGACGTAGAATTATACGGTCGTATGTGTTGGAACACTATTGTATATGTGAAGGTTATGCCCTTATATATGAGGATATAGGTTCGTATCTTGACTGTTGGGAGCTAATGGATATTCGAACATGGAGTACGCCGCAGATGTTACGACCATATGAGATCCAGAACGCTCGTATGTGACTATGTTACAACCGTATGGTCCTACCTATTAGTTTTGTAAACTCTCAACGTAAGGTTGGTACGTCAATATGCATGCATGTATATGACCGTATATATGGATTAACGGGTGTATGTGACTACGGATGACCTCCGAGCTGAGTGCATGGCAAAAAATCATAAAATAACGTTTAAAAGATAAAGTTAATACTAGACCTCAAATAAATATTTATATAACTATTGTACAAGTAAATCCAAACATACAAATAAATATAAAGAATATAAATAAAAATAATATAATGACAACATAAATAAGTTTATAAAAGTTGTAATAATATTAATAAATCTAATAATACAAATAATATAAACAACTTATGAAGAAGTACAAATAAGTACAAAAAAATACATAAAAATTCTAAAAAAAATAACAATTAATTTTAAAATTTATAAGTAAACCCTAAAAATTAGAAGTAAATGCTAACATTATATATAAATCATGAAAAATTAATATAAATCCTGTAAAATATATTTATTTTAATAGATCTAGAAACATATAAATAAGGTGAAGAAAATATTAGAAAATTACAATAAATTCTGATAAATATAATTAAGAAATATAATTGTACACTTTCAAATTAAAATATTTTATCAATAAACCCAAAAAATAAGTGTGGTTCATACATCCTACATTATTTGACCATCATAGATAAAATTAAATTAAATTAAGGTGAACTATAAATACAAAAATCGATAAGAATAACTATTCCGAATATTAAGCACATACTCAAATTCTAAATATATAGATTGTGGTTAAAAGAACAACATATCTTGATTACAAGTAAATATAGGAAATTACAAATAGCAGAAAAATTATATTCCAAAAATACTAATAAAATTTTAAAAATATGAAAAATACTAAAACCAAAATTTCAATCTAAGAATAAAAATTATCTTGATAAATTATAAATAAATCTTAAAAATATTAATTTTGAAATTGCTCATTACTTGAAATTTTTTTATATTCTAATCGACATAAATATTTTTCATTTTTTTTTGCTTTTAATATTTATCTTTAATATTTCAGAATCTATTACATTTTTTGAGAATTCGATTGTATTTTATATTTTCTTTTCGATTTATATTTTTAATTTAGGATTAACTTTTAAACTTTAAAATTAATTTTGTATCTTTACATAATTTATTTTTTCGGCATTTTTAATTTCTCAGTATTCATTTATAATTTTTGGTTTCAATTTATGTAGGAAAACAAAAAGAAACAACGTAATGAATGAAAATTCAATATTAAAATATTTTAGCTATTATATTAAAACTTATCCAATTATTAATTAAAAAAATTTGAATTCCAAATAATTTATTCGATAATTTAATTGGATTTTGTACTTACTTAAATGATGGATATTATATGTAGTTAACTTATTTTAGAGTTGGATTACAACATTAATAATTATCTAATAATATGATTATATAAGTAAGAAGATTACTTTAGAAATTTAGACAAATTAATAATAGACGTGCAACTTTTTAAGGGCATTACAGTAATTTTATATTTATCTGTTCTTTCTCAAAATTATAAACATACATTGAAAAGTACAACATAATTTTGATAACAGTACAATATATGAACTGTAGTATTAATGATCAACGGTCATGATCATTTTTGACTTGATTTAATGGATATAAGAAGACTACATATATACATGTACTACAACCCGTATATATCCCAAGAAAAACCCTAATAACAACCACTATAATTTTTAGTTGCATTTTAAAAAACTTTTATTAGTTTTTTCAAATTATTTGTTTCATCCCAAGAAGATGGCAATAGAAAAAATCCTCCTAAGTAGAAATTTTTCAAAATACACACATAATAATTCTTTATACCAATTAGTTCAATTTAGCACATATGTCGAGTTCCATCTATGCTTTATATCTGAATTAAATTTTTTTTATTGCATTTATTTTGATTTTAAAATATTTTGATTCCATCTATGCCTTATATCTTGCTAACTTTGTACGATTATGCAAATACATGACACATTGTCTAAGAAGTATTGCATTATGTACAACATCTCATGCATCTTGTACACATAGAATTAAAATATGACATATGCATCTAGTATGAAAAAAATCGACCTTGGAAACATGATTGCATGTTTGTATTAAAGTTGGTACACTAGCAGTATTAGAACGAGCATTATCAAAACTAAAATTGTAACAATTTTATCATTTAATAATAGCTCTAACTAGATTATCTGCAGTATGTGCACAAATAAAATTTTAAATCAAGCAATCTTTTATTTAGGGTCTAAATATCATCTATTCAATGTATAGTTATCCCCATAAATTATTTTTTAAGGTATGCCCAAGTACCAACAACTAAATAAACTCTATGATCTATAAATTTAAAGATTGCTCTTAATGCTAGTTTATGTTATTTGAAAAAGTACAGTGCAATTCTAGTCATTGTTGTACACGAAATCCTCTTAATAGCAGGATTATAAGCATTTTGTGTCCTATATTCCAATTAGTACTATCCACAAAATTAAAAGGTAAAGAATCTTGTGCACATAGTGTTATCATTCCTTCTATAGCAAGTAATGCATTATACTTATAAAGTTGAGATTCAGACATACCTTGAGAGCCAGCTCCAGTAGAAGGTTGGAAGTTGAGTTGACTTTGCGACTTTATATCTCCATACACCGATGCGTCGTTATGCTGAAAATGCCTTTTAAAATTGCCATAACCAACTCTGACCTTATACGAGTATTTTTTGCTTCAATAGTTGCAAATGACCTTCTTCACTAAACCATCCGCCATTTTTTTCCTCTCGAAGTGTTTTCACAAAAAAGTCGGATGTAGGTTTCCCTTCTACAACAGAGGCATGTTTCTTTCTCGCTTTGGCTTTCTTGCTCCCTCTTCCTTTGACATTGTTTCTTGCTTCTCTTCAGAAGACATCTCTTCAATATAAGGGGTTGTTCTTCCTCTACTGGTACTTGATTTGCCGCAGGACGCTTCGACTTTGATGTTTGCATCGGACTTGGTATTCCATGAAGAGTGCGCTCAAACATTGCATATGTTTGGGTCAACATGGCTTCATCAATTTCATGATCCATTGCTTTTTCAGTGTTATGCAACTGTTGATGATTCGGCATACGTCGATGTTGGGATAAAACAATCCTATATCGAAGTTTTGATAAAGTGCCAAGATACAGCAAAGCAGGTGTCTCGAAAGACGATCGAAGTTGTTGGAATAATCAACCCTGTATCGAAGTCTTCTCATAATGCCAACATATAGCGAAAGTATAAAGATCCATCATACAGCAAAGAGAATCATCTGTCTATATGACGCTAAGTATGGAAGCTGTCCCGAAATGATTATACAGCACTCTTCCATACAGTATCAGTCTAACATAGCCTACAACAATATGTTGGATACATCATCTAGGCTATAAGTATTGGGATCTTCAATACTTATCCAAACAGGACTTAAAACCGTTGGAAATGAATCTGCCTTATTTGCTAAAGTCAAGTCCCGTTTGAAAAGAAGTATTTAAATACTGAAAGGATAAAGTATTTAAATACTAAGCTGACAGAGATCTTCAAACAAGGAGCAAAAACCGGATCATGCTTTATTCAAATAAATCATCCGGTTGGAACGGACCTTTGCTCAACGGATATATTCTCAACGGATCTATTCCAAAAGCTATATATACCCCGCAGTTTGAAGATCAGATACACACGAACGAATACACGAGCATATACGAATATTCATAAGATCAAGATCTGAAAACTGAGATATACTGAGTTTCATCAAGATCCTCTAACAAACAGTATATCAAGAGCATTAATATTTTTTAAGGCATTCATTCTATCCTAAGAGAAGAAATACACAAGTGCTCATCCCTTGAACAACACATCATCAGCTCAAGCTCAAGAAAGTCAAGCTGTTGTTCAAACAACATTCTTATATTGAAAAAAACCATCAGCCCTGTGTGGACTGAGAAAGCCTTGCTTTTCCTGAACTGTGTGTGACGGATCTGCATTGTAGAGACGAAGCTTCGGAACTGTGTGTGAAGAAGCCAGTCAAGTGTTAGACTTAACCAATCTGTGTGAACGGTTGAAAGCTACGATCTTTGTATCAATCTGTGTGAACGATACATTGATAGGTTTGATTATAAATACGTAGTTGTGTACGCAGTATTTATAATAAACATTTTTACTCCTGTGTGGAGGACCAGTGGACGTAGAGGGATTTACCTCGAACCACTTTATTACTGTGTTATTTACCTTCTGCATTTACTGTTTTAATAACTGTGATTATTTTAAGTATACACTTCATACCTAGTTGATGTACTTACAGCAACTTACTGTTACAAGACTTCCGCTACGCACTCTAACTTGAAAATCGTACAGCTTGTTGCTTAAACACTTTCCAAGCTGTATTCTATATACTTAGTGGCCAACAAGTGGTATCGGAGCGGTTGATTCTAAAATGAATCAGTCGTATTTTTGACCGAATCAGATCAAAAATCACTTATTTTTGTCAAACAATCTTTTTCTTTCCTATATTTCCATATGGATACGTCAATGATCAATAAAGTTCCTATGTTTTCTATTAACGAGTTTGACGACTGGAGAATTAGGATGGAGGCTCATCTTGCAGCAATGCACGAAGAGATGATTTTTGTTATACAGGATGGCCCCATAAAAATCATGAAGGTAAATCCGGCCCCAAGAATTGAAGGCCAAGCTCATGCCGAGATGCTCGAGAAAGAGCGCGAACAATGGACTTCTGATGATAGAAAGCGCACCAACCTCGACAATGTTGCTAAGAACGCATTATTTGTCACTCTTGACAAAGGCACGTTCTCAAAGGTAAAGAGCTATAAATCAGCCAAGGATATCTGGGATAAACTCAAGCTAATTTGTGAGGGAACTGAGCTCTAAAAAGAAAACAAAATTTTAAAATTGACTCAGCAATTGAATCTTTTGAAATGAAACCAACTAAAACACTTGAGGAACTTGACCTCAGATTCACTGGCATTGTTGGTGAACTTGAAGCGTTGGGCAAAATTTACATAAAAAAGGAGAAGAACCTAAAAATTTTCAGATCTCTCCCTGCCCGATGGGACATTAAGACCACAACTATGCGTGTATCGTGCAATATTAATGAAATATCTACTTTTGATCTCTTTTCTGACCTCAAAGCATTCGAGTATGATATAGACAGGAGAGAGAAAGCTGAAGAATCTCCCGCGAGGACTACAACATTAGCCGATGTATCCAACCGGAGACATAGCATGCCTAGCTTATCAAAGCCTACCCACAAAAATGCTGACAACGACGACGACATCCTGTCACAAGATGAAATGGCACTCCTCATGCATAAGTTCAAGAAGTTCATCAAGCAGTCGGGAAAGACTCCATACAGGCCCAAGCCTATTCACAAGGTAAGTACCGAAACTTCCTCTGGTGATGCTAATTGTGTTATAATTGCAGGAAACCAGGACATTATGTAAATAAATATCCTCATCCCAAAGTTCAAAGGTTGCCAGAAGCCGAGCAACAGGAAAAAGATGAAAGAAGACGTGCTTGGAAAAACAAGCTAAAGGCCCTGATTGGTGAATCGGAAGCCTTCCCCGCATCAACAAAGTCCGAAGAATGTCTACAGGCAGTCACTGACAGTGACTCGTCAGATGATGAATTCGAAGATAAAGCATATATGTGCTTCATGGCCAAAGACATACCGGAAGATGAAGATAGTGATGATGAGGTAAGCTCAACCTCAATTACTCCTGCAAATGCATCTCATACCTTTGAAAACATGATGAATGAGTTTAAGAACATTCAAAAGGCCCATTAGACTTTGAAAAATGAAAACATACAGCTCCAAATTTCTAACCTAGAGCTGAGGGAAGAAAACGACTTGCTAAATATAAATTACGAAAATATGTCTGTTGATTGTGAAAACAGCAAAGTCGATTATGAAAAACTCATGGAGAACAATCATCAACTTGCTCATGAACTAAGTGAGGCTAAATCTCACGGTGAAAGGAAGACAAATGATTTTGTTCTGCTTCAAGCCAAAGTAAAAACTCTCGAAAAATGAGAAGGAGAACTTGAGACCATTCTGAAATCTTTCGAGAAATCATCTAAAAGAATGGAAGAAATTCTAAGCACTGGGCAACATGCTCATGATAAAAGTGGCTTAGGATACAGCTCATTTTCCAATAAAGGGAAAACTAGTACTGTGTTCGTCAGGGGTGTGGAACCCATTCCTGTATCAGAAGAAATTCCATGTGAAGGAACCTGTTGCACCGCGAATAGCAAAAGCTGCCATTCCACCACCACAGTCATATTCCAGATAGCGGAATCCTCATCCATTCAGACCTGTAAGGCGTACCCAACAGCATGCTCCCCGAGCATATCAACAGCGCCAACAGCCGTTCAGAAAGAAGGTTGTATCCAAATATCAAAGGCCCGTACGGCAGTACTTTCAGTACAGCACACCTAGGTATTGGATACAGAAGCCTCGTTATCACTCGCGAAAGCAAGTATCCGCACAGTATCAGCAACAGCTTTGGGAATCCAACTGAAGACCCAGAAGGCAAGCTGTAAGGCCGAAGAAAATGGCTCCACCTCCAAGACGGCATTTGTACTGGATTAATAATAATAACCCTGAATTTTTCATGCATAATAATTATCATGGTTACAGCGACTACGTACCTGCCCCACGTAGACATCACAACTATGGACCTAAAACATCCTACAGTAAACCTATTGCTGTCAGGAAAATCTGGGTACCTAAAGGCAGTAACATCCATGGACCCAACAATCAAAGGGGACCTAAATCTACTTAATTTATTTGCATACAGGACATCTTAGAGAAGGACGTCTGGTACTTCGGCAGCGGATGTTCTCAGCACATGACAGGAGACAAAAGCAGGTTGTCAGATTCCGTAGAAGGTTGCGGTCCAAAAGTGCGTTTCAGTGATAAATCTAAAGGAAGAACAAGAGGGAAGGGAACCCTGCTTGTAGGAAAATTCAAAGTCACTGATGTAGCTTATGTTGAAGGCTTACAGTACAATCTACTTAGTATTAGCCAGTTCTGTGACAAACATGGATATATACGGTCTTGTAGACCCGGTAAGTTTGGGAGGTAAGAAATACTGTCTCGTTATTGTTGATGATTATTCCAGGTACGCTTGGACAATCTTCCTAAGCAAGAAGAAGGAAACAACATCAAAGTTGCCCGAGCACCTGAGAAATATTCAAAATGAGAAAGGGTTGAGTATCGTGTCCATTCGTTCCGACAGAGGTACAGAATTCACTAACCACTTTATAGAGCAATGCTGTTCGGAAAATGGGATACAGCACGAATACTCAGCTGCCCGTACGCCTCAACAAAATGGTGTTGCCGAGCGAAAGCACAGGACGCTAAAAAAAGCAACTAAGATCATGATTGCCGCTAGCAAGTTGCCACATCGTTTCTGGGGTGAAGCCACCAATACAGCGTGTTATACACAAAACCGCTATATCATCAACAAGCACCATAACGAAACATCTTACGAGGTATGGAACAACAAAACTCCATTAGTTTCGTACTTTCACATTTTTGGATGCAGATCTTACGTTTTGAACAATGGGAAAGATCAACTTAGAACCTTCGATGAGAAATCGGATGAAGGGATATTTGTAGGATATTCCTCTGTTAGCAAAGCTTACATGATCTTTAATTAAAGGAAGCTAACAATTGAGGAATCAGTACATGTAGTATTCGACGAACCTCATAATGATCCTACAGGAGTAGAAGATCTGACTCAGAATATCCAACAACTCACCATTGATAACCCTACAACTCCTATAGAGCCTGTCGTTGACTTAGAAATCAACCCCGCAGCTGTAAGAACTGAAGTAGATGAAGCCAATGTTGTACAAGCTGTAATACCCGTGATTTCGATTTCCGGTAATTTCTTTTTTTTCGGCAGAAGTCCGTTTTGACAACTCGCTCATGACCGTTTCGTCATTACGAGAATGATTAATTCTGCACTTTTTGTCATCCGAGCTCGTTTCGGTGTCGTTTTGTTGAGTTCCGTGCTTTTTGGCGACTTTTCCGCACTTGAGTTCGATTCTTGCGAATCTCGTCCGAAACTGCTGTTTCGAGTTTCCCGTAAGTCCGTTTAACTTTGTTAGACGTGTTGTGAACTTCGGTTTGGTAATTTGATCACGTATTGTGATTTTCGAGCATTTTGGGCCATTTTCGTAATTTCCCAAAGTTTGGGGTAATTACTTTCCGTTGTCGAATTTCGAGCCTTCGGGTAGTCGGAATTGTGTGTTCTCTTAGTGCTCGGATTCGTCTTTGCGAGTACTTCATAACCGTATCTTCGATTCGTATTCAGGTTCGGGTTTCGGGATCGTTCGGGCCGTCGGAGTTGGCCCCGGCCGAGTCATGGTCGGGCAGTCTGGGCCCAGGCCGGCACTGGCCGAGTTACGGCCGGTAGTGCTCGGCCGTTACGTACGTAAGGCCGGTTACGTACGTAAGGCCCTGGCCGGTTACGTACGTAATGGGCCGGCAGATTTGGGGCAGTGACTCGGTTACGTACGTAAGCCTTGGCCGGTTACGTACGTAACTCGGCCGGCAGTCAGCCTATTTAAGGCCCTGCAGTCGGGTTTTCACCCATTTTTCTCATTCCTCTCAATTCCTTCCGCGGCTGTGGCTTAGAGATTCGTGATTAGATGTTGCTGTGCAATCAGTCCATGAAGTCTTGGAGTTTATATCATCAATAATCCATCCTATAACCTCCTCCGATCTACCGAATCAAGGTTAGATTTCTTGAAATCTAATTTTGGGGATTTTGGGTATTTTGTTCGATTTCATCCGTTTAATCCAATTTAACTTAGGATTGTGATGGATTGATGATTATTTAGATGTATTATATCATTTCCCTTGTTATTTCATGGTTGGATCGTATCGATTCGTTGTTTGGGTCGAGTTCTTGACCGACGCCTTGAAGGTGTCCGGTAAAATGTCATAGAGGGATTTTCAGGCGTTCTACGATTATTCTTCATCGTATGATCTTTAATTTATTAATTATATGTTATTAAGGTCGAGTTTCTTGCGAAGAAACCGAGTTGAACTCTTCCATTCGTTGTCGTCTTCCTTTTCGATAGCATCGGGCGTTTCGAAGCTTTTCGGTTGAGCCGTGTTCGTCGGAATACTTGCGTGCCGATTTCGAGGCAAGTACCTTGTCCATACTATTCTTGTTTTGTGGATATGATAATTGGTGATCATCTTGGTGTGTTTGTTTATTTGTTTGAAATGAGTTTTCAAAGGATTCCGCTAGCCTCGTTAAAGGCTCACTTTCAAAATGCGTGTGTTTTGTAAATTGTGTGGGTTGTAAGTGACTACGTGAATCCTTTGGATATATTTGGTTTTGATGTTGCGCTTGATAATGTGTGTGTACGTATATTGCTTATTTCCGTCGCGTTATGGTTGACGTGCATGTTGTTATTTATTCGTGTGGTCGTGGACTGACGGATGAATGATGTGAATTGGTGTATTGACTTGATAATTGTTACGACGATGACTGTGTACTTGATGTTTGTGTCAATGTGAATACTTGTTGTGAGAGACGTCATATCCGGGAGCCTCTGAGGGCGGGGCGTGCGATCTCCGGCCTGGTGTACGCTGCAATGTGCGGCTCCATATGGTTGGTGAACGCCAGTGTTTACCTGATACGCGTGCAAGGGGCGGCTCTTATGGGAGTGACGCCGGCGCGGTGACATGTATAAGGTGCGGCTGACATGTGGAGTGAACGCCGGTGCACAGGTGTGTCAGTGGAGGCGCCTGGCAGGCTTATTGGTAACGGATATTTGAGTGTTTAGCTAAGACCCCGTTACCGAACGATTACCATATTTCAAATTCTTTCAACTCATTTCAAATGCTGGTCTCGATATAGACCGTGATTCATGTTTTCTGAAAGTGTATTTCAACTTGTTTTAAAATGTTGGTATCAGGGTTAATTAACCAAGGACATTTGACGAGATCTCCGAGGGTTAATTAATCAGGGGTCTTGGGCGGTTTTTGGGCGGACGAAAGGCTGTGTACTTGATTGTACTGTGTTGACATTTTGTGTTTTGGGTCGAGGACCCCGTGTGACGTTGAGATGTTTGATATCGTGTTGATATTATTTGGATTGGGTCGAGGACCCCGTGTGACGTTGAGATGTTTGATCTCGTGTTGATATTATTTGGATTGGGTCGAGAACCCCGTGGGGAATATTTGTGAAGACTCGCTTGTGTTGATTGAATGGTTTTCTTGCAAATTGCTTTCCGCCTATTGGTCGTGGACCTTGTTGATTTTGGAACGAGTAGGATTTGATAATCCTAAATTGTTTTCTATTAAAACTCTCGATGGCACTTTGAACGGTTTTATAAATTGTTTTCCCTTGATTTGTGATCTTTCGGTTTTGAAGTGTTTTACCCAAACTCATGCCTCGGGAAGTAATTTTCATCACGTTTGAATCTTGGAGGATTTCCTGGTTATTGTTATTCGCGGAATGTGAATTGTATGGCTCGTATTTTTGCACTTGTACTTGCACTAGCAAAATAATGGAGTTTTGCTAACCCCCGAGTATTCGGGGGGTGGATGTCTATTTTTGCATTCAGGTTTTGGAGCATAGCACAGGGTCGGCACGAAGGATGATGAAATATGAACGATACTAATCACACGAGGATCCGTTGCTTTCGTATTGGTCTAGTTGTATTTTCTTTTCCGCTGCAGTAAATTTTTCCCGTTGTACGGATGTGGTTGTATTTTGACCCCTGCGTGGGCATGAGTTGTATTTGAGTTGTATGTATTTATTGAAAGACCAAAATCGGTCTACTGAGTCATTTTAGCCTTAAAGGCGATGTTTGATTTTAGTTATCGGCCTGGTAGATCCTCGAGGAGAGAGTCCACGGCGTGTAATATCCCTGAGCGGATTGGGGGTGCTACAGAATGGTATCGGAGCTTAGGTTGTGGAAACCTAGGCTGTCGGGTCAGTGGTGTCTGTTGAGTTTTGTCTTGTCGGATTTTATCTGACTGAGTCGTGTCGTGACGCGTCGTCTGAGTTTGTTGGTCGTGATTAGTATCGTGGGCGATCATCATCTTCGTGAGACCTGTGGATGTAAGTCTCCCTTCTTTGTGTTGTGCCTCGTGTGACACGAGCTATTTTTATGATTATTTGTTATGTGACGGAATCCTCTTATGGATTTTGATTTCTTGATATGTGGTTATTTGACCCTCATATTTCGTTCATATGAGGAGTAGTGTTGCTGGATTGCGCATGTTTGACTTTATTTCTTTTATCCGCTGCGTGAGTTCTTACCGACTGAGTTTTATTTCCAAAACCGATTCCCTTAACCGAGTTTTTGGCATTATGGCCTTGATCATTTTGGCGAAATTCTTATGACGGTATTTAGTATTTTCTAAATGGCTTCTGTGAGTTTTTGAAATATTACTGTCATCAGCCTTTTTGACGTTTTTGTAAATGGTTTTTAGCCTGGTGGGTTCTGGCGTGGGGCCCACGGCGTTATAATGTTCCGTGTAATTACCTGAAATTTTTGGGCATTCTAGCCCATTGAATTATCCTTGAAAACCTTGAGTATCTTAGAAAATAAATTTCGAGACGTACTTTTAAAATGAATTATTTTCTTGTGGTACATCCAAGGTGCCACAATATGCTGCAAAATTCTTCTACCTCGAGGACCCAAAATGTTTTGAGATATTTTCAATGTTTTATAAACACTTTTACTTAGACCCGAGGGTTGAATATTCTGAAAGTTTTTCACTAAGAGAAGGTGTCCTCATTTTTGTTCAAACGCAAGATGATTTTCAAAGTCTCGAAAATGATGTTTGTCAACTTTTTGTAAAATGATACTCAAGATCAACTGGTGTTTCCAAACTATTTTCAAAAGGTGGTTTTCATTTTAAAACCCATCTTTTCCTGCTTGTGGTCGGAGAAGGTGTGTATGATGTTGGTATTGTTGTTACTTGTTAGGGTGTTAGCCCTTCGAATTATGATTGAATTGGTGGTGTGAACGTTGAGTCGTTCGCCACGCACATGTTTTGTTAGCCCTTTGTGGGAGGTATGATGACGATCTTTAATGTTGTCATTTTGTGGTGGCTTGCGTGTTATCGCACCTGTGTGAGCTGTTAAAGCTTGAGTTTGTACGTTTGTGTACATGTGTGATTGTTTCATGATGGTTGTAATTATGTGCGGGTTATCGTTCGGGCCGTTGAGGTCGCCGAACGATACCGTCGTTGTTGTAGTGTTTGTGTGTGTATTACTTTACGATGGTAATCGTTGTATATGATATGTGTTATGATTCCTTGTTGTGCTGAGTTGGCATCTCCGTTTGTTGTTTTATGATGTTATGTTCCATTGTATCTAGCATTTGTATTTTCGGTATGCCGAGCCGAGGCATTTCAACCGTGATGTGTCGGGGGAATGTACGTGCAATTTGTCCTTCTCGTCAGTAACACATTTCGAGTGTGGACTCGAGGGACACCGAATTCAGTTTTGCGAATTGGCTACCGAGACTTTCGGAGTTCGCGCTTCGGCACAGTTATCAGAATCGTCTTTGAGAGGCCTTCGAAGGATGTTTCTGTCGGTTGCTTGTTGTGTCGTCACCTTGATTTCATTGTTGTGAGTTTCGGGGACGACACTTCTTTTAGAAGGGGTCGAATATAATACCCGTATTATTTTTGGCTTCTGCATTTTCTCTTTCTCAATTCTATCGACTCGCTCGTGTTGGTTGATACTTTCTGAACTCGTTCTGTATTTCGGTTTCATCGTTCGAACGAGCTGTGATCTTGTTTTGGGTCAATCTGGTTATCGCTGTGACTTTTCCGAGTTCGGTTCGATTCTTGTGAACCTTGTTCGGATGTAACATCTTTTGGTTCTACTAGTTCTTTTATTCGAAGTGGATCGGATTTTAACTTCTGTATTTTCGACTCTGTCGGCTCATTTATGTTCGTTAACATTTTCTGAGCTTGCCCTATCCCTTGCTTTTATTGATCGAACGAGTGTGGTGTTTCGAAATTACTCGTTTGTCGTTGTGACTTTTCAATTGCTATTCCCTTTCCTATGGATCTTATGTGAATCACATCTTGTTGTTTTCACCGGATCAAATATTATCTCTAGCCGAGACGTGAACCTGGGAGTTGTTGTTTGAATTTTATTGTTCTTCGTGATTCGAACATGATTGTTCGATTTTTATTGTCTCGACTGTTGTGGTTCGATCGTTTGATTGTTCGGTTTTTGTTGGTCTCGTTTCATGATTGTTGAGCGTTCAGACTCCTTCCCAATTTCCTTATATTCGGGAAATTTGTCTCGTTTTCGATCTTCCAACCCTTGGGCGGTGGAATTCCGTATTTCTTCAGCGATTGGCTTGCGTTTTGATTGATGTACCGTTGGGGTGGTCAATCATATTGATTTTCGTTCGTTGTGTTTTGTGATTGTTCGGATAATCGACTTGATTGTATTATCTGTTTGATGACGCTTGTCACTTGTTGGTGTTATTATGTCTCTATCGGTGGCGTTGTGTTGGTCATCGTGGAGCGTGTTTTCACGCCGTACGTCTCTTTGCGTTTCTTGCAGCGTTTCGCCGTCGGGCGCGAGTTTTCGGTTTTTGGGTATCTCGTCGAGTTTTCCTGACGGTGGATATTGCTTCTCCCTACTTATTTTAAGTTTCGGGACGAAACTTCTTTTAAGGAGGGTAGAATGTAATACCCGTGATTTTGATTTCCGGTAATTTCTTTTTTTTCGACGGAAGTCCGTTTTGACGACTCGCTCATGACCGTTTTGTCATTCCGAGAATGATTAATTCTGCACTTTTTGTCATCCGAGCTCGTTTCGGTGTCGTTTTGTTGAGTTCCGTGCTTTTTGTCGACTTTTCCGCACTTGAGTTCGATTCTTGCGAATCTCGTCCGAAACTGCTGTTTCGAGTTTCCCGTAAGTCCGTTTAACTTTGTTAGACGTGTTGTGAACTTCGGTTTCGTTATTCAATCACGTATCGTGATTTTCGGGCGTTTTGGGCCATTTTCGTAATTCCCCAAAGTTTGGGGTAATTACTTTCCGTTGTCGAATTTCGAGCCTTCGGGTAGTCGGAATCGTGTGTTCTCTTAGTGCTCGAATTTGTCTTTGCGAGTACTTCGTAACTGTATCTTCGATTCATATTCAGGTTCGGGTTTCGGGATCGTTCGGGCCGTCGGAGTTGGCCCCGGCCGAGTCATGGTCGGGCGATGCAGGCCTGTGCCGATCGCCGAGTTACGGCCGGTAGTGCTCGGCCGTTACGTACGTAAGGCCGGTTACGTACGTAAGGCCCTGGACGGTTACGTACGTAACGGGACGGCAGATTTGGGGCAGTGACTCGGTTACGTACGTAAGCCTTGGCCGGTTACGTACGTAACTTGGCCGGCAGTCAGCCTATTTAAGGCCCTGTAGTCGGGTTTTCACCCATTTTTCTCATTCCTCTCAATTCCTTCCGCGGCTGTGGCTTAGAGATTCGTGATTAGATGTTGTTGTGCAATCAATCCATGAAGTCTTGGAGTTTATATCATCAATAATCCATCCTATAACCTCCTCCGATCTACCGAATCAAGGTTAGATTTCTTGAAATCTAATTTTGGGGATTTTGGGTATTTTGTTCGATTTCGTCCGTTTAATACGATTTAACTTAGGATTGTGATGGATTGATGATTATTTAGATGTATTATATCATTTCCCTTGTTATTCCATGGTTGGATCGTATCGATTCGTTGTTTGGGTTGAGTTCTTGACCGACGCCTTGAAGGTGTCCGGTAAAATGTCATAGAGGGATTTTCGGGCGTTCTACGATTATTCTTCATCGTATGATCTTTAATTTATTAATTATATGTTATTAGGGTCGAGTTTCTTGCGAAGAAACCGAGTTGAACCCTTCCGTTCGTTGTCGTCTTCCTTTTCGATAGCATCGGGCGTTTCGAAGCTTTCCGGTTGAGCCGTGTTCGTCGGAATACTTGCGTGCCGATTTCTAGGCAAGTACCTTGTCCATACTATTCTTGTTTTGTGGATATGATAATTGGTGATCATCTTGGTGTGTTTGTTTATTTGTTTGAAATGAGTTTTCAAAGGATTCGGCTAGCCTCGTTAAAGGCTCACTTTCAAAACGCGTGTGTTTTGTAAATTGTGTGGGTTGTAAGTGACTACGTGAATCCTTTGGATATATTTGGTGTTGATGTTGCGATTGATAATGCGTGTGTACGTATATTGCTTATTTCCGTCGCGTTATGGTTGACGTGCGTGTTGTTATTTATTCGTGTGGTCGTGGACTGACGGATGAATTATGTGAATTGGTGTATTGACTTGATAATTGTTACGACGATGACTGTCTACTTGATGTTTGTGTCAATGTGAATACTTGTTGTGAGAGACTTCATATCCGGGAGCCTCTGAGGGCGGGGCGTGCGATCTCCGGCCTGGTGTACGCTGCAATGTGCGGCTCCATATGGTTGGTGAACGCTAGTGTTTACCTGATGCGCGTGCAAGGGGCGGCTCTTATGGGAGTGACGCCGGCGCGGTGACATGTATAAGGTGCGGCTGACATGTGGAGTGAACGCCGGTGTACAGGTGTGTCAGTGGAGGCGCCTGACAGGCTTATTGGTAACGGATATTTGAGTGTTTAGCTAAGACCCCATTACCGAACGATTACCGTATTTCAAATTCTTTCAACTCTTTTCAAATGCTGGTCTCGATATAGACCGTGATTCATGTTTTCTGAAAGTGTATTTCAACTTGTTTTAAAATGTTGGTATCAGGTTAATTAACCAAGGACATTTGATGAGATCTCCGAGGGTTAATTAATCAGGGGTCTTGGGCGGTTTTTGGGCAGACGAAAGGCTGTGTACTTGATTGTACTGTGTTGACATTTTGTGTTTTGGGTCGAGGACCCCATATGATGTTGAGATGTTTGATCTCGTGTTGATATTATTTGGATTGGGTCGAGGACCCCATGTGACGTTGAGATGTTTGATCTCGTGTTGATATTATTTGGATTGGGTCGAGAACCCCATGGGGAATATTTTTGAAGACTCGCTTGTGTTGATTGAATGGTTTTCTTGCAAATTGCTTTCCGCCTATTGGTCGTGGACCTTGTTGATTTTCGAATGAGTAGGATTTGATAATCCTAAATTGTTTTCTATTAAAACTCTCGATGACACTTTGAACGGTTTTATAAATTGTTTTCCCTTGATTTGTGATCTTTCGGTTTTGAAGTGTTTTACCCAAACTCATGCCTCGGGAAGTACTTTTCATCACGTTTGAATATTTGAGGATTTCCTGGTTATTGTTATTCGCGGAATGTGAATTGTATGGCTCGTATTTTTGCACTTGTACTTGCACTAGCAAAACAGTGGAGGTTTGCTAACCCCCGAGTATTCGGGGGGTGGATGTCTATTTTTGCATTCAGGTCTTGGAGCATAGCACAGGGTCAGTACGAAGGATGATGAAAGATGAACGATACTAATCACACGAGGATCCGTTGCTGTCGTATTGGTCTAGTTGTATTTTCTTTTCCGCTGCAGTAAATTTTTCCTATTGTACGGGTGTGGTTGTATTTTGACCCCTGCGTGGGCATGAGTTGTATTTGAGTTGTATGTATTTATTGAAAGACCAAAATCAGTCTACTGAGTCATTTTAGCCTTAAAGGCGATGTTTGATTTTAGTTATCGGCCTGGTAGATCCTCGAGGAGAGGGTCCACGGCGTGTAATATCCCTGGACGGATTGGGGGTGTTACACAAGCTAAAGCCGAAACTACAGCAACTCAAAATACAGTACGGGATGCCGAATTAGAACCCGATAGAAGATAGTTTAAAGATCACCCACAGGAGTTGATCATAGGAAATATTGATGCTGGAGTATCTACCCGTAGGAGAATACAGAGTACACAAGGAAATGTACTATGTGCGCAAGAAGAACCTGAATCTGAGAAATCTCCATTTCCTGTATGGAAATCTCAATCCGAGCTTAGAAGACTCAACATGTGAACCATTGTTGTATTCTTAGTCCAATCCGAACCTGTTCCTACCAAAGAAGTTCTAGACAACTCTCATTGGATCACATCTATGAAAGAAGAGCTTAATGGATTCGAAAGGAATAATGTATGGTATCTAGTACCCAGACCTAAACAAAATGGATATTTAGAAGCAAGAAGGACGGTAATGGACTGATTATCATAAACAAATCCCGTCTAGTTGCACAAGGCTACAGACAGGAAGAAGACATAGACTACGATGAAACTTTTTCCCCTGTAGCCAGAGTAGAAGCCATCAGTTTAGCCTTTGCCGCCCATAAGATCTTTATTGTTTACCAAATGGACGTCAAGAGTGCATTCCTGAATGGAGACATTTCCAAAGAAGTCTATGTTGAACAACCACCAGGGTTTGTCAATACAAAAGTCGGATACCTTGTATACAGGCTAAGGAAAGCACTGTATGGACTTAAGCAAGCACCTAGAGCGTGGTATGAGACTTTGTCCATGTATCTAACCGATAATGGATTCGAGAAAGGTGCTGTGGACAAGACCTTATTCAAAATACAAGATGGTGATGACCTATTGATGGTTCAAATATATGTAGATGATATAATATTTGGTTCAACTAACCTTGCTTTATGTCAAAGGTTCTCTAATCTCATGCAAAGCAAATTTGAAATGAGTATGATGAGAGAACTTAGTTATTTCCTAGGATTGCAGGTAAACCAGTTGCCTACAGGGATATTCATCAACCAGGAAAAATACAGCAAGGAGCTTCTCAACAAGTTTGGAATGAACACTTCCAAATCATCGTCAACCCCCATGAGCACTTCCGTGCAAATTAGTGATGACGAAGCTGGAAAGCCGGTTGATCAATCACTCTACAGGAAGCTTATTGGCTCACTCCTGTACCTAATGACTAGCAGGCCCGATATCCAGTTTGTTGTATAAGTGTGTGCGCGATATCAAGTAGCACCTAAAGAATCACACTTCACAACAGCCAAACGAATCCTGAAATACGTCAAAGAAACAGTTGATGTAGGATTGTGGTATCCTAAAGAAGGCGGATTCGATTTAGTTAGCTACAGCGACTCGGATCTCGGAGGTTGCAAGCCAGATAGGAAGAGTACAAGCGGAACTTGTCATTTTCTTGGACATAGACTTGTATATTGGTTCAGTAAGAAGCAATTGGCAAACTCGCTTTCCACGGCAGAATCAGAATACTATGCTGCTGGTAGTTGTTGTATGCAGATCCTTTGGATGCAACAACAACTGTCAGATTATGGAATTGAAGCCAAAGAAACACCGATTATGTGCGATAGCACAAGTGCCATTGCAATAACGCACAACCCTGTATTGCACTCGCGCACAAAGCACATCAAAATGAAGCATCACTTCATTAGGAATCACGTTGAGAACAAAGATGTTCAGATCGAGAAAGTTTATACAAATATCCAGTTAGCCGACATCTTTACCAAACCTCTCAGCACAGCAAGATTCTGTATGCTTCGACAAGAATTGGGTTTGCTACAGCCTGACTCCCTGTAAGTTTTTAATGCTTTCACTCAACAATTGAGGGGGAATGCTGTAAGACCCACAAATACAGTATCCACCGATAATTATATGTACACTCAGAAATTCCATACAGCACTGTAGGAACCAAGCGACATGAACTATCCTACAACTGACGTGTGCAATAATAAGGGGGAATACAGTATGACCCATGAATACAGCAGTAATCCGAAAATTGCTATATGAAATTAAATCTCGTATGTACCTTTTAAGGGGGAAGGCTGTATTTTCGCGGATACAGCACATACTATAAAATTCAAATTAATATTTAATTCTATATTCTATTTAATTCTAATATTCTATTTATTTCAAAACCAATTTTAGTCCACGTGCCCTGTTCTTAAAAACGTCTTGTGCATTAAATGCTTTACACGACATCTGGACTATTTTTCTTCAAACACCGCAATGTTTCAAATTGTTTAATATTTTCAAACCGCCATTTTGGGAAAATAAGGGAAGTTGTAACGACAGATGTGGGACCCGGTATCAATTCAAAATCGGATGGATAAGATATACCTGTTACACTCAGTCCATCCTAATCGTTCATTTAAACCGACGGTTCCCATCCCGTAAATCTGACCGTTCAGTATTTTGAAAACCCTAAATCTTCCTACTGCCCAACTATAAAAGGGATGTTTATGCCTCTTTTGACTCTTTACGCTTTCTGCAATTAAACGAGTCTTTGTGCAAACAACCTACAATTTACTGCAAATTTTACTGCAACTTTCTTTGAATCTCACTTTTTTTCTTCAAGAAACTACAATGGCATCATCACAGACTTCCTCTCCATCTCTCAAAAAGACCGCCAACATCATCGACGGAAGGATCTTTGCAAGATATGTGGTTGTCGAGCGAGTTCATGCTAAAGGAGATGACATCGAATCAATGGAGTTTGTCGTTTTGAAGATTCGCCAACAAGGCCTCTATCGCCTTGGAAGTCACATCCCTGAGCGCTACGATGATCAAATGGTTGAGGAATTTTACCTTAATGCTGTTGTTCGTTTCTTTTCTCTTGCACAGGGAGGAAATGTCACCGACATCACTGCTATCCTCCGCGGAGTGGAGATTCACGTGGACCAAGCGCTGCTTCAAAACCTGTATAGGCTCCCTGCTGATGGCCTATCCATGGAGGAACTTGAGACCTTTGGGTCCCAAGAAATCCTCACCAAATATTGGCAATTGTTCACTGGTTCAGCATCGGACGAGGATGTCCATGTTTCTTGTCATAAGAAATGTTTGTCTTCCTTTTGTTTACTTACACGATTTTTGTTGTCGTGTAATTGAAAACCGAATAGGTGCTTTTGAGATGTGCACCAACCTAAGATTTCGGATGATGGTCGCCATCATGTCCTGTGAGAAGGTCAATTGGTGCCAGATCATTCTCAAGAGGCTGCAAGAAGAAGTTTCAAAACCCGTTTCTCAGAAAAAGTCCTTTAGACTGTTTCTTAACAATGTTCTGAAAAAATGCAGTGTTCTGCAGGCTAAGGAAACGAAGAAAATAACTTCACGCAAATATATCGGAAGCTCCAGGCCCTCTGTCTTCAACAAGTAACATCTGATTGCTAATAGGCCATTTGTCCGAACCATGCCCCTTTCTGCTGATCCAAGGGACATGACTCCGAAGTCCCAGAGCGAGGAGACTTCAAAGAAGAGAAAGAGATCTCACAGCAAAACTCCCGTTGCTGGTGAGAAACCGAAAAGGAAGCTAAGGAGGCTCACAAAAGTTAAAACTATAGAGATTACAGAAATCTCCAAGGATGCTCCTTCAACGGCCCAACCCACTGTATCAAACCCCCAGGGCGCAACCCATGTGGAAGAGATAGCTGCTACTGTGCAAACACTAGATCCCGAGCCATTCGCGGCAACATTCGGATATACAGCAATCTGCCAACTTGAAAAACTCCGGCGAGTCGGCTGCCCCTTTGGAGCCAATAGCCACATCCCCTGTACGGGATCCCTCTCCAATACAGGAACCCACACCTGTAGTGGAATCTTTGCATACAGCGGACCCATGCGCTGTACGCAGCCCCTCCCCGGATACCATTATTAACAAAACAATGCTTTCTATGCAAATTGAGCAGGCATATGAACGTTTTGTCCAATGGAAAGCTTACAGGATTGCTCCGTACAACACCTTGTACAATTAGAGCGAATGGTGTGAAGAAGAAAGGTTTGTGTTGGAAGTGACGGACTCTCAAGATGTTGAAGTCCTGATCCAATGGGACAGCCTTTGCTGTAAGGAGTTGATATCAAGACACCTCATGGACAAATCCGACACCCGCAAGAAAGGAAAATCTCAGTCAGTGGAAACACTTCCAATCAGTCCAACATCTGACCACGACTCAGACGACGATGATGATGCCTTACAGGCTGGTCTGAGAATGAGTCGTGAAGACGCCATAGAGTAGGAATTCTCCCGATCACAACATCAACAAGGTGAAGGGACATCAAGTCACAACCAGTACCCTTCCCAACAACGAGAAAATATTCACGACAGCGAGGAATCAGTCCCTTCTGTCGCGGAGGAACAATCAGTCTCTCAACAGGCATCCGAGCCTGTCGCCACCAACGACCAGACCCGCACCATCCCGCACGAGGAATCAGTCCCTCTGCCGGAACAGGCAGAAGCTGAGAGATAGCAGGAGGAATCAGTCCCTCCTGTATAAATGTCTACAGAACCAATTCCGGAACAGGAGGAATAGTCCCTCATGTTGCCGCACGCACATCTGATGCTCCCGCATATTCATTTGTATTGGAATCCGACGACGGTTTTTTACCTGAGGATATCTAACTCGAGACACGTCCTCATGTGACTTTGAGACAGTTGAACTGAGCTGAAGATTTTGCCTAGCCCGACTCTCCCCGAACCATCGAGAAAAACGAGCAACTACATGCTCTTGGACGACAAACAGTTTTCCTACAGGATGCCATCAATGCCTTGCATGCTGTCGAAAAGGAAATTGATTGGTTACATCAATCCGTCATTGAAGAAATGACCGGTATGAGGCATGAAGTTTCCAAAGTGGAAGAAGCTTTCCGTATCTTGCCCACTGTCTTCAAACAGGCCCTTAACCAATTGCAACAGCGTCAGGAGCAGATCCTGAAGGAAGAACAAAAAAAGCTTCGTATTTCTGAGGCCAAGACAGCATCCGCTCTTATTGAATCCGGTTCCCACCTTCAAGCACATGACAAAAAGATTCAAGATATGGCGCAGGTGCTCAACTCCCTAGTTAATAAAATGTCGAGTTTTGAGACCAAACAGGATGCTGCTATGAAAATCCTGGAATGCTTGGATAAGAAGGTCTCTTACCTTGATGAGGCCAAAAAGGGGGAAGAGGCTAGAGAAGCTGCGAGGAGAATGAGGCTCGAGCAAGAAAAGGAGATGGAAGCTGCATTTGGAGACAGCATCACTGTCTGAAATTTCTCGTTTATCATCTCCTACTCACAATGTTAGAATATAGGGAGACCGTCCGGAATTTCACGACCCTAAATTTCCGTGAAAAACCTGGTGCAGAAACCGCAAATAATAAACCTCCCGGCCAACCGATAGCTAACAGCCGACGAGATAAAGAATTGGAGAAAGAATGAACTGTTAAGATACTTTGTAGTTCTTATCAGGGAATCCTCCATATTCAACAGTTGCAAGACGGTGCAGGAAGCCGCCGAGGAATTCAAAAAGAGGTTAGACGAAGGAACGCTCCTCCTACAGCAAAAGATGAAATCCAAGCATAGGCAAGGAGATTTGGTTACCCACCCAGAAGATTGGATCCTTGTGTTCGATAAATCTTATGAAGGTCAAGCCATCTATTTAAATCGAAACAGGGATGCATTACAAAATTGGTGAAGGGGAACCAAGAATGACCCAAAAAGGCCTTGGAGGCACTCTGACTAGAGGAGTTAGCTTAAATATTTCTTCCTGTAATTTTTTAAAACAGCAAATCTTGTAATCCTTGCTCAAATATCAATAAAATATTTTTCTGTCTTGAAAGATTACAACTCGTAATCTACTGTGTTCCTGTATGATTACAAAATTCAATTCATTTGCTGAAATCAAACAAATATGAAAACTTATTAAATATATAAAGCTCAAACATTGCATATGTTTGGGTCAACATGGCTTCATCAATTTCATGATCCATTGCTTTTTCAGTGTTATGCAACTGTTGATGATTCGGCATACGTCGATGTTGGGATAAAACAATCCTATATCGAAGTTTTGATAAAGTGCCAAGATACAGCAAAGCAGGTGTCTCGAAAGACGATCGAAGTTGTTGGAATAATCAACCCTGTATCGAAGTCTTCTCATAATGCCAACATATAGCGAAAGTATAAAGATCCATCATACAGGAAAGAGAATCATCTATCTATATGACGCTAAGTATGGAAGCTGTCCCGAAATGATTATACAACACCCTTCCATACAGTATCAGTCTAACATAGCCTACAACAATATGTTGGATACAGCATCCAGGCTGTAAGTATTGAGATCTTCAATACTTATCCAAACAGGACTTAAAACCGTTGGAAAGGAATCTGCCTTATTTGCTAAAGTCAAGTCCCGTTTGAAAAGAAGTATTTAAATACTGAAAGGATAAAGTATTTAAATACTAAGCCGACAGAGATCTTCAAACAAGGAGGAAAAATCGGATCATGCTTTATTCAAATAAATCATCCCGTTGGAACGGACCTTTGCTCAACGGATATATTCTCAACGGATCTATTCCAAAAGCTATATATACCCCGCTGTTGTTACTCAAAATATTATCAAAAGATAGTATTGCTGGAATGATCGAGTAACAAACAAATGCGAGAACACTTCCGTGGGAAAAGAAATAACACAAGATTTGCCGGGGTTGTTAATCCCGGGCTTGAATGCTCTCGCGAGATGTTATTAATAAATATACTGTCGAGTACAAATATTAATGTTAGAATCTAATACAATGAGTGTAAAGACTTCTAGTTATCTAAGTTGTAGAGCATGTAGATTGCCGGAAGAATCAGATGTGCAGATCTGTGAGTTCTTGCTTGGGATGTATGATAAGAGTGTATGAATATCACTGATAATGTACAAGTAATTGCCTGTAAATTTGCCTGTAATCGTGTGCCTTTGCCACTGTAGTGCGTTCCTTATTTATAGGAGACAAGGTAGTTGGGACCCCTCAGGCGATCGCGGGCGACCGCCGTTTTCTATATTATAATAAGATGGCCGATCGTCTAGTCACATGGGGATGTTCCCTTAAAGTCTGGGGCTGCTGCTGGTGGCCAGCTGTGCGAGCCAATGGGAAGCCAGCACGCGTCCTGAGTCGCTGTCCGGGGAGGACCCACTTTGTACCTTTCGGCGGCCTTGTCGGTAGGTGAGGTAGGTGACAGGCTGTGGTCAAATGTCCTATCTGTCGGCGCCCTTTGTGGATCTGCACTTGGGCCACCGTCCAAGATTCGGTCTTCGACGACTTTGACGGATGTTGGATCCATACGTGGCATGAGACGATCGCCTCTGGTTTGGACATCAAAGACGATCGCCAGTCATCAAAAGACGATCGCTGGGTACCAAGAGACGATCGCCGTATGTGCCGATCTCCGGGCGTTTGCCCCGAGTATGTCTTCTATGGTTGGCTTCTCTGATCGTGATGCCGATCGCCATCAAGGCGTATTAATCGCCGCACAACAATTGCCCCCCAGCTCGCTTCGATGTTGAAAACATGGGGTGAGGTGGCACTGTTGGCGATCGCCGATGTTTAGCCGATCAGCCGATCTGAATTCAAATTTGGACGATCTCCTTTTGCGCTGGGAGCAGCGGGAAATGAAGGCGGGCTCTCGAAACGTTGCAAGGACACGCGTCGCACTTGTAACGCCCCCAAGTTATTCAGGGATATTACAGCGCCGTAAGCCCCGCCGTGGGACCCACAAGGCTATACATACGCGTAACCATAAATTTTGACCGATAAAGTCTACACACAAAGGAATGAAAAACGATACAAAGGTATTCGAAACATAACCAATGTATTCACGGACATCACCATACAATTCAATCACTTCGGCAACACAGGCCGGAACATCAAGGGAAAAAGAAAACGATACTCGAGTATTCAAAAGACAATCCAAAGATAACAACATCGAACCTAACTCCAACCATAATTGGAAGAAAGACACAGTATCACACTTGCCCACCATCTTTATGCCGACCCGATATCTGCCCGTCCGCTCTCCTGGAACCTGAAATACATGAAACGTATTTCCCCCATAAAGGGGTTAGCCGTCGAATAGCTAGTGCAAGTATAACAATATGAAACATAATACTTCTCGACAATAAAGTAAATGTAATCCGTCAATTCATCAATATCCGTCAATTCATCAAGTAAAGACTAGTATTCCTAATAACTAAATCTCATAAGACGTATGTGAATGCCGTAGAAACGGTTCGTTCACCTCATACGCCGTTACGTATGTGAATGCCGTCAAAACGGTTCGTTCACCTCATACGCCGATACATGTAGGAATGCCGTCAAAACGGTTCGTTCATTACATGCCAACAATACATATATGAATGCCGTAAAAACGGTTCGTTCATAATATGCCATCAATATATCTTACTTTCAAAGTCGAGAACGTACAATCATAAATGTATACTTGCCTTTGAGACATCGAGAAATCGAACGGAGGAAAGGTATGAGTTCGGTAGGTCCGAGAACGCGCTTCCGGCACCTAAACGATTCGCAAGGAATATTACAATTAATTATCCATACTCAAATTATACGAAGAGACTCCTGAAACTCGTCTACGATTCTAGAAAATATACGGGTGGATAACTAAAGGTTGGGAAATCGCCCAAACTCCCACAAGTCCGAAAACGGCACAATAAATCGGGAGAAAACACTCATATGGTATAGATATATATCAAAATCTCAAGGTTCTCAAGCTTCAATCGGACAAAACGGACGAATCTACGAAAACCCCCAAAATCCAACATAAAATTCAAAGTGTTCTTGAATAATCTTTCAATAATCCGATGAATACTCAAGCATGTCCATAATCACGCATATATCACATCATACACCATGATTTTATCATCCAAAACGTCAAAACCCACACGAAATCGAGAAGTCAAGATGTCGAAGGAATTACCTCTTGAATATCCAAGCTCTATGATCCAAGGAATACGCGATAGATCGACTATCCGGGCTTCCCAACCGATCGAAAGTGGTAAATCTTCAACACACAAGTGATAGCCATGAAAAGAATTCTTCCCTCAACTCTCTCTCTCGATGGAAGAAGAAATGGGGAAAGAATGGCTGAAATCTCGCTTAAAAAGCCGAATTATGCAACACCGCATTGTGTGCCGCGGCTCAAGATATGTGTGTGCGCAGCACAGCCCGAAAATTGTTCCTGTGTTTCGGTAGTGTGCCGCGGCTCAGCTCAGTGTGCCGCGGCACCGGTACAGCGGGTTTTTGGCCGGGATGCAACACCGGTGTGCCGCGGCTCAGCGTAGGTGTGCCGCGGCAATGACTCGGCAGTGTGCCGCGGCTCACTCATGTGTGCCGCGGCAAGACTGACACCGCTCGGCCAAATATAGGAAATGTGTGTGCCGCGGCGCACACTCCTTGTGCCGCGGCTCACACCCCCTTCGGGTCCTAAAATGATGAAAATTGACCCGGAAAGAGAATAAAAGCAATATGATTCAATGTCTGGACAACAATAACACGAAATAAAAAATACGGGAACCCCAAAACGGTGGTTCAAAGCAATGATTACAAGGGTTCGCTCAACAATAACGATCCGAAGAATATGAAAGGTTTGAAATGACATGACTTTCGACCGGATATTACATTCTCCCCCTCTAAAAAGAAGTTTCGTCGCGAAACTTAAGAAATAAATAGTTCGGGGTATTCCACCCGCATCTTCTCTTCCGTCTCCCAAGTCGCCTCTTCGACCCCATGCCTCGACCATTGTACTTTAACCAGTGGAATGGTCTTATGCCGAAGCTGTTTCTCGCGACGCTCAAGGATCTTCACGGGTCTCTCCGGAAAGGTAATATCCTCGGCTACATTAATCTCACTGTAGTCGATAATGTGGCTCGGATCCGCACGTACTTCCTCAATGGGACACATGAAAAACACTATGGACGTGACTCAAAGTGGAGGTAAAGCCAAGCGATAAGCTAAGTCTCCAACTCGTCCAAAATCTCAAAAGGTCCGATATACCTTGACCGAGTTTTCCTTTTACCGAAGCGGAAAACTCCTCTGGTCGGTGATACTTTGAGCAAGACATGATCCCCCACTTCAAACTCCAAGGGTCGACGACGAGTATCGGCGTAGGATTTCTGACGACTCTGGGCAGTCAGTAATCGGTCTCGGATGATAGAAATCTTTTCCTTGGTCTCCAACAACATATCTGGTTCCGTCCCAACTAGCTCAGAAGCCTCGTCCCAACATAATGGCGACCTACATCGCCTACCATAGAGAGCCTCGAAGGGTGCCATTTTGATCGACGCATGCCAACTATTATTGTAAGCAAACTCGATCAACGGCAAGTGAAGCTCCCAATCATTACTCCAGTCTAAGGCACAAGCCCGTAACATATCCTCCAACGTCTGAATCGTCCTCTCTGTCTGACCGTCCGACTGAGGATGAAAGGAAGTGCTCAATCTCAACTCATTACCCAGAGCCTGATGAACGGCCTGCCAAAAATGCGATACGAAACGGCCGTCTCGATCAGAAACAATGGTCTTGGGGGCACCGTGTAACCTCACGATCTCAGCGATAAAGGTTCGAGCCAATCTATCCGGTCCCCAAGTATCCTTAATACCCAAGAAGTGTGCAGACTTGGTCAATCGATCGACAATTACCCAAATCATATTCATTCCAGCCCGAGTTCTTGGCATGCCCGTGATAAAATCCATTGAGATATCTTCCCACTTCCACTCGGGAATGGGGAGTGGTTTCGACAACCCCGCCGGTCGTTGATGTTCGATCTTGACTTGTTGACACGTCAAGCACCGTAATACGAACTCCGTAACATCCTTCTTCATGTTATTCCACCAAAAATTTCGCTTCAAATCTTTGTACATCTTACTCGTCCCGGGGTGGATTGAGTAAGGCGTAGCATGAGCTTCTCGGAGAATCCTCTGTCTCAATTCCAAATCATTCGGAACGCAAAGCCTGCCCTGAAATCTCAAAATACTATCCTCGTGCACCATAAAGCCAGGAGCTTTTCCTTTAATCACATCTTCCTTCAGTTGAGAAATCATCGGGTCACTCCACTGTTTCCCTTTGATATCGTCAACCAAGGACGAAGTAATTTCGAGAGTACACAACTGTCCCTGTACTCGCTGAAGCCACACTTCGATCCCTTGTTCAATTAAATCCTGACGAATCTTCGTCTGAGACGTAAGAACCTCAAGCATTTGAAGAGATGCCGATTTGCGGCTCAAAGCATCCGCAACGACATTGGCTTTCCCGGGGTGGTAAAGAATTTCCAGATCATAATCCTTTATCAACTCTAGCCAACGTCTCTGTCTCATATTCAGCTCCTTCTGGCTGAAAATATATTTCAGGCTCTTGTGATCGGTATAAATCCGGCACGGTGAACCATACAAATAATGCCGCCAAATCTTGAGCGCGAAGACAATTGCGGCCAATTCTAAATCGTGAGTAGGATAATTTACTTCATAAGGCTTTAATTGACGAGACGCAAAAGCTATCGTCTTATCATGCTGCATAAGCACACAACCCAGGCCTTGACCCGAAGCGTCACTGTAAACTGCAAAGCCTTCGCTACCATGCGGTAAAGTTAAAATCGGCGCTGAAGTCAATCGTCTCTTCAGTTCATCGAAGCTCTGTTGTCTCTCATCCGTCCAGATAAATTTTTCGGTCTTCTGGAGTAATTTTGTAAGCGGTCGAGCGAGTTTCGAGAACCCCTCGACGAACCGACGGTAATACCCAGCAAGGCCCAAAAAGCTACGAACCTCTTTAACATTTTTAGGCGGTGCCCAACTTAGCACTGCCGATCTTCTCGCGGGTCTACACGAACCCCTTCGGCCGAAATCACATGGCCGAGAAACATAACTTCTTCCAACCAAAACTCACATTTCGAGAACTTTGCATAAAGGTGCTCGGTTCTCAAAATGTCTAAGACTAAACGCAAGTGTCGGGCATGTTCCTCCTTATCCCGAGAATAGATCAAGATGTCGTCAATAAAGACGACTACACACCTGTCGAGATACTCGATGAATATTTTATTCATCAACTGCATGAATACTGCCGGCGCATTCGTCAACCCAAAAGGCATAACTACAAATTCATAATGCCCATATCTCGTCCGGAACGCCGTCTTTGGAATGTCGGACTCCCTCACTCTGAGTTGATAATACCCAGATCTTAAATCAATCTTCGAGAAAACCGCAGCTCCTTGCAATTGATCAAATAGATCGTCTATACGAGGCAAAGGATATTTATTCTTGATGGTTACTTTATTCAGCTCACGGTAGTCAATGCACAAACGTAGTGAACCATCCTTCTTCCTGACGAATAGAACGGGCGCGCCCCAAGGCGAAGCGCTCGGTCTGATGTACCCTTTTTCCAAAAGTTCTCCCAACTGAGTCTTCAATTCCTGCATCTCGGAAGGTGCCATCCGATAAGGTGCTTTAGAAATCGGGGCCGCATCCGGCTCTAAATCCACGGAAAAATCTATCTCTCGATTCGCGGTAATCCTAAGATCGTCCTAAAACATCGGGATACTCGTTAACAACCGGAATTGAAGGGAAATCGACTTCAATTCCTTCCGTTTTCAATGCATAACACCAATAGCCCGTACAACCTTTATTCAAAAGTTTTACGGCCTTCATGGAACTGATAAGTAACTTGGATTGGCCCAACTTACGTCCCAAAAATGAGTACTCAGATCCGTCCTTAGTCATCATAGTGATAACTTTGGTACGGTAATTCATAATCGCCTGGTGATTATTAAGCCAATCCTCGCCGAGGATTACGTCCTCGCCTTCCATGTCAACTACAATTAAATTTGATAACCATTCCATACCGGATATAACCGCCGGAAATTCTCTAATCTCCCGATTCCCCACAATCCTATCCCCGTTAGGCAGTCTCACGATAAAGGGATCGCAAGCAGTTAAACAAGTTATATTCAAACGGCGTACACACTCCAAAGAAATAAAAGAATGGGTAGCACCCGAATCAAAAAGTACACGGACTGGATAGGATAGAATATGGATGGTACCTGAAGCCACCGCCGCATCGGGTTCGTCTGTTCGACGCATCTCATAAACCCGTGGTTGCACCGAACCGACGCTAGAGTTCCCCCCTCCAGCGTTCTGACCCCGTCCCCGGCCCCTGCCAAAATTCTGCTGAGGTTGACCGAAAGATTGCCGCTGATTAACACCTTGATCAAAGGGTGTTGGGGCAGAAGCCCGAGTGTCTAAAGTCTGGTTCGGCTCGGAACAATAAACCGCTCTATGCCCCATCTGACCACACGTGTGACACTTTAATAGTGGGAAGTAGCATTCCGAACTAAAGTGGCCTGGACGACCACAATTATAGCAAGTCACTGTACGATTTGAGGTACCCGGAGTGGGACGGTAACTCCTCTTCCCTTTATTAGAACGTGACGACTGTCCGGCAAAACGGTTAGTCGTCTGTGACTTCTAATAGTTGCCACCCTTAGAGCCGGAAAAATTTCCCCCGACTTTCTGCTTCTTCGGTTCTTCAACGGTATCATTGTCGGGGCTCAACATATCATGGGCTAAAGCTCTGTCCTGATACTCTTTCAGTGTGGTACAAGCAAATCCGGCCATGTACCGCCGCAAGTCCAAATTCATCCGCATATCAAAATAACGGATCTTATCACGCTCGCTACGTACTTGATCCTTCACATGGATTAATTGTTGGTTATACTCCACGATTGCCTGCGAAACGGGAATATCTTGTGGTTTAGCCTCGAAGAAGGCTCGGATTCGGCTCTCTCGTACCGGCCAAGGACAAAACTCGGCCTCCAAGAGCTCCTTAAATTCATCCCATGAGGCAATACGATCCTGTGGCTTGATGACCTTCCACCAAGTAGCGGCCTCCTTAGTGAGGAAATACTGAGCAATCGGTACTTTCCTCACCTCGGGGCAATCAACTGCCTCGAAAATCTTCTCTAACTCTGCTAGCCAATCCTCCCAGCCTAACGGGTCTGTGGCACCGCCAAACTGTGGAGGGTGCATACGGATTACGTTCTGAAGCAGGGCATCCGTGTTTGGATTCGGGTTATTCAGCTGAACAGTTTGGGCCAAAATAGTCATCTGGGTAGCCAATTGTTGAAGTGCATTCGCCACTCCAACGTCTGCGTTGTTCCCCTGACCATTTGACTGGTCGTGCTGACTCTCGGTATCGGGATGCACCGAGTTCGACAAACTGGGGTTGGTCGACCCCGCAACCGAACTGATGGAAACGGCCCCACGACCTCTTCCTCGCCCACGGCCACGACCACGGCCACGGCCCCTACCAGCTGACATACTGAAGAACACACAAGTCACGTAAGCACAATTCAATCACGCATCAACAAAGTGTCCGATTCTCAAGAATACCGATAAAAAGAAGCAAAACGAATAAGGAAACACCAGAAGAGTGAGAGGTCTTACAAGTACCGGTCGCCCGTGATGATGGCGAGTAGTGATACTGTGGACATTTAACGACTCAATCGACCCAAAAGACCGGACTCTAGGTATCCATAGACCTAAGCTCTGATACCATATTCTGTAACGCCCCCAAGTTATTCAGGGATATTACAGCGCCGTAAGCCCCGCCGTGGGACCCACAAGGCTATACATACGCGTAACCATAAATTTTGACCGATAAAGTCTACACACAAAGGAATGAAAAACGATACAAAGGTATTCGAAACATAACCAATGTATTCACGGACATCACCATACAATTCAATCACTTCGGCAACACAGGCCGGAACATCAAGGGAAAAAGAAAACGATACTCGAGTATTCAAAAGACAATCCAGTACAACAACATCGAACCGAACTCCAACCATAATTGGAAGAAAGACACAAGATCACACTTGCCCACCATCTTTATGCCGACCCGATACCGCCCGTCCGCTCTCCCCGGAACTGAAATACATGAAACGTATTTCCCATAAAGGGGTTAGCCGTCGAATAGCTAGTGCAAGTATAACAATATGAAACATAATACTTCGACAATAAAGTAAATGTAATCCGTCAATTCATCAATATCCGTCAATTCATCAATTAAAGACTAGTATTCCTAATAACTAAATCTCATAAGACGTATGTGAATGCCGTAGAAACGGTTCGTTCACCTCATACGCCGTTACGTATGTGAATGCCGTCAAAACGGTTCGTTCACCTCATACGCCGATACATGTAGGAATGCCACAAACGGTTCGTTCATTACATGCCAACAATACATATATGAATGCCGTAAAAACGGTTCGTTCATAATATGCCATCAATATATCTTACTTTCAAAGTCGAGAACGTACAATCATAAATGTATACTTGCCTTTGAGACATCGAGAAATCGAACGGAGGAAAGGTATGAGTTCGGTAGGTCCGAGAACGCGCTTGGCACCTAAACGATTCGCAAGGAATATTACAATTAATTATCCATACTCAAATTATACGAAGAGACTCCTGAAACTCGTCTACGATTCTAGAAAATATACGGGTGGATAACTAAAGGTTGGGAAATCGCCCAAACTCCCACAAGTCCGAAAACGGCACAATAAATCGGGAGAAAACACTCATATGGTATAGATATATATCAAAATCTCAAGGTTCTCAAGCTTCAATCGGACAAAACGGACGAATCTACGAAAACCCCCAAAATCCAACATAAAATTCAAAGTGTTCTTGAATAATCTTTCAATAATCCGATGAATACTCAAGCATGTCCATAATCACGCATATATCACATCATACACCATGATTTTATCATCCAAAACGTCAAAACCCACACGAAATCGAGAAGTCAAGATGTCGAAGGAATTACCTCTTGAATATTCAAGCTCTATGATCCAAGGAATACGCGATAGATCGACTATCCGGGCTTCCCAACCGATCGAAAGTGGTAAATCTTCAACACACAAGTGATAGCTATGAAAAGAATTCTTCCCTCAACTCTCTCTCGCGATGGAAGAAGAAATGGGGAAAGAATGGCTGAAATCTCGCTAAAAAGCCGAATTATGCAATTGACCGCATTGTGTGCCGCGGCTCGAGATATGTGTGCCGCGCACAGCTCGAAAATTGTTCCCGTGTTTCGTAGTGTGCCGCGGCTCACTGTGTGTGTCGCGGCACCGGCACAAAGCGGTTTTGGCCGGGATGCAACACCCAGTGCCGCGGCTCGGCGTAGGTGTGCCGCGGCAATGACTCAGCAGCAGTGCCGCGGCTCGGCTCATGTGTGCCGCGGCACTGCACACTGCTCGGCCAAATATAGGAAATGTGTGTGCCGCGGCGCACACTCCTTGTGCCGCGGCTCACACCCCCTTCGGGTCCTAAAATGATGAAAATTGACCCAGAAAGAGAATAAAAGCAATATGATTCAATGTCTGGACAACAATAACACGAAATAAAAAATACGGGAACCCCAAAACGGTGGTTCCAAGCAATGATTACAAGGGTTCGCTCAACAATCACGATCCGAAGAATATGAAAGGTTTGAAATGACATGACTTTCGACCGGATATTACAGCACTGCTGTTGGGGGAGTCCGACGGTTTGTCAGACTTGTCGCCTGGCGTGCCCTCGAAAAGACGCGTACGCGGGATTCGAGTGCAGCATTTAATGTGTCCCCTCTCCGACGGTTGTGATCCAGCCCTCGGAATTTCGCCTATTTGCACCTGGACCCCTGCTCTCGCCTATAAAAGGGGCTAGGGCTTCTTCATTTTCTCTCTTCACGCATCCTTGCATTTTTAGCCGAAACTCTGCAGAAATTTCCGGAGCTTCTTGTGCCGATCGTCTTCTTTTCTCTAGGTAAGAAAAATCAGTCTTCTTTCTCCCTTTACTTTTTATAATATGTCGGGAGGATCCAAGACCTTCGAGACCGGAAGTTCTTCCGCCGCCGCGGCTTCGCCTGACCGGGAGGAGATTCCCGTTGGAGTTGACATGGAAACGGCCGTTGAGGCCATTCGTGTGGGGATTGCACCTGCAGAACTCGAAGAGCTTTTCAACGAGGCCGAAGTGGCGAGGACGGCGGCGACGGCGGAGCAGGGGGGCTCGCCGGTGGATGAGGACGAACTGGTGCGGATGGCCTGGGAACGAGAAAGTGTATTCGGCCCCGCCTATGTGGCTTTCACCAGGAGTATGGAGGGGATCGCCGGATCCTGTCCGGAATTTGACTTTGCAGCCTATTCCGCCGCTCATCCTTATGAACACGTGAAACAGACGTCGTTTCTGGCCGCCGAACCGTCTCAGTGGACCCTTGGTAAGATGCGGAGTTCGGCGACCCGGAAAGACTTGAGCCGCTGGAGGGCTAAATATCACATTCCCTCTAACGTTTCCCTGCACGTGCCCTCAGAAAATGAACGTGCCGATCAACCGCCCGAGGGTATGGTCACCATTAGTGAGATGATCATGAAGGCCGGTCTGCGATTTCCTCTACCGTTCGTCGTCTCCTACTTGTTGATCGCCTGGAATTTGGCGCCGCTCCAACTGATGCCGAATGCTTGGCTACAGATCATCTGCACTTTGACACTGTTTGGCGGTCACCGGTTGTTCCGCCTCCTTTCTGCGATGGAGATGAATTATCTATTTAAGGTGGCTGCGCAGAAAGGGTCGATCGGCGGTAATCATATCCAGGGCCGAATGGGTAGAGTAGTCCTCAGTGTGCCGAACAAGTCCCGGGGCGATCTGGAAAAATGGTGTTGGGTCGACGGAGCGTGGCGATCGACATCGATTGACAGACTGGAGGAGGAGTTGGAGATTCCTACCAATTTTCGGGAGAGGAATCCGAGTAAGGATTTTAACTCTCCCTTTGATCGAGCTTGTCCTGGACTGATCTAATTTCGTTTTCGTTTTGCAGGACCTCTTGTTCCAGCGATCGGCGATCTCCCCTTCGATTTCTTGATCGTTTGGGAGCAGATTCGCGCCTTGCCGGATTCTTTTATAGACGTTCGCTCGCTCGGTAGCGAACTTCATCGGTTGGGGGCTCGATTGTTTCGCTTCCATCGACACTTGAGAGTTCCAATTATAAACTTAAGTGGTGCTTCCTTGCTTGACGATCGTCTCCAGGAGGTCGCAGCGTTTAAGTTGTTGTCTAACTTGTTTGTACTTCTTCTTTGACAGAGATTCACTTTCCCCTATTTGTTGAGCCACCACCAGAGATCGCCATGTCAAACCCAGGACTCGTCGGTCTCCTTCACTTGGGTAAGAAGACTGGTCGCATTCCTGCGACGATGTCTGGCCCTGTTCCGGTAGTGAGGCCTGTTGTGGTGCCGGTCGCCGAGCCGAAAGTTCAAGAAGAGGAACAACTCCAGTGCCGCAAGAGGCAGAGGCCGGAGGAGTCCCATCCAACTACCGAGGCGGACGTGTCTATTCTGGAGCCTCCGGTTGCTGCAGCTCCTATCTCTGCCGTCCCGATGGTGGCGAGATCAGGCTCTAGGCCCTCGGCATACGGCTCTAGGTCATCAGGCGATTTCTCGAAGAAGGTGGCGATAGCTGAGGCGGAAACTTCTTGGGGCAGGCCTTATTTTGGCCGCGATCCCGAGCTGGTCAACAGGTAAGATTGGATCGAAATTTCTGAGTTAGGCATTTTGAGTGAGATATAGACTAACTCCCTTGGTCTCTTTTGTTTGCGCTGCAGGATCCGTCTTGCCAATCCGGACGTCGCTCCCATGGTGCTCGATTTCTTGTCGAGTAAGACTCCACAAAAGTTCCTCGACGTTTCTACTTACGTTCAGAAGGCCATCGCCTCATTGCCCAAGGCTTGGACGACCGATCTTGATGCGATCGCTCGTCGGCGATCTGGAGATACCATGCAGGCGACCATCGCCTTGGCTCTCCAGACGGCGACGATGGCCGTCCAAGCTGCCAAGGATTTTGAGGGGCGACCCTCCACTGCTCGCCTCCATTCCGATCTCGAGGCCGCTCGGAACACCAACATCGAGTTTGCCAACCGGATCCAGTCTATGGAGAAGGAGCATGTGGAGGCGGCTAAACGAGCTAAGCAAGACACCGACCGACTGAAGCAAGAGCTGAGCGCTCCAAGGAGGCTGCCGATCGGTTCCGCGATCAGGAGAAAGAGGCTCGCCGGAAACATGCGACTTCGCAGGAGGAGGCGGCCGGGCTGAAGGCGACGGTGGATCGGCTCAGCAGCGAGCTGTAGGCGGCGAGGAGAGAGCTGGAGAAGGCCAAAGGAGAAAACGCCGCCAAGGTGGTCGAGTTGGCGGAGGCTGAGAAGGCGGCCGCGGAGTTGAAGGGGCAACTGAAGGCGATCGAGACCGATCCCTACCTCAACGTTGCGCTCGTCGGTGAGTTCGCTTATTACTTGGCCTACGCCGACGCCGTTCGAGCCTCCAAAAAGGCAGGGATCGAGATCGGTCCCTTGATGGAGAGCTTCAAATATTATGCACTCGAGCACCCTCTGCACCCGGAGTTCTCCTTGCCGATCCTTGACATTGTCGACTTCGGGATCGACTTGAGTTTGTATCCTGGTAAACTCATCCATCCTGAGGCCGATGGGGGGGGCGCATGCCGATCCGCCACCTGAGGGCGAAGACCAGCCGGCGGGACCTTGAGAGATATTTTTATTTTTCTGCTTTCTTTTTGTAATGCCTTCGGGCCCCATAATGTACGACATCTTTGTTATGAATAAAGTACACTTTTTTCACACTGTGTCTTTTCATGTACGATCGCCTTTGAATGTTCGCATGCGAATTTTTACAATTGTGTGTATGATTGCTTCCGAAGTCTTGTTTATCCGACCGATTGTCTGAATGTTTGAATGTATTGACATGGTTGGAAATTCTTACTTGTAAATATTGTCGAACAATTCCGATTGTCCTGCGTGTGTTTGAGCGACGCCGATCGGGTGTGGTTCCTTTCTGTCCGATCGCATTTAGGATTAGCTCGACCCATCTCTGCCCCCTTGTTTTTGTTTACTTATTGTAAGTAAGGGAATAAAAATTAGTTTGTCTGGCGAGCTATCTTCAGTTTTGCCGATTCTGAGGAATCGTGCACGGTCGGGGAGTTCGATGGACCGACCTCCACAACCGTGTCTTTGTGTGTGAGGGATATTGCCTATCCCGCGACTCACTTTATTGTGAGGGTCCTCCGTTAGGCTACGCCTTCCTCGTATTTGAACGAAAGGCGGGCGATCTTGGTCTGGAGGAGTCCTTGCACGGGGCAGTCGTCGGTTTATTCGACTCCACGTCCGTGGCTTGTTTGCTCTGCTTCCACCTCGGCCCGCCATGAAGATGGCGACCCTCGACGGTGTACGTTGAGACGGGGTAGTGGCACGTCGCATTGTCCGGGTTCACCATGTTCCGATGATGAACCTTGAGGACGTGCGAACGTGTCAACTGATTATTTTGGAGGGTCCTTCGGCTACGCCGGCCTCATATTTAAACGAAGGGCGGGCGATCTCAGCCCAAAGGAACCTTGCATGGGCGAAGCTGTCGGTTCCATCGACCTCTAGGACCATGGCTGCATAGCTTCTACCTCGGATCGCCATGTATGGACGACGATCCTCGTCGGTATGCGAAATGCTCGGTGGGGCGATCGTCAAAATATATGGGATAGCAAAAAATCTCATTATATTCCTTGTACATAGGATAGTAGCAACGGACTACAAAGTTTTCACTGGTAGTATTTCTTCAGATGCACGGCGTTCCAGGGATATTGATCTGGAGTACCGTCAGGATGTTCAAGTTCGTAGGCTCCCTTAGTTAGCCATTTAGATATCCTGAAGGGTCCTTCCCAGTTCGGACCAAAGACGCCCGTATGGGTTTGGATCTTATTGAGGACTAGATCGCCCACTTGAAACCTTCTTTCTTTGACCTTTGAATTGAAGAACTTCTCGGATCACCTTTTATGGATTGTGTTCTTCATTTCTGAGGCCAGTCTTCGTTCTTCGAGCATGTCGAGGTCGATCCGTCGGGCCACATCATTGTCGGTCCTCATCTCTTGTTCGGTTCGATGGCTGAGGACGGCGATCTCCGAGGGGATCACCACTTCTGTTCCGAAGGCGAGGGCGAATGGGGTTTCGCCGGTTGAATTACGGGTCGTCGTTCGATAGGACCACAAAACGTCTGGGAGCTCGCTCGCCCATCGTCCTTGCCTGGATTCGAGTCGCGCTTTAATTGTGTGCTTGAGGATCTTGTTCACAGCCTCTACCTGCCCGTTCGTCTGAGGGTGATAGGGTGCTGAAAACAACCTTTTGATTCCCCACTTCTCACAGAATTGCATGACTTCTAAGCCGTCGAACTGCTTTCCATTGTCGTAGATGATGACCTGGGGTAGACCGAATCTGCATATGATGTTTTTCCAGATAAACTTGATCACTTGTTCTTGGCCGATCTTGTTGAGTGGCTCGGCCTCAGCCCATTTGGTGAAATAGTCGACCCCTACGATAGCAAACTTACAGCCCCCTGGAGCCGTCGGCAAAGGACCTATAAGGTTGATGCCCCATTGCGTGAACGGCCAAGGGCTGTACATGGAGGTGAGCTGTTTGGGGGAGAGTTTAATGTTTGGGCTCATTATTTGACACATGTGACACGATCTGGCGTAGGCAATCGCGTCCTTCTGAAGTGATGGCCAGAAAAAACCTTGCCTGGTTGTCTTATGGATGAGAGCTCGCCCGCCCGCGTGGTTTCCGCAAATCCCGTCATGAATCACGCCTAAAACGAGCCGACCTTCCTCCGGTGTAATACACTTGAGGAGGGGAAGGCTGAAAGCTCGCTTGTAAAGCCGGTCGTCCAATAGGGTATATCTGGTCGCCCGGGGCTGGAGTTGGCGAGCTTTGACACGATCGTCAGGGACCGTTCCGTCCTTTAAGTATTTGATGAACGGAGTCATCCAGTTCTCCTCGGCAACAACAATCGTAATAACCAGGCTTCTGTCGATCGCCGGCCTTGCTGACTTTGTGATTTGGATATTAGAGAAGTCGGCTGCTCCGTCTGATGATGCTAGCTTGGAAAGGGCATCGGCCTGGGAATTGTGCTCTCTTGGGACTTGTTCGATTAGCACTTCATCAAATTTTGTGCACATTTCGGCGACCAGCTCTTGGTATTTGACCATCTGTTCGCCGCGCGCCTCATATTCTCCCTTGACCTGGTTCACGACCAGAAGGGAGTCCATGAAGATATGGAGGCAACGAACATCCAGGGCGAGGGCTAGATCGAGCCCGCCTACCAAGGCTTCGTATTCGGCTTCATTGTTGGTCGCACGAAAATCGAAACGCACAGCATTAGGGAAACTTTGTCCATCGGGACTGATGAGGACAATCCCTGCCCCCTGCTCGCGAATTGGTCGCCGAGCCATCCACATATAACTTCCAGGCAGGTCGGCCGATCTGGGTCGGACTGTGAGGGAAAGTTAATTCCACCACGAAGTCCGCCAGAGCTTGGCCTTTGATCGTCGTGCGAGGAGCGTATGTGATACCGTATTGGGCGATCTCCAGTGACCACTTGAGGAGTCGCCCGTTGGTGTCCGGTCGGTGTAGGACTTGCCTTAGAGGTAGAGTTGTCAGGACTTCCACTTGGTGTTCGAAGAAGTAAGCCCTTAGCTTACGAACACTCATGACAAGGGCATATGCGATCTTCTCCAATGGTGTATATCGTGTTTCAGCGTCGGGGAGCGCTTGACTAACATAGTAGATCGGCAAGTGGACTTGTCCCTCTGCTCGAACCAAAACGGCACTCAGTGCGACCTCCGAGGCTGCCAGGTAAAGGAATAGTTTCTCACCGGGGATCGGCTTTGCCAGGATCTAGGGGTTAGATAGATATTCCTTTATCTTGGCGAACGCTACCTGACTCTCCTTCGTCCATGCGAACTTCTTGTTCTTTATGGTCGCGAAGAATGGCTTACTCTTATCGCCGAGCCGAGATATGAAACGGTTGAGGGCCGCTAGACAACCTGTGAGGCGTTGCACCTGCTTGATGTTCCGTGGATCCTGCATGTCGAGGATCGCCTGAATTTTGGTGGGGTTCGCCTCGATCCCCCTTTGGCTCACGATGTGCCCTAGGTTTCCCGGAGCCCACCCCGAAGTTGCATTTCTTGGGGTTCAACTTCATGTTGAACTTCTCGAGGATGGCGAACGTCTCGGCGAGATCATTGAGGTGATCTTCCTTCTTGAGGCTTTTGACCACGATGTCGTCAATGTAGACCTCCATGGTCTTGCCGATCTGATTTGCGAACATTCTGTTGAATAGTCGCTGGTAGGTTGCCCCTGCATTCTTCAAACCGAATGGCATTCGGACCCAAAAGTATATGTCTTTTTCCGTGTGGAAAGATGTGTGTTTTATGTCTTTCTCCGCCATTGGGATTTGATGATATCCGGCGAAGGCATCCATAAACGACATCATTTCGCAGCCTGCAGTACTATCGACCAAGTGATCAATATGAGGCATCGGAAAGTGATCTTTTGGACACACCGTGTTGAGGTCGGTGAAGTCGATGCATAATCTCCAGGAACCAGTCGGCTTTTTGACGAGTACCGCGTTGGCGACCCATTGTGGTTCATCCGTAGCTACCCCGATTAATTTGTTGTTGAGTAATTTTTGGACTTCTACGTCGAGCGCCGCGTATTTCTTGGGACCGAATTTCCTACGTTTTTGGTGAACAGGCTTCATTGCCGGGTCGATATTTAGATAGTGGCAAGCGTGCTCAGGACTTATTCCGACCATATCTTGATGCGACCAGGCAAAGACTCCGATGTTCTTACGTAGCAAATTGATCAGATCCCCTTTTAGTTCGCGGTTGATGCTTGCGCCGATCTTTACTTCCCGTTCTGGATGAGACGGATCCATCGTAATGCTTTCCAACTCTTCGACGGGGACGGTCGCCTCTCGTTTGGAACGATCTCCGGACTCGATCCTTGGATCGATGTCGAGACTTGGCTCGAAACCGATCCTTGGCTCGATGTCGTCCATCAATTGATGAGAGATGGCGTCCCTTGAGTTGGGTTGGTACGATGTGCTTGGATCCTCGATCTCCATGGGTTGATCGTCGATCGTTTCAATGTTACACATATTATGGGAAGTATTGAAAGAAGTAACGACATAGGAGTAATTCAAACATCTTTTTTCCATTAGCTGATCTCCTTTTACAGTACCGACCGTCCCATCGGCAGTGGGGAATTTGATACAGTAAAAGAAAGACGAAGCGACCGCCTCAAAGGTTTCTAGAAAGGGGTGACCTAGGAACCCATTATAGATGATGGGCCTATCTATGATTACAAAACTTAGGCTCCTAGTAATCCTAACCTTGGGATCATAAAAGCATATTAGCTCGACAGAGAGCTTGATCCTTCCGTAGGCTTGGACTGTGTTGTCGCCGAACCCTTGGAGCACGGTGTCGAAAGGCTTGATGAATTTGGTCAAATTGCCGAGCTGGTCCAGGGCGGGTTTGAATATGATGTTGCAGAAGCTCCCGTTGTCGACCAGCACGCGATCGACCGTCTTCCCAAGGATACAAGCACAGATCACCAGTGCATCCTCTTTGGGGCATTGCACTCCCTCCCTGTCCTTGTTGGAGAAGGTGATGAGCGCGTCTTTAGAGATGGTCGGATCTGGAGGTACCACGACATGGACCCCGTAGAACGCCCTCAGCTCGGCCTTTCGCTTCCTGTTTGACAGGGTGGAAACCGGGGAAAGGCCCCCGAGGTTTCCACCTCCTGCTTGAAGCATGTTGATCCGACCGCCAGGATTGATCGGTGGGATCAACTCATCAGAGTACTCCGGCTCATGCTCGATTCTGGCGACCGGATTGGGAGGAGTTCTTTCGTTTTGTCGGCGCTCACGCCCTCCAGTCCTTTCCGTCCTAGGTTCTGGCTTGGTGACCAAGTTGTCCAGTTTGCCTTCCTCAAACAGTCTCCAGAGCTGTCTGAGGAGGTCGCGGCATTGGCTGGTGTTGTGGCCGGGACTCTTGTGGTATGCACAGAATTTGCTGCGCTCTAGATGACCGTGGTCCCTTATCGGCTTTGGCTTGGAGAGCCAATCGCGCCCCTTGATTGCGTTGAAGATGTTGGCCGGAGATAAGTTGAGGTTGTGGAGAAGGTGGACCTCTACATCCTCGAAGGCTTCGAACTCGTCAGGCGGCTTGGCGACCGCCTTTCTGGGCTTGGCGACCGCCTTCTTCTGGACATGGGATGTCGCCTTTCCTTCTCCGGACGGTCCCTCACCTAAACGGAGGGAGAGCATCCTCTTCCTGGCCAAGAAGTCGGCGGCTCTGACGCGGAATACTGAGTAGGTCGGAGGGATGTCCTTGGTGAGGTGCCTGAACATGGGTGAGTGCCCACAGAATCCACCCAGGACTGAGTAGAGGGCGAGCTCGTCGCTGATGGGCTCGCCGGTGAGGACTATCTCGTCTACCCGGTCGATGTAATCTTCATCCGATTCGTCCTTCCCCTGCCTGATTTTCATCATGCGGTGGGGGCCTTCAGGGCGAGCGACTTTGGCGGCGAAGTACGACGTGAAGTCGTTCGCCAACTTCTCAAAGTAGTTGATTGAGCGAGGTGGTAGTGAGATGTACCACCTGTGGGCGAGGTCGCCTAGGGTTAATGGGAACATTCGACACTTGGTCGCATCTGATGCTCCGCATCTGGTCATGTAGATCCGGAATTTGCTCAAGTGGGTTTCCGGATCCGATCTCCCCTCATATAGAGGTGTTTGTGGGGGATTGATCTTTGGTTGGACTAGGGCGAGCTCGATCTGAACCGCGAGTGGTTCACTTGGCCCAACGATCGATCTCCTAGCACCTACCCCATTTTCCAGGATCGCCTTCATCTCGTCGAGCTAGCGTTGCATGGCGGCCATCGCCGTCGCCTGACTGCTCGCCGATTGGCTCCCAGAGCGCGAGCCAATGCAATCGTGTACTGATCCCCTGGCCTCATGGTGAATGACAAGCTCCCTGCCAGTGGGTTCATTTCTTGGGCGAGCAGGGGCTCGCTGACCGGCTTGTCTCCTGGGAGTCGGATATGCCGAACTCCTGGTAAAGGATTCGGACTCCGATGTCTCCCGACTGGGTCCTGAGTGCCCGGGTCGCCATGAGGGATCGCTCCCTAGGCGGCTGAAGACGGAATCGTCTCGCCTCACGAGAGCCTTCTCCTGCGGCTCGGGGCTTTCTGTCGATTTCTCAACAAAGATCCCCTTGAGCTTCCGTTTACCTGCCCGGCGGATGGCTGACGGAGTGATGGTGGGCGAATCGCAGGCCCTCCGTCGCTCCCTGAGGATGGCTATAGCCTCCTCAATATGTTTCGCGGTTTGGAACTGATCGAGTGAGAGGCTAGAACCGTCCCTCGGGGGCGGGACTGAGAGCCTAGCGTTGCCACGGTCGCCTTCCGCCGTGGGCTGGGATTCGGTCCGGGCCGGAATGAGATTTCCGGCAGATCGTAGGGCGGCTCTCTTGGAGGTCGTTGCAGATGTCATTTTTCTGAAGGCTTTTCTATTGAAGAACAGTGAGTGTTTCTTCAAGTATATGTCCGAAGAACAGTGAGTGTTCTTCGAGACGGTAAGAATAAAAATGAAGGTTAAGAACCCCTTCCTCTAGCGCCAATTGTTGTTACTCAAAATATTATCCGAAGATAGTATTGCTGGAATGATCGAGTAACAAACAAATGCGAGAACACTTCCGTGAGAAAAGAAACAACACAAGATTTGTCGGGGTTGTTAATCCCGGGCTTGAATGCTCTCACGAGATGTTATTAATAAATATACTGTAGAGTACAAATATTAATGTTAGAATCTAATACAATGAGTGTAAAGACTTCTAGTTATCTAATATGTAGAGCGTGTAGATTGCCGGAAGAATCAGATGTGCAGATCTGTGAGTTCTTGCTTGGGATGTATGATAAGAGTGTATGAATATCACTGAGAATGTATAATTAATTGCCTGTAAATTCGCCTGTAATCGTGTGCCTTTGCCACTGTAGTGAGTTCCTTATTTATATGAGACAAGGTAGTTGGGACCCCTCAGGCGATCGCGGGCGACCGCCATTTTCTATATTATAATAAGATGGCCGATCGTCCCGTCACGTGGGGCTGTTCCCTTAAAGTCTGGGGCTGCTGCTGGTGGCCAGCTGTGCGAGCCAATGGGAAGCCAGCACGCGTCCTGAGTCGCTGTCCGGGGAGGACCCACTTTGTACCTTTCGTCGGCCTTATCGGTAGGTGAGGTAGGTGACAGGCTGTGGTCAAATGTCCTATCTGTCGGCGCCCTTTGTGGATCTACACGTGGGCCACCGTCCAAGATTTGGTCTTCGAGGACTTTGACGGATGTTGGATCCATATGTGGCATGAGACGATCGCCTCTGGTTTGGACATCAAAGACGATCGCCAGTCATCAAAAGACGATCGCTGGGTACCAAGAGACGATCGCCGTATGTGCCGATCTCCGGGCGTTTTCCCCGAGTATGTCTTCTATGGTTGGCTTCTCTGATCGTGATGCCGATCGCCATCGAGGCGTATTAATCGCCGCACAACACCCGCAGATTGAAGATCAGATACACACGAACGAATACACGAGCATATACAAATATTCATAAGATCAAGATCTGAAAACTGAGATATACTGAGTTTCATCAAGATCCTCTAACAAACAGTATATCAAGAGCAGTAATATTTCTTAAGGCATTCAGTCTATCCTAAGAGAAGAAATACACAAGTGCTCATCCCTTGAACAACACATCATCAGCTCAAGCTCAAGAAAGTCAAGCTGTTGTTCAAACAACATTCTTACATTGAAGAAAACCATCAGCCCTGTGTGGACTCAGAAAGCCTTTGCTTTTCCTGAACTGTGTGTGACGGATCTGCATTGTAGAGACGAAGCTTTGGAACTGTGTGTGAAGAAGCCAGTCAAGTGTTAGACTTAACCAATCTGTGTGAACGGTTGAAAGCTATGATCTTTGTATCAATCTGTCTGAACGATACATTGATAGGTTTGATTATAAATACGTAGTTGTGTACGCAGTATTTATAATAAACAGTTTTACTCCTGTCTGGAGGACCAGTTGAGATTATCCTCTTATTAATTCAATTACTCCTCCTTGTACTATTGTTCGAGTATTAATCTCAACAATTGGATATCCGATACTAAAGACTCTAAATCCACAAGCGGTTATGTATTTACCATTGTTGGAGGAGCAATATCATGGAAATCTTCTAAGCAAACGTGCATAGCCCGATTTACAATGGAATCGGAGTTTATTGCTTTAGACAAAGCCGGTGAAGAAGCCGAATGATTAAGAAACTTCTTAGAAGATATTCCCTGTTGGGAAAAACCTTTGCCTCCCGTTATAATACATTGTGATAGCATGGCAGTCATATGAAGGGCAAAGAATAGTATATATAATGGTAAGTCTCGATATATTCGTCGAAGACACAATACCATTAGACAATTGATCACTACAGGAATAATGTGTATTGACTATGTAAAGTCAAAAGACAATATAGCAGATCCGTTTACGAAAGGTATTAATTGTGATTAATTATATAATGCAGCAAGGGGAATGGGATTGAAATCCACACATTGAGAATTTTCATAAGGGTAACTCAACGAGGATGATTGGAGATCCCAAGAACTTGGTTCAATGAGATAACTAAGTTGTGAAAGTTCAAGTTAAGCACTTAAAAATCCATTCTCGTAGCTGCTCAAGTGCAAGCCTGCAGCTTGTGGTAAAGGGTAAGCTTTTTAAAGCTTTTAATGATTCCTATAGCCTTTTATAGGTGGAGTATGGCAGGATACTCTTTATAGGAGATCACCTATATAAGTGAAGAAGTAAGGCCACTTCATAAAATTACTAACACTTATGAATCCAAGAAATGGTCCAAGGCCAAAATGGACACAACGTGAGAACGAAAGATATTAGATCTATTATTATGTGTATGTTGTTGTCTTGGTTTACATAAAAGTTAACCGGTTCAAGACATCACGTTCACCGAGCAACGAGTAAATCCGATAGCATTACACTAAGGAAGGTTCAAGGCTAACTACTACCTATCCTGACGCAATAATAGGTCGTCGGGTGTTAGGCGTATTTTTATACGCTTATTTATCATTATTTTGTAGTGTTTTGGTGAGTGAAATCATCTAAATGAGCTTTTAATGCCTTGATTTTGTATGATTGACAGGAAATTGAAGTCCGGGAGCTAAAATGAGGCAAAACGGGCGAAACAGCAAATCGATAAATGAGCCGCGGCGCAAGAAGGAATCGAGCCGCGGCACAGAAGACACTAAATGAGGGGCGAGTAGTCAGACTCGCGGCATGCCCAGTGAGCCGCAAGACAAGAATTATTTAACGCCCAGGTATTCAACTTTTGGCGATGTGCCGCGGCACAAGTCTAGTGAGCCGCGGCACACTTAGCGGGTTTTATACGTCTGCGCGGATTTTGGGCCGTTTCGAAGCCAGTTTTCGACCAACTAATACGGACGCGATTTATGGAGGTGCTGAGCTATAAATAGGGCTGAAGACCCTAATTTAATTATCTTGGAATCATTGAATCTAAACCTAGGAGAGCTTAAGCTTGGAGACGGAGAAGAGGAGGAAAGCATAAGAATTCAAGGGCAGAAGGCGGGAGCTGAAGAACGGAGGAATCCGAGCTTCATCTGCGTTTGAATTTTATGCTTTCGTTTATTTATTCTGTATTTTTAGTTTTTAATATGTCAGGCTAAAGCCCTAATCTAGGGTTTTGATGAAACCTTTGTTTTGACGAATTGATTAAGATTATCCAATTTATTACCTTTTTATTGAGTTTTCCCAATTATGTTTAATGCTTGCAATTATCTGGCCAATAGTTGTATTGATTTAATCATTCACTTCGAATCGGGAGAGGAGATTTGGTGAGGAACTATTGGTGAGGACCGTTTTATTCTGTGAGATAGGAATATACTCATAGAAACTACATGGCCTTTAGGAGATTTCATGCTTTTTGCCTATCGACGAGATAATTCACCTAGGGATAGAGTGCGTTAGTCGCCGTTAGATAAATCTATTGACCTCGGGAGAGGTGGTAGAATATATTAGCAATCTCCGCCTTCAGTAAATTGGGAAAATTATTTATTACGGATAATTGAGAGTAAATTCGGATAAACTAAGGTGGATTCAGAACCCTAGACGTATTCATCATTTGATTTCCTTAATCCAAGATATTGTTTTCTACTGCTTAGTATTTTAGAAATTCTTTTAGTTATTAATCCAAAAACCCAACTTCGATTGTTCAAATAAAATTGGAATACGAAAACGTCGGTAGTTAGAGATTCAATCCTCGTGGGAACGATACTCTACTTATCACTTTATTACTTGTAAACGATGACGCACTTGCGTGTAGGAAATATCGCAACAAGTTTTTGGCGCCGTTGTCGGGATTGAAATTTTTCTAATATCGATTTAAGTATTTCAGTCTTAATTTGAGCGTTTTATTTTTATTTTTGCGTATTTAATTTTGTTTATTCGTTTTCCTTTCAGACCTTTCGTTAGTGCATGAGAAGACTCGAACGAAGGCCTACTAACTTTGGACACCGAGCTCGAGCGCACTCTAAGAAGGAACAAAAAGGAGAAAAGAGAGCCGCAGATTTACGGTTAACATGGTCGAGAATATTGAAATCCAAGGAGGAGACAACCAAGTGCGGCAAGTTCAACCGAACTCGCTCTTCGAGATTATGCCATGCCGCAGTCAACGCTAATTTTTCGGAATCCGTCCCCACTATCCAAGCAAATAACTTTGAGATCAAGCCCGCCATTATTCGGATGGTGCAAAGTAGCCCATTCTCGTGGATCGCCAAGGACGACCCGAATGCCCACATTGCGTCTTTCCTTGAGATATGCGATACTTTCAAAACTAATGGCGTCACCGACGATGCCATCCGATTGAGGCTTTTCCCTTTTTCTTTGAGGGATAAAGCAAAGTTTTGGTTAAATTCCCTACCGCCGGGGTCGATTACAACATGGGAGAGGTTAGTGCAAGCCTTCCTTGCAAAATTTTTCCACCACTAAGACGGCGAGGTTGAGAAATGAAATAACCACTTTTGCCCAAAGATATGGAATCGCTCCACGAGGCGTGGGAGCGATATAAAGAATTGCTTCAAGATGCCCTCATCACGGCATTCCCGATTGGCTTCACCGCATACGTTTTATGGTGGTTTGAGTGCTTCTACACGCACTCTTGTGGATGCGGCCTCGGTGGAACATTCATGGGAAAATCTATGGCCGAGGCTCATGTGCTTTTGGAATATATGGCTGAAGACGCATACCAATGGCCATCAGAAAGATTGACACCGAAAAGAGTAATGGAAGTTTCAAGCAATGATCCGATCTCCACCTTGACGGCTCAAGTCGCCGCTTTGACACAACAGCTCCAGACATTTTTGCACGCACCAGCCCCGTTACCATTGAGACATGTAATTGGTGTAACGGATCACACCCGAGCGGAATGTCAATTTGGAAATCCGTCGAGCAAAATCGATGGAGCAGCTCAATTCGTAGGAAATGGGAATCGACCAATATCCCGTACTCCAATACTTATAATCCGGGGTGGCGCAATCATCCCAACTTTTCATGGAGAAACGGACAGACGCACACCAGCCCTTTCGCTCGGAATCAACGGCCCCCTTCCGCTCCCAAAGTGTCTCTCGAGGAAGCGCTTGCAAATTGGCGGCAAATACGAGTCAATTTATGACTGGACAAGCTACACTACAAAATCATTCGCTTCCATTCGAATTTGGAGGTCCAAATTGGGCCAAATCGCTAATGTGTTGACACTGTCCGAGGGAGCATTGCCGAGTACAACAGAGACTAATCCTAGAGAGAGTCTAAACGCAGCTAGCTTGAGAAGCGGGAGAGAGTTCTTTGGATCACCGGAGTCAGGTAAAGAGAAGAAAGTGATGGAGGAAGAGATGGATTTAAAGCCGAGGAGTCAAAGGATGTGAAGCCGATAACTTGAAGACATGTGTTCCCCTGCTCCGTTTCCGCAGACTACGAAAGAAGGGCGGACAAACAATTTTCTAAATTCCTTGATGTGTTCAAAAGCTTCACATAAATATTCCGTCACGACGCATTGGAGCAGATGCCGAGTTATGTCAAATTCATGAAAGAGATATTATCTAAGAAGAGAAAACTTGAAGAGTTTGAAACGGTCACCTTGACAGAGGAGTGCAAAGGCCATTCTTCAAAAGAAGCTCCCACCTAAATTAAAAGATCCGGAAGCTTCAACATACCTTGCACCATGGGGAATTTTTCATTTAATAAGGCACTATGCGATCTTGGTGCAGTATCAACCTCATGCCTCTGTCGATTTTCCAAAAGTGAATATTGGGAAGCTAAGCCAACCACGCCTCATTACAATTGGCGGACCGATCGATAAAGTATCCGAGGGGAGTGATCGAGGATGTATTAGTTAAGGTTGACAAGTTCATCTTTCCACCGACTTCATCGTACTAGACATGGAGGAAGATGAAAATATTCGATCATCTTGGGACGACCATTTCTAGCGACGGGCCGCACCCTTATAGACGTGGAAAAGGGGAGTTAACTCGAGGGTCCAAGACAGGCAAGTTACTTTTCAAGTGTTCAAATCGTTCCCATGTCCGGAAGTGCTGATAAAGAGTCTCAAATTGAAAGTGTGGATGTTGTTGAAAGAGGAAAGCACCGAAAACATCGTCGGTGGAAAAATTCAGATTTTGTGTTGAATGGCCCAAGTTTTAAGAAGGATGTTGAGCGAGTGGCATTCCTCGAGCATGAGGAAAAATCTGCTGCAGTCGTGAGTTCGTTGGCGAAGGAGGAGAGTGAGCTGAGAGCCAAGCGGACAATTAGTCATGGAGAAACCGGGTGTTTCGGAAAGTTATTCAAGTCGAAACCTTTCCGCAAACTACATTTGATGACCGAACCGAAAGTCGAACTGCTGATGACAAATGGTCATAATTTTAACCAAAATACAAACGGTTCGATGAACGGGGCGGAAGCCAAATGGAGTTTGCGAAAAGCGAACTAACGTTGTCCAATAGGTCCGGCTGAAGACTATAAACTTAGCGCTTCTCGGGAGGCAACCCGAGTTCGTAGTTGTAGATTCTTTGTTGTTTGCTTGCATTTTTAGAGTCTCTTTTTGTCTTCTTTCTTCTTTGATCCTTCGTTCCCGCTCATCTTATTGATTTCGTGTTAAAGTTCTGTGCAGAATGAGCAAAAGGGGAGAAATTCAATGATGAGCCGCGCAAGATCCTGGTGAGCCGCGGCACACACCGTTGAGGAAAATGGCCGAGCAAATCAGACTGTGCCGCGGCATGATCTTATCGAGCCGCGGCACACCAGTCGCCGAGCCGCGGCACCGATAATCGAGCCGCGGCACACTAAATGGTCGAGAAACGCCCAGGCGCCAGACTTTGTGCCGCGGCATACTATGGCCGAGCCGCGGCACACTAACACACCGAGCCGCGGCATACGAAATTTGAGCCGCGGCACCCGACGACATACCAAAACGTCCCGTTGATTGTACTTTGGGCCGCGGCTCACTTATATTGTGCGCGGCCCCGTCGCAAAATAAGAGCAACGAGTAAGGCTCTTTGATCGATCACCGCATAGTATACTTCTTCCCTCCATTCCTTCCTTCCCGCACACGATGATGTTAGTTGGGTCCATTCTATCAGTCTCCTTCTCAAATTCTCCGTAATTTTTGATTTCTAAATCATAGGAGATTATTGATGTGAAAAGATTTGGAGTCTTATATTGCTAGTTATTCTTCATTGTTGTTTCTAAAATGGAGTTGGAATATGGGGAATTTGTTATTGTGATGGAATTGATGTTTATGAACGAATTGTTGATGATGGTTTTCGTAATTCAGGTTATAATCTGTGTTATTATTTTTGGGATTTGGAATTAACCATGAAAATTTTTGTTCTTCATTTTAACTTGTGCACACAAGGTGTTTGATAAATTGCAGCAATGAAAAATGGGTAAGCTAGGCATTTTCCAACTTATATGCAATGAATCATGTTGTCACATTATCCCCAACCTCTACATCATGTTCAACTTGAGAGCTATACTTAACTTCCTTTTTGATGATGCAAGCTTGTTTATTCACATTCCGCATGATGTAGTCAAGAAGCATGCAAGCTCACCGGACGATGTCGGCACCAGCTCCTGAGCAGACTGGAGGGGAGTACTTGACCTTTTACTTTTCTTGCATTTCATTTTTTTGTCCATTGAGGTCAATGTACGTCCTAAGTTTGGGGGGGGATTTACATTCAGTCTACATTCATTGCTGTACTCTATTTTCTTGCTGTACATTATATTCTGTTGCGCTTTTCATTTCTTTGCATAATTTTTTTTTTTCAGATAGCCTTGCTTGCCGTAGTTTCTCCTTATTCGTGAATTTTTGTGCTTCTATTTGTGTGATACTGATGTTACGACACTGTCTTTCTCTCTGAAGAGGCGGGCGAGTTCTAGTCGAGTTGGAGTCAGTTATTTCTGTTCTGCTTAGTATTCAATTAGGTCCGAAATTTTTCCTGATTGTAGAGGTCTTGGCAGATAAGAGACGATACATACTTGTTTAAAATCCCCATCAATACGTTTGGCTACATTTCCCGGATAGTGAGTCGTACCATTTCTTTAGTCGTGTTGGCACTTAGTTTGAGTTTTGAGTCGGTCAGTTTTTCCCTAAAAGTCGAGATAATGTGTTCTATGATGGGAAGTCTAGTAACCGGGGGTATTCGCGTGACCCGTTGTTTACTCTCGCGTAAAACGACGACCCCGATTAGATTAATGATTTAGATATTTCACATGTGCCAATGATAGGAAGCCTAGTAACCGGGGGCATTCGCGTGACCCGCTGTTTACTCTCGCGTAAAACGGCAACCTTGATTTGGACATGCGGAAATTATATATTCGAGTTGTTTCTCCGCTGTAGACGGGAACTTAGTAACTAGAAGCATCCATGTGCCCCATGAGTGTCTTTTACGTCAAACGGTTTCCTAATACATGAGAATGGAAGTTCCACCCTAGGATTATCCCGATGAAATATCCCGAGATCCTAACCTAGTGGTCGACTCGAATCAAATTTTTGAGCATATATATAAGGGGATACTGTCCGAGGTTTATTTATTATGAGACTCGAGAAAATTGTGCCTTTAGACTGTGGAACGCGACGAACTAGCTTGTTTATGTTAGCCTTTCATATTGACGGTCGATTTGACTCATGTTTTGTTAATCTTTGAGCTGAGTTTTCTTCATGAACGAATGATTAGATCGAACTTGACTACTTTGCGGAATCATTATTTCGAAAGTGCGGCCGCTTTTATGACACTCGTATTATTTAGAGAGAATGGCAGATAGAATTGAATAGATTGAACACTATGAGTTGCACAATTATTCACGACATTCTTTTATTGACTTTAATTCTTTTTGCTTGAGGACAAGCAAAGGCTTAAGTTTGGGGGTATTTGTTAGGCGTATTTTTATACGCTTATTTATCATTATTTTGTAGTGTTTTGGTGAGTGAAATCATCTAAATGAGCTTTTATTGCCTTGATTTTGTATGATTGTCAGGAAATTGAAGTCCGGAGCTAAAATGAGGCAAAAGCGGCAAAAAATCGATAAATGAGCCGCGGCAAGAAGGAATCTGAGCCGCAGACAGAAGACACCACCGAGGCGAGTAGTCAGTACTCGTGCCGCGGCACCTCAGTGAGCCGCGCACGTAAGAATTATTTAACGCCTGTATTCAACTTTTGGCGATGTGCCGCGGCACAAGTCTAGTGAGCCGCGGCACACTTAGCGGGTTTTATACGTCACATGGATTTTGGGCCGCCAAGTCGGTTTCGACCAACTAATACGGACGCGATTTATGGAGGTGTTGAGCTATAAATAGGGTGAAGACCCTAATTTAATTATCTTGGAATCATTGAATCTAAACCTAGGAGAGCTTAAGCTTGGAGACGGAGAAGAGGAGGAAAGGTAAGAATTCAAGGTATATGAGTCAAGAACGGAGGAATCCGACCTTCATCTGCGTTTGAATTTTATGCTTTCGTTTATTTATTCTGTATTTTTAGTTTTTAATATGTCAGGCTAAAGCCCTAATCTAGGGTTTTGATGAAACCTTTGTTTTGACGAATTGATTAAGATTATCCAATTTATTACCTTTTTATTGAGTTTTCCCAATTATGTTTAATTCTTGCAATTATCTGGCCAATAGTTGTATTGATTTAATCATTCACTTCGAATCGGGAGAGGAGATTTGGTGAGGAACTATTGGTGAGGACCGTTTTATTCTGTGAGATAGGAATATACTCATAGAAACTACGTGGCCTTTAGGAGATTTCATGCTTTTTGCCTATCGACGAGATAATTCACCTAGGGATAGAGTGCGTTAGTCGCCGTTAGATAAATCTATTGACCTCGGGAGAGGCGGTAGAATATATTAGCAATCTCCGCCTTCAGTAAATTGGGAAAATTATTTATTACGGATAATTGAGAGTAAATTCGGATAAACTAAGGTGGATTCAGAACCCTAGACGTATTCATCATTTGATTTCCTTAATCCAAGATATTGTTTTCTACTGCTTAGTATTTTAGAAATTCTTTTAGTTATTAATCCAAAAACCCAACTTCGATTGTTCAAATAAAATTGGAATACGAAAACGTCGGTAGTTAGAGATTCAATCCTCGTGGGAACGATACTCTACTTATCACTTTATTACTTGTAAACGATGACGTGCACTTGCGTGTAGGAAATATCACAACATCGGGACTTAGTGCATATTGCATTTGCATTAATCATCATTCATGTGGGGAATTATCGAAAAAATAGCTTAAATTAATATCATAATTAATTATGGTAATTAATGATATTAAATGGTATATTTGGAATCTATATTTTGTGTAGATTAATTTAGTATATTTACTTGTTCAACTTTGTTGTGCGGCGGTTAATACGCCTCGATAGGCGATCGGCACCACGATCAGAAAAGCCAACCATGAAAGACATACTCCGGTCAAACGCCTAGAGTTCGGCATAATGCGGCGATCGTCTTTTGGTAACCAGCGATCGTCTTTTGGTATCTGGCGATCGTCTTTAATGAGCGGACCAGAGGCGATCGTCTCATGCCATGTGGGGATCCAGCATCCGTCAAAGTCGTCGAAGACCGAATCTTGGACGATGGCCCACCCGCGGATCTTCAAAGGATACCGACAGATAGGATCATTGACCCCAGCCTGTCACCTACCACACCTACCGACAAGGCCGCCGAAAGGTACGAAGTGGGCCCTCCTCGGACAGCGACTCGCATCGCGTGCTGGCTTCCCATTGGTTCACCCAGCTGGCCTCCAACTGCAACCTCGGACCTCAAGGGAACAGGCCCACGTGACGTGACGATCGGCCGTTCTATTTTAATATAGAAAACGGCGATCGCCCGCGATCGCCTAAGGGATCCCAACTACCTTGTCCCCTATAAATAGAGGACTCACTGCTGCGGCCAGAGGAGGAATTCTACTACAAATTAAGTGCAAAATACACACCAAAGAGAGAATAAAAGGCTCATTTGGCAACCACTAACACATTCATAGTGATATTCATACACATTCATCATATATCCCAAGCAAGAACTCACAGATTTTTCTATCTGGTTCTTCCGGCAATCTACGCGCTCTATAGCCTAGATAACTAGAAGTCTTTACACTCCTTGTATTAGATTCTAACATTAATATTTGTACTCGACAGTATATTTATTAATAACATCTCGCGAGAGCATTCAAGCCCGGGATTAACAACCCCAGCAAATCTTGTGTTATTTATTTTCTCACGGAAGTGTTCTCGCATTTGTTTGTTACTCGGTCATTCCAGCAATACTATCTCCGGATAATATTTTGGGTAACAACAATTGGCGCTAGAAGAAGGGCACATCTAAACCTTCGTTTTTATTCCTACCGTCTCGAAGAACACTCACTGTTCTCCGGACATATACTTGAAGAAACACTCACTGTTCTTCAATAGAAAAACCTTCAGAAAATGACATCAGCAACAACCTCCAAGAGGGCCACCCTGAGATCTGCCGGAAATCTTATTCCGGCGAGGGCCGAATCCCAGACCACGGCGGACGGCGACCGTGGCGACGCTAGGCTCTCACTCCCGCCCCCGAGGGACGGTTCTAGCCTCTCACTCGATCGGGCCTGCATCACGGAATGATTGAGGAGGCTATAGCCATCCTCAGGGAGCGACGGAAGGCCTACGACTCGCCCACCATCACTCCGTCAACCATCCGCTGGGCAAGCAAACGAAAGCTCAAGGGGATCTATGTCGAGAAATCGACAGAAATCCCCGAGCCGCAGGAGAAGGCCCTCGTGAGGCGGGATGATTCCGTCTTCAGTCGCCTGGGGAGTGATCCCTCATGGCGACCCGGGCACTCAGGCCCCAGCCGGGAGACATCGGTATCCGAATCCTTTACCAGGAGTTCGGCATATCCGACTCCCAGGAGACAGACCGGTCAACGAGCCCCTGCTCGCCCAAGAAAGGAACCCACTGGCAGGGAGCTCGTCATTCACCATGGAGCTAGGGGATCAGTACACGATCGCCTTGGTTCGCATTCTGAGAGCCAATCGGCGAGCAGTCAGGCAACGGCGATCGCCGCCATGCAACGCCAACTCGACGAGATGAAGACGCTCCTAGAAATTGGGGCAGATGCCAGGAGACCGATCGCTGGGCTAAATGAACCACTCGCGGTCCAGATCGAGATCGCCCCAGTCCAATCAACGATCAATCCCCCACAAACACCTCTATATGAGGGGAGATCGGATCCGGGAACCCACGTAAGCAATTTCCGGATCTTCATGTGCGGATGAGGAGCTTCGGATGCGACGAAATGTCGTATGTTCCCGTTAACTCGGCGATCTCGCCCACAGGTGGTACATCTCACTACCATCTCGCTCAATCAATTGCTTTGAGAAGTTGGCGAACGACTTCACGTCGTACTTCGCCGCCAAAGTCGCTCGCCCGGAAGGTCCCCACCGCATGATGAAAATCAGGCAGGGGAAGGACGAATCGGATGAGGATTACATCGACTGGGTGGACGAGATAGTCCTCACCGGTGAGCCCGTCAGCGACGAGATCGCTCACCACGCAGTCCTGAACGGATTCCACGGACGCTCGCCCATGTTCAGGCACCTCACAAAGGATTTTCCACCGACCTATACAGCGTTCCGCGTCAGAGCCGCCGATTTTCTGGCCAGGCAAAAGATGCTCTCACTCCGTTTAGACGAGGGACAGTCCGAAGAAGGAAAAGCACCTTCCCATGTCCAGAAGAAGGCGGTCGCCAAGCCCAGAAAGGCGGTCGCCAAGCCGCCTAGCGAGTTCAAAGCCTTCGAGGATGTAGAGGTCCACCTTCTTCACAACCTCAACTTATCTCCGGCCCACATCTTCAACGCGATCAAGGGTCGCGAGTGGCTTTCCAAGCCAAAGCCAATAAGGGACCAAGGTCACCTAGACCGTAGCAAATTCTGTGCCTATCATAAGAGTCCCGGCCACAACACTAGCCAATGCCGCGACCTCCTCGATACTCGCGATCGCTTGAGGAAGGCAACCGACAATTTGATCACCAAGCCGTAACCCGGGACGGAAAGAGCGGAGGCGCGAGCGCCGACCAAGCGAAAGAATTCCTCCCAATCCGATCGCTGAATCGAGCAGAGCCGGAGTACTCGATGAGTCGATCCTCCGATCAACCCCCGGGGTCGGATCAACATGCTTCAAGCAGAGGTGGGAGCCTCGGGGCCTTTCCTTTCCACCTGTCAAAGCGAAAGGCCGAGCTGAGGGCTTTCGCCGAAGTCCACGTTGTAGTACCTCCGGAGCCGACCATCTCTAGAGACGCGCTCATCACCTTTTCCAACAAGGACAGGGAGGGAGTGCAATGTCCCAAAGAGGATGCACTAGTAATCTTCGCTTGTATCCTTGGGAAGACGGTCGATCGCGTGCTGGTCGACAATGGGAGTTTCTGCAACATCATATTCAAATCCGCCCTAGACCAACTCGGCAACCTAATCAAATTCATCAAGCCTTTCGACACCGTGCTCTAAGGGTTCGGAGACAACACAGTCCAAGCCTACGGGAGGATCAAGCTCTCCGTTGAGCTAGTATGCTTTTATGATCCCAAGGTTAGGATTACTAGGAACCTAAGCTTCGTAATCATAGATAGGCCCAACATCTATAATGGGTTCCTAGGTCGCCCCTTTTTAGAAACCTTTGAGGCAGTCGCCTCATCTTTCTTTTACTGTATCAAATTCCCCACTGCCGATGGGACGGTCGGTACTGTAAAAGGATATCAGCTAATGGCAAAGAGATGTTTGAATTACTCCTATGTTGTTACTTCTTTCAATACTTCCCATACTATATGTCACATTGAAGCGACCGACGATCAACCCATGGAGATCGACGAGCCTAACACTTCGTACCAACCCAACTCAGGGGACGCCATCTCTCATCAATTGACGGACGACATCGAGCCAAGGATCGGTTTCGAGCCAAGTCTCGACATCGATCCAAGGACCGAGTCTGGAGATCGTACCAAACGAGAGGCGACCGTTCCTGTCGAAGAGTTGGAAAGCATTACGATGGATCTGGATCACCCCGAATGGGAAGTACAGATCGGCGCAAGCATCGACCACGAATTAAAGGGGGATCTGATCAACTTGCTACGTAGGAACATCGGAGTCTTTGCCTGGTCGCATCAAGATATGGTTGGCATAAGTCCCGAACACGCTTGCCATTATCTGAAGATCGACCGGGCGATGAAGCCTGTTCACCAGAAGCGTAGGAAGTTCGGTCCCGAGAAATACGCGGCGCTCGACATAGAAGTCCAGAAGTTACTCAACAACAAATTGATCGGAGTAGCCACAGACGAACCACAGTGGGTCGCCAACGCGGTGCTCGTCAAAAAGCCAACTGGATCCTGGAGATTATCCATTGACTTCACCGACCTCAACGCGGCATGTCCAAAAGATCACTTCCCGATGCCTCATATTGATCACCTGGTCGATAGCACGGCAGGTTGAGAAATGATGTCGTTTATGGATGCCTTCGCCGGATATCATCAAATCCCAATGGCGGAGGAAGACATAAAACACACATCTTTCCACACAGAAAAAGACATATACTTTTGGGTCAGAATGCCGTTCGGCTTGAAAAACGCGGGGGCGACCTACCAGCGATTAGTCAACCGAATGTTCGCCGATCAGATCGGCAAGACCATGGAGGTCTACATTGACGATATCGTAGTCAAAAGCCTCAAGAAGGAAGATCACCTCAACGATCTCGCCGAGACGTTCGCCATCCTTGAGAAGTTTAACATGAAACTAAACCCCAAGAAATGCAACTTCGGGGTGGGCTCCGGGAAGTTCCTAGGGCACATAGTGAGCCAAAGGGGGATCGAGGTGAACCCCACCAAGATACAGGCGATCCTTGACACAGGAACCGCGAAACATCAAGCAGATGCAACGCCTCACAGGTTGTCTAGCCGCCCTCAAACGTTTCATATCACGGCTCAGCGATAAAAGCAAGCCTTTCTTCGCGACCATCAAGAACAAGAAGTTCGCATGGACGAAAGAAAGCCAGATAGCATTCGCAAAAATAAAGGAATATCTATCTAACCCCCAGATCCTGGCAAAGCCGATCCCCGGTGAAAAATTATTCCTTTACTTAGCGGCCTCGGAGGTCGTGCTGAGTGTCGTTCTGGTGCGAGCAGAAGGGCAAGCCCACTTGCCGATCTACTATGTTAGCCAGGCGATCCACGACGCTGAGACACATTATACACCATTAGAGAAGATCGCCTACGCCCTTGTCATGAGTGTACGTAAGCTGAGGGCTTACTTCTTCGATCACCAAGTGGAAGTCCTAACAACTCTACCTCTAAGACAAGTCCTGCACCGACCAGACACCAACGGGCGACTCCTCAAATGGTTGCTGGAGATCGCCCAATACGGTATCACCTACGCTCCTCGCACGGCGATCAAAGGCCAAGCTCTGGCGGACTTCGTGGTGGAATTAACGTTCCCTCACAGTCCGACCCAGGTCGGCCGACCTGCCTGGAAATTATACGTGGATGGCTCAGCGACCAATGCGAGAGCAGGGGCAGGGATTGTCCTCATCAGCCCCGACGGTCAGAGTTTCACAAATGCTGTGCGTTTCAGTTTTCGTGCGACCAACAATGAAGCCAAATATGAAGCTTTGGTAGGCGGGCTCGATCTAGCCCTCGCCCTAGATGTTCGTCGCCTCCATATCTTCATGGACTCCCTTTTGGTCGTGAACCAAGTCAAGGGAGAATATGAGGCGCGCGGCGAACAGATGGTCAAATACCAAGAGCTGGTCGTCGAACTGTGCACAAAATTTGAAGAAGTACTAATCGAACAAGTCCCGAGAGAGCACAACTCCCAGGCCGATGCTCTTTCCAAGCTAGCATCATCGGATGGGGCAGCCGACTTCTCCAATATCCAAATCACAAAGTCAGCAAGACCGGCGATCGACAGAAATCTGGTTACCACGGTCGCCATCGCCGAGGAAAATTGGATGACTCCGTTCATCAAATACTTAAAGGACGGAACGGTCCCTCACGACCGTGTTAAAGCTCGCCAACTCCAGCTTCGTGCGACCAGATATACCCTATTGGACGATCGGCTTTACAAGCGAGCCTTCAGCCTTCCCCTCCTCAAGTGTATTACACCGGAGGAAGGTCGGCTCGTTTTAGCTGAGATCCATGACGGGATTTGTGGAAACCATGCGGGCGGGCGAGCCCTCATCCATAAGACAACCAGACAAGGATTTTTCTGGCCATCACTTCGGAAAGATGCGATCACCTATGCCAGATCGTGTCATAGATGTCAGATAATGGGCCCCAACATTAAACTATAACCCGAACAACTCACCTCCATGTATAGCCCTTGGCCATTTGCGCAATGGGGCATTGACCTTATAGGTCCCTTGCCGACGGCTCCAGGGGGCTGTAAGTTCGCCATCGTAGGGGTCGATTATTTCACCAAATGGGCTGAGGCCGAACCGCTCAACAAGATCGGCCAAGAGCAAGTGATCAAGTTTATATGGAAAAACGTCGTATGCCGATTCGGTCTGCCCCAGGCCATCATCTCCGACAACGGAAAACAGTTCGACGGTTTAGAAGTCATGCAATTCTGTGAGAAGTGGGGAATCAAAAGGTTATTCTCGGCGCCCTATCACCCTCAGACGAACGGGCAGGTAGAGGCAGTGAATAAGATCCTCAAACACACGATTAAAGCACGACTCGAATCCAGGCAAGGACGTTGGGCGAGCGAGCTCCCAGACGTTTTGTGGTCCTACCGAACGACGACCCGCAATTCAACCGGAGAAACCCCATTCGCCCTTGCCTTCGGAACAGAAGCGGTGATTCCTTCGGAGATCGCCGTCCTCATCCATCGAACCGAGCAGGAGATGACGACCGACAATGATGTAGCCCGACGAATCGACCTAGACATGCTCGAAGAAAGACGACTGACCTCATAAATGAAGAACACAATCCACAAAAGGAGAGCCGAGAAGTTCTTCAACTCAAAGGTCAAAGAAAGAAGATTTCAAGTGGGCGATCTCGTCCTTAAGAAGATCCAAACCCATACAGGCGTTTTTGGTCCGAACTGGGAGGGACCTTTCAGAGTATCCAGATGGCTAACTAAAGGAGCCTACGAACTGGAACATCCTGACGGTACTCCGGACCAATACCCCTGGAACGCCGTGCATCTGAAAAATACTATCAGTGATAAATTTGTATTCAATTTCAATGATGTACAAGGAATATAATGAGATTTTTTCCTATCGCATCTATTATGGCGATCGCCCCACCAGGCATATCGCATACCGCCGACGATCGCTGATCACGACGATCCTAGGTAAAATTAATGCAGCCATGGTCCTGGAGGTCGATGGAACTGACAGCTTCGCCCATGCAAGGTTCCTTTGGGCTGAGATCGCCCGCCCTTCGTTTAAATACGAGGCCGGCGTAGCCGAAGGACCCTCCAAAATAATCAGTATGCACGATCGCACGTCCTCAAGGTACATCATCTAACATGGTGAACCCGAACAATGCGACGTGCCGTTACCCCCGTCTCAACGTACACCGTCGAGGGTCGCCATCTTCATGGCGGGCCGAGGTGGAAGCAGAGCTGACAAGCCGCGGACGTGGTGTCAAATAAGCCGACAACACTCCGTGCAAGGACTCCTCCAGACCGAGATCGCCCGCCTTTCGTTTTAACACAAGGCAGGCGTAGCCTAACGGAGGACCCTCACAAAAAGTGAGTCGCGGGATACACAATATTCCTCGCACACGAAGACACGATTGGGGAGATCGGTCCATCGAACACCCCAACCACACATGACTCTTCAGAATCGGCAAAATGAAGATAGCTCGCCAGACAGACTAGTTTTTGTCTCCTTACTTACAATAAGTGAACAAAAACAAGGGGGCAGGGATAGGTCGAGCTAATCTCAAATACGATCGAACAAAGAGGAACCACACTCGATCGGCTTCGCTCAAAAACATGCAGGGCGATCGGGGTCGTCCGACATAAATTACAAGTAAGAATTCCGATTCAAAACATGTCAATACTTTCAACACTCAGACGATTGGTCGGATGAGCAAAACGACGAGAGCAATTATACACGTACTCGTAAAAATTGCACGCAAAACATTCAAAGGGTGATCGTATATAAAAAGACAGTATGAAAAGAGGAACATTTTATTCATAACGCGAGTTTCATACATTACGAGGCCCGAAGGCATTACAAAAGGAAAACAAAAAGTACAAGTTACGGAGGAAAAAACAAAAATGCCTCTCAAGGCCCCGCCTGCTGGTCTTCGCCCTCGGGTTGCGGATCGGCTTCGGCCTCGGGATGAATGAGTTTACCCGTATACCAACTCAAGTCGATCCCGAAGTCGGCTAAGTCAAGGATCGGCAAGGAGAACTCCGGGTGAAGAGGATTCGCGAGGGCGTAGGATTTGAAGCTCTCCATCAAGGGACCGATCTCGATCCCTGCCTTTTTTGCGGCTCGAACAGCGTCAGCATAGGCCAAGTAATAGGCGAACTCGCCGGCGAGCGCCACACTTTGGTAAGGATAGGTCTCGATCGCCTTCAGTTGGCCCTTCAACTCCGCGACCGTCTTCTCAGCCTCCGCCAGCTCGACAACCTTGGCGGCATTCTCACCCTGGGCCTTCTCCAGCTCCTTCTTCGCCACGTCCAGCTCACCGCTGAGCCGATCCACCATCGCCTTCAGTCCGGCCGCCTCCTCCTGCGACGCCGCGAGCTTCTGGCGGGTTTCTTTCTCCTCATCACAGGACCGATCGGCAGCCTCCTTAGAGCGGCTCAGCTCCTATCAATCGATCCACGTCCTGCTTAGCCCTTTTGGCCGTCTCCTCATACTCCTTCTCCATAGACCGGATCCGGTTGGCATCCTCGATATTTTTGTTCCGGGCGGCCTCGAGGTCGCGATGGATATAAGCAGTGGAGGGTCGCCCCTCAAAATCCCTAGCAGCTTGGACGGCCATCGTCGCCGTCTGAAGAGCCAGGGCAATGGTTGCCTGCATGGCGTCTCCAGATCGCCGACGAGCGATCGCATCAAGATCGGTCGTCCAAGCCTTGGGCAGAGAGGTGATAGCCTGGCGAACGTAAGCAGGGACTTCGAGAAGGCATTGCGGAGCCTTGCTCGACAGAAAGTCCAGCACCATGGGAGCAACGTCCGGATCGGCAAGACGAACCCTGCAGCGCAAACCAAGGAAACCAAGGAGTTAGCCTAAACCTTACTCAGAACGCCTAGCTCGGAAGGTTCAAACCATTCTCACCTGTTGACCAGCTGTGGATCACGGCCGAAATAGGGCTTACCCCGAGAAGTCTCGGCGTCAGCGATCGCCGTCCTTTTCAAAAAGCCGGCAGGTGTCCTGGAGCTTGATGCCGATGGCCTGGGACCAGACCCCTCCACCATCAGAATGGAAGAAACAGGGGGAGCGGCGATCGGCGGCTCCAAAATAGCTAAATCCGCCTCAGCCGACGGAAGGGACCCCTCCGGCCTCCGCCTCTTGCGGTTGCGCTGAAGTTGTTCCTCACACAGAGATTCAGTTCGGCGGCCGCACCGGCAAGCCTCACCACGGGGCGTGGCGAGACGACTTCGCAGCAACGCGACCCGTTTCTTTCCCGGATGAAGGCGACCGAGAAAATCGGGATTAGACATGGCAATCTCTGCGGTAGCTCGCGTCTGGGAAAATAAATCTCTGCCAAAGAAGAAACTCAAACAAGTTAGACACTTACTTAGACATGGCGACCTCTTGGAGACGATCGCCTCGCAGAAGAGAGTAGATGAAAAGTCATACCAGGGGCCTTCAGGTGGCGAGGGAAGCGAAACAGTCGAGCTCCCAACCGATGAGATTCTTGGCTGACTGATTGAACGTCTTTATAGGAATCCGGCAATGCGCGAATCCGCTCCTAGACGATCGAGAAATCAAAGGGGAGATCGTCGATCGATGGAACAAGGGATCCTGCAAAAAGGGAAATAAATTAGATCAGTCCAAGGAGTATCCAAACAAAGGGAGAATGGAAACCCTTACTTGGATTCCTCTCCCGAAAATTGGTGGGGATATCCAACTCCTCCTCCGGCGGTTCGCTCGATGCCGACCTCCATGCACCACCAACCCAGCACCACTTTGTCAGGTTGCCCCGAGCCTTGCTCGGCACCCCAATGACCACCCTACCCTGGAGACTTTGGATATGGTAACCGCCGATCGATCCCTTCTGCACAGTCAGCTTAAAAAGATAATTCATCTCCAGCGCAGAAGGCAAGCGAAACAACCTGTGACCGCCGAACAATGTCAATGTGCTGATAATCTGCAGCCAAGCGTTCAGCGTCAACTGAAGAGGCGCCAAATTCCAGGCGATCAGCAGATACGAAACGGCGAACGGCAAGGGAAACCGCAAATGGCAGCCTGTGGTCATTTCGTTGATGGCGACCATACCCTCGGGAGGTCGGGTCAAGACTTTCGTTCTCGGAAGGCACGTGCAATGACACATCGGAGGATATGGTATTTGACCCTCCGGTAGGTCATGTCCTTCCGTGTCGCCGAACTCGAATCGACCAAGAGTCCATTGAGACGGGTCGGCCCGAAACTCCGTCCGCTTCACATGTACGTAGGGATGAGCGGCGGAGTAAGCCTCGAAATCAAACTCCGGACAGGGCCCGGCAATCCCCTCCATAAGTTTAGCAAAAGCCATATAGACGGGGCCGGAGACGCTATCTTTTTCCCAAGACAAACGCATCAGTTCGTCTTCCTCCACCGGCGACGCATCTCGCTCCTCCGCCGCCGCAGATCCCGCCACTACGGCCTCCTTGAAAAGCTCCTCAAGCTCTGCGGGTGCGATCCCCGCACGAATAGCCTCTGCGGCCGTTTCCACGGGGATTCCCACAGGAATTCCCTCCCGGTCCGGCAAAGCCGCGGCGGCAGAAGTGCTTCCGACCTCGAAGACCTTAGATCCTCCCGACATATTCTCAAAAAATTAAGGGAGAAAGAAGAATTGGGTTTCTTATCTAAAGAAAGAAAGAAGGTCGGCACAACAAGCTCCAGAAATTTCTGCAGAATTTCGGCTATGGATACAAAGGGCGCGTAAAAAAGTGAAGGAGAAGAAGCACAGGCCCTTTTATAGATGGGGACGAGGGTCTAAATGCAAATAGGAGAAACCTCGAGGGCTGGATCGCAACCGTCACGTGGGGACGCATTAAATGCCGCCCTTGAATCTCGCAAACGCGTCTTTTCGAGGGCATGCCAACCGACAAGACCGACAAAACCGTCGGACTCCCCCAACAGCGGCGCGACGCGTGTCCCTGCCACTTTAGAAAGTCCGCCTTCTTTTCCCGCTGCTCCCGACGCGAAGGAAGGTCGTCCATATTTGAAGTCAGATCGGCTGATCGTTAAAACATTGGCGATCGCCAACAGTGCCACCTCACCCCGTGTTTTCAACATCGAGGCGAGCTGGGGGGAAATTGTAGTGCGGCGGTTAATACGCCTCGATAGGCGATCGGCACCACGATCAGAAAAGCCAACCATGAAAGACATACTCCGGACAAACGCCTAGAGTTCGGCATAATGCGGCGATCGTCTTTTGGTAACCAGCGATCGTCTTTTGGTATCTGGCGATCGTCTTTAATGAGCGGACCAGAGGCGATCGTCTCATGCCACGTGGGGATCCAGCATCCGTCAAAGTCGTCGAAGACCGAATCTTGGACGATGGCCCACCCACGGATCTTCAAAGGATACCGACAGATAGGATCATTGACCCCAGCCTGTCACCTACCACACCTACCGACAAGGCCGCCGAAAGGTACGAAGTGGGCCCTCCTCAGACAGCGACTCGCAACGCGTGCGGCTTCCCATTGGTTCACCCAGCTGGCCTCCAACTGCAATCTCGGACCTCAAGGGAACAGGCCCACGTGACGGGACGATCGGCCGTTCTATTTTAATATAGAAAACGGCGATCGCCCACGATCGCCTGAGGGATCCCAACTACCTTGTCCCCTATAAATAGAGGACTCACTGTTGCGGCTAGAGGAGGAATTCTACTACAAATTAAGTGCAAAATACACACCAAAGAGAGAATAAAAGGCTCATTTGGCAACCACTAACACATTCATAGTGATATTCATACACATTCATCAAATATCCCAAGCAAGAACTCACAGATTTTTCTATCTGGTTCTTCCGGCAATCTACGCGCTCTATAGCCTAGATAACTAGAAGTCTTTACACTCCTTGTATTAGATTCTAACATTAATATTTGTACTCGACAGTATATTTATTAATAACATCTCGCGAGAGCATTCAAGCCCGGGATTAACAACCCCGGCAAATCTTGTGTTATTTATTTTCTCACGGAAGTGTTCTCGCATTTGTTTGTTACTCGATCATTCCAGCAATACTATCTCCGGATAATATTTTGGGTAACAACAAACTTCATTAAGAAATGAATGAGTAATTAGTGCACAAAGTTAAGCCATTTAATAGTTGGGAATGTGGTGTTGAATTCCATCCCACATTGGAGAAACAAGAAAGTGTTGAGCTATTTATAAAGGACTTTCCACCATAAAGGAGCAATCAAGTGTGCTCCATTATGGTGCATCCTAGTTGACTTTAATTAATTTTTAAGGCTCAAATTCGAATCCTACGAGGAAGGTGCAAAGCACCTTCCGAGTCCGAGTCCGAGTCCGAGCACGTGCACGTGCACGTGCACGTGCACGTCACACTTGTCGCAACGGGCACTTCGTAGGCACACTTTGCACTTTGTCGTTGAGCCGTGTGTACTGTGCGGGGCAATTTCGTCTTACGGAGAAAGAGTCCAACTCTTGCCTCGTTTTTTGCATTATTCGTCATTTTCTACATCACCCAAAACAACAATCGTAAGACGAAATTTTATGTAGAAGATGGCGTCGTCAAGCAACAATCTTCATGCTCCTGCCCATGCCAAGAAACCCGAGAAGTTTTCAGGTACTGATTTCAAACGTTGGCAATCAAAAATTCTGTTCTACCTTACTACTCTCAACCTATGTCGTTTTCTTTCCGAATCTCCTCCTGTTGTGGGGGGTGATGAAACTGACACCCAAAAAATGCACGGCGTTGATGCGAAAACGACTATTACGAATAATGATACGACTCGGAATAACTTAGAAGTGTCGACATGCATACGTAGTATGCACCATGCATACTAATCGGTCCAAATTCACACATGTGCGGCCGATTTGTCAAAGATTTGTCATCCCTCACCAACAACAAAATTCACCAAGATTTCACCAAGATTTGTCAAAATATTCATCCCTTATCAACAATAAAATTCGGCCTATTTCTTTTCTCATGAAGTCATTTTCTTCACAAGATTTGTCAAAGATTCATCCCTCACCAACAAATTGATTCGGCCGATTACCCCCCTACATCATGAAGATTTTTATTTGTTATTTTCCTTTTTCAAAGTCTTCATGTGTGTCCAAAATCTTGTCCCCATCCTCTCCACCTTTACTTTTTTTTTGAATGGCGAATTTCAACTTAGACTCGACTACCCTCCAAATCGGAGGGCCCTAACCACCACTTTGTCCAGACTATGTTGTCTTAATCGGGCCCACGCTGGAGCCAAGTGGGGCATAATAGGTTCGCGAGGAAACCGTCACGCCTCCACACAAGTTTCCTTGCTGGAGTAACGTTCTCCACCTTTACTCATATGCATTCCCCCCCCCCCCATTTCTTTTTCAAAGTCTTCACATTTTATCCCCATGTTGAAAGATACTTCCCCCACACCAACAGCTTTCGGCCGCCCCCCTTGGTTGCACCTGAAGTGTGCTTTGTTTTTTTTCTTAGTTAATCTAGTAGTTTAAATTGTAATCTTTTTTTTTATTGTGTACTACTATATAATAGGCCATTACGGTTTGTAAGGACATAATCTTGGAATGAAAAATTAATACGTTTGTATTACGTGTTGGACGAGTTCCTACGAAACCTTGATTATTATTCGACGTGTTTTCGAGTTTTAATCCAATTGATTCTCAATAGGTCTTGGGAAGAAATTACTTTATCGAGTTATTGGTCTAATTCGATAAAAACCTTGTAATTAATTTTATTCGTCCGAATTGCCCTACTTTCGGATGATTTTTACGTTGTATTCTATACATAAAAATAATTATTCGTATACAAAAATAAACAAAATACACTTCCGTTGCGTTGCATGCGAATTACGTTTACATACGAACATGGTTTCGTATCATAAGTGGTATCGGAGACACATTTGGTGTCTTGATCTTTTGACATTATGGATTTCACCGACACCGATTTTTTGGTAAATATACGCGAATCATTACGTAACTTACTGGAGCCACATCTACAACCAAGACGAGGAGAAGAAGGCGGGCATTCATCACACCAAGTGGACGAATTCAAAGTGAACGAACTTCCGGAGTTCGTTGGAGGAACCGACCCTGAAATTTACTTGGAGTGGGAACGTAAAATTGATCGCATGTTCGAGTTCAAAGACATCGACAATGAGAAACGTTGCAAGTATGTAATTATCAAGTTGGGTAAAGGCGTTTCTCTTTGGTTCGAAGGAGTGAAAACACGAAGAGCTCGTGCGGGAAAAGAAAAAATCCATTCGTGGGATTCGTTAAAAAGAAAGCATCGTAAAAGGTATGTACCGACATCACATCGGTTATCCTTATACCGGAAGATTGACGACCTCATGCAAGGAAAATTAAGTGTTGGCGAATACATTGAGGAATTCGAAAATTTGACCTTGATGGGAGAATTAGAAGAGAATGAAGAACAAAAGATGTCACGGTTCTTACGTGGATTAAACCGAAATAAAGCTAACTCGGTGGAATTATATCCATGTGAAGACTTTGATACCTTATGCGGACTATGCGTGAAGCTAGAAACTCAAAACAAGACGAAGTTTTTCAAACCTGAGTTTCCATCCAAATTCGAGGATCCAAGTATCGGTTCGAGTCCGACTACCAAAACAACCGTACCGACTCCTACCCCTACTACGGTTCCTAAGGCCCCCTACGTGCCGAAGAAAACGAGCTTAACCAAAGTAAGATGTTTTAAATGTCAAGAGTTCGGTCATTATCAAAATGCTTGTCCGAACAAACGGGTGGTGACGCTAAGAGAAGCCATCACGGTCCGTGATGAGTTGCTAGTCGAGGACGAAAGAGAAAGACTAGGTGATGTATTTAATTTCAACAAGGAGGACGACGAAGAAGAAGAATGTGAAATTTACGATACTCCAAACTATGATACAACCTTGGTTCTTCGTACTTTACAAGCCCAAACTATTTCGAATGATTCGGAACAACGAGATCAAATATTTCGCACAAAGTGTCAAGTCGGGAATAAATGGTATAGTTTGATCATTGATGGAGGAATTTGCACCAACATAGCTTCGAGTGAGATGGTGACTAAACTCGGGGTGACCACTACGACTCATCCGAAGCCATACACTTTACATTGGCTCGATGATGGGAATAAAATAAAGGTGTCAAAACAAGTGAGGATCGGATTAACCATGGGTTCATATGATGACAACGTGCAGTGTGATGTACTCCCGATGGATGCATGTCATGTACTTTTGGGGCGTCCATGGATGTTTGATAGGGATGTTATACATCGAGGAAGGAGCAATAAATATGAGTTACGGGATAAGGGCAAAAAGATTGGGCTTAAACCGATATCACCTCAAATTATTCGTTCTATGAGATGAGCTCTAATCGGGTTGAAAAAACGAAACTTCCAATGTTTACTAGCGAGCGGGAGATCGAACACGCCATTGATGATGAGTCATGTCATGATATCGGTATTACCTCACAGAATAATTATTATTATTTTATTAATAATGACAGTTATTTTGTTGGTGATTCTCTGAGACCCCCTACTACCTACCGCCTCAAGATTTTGAACCATATACGCACTGCAGACATTTTCGAGGTCAAGTATTTAGAGGCATTAATTAATTCATCTGGAAACGATGGGATTGCGGAATTGAGGACAATTCCTTTTAAAGGGTGAGTGGATGATACGAAAACGACTATTACGAATAATGATACGACTCGGAATAACTTAGACGTGTCGACATGCATACGTAGTATGCACCATGCATACTAATCGGTCCAAATTCACACATGTGCGGCCGGTTTGTCAAAGATTTGTCATCCCTCACCAACAACAAAATTCACCAAGATTTCACCAAGATTTGTCAAAATCTTCATCCCTTATCAACAATAAAATTCAGCCGATTTCTTTTCTCATGAAGTCATTTTCTTAACAAGATTTGTCAAAGATTAATCCCTCACCAACAAATTAATTCGGCCGATTCCACCCCCCTACATCATGAAGATTTTTATTTGTTATTTTCCTTTTTCAAAGTCTTCATGTGTGTAAAAAATCTTGTCCCATCCTCTCCACCTTTACTCATATGCCGTCCCCCCCCCCCCCCCCACCACATTTCTTTTTCAAAGTCTTCACATTTTGTCCCCATGTTGAAAGATACTTCCCCCACACCAACGGCTTTCGGCCGCCCCCCTTGGTTGCACATGAAGTGTGATTTGTTTTTTTCTTAGTTAATTTAGTAGTTTAAATTGTGATCTTTTTTTATTGTGTACTATATAATAGGCCATTACGGCTTGTAAGGACATAATCTTGGAATGAAAAATTAATACGTTTGTATTACGTGTTGGACGAGTTCCTACGAAACCTTGATTATTATTCGACGCGTTTTTGAGTTTTAACCCGATTGATTCTTAATAGGTCTTGGTAAGAAATCACTTTATCGAGTTATAGGTCTAATTCGATAAAAACCTTGTACTTAATTTTATTCGTCCGAATTGCCCTACTTTCGGACGATTTTTATGTTGTATTCTATACATAAAAATAATTATTCGTATACAAAAATAAACAAAATACACTTCCATTGCGTTGCATGCGAATTATGTTTACATACGAACGTGATTTCATATCAGGCGTTGGATGCATGGCATCACATTGACTTCTTATGTCGAAACTATATTCTGAATAGGTTGGATGATACACTTTACAATGTTTATTCCACAATCAAAATGTCCAAAGATTTGTGGGGCTCATTGGAGACAAAATATAAAACAGAAGATGCCGGTTTGAAGAAGTTCATCGTGTGTCGTTTTCTCGACTTCAAGATGGTGGACAACAAAACTGTTCTTGAGCAAGTGCAAGAAATACATTTGATCCTGCACGACATTTTGGCGGAAGGAACGAGTCTGTCTAAATCCTTTCAAGTTGCTGCCATAATCGAGAAGTTGCCCCCGATGTGGAAGGATTTCAAAAACTACCTCAAGCACAAGCGCAAGGAGATGGGCCTTCAAGATCTTATTGTGTGGTTGAGGATCAAAGAAGACAATCGGAAGACCGATGTCAAGATGAACAAGTCATCTATGGAGGCAAAAGCAAATCTCGTAGAGTCAAGCCACAACAAAAAGCGGAAATTTAACGGGAAGAGGCAAGACTCGAAGAATCAAAAGAAGATCAAAGGAGAATTCTACAACTGCAGAAAAATCGGGCATATGGCGAAAAATTGCCGCAAACCAAAGAAGGACAAGAAGAGAGATCAAGCGAATGTTATCAAAAATAAGTATGTGCCCGTCGATTTATCCAGTCTTGATCCATGTGCAGTTGTAGATGAAGTCAACATGGTCGGTATTCCAGTCGGATGGTGGGTGGACACCGGCGATACCAAATACATTTGTGCCGACAAAGCCATGTTCTCCTCCTACGAGCCCGTCACCGAGGAAAGAAAGTTGTACATGGGAAACTCCACTACCTCAAATGTTGTCAGAACTGGAGAGGTTATACTCAAGATGACGTCGGGATTGAAAATGACGCTCAAGAATGTGCTACATGTTCCGGACATCCGTAAGAATCTTGTGTCTGGCTCAGCATTGAGCAAATCCGGTTTTAGGCTAGTGTTTGAAGCAGACAAAGTTGTAATAACCAAGAATGGTCACTTTATCGAAAAAGGCTACATAGATAACGGCCTTTTCAAGCTTAATGCTATCAATGTACGTGGTGATAATGAAATAAACGATAAAGTTGTTTATTTGGTTGAGTATCCTAATTTATGGCATGAGAGATTAGGACATGCAAATCTAAATATACTACGTCGTTTAGTAAATTTAGATTTATTGCCAAAAATGACTTTCGATCGACATAAAATGTGTGAAATCTGTGTTGAAGCGAAAATGGCAAAATCTCCTTTTCATTCAGTGGAAAGATTGACAAAACCTCTTGAATTGATTCACACCGATCTATGCGATTTAAAACTTGTGCAAACAAGAGGTGGAAAGAATTATTTTAAAACTTTTATAGACGATTGCACAAGATTTCGTTATGCGTATCTTTTGAGAAGCAAAGACGAAGCATTCGAAGCTTTCAAAACATACAAAACAGAAGATGAAAATCAACTCAACACCAAAATCAAAATGATTCGAAGTGATCGAGGTGGTGAATATGTTGCACCTTTTGAAGAATATTGTCGTGAAAATGGCATTATTCACCAAACGACTGCACCTTATGCTCTCCAATCCAATGGTGTTTCCGAACGAAATAATAGAACATTAAAGGAAATGATGAATGCTATGTTGATAAACTCGGTTCTATCACTTAACATGTGGGGAGAAGCTATTCTTTCGGCTAATAAAATTTTGAATAAATTACCCAAAAAGAAGCAAGATAAAACTCCATATGAATTATGGAAAGGAAGGAAGTCGTCCTATATGTACTTAAAAGTGTGGGGATGCTTAGCAAAAGTTGAAGTACCGAAACCCAAGCAAGTAAAAATAGGACCAAAAATGGTTGATTGCATTTTCATAGGATATGCAAATAATAGTAGTGCGTACCGATTTTTGGTACACAAATCGGAAGTACCTGATATAAATGAGGGAATGATCATAGAATCAAGAAATGCCATATTTTTTGAAAATATATTCCCTAAGAAAGAAAAGAATGACATAAGTTCGAAAAAGAGGACTTATGATGAAATCTCGCCAAAAAGTAACGGACCAACACCGCAACCAATGCGAGGGAAAAGAATAAATACTGCAAAAACCTTTGGTCCAGATTTTGTAGTCTGCTCTTTAGAAGACGAACCAAAGACAATCAAGGAAGAATTGTCTGGTTCCGATGCCGATCTATGGCAAGAAGCTATTAATAGTGAAATCGAGTCAATCTTGAACAATCACACTTGGCATATTGTTGATCTTTCTCTGGGAAATAAACCTTTAGGTTGCAAGTGGATTCTCAAGAAGAAATACAAAGGCAATAAATCTATTGACAAATACAAAGCACGTTTGGTAGCCAAAGGATACAAACAAAAGGAAGGGTATGATTACTTTGATACATACTCACCAGTTACTCGAATTACATCCATTAGAACGCTACTTGCAATAGCAGCATCATACAATCTTGAGATACACCAAATGGATATAAAAACGGCCTTTCTAAATGGAGATTTAGAAGATGAAATTTATATGGAACAACCCGAAGGGTTCGTGGTTCCCGGCAAGAAAACAAAGTTTGTAAACTTTTCAAGTCTTTATATGGACTTAATCAAGCACCCAAACAATGGCATGAGAAATTTGACCAAGTAATGATGTCAAATGGTTTCAAAATCAATGAATGTGATAAATATGTGTACATCAAAGGTACATCTGACAATTTTGTCATTGTGTTGACTTAAGTTTACATTTAGCCAAAAATAAAGGAGAACCCATATCCCAAACAGAATTTGCTAGGATAATTAGAAGCCTAATGTACTTAGCAAATTGTACAAGGCCAGACATAGCATATTCTATTAGTAAATTGAGTCGGTTTACGAGTAACCCCGGAAAGGATCATTAGACCGCATTGACAAGAGTTTTGAGATACTTAAAACACACTATCAATCATGGTATACACTATTCGAGATATCCAGTTGTTTTGGAAGGATATTGTGATGCCAATTGGATATCCGATACTAAAGACTCTAAATCCACAAGCGGTTATGTATTTACCATTGGTGTAGGAGCAATATCATGGAAATATTCTAAGCAAATGTGTATAGCCTGATTTACAATGGAATCGGAGTTTATTGCTTTAGACAAAGCTGGCGAAGAAGCTGAATGGTTAAGAAACTTCTTAGAAGATATTCCCTGTTGGGAAAAACCTTTGCCTCCCGTTATGATACATTGTGATAGCATGGCAGCCATAGGGAGGGCAAAGAACAGTATATATAATGGTAAGTCTCGACATATTCGTCGAAGACACAATACCATTAGACAATTGATCACTACAGGAATAATGTGTATCGACTATGTAAAGTCAAAAGACAATATAGCGGATCCATTTATGAAAGGTATTAACCGTGATCAATTATATAATGCAGCAAGGGGAATGGGATTGAAATCCACACATTGAGAATTTTCATAATCGTAACTCAACCAGGATGATTGGAGATCCCAAGAACTTGGTTCAATGAGACAACTAAGTTGTGAAAGTTCAAGTTAAGCACTTGAAAATCCATTCTCGTAGCTGCTCAAGTGCAAGCCTGCAGCTTGTGGTAAAGGGTCGGCTTTTTAAAGCTTTTAATGATTCCTATAGCCTTTATAGGTGGAGTATGGCAGGATACTCTTTACAGGAGATCACCTATATAAGTGAAGAAGTAAGGCCGCTTCATAAAATTACTAACACTTATGAATCCAAGAAATGGTCCAAGGCCAATATGGACACAACGTGAGAACGAAAGATATTAGATCTATTATTGTGTGTATGTTGTTGTCTTGGTTTACATAAAAGTTGACCGGTTCAAGACATCACGTTCACTAAGCAACGAGTAAATCCGATAGCATTACACTAAGGAAGGTTCAAGGCTAACTACTACCTATCCTGATGCAATAATAGGTCGTCGGGACTTAGTGCATATTGCATTTGCATTAATCATCATTCATGTGGGGGATTGTTGGAAAAATAGCTTAAATTAATACCATAATTAATTATGATAATTAATGACATTAAATGGTATATTTGGAATCTACATATTGTGCAGATTAATTTAGTGTATTTACTTATTCAATTTAATTAAGAAATGAATGAGTAATTAATGCACAAAGTTAATCCATTTAATAGTTGGGAATGTGGTGTGGAATTCCATCCCACATTGGAGAAACAAGAAAGTGTTGAGCTATTTATAAAGGACTTTCCACCATAAAGGAGCAATCAAGTGTGCTCCATTATGGTGCACCCTAGTTGGCTTTAATTAATTTTTAAGGCTAAAATCCGAATCCTACGAGGAAGGTGCAAAGCACCTTCCGAGTCCGAGTCCGAGCACGTGCACGTGCACGTCGCACTTGTCGAAACTGGCGCTTCGTAGGCGCACTTTGCACTTTGTCAACTGAGATAGTGGCTCGGATGACGTGGAGGGTGACTAGGATGACACGTGTCATTGACATGTTAAACAGATGACTTGGCGGGTGCGGGACAACGTGGCGGCGGTTCACGACCGAACCGGTGCAATGGTTCGGACCGTTCTATGCGATCTGAACCAACACACTGGTTTGATTCGTCAGAACCAATATATTCCTTCGCACCCGACCACAAGATGTCTGTTCAGCCAGAGAGTCGCATTGATTCGGACAGGGTCCTTTATAGGCTATAAATAAGCCCCTGCAGATGATGATTATTCACACATAATTAATCAAGATAATTAACACACTCATAATAACATAGAATTCATACTACAAGTCCCGAGTTTTGAGTAGTTTGCCTGGAATTCGATTCCTAGTACAAGGTATCGAGTTCATAAGAAAACCGTTGTATCTTGGGGATGTTTGCCATTGATCCGTGTGTACTGTGCGGGGCAATTTCGTCTTACGGAGAGAGAGTCCAACTCTTACCTTGGTTTTTGCATTATTCGTCATTTTCTACATCACCCAAAACAACAATCGTAAGACGAAATTTTCTGTAGAACATGGCGTCGTCAAGCAACAATGTTCATGCTCCTGCCCATGCCGAGAAATCCGAGAAGTTTTCAGGTACTGATTTCAAACGTTGGCAATTAAAAATGCTGTTCTACCTTACTACTCTCAACCTATATCGCTTTCTTTCCAAATATCATCCTGTTGTGGGGGATGATGAAACTGACACCCAAAAACACACGGCGTTGGACGCATGGCATCATAGTGACTTCTTATGTCGAAACTATATTCTGAATGGGTTGGATGATACACTTTACAGTGTTTATTCCACAATCAAAATGTCCAAAGAGTTGTGGGACTCATTGGAGACAAAATATAAAACATAAGATGCCGGTTTGAATAAGTTCATCGTGGGTCGTTTTCTCGACTTCAAGAAGGTGGACAACAAAACTGTTCTTGAGCAAGTACAGGAGATACAGTTGATCCTGCACGAAATTTTGGTGGAAGGAATGAGTATGTCTGAATCCTTTCAAGTTGCTGCCATAATCGAGAAGTTGCCCCCGATGTGGAAGGATTTCAAAAACTACCTCAAGCACAAGCGCAAGGATATGGGCCTTTAAGATCTTATTGTGCGGCTGAGGATCGAAGAAGACAATCGGAAGACCGATGTCAAGATGAACAAGTCATCTATGGAGGCAAAAGCAAATCTCGTCGAGTCAAGCCACAACAAAAAGCGGAAATTTAACGGGAAGAGACAAGACTCGAAGAATAAAAAGAAGATCAAAGGAGAATGCTACAACTGCGGAAAAATCGGGCATATGGCGAAAAAATGCGGCAAACCAAAGAAGGACAAGAAGAGAGATAAAGCGGATGTTATCGAAAATAAGTATGTGTCCATTGATTTGTCTACTATTGATCTGTATGCAGTTGTAGATGAAGTCAACTGTTGGGATTCGGTGCCTAAAATGAAGGTCCAGTGGAAGCGGTAAAACGAAAATTAATTCGATCCGAATCCCTACGAGGATCGATCGAGCTACGTAAAGATGAATATAAAATGAAGCACAAGAAGATACGAGAAACACACCCTTGTAGTACGTTGATTAAATGGTGTCCTTCTCTTGAGCGTTTCCCCAAGCTTTAGTTGCTCTCCACGAATCCAATCCGCTCCGAGCTCTTGAATGATCCAACGCCGAAAGTACTGCGTCTCTACTTGCCACGCGCCGGAGAAACGAATGGAATGACGATCACCTTGCTATCTTCCAACCATATGGCTAGAGCTAGGATGATGAAGCTTTCAAATGATATTTATAACACTCTAAGTGTATAACTCACTATCTCTCTATTAATCTCTCGATTTTTCTCCAAGAAAAACTCAAGAAGAATGTGTAGAAGATGAAGAAGACTTGGAGAAAAGTTTTTCTCTCTCTCTCTCTCTCTTGAACTTACAGATGAATGCAATGGTTGGGAGGGAGAGATAGTCTTCTCCTTTTATTCTTCATGCCAATCACATCAAATCTCCTTTACAATATAAAAAGGGAGATTCCATGTCCCCTAAGACAAAATACTTCATGATATTAAATCATGAAGTCTTCCACCACATTAGGTGGAATACAATGGGGGGGCGGCCATCTAGAAGGGTAGGAAAGAGTTCGGTCCGTTTCGGACTCCCGTGAGTCCAAACAGATAAACTCCGATTCCATTCCGATGTATTTATATCAATTAATTAATCCAATTAACTAATCATATCAAATATAAAATAACATAATTAATTTCTCCAAGAAATAATTATATTTATGAATTAAATTAATCATCCAGTAATTTATTTAATTCATTAGGCCATAAATTAATTTATCCAATAAATCAATTTAGACATCCAATGTCCCAAATTAGATATCCAATATCTAATATTCATAATGAGAGAATAAGCTCGATTCATTCCGTCGTCAATCCTATTGCGCAACTCGGTAGGTCCGTCTCAGTCAGCAATGGGAGGAACCAAAGAGTAGTAGCACCACCTAGCGAGCCTGACGGCCTACACTGTACCCCAACTGAGAACGAATGATTGGGATCATTCAAGAACCATTCTATCGTGAATACGTGTATATGTATAAACCCTTCTTTCAAATGTCCCGATGAAGTTATAGGGTCACGGTCAGTCAAACCCTATCTGTACTGGACGCTATGCATGAGTTAATGCAAATCGAGATCATCGAGCTCTCGTGTATCCAATACAACTAGCTCCAATGCTTTGGCCAAAGACTTATGATCTCATCTGCCAATAACCGCATAGGACATATAACCCGTTCACTAACAAGAGAAAGAATTCTATCTTGGTATTCAGTAGGACCTGCTACTTGCCCGTCAAGACGCACGTCGAGGTTGACCCCCACCTTCCGGTTTTCTGGGTCGAACTACTCTAATGAAAATCTTAACGTCACAAGCACATCCCTACTAAATCCTCAAGTCGAAGATTCATGAATACCTATCACAACCTTTTGATTCCGTCATTGACTGCCCCGGAGTGAAATCCGTGTGACGAATCGAGGGTGAGTCGGTTCGAGTATACTAATCCAATTAACATACCTATAACGTGTGCTCCCACTAACCATTAGTGTTCGACAGGCACTCTCAATGTCAAAGAACACGTCATACAAGTCTTCACATAAACTTAACGCCCAATCAAGTTTCATCGACTTGCGAACGATTAAGTATTTGAACTATAAACCTTTCTAGTGCCGACCCCCTTATCCAATAAGGAGTGTAATGTTTTGCTCTCAAATACCCGGACTAGTTTATATATATATATATATATATATATTTACGAGTTAGGAATGCCAGTAACTACCAGTAAATTAAGAAACACATTTGCCTTGTGATAATGAATTACATAATAAAAAGTACAATGCCTTCACTCATACATCCCCTGAGTAGCATTCGAGGGCATACTCCTAACATCAACATGGTCGGTATTCCAGTCGGATGGTGGGTGGACACTGGCTCTACCAAACACATTTGTGCAGATAAAGCCATGTTCTCCTCCTATGAGCCCGTCACCGAGGAAAGAAAGTTGTACATAGGAAACTCCACTGCCTCAAATGTTGTCGGAACTGGAGAGGTTATACTCAAGATGATGTCGGGATTGAAAATGACGCTCAAGAATGTGCTAATTGTTTCGGACATCCGTAAGAATCTTGTGTCTGGCTCAGCATTGAGCAAATCCGGTTTTAGGCTAGTGTTTGAAGCAGACAAAGTTGTAATAACCAAGAATGGTCACTTTATCGGAAAAGGCTACATAGATAACGGCCTTTTCAAGCTTAATGCTATCAATGTACGTGGTGGTAATGAAATCAACAATAAAGTTTTTTATTTGGTTGAGTCTCCTAATTTATGGCATGATAGATTAGGACATGCAAATCTAAATATACTACGTCGTTTACTAAATTTAGATATATTGCCAAAAATGACTTTCGATCGACATAAAATGTGTGAAATCTGTGTTGAAGCGAAAATGGCAAAATCTCGTTTTCATTCAGTGGAAAGATCGACAAAACCTCTTGAATTGATTCACATCGATCTATACGATTTAAAACTTGTACAAACAAGAGGTGGAAAGAATTATTTTATAACTTTTATAGAAGATTGCACAAGATTTTGTTATGTGTATATTTTGAGAAGCAAAGACGAAGTTCGAAGCTTTCAAAACATACAAAACAGAAGTTGAAAATCAACTCAACACCAAAATCAAAATGATTCGAAGTGATCGAGGTGGTGAATACGTTGCACCTTTTGAAGAATATTGTCGTGAAAATGGCATTATTCACCAAACGACTGCACCTTATGCTCCCCTATCCAATGGTGTTGTCGAACAAAAGAATAGAACATTAAAGGAAATGATAAATGCTATGTTGATAAGCTCGGGCCTATCACTTAACATGTGGGGAGAAGCTATTCTTTCGGCTAATAAAATTTTGAATAAATTACCTAAAAAGAAGCAAGATAAAACTCCAAATGAAATATGGAAAGGAAGGAAGCCGTCCTATAAATACTTAAAAGTGTGGGAGTGCTTAGCAAAAGTTGAAGTACTGAAACCCAAGCAAGTAAAAATAGGACCAAAAACGGTTGATTGCATTTTCATATGATATGCAAATAATAGTAGTGCGTACCGATTTTTGGTACACAAATCGAAAGTACCCGATATAAATGAGGGAATGATCATAGAATCAAGAAATTCCATATTTTTTGAAAATATATTCCCTAAGAAAGAAAATAATGACATAAGTTCGAAAAAGAAGACTTATGATGAAATCTCGCCAAAAAGTAATGGATCAACACCACAACCAAGGCGAGGAAAAAGCATAAAAACTGCAAAAACACCAAATGGATGTAAAAACGGCCTTTCTAAATGGAGATTTAGAAGATGAAATTTATATGGAACAACAAGAAGAGTTCGTGGTTCCCGGCCAAGAAAACAAAGTTTGTAAACTTTTCAAGTCTTTATATGGACTTAATCAAGCACCCAAACAATGGCATGAGAAATTTGACCAAGTAATGATGTCAAATGGTTTCAAAATCAATGAATGTGATAAATATGTGTACATCAAAGGTACATCTGATAATTTTGTCATTGTGTGTCTCTTCGTTGATGATATGTTAAAGAAGAACTTAGACATGAAGGATATGGGATTAGTCGACGTGATTCTAGGAATCAAGATCTCCAGAACACCCGATGGAATAGTCTTATCACAATTTCACTATGTTGAGAATGTGCTTCAGAAATTCAAGGCATACGATCTACCTCCGGCTAAGACACTTGTTGACTTAAGTTTACATTTAGCCAAAAATCGAGGAGAACCCATATCACAAACAGAATATGCTAGGATAATTGGAAGCCTAATGTACTTAGCAAATTATATAAGGCCAGACATAGCATATTCTATTAGTAAATTGAGTCAGTTTACGAGTAATCTCGGAAAGGATCATTGGACCGCATTGACAAGAGTGTTGAGATACTTAAAACACACTGTCAATCATGGTATACACTATTCAAGAGTATCGGATATGGTGATGCTAATTGGATATCCGATACTAAAGACTCTAAATCCACAAGCAGTTATGTATTTACCATTGATGGAGGAGCAAACGTGCATAGCCAGATCTACAATGGAATCAGAGTTTATTGCTTTAGACAAAGCCGGAGAAGAAGCCGAATGGTTAAGAAACTTCTTAGAAGATATTCCCTGTTGGGAAAAACCTTTGCCTCCCGTTATGATACATTGTGATAGCATGGCAGCCATAGGGAGGGCAAAGAACAGTATATATAATGGTAAGTCTCGACATATTCGTCGAAGAGACAATACCATTAGACAAATGATCACTACAGGAATAATGTGTGTTGACTATGTAAAGTCAAAAGACCATATAGCGGATCCGTTTACGAAAGGTATTAACCGTGATCAATTATATAATGCAGCAAGGGGAATGGGACTGAAATCCACACATTGAGAATTTTCATAATGGTAACTCAACCAGAATGATTGGAGATCCCAAGAACTTGGTTCAATGAGACAACTAAGTTGTGAAAGTTCAAGTTAAGCACTTGAAAATCCATTCTCGTAGCTGCTCAAGTGCAAGCCTGCAGCTTGTGGTAAAGGCTAAACTTTTTAAAGCTTTTAATGATTCCTATAGCCTTTTATAGGTGGAGTATGGCAGGATACTCTTTATAGGAGATCACCTATATAAGTGAAAAAGTAAGGCCGCTTCATAAAATTACTAACACTTATGAATCCAAGAAATGGTCCAAGGCTAAAATGGACACAACGTGAGAACGAAAGATATTAGATCTATTATTGTGTGTATGTTGTTGTCTTCGTTTACATAAACGTTGACCGGTTCAATACATCACGTTCACCGAGCAAAGAGTAAATCCGATAGTATTACACTAAGGAAGGTTTAAGGCTAACTACTACCTATCCTGATGCAATAATAGGTCGTCGGGACTTAGTGCATATTGCATTTGTATTAATCATCATTCATGTGGGGGATTGTTGGAAAAATAGCTTAAATTAATACCATAATTAATTATGGTAATTAATGATATTAAATGGTATATTTGGAATCTACATTTTGTGTAGATTAATTTAGTATATTTACTTGTTCAATTTCATTAAGAAATGAATGAGTAATTAATGCACAAAGTTAAACCATTTAATAGTTGGGAATGTGGTGTGGAATTCCATCCCACATTGGAGAAACAAGGAAGTGTTGAGCTACATTTATAAAGAACTTTTCACCATAAAGGAGCAATCAAGTGTGCTCCATTATGGTGCATCCTAGTTGGCTTTAATTAATTTTTAAGGCTAAAATCTGAATCCTACGGGGAAGGTGCAAAGCACCTTCAGAGTCCGAGTCCGAGTCCGAGCACGTGCACATGCACGTTCATGTCGCACTTGTCGCAACGGGCGCTTCGTAGGCGCACTTTGCACTTCGCAAATGATGATTATTCACACAGAATTAATCAAGATAATTAACACACTCATACTAGCATAGAATTCATACTACAAGTCCGGAGTATTCAGTAGTTCCTTCGGAAGTCGATTCCTAGTACAAGGTATCGAGTTCATAAGAAAACCGTTGTATCTTGGGGACGTTTGTCGTTGAGCCGTGTGTACTGTGCGGGACAATTTTATCTTACGGAGAGAGAGTCCAACTCTTGCCTCGGTTTTTGCATTATTCGTCATTTTCTACATCACCCAGAACAACAATCGTAAGACGAAATTTTCTGTAGAAGATGGCATCGTCAAGCAACAATGTTCATGCTCCTGCCCATGCCGAGAAACCCGAGAAGTTTTCAGGTACTGATTTCAAACGTTGGCAATCAAAAATGCTGTTATACCTTACTACTCTCAACCTATGTCGCTTTCTTTCCGAATCTCCTCCTGTTGTGGGGGATGATGAAACTGACACCCAAAAATGCACGGCGTTGGATGCATGGCATCACAGTGACTTCTTATGTCGAAACTATATTCTGAATGTGTTGGATGATACACTTTACAGTGTTTATTCCACAATCAAAACGTCCAAAAAGTTGTGGGACTCATTGGAGACAAAATATAAAACAGAAGATGCCAGTTTGAAGAAGTTCATCGTGGGTCGTTTTCTCGACTTCAAAATGGTGGACAACAAAACTGTTCTTGAGCAAGTGCAGGAAATACAGTTGATCCTGCATGACATTTTGGCGGAAGGAATGAGTCTCTCTGAATCCTTTCAAGTTGCTACCATAATCGAGAAGTTTCCCCCGATGTGGAACGATTTCAAAAACTACCTCAAGCACAAACGCAAGGAGATGGGCCTTGAAGATCTTATTGTGCGGCTGAGGATCGAAGAAGACTTCGGAAGACCGATGTCAAGATGAACAAGTCATCTATGGAGGCAAAAGCAAATCTCGTAGAGTCAAGCCACAACAAAAAGCGGAAATTTAACGGGAAGAGGCAAGACTCGAAGAATCAAAAGAAGATCAAAGGAGAATGCTACAACTGCGGAAAAATCAGGCATATGGCGAAAAATTGCCGCAAACCAAAGAAGGACAAGAAGAGAGATCAAGCGGATGTTATCGAAAATAAGTATGTGCCCGTCGATTTGTCCAGGCTTGATGTGTGTGCAGTTGTAGATGAAGTCAACATGGTCGGTATTCCAGTCAGATGGTGGGTGGACACCGGCGCTACCAAACACATTTGTGCCGACAAAGCCATGTTCTCCTCCTACGAGCCCGTCATCGAGGAAAGAAAGTTGTACATGAGAAACTCCGCTGCCTCAAATGTTGTCGGAACTAGAGAGGTTATACTCAAGATGATGTCGGGATTAAAAATGACGCTCAAGAATGTGCTACATGTTCCAAACATCCGTAAGAATCTTGTGTCTGGCTCAGCATTGAGCAAAGCCGGTTTTAGGCTAGTGTTTGAAGCAGACAAAGTTGTAATAACCAAGAATGGTCACTTTATCGGAAAAGGCTACATAAATAACTGCCTTTTCAAGCTTAATGCTATCAATGTACATGGTGATAATGAAATAAATGGTAAATTTGTTTATTTGGTTGAGTCTCCTAATTTATGGCATGATAGATTAGGACATGCAAATCTAAATATACTACGTCATTTAGTAAATTTAGATTTATTGCCAAAAATGACTTTCGATCGACACAAAATGTGTGAAATATGTGTTGAAGCGAAAATGGCAAAATCTCATTTTCATTCAGTGGAAAGATCGACAAAATCTCTTGAATTGATTCACACCGATCTATGCGATTTAAAACTTGTGCAAACAAGAGGTGGAAAGAATTATTTTATAACTTTTATAGACGATTGCACAAGATTTTGTTATGTGTATATTTTGAAAAGCAAAGACGATGTGACAAATGGTATCGGAGCCAAAACCTCTCTCAGTACGGCATGGTTCCGGTGTGGTCAAGTTTTGCCGAAACCGATGAGGGCGGGGAGTGATCGCCGGTACAAAGAGGGCACGGTCAAAGTGCGGCTCCTGACAAGGCTTCTAGGCGGAGAACATGAACCGATTCTATGCCGGAATGAGAGGTGGTCCTAGGCTTGTGAGATCAGACGGTCCAGAATGTGGACACACTATTATTGCGCACTTTTGGTAGCTCCACCTTTCGGTGACCGGGGTGTAAGAGTGTGGATCATCGTGGACCACTGTGGGAACCTCGACATGCGGGAAAAATGCAGCGGCTGAGGGAATGCCGTTCAACGGAGGTACTAACGCCAGGAAGCGCGTAGGGTGAAGGTTGATGTCGATTGGTGATGCGGTATGTGCGTGGCACACTGCGAGCTAGCACGAGGCGTGCGAGTGAAGAGCCTGTCCATCAAGGGATGGTGCCGTATGTGAATGGCCACGATCGTTTGATGTGCATGGGACAATATAGTGTGCGGAAAGAAACATTCTTCCCCATCACGAGGACGTGCTGTGATTTGGGTGGGGGAGAATGTCACGACCCGATATGTCATGTCTGTGTTGACCGTACAAATGAGGCGTGCCTTCTGGTTAGCTTGCCATAAGAGGGGTAAAGGGAGCGACATTAGCGTTAAGACATTGTTTGCCCGGATGCATCGGTCTGGCCGAGTCAGGCATGCCGACCCGGTTTAGTCCGGAGAGCTTGTCGCTGGTCGAGGACTTGACTATGAAGGGGATCGTTGTGGGTAGGACCCAACTGGTCGGGGCTACTGCCATATCCCTGATGAGCCCATGGCAGGGCGAAACCAGTTGGCATGCTATGTGGGATAGGCTGGTCCCGGGGTGTGAGGGCCCCTGGGACGCCGCACGGGCTTCGGAACTCCCGTCCCGTGACACGTGGTATCGGAGCCAAAACCTCTCTCAGTACGGCATGGTTCGGGTGTGGTCAAGTTCTGCCGAAACCGATGAGGGCGGGGAGTGATCGCCGGTGCAAAGAGGGCACGGTCAAAGTGCGGCGCCTGACAAGGCTTCTAGGCGGAGAACATGAACCGATTCTATGCCGTAATGAGAGGTGGTCCTAGGCTTGTGAGATCAGACGGTCCAGAATGTGGACACACTTGTATTGCGCACTTTTGGTAGCTCCACCTTTCGTTGACCGGGGTGTAAGAGCGTGGATCATCGTGGACCACTGTGGGAACCTCGACATGCGGGAAAAATGCAGCGGCTGAGGGAATGCCGTTCAACCGAGGTAGTAACGCCGGGAAGCACGTAGGGTGAAAGTTGATGTCGATTGGTGATGCTGTATGTGCGTGGCGCACTGCGGGCTAGTGCGAGGCGCGCTTATGAAGAGCATGTCCATCAAGGGTCAAAACATACAAAACAGAAGTTGAAAATCAACTCAACACCAAAATCAAAATGATTCGAAGTGATCGAGGTGGTGACTATGTTGCACCATTTGAAGAATATTGTCGTGAAAATGGCATTATTCACCAAACGACTGCACCTTATGCTCCCCTATCCAATGGTGTTGCCGAACAAAAGAATAGAACATTAAAGGAAATGATGAATGCTATGTTGATAAGCTCGGGCCTATCACTTAACATGTGGGGAGAATCTATTCTTTCGGCTAATAAAATTTTGAATAAATTACCCAAAAAGAAGCAAGATAAAACTCCATATGAAATATGGAAAGGAAGGAAGTCGTCCTATAAATACTTAAAAGTGTGGGAGTGCTTAGCAAAAGTTGAAGTACCGAAACCCAAGCAAGTAAAAATAGGACCAAAAACGGTTGATTGCATTTTCATAGGATATGAAAATAATAGTAGTGTGTACCGATTTTTGGTACACAAATCGAAAGTACCCGATATAAATGAGGGAATGATCATAGAATCAAGAAATTCCATATTTTTTGAAAATATATTCCCTAAGAAAGAAAATAATGACATAAGTTCGGAAAAGAAGACTTATGATGAAATCTCGCCAAAAAGTAATGGACCAACACTGCAACCAAGGCGAGGAAAAAGAATAAAAACTGCAAAAACCTTTGGTCCGGATTTTGTAGTCTACTCTTTAGAAGATGAACCAAAGACAATCAAGGAAGCATTGTCTGGTTCCGATGCCGATCTATGGCAAGAAGCTATTAATAGTGAAATCAAGTCAATCTTGAACAATCACACTTGGCATATTGTTGATCTTCCTCCGGGAAATAAACCTTTAGGTTGCAAGTGGATTCTCAAGAAGAAATACAAAGGAGATAAATCTATTGACAAATACAAAGCACGTTTGGTAGCCAAAGGATACAAACAAAAGGAAGGGTATGATTACTTTGATACATACTCACCAGTTACTCGGATTACATCCATTAGAATGCTACTTGCAATAGCAGCATTATACAATCTTGAGATACACCAAATGAATGTAAAAACGGCCTTTCTAAATGGAGACTTAGAAGATGAAATTTATATGGAACAACCCGAAGGGTTCGTGGTTCCCGGCCAAGAAAACAAAGTTTGTAAACTTGTCAAGTCATTATATGGACTTAATCAGGCACCCAAACAATGGCATGAGAAATTTGACCAATTAATGATGTCAAATGGTTTCAAAATCAATGAATGTGATAAATGTGTGTACATCAAATGTACATCTGACAACTTTGTCATTGTGTGTCTCTACGTTGATGATATGCTAATTATGGGTAGCAATAATAAAATCATCATAGGCACTAAGGAAATGTTAAAGAAGAACTTAGACATGAAGGATATGGGATTAGCCGATGTGATTCTAGGAATCAAGATCTCCAGAACACCCGATGGAATAGTCTTATCACAATCTCACTATGTTGAGAATGTGCTTAAGAAATTCAAGGCATACGATCTACCTCCGGCTAACACACCTGTTGACTTAAGTTTACATTTAGCCAAAAATCGAGGAGAACCCATATCACAAACAGAATATGCTAGGATAATTGGAAGCCTAATGTACTTAGCAAATTGTACAAGGCAAGACATAGCATATTCTATTAGTAAATTGAGTCGGTTTACGAGTAACCCCGGAAAGGATCATTGGACCGCATTGACAAGAGTGTTGAGATACTTAAAACACACTTTCAATCATGGTATACACTATTCAAGAGTATCGGATATTATGATGCCAATTGGATATCCGATACTAAAGACTCAAAATGCACAAGCGGTTATGTATTTACCATTGGTGGAGGAGCAATATCATGGAAATATTCTAAGCAAACGTGCATAGCCCGATCTACAATAGAATCGGAGTTTATTGCTTTAGACAAAGCCGGTGAAAAAGCCGAATGGTTAAGAAACTTCTTAGAAGATATTCCCTGTTGCGAAAAACCTTTGCCTCCCGTTATGATACATTGTGATAGCATGGCAGCCATAGGGAGGGCAAATAACAGTATATATAATGGTAAGTCTCGACATATTCGTCGAAGACACAATACCATTAGACAATTGATCACTATAAGATTAATGTGTATTGACTATATAAAGTCAAAAGACAATATAGCGAATCCGTTTACGAAAGGTATTAACCGTGATCAATTATATAATGCAGCAAGGAGAATGGGATTGAAATCCACACATTGAGAATTTTCATAATGGTAACTCAATCAGGATGATTGGAGATCCCAAAAACTTGGTTCAATGAGACAACTAAGTTGTGAAAGTTCAAGTTAAGCAGTTGAAAATCCATTCTCGTAGCTGCTCAAGTGCAAGCCTGTAGCTTGTGGTAAAGGGTAAGCTTTTCAAAGCTTTTAATGATTCATATATGTAACGCCCCCGTGATTTACAGAGATATTACAGTGCCGTAGATTCTTTTTGGAGAACCTACCAGGCTGAAGCCAATATAAATCCACACATGCATTGACAGTACTCAACTTCAAACCATATACATTTCAGCACTCAACAAAAACATTGTCCTGTGGGACTCCAACTGATACAATAACATCATCAAAATGACTGAACCACAAACAACCGACATTACCCGACAGTACTCGTGCGAGCACAAGGCAATATACAAATCGGTTCTCAACAGTACGACCACAAACTCAAAATAGTGCATGATATCAGTGTTTCTCGCCATCCTCGTGTCCTTCCTGCACTGGTTCGCCATTACGACCTGCACCTGAATACACAACAAATATATTCATCCCCGAAGGGGTCAGCAACAACAGTCGGTGCAAGTACAACGATTCATGAATATGTACTACAAATGAATAAACATCCAAATCACATGGCCATAACATATATTCTGGAATACAATACCACAATCATCACTGATGTATGTGCAATGCAATGCAATTCCCATGCATGCCATGACTCACGCACATGGGCCCATTCCGCTCGGCTCTTTTGGCCAACCCAAGTCGCTTACTTGGATTTTTCCGCTTTCCGCAATGTCCGAAATGCATGTTTATGACATATTATTTCATGTCAATGCTCAATGATACTGAATATCCAAAAATTCACATTTCCGCTTATTACACATGTCACACACCACAAAAATCACCACTTTTTGTAATCACATTTTCTGATATTCCCACATTTCACAAAAAGCACATTTTTTACATATTCATTCACACGAAGTACATCAAACGTAATCAAAGTACTTGCCTGGCATTCCAACTAATGGAAAAGGTTCGATTGACAAGGAAAATAGACTGAGCGATTAGCCAGACCTTCAACCTAAAACGAATCATATTATATGTTCATCGGGTTAAGATTTATATAACTATTAGAACTTTACATTCCAATTTAGCCGAGTCTAGGTGAGACATAATTACGGACACACTCTGTGCGTTATTGGGGTGTGAGGATGTTGTGTTTCGAATTAGGAGCCATTTGGCAGTCGTTTGACCCATTTTGGATTGAAACCAAGAAGGTTATATACTTTTAAAGAAAATATTAAAGTATTGGGTCAAATTGAAGATTTAGAAAACTTCAATCAAGTTCAACTTTATTTCAAATTCTCAAATGGCATAGCCCTGGGTTTTCAAAATTTATATTTTCTACCCTAAAACTTTATATGACTATCAAATAGTCGTTTTCACGTCTCCCGTCTATCGTAACCTCACCGGAAACTTCTTTAACATCGGCTAATACCATTATTACACGTAACAACACACTTATATCTCAAATCGGCACGCCCGTACTCATACCCACTTCTCAACTCACATCGGCACACAACACGCATACACTCACACACACGAACACACACACACACCTGCACACAAACACACATATACACACGCACACACCCACAGCACCTACACAGTACACACACCTACACCCACACGCACAACACACATACACATACGTTTCACGCACACACAACACACACTATAAAACTCGACCGAATCCGAAAACTAAAACTAGAAGGATGAAGCTCGTCAAGAGGGCTCCGTAACGGTGTAAGCGGTTTCAAGTTCCGACAACCCGAACGGCCGTACGAGGCCCCGACGTCGAGCGGCGGTTTCGGCCCCGGCTATTCCGGCCTCGGTTTGAAAAACAAAATATATATTAACGATCTACTCGTCAACACGAACAAATCGATATATAGATTGCGAATTTTTACCGGAGAAATATCCTTGGCGGCGGAACACGAGAACTCCTCCTCCTCTCTCTTTCTTTCTTTCCGTGTTCATTCATTTCGTCTCTCTTTTTTTTTGCTTCTTCTATTTCTCTCTCTCTCTCTCGAACTCTATACTCTCTCTCCCTTATCTTCTCATCCCTCACCCTCGTAGTATATATATTATATATATATAAATATATATACATACATACTAGGTAGTCGGTTTAGGCTAGGGGAGGTGGGCTGGGTTTCCGGTTATTTATTCATATTCTCTCTCTCACTCCATGCACACACACACACACATATATATATATATATATTAAAGAGTATGTATATCATATGTATATATCATTATAATTGTTAAGATTATTATTTCTATCTCATCCCGATAAATGTTGACACGGCGGTGACGTACAAAGTATTATATATAAAATATATAGTAACACTCCGCAATTACAAAAATTCTAAGTTCGTCACTCTAAACAACACGAGCGACATAGTTCTCAATTTCGACACGATGACCGAATTTCTGCGACGTTTCACAAAATATAAAATGACCCGGTTTATTTGTTACAGGGTATCACACCCTTCCCCCCTACAAAGAAGTTTCGTCCTCAAAACTTGAAACAAGGAGAAGATTGATGAAATACATCCGGGTTATAGATCACAGATTTTTTTATCCTTAAATCGTAAACATTACATCAGTACATGCTTATAAGAAAACATCGATACACAGCATGCCCCATTACGCATAGCTCATGGGTTAACGACGACGGAGTTGTCTTCGACCTCTTCTTCCGGGTCCTCCTCGGGATCTTCCTCGGGATCCTCTTCGACTTCTGCAACCGGAACTGGGGCCGCTGGGAGGATAGCAAGGATCTCCTCAGCATTGGCCCGTATCATCGCCCTCTCTTGCTGGACTTGATCCTGGAGGGCCTCTCACGCCTGGGTGTACTGTGCCTCCCTCTCTCGAAGAGTAAGCCGTAATGCAGCCAACTGAGCTTCTAATTACGCAGCATGCTCGCGTTCTCGTGCTGCTGCTTCCTGCGCAGTCTGACTCGTGTCCCGATGAAATTGTGCTACAGCCTCTAGATAATTGATATGCTCAAAGCAACGGGTATGCTTAGTAGGATCCATACTTACAAGATCATTCAACTGCTTCTTCTCGGTTAGCGCCTTAAGTTTACTATGGGAATACCCCTCAGGGCCTTATATACATATCAAACCGATCTTCAGTCGGCGGCACTAGCGGTGCTACAGTTGTTTCTAGTAGCCACTATTATGGCGGCGCCGACATCGAGTGTTAATTATCTCTTGCACAACAATGATAATATAAAAATTAATATCTTAGTGATAGACTCGCAAGGATACCTGATAAGGATCGAGTTAATCCATGGTACGAATACGACCAAATTATTGATCAAGCCAAAAGATGCACTCGTGGACTCTCGGTACTCCCGCTTGATGTCAAGACACGATGACCATCATATGTTGATCATCGAGACTAGCGCACCGAAGAAATGAAAATAGATCAACAGAAAAGGAATTTACACGGAAAAAAAATTATTACGTCTTCTCCTTTTGTAATAAGTTTCGTCCCAAAACTTAAGACATGAAACAATCAAGGTAAAGCAAACTTTAGATGACATACTTTATTTGCTGCCAACAGCGAACACAAACTCCATGTCATCCAAATAGTACAATAATCAAATGCGATCTTTACGCTGAACAAGTATATAATTTTAACAACTTCAACGGTTTGGAAGATGACTTACCGGGACGAGCACCCGAATCTTAAGGAAATCGGCCGTTCGATAATCACGATGCGTGATCGAGCAACAACAATCGAATCACAACGATCGAACAACCTTAACCGGGACGACAATAATCAAATAACTCCGAAGTTCACACCTCGGCTCAAGACATTAAGTGGGCTTGTAGGAATTACAAGACATTCACTTTGCATAGGGTTCATAAGGGCCGCATCAAACTTGGGAAAAGTCACAACTGTAAAGGGACTAGTCCGAAACAATGTCACAACTCATTCGAACGGAAAAGACCACAGAACAGAACACATTCAGCAGGTATCGACGAGCATAAGTGAGTCGATAGGATGGAAACATATAAAAGTCAAAATTTCGGGTATTACGATCCACTTTAAATGAAAGAAGTTTGTCCCCAAAATTTTGAACAATGAAAATAGGATAATACTATAACAAGCAACTTCATAAGGTCGAATGACCAAATCTCTGAGCATTCTGACGAATGCGGAATGACCACTAACATCACGAGAGTTTCTCGGTAGTGATGTGATTTAGTTAACGGCACATGTTGAAATCAAAGCAATGCACAACACGATCAGATATAGTCTACTCGGGTGGGATCATAAGTTGCCAAGGGAATATGGTTCAATATTCAACGAAAATGGGATTATACAATGAGATCTTGAAACCAATACATGACGGAAACCACAATTGCGATAGGCTAAGACATCAAGCCAATCATCGCAGTACCATCGAACTCACAAGTTCTGTAGCGCAACAACAGAGTCCACCATAATGGTCCAAGGCCCTACATTGTACAAGCGCAAGAATCCCGATTATTATACTCTTCTCTCCCTCAAAGGGAGTTTTGTCCTCAATACGTAGAATTACCAAGTTAGAGAAAAAGGGCAAGAAGATACAGAGAATCAAAACCACAATTGTCGGAAGCATCAACAATTCCGATGTATTATGAAAGCATCACCTGCCATCATCTGGGGTACGGGACACCCATTAATCGTTTTCTTTGTCCACCGATAGTTTATGGATATTTGATTGAACGTTAATTATTTGTGGTTCCTCAGCATCTTTAGAATCGTCAACCGAGTTGAACAAGTCAGAGTTGTGGATATACCATTCATATGACATGACCAACAACAACATTTAACATCAATTGATTCATCAGAATCGGGTTGAAGATGAGATCAAGAACAAAATCTTCAAAATGGTTAGCTTAAAAAAATCAAGGAATTGCCTCGATCCGACGAGGAGCAATAGATTAGATAATGTTATACTCCAAAACACCTTTAAACGGAACAAAATTGGCTAAGATCACGAACACTAGTCGCTTTTGATTCACACGGTGGTGTCACCCGCGGAGAAAAGGAAAAAGTGGAAATGATAAATCACGATTGCTGTCCGGTTTATATGCCGGACAGATTAGCGTGCGCTATCCACAAGGTAGCGCGCGCCAATTCTGCACAATAGTGCGCGCCATACCTATGCCAACCAAAATTCACCATCCCAACCATACCCCCACTAAGACCACAAACACGCAACGATCTGAATCACAACCAAACGCGTGTCCAAACACGACACACGATCCCGCAACTTACGACTGTGGTACCATCAAAATAAGAGGGCGAGCTATGTTCGCCAAAACTTGTAGTTACTTTACTCTTATTGGAAGAGGAGGCTTTATTTTACACGTCGATTTTGAAATTATTTTTAAATAATGCACACACAATCTATATTTTTAATATTTTCGAAGACATCTATAGTCCGAAATGTTTCAAAAATCCACTTAGGACTTAGATAAAATAAAGATCATTCCTCTTCTACTATTTGTTTAATCGAAAGGAAAGGATTTTCCACCGAATGCATACTCGTTTGATATAATGATATTACATCGTAGGTTTTCTCCATTTGAAAGAGTTTCAAACCCCACTTTAAACATACTCCCGCAGCGGTTAAAATTGATACTTAAAAATCTCATTCTTAAAAGAATATAGGAATCGATAATATTCCTAATTTTCCAAAATACATTGTATAACTATTTTCACCCGGACCGCATACACAATGTACATCTTAAAACCCTAATTCCACCAACAAGTGCTATCCCCTCGGCCAGGGTTGATCGAATCAGCACCACACAATTACCGCACAACTATGAGGGACTTATAATCGAGAGACTTACCATCTCCATATGCTCGTAGTCTCAAGTTACACAAACATATACACGAAGGAAAATTAATGGGCACAATTTGAAGACTTACAAATAAATTACTCCAGTTTCCCGCAGGGTTATGATAAGATCAGAAGCAAATGAACACAGCCCACAACAAAATATGGCTCACAAGAAGGACTTAAAATCCATATACTCATAACTAAAATAATTTTGGGGATCAGAGGAACTTACAGCGCAGGTCGCACGAGGTAGCAGCAAACAAGTGATATCATAAACAGACGACCGACTCGACTTTGACCGACCCAAAACACCAACAGCCTAGGTATCCATAAACCCAGGCTCCGATACCACAATCTGTAACGCCCCCGTGATTTACCGATATATTACACTGTCGTAGATTCTTTTTAGAGAACCTACCAGGCTGAAGCCAATATAAATCCACACATGCATTGACAGTACTCAACTTCAAACCATATACATTTCAACACTCAACAAAAACACTGTCCTGTGGGACTCCAACTGATACAATAACATCATCAAAATGACTGAACCACAAACAACCAACATTACCCGACAGTACTCGCGCGAGCACAAGGAAAAATACAACTCGGTTCTCAACAGTATGACCACAAACTCAAAATAGTGCATGATATCAGTGTTGCTCGCCATCCTCGTGTCCTTCCTGCGCTGGTTCGCCATTACGACCTGCACCTAAATACACAACAAGTATATTCACCCCCGAAGGGGTCAGCAACAACAGCCGGTGCAAGTACAACGATTCATGAATATGTACTACAAATGAATAAACATCCAAATCACACGGCCATCACATATATTCTGGAATACAATACCACAATCATCACTGCTGTATGTGTAGGGGTGGACTCGGTTCCATTCGGTTCGGTTTTTGACCGAAACCGAGAGTCGAACCAAATATTCGGTTTCGGTTTGGTTCGGTTCTTTTTGAAGTTCGGTTCGGTTAAGTTCGGTTTTATAAATATTCAGTTCGGTTTCGATTTGGTTTGATGTTTTTTCGGTTCTTAACAATATAAATTCAAATATTATATGCAATAGAATAAGTTATATATAACAACAAGCCAACAAGAGTTATATATATGTTCAAGATAAAAGCTAGAGTTGCATAGCAATTTCCAAATATCCCAAAATATATAACAATCGTAAATCACAGTAGCTCATTCTCTCAACCTAAATTAATTGAATCATAAATTCATGAGCATATTATCGGTCCTTCTTGGACCCATGAGGGTCTTACAAAAGGAAAACGAATTATACTAAAATTCGAAACACACCAAAATCACAAAAACAAGGTCATTTTAGTATGTTAAAATTTGACTTCGGTCCATTTCGGTCCGGTTCGGTTCCGCTCGACCCCGAACCGAGAACCGAACCAAATTAGTTCGGTTCGGTTCTGTTTTTTTATTTTTCGGTTCGGTCTTCTTCGGTTTCGATTTTTCGGTTCTTTTATCGTGTTTTTTCGGTTCGGTTTTGGATTTTCGGTTCTGAAATGCCACCCCTATGTATGTGTAATGCAATGCAATTACCATGCATGCCATGACTCACGCACACGGGCCCATTCCGCTCGGCTCTTTTGGCCAACCCAAGTCGCTTACTTGGATTTTTCCGCTTTCCGCAATGTCCGCAATGCATGTTTATGACATATTATTTCATGTCAATGCTCAATGATACTGAATATCCGCAAATTCACATTTCCGCTGATTACACATGTCACACACCACAGAAATCACCACTTTCTCACATTTTCTAATATTCCCACATTTCACATAAAGCACATTTTTCACATATTCATTTACACGAAGTACATCAAACGTAATCAAAGTACTTGCCTGGTATTCCAACTAATGGAAAAGGTTCGATTGACAAGGAAAATAGACTGAGCGATTAGCCAGACCTTCAACCTAAAACGAATCATATTATATGTTCAGCGGGTTAAGATTTATATAACTATTAGAACCTTACATTCCAATTTAGCCGAGTCGAGGTGAGACATAATTACGGACACACTCTGTGCGTTATTGGGGTGTGAGGATGTTGTGTTTCGAATTAGAAGCCATTTGGCAGTTATTAGACCCATTTTGGATTGAAACCAAGAAGGTGGGGTGGAAAACATAAATTTTGAAAACCCAGGGCTATGCGATTTGAGAATTTGAAATAAAGTTGGACTTGATTGAAGTTTTCTAAATCTTAAATTTGACCCAATACTTTAATATTTTCTTTAAAAGTATATACTTTATATGACTATCAAATAGTCGTTTTCACGTCTCCCATCTTTCGTAACCTCACCGGAAACTTCTTTAACATCGGCTAATACCATTATTACACGTAACAACACACTTATATCTCAAATCGGCACGCCCGTACTCATACCCACTTCTCAACTCACATCGGCACACAACACGCACACACTCACACACACGAACACACACACACACTCGCACACGAACACACATATACACACCCACGCACGCACACACCCACAGCACCTACACAGTACACACACCTACACCCACACGCACAACACACATACACATACGTTTCACGCACACACAACACACACTATAAAACTCGACCGAATCCGAAAACTAAAAACTAGAAGGATGAAGCTCGTCAATAGGGCTCCCTAACGGTGTAAGCGGTTTTAAGTTCCGACAGCCAGAACGGCCGTACGAGGCCCCAACATCGAGTGGCGGTTTCGGCCCCGTTCCGGCTATTCCGGCCTCGGTTTGAAAAACTAAATATATATTCACGATCTACTCGTCAACACGAACAAATCGATATATAGATTGTGAATTTTTACCGGAGAAATCTCCTTGGCGGCGGAACACGAGAACTCCTCCTCTCTCTTTCTTTCTTTCCCTATTCATTCATTTCGTCTCTTTTTTTTTTTTTTGCTTCTTCTTCTATTTCTCTCTCTCTCTCGAACTCTCTCTCTCGAACTCTCTACTCTCTCTCCCTTATCTTCTCATCCCTCACGCTCGTAGTATATATATTATATATATAAATATATATATACATACATATTATAGTAGGTAGTCGGTTTAGGCTAGGGGAGATGGGCTGGGTTTTCGGTTATTTATTCATATTCTCTCTCTCACTCCATATATATATATATATATATATATATATATAAGAGTATGTATATCATATGTATATATCATTATAATTGTTAAGGTTATTATTTCTATCTCATCCCGATAAATGTTGACACGGCGGTGACGTACAAAGCATTATGTATAAAATATATAGTAACACTCCGCAATTACAAAAATTCTAAGTTCGTCGCTCTAAACAACACGAGCGACATAGTTCTCAATTCCGACACGATGACCGAATTTCTGCGACGTTTCACAAAATATAAAATCTCCCGGTTTATTTGTTACAGGGTATCACAATATAGCCTTTATAGGTGGAGTATGGCAGGATACTCTTTATAGGAGATCACCTATATAAGTGAAGAAGTAAGGTCGCTTCATAAAATTACTAATACTTATGAATCCAAGAAATGGTCCAAGGCCAAAATGGACACAACGTGAGAACGAAAGATATTAGATATGTTATTGTGTGTATGTTGTTGTCTTGGTTTACATAAAAATTGACCAGTTCAAGACATCACATTCACCGAGCAACGAGTAAATCCGATAGCATTACACTAAGGAAGGTTCAAGGCTAACTACTACCTATCCTGATGCAATAATAGGTAGTCGGGACTTAGTGCATATTGCATTTGCACTAATCATCATTCATGTGGGGCATTATTGGAAAAATAAATTTAATTAATACCATAATTAATTATGATAATTAATGACATTAAATGGTATATTTGGAATCTACATTTTGTGTAGATTAATTTAGTGTATTTACTTGTTCAATTTCATTAAGAAATGAATGAGTAATTAATGCACAAAGTTAAGCCATTTAATAGTTGGGAATGTGGTGTGGAATTCCATCCCACATTGGAGAAACAAGGAAGTGTTGAGCTATTTATAAAGGACTTTCCACCAGAAATGAGCAATCAAGTGTGCTCCATTATGGTGCACCCTAGTTGGATTTAATTAATTTTTAAGACAAAAATCCGAATCCCACGAGTCCGAGTCCGAGTCCGAGCACGTGCACATCGCACTTGTCGCAACGGGCGCTTCGTAGGCGCACTTTGCACTTCGCTCGTACACGCCTCGGAGCGAGGAGCTATGAGGAGCCTTTCGTTTTGACAACTGAGATAGTGGCTCAGATGACGTGCAAGGTGACTAGGATGACACGTGTCATTGACATGTCAAACATATGACTTGGCGGGTGCAGGACAACGTGGCGGCAGTTCACGACCGAACTGGTGCAATGGTTCGGACCGTTACAGGCGGTCCGAACGGCCTGGGTTTGATTAAATGCGAATCAATGTATCCCTTCGCACCAGACCACAAGATGTCTGTTCATCCAGAGAATCGCATTGATTAGGACAGGGTCCTTTATAGGCTATAAATAAGCCCCTACAGATGATGATTATGTTAGGAATACTTATTAGATTTTGATGATGTCATCCCTGTATTTGCTTATTCAAATGTATGTTTTTAATACTTGGCAAATTGTAAAGAAGAACCAAATGAGTATCTTCTATAGGCCAGATTATGTATAGTTGAATACTTGGCAAATTGTAAAGAAGAACCAAATGAGTATTTTCTATAGGCCAGATTATGTATATTTGAATACTTGGAAAATTGTACAGAAGAACCAAATGAGTGTCTTCTATAGGCTATATTAGTTAGGCTAAAATCGACTAAGTATAAATCGCAGACAAGTTCATATCAGAGAAGTTTTGGTCAAACAGATACATCAGAGAGGTTTGACCATACACTGCAGAAAGTCGAGTGGCAGACAAGAGTAAATCAGAGAAGTCTTGGTCAACTCAATTGTTCAGAGAAGATTGACCACAGACAACTAATCGTCAGACAACATTCTGCAGAAGCGGTTTATCAGAGAAGTCATGGTCAACTCATTTATCAGAAAAGTTTGACCAGACTGCAGTCAAGTGATCAGACGGAGTCCAAGTCATATGAAGTTTGACCATCAGATCAGATAAGTTCATCAGGTCAGAAGACTTCAGACAGGTCGTCAGATCAAAGAAGATTCGTCGGACATCAGAGAAGTCATCTCATAGAAGTCATCAGAAAAGTCCGACATCAAATAAGGTTGACTGCACGTCATACAGATTGACCAAAAAGAGATCAGATAAGTTCTGTCAAAGTAATCAGCCAAGTAATCCAGTCCACGTTAGCATGCGTTGAAAAGTCAATAATCACGAAAAGTCACATGCGAGCGATAAGGGACAGACTGGAGAGATTCCCAGAAAGCAAATGAATTGAATAGTCATCCAGACCCACCACTGAAGACTTTAGTCATAATATAATCTAAAGTTTCGGCGCCTCAACGTGAAAGTCTTCACAACGGTCGGAATCCAGCCTTGCAACGTTCAGAAAGAATAACAAAGAAGTCTATTTCTCCAACGGACGGATTTGTTACAGGAATTGCAACGGCTATGAAGGAAGCTCAAGGATCTACATCTATAAATACCTGAAGATTTGAATTGAGCAGTACAATGCGAACAACACTTACAAGCAATTAAAGCAATCAAAGCAATCGAGCGAATTATAGCATCGTGAAGAGCAAGAGATCACAGTTCATATACTAAGAAAGCTCTTAGTTGGAGAAGACAACCACTCGTGTCTTAAAACCTGAGTTCGGGGTACTTCACTGGTTGAAGTGTGCGTGACTGATAGTCATCTGAGGATTTAAAGATCAAGAGGTGTTAGGCAGTCGGAAGGAGTTGCAACGACAGGATTCCACTGGTTGGAAGTTGTTGTAGCTAAGTAGAATCACTGTAATATTTATCATTGGTTGAGAATTATAGTGGATTCATCTCCAACTGGTTTGGAGAAAAGTGGATTAGTAGAGGATTACCCCACCTTTGAGACCACTATAAATTGCATGCGTGTTTTACTACTTTAGCATCATACTTACCTGCTGCATACATATTCATTGTTCCATTGTTTGAGTTTTTCTGTATTCGTCATCAGCTGTGTCTTCCGCATATCCTGTCTACAGACGACTTCAAGTCATCTGTACTTATCACAACTGAGAAACTCCTTTCGTGGAAAAAGAGTTTCAATAAGTCTATTCACCCCATCTAGACTTATTCTTGACGACTTGTGACCTACAGATTATTCACACAGAATTAATCAAGATAATTAACACACTCATACTAGCATAGAATTCATACTACAAGTCCCGAGTATTCAGTAGTTCGCCCAGAATTCGATTCCTAGTACAAGGTATCGAGTTCATAACAAAAACTGTTGTATCTTGGGAACGTTTGCCGTTGAGCCGTGTGTACTGTGCGGGGCAATTTCGTCTTACGGAGAGAGAGCCCAACTATTGCCTCGGTTTTTGCATTATTCGTCATTTTCGACATCATTCAAACAACAAAAATATAGAAGGTGAAGATGGCATGAGAAGGGACAACAGGGTTAAATATTGTATTCATTATCTATATTATATGTAATTACTATTGTACAAGGTTCTAAAAAACGCTAGGTGCTAGGCTTTTGGATTGTTAACGCCTAGCGCCTAATGGATTATTCGAAAATTATTCGGGAATTAATCAGACTAGACGAATTTTTTCATTATTGTTTCAATCATTTGTATATATAAAATATTATATATGTATAAAATAATTAAAATTTAACCATTTAAACAGATATATAATCAATTATATATTAAATTTAAAATATTGATATAGATATAAGGAGTCCATAATATCTCAATTTAAAAATTTATTAGTGCTATTAAAACAAAAAAAAAAGTATAACCGCATAGATATCCGCCTAGAAATGGCCACGGGCCGGTTCCTGCCATAGCAGGGCCGAGCCCGGGCCGGTTCACGGGCCATGACTGGCCAACCCTAACACTACTATGTCTAGGGTTGGGCCATAGCAGGTCGGGTCAGGGTCATAGCAGGGCCAGGGTATTAATCGGGCCACAACAGTGTGGGTCGGACCTATTTTTTTTAAAAAAATTAAATTAAAAAAGGACTTGACCATTATCTCCCAAAAACAACTAGGGGTGTTCAAAAATATCCGATATCCGATATCCGATCCGAAATATCCGAAAATCCGAAGTTTCGGATATCCGAAAATTCGGATATCCAGAACTTCGGATTCGGATATCGGATAATACTTTTCAGAAAAATCGGATATTCAGATATCCGAAATATCCGAAAAATCCTAAAAAATTTATTTTTTATATTTTAAATAATAGAATGTATTCGGATATTCAGATATCCGATATCCATATCCGAAGTTTTTTTTCGGATATTCGGATATCCGATATCCGAATCCGAATATTTTTTCGAATATAAGGATATCCGAATATAATTTATATTTTTTTCTGGATATTCGGATATCCGATATCCGTATCCGAAATTTCAGATATCCAATATCGGATATCAAAATCTACTATCCAAATTTTCGAATATCCAAATTTTCGGATATCCAAAACTCCGGATATCCGATTTTAAACACCCCTGAAAACAACCATTCCTCCCTAAAAATTAGAGACAGTTTATATATCCATTAAAAAAAAAAAAAAAAAAAAAAACTTTTCCCCTTTATACTTTTTCCTCTTCCTCCTTTTCCTTCTTCTTCGGCTCTCCTTTCTCCCTTTCTCCCTCTTTCCTCTCTTTTTCCTCCATCTTTTCTTTCTTTTTTCTATCTTCTTTTCCTCTTCTTCAGACTTTCTCTCTCTCCCCTTTCTCTCTTTCTCCCACTTTCCTCTCTTTTTTCTCCCACTTTTCTCTCTTTTTTTCTCTTTTTCTCTCTCCTATTTCTCTCGTTCCTTCATTTCTATTCTCTCCTCCTTCAACTTTCTCTCTCTCCTTCATTTTTCTTCTTTGTTCAGCACTCTCTCTCTCCCTCTCGTTTCTCTCTCTTCTTTTTTTCTTCTTTCACTTATTCCGAGTTTTTAATAAAATAATTTCTAAAACATTATTTGAATAGTATGGTTATTAAATATTATATATTTTTTATGACGAGGGAACTCACAGCCGCTACTCTTCGAGTGCGCACTGGATAAACCCTCAGGCTCGACGTAATAGCCTACAAACTACGCCAACCAGGTAAAACACACTAGGCAAGCTCTGTGTGACAGACTCAACCAAGAAAGTGTTGATAGGGGGAATCAAACTCGTGATCTTTTAGTTTCGCACTCACCTACTCCACCAACTTGGCTACCCTTGAGGGTTATTAAATATCATATTTGAATATCATTTATTTTTGTCCATAATTTTTTATATATTGAATAAAAAAATTAGAGATGGGCCGAGCGGGTTTCAATGGGCCATAGCGGGCCGGGCGGGTTTCAATGGGCCATAGCATGGCGGGCCAGTTTCAACGGGCCATAGCAGTGCCGGGCCCAGGCCTCCTCGGGTCAGGGTCGAAAAAAACATAACTCTGACCCTAACCGAATAAAATCAGTTCAGGGCCGGTTTTTCAACGGGCCGGGCCGGGTCGAGCGAACTCCATAACTTCCCGGCGGGCTAGGCCATGCGGTTCGGGCCCAGCCCGCCACACTGGCCGTTTCTAACCCCGCCCAGCCAGCGTAGACGATTGATTAATCACTCAAACGACCTGTACAAGCGCCCAGACCATAATCGGAATGGAAGAGGACCTTGTAGGGACTAATTGGAGGATTAGTCGATCTAGGCGGGATTTTTAGAACACTGTTATTATAATATATTTATAGAAATTTTAATTTTGAGTAGTTCAACACTTCAACTTATGTTATGTATTTTTTTTTTTTTGATAACTAGGTGATCCCAGCTTAGCCGGACTAATCCTAGTCCCTCAATGAACCCACTCCTAACCCATTGAGAGAAGTAAATCGCGAGTCGCTCGAGCAATTCCAGGGTTCCCAATGCCTTTTCTGTACACTTCTGCGCACAAGGAGAAGCCCTTAACTGATTAACAGCGCCTCAGGTTCCCAGCACAGTTCTCGGGAGAACAGCCACTGATTGGTCAGCACCTCCGGGTTCCCAGCAAGGAAATACTCACATACTGCCGCTTGACGCGAGATTAAACATTGATTAGCGGCCGCTCGAGTTAGCCCCGAGTAGCTAGAGGATCATAAAGAGAAAAACTTCCTCTTTCACCTTCTTGGTGGAGTTAGAACCCAAGACCTCTCTCAAAGGAGTGTCTTGGGAGTAGGCGTCCTACCACTGGACTACCAACCCTTCCCCAACTTATGTTATGTATTTGATTTTACATTAGATGACAGAATATGGGTGGGGACCTGGTGCAGTACAGGAAGGTGCTGTGCACCCTCCCACCATTGAATCACACACACCCGCATGGGTATGTGTGTGTGCGTGTGTGATTCAATGATGGGTCTGGTGGACAGCATTGTACTGTACTGCACCAAATCCGAATCCGGCAGAATATATATCATGTGAAGCCCACGATTTGTCTAAGAATTCGGCAGGGAAGGCTAAACATATGTCGCCATATGTTATTTCTAAGTCATTTTAGACGTTATAATTCATATGTCATGTGTATACACACACACACACACACATATACATTATTTATTAATTTTGACTTGTCGACTAGCCGAGGAATCGCTCAGTTGAATCTATGTCGACTTGACTTACCGACTTTGACTCTTATTTATGGACCTAAGACACCTCATCATTGTTGACAGGGGAATCTTATTTATGGACCTATGTCAGCTCATCCTAAGAAGAATCGTGTTACATATCAGCTCCCTCAATCTTTTGATCTATAAATCATATGCGGGTTAAGATGCATCTATGTAGGGGTGGGAACCAGATAATACGGAGCCGGATATAGACATATTCATATTCGGACCCGGCAGTTAGTAAAGGTATCCGAATCCGTATCCGGATTTGGAAATATCCGGACTGACCGGATACGGATAATATCCGACGAATGCTATCCAGATACGGATATTATCCGTATCCGTCACTTTCTGTTTTGATCTTCAAAATTAAAATACGGGAGGAGGGATTTGAACTCTGGTCGAGTTCCTTCTCCTTACGAGATTCCTAATGCCACTATCCAACCACTTGAGCTAGTTGATTATTGTATTAGAAAGGGAAGTAAATAAAGTACTTATATAAACACTAGGGGGCGACGTGCTCTGCACGTCGAGAGTTTTTATTGTGTGTCTGTCTGCGTGAGTAGTGATGTTATGAAGTTGGCAACAGTGAGGAACTTACAAAGTATGAGATTGGGTTTGTAATTATAAATGATATGCGGACACATGCTTTTGTAGAGAAATATCAATTAAAGCATACTCACAGCAACCAAACTACATTCAAAACAAACAACTCCTAGTCAATAATCAGAAAAAATTGTGCAAAGGGAAAAAAAATAGAGAATCACAACTCTTTAACAAAGAGGTGTCGCTTTCCGGAAATTGGACCGCACCATTAAAAACATATGAGGCACAATGTTCACAAACAGTAGCGAAGAAATCTGGAAATTAATGTGATCCGGATGCCTGTAAAAAGGGGACATCCATTGAAATAAAAAGTTAGTTAAAAAAGAGCAAAAATACAGAATGATCAGAAAGCAAGAGCCGAAGAGAAAGAGCATGCATGGTGCAATTAAAATGCCTTCAAAGTTTTCAAGTGCAATTAAACTATCCAATCTCATCTAAGCCATAAGGTTAACAAATGGAGTACATATGTTTCTATTCATTGAAACTTAATAAGAAAATGAAAGGTACCGAAGGTCAAAATACGGAAATAAATGATATTATACAGAATAAATTATATATTTCAAATATAATCAGAAGATATGAAGCCTAAAAACGTTAAATTTAACATAACAAAAAAATGATATAGTTTCAGGCAATTTTTTTATATTAGGCATGAAATATAAATAGGTATTTCCATGACTATTGAACAAAAACAAAGTTGATACTCAAAGAACTTTTAAATGTATGGAATTTCTAATATCTAGAATAATAGGCCATACTCTAATAGAAAATATGAGCAAATAACAAAAAGAGAGTAGACAAGAAAAAAGAGGAGAAATTCATAAACATATTTGGGAGCAACTAAAAACATATCCCGGGTGAGTGGGATTAGTGACACATAATTGCAGATCAAGCGTACGCTTTTATTGCGTGTTTATCGTGATGTGAGAAAATTGCCAAAAATAAAGAACTAACAAAAAAAAAAAGTAAAAAAAAAGTAACTAACAAAGTGAGAGATACTAAAATAAGAAGCAGCTGGGAACCGAACTATAGTCATATCAAAAATCAACTCCCTCAAAGTTGCCCACAAAACATGTGGTCCAATGATTTTTAACAAGATTGAAGTAAACATATACACTAAAAATGTTAAACCTATATTAAATAGTAAACATACAAAGCACCATTACTTCAATGGGCAGACAAAATAACAAGGTAGTAGAATCCCAATAAATACACAAACTTGAAAACGTGAGAGGAAAATAAACAGAAATAAAATCCATTTCACAAGCAACTGAATCATAATCACCAAACAAACAATCTAAGAGGATGAAATACAAGAATTTTCATGGAGATCAATAAAACAACACAAAAAATTATACCAGAATCGTAATCACCAAACAAACCAATTGAAATCTATTTTATAAACAACTGGAAAAATACGTATACGGTAAAAATAAAATTGTAGAATGATGGTTATCTAAGAGAGCAAAGATAGAAAAGTGAGATTCAGAAGCAACTGTAGAAGAACATGTATCCTGTAGAATAAAGAAAGAAAAAAGAAAGAAACAACAAAATATTGAGAAGGATTTTCACACCCTTGTGCACAACATCAGTAGAAAACCCCATGGGACGCATAACATTCAGTGCCAGAATTGATGTAGAAGCAAGGCGGTGACATTCTTGTAATAAAGTTGTCACATACTACATTGGTTAAAAAAAAAGGATGTAATAGGTATTTTTTACATTTTTTTAAATGAATGTAAAATGCGAATAATTTAAATAGGTTCTTAAGATTGACGTTTCGTATTATCAAGTATTTTCTTTTTTCATGCAGTCTAAGTGATCAAGTTAGTCTACAGTCTGCATGTTTAATTTATTAAGTAAAGATGCTGTCCTTTTTATTGATACATACAATAGCTCGACTGGCATTATGTTCATAAACTTTGTTGTTGAAGTTGAATTAGACCTTAAAGTTTGAATTCCTTTTACAAAATGTCCCTCAATAGGTGCATTTTGATAAACAACAACATATATCAATCGAAGTTATTCGTCATTTTCTAGATTTTTTTTAATAATTATGCTAAGCATCCAGTTCTCTAACATTCTTTGTGACTGCAGACTGTGTGGAGAGAGAAGTCGAATAGGGGTGTTGATTAAAGTAAGCTTCCGGGCAGAAAACGTACCTTTCGTTTGTATGACAAGTCAGTCTAACGGTCAGGACGACAACCTGGTGTTGGAAAAAAATAGATGCCCGGTTTTTTCCGAGGGTCTGGATGGCAGCGGAGCATGGACTGTGAGGCGAGTTATGGAGGAGAAGGCGCGGTCGCAGATGCTCGATTGTTTCCGAGGGTCTGGATGGTAGCGAGAGCGCGGACTGTGAGGCGGGTTATGGAGAAGGCGCAGTGGAAGTACCCTGAGAAATAGAAAGAAGAGACATTGACGCGTGTACATTCAAGAGAAACACGGTGCGAGAAAAAGCTGAAATCGTAAACCATATCAAAAACATTCAACCTAGGAGTAACGCTTTCTACCATACTGATATACGTACTTTTAGAATAGGAAATTTGTTCTTAATAAATCTGACACTATCGTCAGAAACAAAAAGAGGGAAAATGGCTCATTAGCAAATATGAAAAAATCATTGGCTGACGCGATAAAATTTTACAATTCTCATTCCTAATTACCACATAAAGGAGCCAAGAAAGAGCAAATTAAGCTGCAGAATTTGTTCCTAATAACATCACCGGCTAAAGTGATAAAATTTTACAATTCTTATTCTTAATTACCACATAAAGGAGCCAAAAATCTTCATATCATAAAAGAATAGAAGTAATATTGACGCATCTCACAATCATAAAAGAATAGACAAGAGTCTATATTTTGTAAAGAAAGACAATATACCTTCTGTAGCAAAATGGACTTTTTGTGAAGAATCGTCATTGAGTACCATGGGATGCTACCAGAAAACACCCCGTATGTTATAGCCGCCTACGATTGCACCACACTTGTCGGTCACAAATCCTCCGTTGATTCATATTTTATCCAATTGAATCCCTAATGCTAACAACCTACAGTACTACCTCTTAATGTCTATCAAATAGAAATAAACAAATGGTATGAGTTAACACTTCATTTTGCTGAAGGAATTGTCTGATTTTCTTTTAATCTTAATATGTTGATTTTTACGATCAGAAAACTAAATCCGATGGAGCCCACTAACTCGATCACCAAAGTGACAAACTGAGCAGACCAAGCGTGATGTGTTTTGGTTCTAGATATATTTTTAGTTACTCTATAACAATAGACCTGAACGAAATGAATTCATTTACGTGCACGAGCGGGCCGGTTTAAATTTAGCAAAAGTAGACATGAGGCCAAAATTTTCCATTCATTTACTAAAAGTAGGGGGTGTTGCTACTGTGCAAAAAGAGTATACCTACCTGAACCAGGTGTAATGCAAGCAAGATGAGTTATTATCCCCTGAACAGCTTCAAAAATGAAACTATATTTGCAGCATATGGTGCTCCACCATAAAAACCCGACCATCCCATCCACAGCAGCCCTGCTTCGGTGAGCATAAGAAGTACATTATTCAGAACATATCTTATATTACGATGCTGAAGATAGTCTCAAATTAAGATATCATAAAGTGTATTACTGTTAAAATAAGCAACCTCTCACAATTCCCCTCTTCTATGCCTTATCATTACCATTTCATTATTATATCTAAATCACAACCATTTCATCATTAAGCAATATATTCAAGAGCTCAAGTCTGCCAAAAACTACGACACCCAGATCTTAGAGACGTACACGGAGGAACTCCTTATTTACTGAATCCCAAGTCCTGAATCGCATAAATTGTTAATCATGCTAGAAGAGTAGGTCTCCTGCGCGACCAAATAGATCTGTGAATCCGCTAAAACTAAGTTTTAACTCTAAGAAAAACTAAAATAACTGAAATACTAAAAAAATAAAACCTGAAAAACTGAAGACAAAGCCGAAAGACTAAAATAAAAGAACAAAAAACCCAAAAAGAATTAAAATTAAACGAACAGAAGAAACGTAAATTGGAAAATCCTAAGAAAAATTAAAAGAACCTAAAAAGCTGTAAAAAAACCCACAACAGCAGCTGAATTATGTGAAAGATCAGCAACAAAATTTGGAACATCAAATTTATAGAAGAAGAAATCTAATGGGAAAAGTAGAGGTCAGTGGGGAAAGAGCGAAAGCAGGCGGTATATTTGATACGAAATTCGCTGTGAAACAAAATAAAAGAAACGATCAAATACACGACAAAGTATAATTCATACAAACAAAGAAAAAATAGAACCCGGGTCATCGGACATTAGAATCTCAGATCCCACCGAAAAAAGACTATTTTTCGGTATCAATTGAGACTTACTACAGAAATAGAGCATTCGAGACGGGTGCACGGCGATGAGAGAGGCGTTTGAAATCTGAAAAACTACCGTTCAAGCTGTAAAGAAGAGAAAGAAATAAACGAAAAATAAACGCGGGTTATGGAGGAGAAGGTGCGGTGGCAGTACCCTGAGAAATAGAAAGAAGAGACATTGACGCGTGTATATTCAAGAGAAACATGGTGAGAGAAAAAGCTGAAATCGTAAACCATATAGAAAACATTCAACCTAGGAGTAACATTTTCGACCAAACCCTCCTTCACTCTTTATGAATAAAATTACTATTAAAGTAAGGCCAATCTGACGAATCTAGAAGTCAAACCCACTAAATTGGAACTCAATAAAAAACCATGAACCCAATAAATCCAGACCTAAACCACTATAAATTTCATCCACATACAAAACCATCCAAATTGAACGCCCAATAATACCACACCAAACAAGCGGGCGGCGGCGAAATCAGGCAATCTCCAATTGAAGTTCTCACCGACAATATCAATGTGCATCTATCTCCACGGGAAATGAGCAATACTGATGAACATTTGAAATAATTTAGAGCAAGTCAAGGAGAAATATTAGTTAAATCAACAAATTAAACAAAAAAGACTGATTAACAATTCTGACAACCTGAGGATACAATTGAAAAGAAAATAAATCCAATACGAGACTTGTGTTGTTCGATGACAATGTCAAATCCGATGTAAATAAATCTGCAAGATAGATAGAATCTTAAAGTGTGGATGTAAAAATAACAGAGACAACACATAAAATAAACTACTACATGGTTACTCACACAAAAGATTCTGGCAATGATGATATCAGAGGAAAAAATGAAGAAACAAAATTCTAAAAACTGTCCGACAAGTTTGAGATACAGTAAAAAAATGTTTCTCTGAAGGTAAAGCAGACACAAATAACCAAATGTTTTTCTGAAGGTAAAGAAGACAAATATGAAGAAGAGGGAGAGAAGAAAACAGAAAAAAAAGCGTATAATGAGAAACACATTTTCGACCAGAATTTCCTTCCCTCGTTTATAGTAAGAACTGTGCAAAAAACACAACAAAATGTATCAAGATAAATTAAATGTTGAAATGGAGCCTCATTACAGCTGGAAATCGAACTGCCAATAATTGTGGAAAGCAATATTGAGGTCAAAGATACCTAACGATGCTGAACAAAAGATCAGACTAAGAGCACAAGACTAATCATAAAGAGGTCAAAAAGTTAATATGGAGCCTCATTACAGATGGAAATCGAACTGCCAATAATTGTGGAAAGCAATATTGAGGTCAAAGGTATCTAACGATGCTGAACAAAATATCAGACAAAGAGCACAAGACTAATCATAAAGAGGTCAAAAAGTTGATATTTTTAGAATGACTGAATCAATTTTAGCATCTTTTTACCTCATATATAACCCCAAAAAATCAAAATTGACTCAATAACATTTAAATCTCTATGGCGGTTAATCTTCTAACCAAATTACTAATAATAATAACAATAATAAAGGCTAATGAATAGATAGATCCGGGCTGGAGTCTAACCCCAACCTAGTAGAGATATATTACCCGTTTCATCTTGAATCTCCTTTACAGACCTTGCATACGCAATTCATCGATTCATTAACCTCTCTTAAAAATAATAAATATAAAAAGAAAAAGATGTATTAGGATAGGACTAATTCACCCGTGCGGACTATGAGGCACTCCCCCGGACCGGTCAGGGCGTTGATCTTTCTCCTCGGATAGAAAAATTTACCCAGTTGGGAATTCACACAACAGGATCTTCAGTGTCCCATTTAGAATAGCAGCGGGAGAACGAGAGCAAAAATAAATTCTGGAATAATGGCCTAAACAATTTTAACATTTACTCAAAGACGAAAACAAGACAAGAAATAACCTGAGTTACAAAAATGATTATCGATACCTGGTTGGCCGAGAAGAAGAAACTAAGATGAAACGATATAACCAGCACAAAGCTCCAGATAAAGACTTAGAAAGAACAATCCACTATAACCGCAAAAGATATCTGAAGATCACAATAAACTGACCAAAACAAAAACCTCTAACCAGAAAAAATCAGTAACGCTGAGGAGCAAACTAAATGAGACTTGAAAGCATAAGAAAACCACATAACACATAGATGCGACTAATATACCTAATGAACATATCAACAACTTTATTCAAACACATCATAAACGCAGCGTCACTAATTTCCAAAAACATTTAAAGGTACGCGTCGTCCTCTCAAGAGGCCTGTCGGTCGCAAGTGTAACACCCCCAGGATGTCCGAGGTATATTACAGCACCGTGAATCCTTATATGGGACCCACCAGGCTGATCAAGCATCATACTCATCGACTCACAGAAACAACAGAAAAATATCTCGTCATAAAGACGCCCAACAAAATAATCCACCCGGTTCAACCGGTCTAACATAACACCATAATCCGACACAAACATAATAAACAACGATACAATCCCGACGAGTAAAAATTCTTAAGTACTCGAGTACTTCTATTAGTTTAAAGACCACAAAATGTAAAAAGGTAGAAGCAATAAGACACCACTCGTGCACAATCATCACGCACGGCCATCATCCGCATACTGGTCCAGCACCCGTTCATCCCGATGAACCTGACCTGAAATTCATAAAACGAATTTCCCCAAAACGGGTCCCCAGAGGGGTTAGCAATTACGCTAGTACAAGTAACCAAATGAACGACTTACATCTTACACATATAGTAATGCATGCAATACAAGAAAACATAGTTCCAAATCACTCATTTCCGGAAATGCCATAATCAAGTCACATTTGTAAAAATGCACCACAATTAACCGTGGATCCACCCCTCCGTGGACCCCTACCGAGACCCCGTCGGATCTAACCCATAGTGGTTAAAAGCAAGCTCGCGGATCCACCCCTCCGTGGACCCCTACCGAGACCCCGTCGGGTCTAACCCATAGTGAGCATACACACACACACAACTCTCATGCAATACTAATACATTAAGATTGTAAGTTCATAGGGTACTTGCCTCGGTTAATAGACGGTGATAAGAACAGAAAGGAAGAATCGAACACGACCGCGAGGAACCGGCGGAAATGAACCTAACGATTCGAATAACACAATCACAACCAACTCTAGATGAATACGGAAATTGAATACACCCAAAAACCCGCCTACGATTCATGTATATTCGTACCAAAAATAACAACGAGGGCGGACCACAACCAAACCCTCTCGATTCCGCAAAAACCCACAAAATATCCATGAATCCGTAGGAAAACTAAAGGTACTAACAATATTAATCGTATACATCATGAATCCACCAACAAAACGGAACGAATCGGAAGAAAAACCCAAAACCCCCAAATTAATCGAAAATAGGGTTCTAAGAGATATTACCTTTGGAGATTCAAGTACTAAGATCCGTAGAACGCGCGTTAGATTGATTATCCGGGCCTCACAACCGAAGGAGAATGATGAAAATCAACCCCCAATTGATGAATGCTTGAGAAGTTCTCCCCCTATGTCCTCTCTCTCTCTCTCTCGCAGGTGAAGAATGAAGGAAATGGCCGATCTCGTCTAATAAGAACGAGATTATACAGTTGACCGCTTGGTGTGCCGCGGCACAGGCCAAAACTTTGCTCCCGAGTTGGCGGTGTCGCGGCACCAGTCTGATCGGGTTTTGGTCACAGATGTTACGGGTGTGCGCGGCACCGACGGGTGTGCGCGGCTGCTGACTCGGCACTGTGCCGCGGCACACAGGACAGTTAGCTCGACCAACAACTGGAGAAATTTGTGTGCCGCGGCGCACACACCTTGTGCCGCGGCCCACACCCCTTTTGGGTCCCAAAATGATAAAAATGATCCAGAAAGAGAATAAAAACGATAGGAATCAATATTTGGGAACCAATAACACGAAATGGATCCACGGCAACCCCGAAACGGTGGTTCCGCACAACAATAACGAGAATACAGTTCAACGGTTGTGAAGGACACCTTTGAAAGGTACACGAGGGTCACTACGATCGAGAAATACACCAAAAATGAAAATACAAGGGAAAGAAAAATGCGGATATTACATTCTACCCATCTAAAAATAAGTTTCGTCCCGAAACTTAAGAAACAAACAACTCAGGGTACCTAGCACGCATGGTATCCTCGGTTTCCCAAGTTGCCTCCTCGACACCGTGTCTCGACCACTGCACTTTGACTAAAGGGATGGTCTTATGCCTCAGTCGTTTCTCACGATGCTCCAAAATCTTCAAAGGACGCTCCTCAAAAGTAATATCTTCAGCAATATCAATCTCGCCATAATCGATGACGTGACTAGGATCCGGGACATATTTCCTCAGCTGGGAAACATGAAAAACGCTATGAACATGACTCAAGGCCGGAGGTAACGCCAAACGGTATGCCAACCCACCGACTCGCTCGAGGATCTCAAAGGGGCCGATAAATCTCGGACTCAACTTCCCTTTCTTCCCGAAACGAAAAACTCCCTTCGTCGGCGACACCTTTAGCAAAACGTGGTCTCCCACCTCGAATTCCAAAGGTCGACGACGGACGTCGGCATACGACTTCTGTCGACTCTGGGCAGTCAACATCCGTTCCCGAATTAATTCTATCTTCCGCCTCGTCTCTAAAACGACATCCGGCTCGGTCCCGACCAAATCGGATGCCTCATTCCAACAAATCGGTGATCGACATCGCCGCCCATAAAGTGCCTCATACGGTGCCATCCTAATCGACGCGTGCCAACTGTTGTTGTACGTGAATTCGATCAATGGCAAATGTTCCTCCCAGTCACTACTCGATCGAGAGCACGAGCACGCAACAAATCCTCGAGCGTCTGGATAGTGCGTTACTATCCATCGGCGGGGATGAAAAGAGGTACTCAACGCAAACGGTACCCAACGCCTTATGCACCTTTGCCGAAGTGCGATACAAAACGGCCATCACGATCCGAAACAATAGACTTCGGAGTACCGTGAAGCCTCACAATCTGCGCGATAAACACACGAGCTAACTTCTCCGGGCCCCAAGTGTCCTTGATGCCCACAAAATGTGCCGACTTGGTCAGACGATCGACAATCACCCATACCATATTCATGCCCGACCTCGATCTCGGCAGACTCGTAATGAAATCCATCGATATATCTTCCCATTTCCATTCCGAGCGAAGTGACGCAAAAGCCCGACGATCGGCGATGCTCGATTTTGACTTGCTGGCAAGTCAAACACCTTGCTACAAACTGCACGACCTCCTCCTTCATATCATTCCACCAGAAGTTCCTTCTCAAGTCCTTGTACATCTTACTCGAACCAGGATGAACGGAGTAAGGTGTAGCATGGGCCTCTCGCAAAATACTCTGTCTCAACTCTGAGTCCTTCGGCACACAAAGCCGACTCTGGAATCTCAAAGCACCATCCTCGTGAATCACAAATCCAGGAGACTTTCCTTTAAGAACGTTCTCTCGGATTTGAGTAATCATCGGATCCTCTAACTGCTTCAGTTTAATTTCATCGATTAAAGATGACGAAATCTCTAAAGCACAAAGTTGCCTGACAGCTCCAGGCAACAAAACCTCAACATCTAACTCGATCAAAGCCTGCCAAAGCTCAGACTGAGTCGTAAGGATCTCAAGCGATCGCAATGCAATCGGTTTCCGACTCAAGGCATCCGCCACGACGTTCGCCTTGCCCGGATGATAAAGGATTTCGAGGTCATAATCCTTAATCAGCTCTAACCACCTCCTCTGGCTCATATTCAACTCCAGCTGAGTAAATATGTATTTCAGACTTTTATGATCGGTAAAAATCTGACATGCAGAGCCGAAAAGATAGTGACGCCAAATCTTGAGCGCGAAAACGACTGCCGCTAACTCCAAATCATGAGTAGGGTAGTTCAGCTCATACGGCCTCAACTGTCTCGACGCAAAGGCAATGGTCTTGCCGTCTTTGCATTATCTGGACCCAAGACCACGACCGAAGCATCGCTATAAACGGCGAATCCTCGTTGCCACATGGCAACGCCAAACCGAGGCTGAAGTCAAACGCTTCTTGACTCCTCAAAGCTGATCGCCTCTCGTCATTCCAGACGAACTTCTCGGATTTCTGGAGCAACTGCGTAAGTGGCCGAGCTAGTTTCGAGAAACCCTCGACGAACCTACGATAGTAACCAGCCAAACCCAAGAAACTACGGAGCTCTCTCACATTCTTGGGCGGTGCCCAATCCAACACTGCCTCGATCTTCTGCGGATCCACTCTAACTCCCTCGGCTGAAATCACGCGACCTAGAAACATCACTTCCTTCAGCCAGAACTCACATTTCGAGAACTTCGCATAGAGTTGCTCGGCTCTCAAAATGTCTAACACTATCCGCAAATGATGGGCATGCTCTTCCTCGCTCCTCGAATAAATAAGAATATCGTCAATGGAGACGACGACACACTTATCCAAATACTCGATAAAGACTTTGTTCATCAACTTCATGAACACCGCCGGCGCATTAGTTAACCCGAAAGGCATAACTACGAACTCATAATGTCCGTATCTCATCCGAAAAGCTGTCTTCGGCACATCGGACTCTCTCACCCGGAGCTGATAGTACCCCGATTTCAAATCAATCTTCGAGAATACCGCAGCTCCCTGCAATTGGTCGAACAAGTCGTCAATTCTCGGCAAAGGATACTTGTTTTTGATGGTCACCTTGTTTAGTTCGCGATAGTCGATACACAAACGTAGTGAACCATCCTTCTTCCGTACAAACAGGACTGGTGCGCCCTAAGGCGAGGCGCTCGGTCGAACATACCCCGACTCAAGAAGCTCACTCAACTGCTTCTTCAACTCGGACATCTCTGAAGGTGCCATGCGATAGGGTGCCTTCGAAATAGGAGCCGCACCCGGCTCTAACTCTATAGCGAACTCGACCTCACGATCCGGTGGCAATCCCGGTAACTCGTCAGGAAAAACATCAGAAAACTCATTAACGATTGGAATCGACGAAAGCTCGACTCCCCCACTCTCCGCCTTCAAGGCGTAGCACCAATAGCCAGTACACCCCTTTCGCAGGAGTCTCATCGCCTTCAAGGCGCTAATAACGAGTTTCTGGTTCCCCCTCTTTTGCCCGGCGAAAGAGTGCTCGGTGCCATCCTCGGCTAGCATAGTGATGATTCTCGTGTGGTAGTTCATGATTGCACCATGCCACTCGAGCCAATCATCCCCGAGAATTAAGTCCTCACCCTCAATACCCACAACAATAAGATTAGAGGGCCAAGCCCTCTCACAAATAAACACAGAACAGTCTCGAACCTCCTGATCACCAACGATCCTATCACCGCTAGGAAGCTTAACGATGAAGGGCTCACAAGGCGTCAAACAATCGAGACTCAAACGGCGCACACAATCCAGAGATATGAACGAATGCGTAGCACCAGAATCGAAAAGCACACTGACAGGATGAGAAAGAATATGAACGGTACCTGTCGCCACAGTAGCCGCTGGGTCGTCGGCTCTCCGCATCTCATAGACACGCGGGTGGGCTGAGCCGACACTAGAATCTCCCCCCTTAGCGGGCTGACCCCGTCCTCTCCCTCGACTAGCACTCGGCGGAGATTGAGAAGCAAACGATCCTTAATTCACACTCGGTTCCTTAGGCGCTGGAATGAAAGTCCGGGCACCCACGACTCTCTCCCTCTCAGCACAGAAAGCCGCCTTGTGGCCCGGCTGGCCACACTGATTACATGTCAGCAAAGGACTCGGACAATTACGACTGATGTGGCCTGGCTGGCCATAGTTAAAACACTTCACCTCTCGAGAAGGGGCACTGGTAGCCCTACGGGGAAAACCAGTAGATCGAGCTGGCTGACCCCCACCTTTGTGGCCCTAAAAATTCCCGGCGGACTTCTGTTTCTTGCTCTCGCGGGCCGCCTCACTCGCCGTCACAGACATATCGTAAGCAAGGGCCCTACTCTGGTAATCCTTCAAGGTAGTACAGACGAGCCCCGACATATAGTCCTGAATAGACAATTTCATCCGCCTGGAAAAATGGAAGATTTTGTCGCTCTCCTCGACAACTTGGGTCTTCACATAACCCAACTCCTTGTTAAAGTCGGCAATAGCCTGAGATACGGGGATATCCCGTTGTTGAGCATCATAGAAAGCATGTACTCGAGCCTGTCTGACCGGCCACGGGCAATATTCAGTCTCCATCAGTTCTTGGAATTCGGTCCACGAAGCAACATGGTCTTTGGGCCCAACGGCCTCCCACCAATCTGTAGCGTCCCCAGTGAGGAAGTACTGGGCAATGGGGACCTTACGGTCCTCGGGGCCGATTGGTGGCGGTGAAGACTTTAGATATCTCCTTGATCCACCCTTCCCGGCCGATCGGGTGCAAGCTCCCGAAGCGAGGAGGATGCATCTTGATGACATCCTGAAGCCAACGATCCGCTCCGCCCGATTAGCATGGGCCGGATCCGGTTCAACCGCTGAGCTATCGCGCCATTTGATTCACCATTTCTTTGCCTGCGGCCGCAATACCAAGGTCGGCACGCTCCTGAGAAGAAGCATGACTGTGACGGTCGCCGGTACTGCCGGCTCCCAAAGACTGTGACGTGGCCGCCCCACCGGCTGCCCCACGTCCCCGGCCGCATCCACGACGACGACCGCAACCACGACCACGACCTCTTCCAGCATCCATACTGGAGTTAAATAAGTAGCAGAAGCCATACGACGGTAAGCACGAGAAAAGAACAATCACAAATCGAGAATCAAAGGTATGATACGAGGATATAAGGAACAGAGGGAGAAAAACTTACGGGCACTGGTAGTACCGGAATCATGGCAGCGTGATGATGATGTGCAAAACAAAATACAACAAGACCCAATAAACCGACAAGCCTAGGTATCCATAAACCTAGTTCTCTGATACCATTTTCTGTAACACCCCCAGGATGTCCGAGGTATATTACAGCGCCGTGAATCCCTATATGGGACCCACCAGGATGATCAAGCATCATACTCATCGACTCACAGAAACAACAGAAAAATACCTCGTCATAAACACGCCCAACAAAATAATCCGCCCGGTTCAACCGGTCTAACATAACACCATAATCCGACACAAACATAATAAACAACGATACAATCCCGACGAGTAAAAATTCTTAAGTACTCGAGTACTTCTATTAGTTTAAAGACCACAAAATGTAAAAAGGTAGAAGCAATAAGACACCACTCGTGCACAATCATCACGCACGGCCATCATCCGCATACTGGTCCAGCACCCGTTCGTCCCGATGAACCTGACCTGAAATTCATAAAACGAATTTCCCCAAAACGGGTCCCCAGAGGGGTTAGCAATTATGCTAGTACAAGTAACCAAATGAACGACTTACATCTTACACATATAGTAATGCATGCAATATAAGAAAACATAGTTCCAAATCACTCATTTCCGGAAATGCCATAATCAAGTCACATTTGTAAAAATGCACCACAATTAACCGTGGATCTACCCCTCCGTGGATCCCTACCGAGACCCCGTCGGATCTAACCCATAGTGGTTAAAAGAAAGCTCGCGGATCCACTCCTCCGTGGACCCCTACCGAGACCCCGTCGGGTCTAACCCATAGTGAGCATACACACACACACACACACACAACTCTCATGCAATACTAATACATTAAGATTGTAAGTTCATAGGGTACTTGCCTCGGTTAATAGACGGTGATACGAACGGAAAGGAAGAATCGAACACGACCGCGAGGAACCGGCGGAAATGAACCTAACGATTCGAATAACACAATCACAACCAACTCTAGACGAATACGGAAATTGAATACACCCGAAAACCCGCCTACGATTCATGTATATTCGTACCAAAAATAACAACGAGGGCGGACCACAACCAAACCCTCTCGATTCCGCAAAAACCCACAAAATATCCATGAATCCGTAGGAAAACTAAAGGTACTAACAATATTAATCGTATACATCATGAATCCACCAACAAAATGGAACGAATCGGAAGAAAAACCCAAAACCCCCAAATTAATCGAAAATAGGGTTCTAAGAGATATTACCTTTGGAGATTCAAGTACTAAGATCCGTAGAATGCGCGTTAGATTGATTATTCGGGCCTCACAACCGAAGGAGAATGATGAAAATCAACCCCCAATTGATGAATGCTTGAGAAGTTCTCCCCCTATGTCCTCTCTCTCGCGCGCGCAGGTGAAGAATGAAGGAAATGGCCGATCTCGTCTAATAAGAACGAGATTATACAGTTGACCGCTTGGTGTGCCGCGGCACAGCCGAAGTGTGCCGCGGCACAGGCCAAAAATTTGCTCCCAGGGTTCGGCAGTGTGCCGCGGCACGGCCTGCGTGTGCCGCGGCACCCGGTACAGTCGGGTTTTGGTCGCAGATGTCACACGGGTGTGCCGCGGCACCGGACGGGTGTGCGCAGCGGCTTGACTCGGCAGCGTGCGCGGCCGGATGGGTGCGCCGCGGCTGCAGTCTGATTCGCTCAACCGACAACTGGAGAAATTTGTGTGCCGCGGCGCACACACCTTGTGCCGCGGCCCACACCTCTTTTGGGTCCCAAAATGATAAAAATGATCCGGAAAGAAAATAAAAACGATAGAAATCAATATTTGGGAACCAATAACACGAAATGGATCCACGGCAACCCCGAAACGGCGGTTCCGCACAACAATAACGAGAATAAAGTTCAACAGTTGACAGGAAGGACACACTGAAAGGTACACGAGGGTCACTACGATCGAGAAATACACCAAAAATGAAAATACAAGGGAAAGAAAAATGCGGATATTACAGCAAGGTTTCCAACCTATATACCAAAAAGTATAAGAAAACCACGTTAACACGTAGATAAGCCAACAAAGCACAACACTTTCTAATAACCCGCCAAACAAAAAAACAAATAATATTCTCATAACCTAAAAAACACCGCAGCCAAATTACAACTACGCAAATAATAGCAACGAAAACAAGAACCTCGAACCATACACGGAAAAGTACCACGCGAACAAGCAGAAGCGCCCAAAAAATCTATTACACAACCTGCTCATTTGTATCAAGCAAAACAAAAAAACACACTTAAAAACTCAACATATATCATAACACTCAAGTGTAGGAAAACAAACAGGCAAACCTTAATTAAAAATCCGTAACTGAGACATCATTAAACCCACCGAACCAATCTCCTATACCCCCAAAATTGACAGTCCACATACCCCCAAATATTAATTCTTTATATCCAACCAACCTAGTAATTCTTTGTAACGTCTTCGCAACACCTCGAACAAAATAAACAAGCAATGAGCTAATATAACCACAGATACCAAAACAAACCCAAAACAAAGGACAACCACCCAAATTAAACAAACACTGAACGACCTAAAACAAAGGACAAAATAAACAGACACTGAACCACCCAAAACAAAGGACAACTCAAAAACCGACAGAACAAAATAAACAAACACTGAACCACCCAAAACAAAGGACAATCCAAAATATGAACAAGATGCCAGCACAACATAATATAACCACATAAGCTAAACAACATCATTACACCCTTCCTCTGATAAATCGAAGGTGCACTCCAAATACGGTATCCCAGAAAACGCAAAAACCACATCCACAAATGAGCAAGCAGCCTGAAAAAAAACAAAGAACATAATGAAACAAGAGACAGAAAGAAGCGGAAAACCTAACAAAAAAGAAAAACAAACCCACATAACATCCAAACATATAAATATACAAATACTGAACCGCAGGCAAAAGTGAAACAGGATGTACACTCACAAAACACCCACCCAAAAACCAGACGATAAGAAATAGAAGACCAAATCAACCCAAAAGAAAAACAAAGAGACACAAAGCAGCGAGAAGAAAGGAAACACGATTCACAAAACAAGCGGTGATGAGAGAAACAAGCCGATCCAAACGCAAATCAAGCGGTGAGAAGAAAAACAAGGATTTTGTAGGATAAATACCGAAGAGAGCTCGCCGGGGACGGCGCACGGATATATGGGAGACGGCGTCGACGGCGGCGCAAGGAGCATAGGAGGAAGACTCTGACCTCTAAAAATACCGCCTCCAAGAACAAAGAAAGCAGCCCTGCAGAAATCAAAGTCAACGAACTCGCAAAATGTGTGCATCTGCGCTGTATATGACTTCCCCATGCCACCTAGGTAATCTGGAAGGATGAAGCAGGCCTCTCGGTGGAAAAAGGGAGCCGATGAAGCAGATAGGTGGAGGGGGTGAAGGGTGATGGGAAAAGTGAAGATGAAAGCGGCCTGGAGATGAAGAGAAAAGCAGAGGGAAAAAACGGAGAGAAACACGTTTTCCTTCCACCCACCCTTCAAACTTTTAGAGTAGTAGGATATCAGGACCGCATGCTTATATTTTAATATTGAGAAATAAAGAATGAAGACATGTGACAAAGTATTATGGGGTGTAGCATGCTTATACTTTGTAATTATATATTAAAATTATATTAAAAATATATATTATATATAATTAATTTGGGATACGGATATTTTCGGATACGGATGCGCCTATATCCGTATCCGTATCCGGAATCTTCGGATATGGATAATTTCCATATCCGCTTTTTTCGAATACGGATAATATCCGCTTTTTCTGGATATAAATACATATGTTTTGGACGAATATTGAATTTTTCTGATTTTTCTTGACAGCCCTACATTTATGGTGAAATTAATACATCGCATCTTCAAGATAGATTCTGGAAGAGACAAGGCTCTGTTCTTTTGAGCTGAATGAATCAATCAACCCAGGCCCAGGAAGGCCCAATCGCCCAGGCAGGCGAATCGAAAATCGAAAAATAAGTCCAAAAGAACAGTGTCAAAGCCCAGTTTGACAATCTAAACTGGCAAAGAATTGAAGTAGACATATATTGCATAAGTAAAGGCAATATGTTCTTTCTCACTTCAGCCTCTGTTTTTTTTGTCTCACTCGGTAAAGACTAAAGGATCCATACACCTGTTGATTTGAGTCAAGTTCATTTATTACAATTACTATTATTATTATCAGTCATAAAAAGTTCTTATAAATTAAGATACAGTACAACCCCATAAATTTTATGTGATTTATGTTATTATTAATTAGTCAATCAAAACTTTTCAATAATTATATATTATTTTTTATATTTTAATTTAATAATTTCATGTAATTTTTAATTTATCACTTAAACCTCTTAATATTAACATGTTATTTTATTTTTTAAGTTAACCGGTGTCGTAGCCTGCCACCGCCAACTGTTGTCTCCGACTGACCACTGTTGTTGTCTCTAAAGTTTAATACTCGCGAATACACGATTCATTCGATGTAGATATGCGGTGCAAGGTCGATTCCACTGGAAGGAATATGATGGTGAAGTAAAAATATTTACATCATACTAAATCAAATTACATTAGATTCTAACATAGTCTCAAATAATTTAATTGTTGGAATGGTTGTAATAATAAAACTTTAGGCGAGGTGGATAATAACCACTTAAATTCTTTGCTACAATTTCAGAAAAATTTAATAATTTTATTAAATCTTTTGTTCCATCCTAAAATTATGGCAATAAAAACAATCATTCTAAGTGTAAATATTCTTCAAGAAATCCACACATTAATTCTCGGGAGAAGAGTTGAAATACCCATTTTCAACTTCAATAAATTTATTTTAGGGATCTCTCTTTTTTAGTACAAAAGCATAAAAGTAACAAGTTATATATCCCCATTCATAAAACTATAAGTTTTTGATACCAAAATGTGTTAAAAGACTTTATTACCCTTAAAGTCTACCACTAAAAGAAAAAAAAAACATAAAAAAGAAAAAGGAAGATTATTAAAACGAAACAACAATAAAAAACGGTCCCACAACTCAATATTTTCCTCTGCAAAAAAACTCTCCTCCTATCTGCAAAAAAACTCTCCCGTCGTGAAACCCTTCGCCGGCCAGAAAATGTCGACCTCCGACTACCACAGAGAATCTGAAGACGCCAGAAGTTCCGCTAGTGACACTCCATCTGAAGAGCAATTCGTCAATGAGCCGCCGGTTAGTGTATTTTCATTCACACACGATCGTGCCACGACGGTTGTTCATCTTCCCACGATCGTGCTGAAGAAGATGAGACCATCGTGTACACGATGGTCTTTCGTGGGCACGATGGTTACACACGACGGTCGTCGATCGTGTGTGCCGTCGTGTGCTAGAAGACCAAAAGCTCCTGCCTTGCACACGATCGCAGGCACACGATCGTTGCCCGTCGTGTGAACCGTCGTGTGGCACACAATGGTCTTCACACGACGGGCATCGATCGTGTGGCTGCGATCGTGTGCAAGGCAGAATTTTTTTTTCATTCTCTTAAGCATTCTATCATATTCTTATTAGTTGTATGTCCATATTGCAGACTGGTTGCATCTGGAAGAGGCCTACATTGCGTTTTGTTACACGTCAAGTGAATCTTTACATACGGGAGGCGGTATTTAAAGAGATCATTGAGACATTAAGAAGTATGGGCCGTAATTCCGCAGTTGCTGATCGAGCTATCGAGAGCTTGACCGAGGGGGTCCTGGGGCGCTTGATTAAAGTTAGGAGGAATGGGAGTTCAAATACTGCCCTACATCACTTGATTGCCCGTCAATTGGAGGGTGATCAAATCCCCCCGGATGAGTCGTGGTTCCAGGTTTGCGGGAGGACCATTCGTTTTACGGCCCGTGATTTTGCCATGATCACTGGACTCCATTTTGGAAACTCTACCTTCCATCCCCAGGACGACCATCTCCTTACGTCTGACGGTATTTTCCACAGAATACTCCATGGCAAAAATATTAAGGTTAGTGTTCTGCGGAAGAGGTTCAATGCTCGAGATTTTGGTAGAGACATAAGAGATTATGTCAAGGTTGCCAATTTGCTTATATACTACTACTTTATCCTATGCCGTGACGACATGATGGTCGAGACATGGGCATGGGCATTAGTGGAGGATTTCGAGCAGTGGGATATGTTTCCTTGGGGTTCTTATGCCTTTGGGGTTTTATCTTACTACATAGGCAACGTTGCCATGAAGGAGGGACAAGAGCACAAGGATTATCACTTCTATGGTCCTGTTTGGGCTTTACAAATATGGTCGTATGAGATGATTCCTTCATTGGGAGCATTGTGTGGTATTCGAGATAAAACTGTCCAAGTCCCCCGGTGTTTGATGTGGACTACGAGGAAGATGTTTTGTGATTTCACTCATTTCTTCGACGATAAGGTACATAAATTTGTAAACGTATTTTCTCCTGACTTCATCTCTTAAACGTTATGTGATTGCCCATCTAATGGTATTATTTAATGACTAATTTTGCAGCACAGAGTACTTCCCTCTTTACCGCATTTGGAGGAGGATGAGGCTGAGTACTACTACCTGAGCTTTGAGAATGGCTCGCCATATGACGTTAAGTTCATTAAGCCTGTAAGAATAGCTGTGAAGAATAAGGAGGATGAGCCTGCGCCGATCCCGAGGAAGAAAGTTATGGATAGGTTGAAGAAGGCTGCTGGAAAATTGGTTACATATGAGTCGGCACATAAAGTGTCGAAGCGACGCCGGCAGAGTACCCCACCAGTAGATGGTGCAGAGACATCGGACCGGGAGAGGCAGCCAGAGAGGGTGTGTTGTGTCCACGGACTTCCTTGTCCGGACCCCACCTAGGACACGAGTAGGGATGAGTACTTCGATCGCCGTTTGAAGGCGATCTTGTATGACGATTCTGAGTCCGGATTTATTGCTCGAGTTTCTCGCCGGGTGATTTCTGGGATAGTGGATTTCTTCGGACCTATGCATAGACATTCTAGGAGTCCGGTATACTACTCAGCTGGGAGCCATGATAGGCCTCGTCATTCTGCATCTGTTAGCAGCGCCCAGCGGAGGATTCCTGACCCTCCACGTCACTCAGTCTCTGGCGCAGCCCACAGTCACCATTCTCAGCGTCAGCCTAGTCATCATTCTCAGCGTCAGCCGAGTCACCATTCTCAGCGTCAGCCGAGTCACCATTCTCAGCGTCAGCCGAGTCACCATTCTCAGCGTCCCTCTACCCACCATTCTGAGGTCCAGCACAGTCACCATTCTCAAATTCATCATTATGTTGAGCGGACTCAGCAGCCCCTTGATTACGAGCATCTGTATGAGCCATTTGAGGCGCTGTTTCAGCAGTATGGGACGATGTTCGACTGGTTTCAGGACGAGCATCATTACAGTACGATGTTTCGAACTGAGGGTGGTGGTCCTGAGCAGCAACCTCCATTTCAGATCGAGCAGCCAGTTTTTAAGATCGAGCAGCCGTCTGTACAGCTCTCTGATCGTTATAGTTGTGAGAGGGATGCTGAGGGTGACGAAGATGGTGAGAGTGCCGGAACGCAGCATTTGGGTGAGCGTAGTCTTCCACCGCGAGTGAGTCGACCATCTGCTGCTCTTCGGGAGCCTTTTGTGGTTGCGTCTCCAAGAGATAGCGAGGCTCTGAAGAAGTTGTACCTACAGTTTAGGAGGGAGCAGCCACGTGATGCTATTGTCCGGTGTTTGGAGACTGGGCATGCTCTCACCCAGGCGTTATTTGACCGGATAGAGTCTAGCCGTGAAGACTTTGATGCCGAGGTGATAGACTGTTATGTGCTTGCGACTCGAGCGAGGCTTCAGAGGGGAGTCCGTAGTGTTGGTGTCGGTAGAGTTGGCACTGTACTTGCCGGCTCCCTATTTTACGTAAGTTCTATAACCTACTCGCTTGTATATCATTGGTGTGATGTGGTTTTTTTTTTTTAATTTTGTGGTTTGGCTTTTTGTAGTTAGTTTTGGCCAACGAGTTTGCAAGACTCCATCCGGATGATCCACTTGGTATCAAGGTGACAGGGAAGCCGGTTTACAAGGATTGGAAAATTCCTAAATGCATCGAGGACTATATGATAGGTCTTGATACACCACATGCGGTTCCATGGTTAAATTGCAACGAAGTAAGTTTGAAATTTATATTTATAAATGATTCGCTATGTTTGATGTGATGATCTTATATGATTATATATTTTGTTTCAACACATCATTGCCATTTGTTGCCTCGACCAGAGCCACTGGGTGACTATCAAGATTGACATCATAGCATGGACCTTGGAGTTGTACGATTTCTTGTCACACCACCACGAAGATGGTCGATACCGATTCAACCAACTGTGACCGATTATGCGTCTGATGCCTCGTGTGCTAGCTCAATCCGGGTATTGGATGAACAACCAATCGAAGAAGAAGTATGACACGGAGATGAGTTTCAAAATTATGCCACGAGAGCTACAATTCATACAAAACGACAATCACAGTTGTGGCCCCTTCGCGTACATGTACTTGGATCGACTCGTCTCTGCAAACCCAGGAGCAAGGCACCAAATCAAGGAACTTAATGAAAAATATATTAAGAAATATCGATATGGTTTAGCTGCTAAAATCTTTATGTTGTCTTTAGACATGTAGAATGGTTTATGGTGTGTTGTTAAATATTTATGTTGTATTTAGACAGTTTTGGCAATATGAATGTGTCAGTGTTGTTAAATCTTTGTGTTGGCTCTGTGTTACACACGATGTATGAACACGATCGTGACCATCGTGGGTCACGATCGTGTTGTGTTGTTAAATCTTTATGTTTTGGCTCTGTGTTACACACGATGGATGCACATGATCGTGGCCATCGTGTGTTACGATCGTGTGAAACCTACCCACGGTAATGGCTTGATGCTGTCGTGTGCGCACGATGGCTGGCATGACCGTGTGAACACGACCGTGAGTACCATCGTGGGCACGGCCGTGCACACGATCGTGTGTTCCATCGTGGACATGATCGTGTGCATATGAACTTTTGGTATTTTTGCAAATTTGATTTATTGTGTTATCTAGAATGATGTTTTGTGATTCAAACATCGCTTGTTCAAACATTAATTACTATATAGATTCTTATACGAACTCCTATTTGTCATTTCGTTGTAATTCATTACTATATGAGGTATTTCATCCAGATGATTGAACTTATCCGTACGAACTAATACACTGAGAACAAATGGACGACACATGATATGCAATATATTTTGTTAATTCAATCAATAACTTTTTAAATAAGTGTATCATTAACAAATAATTGTTAATATATAAGTAACAACACCTAAATTGACGAGTAATTTGAGAAATTGGTGAAAATTCTTGATGTTCTTGTGCACACGATCGTGTGTTCCATCGTGGACACGATCGTGTACACGATCGTGTGCATATGAACTTTTGGTATTTTTGCAAATTTGATTTATTGTGTTATCTAGAATGATGTTTTGTGATTCAAACATCGCTTGTTCAAACATTAATTACTATATAGCTTCTTATACGAACTCCTATTTGTCATTTCGTTGTAATTCATTAGTATATGAGGTATTTCATTCAGATGATTGAACTTATCCGTACGAACTAATACACTGAGAACAAATGGACGACACATGATATGCAATATATTATGTTAATTCAATCAATAACTTTTTAAATAAGTGTATCATTAACAAATAATTGTTAATATATAAGTAACAACACCTAAATTGACGAGTAATTTGAGAAATTGGTGAAAATTCTTGATGTTCTTGTGCACACGATCGTGTGTTCCATCGTGGACACGATCGTGTACACGATCGTGTGCATATGAACTTTTGGTATTTTTGCAAATTTGATTTATTGTGTTATCTAGAATGATGTTTTGTGATTCAAACATCGCTTGTTCAAACATTAATTACTATATAGCTTCTTATACGAACTCCTATTTGTCATTTCGTTGTAATTCATTAGCATATGAGGTATTTCATCCAGATGATTGAACTTATCCGTACGAACTAATACACTGAGAACAAATGGACGACACATGATATGCAATATATTATGTTAATTCAATCAATAACTTTTTAAATAAGTGTATCATTAACAAATAATTGTTAATATATAAGTAACAACACCTAAATTGACGAGTAATTTGAGAAATTGGTGAAAATTCTTGATGTTCTTGTGCACACGATCGTGTGTTCCATCGTGGACACGATCGTGTACACGATCGTGTGCATACGTGGATACAGCGCCAATTTGACACCAAAGACAACGCGACACCTGGTTGCCAACGTGTCACACGATTGGAACACACGATCGCGGTGATCGTGTGCACGATCGCGGCGATCGTGTGCACGATCGTGTTTACTTCAAAGGTCAAATTATTTTATTATAAAATCTCATCGTGGGTCCCCCCCTTATTATAAAATCCCAGCGTGGGTCAGTCCCCCCCCTTTTTCACTACAAACCCTAATCAATTAACATCAGTTAAAATTTATTAAAATCAAATACGCGAAATGAGCGGCCGATTACGAGAAAGCGATTCAGGAGTAAGCGAAGCACCACCACCAAAAAGAAGGAGGATACCTCCTCCCAACCCACCATACAGAACTAGGCCGAGAGGAAGATACTCCATGCTTAGAGTAAGTTTTTTGATTTTGTTGTATGTGTAGTGACTATCATTGCAAATTAATGTGTTCCATGAAACAGGGCCTATTTAAAAACACTGCGAGCACTCCAGTCATACTAGATGGTGATGATGATAATGATTTGGAGATTTCTGAGAATAAAAGCAAAAAAGTTATTTTGGAAGAGGAAGTTCATGACGACGGTGATACAAGACTAAAGATACAGCAGCAGATGGGGGAAAAGGGATCCAAGTGATTGTTTGTTTTATGTTATTATTAGATATTTTTGTGTGATGGTTATTAAATTTTGTTTTGTAAAGTTATATGCTTTGGAACTGTAAACTATTGCTCTTTGAAGCTACTTTGTTATGGTTAATGTTTGGCTCCATAATCACCTTTATTTGCTTTACATAACTGAACACTTAAATTTTAATTCAAAGGTAAAGAAAATAGACACAAAATTATGAATTTCAACTAATAATCAGAATACTGAATCAATACATGGTCCATCGAGGATCAAAATATCACCACATGATTGTTGCTAGTAAGTCACAAAATATAAAAATACATAAGCAATTTAAGTTTCACGGTATGGACATCCCCTTATGTCATGGTCATCATTACGGCAAATGCTATACCTCTTCTTCTGCCGGCGCCTTTGCCTCGTTTGTTCATCGATTCCTTGAGTTTCTTCAGGGATATTCAAATCCACACCACCTATGGGAATGAATGCTTTGCAAGATTTTCTATTGTGGCCGGTTCCTTTACACCTACCGCACACCTGAGGCCGTCCACCTGCGGGCAAATTTTCAACAGCGGATCGTGCGCGACTCATCCTTGGTCGGCCGGCTTGTCGTACCCCCTCTGGAGGTACGCAAATGATGGATGAGATCTCCGGTGGGACATTCCACTCATCAGGATGTGGGATGGGACTAATATGCTCCTTATAAGTCTCTCTAAGGCCTTGTTGCTTGAAATAACTGTTGGGATTCCGAAAATAAAACGAAATACGCAGCGGAAATAAATACGAATCCCAAACAGGATCGATCAAGTAACGTATATACGAAAAAAAAATACAAAGATAAAGATTCATACCCTTGAAGCCTTTGAAATAAATCTTCGTAAAGTGTAGACGATGATCACGATCCCGTCCCGAACACGAAATCCCTTCGTTCCAAGCACCGAAAATTCGAAGCCTCTACTTCACACGCGTCGGAAGTTGCCCGGAAAAATCTACAACACTCCGTTCTATGAAGAACACGGCTAGGAAGTGTTGTAGGAATTTTTTCTCTCTTAATTTTTCTTACTTCTTTTCACCTCAAAGATGAACAAAATGAAGAAGGAAAATTTTTCTTTCTCTCCTCACTTAAACTCACGTCCAGGGCTGTTTTGCAGGTTAGTATGTGTGTGTGTGTGTAGTAGTTGTTATAATATGTTGTTTTTATATTATCTCAAACATATAATACAAATCATATAATTGAGATAAAATGTCAACACATAATAACAAAATACAACTAACACATACACATGCATGGAAATGATTCCATGTGATGTGGGGAGAGGAAGGGCGGCCCATGGTGGAAGTTTCCTAGAAAATGAGCCGAGTCACTCGGCTCGTGTACCGGACGTTCGTCAAACGACTCCGTTAAATACACTCCGTTTAATCACCAATGTATTTATATTAATTAATTAATCTAATTAATTAATAATATCAAATACAAATATATTTCTCTATGAAATATAATTTATGAATTAAATTAATCACCCGGTAACTTAATTTTAATTCATAAGACCGCTATTTTGATTTATCTAATAAATCATAATTAGATATCCAATATCTAATATTTATAGAGAGATAATAAATTCACATTTATCCGTCAACGCTCGATGCGCGACTTCGTAGGTCCGTCTCAGCCGGCATTGGGAGGAACCAATGAGTGCGGGCAGCACTTAGCCAGCCTAGCGGGCCGCACTGTAAACCCCGACTGAGAACGAATGAAGGGATCATTCCAGAACCATTATGTCGTGAATACTATATACGTATAGACCCTTTATCAGATGTCCCAGTCAAGTCTTCGGGTCACGGTAAAGTCAAACCCTACTATTGACTAGACTCTATACATGTGTTAATGCAAATCAAGACCGACTGATTAATAGTGTATCTAATACGACTATATCATAATGCTTTGGCCAAAGACTCATGATCTTATTTGCCATTAACCGTATAGGACATACGCCTGCTCACTAACGAGAGATAAAATCCTTTCTTGGCATACGGTAAAGATCGCTACCGCCGTATAGTCCGCACTTGAGGTCGACTCGGCAATTAAGCAAATGAGTCTAACTACTCTAATGACAAACTAAACGTCACCTGGCACATCTTCTCTTGAATCCTCAAGTCAAAGGTCCACATACACTATCACAACCTTTTGATTCGTCATCGACTCTTCGAGTGAATACCGTGTGGTGAATCGAGTATGAGTCGTGTTCGAGTATCTTGGTCCCACCAATATACTTTATAACTATGCTATCAAGGCGTGCACACGTCTAGCATCTATTATACAAGTCTTATTAAATCTTAATGCCCATTTAAGTTTATTGACTTGCGAACGATTTACGTAAATAAACTTTAAACACTTCCAGTGCATTTTCTCTTATCCCATAACGAGAATGGAATGTTCAGTTTATTTACATGGACTTCACTTCAATGTTTACCAAGTCAAGAATGCAATTGAAATACAATAAACAGTGAATGAATCGAATTGCCTTTTTATTATTTATTCCATAATTACAAGTACAATGCCCCTACTCTCTCATCCCCTGAGTGGCATTCGAGGGCATATTCCTAACAATATCCCACTTGCACTCAATGCCACACATCATGATATCCAATACCCATGTTCTTCAGATGTCTTTCCAAGACGGCCTGAGATAATGGCTTAGTTAGCGGGTTAGAGACATTGTCTTCTGAGTCTACTCTTTGCAATGAAACATATCCTTTTTTCACCATCTCTCGAACGATGTGGTACTTTCTCTCTATATGCTTGGTGTTGTGGTGAGCCCTCGGCTCCTTGGCTTGGGCGACAGCTCCATCATTATCACAGAATAGTGATATAGGCAACTCCGCGTTAGGCACCACTTGAAGTTCTTGTATAAACTTCTGCATCCAAAATGCTTCTTTGCTAGCCTCTGAGGCAGCTTTATACTCTGCTTGGCAGGTGGAATCTGCAGTAGCGGTTTGCTTGGAGCTTCTCCAAGATACTGCTCCTCCATTGAGAGTAAATAAATACCCAGATGTCGACTTAGAGTCGTCATTGTCTCCTTGAAAATCAGAATCGGTGAATCCAATCACCTTCAGTTCTCCACCACCATAAGTAAGAACTAAATCTCTAGTTCTTCTTAAGTACTTAAGAATGTTCTTTACGGCGGTCAATGTTCCCTTCCCGAGTTTGCTTGAAATCGACTTACCATACTCACGGCGTAGGCTAAGTCGGTCTCGTACACAACATAGCGTACATGAGGCTACCCATCGCCGAGGCATAGGGTACCTTACTCATCTCTCTCTTGTCTTCCTCACTTTGAGGACACATTTTCGTGGTGAGATGAATTCCATGTCGCATGGGAAGGAACCCTCTTTTAGATTCATCCATCTTGAATCTTCTCGGGATTTTATCGATATAAAGGGCTTGGGAAAGTCCTATCATTCTTCGCGGTCTATCTCTGTAAAGACGGATCCCTAGAATATAGGAAGCTTCTCCCAAGTCTTTCATGGAGAACGTTTTAGAAAGCCAAGCTTTCACGGTCTTTGAGCATTGCTATGTTATTTCCTATAAGTAGAATATCATCTACATATAGTACTAAGAACGCAATGTTGCTCCCAGCGATCTTTTTGTAAACACACGGTTCCTCCTCATTTCGTTCAAGTCAAAGTCCTTAAGCGCCGTCAAATCGAAGGTTCCAACTCAGAAGCTTGCTTGGACCATAAATGGCTCGTTGCAGCTTACACACTTTATGAATATTAGCTTTGGACACAAAACCTTTAGGCTGTTCCATATAGATTTCCTCCTCGAGGTATCCATTTAGAAAAGCCGTTTTGACATCCATTTGCCATATTTCATAATCATAATAGGCAGCAATGGCAAGCATCATGCGAATCGACTTTATCATAGCCACGGGCGAGAAGGTATCATGATAATCGATTCCTTCCCTTTGGGTATAACCCTTTGCCACAAGCCTGGCCTTATAGGCATCAACCTTGCCATCCCCATGAGTCTTTCTCTTATAGATCCATTTATTTCCAATAGTCCTATGCCAGTTGGAAGATCTACTAGAGTCCAGACCTGATTGGTATGCATCGAGTCTATCTCAGCTTCCATTGCTTCTTGCCATTTATCAGAGTCTACATCCACTATCGCTTGGTCATAGGTGACAGGGTCGTTCTCACTGCTATCAGGTGTGTCGTGGAGACCCAGTTCCTCAACATGTGTATAGCCATACCTCTCAGGTAAGTGAGATACCCTATCAGACCTTCGAAGTGGAGGTTGTGTTACAATAGGTTCGGTTCTTGATCCCTGATCAGATGTCTCCTTAGGAGTTTCATTATGCTCTTCCAAAGAGATATTTCTACCCGAGCCACCTTCCTGAATGAATTCATCCTCAAGGAAGTGCGCTTGTAATGCCACAACGACCCTATGGTCTTAGGCATGTAGAATAGATAACCCATCGAGTCCTCTGGGTATCTATGAAACGTCCTTTTATGGACCTCGCTTCGGTTGTCCACCTTAGCCTTTTTGACATAGTGGACATCCCCAAATCCTTATGTGATTAAGGCTTGGTTTCTTACCCTTCCACATCTCATGCGGAGTGATAGGAGCAGATTTGGAAGGACATCTATTTAGGATATAGGCGGCGGTTAGTAAGGCATACCCCACGGGTAAATAGGTAAATCGGTGTAATTCAACATGGAGCGAACCATATCTAACAAAGTCGATTTCTCCTTTCAAACACCATTTAAGCGTGGGGTTCTGGAGGCGTGAATTGTGAAACTATTCCATGTTCCTTAAGGAACTCATCAAACTCAGTGCTCATATATTCGCCACCTCGGTCCGACCGAAGTGCTTTGATATGACATCCAGTTTGTTTTTCAACTAGGGCCTTAAATTCTTTGAATTTAGCAAAGGCTTCAGATTTATGTTTCATTAAGTACACAATCCCATAACTAGTATGATCATCTGTGAACGTTATGAAATATTGATATCCATCTCGGGCTACTTCTAAAGCACCACAAACATCGGTATGCACCAATCCAAGTTTATCGGCAGCCCTTTCAAAAGTCCCTGTGAAAGGGAACTTAGTCATTTTGCCTCTAAGGCAAGATTCACAAGTTAGATAGGGTTCTACACCCAATGGACTTAAAAGTCCATCTTTTTCCATTTTCTGAACCTTGGTCTGACCAACATGATCAAGTCTAAGGTGCCATTTAAGAGCTTGATTAGTATCTTGCCTACCACGTTTCCTAGTTATAGTGTTCACTGCTGTTTTATTTTGCATGTTCAGATGATATAAACCATTCAATAATGTAGCTGTTCCAACCAATTTATTTCGAAAATAAATTTTACAACTGCCATTGCCAATGAAGAAACAAAATCCTTTTCGGTCCAAGACTGGAATGGATACAATGTTTTTATGCCCCTTGGGCAAAACAAGTACTTCATCTAATGTCAAAATAAAACCAGATTCTAAGCCCAGAAGGATTGATCCAATATCGGTTGCCTCGACACTTTGTCTGCTTCCAACGGTGATCATTATTTCCCGACTTCAAGTTTTCTACCGTTCAGATCTGATTCATAGTACAAATGTGAGAAGTGGCACGAATCCGAGAATCCATGAAGCGAGAATATACGGTAGTGGAACAATTAGTTTCAAAAACAAAAGTTCCGTAATCGATGCGCCATTAATCTTGGGACAAGTCCTTCGCGATGTGACTCACCGCATTCAAGGCATTTGTCCAGTAGGTTTTGGACCGCCTACCTTTTGAACCTTTCGGGCCTTGCCCTTTCCTTTTGCACCCCTTTCTTGGGTTTGTCTTGCTCGTAGGTCTTTTTCTTCTTGTTCTTGGACCTCTTAGGCCCAGAAGAAATCACAAGAGCAGCCTCTCTCGGTTTAGTCTTCATGTTAGACTGCACCGTCACCAGTTTATTCATTAGCCCAGCTAATGTGCATGTAATTTCATTACAGTTGAAATTCATTACAAACTGCGTGAAAGAGTCAGGTAGAGATTGAAGGATGAGATCAATTTGAAGGGATAAATCCATATTAAAGTTGAGCACCTCGAGCCTCTCAATCATAGAGATCATCTTGAGGACGTGGTCTCCCACTTTCTCCCCTTCTTTCATCCTAGCACTGAACAACTGCTTTGATATCTCATATCTAGCAGTCCTACTGTGCTCTCCATAAAGTTCGGTCAAGTGTGTGAGAATCTGCCTAGCAAAAGTCATTTTCTCGTGCGCTCTCTGCAGCTCATTAGTCATTGAGCCCATCATAAACCCACGGACTAGCACATCATCCTTGACCCATTTTTCATGGACGTCAATGTCTTCCTGATTACCCCTAGTCCGGATTGTAGTCGGTGGAATGTCCGCCTCCAAGACGTATCCCAGAGACTCCATACTGAGTACAATCATCAGATTCCGCAACCAGTCAACAAAGTTAGGGCCAGTTAGGAGATTCTTTTCAAGTAGTATTGCAAGTGGGTTTTTAGCCATTTTAGAGAGATTCAATTTCGTTTTTCTGCAAAGATTTAGACAAGATTAAATTAGTGACTTGTTTAATTATGTCCGAGTATAGAACTTAAGGGCTTGTATAATTCTTGTCTCGGCTCCCACTAATTTTATCGGAATTATACACTCCCATGTTATAATCCGGAAATCATGGTTAGATCGACTTCTTAGTGGTGATCAAGTTCTTTACAAATTTTAACAGACGCAACCTATCAGGTTTCTTGCCAATTAATTTCTGTAAAGTGGTGTCTAACACCAACCCGTCTAACGGATGATTTGATCTTCTTTTACCCCTAGTCCTCATGCCCTCAACCTATCAGGTTTCTTGGCAATCCAGACTATCTAAGTTGTTGACCATCAACGTCTATCAGTTTGACTATTGAATCTAACCCGGCAACCTATCAGGTTTCTAGGGGCGAAATTTATCACCAACCGAAGGCATCTAATGCACTCAAGAATTTTTCAACCTTTACCAAATGTACTACCCCGATAACTCGGAAGCATAGCACACCAGCTCGGGTATCAATTTTCTACGAGTTTGATGGAGGGTAGGAAACCTCGTAACCCTTTTCAAACTTAGTCTGTTTGTAGTCGGGAGAATTTCGCGATTAATGTTACACTTTGCACATTAATTCAATTATACGCGTGTTTGTTGGTTTGTCAATCATTCAAAATGAAAAACAGAAAACAGTAACCTAGTTACTACCAACATATAGCTCATGGACCTAATTCCTAAATCTTGGGCCAAGCGAATGACCCAATAAAAAAACAGTCTTCGATTCTTCGTCTTCTCGGTCGGTTGTCTTCGGTCTTCTTCATACCCAAAATAATAATTACATCATTGAAAAATTGCATCCTATACAAGTTTTTCTAGTAAATATAAATAGGCTCAAAACGGCCTTTACAACCCAATCGAATCGAACAAATCAAAAAACTAAGTCCACGAGCTATATCACCATCACATAAGGATTCCATACAACATGTAATGGCAACGAAATTAAACAATTGATCTTAATATAAATTAATCTAATCAATTTAAAGTGGCATTAAAATTAAATAATCAATTAATATATTAATCGATCAATATAAAATTAATCTATTCAATTTTAATGGTATTAATCAATTAATACTAATATTCGTCATTTTAATTCGTTCAAGTAATCCTACAAAATAATATTCTCGTTTAATTAATTTCCCATAACACAAAAATATTCCAAATATTAATTTAGTCAAATTAAAATCCAATATAAATTTTGGGAAATAATTACAACGAAATATAAACTTAAAACGGAGTCCTGATAATTCGGTTTTAGGCCCACCGGCCCGATTCAAAATCGGGCCAAAACCCGAGGGCCGCCTGGCCGAGCCAAGCTTAGGCACTGGCCGAGTCTGATCGGCAGCATCGGCCGCTCTCGCTGCGGCGAGACATGGCCGAGCATGCTCGGCAACATGGCAGCAGCCGAGCCAAGACCACCGCGCCGGCACCCGTTCTCGGGTTTTTCGGCCCGTTTCCAAAAATGTGATGCTACAACGAACAATTTAAAATCTACGATTATTCCAAACATGATTCTAAATCATAATCATCATCCAAAAGCATTCAAAATGCACAAATAATCGTATATACAGAAACATTGACCTCGCTCCGATACCACTGTTGGGATTCCAAAAATAAAACGAAATACGCAGCGGAAATAAATACGAATCCCAAACAGGATCGATCAAGTAACGTATATACGAAAAAAAAAATACAAAGATAAAGATTCATACCCTTGAAGCCTTTGAAATAAATCTTCGTAAAGTGTAGACGATGATCACGATCCCGTCCCGAACACGAAATACCTTCGTTCCAAGCACCGAAAATTCGAAGCCTCTACTTCAAACGCATCGGAAGTTGCCCGGAAAAATCTACAACACTCCGTTCTATGAAGAACACGGCTAGGAAGTGTTGTAGGAATTTTTTCTCTCTTAATTTTTCTTACTTCTTTTCACCTCAAAGATGAACAAAATGAAGAAGGAAAATTTTTCTTTCTCTCCTCACTTAAACTCACGTCCAGGGCTGTTTTGCAGGTTAGTATGTGTGTGTGTGTAGTAGTTGTTATAATATGTTGTTTTTATATTATCTCAAACATATAATACAAATCATATAATTGAGATAAAATGTCAACACATAATAACAAAAATACAACTAACACATACACATGCATGGAAATGATTCCATGTGATGTGGGGAGAGGGAGGGCGGCCCATGGTGGAAGTTTCCTAGAAAACGAGCCGAGTCACTCGGCTCAGTCTGACGTTCGTCAAACGACTCGTTAAATACACTCCGTTTAATCACCAATGTATTTATATTAATTAATTAATCTAATTAATTAATAATATCAAATACAAATATATTTCTCTAAGAAATATAATTTATGAATTAAATTAATCACCCGGTAACTTAATTTTAATTCATAAGACCGCTATTTTGATTTATCTAATAAATCATAATTAGATATCCAATATCTAATATTTATAGAGAGATAATAAATTCACATTTATCCGTCAACGCTCCTGATGCGCGACTCCGTAGGTCCGTCTCAGCTGGCATTGGGAGGAACCAATGAGTGCGGGCAGCACTTAGCCAGCCTAGCGGGCCGCACTGTAAACCCCGACTGAGAACGAATGAAGGGATCATTCCAGAACCATTATGTCGTGAATACTATATACGTATAGACCCTTTATTATATGTCCCGGTCAAGTCTTCGAGTCACGGTAAAGTCAAACCCTACTATTGACTAGACTCTATACATGTGTTAATGCAAATCAAGACCGATTGATTAATAGTGTATCTAATACGACTATATCAGAATGATTTGGCCAAAGACTCATGATCTTATTTGCCATTAACCGTATAGGACATACGCCTGCTCACTAACAGGAGATAAAATCCTTTCTTGGCATACAGTAAAGACTGCTACCTGCCCGTATAGTCCGCACTTCGAGGTCGACTCAACAATTAAGCAAATGAGTCTAACTACTCTAATGACAAACTAAACGTCACTGGCACATCTTCTACTGAATCCTCAAGTCAAAGGTCCACATACACTATCACAAACTTTTGATTCGTCATCGACTCTTCGAGAGTGAATACCGTGTGACTGAATCGAGTATGAGTCGTGTTCGAGTATACTGGTCCCACCAATATACTTTATAACTATGTTATCAAGACGTGCACACGTCCTAGCATCAGTTATACAAGTCTTATTAAAACTTAATGCCCATTTAAGTTTATTGACTTGCGAATGATTTACGTAAATAAACTTTAAACACTTCCAGTGCATTTTCTCTTATCCCATAACGAGAATGGAATGTTCAGTTTATTTACATGGACTTCACTTCAATGTTTACCAAGTCAAGAATGCAATTGAAATACAATAAACAGGGAATGAATCGAATTGCCTTTTTATTATTTATTCCATAATTACAAGTACAATGCCCCTACTCTCTCATCCCCTGAGTGGCATTCGAGGGCATATTCCTAACAATAACGACTAACAAAATCATACACGGACAAACCATTGCCGGCGCGCCTGTTACAATAAGCAATTATGTCAAGGATGTTGTATAGGATAATGTATTTTTGATATTGATGAGGTGATAAATCCAGACCATCCCTGTTTTGCACACGATGGCAAAACACGATCGTGCCGATCGTGTGTCCCGATCGTGTGTCCCATCGTAGGTTACGATCATGGAGATTGTTGGTTACGATCACGGCGATCGTGGGGTTACGATCGTGCCCATTGGGGTACGATCGTGCCCATTGGGTTACGATCGTGCCCATCGTGTGTCCCATCGTAGGTTACGATAAGGGCGACCGTGGGTTACGGTCATGGCGACCGTGGGGTTACGATCGTGCCCATCATTGGTTACGATTGTGCCCATCGTGGGTTACGATCGTGACCATCATGGGTTACGATCGTGACCATTTGGGTTACGATCATGTCCATCGTGGGTAACGATCGTGCCCATCGTGGGTTATGATCGTGCCCATCGTGGGTAACGATCGTGCCCATCGTGGGTAACGATCGTGCCCATCGTGGGTAACGATCGTGCACACAACAGCATAGACATGTACCTTATAGCGGCAACGGCATGACGACATGGAATCTGATCCAAATCAAACTCACGACAACAACATGTCCATGTTCGAAGGTCGACCTCATAAGAAACTTTGTTTTCTTCGACTTTATAAACAAGTGGGGTGGTAGCTCGAACGGTAAGAGTCAGACTGGCTTGCACAGAGTTAGAAAACTTTTCAAAAGTGTGCATTGTCAACTCATGGTCTCTTGACGTAGCTTCTCCCCGCTTTTCATCAAACCAATTCTCTAAAATTAGGCGAAATATCTCAAGTAACGAGCAAACAGGTAAACGCCTCACCCACAACATACGATTATTAAAGCATTCAACAACATTGGATGTTAAGAAGTTATAGCTGTTAGGAATATGCCCTCGAATGCCACTCAGGGGATGAGAGAGTAGGGGCATTGTACTTGTAATTATGGAATAATTAATAAAAAGGCAATACGATTCATTCACTGTTTATTGTATTTCAATTGCATTCTTGACTTGGTAAACATTGAAGTGAAGTCCATGTAAATAAATCGAACATTCCATTCTCGTTATGGGATAAGAGAAAATGTACTGGAAGTGTTTAAAGTTTATTTACGTAAATTGTTAGCAAGTCAATAAACTTAAAATGGGCATTAAGTTTTAATATGACTTGTATAACTGATGCTAGGACGTGTGCACGTCTTGATAGCATAGTTATAAGTATATTGGTGGGGCGATACTCGAACACGACTCATACTCGATTCACCACACGGTATTCACTCCTGAGAGTCGATGACGAATCGAAAGGTTGTGATAGTATACGTGGACCTTTGACTTGAGGGTTCGAGAAGATGTGCCTGTGACGTTTAGTTTGTCATTAGAGTAGTTAGACTCATTTGCTTAATTGCCGAGTCGACCTCAAGTGCGGACTATACGGCGGTAGCGCCTTTACCGTACGCCAAGAAAGGATTCTATCTCTGTTAGTGAGCGGCGAATGTCCTATACGGTTAATGGCAAATAAGATCATAAGTCTTTGGCAAAGCATTCGATATAGTCGTATTAGATACACTATTAATCGATCGGTCTTGATTTGCATTAACACATGTATAGAGTTTAGTCAATAGTAGGTTTGACTTTACCGTGACCCAAGACTTGACCGGACATCCGATGAAGGGTCTATACGTATATGTATTCACGACATAATGGTTCGGAATGATCCCTTCATTCGTTCTCAATCGGGGTTTACAAAGGCGGCCCGCTAGTCGCTAAGTGCCGCCCGCACTCATCGTTCCTCCCAATGCCTACCGAGACGGACCTACGAGTCGCGCATCGAGCGTTGACGGATAAATGTGAATTTATTATCTCTCTATTAATATTAGATATTGGATATCTAATTATGATTTATTAGATAAATCAAAATAGCGGTCTTATGAATTAAAATTAAGTTACCGGCAATTAATTTAATTCATAAATTATATTTCTTAGAGAAATATATTTGTATTTGATATTATTAATTAATTAGATTAATTAATTAATATAAATACATTGGTGATTAAACGGAGTGTATTTAACGGAGTCGTTTGACGAACGTCCGGTACACGAGCCGAGTGACTCGGCTCGTTTTCTAGGAAACTTCCACCATGGGCCACCTTCCCTCTCCCCACATCACATGGAATCATTTCCATGCATGTGTATGTGTTAGTTGTATTTTTGTTATTATGTGTTGACATTTTATCTCAATTATATGATTTGTATTATATGTTTGAGATAATATAAAGCAACATAATATAACAACTACAAAACACACATACTAACCAGCAATTGAGAGCTGCCTGCCGTGATTTGAAGTGAGGAGAGAAAGAAAAATTTTCCTTATTCATTTTGTTCATCTTTGAGGTGAAAAGAAGTAAGAAAAATTAAGAGAGAAGAAATTCCTACAACACTTCCTAGCCGTGTTCTTCATAGAACGGAGTATTGTAGATTTTTCCGGGCAACTTCCGACGCGTGTGAAGTAGAGGCTTCGAACTTTCGGTGCTTGGAACGAAGGGATTTCGTGTTCGGGACGGGATCGTGATCATCGTCTACACTTTACGAAGATTTATTTCAAAGGCTTCAAGGGTATGAATCTTTACCTTTGTATGAATTTTTTTTCGTATATACGTTACTTGATCGATCCTGTTTGGGATTCGTATTTATTTCCGCTGCGTATTTCGTTTTATTTTCTAATCCCAACAAAGGGTATCGGAGCGAGGTCAATGTTTCCGTATATACGATTATTTGTGCATTTTGAATGCTTTTGATGATGATTATGATTTAGAATCATGTTGAATAATTGTAGATTTTAAATTGTTCGTTGTAGCATCACGCTTTTGAAACGGCCGAAAACGAAGAAACGGTCGGCAGGTGCCTAAAGATCGGCCGAGCTTTCAGCCGCCGAGCATGCTCGGCCATGACTCGGCCAGGGCTGAGAGTGCTCGGCCAGGGGCCGAGAATGATCGGCCACTGCCGAGCGATGGCTCGCCAGCACCCTCGAGTTTTGGCCCGATTTTGAATCGGCTGGGCCGGGCCTAAACCGGATTGTCCGGACTCCGTTTAAGTTTATATTTCGTTGTAATTATTTCCCGAATTTTTAATTGGATTTTAATTTGACTAAATTAATATTTGGAATATTTTTGAGTTAAGGGAAATAAATTAAACGAGAATATTATTTTTGGCCGGATTACTTCGAACGAATTAAAATGATGATTATTAATATTAATTTGATTAATACCATTAAAATTGAATAGATTAATTTTATATTGATTGGATTAATATATATTAATTGATTATTTAATTTTAATGCCACTTTATATTAATTGGATTAATATAGTAGAAATTGAATAGATTAATTTTATAGATTAATTAGATTAATTTATATTAAAATTAATTGTTTAATTTCGTTTCCATTACATGTTGTATGGAATCCTTATGTGATGGTGATATAGCTCGTGGACTTAGTTTTTGATTTGTTCGATTCGATTGGGTTGTAAAGGCCGTTTTGAGCCTATTTATATTTACTAGAAATACTTGTATAGGATGCAATTTTTCAATGATGTAATTATTATTTTGGGTATGAAGAAGACCGAAGACAACCGACCGAGAAGACGAAGAATCGAAGACTGTTTTTTTTATTGGGTCATTCGCTTGGCCCAGTACTTAGGAATTAGGTCCATGAGCTATATGTTGGTAGTAACTAGGTTACTATTTTCTGTTTTTCATTTTGAATGATTGACAAACATACAAACGCGCGTATAAATGAATTAATGTGCAAAGTGTAACATTAATCGCGAAATTCTCCCGACAACAAACAGACTAAGTTTGAAAAAGGTTACGAGGTTTCCTACCCTCCATCAAACTCGTAGAAAATTGATACCCGAGCTGGTGTGCTATGCTTCCGAGTTATCGGGGTAGTACATTTGGTAGAGGTTGAAAAATTCTTGAGTGCATTAGATGCCTTCGGTTGGTGATAAATTTCGCCCCTAGAAACCTGATAGGTTGCCTGGTGAGATTCAATAGTCAAACTGATAGACGTTGATGGTCAACAACTTAGATAGTCCGGATTGCCAAGAAACATGATAGGTTGAGGGCATGAAGACTAGGGGTAAAAGAAGATCAAATCATCCGTTAGACGGGTTGGTGTTAGACACCACTTTACGTAAATTAATTGGCAAGAAACCCGATAGGTTGCGTCTGTTAAAATTTGTAAAGAACTTGATCACCACTAAGAAATCGATCTAACCATGATTTCCGGATTATAACATGGGAGTGTATAATTCGATAAAATTAGTGGGAGCCGAGACAAGAATTATACAAGCCCTTAAGTTCTATACTCGGTCATAATTAAACAAGTCACTAATTCAATCTTGTCTAAATCTTTGCGTAAAACGAAATTGAATCTCTATAATGGCTAAAACCCACTTGCAATACTACTTGAAAAGAATCTCCTAACGGCCCTAACTTTGTTGATCGGTTATGAATCGATGATTGTACTGATGGAGTTCGGGATACGCCTCGAGGCGACATTCCACCGACTCCAATCCGACTAGGGGTAATCAGAAGACATTGATGTCCATGAAAATGGGTCAAGGATGATGTGCTAGTCCGTGGTTTTATGATGGGCTCAATGACTAATGAGCCGCATAGAGCGCACGAGAAAATGACTTCGCTAGGCATTCTCGCACACTTGACCGAACTTTATGGAGAGCATGAGACTGCTAGATATGAGATATCAAAGCGCTTGTTCAAAGGTTGTGGATGAAAGAAGGGGAGAAAGTGGGAGACCACGTCCTCAAGATGATCTCTATGATTGAGAGGCTCGAGGTGCTCAACTTTAATATGGATTTATCCCTTCAAATTGATCTCATCCTTCAATCTCTACTCGACTCTTTCACGCAGCTTGTAATGAATTTCAACCGTAATGAAATTACATGCACATTAGCCGGGCTAATGAATAAACCGTGACGGCGCAGCCTAACATGAAGACTAAACCGAGAGAGGCCGCTCTTGTGATTTCTTCCGGGCCTAAGAGGTCCAAGAACAAGAAGAAAAGACCTACGAGCAAGACAAACCCAAGAAAGGGGTGCAAAAGGAAAGGGCAAGGCCCGAAAGGTTCAAAAGGTAGGCGGTCCAAAACCTACGCACAAATGCCTTGAATGCGGTGAGTCACATCGCGAAGGACTTGTCCCAAGATTAATGGCGCATCGTGCACGGAACTTTTTGTTTTTGAAACTAATTGTTCCGCTATCAGATATTCTCGCTTCGTGGATTCTCGATTCGTGCCACATCTCACATTTGTACTATGAATCGATCTGAACGGCAGTAGAAAACTTGAAGTCGGGAAATAATGATCACCGCTGAAGTAGACAAAGTGTCGAGCCAACCGATATCGATCAATCCTTCGCTTTAGAATCGGGTTTTATTTTGACATTAGATGAAGTACTTGTTTTGCCCAAGGCATAAAAACATCAGATCCATTCCATCTTGGACCGTAAAGGATTTTGTTTCTTCATTGGCAATGGCTTGTAAAATTTATTTTCAAATAAATTGGTTGGAACAATACATTGTTGAATGGTTTATATCATCCGAACATGCAAAATAAAACAAGATGAACACTATAACTAGGAAACGTGGTAGGCAAGATACTAATCAAGCTCTTAAATGGCACCTTAGACTTGGTCATGTTGGTCGACTCAAGGTTCGAAAATGGAAAAAGATGGACTTTTAAGTCCATTGGGTGTAGAACCCTATCCAACTTGTGAATCTTTCCTTAGAGGCAAAATGACTAAGTTCCCTTCACAGGACTTTTGAAAGGGCCGCCGATAAACTTGGATTGGTGCATACCGATGTTTGTGGTGCTTTAGAAGTAGCCCGAGACGGATATCAATATTTCATAACGTTCACAGATGATCATACTAGGTATGGGATTGTGTACTTAATGAAACATAAATCAAGCCTTTGCTAAATTCAAAGAATTTAAGGCCCTAGTTGAAAAACAAACCGGATGTCATATCAAAGCACTTGGCCGACCGAGGTGGCGAATATATGAGCACCGAGTTTGATGAGTTCCTTAAGGAACATGGAATAGTTTCACAATTCACGCCTCCAGAACCCCACGCTTAAATGGTGTTTCGTAAAGGAGAAATCGGACTTTGTTGGACATGGTTCGCTCCATGTTAAATTACACCGATTTACCTATTTACCCGTGGGGTATGCCTTACTAACCGCCTATATCCTAAATAGATGTCCTTCCAAACTGCTCCTATCACTCCGCATGAGATGTGGAAGGGTAAGAAACCAAGCCTTAATCACATAAGGATTTGGGGATGTCCAATTATGTCAAAAAGGCTAAGGTGGACAACCGAAGCGAGGTCCATAAAAGGACGTTTCAGATACCCAGAGGACTCGATGGGTTATCTATTCTACATGCCTAAGACCATAGGTCGTTGTGGCATTACAAGCGCACTTCCTTGAGGATGAATTCATTCAGAAGGTGGCTCGTAGAAATATCTCTTTGGAAGAGCATAATGAAACTCCTAAGGAGACATCCGATCGTGGATCAAGAACCGAACCTATTGTAACACAACCTCCACTTCAAGGTCCGATAGGGTATCTCACTTACTCCGAGAGGTATGGCTATACACATGTCGAGGAACCGGGTCTCCACGACACACCCGATAGCAGTGAAAACGACCCGTCACCTATGACCAAGCGATAGTGGATGTAGACTCCGATAAATGGCAAGAAGCAATGAAAGCCGAGATAGACTGATGCATACCAATCGTGTCCGACTCTAGTATATCTTCCAACCGGCATGAGGACTATTGGAAATAAATGGATCTATAAGAGAAAGACCGATGGGGATGACAAGGTTGATGCCTATAAGGCCGTGCTTGTGGCAAAGGGTTATACCTAAAGGGAAGGAATCGATTATCATGATACCTTCTCGCCCGTAGCTATGATAAAGTCGATTCGCATGATGCTTGCCATTGTCGCTATTATGATTATGAAATATGGCAAATGGATGTCAAAACGGCTTTTCTAAATGGATACCTCGAGGAGGAAATCTATATGGAAATTTAAAGGTTTTGTGTCCAAAGCTAATATTCATAAAGTGTGTAAGCCGCAACGAGCCATTTATGGTCTCAAGCAAGCTTCTGAGTCGAACCTTCGATTTGACGGCAGCTTAAGGACTTTGACTTCGAACGAAATGAGGAGGAACCGTGTGTTTACAAAAAGGTCGATGGGAGCAACATTGCGTTCTTAGTACTATATGTAGATGATATTCGCTTATAGGAAATAACGTAGCAATGCTCAAAGACCGTGAAAGCTTGGCTTTCTAAAACGTTTCCATGAAAGACTTGGGAGAAGCTTCCTATATTCTAGGGATCCGTCTTTACAGAGATAGACCACGAAGAATGATAGACTTTCCCAAGCCCTTTATATCGATAAAATCCCGAGAAGATTCAAGATGGATGAATCTAAAAGAGGGTTCCTTCCCATGCGACATGGAATTCATCTCACCACGAAATGTGTCCTCAAAGTGAGGAAGACAAGAGAGAGATGAGTAAGGTACCCTATGCCTCTACAGTGGGTAGCCTCATGTACGCTATGTTGTGTACGAGACCAGACTTAGCCTACGCTGTGAGTATGGTAAGTCGATTTCAAGCAAACCCGGAAGGGAACATCGACCGCCGTAAAGAACATTCTTAAGTACTTAAGAAGAACTAGAGATTTAGTTCTTACTTATGGTGGTGGAGAACTCAAGGTGATGGATTCACCGATTCTCGATTTTCAAGGAGACAATGACGACTCTAAGTCGACATCCGGGTATTTATTTACTCTCAATGGAGGAGCAGATCTTGGAGAAGCTCCAAGCAAACCGCTACCGCAGATTCCACCGCCAAGCAGTATCAAGCCGCCTCGCAGGCTAGCAAAGAAGCATTTGGATGCGTGTTTATACAAGAACTTCAAGTGGTGCCTAACGCGGAGTTGCCTATATCACTATTCTCGTGATAATGATGGAGCCGTCGCCAAGCCAAGGAGCCGAGGGCTCACCACAACACCAAGCATATAGAGAGAAAGTACCACATCGTTCGAGAGATGGTGGAAAAGGATATGTTTCATTGGAAAGAGTAGACTCGAAGACAATGTCTCTCGACCACCGACTAAGCCATTATCTCAGCCGTCTTAGAAAGACATCTCAAGAACATGGGTATTGATACCATGATGTGTGGCATTGAGTGCAAGTGGGTGATTGTTAGGAATATGCCCTCGAATGCCACTCAGGGATGAGAGAGTAGGGCATCAGACTTGTAATTATGGAATAATTAATAAAAAGGCAATACGATTCATTCAACGTTTATTGTATTTCAATCGCATTCTCGACTTGGTAAACATTGAAGTGAAGTCCATGTAAATAAATCGAACATTCCATTCTCGTTATGGGATAAGAGAAAATGTAATCGAAGTGTTTAAAGTTTATTTACATAAATTGTTCGCAAGTCAATAAACTTAAAATGGGCATTAAGTTTTAATATGACTTGTATAATCGATGCTAGACGTGTGCACGCCTTGATAGCATAGTTATAAGTATATTGGTGGGGCCAAGATACTCGAACACGACTCATACTCGATTCACCACACGTTATTCACTCCTGAGAGTCGATGACGAATCGAAAGGTTGTGATAGTATACGTGGACCTTTGACTTGAGGGTTCAAGAGAAGATGTGCCCGTGACGTTTAGTTTGTCATTAGAGTAGTTAGACTCATTTGCTTAATTGCCGAGTCGACCTCAAGTGCGGACTATACGCGGTGCAGCGCTTTACCGTACGCCAAGAAAGGATTCTATCTCCTCGTTAGTGAGCAGCGAATGTCCTATACGGTTAATGGCAAATAAGATCATAAGTCTTTGGCAAAGCATTCGATATAGTCGTATTAGATACACTATTAATCAATGGTCTTGATTTGCATTAACACATGTATAGAGTTTAGTCAATAGTAGGTTTGACTTTACCGTGACCCAAGACTTGACCGACATCCGATGAAGGGTCTATACGTATATGTATTCACGACATAATGGTTCGGAATGATCCCTTCATTCGTTCTCAATCGGGTTTACAAAGGCGGCCCGCTAGCCGGGCTAAGTGCCGCCCGCACTCATCGGGTTCCTCCCAATGCCTACCGAGACGGACCTACGAGTCGCGCATCGAGCGTTGACGGATAAATGTGAATTTATTATCTCTCTATTAATATTAGATATCGATATCTAATTATGATTTATTAGATAAATCAAAATAGCGGTCTTATGAATTAAAATTAAGTTAATGTAATTAATTTAATTCATAAATTATATTTCTTAGAGAAATATATTTGTATTTGATATTATTAATTAATTAGATTAATTAATTAATATAAATACATTGGTGATTAAACGAGTGTATTTAATCGAGTCGCTTGATTTAACGTCTAGACACGAGCCGAGTGACTCGGCTCGCTTTCTAGGAAACTTCCACCATCCACCTTCCTCTCCCCACATCACATGGAATCATTTCCATGCATGTGTATGTGTTAGTTGTATTTTTGTTATTATGTGTTGACATTTTATCTCAATTATATGATTTGTATTATATGTTTGAGATAATATATAAGCAACATAATATAACAACTACAAAACACACATACTAACCAAAGAATTGAGAGCCGCGCCGTGATTTGAAGTGAGGAGAGAGAGAAAAATTTTCCTTATTCATTTTGTTCATCTTTGAGGTGAAAAGAAGTAAGAAAAATTAAGAGAGAAAAAATTCCTACAACACTTCCTAGCCGTGTTCTTCATAGAACGGAGTATTGTAGATTTTTCCGGGCAACTTCCGACGCGTGTGAAGTAGAGGCTTCGAACTTTCGGTGCTTGGAACGAAGGGATTTCGTGTTCGGGACGGGATCGTGATCATCGTCTACACTTTACGAAGATTTATTTCAAAGGCTTCAAGGGTATGAATCTTTACCTTTGTATGAATTTTTTTTCGTATATACGTTACTTGATCGATCCTGTTTGGGATTCGTATTTATTTCCGCTGCGTATTTCGTTTTATTTTCGGAATCCCAACAATAGCGTCGTACCGGACACTTCGACCTAGCCCACCTATCTGGCCCAATTTAAGAAAGGCGCCTGTGCGCCCCATTAGGGCTTTCGATATGTAGTTTCGAAAAGTAGTTTTCAATAACTTCTTCTCGATGCGTGTAGGCAACAGTTCTAAAGAGTCCTATAGCATGCGTACCGTAGGAGGTCAGATTTTTTGCAAGATGGTGATAGCAAAACCCGTGGAATGCATTCGGATAGACGGCTCGAACAGCATTCTGAATGCTCTTATGTTGGTCACTCACAATCAGTAAATCTTCCATCGGATTGTAGCATCTGCGCATGTTATACAGAAAATAAGTCCATGACTCGTCGTTCTCTATCGGACCGAGACCAACAGCAAGAGGAAATACTTGCTCGTTCCCGTCAAATGTGACGGCCGCAAATAGAGTTCCTTTATTCCTTCCCTTTAGATGGGTCCCATCAACTATAATCACCGGTCGAAGGCACATATCAAATGCCCTAATACTCTGTCCGAGTGCAACGAACATGTGGCGAAACACTCCCTCACGAGTCGTCTGCAAATCATAAATTGTCCCTGGATTACGCTGTTTTAACAAATACAGATAAGATGGGAGCCTCTGATACGACTCATCAAAGCCGCCATATGTATTCTCTATCGCTATATTCCTCGTCCGGAGAGCAAAACTGTATAGCATGTCAATGTCGTACTCCCTACACATCTCTGCAATCATCTCCTTTGGCCTCAAAGTGACCCCCTCACCGGTCAATCTTTTAGCAAAATAATGGGCGGCAACCTCAGAAGTGACCGATCGTGCGGCAGCACGGTTCAAATCAGGGTGACAGCTGTGCTCCAATGTCAACTTAGTAATTCTCCAAATAGTTGCACCCTCAATAGCACACAACCTAAACTGACAATTTTTTCGCCCACTCTTACAGACAAACACTATACGTTTATCGGCGGAACGATCAGTGATACACTGTAGCATGTTTTCCAAATGATACATTCCTACAGTTATCCTCAACTCTGTCTTCGAATGAAAGGTGGACCCCACCTCTAGCTGACCGGTAACCGGTGGAGGCTTCTCGACCCAACCCAAAGTCCCGGCACTACTGGGGTCCCGGAAATGGAATGATCCAGTTACACATTGATTGTAGATGTTCATGCTCGCTCGCAGATTGATGGTCGGATGAGAAGTTCCGACGACTCATAATCCTATCCATTTGGGCCGGTTGGCGAACCCAAGCAAGAAATTCCGCAGATAGTGACTCAAGCAAGTCTTTACAACAATCTTCATCTTCGGATGTATGCACCTCCTCATCTTCCTCGTCTTCCTCATCTTCCTCGTATTGATACTCTATGGAAGGCATGTCATAATTTATGTTGCCGGGCTCTACTCTCGAGCTGCTACATCCCATATTAACCTCGGGAGTGGAGATGTTTCTGTTCTCAACATAGACCTCAGGATCCTCTTTGTATTCTACTAGTAATCGAAGTATCTCGGTATCGCCCCGTAGTAGGACTTTTACTTTGTTTTCTTTGGCCATGTGTGTCAAGTACCATAATTTGTAATCGGACTCATTTGGACCACCCAAACCCTCTCTGATAACCCCCACGAGGTTTGCACGACTAACTTTGCTCGTGTCGATATAGACAAAAAAGGAGTCCCCGTCTACATATGTCGATCGCTCCCAATGACCACCGTGATGTATAAAATACGCTGCCACGACATCTGATTACAAAAAGATGAATAACTATTCAGAAAAATGGGCGAACAATATTATAAAACGGTATGTCTTGGACACGACCGATGCACACGGTCGTATACTACCGTGTGCAGTGATCGTGTGCAAGTTTCTGGCCATGAATACGATCGCTGCACACGATTGTAGACGATCGTGTTAAACTATCGTGTACACGCATCTTGGCGCATGTTATGTTAAGTTCGCTACGACGATCGTTGCACACGATCGTTGCACATGGTGGCTTCCCATCGTGTGCAGCGATCGTGTCCGTAAGAATAGATCTGGAATTTTTTTTTCATCGTTCAAATAATGATGCATACCTTCTTTATGAACTCAGAAGCACGACAAATGAAGTCCTATTTCAACGTCAACTTTTATTTTCGAACAATCTTGTGATTTCTATAAGATTTTTTGAGAGACCCTTTGTCAAAAATAAAATGGTTGTGTTGTTTTGATGTATATGTTTTTAGTTAAATTTTGATTGTTGGACATTAATATCGATTGGAGGAGGAAAGTAAAAAAGAAAAAAGAGAAGAAAAGTAGTTTAAATTAAATAAATAAATAAAAGTGAGAAGTCAACAATACAACAAAAGAGAGGATATTTTAGTCTTTTTAATCAAAATAGTACAAAAAACTTATAGTTTTATGAATGAGAATATAGAACTTATCAATTTCATGCTTTGGTATTAAAAAATTGATTCCCACTTTATTTTACCACCCAAATATAAACATTTTTTTTACTCATTTTCAACTTCAAATAATTTTTTCTACCCATATGGCCCACAACATCATCATATTAATAATCCCCCCACCCCCACTTACATTTATATTAATTAAACTTTAATAAATATTACAATAAAATCTTAAAATTACAATATTAACTCATTTTAACATATTAATTCATTACAAACGATATGTGTATGCGGCCTGGTAAACAATTGAACCACACTTTGCCCATAAAAAACCAACTTCTGCCGCAAGTGATGGTAGCATAGACCATGGGAGGTCGTAGGATACACGGTGCGAACCGCATGGATGATACTCAGATGAAATAAACAACAATTGATTCGGACAACCATAGGCTTCTTGTATGCAATGAAGAAACCATGTCCATGATTCATTGCTCTCAACATCACCAATACCTGTGGCCAAAGGAAACACTTGTCCATTACCATCCTGGGTAACAGCTACAAAAGCAATCCCACAATACTTGCCCTTCAAGTGTGTCCCGTCAATCACAATAACTGGCCTTCCATAGTTTTTACAGCCAGTAATGGACGCTCCCAATGCAAAAAATGCATATTTAAATACTTTGTCATCGTCCACAATTAAATTGGTGTAGGACCCCGGATTGGCCTTCTTCAACTGATACAGGTATGCGGACAATCTACTGAATGACTCATTACTTTTTCCATATAACATAGATATAGCATGTTCCTTTGCCAATCTTGCAAGATTATACTTTATCGAGAGACCATAGAACTGCATATCCTCTTGGAAACGTCGCGGGGTTAAGCTCAAAGCTTTACCCGAGAACTTCTTGGCAAATATCGTACCAAGAAATTTAGACTTCATTGAACGGGGAGCAGTGGTGTCTGGATCAAGGATACAAGTGTGTGGTATTGTCAATTTTACCACTCGCCACACATCATGCTTGCATGTTGCATGAAGAATGAATTTGCAATTCGAGTGCTTACACTTCAAATACCATCTACCCTTGTCCGCTCGCTCGACCCAATAATCAACATTATTATCTAAATGATATGACCCGACGACTTTCTCCATCTCATCTTTACTGGAAAAGATGTTATTCGTGCGTAACTGACCACGTGTTACATCTGAGGGGAATTGTTGTGAAGGTTGACCAAAATCAGATGTGGGAAGCTCGGGAAGGCGCCATTCACTGGCCTCGGTTTGAGTGGGGTACATCCTGTCAAAATGCACACCAAAAGATTGATATTCCCTGAAAAACTGCTCATGTAACGGACCATCATCACATCGTTGTCGTCGTCATCATCATCATCATCATCTGCAACTAGACGTTCGGGAGCATATGGGTTGGGCATTGCACTGGGGCCAGCATCATCACCTACATGCATCTCAGGGTTCCATGGAGGAAACTCATCAAAAACTTGATGTTCGGGAGTACAAGATTTGGGCACTGTACTGGGACCGCAATCACCATTTACATACATCTTAGAGCGAGGTACTTTAGTGTTACCACCACCGTTTATTTTTTGTAATGTCACAAGGTCTCTTTTAATCTTCAATCAAACAACTTTGCCTCTACAATCAAAAAGGGTATGTATCTGATAACCCACTCACTCATATTCGCTTGGACTATATCATCAGTGGCGGAAGCAGAGCATTTACTCAGGAGGGTCCGGAGCTATAAAAATTACGGAGGTCGGACAACTATATATATAGCTTCCCCTATTTTATAAGGAAATTTTCATCCGCCGGGGGGGTCCGTGGACCCCCTTGGACCCCCCATCCCTCCGCCCCTGTATATCATGTATACTTTCCAAAAGATCGACATATGTGCATGGCGGGTTGACCGAAACAAAGATTGCAGTATTTTTGCCATTCAGATATTGAAGACCTTGACAATAACCTACGTACCCACCGATCAATATTTTCTTCTCCATCTATATGTAACAAGAAGAAAATAAGATTAAAATATTTTCTTTTCTATCTATATGCTTCACACGCTAAGAACCAAAATAAAATTCTGCAAATTGAAATATTGACATTTGAGTGTGAAAGTGAAAGTGAAAGTAAAAAAAAAAGTGAGGTGGTGGGGAAGTCGAAGGATAGAAAGTGGAAAAATGGTGTTAGATTAGTGAGGATTAATATGGGTGGGTGGGTAGTAGGTGGTGATATTAAATTGAGTATTGAGTTGGGGGATTTGGGCATGTTACACGGGTTTGAAGGCAAGGTGGGGTGGGGGGGGGGGGGGAAGGTGGGGTGGTGGTGCATGTACAGTAAAATCTCGATAAATGAATACTCGATAAACGAATAACCTCGTCAAATGAATAATTTTCTCCGGTCCCAACTCATTATAACATGTTCAAAATTTCTCTCGATAAAGGAATAATTTCGCTAAATGAATATTTTTCTCCAGTTCCGACCATATTCATTTATCGAGGTTTTACTAGGAAGAAGGTGGGACCCAATTTAAGTTTGTTAACTCTTTTATACCCATTTTGTAAGGGTATTTAGGTCTTATAACATAGAATGAGTATAAAAGATTTTTTAAAGTTGATGTGGGTAAAACAAATTTTTTGAAGTTGGAAATGGGTATTTTGTGGTAGTTTCCTTAACTCTTTATACTTATTAATAATTGAAGCATCTAATAAGTTGTGTTCCGTCTTTGTTTTAGATCTGAATTAAAAAGTTTGGGTTGCATTTATTACCCATTATCTTGCTAACTTTGTATGATTATGTAAAAACATGACACATTTTCTAGTAGGTTTTATTGCAGTATCTAGAGCATCTAATGCATCTTGTACACACATGTTTAAAATAGGATATGTGCATCTAGTATGAAATAATCGACCTTACAAAATAGAATTGTAAACTGTATTAAAGTTGGTAAACTATCTGATAGGACGACAAATGTAGACCTCCTAAAAACCCGGTCTAAAGAAGCCCAATATAAACCGACGTACCGATCTCTGAGTAAAGGAGGAGATACTTAGACGAATGGAGTCCGACTTAGGGGCTTGGAGAAGAGTGTCCCGACCTAAGAGGTCTCGCCGACCTATGGACTCAGATAAGAGTGTCCCGACCTAAGGGGTCTCGCCGACCTCTGGACTCAGATAAGAGTGTCCCGACCTAAGGGGTCTCGCCGACCTCTGGACTCAGATAAGAGTGTCCCGACCTAAGGGGACCCTTATAACATGAACCGACCTGCCTAACCATCACCCGGAGTTGGAAATCGTCGGGCTCATGAAGGTTGAGCTCTCGAAAAGATAGATCTTGACTTACCTGACAGAATCCCAGAAATTCAGGGGCTGGTAAACTTATACCTGGCAAACGGGCTGGGCCAGCCCAAACGGGCTGGGCTGCCAACGGGTGGGTCAAATTTTGGGCTGGGCCAAAAAGGCCCAGGATTTTTTGGGCCTAAATATTGAGGCCCGTGACCCATGCTGGGCGGGCCTAGCCCAGCCCATGGGCTATAGATTTTTTCTTGCTTCCAACTTAATTAACCAAACTATATTAAAAGTATCAATAATATGATAGAAATATATTTTCAACTAATTTAAAAAGTTCAAACATCCATTTCAATACTATTAAAACCGTTAGATTCTTGCACTACAACCAGCGGTATGGAAAGTAGCTCATCACTTGGTCCATTATCTGTATTCGATAGCAAAATATCAATACAAAAATCTAAACAAAATCAACTGTAAATTGAAATAAGTTACGGTGTAAGGTTATACCCATTAACATTAGCCTAATTAATTAATATTTATTAGTTATTAAATTTTTCATGGGCCTCTGGGCGCCCGTGGGCTGGGCCTTATTGGGCTGGGCCAAAATCTGGGCGGGCCAAAAAGGCCCAAGTTTCTATGGGCTAAAAAAGTAAAGCCCAAAGCCCATTTATTCATGGGTGAGCTGGGCCGGCCCGTGGGCCTGGGCCACTTTTGCCAGGTCTAGGTAAACTGCAGTCCCCAAATCCCGGATCTTGAGGGATGGGAAATTGCAGCCTAAATCCCTGAATATCTGGGATCTTCCCTAAAATCAGGAAAAGATCTCAAGGACAGGCAACCCTCCCTTCTATAAATATGGGAGAAGCCTTCCTTCCAGAGGTCAAGCATAATTATGAGATTACAGTATTTTTTAGAGAGGGAAAGGAATATACAGAGAGAGAGAAATCAATATTTCACACATTCGGATTTTCTTAGATAAACTTTCGAGATTAACCCGGTTCTTGGTGGCCGATCAGCTCGGTTACATCACTAGCAGTATTAAAACTAACATTGTCAAAACCAATTGTGAAAATTTTATGTTTTATATAATAAAAATTTAAAATTTTAATAATTGCTCTAGCTATATTATCTGTAGCATATGCGCAATTAAATTTTTTAAATGCAAGCAATCTTTTATTAGGTCCAATTTTTATCTATCCAGTCCAGTGTATAGTTATCCCAATGGTTTTTTTTTAATCTCCCCAAGTATCAGCAACTAAAGAAACACTACGATTTATAGATTTAAAAATCGGTTTTAGTGCAAGTGTATGTTTTTTGGCAAGGAACACTACAATTCTAGTCATTGTTGTATGCGAAATTTTCTTAATAGCATGATTATAAGCATTTCGCATCCTATATTCCCAACTAGTACTATCCATATAATTAAAAGGTAAAAAATATTGTGCACACAGTTTTGTCATTTGTTCTCTAGCAAGTATTGCATTATACTTATAAAGTTGAGATCGAGACATACCTTGGGAGCCACCTCCAGTAGAAGGTTGATTTGACTTTGCGACATTTGATCTTTGTGGATCGAGGCGTGGTTATGCTCAAAATGTCTTTTAAAATTTCCATACACATCTTCGGCCTTATACGATATTTTTTGGTATAAAAGTTGCAAAGAACCTTCATGGAACTATACGTCATCTTCTCTTTCTTAAAGTGTTTGAAAAAAAAGATCGGACGTAGGCTTCCTTTCTACAACAGGGGTGGGCTTCTTTTTCGCTTTGGTTTTCTTGCTCACTCTTCCCTTGATAGTTTCTTGCTCTTCTTCGGACGACACCTCCTCAACATAAGAGGGTTGTTCTTTGATTGGCTTTCCGTAGGACGCTTCGATTTTAATGTCTGCAACAGAGTTGGTACACCACGAATAGCGCGCTCAAATGTTGCATATGTTTAGATTAATATGACTTTATCAATTTTGTGATCCATTTCCCAATTGATGATCGGAGATACGTCGAAACCGCGGGGTCAACTTTATCTTTATTAGCAGTTGTGATACTACCAAAATATATGTTTTTATGTATCATGATATCTTCATATGTTACTTTCAGTTTCAAATATGGGTGAAAATTGATGAAGAGATTCGGATTGGAGCTTTCAAATAAAAATGCCAGATGGTTTCTTGGGCAAAACATAGAGATGTCAATGGGGTAGGGGGTCCGGGTAGGCATTATCCATCCCCAGAATCGCATATCAAATCAGATCCAGAACCGACCCCAGAACCATAAAAATCGGTTCTGATAGTGCCCACAACCATCGGCTCCTGGTCCAAGTTACACGGGTACCCACATAATTTTTTTAAATTATTTTATTTACATAAACCATGAAATAAAAATAATATTAAAAGTAGCACATTTACAGTTTGTCATGTCTTGTCATTCTTGTATCTAATTTAATTAAATAAATAAATCCTAATTCTTACCATTAAGCAAATAAAATAAGCGGCTTTAGAAATCCTAATCTAAAGGAGATATGGTAGATAAAATAATTTTTTGTCTATCTATATATATATATATATTATAATCATTTTTGCGGGCTGGTCTTATGGGGGCTGGGTATATGTATACTCAAACCCCACACCCGCGGGTTTTTTCTCTACCCGCTCGAGACTCAAACCCGAAAGTAGCTACCTGAAATAGACCAATTTGAGTAAATATCCAGAGGTACCCAGCTCCACGGTTAATTTTACCATCCCTAGTTTGGCCCAAAAAGCCGTTCTTTCAAAACTAGAAATTTTAGATTTTTAGGGGACAATAGCAATACCCGCTAGAGCTCGACATAATGATGAAATGAGAAAATTGGAGAGCAATGAAAAGGTTAGAGAATGAGAATTTAGAGACACACACACACATATATATATATATATTAGATTGAATGAGAGGTGTGAGAAATGAGTGAGATTAGGGGCATTTATAGGTTTAGATTTTGAATTTAATTTTTTTTTGAAAGATAGTCGTTCGACTCGTCGGGTCAGGATCGAAAGCGGGTCCAATTAATCTGGACCGTTGGATTTCAACGACTATTTTCTTCAAACCGTTGATTTCCAACTTTCAATTTTTTTTTTTAAAAAAATCAAAAAATTGAATCTACCCGTCGAGTCGGACCAAATGGACTTCGAAAATATCTAGATCCGAACTCACTGATAGGTCCATGTCCAATTCCAAATTCAGATTGGATTAAACATCTAAATTTTAGGAATTGGTCCTGATCGACAGATCGACGCAACGGGCCCAGACCGACCGGGGACATCTAGTCTAGTTAAAACTCTATTGGGTGGACATATAGGCTCCACACTTCGGTTCATTTTTTGATGAGGGGGCGATGAGGCAACACCCTGAACCACACTCTCATACTCACTCGTACTTTATGAATGTTGTACCGCATATTTTACAGATAAAATATTCATAATAATATTATAATAAAATTAATAGTAAAACACGCAGTACAACATCCATAAAACACGAGTGTACTTAAGGATGTGGTTTAAAGGTTGCCCTAGCATTTCTCTTTTCTGATTCGTGTTGGGTGTAGGGCTGGGGGCGGGGCGGGTTGGGGCGGGGCGAAGGTAAAACCGCATCCGCCCCGCAATTTTTGTGCGGTGCGGGTTTTTGCGGGGCGGGGCATTTTTGATATTGAAAACCGCACAAAATCATAGTTTTGCGGGGCGGGGCGGGGCGGGGCGAATACAATATTTATATAAATATCTAAGTGTTTTCCCTTATTATATGCGGGGCGGGGCGGTTTTTTGCGGGGCGGTTGGGAAAAAAATAAAACCACATTCGCCCCGCAATTTTGGTGCGGTGCGGGTTTTGTGCGGGGCGAGGCGAAATCAACATTTGAAACCGCCCCGCCTCGCTATTTTGCGGTGCGGTGCGGTGCGGGGCGGGCGGGGCGGTTTGTTTTGCCCAGCCCTAGTTGGGTGAGTCCCTCCCCATGGCAAAAGCGAGCACGTGCCACATCGCCACATTAATGCGGGAGTGAGTTGTACATGGTAAAGTGGCATCTAATTGGAATTCATCGGGAAGTAAAAACCAAATCAAACCAAACATACTCAGTATATCCCGTTCAGAGTAAGGTTTGGGGAGAGTAAGATGTACGCAGATCATGCCCCTATTTATTACGGTAGGGAGGTTGTTTCCGTGAAGACCCCCAGCTTAGTGCACAGCAGAATCTTGTGTGATAAATACAAAGAAAAACATATGATTCGAAAAAGCTCGAGACCAATCCCGGTTCGTGGCTTGATCCACATGACTTACCTAAGCGGAATTTGGCTACTTCACTAAGTTCTGTCTTCACTTGAAATGTGCTCCCTACCGTAATAATAAGTAGGGCATGGTCTGCGTCATCCTACCCTCCCTGCACCCTGCTCTAAGCGGGATATCTGAGATATGTTTGTTTTGGTTTGGTTTACTCCCGATGAGCGCTCTAACAAAAGAGAGAGGTTGGGCTCTGCACAACTCCCCTGCAAAATACACCACACGCAAAGACAATAGGATAAAATATACAATAAAAGTAAAAATGCAACGCTTCTGAAGCCTAATCGGCATAACCCAACTCGGCGCCTCAACTACAAAGACCGCTATCATCGGGAAGTAAGCAACAATTAATAATAGAATAATACTCCATCAATAGTACAACAATAATGATGAATTAAAAAAAGGATAATCTCAATTGGTACCTTCCCGACGAACCCATTCACTATCAATCACGTGGTATCCCCACTCCCAGCGACATTTTCCCCTGTTATCATCATCATCTATAAAACTGTAAGCCATTCTTATTCCTTCTACACCTCCAAAAAAATCTTATATTTTCTTTTTTTTTTGGGTGGAGAAAATAATTAAAATCGAATTTCTAGCCTTTTTTTTCTGGGAATTAAAATATAGAAGGTGAAGATGGCAGGAGCAGGCACAGAAAAGTGCATCGACATTCTAGTGGCCGTTCTTCTGCCGCCTCTTGGCGTTTTCCTCAAATTTGGTTGCGAGGTATTTATTTATGTTTTTTTTCCTTTTCTAAAATTATATTGTACTTTATTATTAGAAATCGTAGTGTTTTGACTGTTTCTCCGTGTATAAATCTATTTCATGGGAATTTAATGATTTTTTTTACTTTTATTATTAATTTCAGTTTTAAAAAAATATGATTGATGCAGGTTGAGTTCTGGATTTGCTTGATACTGACACTCTTTGGTTACCTGCCTGGAATCGTTTATGCTGTCTATATCATCACCAAGTAGAGATTCTTTTGGGATGGTAATTTTCCTGGATAAAAATAAAGAATTCTCAGTTTTTATTTGATTAAATATGTTTGTTTAATCCTGAAATCATAAAAATTTCGTCAGTGTTTTGTGTGTTCAATTTTATTTTTTTAATTTTAGGGGTTCAATTTTTTAGTTCTTTTACTTTTTATTCAATTTTTAGGGTTTATTTATTTATTTATATTTAGGGTTTTTTATGTTATTACTTTTTTTTCCAGATTATTTTTTGAGTATTCTTTGACTTTCCTATTTTTTTTTATTCTTTTATTCTAAAATTTAGTTGGGGATGGATCTCACGGCAAGACCAATATATTTAATATATTCAAGACATGTTCGCGTCAATTTAATAAAGTTATAGTAATAGTTTTGATTGGTAAAAATTAATTTTAATCAATATAAATAAAACTCAGTTCTAAATGAGTAATAAATTACACAGTGCATCGGTAAAAATCAAATTTTAGTCGGTAAAATCAGTTTCATCGGTTAATAGCAGTTTTTTTTCTTTTTACTAGATGTCCTCCCGTGCGATGCACGGCGTAAAATATTAAATATTTTATTATATTAATAATATGTGATCGAATTTTAATAATATTATAAAATTATTATAAAATATATACGTGAGTCGATATCATACACAATACATATACTATTATTTGATTTAATTTTATTTATAAATTCCTATCATGTGATCTAAGCATACATGATAGGAAATCGTAAATTAATTAAGACCTAGATTTGTTTTTTCATATATGACAATATGAGTCTTATATCTAATTTTATAAATAAGAAATTAAATTATATTTATTATTATCAACTTTCATTATAAATTTCACCCCAAAGTATTTTGGGAATTGGCCCGATATTGTTGTATTATCAACTTTCATGAAAAGTATACAATCGGTATTCTTACTAATATAATTTTTTTATATGATTTGACATTAATGTAATATATTTTACTATTTTATAATCAAAACAAAATAATTCTTAAAAATCAATAATTGTTTATGAAAATAAACTAAAAATATATTTTTCTTCAATATTCTTATATTTTTATATTAAAATATTTTAATCATCTTAATATAATATAATGATATTTATATTACTTTATATATACTATATGGATGTCAAATTAAAGAACACAAAGTAAGAATTAATTTGACATATTTTTTTTCAAAAATAAAATTGATACGTAAAAGTTGTAATTGTTTAAACTATTATCTTAAAAATAAAAGGAATAAAATGAGAGAAAGTTTTTAATTGGTAGATAGTATATAATGGAATAACCCTCTAACCCCCTCCCAAATTAAACGTCCATTTTTTTTAAGATTTTTAAAAAGAGGATTAACGTGGAGATGACACATATGTCCTTAGATTTTTTGGCGACTCTCTTTTAATATTAAGTATAGATAGATGTGTAAAAGTTCGATATAAAATATATAAACATGACAGTAATCTATATGATCATTGTATATTTGTAATATTTATGTTAATATACTAATATAATTACATATCAGTATACATACGAAATAACGTCATATATTTTTGATAAATATTTAGATTAAAGTCACACATTTTATACTTAATAATATACCATGAGATCCACAATGATATTAATTCAGTAGGCATAGGGTGATAAAGTATATTATTGTGACGTATTTAAGTAAAAATATAATCAACTTATTATATTTATTTATATAATTTTTCTTTTCACAAAAAGAATAATCAATCAAAAAATTATTTTAACTAATAATATATATCTCTACTGGGAATTGTAAGTTTAACATGTCTATAAATTTTTTCCCAAATATTTTTAAAATAAAATAACTCAATAATTTAATATTATTATATTAAGGTGAAAAGTGAAGTAAAAGTATTGATCTTGTAAAAAGATAGATTTATTTCAAAAAAATTATATGATTTTTGTATTTTATATACAAATAATTTAAAATCAAGATATAATGTAATAATTATTCAAAAACAACTTATATTCAAAAAAAAATATTTTAATTATATATATGCCTAATGAATGTTTAATCAAATATCGTAAAAAGAAGATTAATTTAAAATATTAGTAATAAAAAATAGAGTTGAGACGATAAAACTATTAACTTCTAAATATTGAGAGAAAAATAAAAAGATCCATTATTAACTCTCATTCAAATATGAGTTAGTGTATTTTTAAAAAAAAAGATAATTAATTCAAAAAATCTACGTAAAGACACGTATTTTGTACAAATTTATTTTAATATTAAAATAGATTTTTTAAAAAAATTAAAAAAACTTAGAGAGTGACACTTGTCACGACTCTCTTTTTAATAAAAGTATAGATTTCTACTCCTTTTGCAGGTAAAGATGCATTCAAGGGTTGAATTTGGTGTTGATTTGCTAGTTTTTTTCGATCTTTTCCGATTTTATTGCATCATGCTTTTCCAGTGGTTGAATTTGTCGTTGATTTCTTACGTTTGTTTCTCACCTAATTATTAGCAATTCCTATTTCTTGCTTAAACTTTTAGAGTTTATTTGTACGTGAGAAATCATTCGAGTTTTTTTTAATAAATTTAATAAATTTAAAGAATGAATGGGAATCTGATTTTTATATATAGGTTTAATAATGTGATGTTCACTTGAAATTGATTTGGTTAAAAGAAAATTTATATTTGGTTTAGAAAAAATTACTCCTCTTCCCAATTTAACTATTTAAGTGGGAGGTTTTTTTTTTTAATTTTACTCTTTACATATTACTCACTCATTTCCACTTAAAATAGTAGATTTTGCTTTTTTCACTGACCTCAAAATTTTTTTTCATTATATTCTATGGAACTATAAAAAAAATTTGCAATTTAGTTTCATCGACTATTTTATTGAACTACAAAAATTTGAGTTGACGAATAAATTATTAAACTACAAAAAATAAGGATTCTACATTCTTCTAGAATCAGTATAACTCGATTGTGTTTCAGGAGAAAGTAAAAGACAGCAAATCAATTGTATTTATAACACTGATAGATGGGCCTTTATATAGGCATTACAATGAGAGTCCTTCCATACATAGGATTTCTAAATAAGGTAAGACATCTAATATGATCCTACTACCTCTAGAAGGATCTAGAACCTTCCATCTATGTATCTACAATCAGTATTAGGTAAGACATATCACGAGATTAATAATTCTCGGAACACTCTCCTTGTGTCGAGCACTAATACAACAATGGTGTAGAAGATATTGCCTTCGTAAAAACCTATTCCAAGCTAAAATAAAACCCCATGGGAAAAATAAAGGCTTGATGAGGAAAAAATTGCAACGCACCAACATAAGATGTCATGTATACTCCCCTTGATTTATACATAACGACTCCCCCTGATGAGTACCTCAAATCATAAGAGTCGGATGTCAAGTTGCCTTCACAACTATACCAAGGAAAAATTCAGTGGGAAAAATACGTATTGGTCTAAGTTGAACAAAAGTACAACGCATTATTGTATGTATGTTTTCATAGGTCGCCTCGTTAAAAATCTTACCAAGTGAAAATCCAATGGGAAAAAATAAACCTTGGTCTAAGGACAAAAAGAGCGCGACACATCCAAAGTGCAGAGTCGCTAAAGACTTATCAAGTTTTCTAAAGTCTTGATTTCCATGCACTAAATCAGTCATAACTTCTTCGACTCAATAGGTATCAACGAAACTGTAAGAACTTATGAAAACTAGACACCCATAGCTTTTCATTCTCATACAGTATGTAATCTAGATCGACCGAAGTAGATCACAAAGCTTAGGGGTGGACACGAACCGAACGAACCGAACTTTTGGTGTTATTGACCGTTCGTTCGGTTCGTGTAGTGTTCGGTTCGTGTTCGTGTTCGACGAACATTACAAATTAGTGTTCGAGTTCAGTTCGATATATTTTTTATTGTTCATGTTCGATTCGTTTGTGTTCAATTGTTCTGTTCGTACGCTTTGTTCGTTTGTGTTTAATTGTTCTCTTCGTTCGTTCGGTTCGTTTGTGTTCAATTGTTTCTGTTATATATATATATATGTATGTATGTATGTATATATATATATATATATATATATATGTGTGTGTGTGTGTGTGTGTTCGCGAACAGTTCGCGAACACCCGATCAAAATATAAAATGTTCGATGTTCAGTTCGAAAATACTCGAACATGTTCGGTTCGGTCAAACCGAACTAGAATTGACCGTTGATCGAGTTTTTTCACGAACAGTTTGCGAACGTTCGGTTAATGGGCCACCCCTAACAAAGCTCTATCGAAGTTGACTCAGCAAATTACCGGACATATCCTGTCCTACTTTGCAACAATAGTCATATGTCACTAAATCATGATGGATGTGATCAAATGGTTGGTTTCCTTGAAAAATAGACACAAACCTTTCCAATGATACCAATTTCACCATTTTCCAACAAGCGAGCTGCCCTGAAGGTCACATGGGAGATAGACCAATACATTCTGGGCAAATCGGGTATCAATTTTCAAGTGTCCTTTTACTGAGATAGAGCGAGCTTCAAGCTTTTTGTCAATCACAGACATTGCGTGGGCGCATCCTAGGCCATCATCACAGTGGCTTTACCGGATTTATTACGAATGAGTACATCGAGTCAAACATGAGTACATAATACTGTACTTTTCTCTTAAGACTGCATCATCACTTAAGTGAGCCAAGTCTTATTATGACTTCGACTAGTCATTGGGAATCATTTAGGCATTATTTTATCGTCTTTTAGGGAAACCGTCCCTTAGATTGCCTTAAATCGATTGGTGAATACGCATCATCCAGTGTCCCCAAAATCCTTTCATTCTTAACTTTGGATTTAGCGGAATCTCTTAGTCTCACAAGGTCCTTATCCTTTAAGGAGCTTTTGTCGGTTAGTGAGGAGGAGGAGAGAATCTTGAAGATTGTAGCGTACAAGGTGGCGAAAAGAGAGGCTAAGAAGGCAGTGGCTAAGGCTAAATGTGAGGCTTACGAGGAGATGTACAAGCGCCTAGACACCAAAGAAGGAGCGAATGCTATTTTTAAACTAGCGAAAGCTAGGGAAAGAGGGCGGCGCGACCTGGGTCCCGTCAAGTTTATTAAGGATGATTTGGGTCAAGTGTTAGTGAACGATGTGGCTATTAAGGAGCGGTGGAATAGGTATTTTTTTGAACTTTTCAATGAGGCTAGAGGTAGTGACTCGGTGGCAAGGGGTTAGTCTATCTCCGCTCGTTCGCTTAGTTCCCGTGAGAGCATCAAGAAGGAGGAAGTAAAGGGTGCCCTAATGAAAATGGGTAGAGCTAAAGCTGTAGGCCGGATCGGATCCCTATTGAGGTGTGGCTTTGTCTGGGGAAGTCGGAGTTCGGTGGCTAGCAGAGCTGCTCAACATCCTCCTCAAAGGCTCTAAGATGCCGACAGTGGAGGCATAGTATTGTCGTGCCTTTTTCAAGAACAAAGGCGATGCTCGAGTTGTAGTAACTATAGGGGTATTAAACTCCTACCATACTATGAAACTTTGGGAAAGAGTGGTGGAATGCGGGGTTAGAAGAGAAGTGGAGATCTCGAGAGAACCAATTTGGCTTCATGCGGGAGGTCCACGACCGAGGCCATTCATCTCGTGGACGCCTTATGGAGAAGTTTAGAGAGCGGCGTAAGGACCTCCATATGGTGTTCATAGATCTAGAGAAGGCTTATGATAGCATTCCGCGCGATGTTATTTGGAGGAGCCTAGTAGAGAGGAGGGTGTCGTTGCCGTTCGTTAGGGCGATCCAAGACATGTACTCCCAAGCTAGGACGTGCGTTAGAACCCCAGTTGGTGACACCCAGTATTTTCCGGTTGAGATAGGGCTACACCAGGGGTCGGCGCTAAGTCCGCTTCTCTTCGCTCTAATCCTTGACGTCATTTCGCGTGGGATTCAAGATGGCATCCCGTGGTGCATGCTTTTTGCTGACGACATTGTGTTAGTGGCGGAGTCGAGAAGGGAGTTGAATTCGAAGTTAGAGCTTTGGAGGGCTAAGTTAGAATCCCATGGCTTGCGTGTGAGCTGGCCTAAGACCGAGTATCTGGTGCAACTTTAGTGGTGAGGCCAACGAGGAAGATGTTGAGGTAATGATTGCGGATCGGATCGCACTGCGCATAAGTTCAAGTATTTGGGTTCGATCATTCGAAGGAAGGTGAGTGTGAAGATGTTGTCACGCATCGCATCAAGGCGTGGTGGCTATGGTGGAGATCAGCGACAGGTGTCCTGTGCGACAAGAAAATCCTCTAAAGTTGAAGGGTAAATTCTATAGAGCGGCTATCCGACTGCTATGTTGTATGGCTCCGAATGTTGGGCGATGAAGAAGTCGCTTGAGAGCAAGTTGGAAGTGGTGAAATGAGAATGTTACGTTGGGCGTGTGGTCGCACAATGTTAGATAGAATTGCGAACGGATTTTCAGAACGCTACTGAAGTGGCGCCCATTTCAATGAAAGTTAGGGAAGGGAGATTGAGATGGTTTGGCCACGTCCGCAGGAGAGGCATCTGCTCGGTGAGGAGGGTCGAGAGTTTAATGGTTGTCGGGAGAGGAGGAGAGGCGGATCAAGGAGGACGTGGGAGGAGCAATCGAGATTAGATTTGAAGGCCTTAAACCTTTCCGAGACCACGACTGTTGATAGGTGCGCTTGGAGGCGCCAGATCGGAGTTGTGGATTCTTTTGTAGGAGCAGCCAGTAGTTGAGAGCCTCGGGGTTGGGTTGTCTCGGTTAGCTTTGACCTAGAGCATTGCATATTTATTTTTATTGTATATTTTATCCAATTGTCTTTGCGTGTGGTGTATTTTTGGCAGGAAATGCACAGAGCCAACCTCTCTTTTGTTAGAGCAGCGTTCATTGGGAGTGAAGTAGCCAAATTCTGCTTAGGTAAGTCCCATGTGGATCAAGCCATGGGCTCAGGTATGGTCTCGAGCTTTTTCGAATCATATGTTTTCCTTTGTATTTATCACACAAGATTCTGCTGTGCACTAAGCTGGGGGTCTTCACGGAAACAGCCTCCCTACCGTAATAAGTAGGGGCATGGTCTGCGTACATCTTACCCTCCCCAGACCCTGCTCTGAGCGGGATATACTGGGTTTGTTTGTTTGGTTTGGTCTTAGTCTCACAAGAGTACATCACTATAAACCCTTAGTTTTACACGCAAAAGCTTCATATCTCTTCCAAATCAAGTATATACTTAGTATGCGTTTCTGACAATCACTTGTCAATGCGCTCCGTGATCAGGAGCCACTTGATTTGAGTCTGATCCACCACGAGATCCTTTCATCACTTAACTTAGTTCCCCACTAAGATAAGATTTGACTACAAGCTGCACGTCAGTTTTTGGGAAACTATCTAACTGAAAAGATAGTGGATGCTATAACATCTATTACGATAGCACAACTAAGTTTCGTGTCATCGTAGTCGATTCCAGTGCGTTCATGAGAAACCTCGCGCCATGAGGTGAGTTTAACTCCTTCTCTCACTCGCTTTAACAAAGTATACGGATAGATCTTAACGTTGGAGTGTCGGCACCACTTCAACAAAGGGCTATCACTTTGTTCATACTGGAGTCGCATATGTTTCCATTTTAGGCCAAGGCTACAACGTTGTAGATTTTCAACGAAGTATGGTTCGATTAAACTCACATTCCACGTCCTCATGTACCGGCTTTATTCATAGAGTACTCTTTATGGATTGACATTCATTGAGGCGTCCCCCAATGATGACTGTAATCCAGAATCACATGAGACGGATGAGTTCATTTGATCAGATGATCAAGTTTCATGTACCAAACTCGCATACATTCTTAGCGAGAGTATTTATCGAACCAAGTGACATCCCAATACTTGATGAGATCCACGGCCTAGTAACACCATCTACCACAATTTGTGATGTTACCATATCACCATTTATAGGTGACGACCGTCCATGACCGGACACAATCCTTGCAGATATGTTTGCAGCATGTATTTAATCTCGTCACTTTAGGGAACTTGGTGAGACACAGTAGGGACAAACTACGACAATTCCAAGTCGTTCTACTCGAACATGATCGTTCGCATCTCCCCCTAACGACGGGAAGACTGGCTCATCAAAGTGACTTACGAGATCGTCTGCCAAGGTATATTTTAAGCGGACTATGAGTGAAAGCGCATGTCATATTCATCATTTATAACCTGTCATAATGTGTTGTGGTAACGCACTTTGGCACATGAACAAGAGGACGATAAAGGTTTTCATTGTTAACACAATCCAGTTAACAAAATGCATATGGTTACACTTGTAACTAAGCATTTGAATGATGATATGTATAGGTGAATATGACATGTTGACCTATGCTATATAGCCGTAGCTACTGGTCTTGAGAATCCAACAAAACCGCCACCATGCACCACCGGGATCGAACATAAAGAAACGATTGAACCGATTATAGGCCGTTGGTTTTATCGAACCTCTAGTGCTTTCTTGAAGAGTTCACTCCCTTCACCAGCCCCAAACACCTCAAAATTTCGTGAGCATGTATAAACGGGTGTTTAAGATTCCAAAACCATCAACCTTGTGGTCAGAAACTGGTCGAAATGACATCGAACTGGTTGATAGGACGGCTGGTGGTATGTGAAAACTTCATTTAAGTGGTTCACCTCCTTCCAAGTCTCCAAATGGCACCAAAATTTGTGAGAAGGTAGCCTTAGATGTTAGGAAGTATTTGTTAAAATTTTACTTTAAGACTTGGTCTAAAAGTGGGTGAACCGACCTTTACAATGACTGGTCCGCAAGTTGGACAACCATAAAACTCGGGTTTCATCAACTTATCGATCATTGTCAAAGGAACCATATAACATATAAATGTTATCACTTGAGTACGACCATTTTTGAACACTATCATAGCATCATAAGCCACCCAGGCTAATATTTATGATCACGTATGTATAAGGACTCGATGAAAAGGGAGGACTCAGCACCATGTTTATGCGAGTCGCTACATTATTCTCTTTAGCATAGGAGGGTGTCATCTCCTAATTGTGCCAAAGAATAGGCTTAAATCAATGAACATGGCTAAGAAGGATCATTGGGGGGGTCTTTGGCGTCACACATGTTTATGAAAACAAGACGCGGATGACATAAATATCATCATCGGTCATGAGCCCTGCTCATGACTCCACCAACGTACTTTGGTGTTTTTGATCCAATTAATTGTTCAAAGAAAATGATGTCCATGATAATACCGTGGTATATGGATCATCAAACTGTCTAAACTCCGGACTATTAAAGCCTAAATGTGTCAATGTCCCAATACATCTTCTGGTTACAAAAACCGATGTAAGCCGGACCATATTGACTCATGAATATTTTTCTTTTTCACATATCCAATACAAATGATGCATAAGATTTTATTCTCACAAATCACAATGAGATGCTATGAGTGATACACTTTCGCATATATATCATCGAGTCATAACATGGTTCAATTGTTACGGAACATATGTGACTAGAAAATGCCATTCGGCATTCAACAACTTGAGCATTATACCGCTCATTGATTGTGATGACATACTCATCATAGTCACAATGGATTTATAACACGAAATCCAAAAATATTGCGTTCCTTGGAAATAGCTTAATATGTACTCAATTTGGCTTGCAAAATTTTACAAACATGAGCATAGCGAACCCTCTAACAACATAGAGATTTTATACCAGATATGATCAAAATGATCTATCATATTGAGTGCATAACATGGCAAGGTTATATACCTAAGGGGCAAAATTACGACACAAGCATGATGTAACACTACCATGCACACGCTCAACCTTCTTATACGGGTGCGTATTTTGGGCTTCCCCAAGGAAACTGTTTTTCAACATTTGAAAGATGATATTTTAGCGTATAATGTATACTAAAATTGCATCATCTGTGCCAAATTTGGTCAAAAAGAGGTTGAAAAATATGTGTCATAAGACCACTTGCAAATTCAAGATGGGAACCAAGTTGGTTGGGACAAAAGTTAGCACAATCGCTGGAAATAAAATTCCGCGCAGCTTGACCTTTGTTCACTAAAACAACGATAACTCCCTTGTTAGGAAGGCTATGGACGAACGGTTAGATGTTCTGGAAACTAGACTTCCTTATCTTTCTATCCATATGTTGTGCACCACACGGATCATTAAACTCAGATCACAGTGCATATTTTAATTGGCTGCTTTAGTATTTCCCAAGTTTAGTGAGAAAACAAGGTTGAGACCATATCCAATGACATAAGTGTTGATGCAAAAACATGGCAATGACAGCCATAGATGCGTTTAAACGCAGCAGGGTGTTCGATTTCTTATCTCGACTAATGATCCTTTCGGTAACTCCAACTTGGTAGACTTGCAGAGAAAGTAGGAATGTCGGTACAGCTAAGGCTGTTTAAAAACCACTAATTCCGTTTGAACTTTCAAAGTATAAACAAATACCAAGGAGGATGCGCCTAATCATGATCAAAGTGTAGACAAAATCCACCAAAGTGCATCAAATAAACCAAGTATTTTATTTCTCAATTTGCAAGTATACATCATAATAGTCATGTTATATGGATGCAACGCGGTGCATCAATATTAAGCATTTTGAACCATGAGACATAATGAATATACCATAACCAACTTGTCTTGACCATCCAATAAGATCGACTAAACATAGTCAAATGTATAAGACACATGCCTTTACAAATACTTGGAAAAGTATTCGGACCTATAGTCACACGAACTATAATCGAGGTCAACGAATTCATGTACTTAACGCAATATGCCATTGCTTTACATGTTAAAATTCATGAGAATTACTCGTACATTCTTTCATATATCATATTTCAAGGAGACGGTACATGACTACACCCACATGCAATATTTTATTTTAATAGGATGAAAGCTGGAGTTTTCCATGTATGGAATTTGGTCAAGACCAACGTGGTGGTCGCTCAATTCAACGTGACAAATCCGTCACAAATCGATTTTAACCACGACATATCCGTCGCAATTGATGTTTGTCCCATTTGTACGTCACAAATCCGTGACTAATCATGAACAAGTCATAACTTTACCGTTACCGACAATGTTCATTTTTTTTGAATTGTTGGTTTAAAATCGACAAAACAGCGACGTCACCCAAAACGTGGTGTATGCAACAACCACAAATATCGACTTTCAACAATTATCCGTGACTCCCCCAGGACCGTCACACGGTTTACTTCGACATACGGGAGTGATACCACCTCTCATAGTCTCATCCACCGCAAAGTAGCGTGGGAGATAAAGAACCCAAATACCCAATTCCCTAAAAAAAATTCCCAAAAGAGAGGAACTGAAAAACGGTAACTTTAATAAAGTCTTACGGGTACTTGGTTCCATATTTGCTTTGATCCTTGAATGGGAGCTTCTCTCCATATGAGCAACATATTTTCGTGGTATTTGATTCCATATTTACTTTGATCCTTGAACGGGATAACAAATATGACTTTTCTCCATAGCGTGCACATCATCATGAGCAACGTATTTTGCTATATGCACGTAAAACACAAATATGGTAAGATTCATAAGTGTACAAATCAAGAAACAAATGAATCATTAATTAGGAAAAGATGGAGAGTTGAGAAACGCCCGAAAAAGGGCTATTGGTCTTGATAATCGGCCGAAAAAGGACTCGAGCGCGGCGATGCAACAGCTCGGTATTGGATGAGGTCGGATTTCCAAATTTCCTCGTAAAAATATGCTTCTGTTTGCCAGCAGATTCAGTAATAAATATTACTCAGAATCCGATCTCCACCGTTGAATATACAGATATTTGTGTTGGGAAGTTGCTGTCAAAATTTTACACCGATCCGACGGTTAACGAATTGGGAAACATGATTTTGGTATGACTGCGCTGTGCAGAAAATTTATGCGCGGAAATTCTCGTCTCTTCGTGAATAGGGCGTAAACGGCCGAAACGGTCAAGAACCGGATCTGGTTCGGCCAAGAATCGGGTCGAGTTTGGATCAGAGCGACGGGCCGACAATGGTCCTAAGCCGGACGGCGGTAATTGGCCCGGCCGCAATGGGAATTAGGATCGGATAAGGTCCGATCTGTTGTGAAAAAGGTGACGGACCGATCTGATTTGGGTCATGAGCGGCACCTGGTCCGTAGGAGGAGACTGATTCAACCGCAGGGAGACGATGGGCAAGGGACTTTGATTTGCGTAAAACGGCGGCTCCAACAACAACAACAACATCTAAGCCTTAGTCCCAAAATGATTTGGGGTCGGCTAACATGAATCAAACTTTGAAACCGTCAATAATCGTTACATAAATAACATAAAAGGAAAAAAGAGGGAAAAAGTAGAGAAAAAAGCAAATAAAAAAAGACAATTAATTAAAAAAAAAAAAAAAAGAAAAAAAAAAAAGATAACATGAAATAAAAGAAAATAGGAATTTAAAAAAAAAAAAAAAAAAGAATCGACTCCATCCACCATCCGTATTCTTTCCCGCCACATTTGCCTCTCCAACGCCATACTTTCTCCAATTCCAAGAAACCGCATATCATTTTCAATCATCTTTATCCAAGTTTTCTTGCCTTCCTCTACCTTTCACAACATTACTTGCTCCCCAACTTTCTAGCCTCCTCACTGGGCATCAATAGGTCTTCTTCTCACATGACCAAACCATCGTAGTCGATTCTCCATCATCTTGTCTTCTATAGACGCAACTCTTACCTTCTCTCCGATCACCTCATTTCGAGCCGATCCTTTTTGTATGACCACACATCCATCGTAGCATACGCATCTCCGCCACATTCATCTTTTGAACGTGACACCGCTTCTGCATCAACACTCGGTGCCATATAACAAACAAGAGCCTAATTGCCGTGCGGTAAAATTTACCCTTTAATCTATGAGGCATGCCGGATCACATAAAACCCCGTGGCACTCTTCCACTTCAACCACCCTGCCTTTATTCTGTGAGCCACATCGCCATCTAGCTCTCCATCCTTTTGGATAATAGATCCAAGATACCGAAAGAAAGTGGATCCATGAACAACTTCCCATCAAATGTGATCATCCTCGCCTCTCTATCACTGTTTTCGCTAAACCTACACTCCATATATTCATGCTTACTTCGCACCCTAAAGCCTCGAGCTTCCAAAGTATCCTCCAAAGTTCCAATTTGCACTCCAACCTTCGTTTCATCAATCAACACAATATCATCTGCGAACATCATACACCACTAACGTTATTTTGAATTTCTCTTGTCAATTGGCCCATGACTATGGCAAAGAGAAAAGGACTAAGAGCAGATCCTTGATGCACCCCAATCGTAATAGGGAATTCTTCTGTCCTCCCAACATTAGTACGTACACTTGTAGTAGCTCCCTCATACATGTCCTTTATAATGTCAATATATTTCCGCGATACACCCTTCTTTGCTAAGGCCCACCAAAGTACTTCTTGGTACTTTATCATATGCCTTCTCTAAATCAATAAAACCATATGCAGATCTTTCTTTTTATCTCGATAATGTTCCATCAATCTACGGATAAGATAAATTGCTTCCATGGTCGATCTTCCGCATAAATCCAAACCGATTTTCGTTATCTTCACACATTTCGATCCTTTGTTCAATCACTCGTTCCCACAACTTCATGGTATGACTCATTAGTTTAATTCCGCGATAATTAGAACAATCTTGAACATCACCTTTGTTCTTATACAAAGGGACGAGAATACTTTTCCTCCATGCTGATGGCATCTTATTGCTTCTCCAAATCTTATTGAAAAGCATAGTTACCCATTCGATCCCTCTCTCCCCCAAACACCTCCAAACTTCAATAGGTATACCATCTGGTCCTTCTGCTTTCTTTGACCCCATCTTCTTCAATGCAATTGTCACTTCACCCTTTTGGATTCTTCTCTTAAACTCTCGGTTAACCATACTTGAGGGGATGTTTAAATTTCCAATATCTTGTTCTTGATGGACATTGAATAGGGTATCAAAGTATGACCTCCATCTCTCTTTTATCTCTTTATCTTGAACCAAAACTTTTTGATCAGTATCTTTTACACATTTAACTTTTCCAATATCTCGCGTCTTCTTCTCTCTCATTCGAGCAAGTTTAACGATTTTCAATGTTTGATTCATGTCCATGGAATGTGACGAGTTTTACGCTGGCTGTCACTAACCTACCGCAACCCTCCTCTTTTATCCGGGCTTGGGACCGGCAATGGATGTCAAGAAGACACCCACAGGCAGAGTTTAAAACGGCGGCTCCGATGTGCAAAATATTTTCTTCAAACTTCTTCGGTCCTTCATGATTCCAGTTTCACTTCACACCTTGTGAACCAACTCAGATCGACTTCTGACTAGCAATAAGACACGAGGCATGTAACAGAAGATGAATGAGACAACAAATATCCTCCTGCATCTTCAGAATAACGTGCCTCGTCCTCTAGTATATTAATTAACAAATATCTGCATTACTTAAAAGCCTCGCGGCCATCTCCTGTGCCTTTTGCTTAGCGATCTCAATCTCGCTCATCGGAGGAGGGACGCTGTTGTACAAAGGCAGTGGATGGGCAGGTTTCTGTGCCGAGAAAAAAAACCAGTCGCTCTGCGCTCCGTCAACGCTGGAGGCAAATCCTTGTACTTGCGCTTGTTCGAATCTCCGCCTGCGGAGGAGTTTAGTACTTTTTCTGCCATTATTACGAAGTGATGGACAGATACTGGGGGATGGCGTATGAGTATGCTGTCCAACGGAGGAAGTTAGATGATGGTTGTAGAAACCCTAGGATGAGGATGGAGAAAATCAGATGATGACGGAGAACGGGAGGGCTGGAAACCGGCAGCTCTGTTGGGAAGAAGATGACGGCTAGGGTTTGCAGGAAAAAAACTTTTTATTTTTTTTTGAATTTTCAGTATTTCAGACGTTTTTTTTTCTTGCTCTATTGGTAGAGTACGTGCTGATAACGTGTTTCAGGAGAAAGTAAAAGAAAGCAAATCAATTGTATTCATAACACTGATAGATGGACCTTTATATAGGCATTACAATGAGAGTCCTTCTATACATAGGATTCTTAGATAAGGTAAGACATCTAATATGATCCTACTACCTCTAGAAGGATCTAGAACCTTCCATCTATGTATCTACAACCAGTATTAGGTAAGACACATCACGGATTAATAATTCCCGAAACATAATAATTCTCGGAACATATTGTATTTTTTTATTTATTATTTTTCTCAAACAATAAAGATATACATATATATGGAAAATTTTGGTATCTAAAATAGCCTAATTGTATTTGTTCCGATAGCCAAAGTCGCACCCGACAAAAGTTATCTGGTTGTAAAGACCAATAAGTTATTAACACAATCCAACTAATATAGTGGGCTATATGTATCGGCCCAATAAGAAATGGAATAAGTTCAATCACATTTGACCGAATTGAGCCACTTCCAGGGGCATCTAATAGATCTAAATGCTCAGACGGTCCAATTCAAGAAAAATACTATTGGAATACTGAATCTTTGTCTCTAATGGGCTCTCGAAGAGTGAGGTAACAAAGTACTTTCTTCAAGACTTTTGCTTGCCCTTCTTCAAAACAATCATTCGGCGCTAGTCGTTCGTGCCTGTATCCTCATGTTGCTTTTAGATGTTTCACACCCGGTCAAGCCGCCTCAATCAAGACGGTCATCTACGTGGAACAAGTCAAAAAACAGTTGCACATGATAACAAAGGGAGAAGGGTCTGACGGGATCATCTCCCACGAAGTCAGCAAGTGACTAATGGGATAAGATGACAGACTCAAGAGGGGAGAGAAAACCCTACAGAATGACCACTATATAAGAGGATTGGTATGTCATACAACCTCATTCAATCTCGGATATCCTCAAACGCATCTATACTCCGTCACTCTCTAATCTCCCACATCTACCTCCTGAACTCTTGCTCTAAACACGTCACTGAAAACCCTAACTGTCGGACTAGTCAGATAGACTACCCTCCCGATATCATCCACCTTCGAATGCTTCATACAATCACAGATCCGCCACTATCTACCGGGCGATCGAGACGCACAAGAATATCACGATCCAATATTTACACCATTCATGTAGTTATTTCTTTTCTATTAATTCTCTTGTACTTTCTAACTTGAGTGTCGGGGGCCCTTCGCCGGACATCCCACTAGTGCTCTTTCATTGGGCTATCACATGTGTGCTTGTGATTGACAGGTTGCTAGTGTCCGTCTTCTCAGACCTATCGATTTCTGTAATTGTAGAATTCACTCTTTACTATATATATATATATATATATATATGATGGTTCTGGTGAGAATGCGGTTTTAGTTAAGAAATAGTAATAAAATTGGTCCATACTGTTAAGAATATGCCCTCGAATGCCACTCCGAGGATGTATGAGAGAAGGTACTGTACTTGTTATTATGTAAATTATTATCAGAAGGCAATTAAATATTTCTTTATTTACTGGTAGTCGCTAGCATTCCTGACTCGTAAATATATATACAGAAACTAGTCCGTGTATTTGAGAGCAAAACATTCTACTCCTTATTGGATAAGGGGATCGACAACGGAAAGTTTTTTGTCTCAAATACTCAAACACTCGCAAGTCGATGAAACTTGATTGAGCGTTAAGTTTATGTGAAGACTTGTATGACATGTTCTTTGACTAGGAGAGTGCCTGTCGTCACTAATGATTAGTGGGAGAACACGTTATAGGTATGCTAATGAGATTAGTATACTCGAATCGACTCACCTTCGATTCGTCACACGAATTTCACTCCGAGATAGTCAATGACGGAATCGAAAGGTTAAGATAGGTATTCGTGAACCTTCAACTTGAGGATTTAGTAGGGATATGCTTGTGACGTTAAGATTTTCATTAGAGTAGTTCGACCCAAAAAACCGAGAGGTGGGGGTCAACCTCAACGTGCGTCTTGACGGACAAGTAGCAGGTTCTACTAAGTACCAAGACATGATTCTTTCTCCTGTAAGTGAACAGCTAAATGTCCTATGTGGTTATTGGCAAAAGAGATCATAAGTCTTTGGCCAAAGCATTGGAGCTAGTTGTATTAGATGCATGAGAGTTCGGTGATCTCGATTTGCATCAACTCAAACATCGCATCAAGTATAGATGGAGTTTGACTAATCGTGACCCTATACCTTGATCGGGACATTTGAAAGAAGAGTTTATACGTTTACTGGTATTCACGGCAGAATGGTTCTTGAATGATCCCTATCATTCGTTCTCAGTAAGGTTAAAGTATAGGCCGCGGGACTGGCTAGGTGGTGCTATAACTCTTTGGTTCCTCCCATTACTTACTGATACGGACCTACCGAGTCGCGCATTAGGGAGACGACAGAATAATTTGAATTAGATCTCTTATTGTGTATTTTAGACATTGGATGTCTCCTTTAATTTATTGGATAAATTAAATCGGTCTAGTGAATTAAATAAATTATTGGATAATTAATTTAACTCATGAATTATTATTTCTTGGAGAAATAATATTTTGATATAATTGATTAATTAGATTAATCGACTGTACTAATTTTATTTGAGACGAACCAAGATGTATCAGTCAGACTGGATACACGACGGCCCATTTCATGGACCGAACCGAACCGAATCCCTCTCATCATGGTGTAGGGTCCCCCTCATGCGCGCCTTCCTTGATGATGCCTTTTGTCCCCTCATTGTTGGTCATGAGTTGTTTTCATATAGAGAGGATAAAATGGTGTGATAAGATGAGATCTTATCATAATACACCATGAGGTGGGCACCTTGGAGGTTAGTGTAGACTTTGTTATAAAACAAAGTTCATCCCCTCCATCTTGATAAGCAAAATCGGCCAACACATAGAGAGGGAGAGAGTTCATTTTTGTTCAAGTTCTTACACTCTTAGAGAGAGAAAGAAAATCAAGAACAAAATTATATCACTTAGAGTGATCACATATTTGAGAGAGCATTTTCCTACTACTCTTTTCTACTCGTATCCTCGGAGGATAATTAGGTAGTTGTTGTTTCGATCATCTCCCGGCGCGTGGCTAGTAGAGACGCGGTGCTTTCGGCGTTTGGATCATCGAGGGCTTGTCAAATCGGATTTGCAGTCACCAGGTTCAACCTCAACATTCAATCAAAGGACTTGAAAGGTATGTTTCCATATCTTTACTCTTATCCATTTTATATTCGTATATACGTTGCATGATTGTTTTTCTTTAGGGGTTCGGTTAAATTCGTTTTTGCTTCCGTTGCGCCTTCGTTTTAGGCATAGAAACCCAACAGTGGTATCGGAGCGAGGTCTTGCGATCGTATATACGATATTGAGCATTTGGGATGCTTGATTGGATGTTCTTATGATTTGGAATCATAATTGTATTAATCACTAATTTTTAATTGTTCATCTAAAAAAATATTTTTTCATGATTTTATGTTACAATATAAATCTATTTTTCTTTTGAAAAACTCATTTAAATGTGTAATATAAAGGATTAGAAAAATATTATTTTTGGAATCGGGACGAAAAGACGAGCCGAAAATATGGACGGACCCGTCAATTTGGAGCTACCAGGGCGCTGCCGTGCGGTCCAGATTGTGAGGGACCGCGGTTCGGCTTTCGGACCGCGAGGCAGCGACCGCGGCTTGGCCAGGCACGTTTGTTTTCGACTTCGTTTTTGATATTTTGTTCGGTAATTATTTTCCCACAAATTAAATTGGATTTAATTTGACTAAGATACTATTATGGTAATTTTATTCTTAGGGGAATTAATTTAATGAAATATATTTTCGTCCGGAACAAGTTAAAATTAATGGTTGTTTGAATTAATTGGATTAATTCTTATGGATGGATTAATTTATATTGATTGGGTCAATAGTAAAATTAATTATTTATGCCATTAATTTTAATGTGATTATTGCATTAATTTTGAATGGTGATGTGGTTCATGGACATAGTTTTTGAATCGTTTGTTCGATTGGGCTGTAAAGGCCGTTTTGAGCCTATTTATTTTACTAGAAAATTTTGTATTTAGGATGCAATTTTCAGTGTAAAATTTATATGTAATGACGAAGACCAGGGGATGATCCATTCGAGAGGACGAAGATTCAAGACTCAAGACATGTAATTAGATTACGATGTTTTTTGGTTCTAGGAACGGTCCATGAACTACATGTTGATAGCAACTAGGTTATGTATGTTTATTCATATTGTATGAATGTCCACAAACGCGCTTAAATGAATTAATGTGAAAACTGTAACATTAACCGCGAAAATTTTCCCACGACAAAATATTAAGTTTAAAAAGTTTCGTTCCCTCCATCGAGCTCTCGGAAAATTGAAATCCAAATTGGATGTGCTATACTTCCGAGTTATCAGGGTAGCCGTTCGGGGAGGGTCGATAAATTCTGAAAGTGCATTGGATGCCTTCAGTTGGAACAAATTTTATCCTTAGAAACCTATTCGGTTGCCGGATAAGATTCAATTGTGAAACTGATTAGCGTCGATGGTCTAAACTTAACTTATTCACGAACTATAGAAACCGTATAGGTTGAGTGGAGTGAACAAGGCGAAAAAGAAGATCGAATCATCCATTAGATGGGTTGGTGTAGGACATCACTTTATGAAGATTAATAGACCAGAAACCTGTTCGGTTGCCCTCTATTAAAATTTATAAAGAACTCGATCACCACTATGAAGTAATATAAACTAATCGTTCTGGATTACACAAGGGAGTGTGTTATTTTGATAAAAGTAGTGGAAGCTGGGTTAAATGAATAGAAAAGACCTTAATTCTAAACTCAGATCATAATTAAACGAGTCACTAATCAATCTGTCTTACTTAATGCTGATAAAGAAAATAACAACTCTCATAATGACAATGAACCCACTCACAATTCTACTCGAGAAGAACAACTTAACCGACCAAACTTTGTGGACTGGCTCCGCAATCTGATGATTGTCCTAAGTATGGAGGCGTTGGGATACGTCTTGGAGGCGGACATCCCGGCGGATCCAGTGTGGACCAGAGCCAATCAGGAAGAAGTTGAAAATCACGAAAAGTGGATTAAAGATGACATTAGAGTCCATGGCTATATGATGGGCTCTATGTCAAATGAACTTCAGAGAGCTCATGACAAAGTGACTTCTGCTAGGCAGATCTTATCTCACTTAACCGAGCTTTATGGTGAGCACAGTTGAACTGCTAGGTATGAGATATCTAAGCAACTCTTCGGTGCCAGGATGAAGGAAGGTGAGGAAGTTCAGGACCACGTCCTCAAAATGATCTCTATGATCGAGAGATTGGAGGCTCTTGATTTTAGGCTGCATATTTCTCTCCAAACTGGCCTTATCCTACAATCCCTTCCTGATTCCTTCTCTCAGTTTGTTATGAACTTCAACTGCAATTTAGCAGGGTTTATGAACAAACTTATAATCGTTCAGTCTCAGATGAAGACTCCGCGGGTGAAGGAATATGCCCTTGTGATTTCTTCTGGATCTCGAAAATCCAAGAATAAGAAGAAAAAGATCAAGAAGCAGATGGGCTCACAAGGTAAGGCTTTTAAGGGGTAAGGGCAAGGCCCCGATGGTTCCTAAGAGTAAAAAGATGAAGACGGACGCATGTCTCAAAATGCAGTGAGCTGGCCAATGGGCAAGAGACTGTCCGATCCTTCATGGCGCTTCAGGTACGGAACTTTTAGTTTGGGAAACGAATTATTCTGCTACTGTATTTTCTACTTCTTGAATACTAGATTCAGGTGCTAGTTCTCACATTTGTACCATGAATCAGGATCTGGAATAAAGTAGGAAGCTTGGAGCTGGGGAAGTGATGATTATTGTTGGAAGCGGGCATAGTGTCGAAGCAACTGACATATGATCACTTCTTTTGGATTTGGAATCCGGATTTGTTTTAACGTTGGATGATGTACTTGTTTTGCCCAAGGGGCATAAAAATATTGTATCCATTCCGGTCATGGATCAGAAGGCTTTTTATTTTTCATTGGTAATAGTACTTGCAAAATTTATTTAAAAAATAAATTAGTAGGCACTGCTATATTGTTAAATGGACTATATCATCTAAACTTAAGTAACAAAGCCGTTGTAAATATTATGACTAGGAAGCGTGATAGGGATGAAACTAATCAAGTTTTGAAATGGCATCTTAGACTTGGTCATGTTGGTTAGACCAAAGTTTACAAAATGGAAAAGGATGGAGTTACGGGTCCATTGGGATCAAATCCCTGTTAGGAATACTTGTTAGATTTTGATGATGTCATCCCTGTATTAATTAATTATTCAAATGTATGTTTTAAGTACTTGGCAATTGTAAAGAAGAACCAAATGAGTATTTTCTACAGGCCTTAAAATTTAGGCTAAATGTTGATCAGTAAGTAAAACGACTAAGTATAGAATTGCCAATTATCAGAGAAGTTATCAGGCAAGTTCATTTTCAGAGAAGTTTTGGTCAACGCAAAACATCAGAGAGGCTTGGCCAAAACCTAGCTGCAGTCAAGAGTTGAAGAAGACGATACATCAGACAAGTATTGGTCAATAGGAATATCAGAGAAGTTTGACCAAAACTAATCTGCAGTCGAGTTATCAGACGAGATATGGTCAACACAAATATCAACTGAAATTTGACCACCAGATCAGAGTACATTCATCAGGTCAGAAGACTTCAGATCAGAGAAGATTCATCAGATCAGAGAACTTCAGATCAGAGGACTTTATCTCAGAGAACGTGATACCAAGCTATATCAGAGAAGTCCTATATCAGAGAAGGTTGACCGCACATCAGGAAGGTTTGACCAAGAGACATCAGATAAGTTCTCGGTCAACATATCAGCCAAGTTACTCAGTCCACGTCAGCAAGAGTTGAAAGTCAACAATAGCGGAAAGCCACATGCGGACGTAAGGAGACAAGCCGAAAAGATTCCCGGAAAGCTAGGAATAAAATATTCCTTGAGATCCGCATTCTGAAGACTTTGTGATTATTCAAATCAAGAAAAATGGCGCTACCATAAGAAAGTCTTTCAAACGGTCGGAATTGAAAAGGGAATCAAGCCTTGCAACGGAATGATAAAATAAACAAAAAAGTCCAATCTCCAACGGACGGATTTGTTACAATGATGCAATGGCTATGAAGGAAGCTCAAAGGATCATACTATAAATATCTAAAGATATGGATTGAGCAAAGTACGATGCGAATAGTACTTACAAGCGATCTAAGCAATCAAAGCAATCAAAGCTATCAAAGAGAACTATAGCATCCTGATGAGCAAAGTATTCAAAGATCATATATTGAGAAGCTCTTAGTTGGAGAAGACAACACTCTTGTCTCAAAATTGAGTACGGGGTACTTCTGTAAACGAGGTTTTCAGAAGTTCGCGACTGATAAGGCATCCACGGGTTCTTTATTGGAAGGTGATAGATAGCTCAAGAGTTGTTGAGGTATCCACGGGTTTTCAATCAAGAGGTGCAAGGCAGTCAAAGGAGTTGCAACGGCCACGGGATTCCACTGGTTGGAAGCTGTTGTAACAAGGGAAAATTCATTGTAACATTTATCACTGGTTGACAGTTATAGTGAATTTATCTCCAACTGGTTCGGAGACCAGTGGACGACTAGTAGAAGATTACCCCACTTTTGAAACCACTATAAGTGCTTGTGTGATTTACTGCTTTAAACATCATACTTAACTGCTGCATTCATATTTACTGTTGCATTAGATAGTTATCTGCAGTTAACATCTGTTATCTGTATCATCATCAGCTGTATCTTCCGCATTATCTATCTGCAGACGACATCAGTCATCTGTACTTAATCACAGCTGAGAAACTCACCTGAGAATCAGAAAAGAGTTTAATAAGTCTATTCATCCCCTCTAGACTTATTCCTGACGATTTGTGACCTACAAGTGGTATCAGAGCGGTTGATTCAAATTTTACAGAACCAGATCCATATATCTGAGCATATATATTAATCTCTTATTTAGAATGGAACACATGCAGCACATGCATTCTAGACTTCCCATTTTTTCAATTGATGACTATGACTTATGAAAGATAAGAATGCAAACACACTTATCATCTGTCCAAGATGACATGTGGAGTATAATAGAAAAAGGTCCGTTCATCTACATGAAGGACAATACAGATGAGAATATTGCAGCTGGAAAGCCAAGACAGATTCCCAAGACCAGATCAGAGATGACCTCCGAAAAAAGGGAGCTGGCAAACCTTGACAATCGAGCCAGAAATATCTTGTACCAAACCTTTGATCAAGCCACCATATTAAAGATCAAACACTGCAAAAACGCTAAAGAAACATGTTATACATTAGCAGTAATGTGTGAAGAAACAGAACTGATCAAAGATAACTTTGAATCAACAAGTGGATTCCTGTCAGATGATGATGACGTAATCAAATGTCTTATGGCCAATCTTGACAATGAAGAGGTATCATCTAAACCCCAAGCTCCAGGAAGTTTCAGTTCAGATTTCTCTGAAGATCTTGATCTACACAAATCTATAAACCAACTTTTAAAAGATTTTGAAATTCTTAAAACAGCACACCTGACTGCAACAGCTGAAAATACCGAACTGAAAAATGATAAAATACAGCTGAAAAATAATTTTGACACTCTCAGCCAGGATTCAGAATATTTCAAAACCAGTCAGGCTGAAACTGAAAAAAACTGCTATTGCTGAAATAAATAGACTCACAGCCTTGACAAATGAAAAATCAAATACTGTTACAAATCTTGAAGCTGAACTTTCAAAACTCAGACAATTAAATAATGCTCAAGCTAAAGATATAACATCCTTAAAAGCATCTGTAACCTTAGATGGTTTGTGTATAAACTAAAGGCCACTCTATTTAAAATCAGGTCTTGGATATGACCCTAACACTCCCTCTAGCTCAAAAAAAACTTTTATCAAGGGAGAAACTTATGTCCCGACTGCTGAGCTTAAAACCCGTACTTCAAAATAGACAGCAGCCCAGTCAAAAGTTTAGGCAACAGATTTCAAAATATTACCAAGACAAGAGACTAGGCAACCACCTAGACAAGAGACTAGGCAATGGCCAAGGCAGAAGCAGCAGCCAAGACATTATGCCAACTATTACCAAAGACTCCCTAAAAATAGATTTCAAAATGGGAGAGGCAAATGGAAACCTCAAGGTTATCCAAGTTTTCAAAATAACCAGGTGTGGAGACCCCAAAGCTTTAACAAATGGTCTCAACCAAGATATATGAATGACTCACACCAGAAACATCATGAGGCATATCCTGTACACAAACCAAATCAAGGATATAGACCTAGATACTATGCTGGTAATAGATATAAGCTTCAAAATATGTGGAAACATCAGAATTATTATTCTAGAAATAACGGACCACATCCAACTACTTCTCAACAATATTATATGCATGATCCAAACCAAGGATACAAAGATTATAATAATACATATAGAAATGAGGTTCACAGGAGAAACCACACCTCAGTAAAAACCACTAACCCTAGAGGACCCACTCAAACCTGGGTACCCAAATCTCTTCTTATCTGATTGCAGATGAAATAAGAAGACTACTGTGTTGCAACCACATAGTCATAATCAAAGGTTGAAAAAGGATATGCAATCTCAAGGTGGTTCAGGCACATGTCCGGGAACAAGAATGCCATTAAAGCCCAATCAAAGAAATCCAAAAAGATCATCAGATGAGAGCTCATGTGAACAAACCAACATCCTAGAAAGCAGAAAAACCTGGCATCCTAAAGAGGGGGTACTTGTTAGGAACTTGTTTGGAATACAAGCAACGCTGGTAGCAAAAGGTTGCTCCGAGTATGAAGATTTAGATTTTGATGAAGCATACGCACCAGCAGCAAGGAATCAAGTACCTGATTGAAACTATCAAAGTTAGCTAAAGAATGCTATTATCAGAAAAGCCAACTGATCAGGAGCCCGGTCGAGAAAAAGCCACCTGATCAGAATAAGAAAAGAAATGTTATCTGAAGCAGGCAAGAAAAGTCATCTGATCTGCGGACCAGACGAGAGAACTCTCTGATCAGATCAGAAAAGAAATATCGTCTGATCAGAATCACAGCTGATACAAGTCATCTGATCTGCACAAATCACAAATAATACATGTCACCTGATTCAAGGAACAGAAGTCAACTGATTAAAATGAGGCGACAAAAGATATATGATCTGAAGAAGAAGAAAAGTCATCTGATCTGAAGCAGATAAGAGGCAAAGAAAGTCATCTAATTAGACCAGGCGAGAAAGTTACCTGATCTGAGCAGACAAGGAACTTACCTAATCAGACCAGACAAGGATCCGAAGGACAGACGAAGAAATCTAGCTGATATCAACCACAGGCGACACATCTCACCTGATGGCTGATGCAGAAGACGAAGGAAAGCTAGATGATCAGAACAGATAAGAAATCACAGCTGCATCAGAAGTCAAACGGTCAACCATCTAAGTTTCTCATTCCTGACCGACTTATAATTATTATATTGCTTACATGTGGACAAACAAACGTTCACACTACCGCCACGTTGTCCAATCAAATTCAACCGTCATTTTAAACTTCTCAAAAATTGGACCGCCGTCTGCTTATTTTATTATTAAATTCAAAGCGTCTTTTCGAATGGCTATATAAGACGGTCGAAATCATTTCACAGAACTTTACCATCTTCAAGTTTAAGAAACCCTAATTTTCAAAAGCAAGAGAAACTCCTGAATATTCACTGCACCAAATCAGAACTTCAAATTTCTTTGCAGAAATGGACGCTACCCAGTATTTTGAAGGAGTCAACCTGAAAATGGTGAATGAACAGATCATTTTCAGTATCGTGGTCGATTTCAAAGGCTTGCTGTAGGCGAACCTGGCGGCCACCGATGAAATGAGCTATATTATCCGGATGATGAAGAAGAACGGCATATATCTCTTTCTGGATATCAACCCGAAGCAGCTGTACAAGGAAGCTGTTATTTGCTTTTTCAAGGAAGCACAAGTCACCGATGATGGTATCACGATCTCGGTTTTTGGCGAAGAAGTCACAATCCCCAGACTATTGCTGATGCATTCAAAATGAAGAACAGGGGCATTGCGGTTGAAGCTCTCAAGCAAAGCTCTGTCGAAACCTGGTATGAGATTAAATTGCCAGAGCAGCCGAACTAAGTCAAGCTCATGGCTAAAAGAGGCAACCTCAAGAAGGAATAAAGATATGTCCTTGACATCACCAAAAAGATTGTCATGGGCATGGCCGGCAGCTATAACCAGCTGTCATCTGCCAAATTTGTTGTGCTGGGAGCTCTTATCCAGCACCAAAGGATTAACTGACCTGATTACCTCTACAGGCAGTTAGTCCGCGAAGTAAACAAAGTGAGCTGGTTTGCAGAAGAGAAGAAGTTCAAGCAGAAGTTAGCCTATAGAACCCAGATCAGTTGGATCTTGGAGTTCCTCAAGAAAGCAAAGGGAACTTAGACCCTTTCCATGGAAGCAAAAGGCTCGGTCATCTGGACCAAGAAACTCTGAATAATTTGGGCGTTTAGAGGAGAGCAACCCAGATCTTAAGAGAGATGACCAGTGGACCATCCCCCTGTAATATCCGGATTAATGAGTATTTCCTCTGTAATTGAACCCTGTATTATTCAGAATTGTGATATCTATAATTGAAGTATGATATTTCTCGTATTTGTATCCTTGTACATGAGTATGGAAATATGTAAATTTTCCCCATGCGGATACGTGATAACGTACGTTAAGACGGAAGCTTAACGTACGTTATCAGTCAGAGTTAGCGTATGCTACGAATGTAGCATAGCGTGCGTTAACCAGCCAATAATTGAGCTGGATGGCTATCACATGCGCCAGCCGGACATGGGTCTGGATAAGATTCCCTCGGATGAACCTGGACAGTTTTTAAGTCAACAATTGTTAACGTACGCTAAGGAACATGTCTAGCGTACGCTAAAGGGTGTTGCTTACGTACGTAATCTGATGGTGTAACGTACGTAATTGAGTTCAGAAATGAGGACAGTTAACTATCGGTGACGATAGCGTACGCTAAGTATATTGGGTAGCGTACGCTAAGAGACTAACGTACGTTATGCATGAAGGCTAACGTACATTAAGGTCAGAAAATTATAAATAAGACATCACCCCATTTCATTTCATTCGTTTCTTTCACCCGGTTTTCAACACACTTCGTGCCTAGAGAGATCCCAGCCACCTTATACACCTTTAGAACACCTTTTATTGATCATTGAAGGTTGGATATTACTTATACTTGATAATTGAAGTGGAGAATCATTTTGGATTGACAAACAAGTAACCGGAGTTGGATTCTACCTATTGTCTCGGTGTTTTCTTCATCTTAAGGTATGTTAATACTATCTCCAACCTTGGATTCATGTTCTTAAGGATATGAGGATCATGTTATCAAGATATTAAGTTCCATTGATGAATTATTCAACCAAACATCATGTTTAGAAGTTGGGATGATTATGCTTAGGATATCATTGTTGAAAACATCATAGTTGGAATCCTATTACGTCAAATGGTGAGAGTAATGTTCTGAGATTGATTATCCGTATTGAATAGAGTTGCCATATTGATAGTATACTTGGAGTTGAGATCACTTTTGTTAAATGGACTTAAGAAAGAATTATCGAAGGTTGTATCCTTTCTTATAAGTTGGATTTGTTAGTTCATCTTTAAGATGAAGTCTGAATGTAATGACGATATTGGAATCTAGCGCATCAACCTTAGATCACCGAACTTCACATGAGAATTGTAATCGAGATTGAATATAATGTTGTGATGATATACGTATGCTTGAATTTCGAAGATGTTTGAATCCGTCAAATCATTCATAATTGTATGAGCATGTTATGTATGGGGATAACGTACGTTAATCACTCAGGATTTCGTAAGCTTCATCACACATCGAGACAGTCGTCTGCCCATTGAGAAACTGTCATATGTGTGTTTAGCGTACACTAAGCTATGAAGCTTACGTACGCTATTGAGCATAGATAACGTACGCTACATTTAGTACGTAACGTACGTTATATCATCAGACGAGTCAGTCGACTGATCAGTAAGGGACTGTCGATACATGATTAGCGTACGCTAGACTTCGTAGCCTACGTACGCTAATGTGTAGGCTTAACGTACGCTACCAAGGGTACGTAACGTACGTTAAGCAGGGAAGACATGTTACATTTTATGAACTTTCGACCGTAATTTGGATTGTTAGATGTTCGTTCGACATGAGATGAATTCTATATTACTTCTTTTATTAAGGTTCGAGCTTAGCAGCATGATTGATTGAAGGGGGCGACCTTCGAGCGTTTTGATATTCGTGGGAGTTTTATTCTTGTCATTGAATCGAGGCAAGTACTTTAATTAGAATTGTTCGTATTATGTCGGTTACGTTATGATTGTACTGTGTGCATGTGTTGTGATTAATTGTCCACCATGCGTTGATCCGACAGGAATCATCATGGGAACTCTATAGTTGTGTGCTCTGGATCGTTGGACAGGTAGTTCCACCATGCTTTGGTCCGACGGAACCATCATGGGAATCTATAGCTGTGTGCGCTGGATCGTTGGAATACCATGAGTATGTTGAGACTGTTATGATGTGATATGTGTTGTAATTATTTCTCGTTGGAGAAACTTGTCATGATTATTGTTGATTTAATCATTGTTGTATGATTATCGTACTTGTACTAGTATCGTTGTGCTAACCCCTTCGGGGGTGAACATTTGCTTATGTTCAGGATCCAGGAGAGCAGGGAAACAACCACTGGAGCTGCATGACGACGAGGGTGCAGAGTGATGTTCCGGCCGGGTTTAACTGTCTGTTGATTGTGTTATTTTTAATAAGTACTCGAGTACGTCGTCATTTGTGTTGATTGATTTTGGTGATGTATTAATATTCTTCCTTCGGATATTGTATTCTCGGTATTGGCCCAGAACTATTGTATTTTATTTTACTTTCATATGTTGGTATCTGTTATTGTCTTTCCATTTCTTCAGCCTTGTAAATTCTTATGTAAAGGATTTACGGCACTGTAATATTTCCTGAATATATCGGGGGTGTTACAGAATATGGTATCGGAGCTAAGATTATGGATATCTTGGCCGCTGGGTTAAAATAGGGGTCGTATATGTCTTTTGAGATAACCGGCTGTGAAAAACATCACTGTACTGTCTACGTCTTTGTGCGAATAGTGGTTGTAAGTTCCTAAACTCTATCTCGTCCTTTACCTGTTATACCTCTTTATACTTGAACATTTGAACGATATTGTTTCGTGTATATTGAGTATTTATGCTTACAATATGTTGAGAGGTGGACGTGGACGTGGTCGCGGTCGTGGACGCGGACGAAGGAATGCTGAAAGAGAAGCTTCGCCTTCTAATCAGGCCAGCCACAGCTTAGGCGAGCCACAACGATCTATTAACAATGAACCAAAACTTGCTGTGCCCGAAATTCTTCGTCAGTTGGTTAACCAGATGACTCAGTTTGCCCAGGTCGTGGACCGAATGCAGGTGGCAGTAGGACTACAACAAGGAGGTGGACAGCAAGGTATCCCATACATGGGAAATCGAGGCGACCGTTGGCTGCAGGAGGTGGCAAAGATGCAACCACCTAAATTCGACGGCTTTTCTAAGACTCCCACATGGGATCATTGGTTGAAGGAACTGGAGAAAATTTTTGCCGGGATTAATTGCCCAGACGACTGGAGAGCCTCTATTACTCAGTACTTTCTGATAGGGGAAGCGTCCGAGTGGTGGGAAGCCATCCGGACTGTAGATCATGATGCTGACTGGACAACATTTAAATTGATGATGGAAGCTCAGTACTGCCCTCGTCCTGTGAGGGAAGCCAAAGTTCGGGAATTTTTCTCCGCACAGCCGTCAGACGAGCTAGTATTCCAGACAATTAAAACATTTAATCAGTAGATGGCGTTTGTTCGACACCTGGTCAGAACAGACGCGGAAATGATGATCCATTTTGATATGAGGATGAAACTAGAGATCCAGAGGTACATGTCCGGTTTTGAATGTACCACTCTCCGTCAATATCAGGATAAAGCATTGGCGTATGAAATCAAGGAAGCAGCAATGGAGAAATTTGCAGAATCCAAGAAGCATAAAGTCTCTGGTCGTTTCACAGAGCACAAGAGCAGGCCCCCCCGCAAGGCCCAGTCATCCTTTCATTCGTTCAAGAAACCTACGCACCCATCCAAGAGCGGAAAGAACTTCGGAGCAGTATCAGCCACGATGGATACAACTAGGAAGTGCTTTAACTGTGGTCGCCCAGGCCACCTTTGGCGTGATTATTTCTGTACTCCAGTTACATGTTTTGATTGCGGACAGGAAGGGCACCGTGCGATGTTTTGCAAGGATGTCACAAAGTTTAATAGAACCCGTACATCACAGCCAACTCAGAAGGAAGAAAGTATTCAGCAGACGCAGCAGAGTGTTCAGCTGCCCCAAAATTTCGGTCGAGGTCGAGGCAGAGGACAATTCGACCGCAAGGGAGCCTCGAGTGTCGGATCCGCTCCCCCACGTATGTACGAGATGAGGAGGGCAGACGATCAGGATGCTGCTGTCGCATCAGGTACTGTTCAGATCCTTTCACAGCCAGTTAGCGTTTTATTTAATATAGAAGCTACACATTCATTTATATCCTTGTCTTGTGTAAATCTTTTGAATATTTCTGGTTTACATAATTGTGAACCTTATGTTGTGGGTTTACCGAGTGGAGAGAGGATTGTGGGAAGCTTACAAACTAGAGATTTCCCTGTATCATATGGAGGCAGAGAGTGGCCCTCAAATCTGATTGTGATAGATATGCAAGGAGACGACCTGATACTCGGAGATGATTGGCTTAATCGATATGGAGCTATTGTAAACTACCGAAAGAGGAATATCTCGATGATAGCGGACGATGGTTCTGAAATACTGTTTGAAGGATGGAAACCAGGAAGCTCATGAAAGATGATCAAGGCGATGAAAGCTGTCAAATTGTTGAAATAGGACTGTACCGGATACTGGTGCTACGCAATGAAGAAAGAAGACGAAAAAGTAGAACTCACATCCATTCCTATTGTGAACGAGTTTTCGTATGTGTTTCCTGATGAATTACCTGGACTACCTCCACGACGGGATGTAGAATTTACCATCGAGCTGGAACCAGGAGCTACACTAATTTCTAAGGCGCCGTATCGTATGACACCTACTGAGATGTATGAATTGAAGAAGTAACTGGAAGAGTTACTGGACAAAGGATATATTCGGCCAAGCATTTCGCCCTGGGGTGCACTAGTTCTTTTCGTTCGAAAGAAGGATGGATCACTTCGATTGTGTATTGACTATCGAGAGCTGAACAAGATGACAATCAAGAACAACTATCCGTTGCCATGGATTGATGATTTATTTGACCAGCTGCAAGGATCGACAGTGTTTTCCAAGATCGATCTGAGGTCAGGATATCATCAGTTGAGGATTAAGGAATCCGATGTTCCAAAATCACCGTTCAGAACTCGCTACAGACACTATGAGTTTATAGTGTTGCCGTTTGGTCTCACTAACACACCTGTCGTGTTTATGCAATTGATGAATCGAGTATTCATAGAGTATTTGGACAAGTTTGTGGTGGTGTTCATTGATGACATTCTGGTTTATTCTAAGAGCCCGGAAGAGCATGCGCAGCATTTGCGAATTGTTTTAGAACTTTTGAGAAGCGAGCAAATGTACGCCAAGCTTTCTAAGTGTGAATTCTGGCTAAAAGAAGTAATGTTCCTCAGTCATGTAGTATCAGCAGAAGGAGTCCGAGTAGATCCCCACAAAATCAAAGCAGTTATGGATTGGAAGCCTCCTAAGAACGTGAAAGAAGTCCGGAGTTTCTTAGGACTTGCTGGGTATTATCATCGATTCGTGGAAGGATTTTCCAAAATTACCCACCCACTTACTTGACTACTGCAAAAAACTCAAAAGTTTGAGTGGAACGAGATGTGCCAGAATAGCTTTGATGAATTGAAGAAGAGATTGATGACGGCACTAATTTTAGCACTCCCACAGGGAACTGGAGGATTCATAGTTTACAGTGATGCTTCGAACCAAGGACTCCGATGTGTATTGATGCAGAATGAGAAGGTGATCGCCTATGTGTCACGACAGCTAAAACTTTATGAAGTGAATTACCCGACGCATGATTTGGAGCTGGCAGCGGTAGTTTTTGCTTTGAAAATCTGGAGACACTACCTGTACGGGACTCACTGTCAAATCTTTACAGATCACAAGAGTCTCAAATACATCTCGAGTCAGAAAGAGTTGAACATGCGGCAAAGGAGATGGATGGAACTGATTAAGGACTACGACTTGGAGATTCTTTATCATCCAAGCAAAGCAAATGTAGTGGCCGATGCACTTAGCCACAAGCCTGTTTCTATTCAGATGCTAGAGACTCTGACCTCCCAGCCCAGCATTCAACGAGAATTGATTCGCGAAGGAATTGAAGTATGGTTGCAAATAGTCCAAGGACAACTGTGTGTGATGGAAATAACTTCATCGTTAACCGAAGAAATCAAATCTAAGCAATTGGATGATCCTATGATGATTCGGTTACGCAATGAAGTGAGCAAAGGAAAAGCCCCAGGATTTGTAATTCATGATGATGGAGTATTGAGATTCCAGAGCCAACTTTGTGTTCCCGATGTCGATGTTTTGAAACAAACAATTCTGAAAGAAGCTCACAGTACGCCTTATTCTATCCACCCAGGCACCAGTAAGATGTATAAGGATCTGAAGCAGAGTTTTTGGTGGGGCAACATGAAGAAAGACGTAGCCGATTACGTCTCGAAATGTTTGGTTTGCCAGCAGGTTAAGATCGAGCATTAACGACCTACCGGAATGCTGAAGCCGCTCCCGATTCCTGAATGGAAGTGGGAGGATATATCGATGGACTTCATCACTAATATTCCGAGAACCAAGACAGGAATGAACATGATTTGGGTGATAGTTGACCGGTTAACCAAATCAGCTCATTTCCTAGGCATTAAGGACACGTGGGGACCAGAGAAGTTGACACGAGTGTTTATTGCAGAGATAGTCCTGAAGATCAAATAATATCCTGAAGATTGAGTATTAGATCATGCAGATCTAATATTATTTCTTGATCTTGAATATCAAAATATTTAGTATTTGGGTCCTGAAAATCAAAGATCAATGGTAACATGCAGTTTCCAACGCTTTATATGCATTATTGACGCTCAAAATGATCAAGGCGAGCAATCATCGTGTAGTAAAATTGAAGAATCGATATTAATCGAGTTGTTTTGGCATTTTTTGGACTGTATTTCAGTAAATCGAGTGTAGAGCTCCCATCCGAATTCTGAATGAGGTGTTCTTGGATGATTTGGAAAGTAACAAAAAGTTCTACAACTTTTGTATTTTGAGTTTCCTCGGATTCAGATAGTAGGGATGCTTAAATCGAGAATCAAGTGGCTGCTCCGAATTGAAGTTTGTGATCAACTGTTGTCCACTAAATTGAGCATATCTCAGTCAGCCGAAGTCTGATTTAAACGTTTTAAGATGATTCAGAAGGCTGAAAGATAGATCTACGACTTTCATGTTTTGACTTTTTTCAGATTCTGAATTAATCAAATAATATTCTTACGAAATTTGTACTCCTGAAGTGGTACAAATAACATGTTATCCGCTTCTCAAGTAGCCGATGATATTTCTATTAACTATATGTCAATTATACACGTCTAGATAAGTAAATATGACACCCGAAGTTTCATATGATTTACAAATATTAGTGAATAAATTTGAAACCTGAAGTTTCATCTGTCTTACAAGTATCTCGCGAATAAATTCTGAAACCTGAAGTTTCAATATTAGTAAGACCATGCGATATGTCAAAGATTTAAAGATCTTTATACAGAAACTTGTAGTTTCGCTTTCACATGATAAGAACCTGAAGTTCTACATAATATTCACCATTTAAATATGAAGTTGCAGTTTCACATAGTTTAATTGAAGGACACGACGTTCTTCTTAATAATGATTTGAAACCAGAAGTTTCGTATCAAAATTCTTGAACTTAAAGTTGAGAAGTATCGAATATTATATTATTGAGACTTGAAGTTTCATAACGAAACCACATTACAAATTAGAAGCATAACACACACACACACACACACACACACACACATATATATATATATATATATATATATATATATATATATAAAATAAAGCTTTAAAAGGGGCTAAATCGTTAAAGGGAGTAAGTATATTAGATTACGAATATTCGACATCTCATATTTTGGCCTGCAGATATCTCTTGATTTTCTTACATTTATTTGGATATATTGTATATTCCCTTACCCTATAGCCGACTCATGCTTGTATGTGTGTGTATATATATATATATATATATATATATATATACACTGATATCTTCTAAATAAATAGCGTTCCATGGGCTTCTGTTTCTACTCAAGTCACCCGATCTCCGATCCCGACCAACATCATCACTGAGCTCCTCCTCATCCAGCTTGTCGTGGATCTCTGCTTAGTGATCTATGGTTCTACTTTCTCCATTCTTTTCAGAGATCGACTTCCTAAAGGAACGAAGCTATATATTTAAATTTGATATTGTATTAACATTATTACCGATTGAAAGTTACAAAAATTGAAAGAATTTTTTAAAAATAACTTTTGATGATATTTTGATTGAATAATTGTGGATTAGACATACTGTACAATTTAAAATATGATATGAATATTTTTCTAATATCTGCAATTTCGATTTTTGGTAACTTTTTTTTTTGGCAGGAGTCCGTTTTAATAGATCGCTTCTGACCGTTTCGTCATTCTGAGAATGTTTAATTCTGCACTTTTCGACGTCCGAGTTCGTTTCGGCATCGTTTTGTTGAGTTCCGTGCTTTTTAGCGACTTTTCCGCACTTGAGTTCGATTCTTACGAATATCATCCGAAACTGTTGTTTTGAGTTTCCCGTTATACCGTTTAACTTTGTTAGATGTGTTGTGAACTTCGGTTTGGTTATTCGATCACGTATCATGATTTTCGGGCATTTTGGGCCATTTTATAATTTCCCAAAGTTGTGGGTATCCGTATACCTATTTGTTGTCTCGACCCTTTTTATGGTCGCGTGTGAGTTTGATTATGACTCAAGCTGTTAGTATTATCTTATTCTGGAGTTTTCCGTGCGTATCTTGAACTTGGTATTTCGATCGGAGGAGACCGTTGTTGCAACCAGCTTTGAGAGCACAACTGCTGTAATTCTGGGTGCATTAGTGCACGCTAAGGGATCTCCCTAGCACACGCTATCGAGCAGCAGGGTCTGAGGTCAGTAGCCGGATTCAGGCCGTTAGCGCACGCTAAGGGTGTGTGGTTAGCGCGCGCTACGTGATAAGTGTCAGTTTTATACACTTACCCATGGTTTGTATCGATAAAATTCACCCATAATTGAGCTAGTCTACTCGTTTTTTGCTTTTAATTAATTAGTTTTTAATAATTTTATATTTATCGGATGATGATGTAAATCTAGTCTTAATCGGATTAAATAACTGATTTACTCAAGAAATAACATGTTTATTAAATATTCTCTTTATTGAATTTTGATATATTCATGTTGTAGGGCTTTCCGAGACGAATTCGGTAGTCTTTCCGGATTCAAAATCAGAGTTATATATCAAAAGTTATCATCCGAAGAAGATTTGGGGCAAAAACGCAAAGTCTGAGAAATTCTCAATAAAACGTAACTCTCAAAGCAATCAAGAGCAAATTGACGGTTAGTTACGGCCGTAACTACGAATGTTACGGATGTAAGTCATCCAAGTTACGGCCAGAACTCCTTAATGTTACTAGTAACTCTTGACTGATTGTTATGATTTGTCTAATTTTTATACTTTTGTGTATTATTGAGGGGATGGCTGGCATTGATCCGATCTATTGTAATAATGCTGGAGTTTTGGAGATATTAGATGACTTTAGGTGTATAAATAGACCCTTTAGATCCTTCATCATTCATCATTCATCTTATAATTTTTCACTTTTTGTAAACTTTTCTTTTTGTGTGAAGAACACACTTGTGTTCTTGAGTGATTTGTGTAAGTGTGGTATAGCATATGTTGTTCAGAGAGTTTATTGCTTCTTTCTCCTTTATCTACTAAGGGAGTGAGGATCAATTCTTTCTCTTGATTCAACTAATAATGACCACCAAAGCTTGTATTATGTATATTAAACCCTTCATGGGCTAAGTTACCTTTAGTTGGGATTATAAACAAGGTTAGTCATGTTATTTATGTTTGTATAAAGATCTATTGTGAATTACTTATTATTGTGTGTGATTTTCATTGTTTTAACAATCTTTATTTATTTGGCCAATAAATGACGATATTTATGGTCTTAATATGTTTCGAAAGAAAATATGTTTGATTAGATCAAATGATCTTCACTCTAAGTTGTTCTAGGGGATAGAAATATACCTCTAGACCTTAGATGATTCTTTGAGTTATTTTCATAAATCCTAATGCTATGTATTGAAGCCAATCAACATAGAAATATAGTGGATTGATTCAATATGTAAGGGGCGTTTTATAGTTCGAAAGAGAAACCGTCTTTTTAAGGAAAATCGAATCTACACAACATAATAAGTAAATTCATCTTATGATCTCCTATACATCTTCTATAACTAATGATGAACTAAGTTTGTAATCCCAACTATTTCACTTTATCGTTAATCAATCTATTATTATTCCAATCTTTTTATTTCCGTAAAATATTAGAACTATTATTGCATTTTCTTTGCAATTATTAAACCAAACTCTTTAATTGTGTGTTTCACTCATCTTAGTATCTATAAAAATAGACTAATAGTGTATAATTCAAATTATAACCAAACTTGCTCGTGGGATCGATAAACCGGACTCAAAAAGTCCACTTACTACTTGATACGATATCGTGCACTTGCGATAATTACACTAAGAACGTGTCGAGTTTTTGGCGTCATTGCCGGGGAAGTATAAGTTATATTTGAAATCTTACATTGTAAACTATTTTTATGGGTACAAATTTCTCGACATTGTAACTTAGTACTCAATTGTGTTTGTCCGGTCAAGTGGCGGATAACGGTACTCCGTGACTATTAAAGTCGGATTTTTCAGTTTCCCACAACAACTGATATTTGTAGATATTTTCTTCAATTATTTTCAGTATCTTTTTATTTATTTATTTTTATCATAGAAGAAACATTGTATAAAATCGAAAAAAGATTTCCCTTTCTGAGCATAAATGCAATTTTAAAAATTTACAAGACAAGACTTGAAAGGATGAGGTTGCTTATGAATAAAAGCATACCTTTTGACATAAGATTCATAATTGAAGACAAAGTAAGAATAGAGGCTGAATTCACAGAAACACCGACTAGATTTTTACCAGGGCTTGGAAAAAGTTCATATGCGAAGAAACGACGAGCAAAAATGATAGCCGTTTGTTATAAATATGCTAGATGGAACTGTAATTTAAAATGTCGATCTTTAGGAATTCCATCTACAAATAGAGAAGATAAAATTCAGTTCATTAAGGATGGTCTGAATAAAGAGAATTTAGACAATATCGAAATTTCTCTTGACATGCATCCTAGTGGACTCGTACATTACGGAATTCGATGTTTGTGGAATAAATTCAAACCAGAATATGAACAACGTCTTGGGAATCTGACGTTAAAAGACCCTGTTTGCCAATTTGTAAGAAAATTGGATGGGAAGATTCTCCCCGACTCATAGAAGGCGTTTAGGCCGTTTCTGAACGTAAAATCAGAGGAAGATGTGAGCCACAATCACAACTACTGTACATACGCGTAAGTATCTTTTATTTTTATCGTGTGGTGAGATTTTCTGAATAAAAAAATGTGATACGAGATAAATGCTTTCATTATTCTATTGAGTAGTTGAAGCGCAATCAACGCAATCACAAGGTTGTTAAACAATTTTTACCTTCTTTTTCTTCTATAAATAAACTTTGTGCTTGTTTCTTTTATTCATCCCTCAAACTTGCACTTTTCTCTGTTTCTCTCTAAATAATTTCTTTTCAGAAATGGAGTCATCATCTTCAGCAAAAAAATTTAGCACAGTCTGCATTTTTGGTGGATCTAGTTATGGAAAAGAGGCATGCTTTACTGAAGCAGCCCACAACTTGGGTCGTACCTTAGGAGAAAAATGCATTCATGTAGTTTACGGAGGAGGAAGTTTAGGATTAATGGGACAAGCTGCTGCTTCTGCTTATATGGAAGGAGTAAGAGTGTTGGGAATAATTCCAAAACCTCTGGCTGAAAGTAAAATCACCGGGTCAACTATTGGAGATGAGTTTAGATCTGTAAATATGCAAGATCGCATAACTCACATGATAAATAATTCTGGCACCTTTATCATGTAATACCCGGTTGTAATTCAGTAATTATCATTCAGTAATTGATACTCAGTAATTTTCACTCATTATTAATCATTTGTCACTCAGATTCAGTCATGGTATTCATCATTCAGAGTAATTGTATCGTGTATCAATCGTCATTCATCACTAATCTGATTGGAGTTTCGTGCCGTGTTTATCGTCATAGTCATTTTCGTTGCGAGCTGTGCGTGAGGAGTAGCGCACGCTACGTACTCATTCTAGCATACGCTAATTGGGTATAGGTAGCGCACGCTACCACTCAGCATTAGCGCACGCTAAGGTTACCACAGGCGATCCCGTAAGGTACCGGATCGCAGTGAGTTATAAGTAGCGCACGCTACGAATGGTAAGTAGCGCGCTAGTGAGTTGTAGTAGCGCACGCTAATATGTGGTGCAACGCGCGCTAAGGACGATCGAGTTGAGTCCAGAGCTACCGGGCCGCATTGATTAATTCATAGCGCACGCTATGTGTTGTTTTTAGCGTACGCAACCGATTATATAGCGCACGCTAAATAATGGTTGTAGCGCACGCTATCGAGGTCGATCGAGAACAGGCGCTTCGACTCCGAGATCGGGCATCAAATTATTCGTTAGCGCACGCTAACTATGGGCTTTAACGTCGCTAGTAGTATGGTCGTAGCGCACGCTACAAAAGGTACGTAGCGCGCGCTACCGTGTTCGGACAAAGGTACCGGACTACCCAAACTACTCGTTAGCGCACGCTATTCATAAGGGCTAGCGCACGCTAACTGGATCGGCTATAAATGGACAGTTTGGTCAGAGTTCGTCATTTATCATCCTAATCTCTTTCTCTCGTCGGTTCTTGGCGATTTGGGCGATTTTGAGAGTATTCTTCAAGGTGTAATCATCAATCATCATCTTCAAGTCTTTGAGTTGGATTATCATCACTTCATCATCTCCAAAACATCAAATCAAAGGTATTAATTTCTTGGATCTTGAATTTGGATTTTGGGTTTTTCCTTCCGATTTCTTCGTAAGCTTGGATTATCATCGAATATGTTGGATATGGATTATCTACCATGGATATAAATATTCCTACGGATTTAATGGTTATTTTCGGAATTATTTCAAGAACCCTTTGGGGTTGACTTTGGTTAATTGGGGATTTTCCGATTGACGTGGTTGTAAACTTGAATTACTGATTCCTAGTGGATTATTGATATCATTGGAAGTGTTTTGATGGTTTGTAATACTCATTTTGGTGTTGGTTTCGGCATATTCGGGTTTGGATATTTCCGAAGTCGTGTGGTTGATTACATGTTCGTTAGAATGCCCCTATGAGTTTGATTATCGTTGTTTCGACCTTTGGGTTAGTCGTGTTTTGTTGTTTGATACTTGTATTGAGCGGTTGTTGGTAATTATTGTTATTCAAGGTTGTTCGAGCGACCGACATTTCATTTAGGACGTTCGTGGACGGACATTCTTCATCGGTATTGTGTAAGTTAATTCTTACTCGGTTAAAAGGATATTCATTCCTTTTGTCGTTGTTCATTCATAATCATAACTCATTCATCATTGTATTAATCGTATCAAAACTCGTCATTGTCAATTAATCACCTCAGTCATAAGGAACGACGGTTCCGATCATTTCATTGAGTTATCATTCATTTCACCATCATTCAATCTTGGTGAGTCATTATTCATTTTCATTGTCACTTTTGTCATATTGTGGCATTCCGGGTCATACTGGCGTGCCGGTTGGTATGTGTAGGATTTTCATGTCGGGCACATTATAGTCGTGTGTTGGTTGGTGGCCTCACATTGGACTGTGCACACGAGTCGATTGCTCGTGAGACTGATTAGGTACAAGACCACGCGTGTTTGATCGTTGGTGGCTTGTGCACGTACACTTTTCCATCCCGGGCGTAGTGTGGCGCCATTCCTTTGAGCCGCATCGATTAGTCGATTCATATAGCATGTTTGATTGCGTATGTTTTGTGAATAATTCATAATTTCGGATATATCATGATTGTGTATTTTCAACCCTTGAGGATTGTTGTTCTGTATAATCGACCCCGTTCGGGGATTTTGTATTTCAGTCTTGGCAAGGCAAAGGCACGGGAGAACACGCCGACGTCGAGGAGTCCCAGTGATACTAGTAGGGGGCCCCAGTCTTTCCGTTTATTTCATCATTTCAGTCATGTCAGTTATTTCCGTCAAGTGTATTTCCGCTGCAACTTCCGTTTGAGATGTTTAATTATTCAGAGTGGTGTATTTTATCTTCATATAAAATACACTAGTATTCGGTATTGTCCTGGTGTGTTGTACTTGAACTCCTCATCGGAGTACTTGGTAATATAATGTGGTTCGGTACTACAGTTATATTATTTAATTCATCATTTTCATTTGCCTGGTGGGTCCCAGTCGGGGATTCACGGCACTGTAATATCCGCCCAGTTTGGGGTGTTACAGAGTTGGTATCGGAGCGTGGTTTTGAATACTACCCTCCAAGTCATGTCTCATTTGAAATCATCGTCATCGGACTAGTATCATTGGACTTTCGCGTCACGTGTGACCTGTGCAAATGCCGAGCCAATCAGACCAAGAACTGTAAGATTTCTGATGCCATGGTATAATTTCTGGCAATAATCATTCATTCATAATTCATTAGTTAACAATCCTCATTCATCAATTTCAATTGTGATCAAGTCGATAATGTTAACTCATTAATCACTCAATTCATTTCATTACTCAGTTGTTGATCTTGAAGATCATATCATCAGTCTTGTTAAATTGTTCAAGATAATCATTTCAGTAATTTCATCAGATAATCATGTCACGTCAATTAATCATTCATGTAATCGCTGTATTTGAGCGCGTATGCTCATTTTCATCATTTTATAATATAATCATAATGTGATACTCATGCGAGATATATAATCATCATATGACTTTCCGCTTCAGTATGGAAAGGGCTGGCAGAGGACGTGGAGGACGAGGCCGCGGTGCGGACCGAAACACGAGAATTAATCACTCACGCCGGGAAATCGTGCCCGTGGCTCGGCTCGATCGAGAAGATGTTCGGGTTGATACACTCTCTTTTATGCGTGCCATGATGACCCATGTGCGCTTGCTCAATCATCATTGCGCCACTGACGGGATTAATCGAGAGAACTCTCCGTATGAGCCACCGCTAAGGAAAGTGCTGAACAACAACCTTCGCTCGTCACAAGAAATCAACGGTTGCGTAATCAATCCAAGGCGGTCACCAACCTTCAAGAAACCTCGTGAGTCTTATCGGTTCTCGGCGACCTCCTTCGGCGCATAATCGCGGAATCTCATTCCCGAGCGGCCAATTTTGCCATCACCGTTATAATTGGGGACCTTGGTCATGTCAAGATTAAGTGTCCGAGACAAATCACGTGCTATAATTGTGGGAATTTTGGGCATAAGGCCCGTTTTGCCGAAAGGACTCGTGTCGGCTCCGCGGCATCTCGTGCCCAAACAATCGGCGATTCAGACCGATCGCTTTGTCGGCTGTTTAAGACAATGGAAGCAAACAAAGGTGGAGCTCATATGTATCGACGGAGCGTCCGGTTCGGGGCCGTGTCCGGATTCATGTGATGAAGAGGATCGACGATCCGTGGCCCGAACGATCTCATGTATACTCGTAATTTTATTTCAACCCGTGTGTACCTTTTGATACTGGTGCACCGCATTCATTCAATTTCAAGCCAGGAATGAATAAAATTAATTTGGATAGTACAATAGATTGTGGACCTCATACAATCGGTGTACCTGACGATAGAAGATTTTCGAAATCATACCAAGGTAAGCTTAATGACCGCAATAGGTTTGTGGACCTAATCGTGGTGATTTTATCTAAGGACGATGTATTATTGAGTGTTAATGAGATGGATTGTCTTGATTCCGTTCTCTATGTTCGTAAGCTCATGGTCACTATCATTTTCGCCGTTGGTCGTCGAATGTGTACTTCAGGAGGTAATCCCCGTTGTCCCGGAAGGATTACTATTATGATGGAAGCAGAGAAATTTCGCAGCGAGTTGTTCATCATTCATTGTATCATTTTCATCGATTGGCCTTTCTAAGGCAATCGAGTTATTCAATCATTCATTGTATCATTTTCATCGATTGGCCTTTCTAAGGCAATCGAGTTATTCAATCATTCATTGTATCATTTTCATCGATTGGCCTTTCTAAGGCAATCGAGCTATTCAATCATTCATTGTATCATTTTCATCGATTGGCCTTTCTAAGGCAATCGAGCTATTCAATCATTCATTGTATCATTTTCATCGATTGGCCTTTCTAAGGCAATCGAGTTATTCAATCATTCATTGTATCATTTTCATCGATTGGCCTTTCTAAGGCAATCGAGCTATTTAATCATTCATTGCATCATTTTCACCGATTGGCATTTCTAAGGCAATCGAGATGTTCAATCATTCATTGTATCACTTTTTATCGATTGACCATTCTCGGGCAATCGAAATGTTCAATCATTCGTGGTATCATTGTCATCGTTTGACGATGTATTCCAGACGAGTTATCTGGTTGCTTTCTCATAGAGTAGTGGAATTCAGGAGCGAGTTGGAGCCGGTACGTCCCCATTATCGAAGACACCGTATCGGATGGCCCGGACCAAATGCAGGAGTTGAAGAATCAACTTGAGGAATTGTTCGAGAAAGGTTATATCCGACCGAGTGCGTCCCCGTAGGGAGCACCAGTGCTGTTTGTCAAGAAGAAGGATGGTTCTTTTCGCTTGTGTATCGATTATCGGGAGTTGAACAGGGTGATGATCTAGAGTAGTATCCCTTACCCCGTATTGATGATCTTTTAGATCAACTTCAGGGAGCTTCAGTATTTTCCAAGATCGACTTAAGATCTGAATATCATCAGTTGCGGATTCGAGAGTCGGATATCACGAGGACGGTTTTTCGAACACGCTATGGTCATTATGAGTTTGCGGTTATGCCGGTTGGGTTGATTATTACACCTGCAGTATTCATGGAGTTAATGAATCAGGTTTTCATCGACTTTTGGATCAGTTTGTTGTTGTCTTCATCGATGACATTTTGATTATTCTCGTGACCGGGAGGAACACGAGGTTCATTTTCATTAGGTTTCCGACGTGTTAAGACGAGAGCAACTTTATGGGAAGTTTTCCAAAGGTGAGTGCTGGATGTCCGAAGTGACTTTTCTCGGACCTGTAATTTCATCAGATGGTGTGCGTGTTGATCCTCAGAAGACGAAGGCTATCCAAGATTGGTCACCTCCGAAGAATGTTAAGCAAATCCGAAGCTTTCTCGGATTAGCCGGCTATTATCGGCGGTTTGTGGAAGGATTTTCTAAAAAATTTTCAGTCAATTCATTCATCACTCAGTTAACCTCATTGTTCAATTAATTCATTCATCACTCAGTCAATCTCATTGTTCAGTCAATTCATTCATCACTCAGTTAATCTCATTGTTCAATTAATTCATTCATCACGGAGTCAATCTCATTGTTCGATTAATTTATTAACCATCCAGTCCCATCTCACGGTTCAGTTGTTGATCTTGTGAATCAATTTTTTCAATCTTGTGAACTTGTTCAAGGTAATCATTTCAGAATTTTCATCAGATAGGCTTGTCACCTCACTTGATTTTTCATGCGATCTTCTCATATTACGGCGTCATGTCGACGATCGTTTTATTGCATTATTAATGCATCTATTTTGTTAGAGCATGTATGCTCATTGTTATCATTCCGTCTCGTAATCATAATGCAATCTTCATACGAGATCTGTAATTATCACGTGACTTTCCTGCCTCGGTATGGAAAGAGTTCAGAGGGACATCGGACTCCGACGTCCAAGAGATCGTTTCTAGTCGTATTCATGCTGGGAGAGCATCTTCATTTCAGACGACGAGTTCGACTGTTGTTTGCTTAAACAGTGATACAACAGGACATTCATCACCGGTGTTGAGCAAGTTAATTCTTGCTCGGTAATAGGATAATCATTCATTTCATCGTCGTTCAATTGTTCGCATAGGTCATTCATCGTATATCAATCACGTTAAGACTTATATTTATCAACCAATCATTCACTTCTCGGGGAATAATGATTCCAATAATTTCATTTGAGTTATCACTCATTTCGTTATTAGTTCACCTCGGCGAGTTATTCTTGATCCTTGTCGGATTTCTAATCATTTATCATTCATCTTAGTCACTCTTGTTTTGGTAACCTTTCGGGGTCATTTTAAGCAGTGAGTTCAGATGTGGGTCTTCGTTGAATCGTTGGGATCGAGGACATCGATGATTTGGAGGATATCGATGTTGGGTACATTTGATATATAGCCTTGTCTTTCAGATGACTATATAACTCAATCCGTAATAATGTGTCGTGGTTGTGGATCATTTATTGTTGATCTATCTTATAATGATCGTATTTGAGAACCTTGAGATTTTGAGATCGTTTGATGCATTCCTTTTGGTGTCGTCTCGAGACTTCGTGATATTCGGGAGATCGTTCATGTGATCCGAGACGTCAAGACTTGGGGACTTGGGCGCAATTGATTTGGTCGAGAACTTTTGGACTTTATTGTTTGCAGATCGTGAGGGATAGTTCATATCCCGAGTTGTTTACCCTTAGTTTCGGGGACGAAACTCTTTTAAGGGGGGGTGTATGTAATACCCGGTTGTAATTCAGTAATTATCATTCAGTAATTGATACTCAGTAATTTTCACTCATTATTAATCATTTGTCACTCGATTCACCATGGTATTCATCATTCGAGTAATTGTATCGTGTATCAATCGTCATTCATCACTAATCTGATTGGAGTTTCGTGCCGTGTTTATCGTCATAGTCATTTTCGTTGCGAGCTGTGCGTGAGGAGTAGCGCACGCTACGTACTCATTCTAGCATACGCTAATTGGGTATAGGTAGCGCACGCTACCACTCAGCATTAGCGCACGCTAAGGTTACCACGGCCGCATCCGTAAGGTACCGGACGGCAGTGAGTTATAAGTAGCGCACGCTACGAATGGTAAGTAGCGCGCTAGTGAGTTGTAGTAGCGCACGCTAATATGTGGTGCAACGCGCGCTAAGGACAGATCGGGTTGAGTCCAGAGCTACCGGGCCGCATTGATTAATTCATAGCGCACGCTATGTGTTGTTTTTAGCGTCGCAACCGATTATATAGCGCACGCTAAATAATGGTTGTAGCGCACGCTATCGAGGCCGACGAGAACAGCGGTTCTGGACTCGATCGGGCATCAAATTATTCGTTAGCGCACGCTAACTATGGGCTTTAACGTACGCTAGTAGTATGGTCGTAGCGCACGCTACAAAAGGTACGTAGCGCGCTACCGTGTTCGGACAAAGGTACCGGACTACCCAAACTACTCGTTAGCGCACGCTATTCATAAGGCTAGCGCACGCTAACTGGATCGCTATAAATCGATGCTTTGGTCGAGTTCGTCATTTATCATCCTAATCTCTTTCTCTCGCGGTTCTTGGCGATTTGGGCGATTTTGAGAGTATTCTTCAAGGTGTAATCATCAATCATCATCTTCAAGTCTTTGAGTTGGATTATCATCACTTCATCATCTCCAAAACATCAAATCAAAGGTATTAATTTCTTGGATCTTGAATTTCGGATTTTTGGGTTTTTCCTTCCGATTTCTTCGTGTAAGCTTGGATTATCATCGGAATATGTTGGATATGGATTATCTACCTTGGATATATATATTCCTACGGATTTAATGGTTATTTTCGAATTATTTCAAGAACCCTTTGGGGTTGACTTTGGTTAATTGGGGATTTTCCGATTGACGTGGTTGTAAACTTGAATTACGGATTCCTAGTGGATTATTGATATCATTGGAAGTGTTTTGATGGTTTGTAATACTCATTTTGGTGTTGGTTTCGGCATATTCGGGTTTGGATATTTCAAGTCGTGTGGTTGATTACATGTTCGTTAGAATGCCCTATGAGTTTGATTATCGTTGTTTCGACCTTTGGGTTAGTCGTGTTTTGTTGTTTGATACTTGTATTGAGCGGTTGTTGGTAATTATTGTTATTCAAGGTTGTTCGAGCGACCGACATTTCATTTAGACGTTCGTGGATGGACATTCTTCATCGGTATTGTGTAAGTTAATTCTTACTCGGTTAAAAGGATATTCATTCCTTTTGTCGTTGTTCATTCATAATCATAACTCATTCATCATTGTATTAATCGTATCAAAACTCGTCATTGTCAATTAATCACCTCAGTCATAAGGAACGACGGTTCCGATCATTTCATTGAGTTATCATTCATTTCACCATCATTCAATCTTGGTGAGTCATTATTCATTTTCATTGTCACTTTTGTCATATTGTGGCATTAGGGTCATCTTGGCGTGCGGTTGGTATGTGTAGGATTTTCATGTCGGGCACATTATAGTCGTGTGTTGGTTGGTGGCCTCACATTGGAGTGTGCACGAGTCGATTGCTCGTGAGACCGATTAGGTACAAGACCACGCGTGTTTGATCGTTGGTGGCTTGTGCACGGACACATTTCCATCCCGGGCGTAGTGTGGCGCCATTCCTTTGAGCCGTCTTGATTAGTCGATTCATATAGCATGTTTGATTGCGTATGTTTTGACAGAATAATTCATAATTTCGGATATATCATGATTGTGTATTTTCAACCCTTGAGGATTGTTGTTCTCAGTAATCGACTCCCGTTCGGGATTTTGTATTTCGTGTCTTGGCAAGGCAAAGGCACGGGAGAACACGCCGACGTCGAGGAGTCCAGTGATACTAGTAGGGGCCCCGGTCTTCCGTTTATTTCAGTCATTTCAGTCATGTCAGTTATTTCCGTCAAGTGTATTTCCGCTGCAACTTCCGTTTGAGATGTTTAATTATTCAGAGTGGTGTATTTTATCTTCATATAAAATACACTAGTATTCGGTATTGTCCTGGTGTGTTGTACTTGAACTCCTCATCGGAGTACTTGGTAATATAATGTGGTTCGGTACTACAGTTATATTATTTAATTCATCATTTTCATTTGCCTGGTGGGTCCCAGTCGGGGATTCACGGCACTGTAATATCCGCCCAGTTTGGGGTGTTACATATCACCCTTCCCGGTGATTTTGGCACCCTTGAGGAACTTTTTCATGTGGTTACCAGAGCCTAGCTAAATGTTCATCAAAAACCAATAGGTCTGCTTAATGTCAATGGTTTCTTTGATGGTTTACTATCTTTCATCGACTACTCTGCTGAAAAGGGTTTTATTTCAGAGCGTGCTAAACGAATCATAGTCGTTGCAACAACACCAGATGAACTAATAAAAAAACTCAATGAATTTGTTCCTCAACCAGATCCATCTCTAGCTAAAATTGTCTGGATGGAAGATTTTACTGTGAGAAAACGAAAAGTGGATTCATTCCTCTCCCTTTGATAACCCATGTCGGACCTCTTGTATTTTTACTTTCTGTTGTGTGTAATAATCGTGTTAAATGGTGGCAGCTTAAGGAGTTTCTTCTTGATCTCTTGACACGCATCTATTCGCGATGTATGTATTGTTATTTTATTGCTGTAATTTTTATTGTGTGTTTTTTTATAAAAGCATTGATGGCAGCGTAAGTGTTGCGATATTTCCTACACGCAAGTGCACGTCATCGTTTACAAGTAATAAAGTGATAAGTAGAGTATCGTTCCCACGAGGATTGAATCTCTAACTACCGACGTTTTCGTATTCCAATTTTATTTGAACTATCGAAGTTGGGTTTTTTTGGATTAATAACTAAAAGAATTAATAAAAGACTAAACAGAAAACGATAGCTTGAATAAAAGGAATCAAATGATAAATAAGTCTAGAGTTCTGAATCCACCTTAATTTATCCGAATTTAATCTTGATTATCCGTAATAAATAATTTTCCCAATTTATTGAAGGCGGAGATTGCTAAAATATTCTACCGCCTCTCCCGAGGTCAATAGATTTATCTAACGTCGACTAACGCACTCTATCCCTAGGTGAATTATCTCGTCGCTAGGCAAAAAGCATGAAATCTCCTAAAGGCCACGTAGTTCCTATGAGTATATTCCTATCTCACAGAATAAAACGGTCCTCACCAATAGTTCCTCACCAAATCTCCTCTCCCGATTCGAAGTGAATGATTAAATCAATACAACTATTGGCCAGATAATTGCAAGCATTAAACATAATTGGGAAAACTCAATAAAAAGGTAATAAATTGGATAATCTCAATCAATTCGTCAAAATAAAGGTTTCATCAAAACCCTAGATTAGGGCTTTAGCCTGACATACTAAAAACTGACAATACAAAGTAAATAAACGAAAGCATAAAATTCAAACGCAGATGAAGCTCGGATTCCTCCGTTCTTCAGCTTCCGCCTTCTGCCCTTGAATTCCTCTGCTTTCCTCCTCTTCTCTGTCTCCAAGCTTAAGCTCTCTTAGGTTTTGATTTAATGATTCCCCGATGGTTAAATTAGGGTCTTCAGCCCTATTTATAGCTCAGCATCTCCATAAATCGCTTCCGTATTAGTTGGTTGAAAACTGGCTTCGAAACGGCCCAAAATCCGCGCAGACGTACCAAACCCGCTAAGTGTGCCGCGGCTCACTGAACCTGTGCCGCGGCACATCGCCAAAATCTGAATACCTGGGCGTAATTAAATCCTTCTGTGCCGCGGCTCACATGGGCGGTGCCGCGCACGCAGTACACTACTCGCCTTCGGCCGGTGTCTTCCTTTGCCGCGCTCGGCTTCCTTGTGCCGCGGCTCATAGTCCAGCTTTCGCTGCCCGCTTTGCCTCGTTTAAGCTTCCGGACTTCAATTTCGTCAATCATACAAAATTAAGGCATTAAAAGCTCATTTAGATGATTTCACACTCCAAAATACTACAAAATAATGATAAATAAGCGTATAAAAATACGCCTAACAAATACCCCCAAACTTAAGCCTTTGCTTGTCCTCAAGCAAAAAGAATTAAAGTCAATAAAAGAATGTCGTGAATCATCGTGCAACTCATAGTGTTCAACCTAATCAATACTATCCTGCCATTCTCTCTAAATAATACAAGTGTCATAAAAGCGAGCTGCACTCAGAATAGTGATACCGCAAAGTAATCAAGTTCAGTCCTAATCATTTGTTCATGAAGAAAACTCAGCTCAAAGATCAACAAAACATGAGTCAAATCAACCGTCAATATGAAAGGCTAACATAAACAAGCTAGTTCGTCGCGTTCCACAGTCTAACGGCACAATTTTTTTTCACGAGTCTCATAACAAATAAACCTCGGACAGTGTCCCCTTATATAATTATGCTCAAGAATTCGATTCGAGTTGACCACTAGGTTAGGATCTCGGGATGTTTCATCGGGATAATCCTAGGGTGGAACTTCCATTCTCATGTATTGGGAAACCGTTTGACGTAAAAGACACTCATGGGGCACATGGATGCTTCTAGTTACTAAGTTCCCGTCTACAGCGGAGAAACAACTCGAATACATAATTTCCGCATGTCCGAATCAAGGTTGCTGTTTTACGCGAGAGTAAACAGCGGTTCACGCGAATACCCCCGGTTACTAGGCTCCCTATCATTGGCACATGTGAAATCACTAAATCACTAGTCTAATCGGGGTCGTCGTTTTACGCGAGAGTAAACAACGGGTCACGCGAATACCCCCGGTTACTAGACTTCCCTTCATAGAACACATTCTCTCGACTTTTAGGGAAAAACTGACCGACTCTATACTCAATTTAAGTGCCAACACGACTAAAGAAACAGTACGACTCACTATCCGGAAAATGTAGCCAAACGTATTGATGGGGATTTAAAAACAAGTATGTATCGTCTCTTATCTGCCAAGTCCTCTACAATCACGAAAAATTTCGGACCTCATTGAATACTAAGCAGAACAGAAATAACTGACTACAACTCGACTAAAACTCGCCCGCTTCTTCAGAGAGAAAGACAGTGTCGTAACATCAGTATCACACATAATAGAAGCACGAAAATTCACGAATAAAGAAAAACTACGGCAAGCAAGGCTATTAAAAAAAAAAAAATTTTTACAAAGAAAGATAAGTGCAACAAAATATAATGTACAGCAAGAAAATAGAGTACAGCAATGAATGCAGACTGAATGTAAATCCCTCCCCCAAGCTTAGGACGTACATTGACCTCAATGGACAAAAAATGAGATGCAATAAAAGTAAAAAGGTCAAGTACTCCCCTCCAGTCTGCTCAGGAGCTGGTGCCGGCATCGTCCGGTGAGGAGGGTGGTGTGGCTGAATGATCAATTTTTCATTGCTGCAATTTATCAAACACCTTGTGTGCACAAGTTAAAATGAAGAACAAAAATTTTGATGGTTAATTCCAAATCCCAAAAATAATAACACGAATTATAGCCCTGAATTACAAAAACCATCATCAACAATTCGTTCATAAACATCAATTCCATCACAATAACAAATTCCCCATATTCCAATTCCATTTCAGAAACAACAATGAAGAACAACTAGCAATATAAAACTCCAAATCTTTTCACATCAATAATCACCTATGATTTAGAAATCAAAAATTACCTGGAGAATTTGAGAAGGAGACTGATAGAATGGATCCGACTAACCTCATCGTGTGCAGGAAGGAAGGAATGAAGGGAAGAAGTATATATGCAGGCCGATCGACTGAAAGAGCTTGACCTGGCTGCTCTTATTTTGCGACGGGTGCCGCGGCACAATAAAAGTGAGCCGCGGCCCAAAGTACAGTCGGATTTGGATGTTTTGATATGCCGTCGGGTGCCGCGGATCAGATTTCGTATGCCGCGGCTCAGTGTTATAGTGTGCCGCGGCTCAGCCTTTGTATGCCGCGGCACAAAGTACAGGCGCCCTGGGCGTTTCTTGACCATTTAGTGTGCCGCGGCTCAGTTTTCGGGTGCCGCGGCTCAGCGACCTGGTGTGCCGTGGCTCAGTAAGATCATGCCGCGGCACAGGGTACAGTTTGATCGGCCATTTTTCCTCAGCTGATGTGTGCCGCGGCTCACCTGGACTGTGCCGCGGCCCATTATTGAATTTATCCCCTTTTTGCTGATTCCTGCACAGAAATTTTACACGAATTCATTAAAATGAGAGGAAAGGATGGATCCAAGAGGAAAGACGACAAAAAGAGACTCTAAAAATGCAAGCAAACAACAAAGAATCTACAACTAATACTGCCGCTTCCCGAGAAGCGCTAAGTTTATAGTCTTCAGCCGGACTTCTCTCGCGTTCATCCGGCGGTGGATAAGGTGACGCTCGTTTTCTGCGTGTCTATTGGATTTCCCAAGTATGCCTTCAACCGTTGCCCATTAACTTTGAATTGTCGACCATCTCTTTGAACTTCTACTGCACCATGTGGAAACACTTGAACTACGGTGAACGGTCCCGACCATCGTGAACGCAATTTCCCGGGAAATAACTTTAAGCGTGAGTTGAATAGCAACACCTCTTGACCCGGGACAAATTCTCTCTGCGTGATGTGCTTATCATGCCAAATTTTTGTCCTCTCCTTATAAAGTTTTGCATTTTCATATGAGTTGTGGCGAATTTCTTCCAACTCGTTCAGCTGCAAACACCGCTTTTCCCCTGCGGATTTTAGATCAAAGTTTAGTTTCTTTATCGCCCAATAAGCACGGTGCTCCATCTCTACGGGCAGATGGCACCCTTTTCCATAGACCAATCTGTAGGGCGACATTCCGATAGGTGTCTTATATGCAGTCCGGTACGCCCAAAGTGCATCATCGAGTTTAAATGCCCAATCTTTTCGAGACGAGCTGACTGTCTTTTCTAGAATCCACTTTAGCTCTCGATTTGATATCTCGACTTGACCACTCGTTTGCGGATGGTATGCTGTGGCAACACGATGAGTGACTCCGTATTTTCTCAAAACCGCATCAAGAAATTTGTTGTCGAAGTGTGACCCACCATCACTTATAATAGCACGTGGAGTCCCAAAGCGTGAGAAGATATGTTGTTTGATAAACTTGATTACGACATTGGACCCATTCGTAGGTAGCGCCACCGCTTCAACCCATTTGGAGACATAATCCACAGCCACCAAAATGTAGAGATTCTTGTTTGATGGGGGAAATGGACCCATGAAGTCGATCCCCCATACATCAAATAATTCGACTTCAAGTATGGTGTTCAGCGGCATTTCGTGTCGTCTTGAGATGTTTCCTGTCCGTTGACACCGATCACATGTAGACACAAAGGAGTGAGCATCTTTGAATAAGGACGGCCAATAAAATCCCGACTGTAAGACCTTCATTGCTTTCTATTTCCACTAAAGTGTCCACCGTAGGGCGATGCATGGCAATGGTTCAAAGACACTGTGGATTTCCTCATCCTGGAATGCATCTACGGATAATTTGATCGGGCATCGCTTAAAAAGAAAAGGATCGTCCCACAAATAGTACTTAGCGTCCGAGATTAGCTTCTTCTTTTGATGACGTGAGAGATCGTTCGGAATTGTTTTACTTGCTAAGTAGTTCACTAGATCAGCATACCAAGGCGCATGTGTTGAATCCAACTTGTAGAGCTGCTCGTCGGGAAGGTTTCTATAATTTGTGGCTGACTTTCTTCCTTCTCGAAGGAACTCTCTAACCGTGAAAGGTGATCGGCTATAACATTTTCTCGTCCCTTTCTTGTCCCGAATCTCCAAGTTGAATTCTTGAAGGAGTAGCACCCACCGAATTAACCTTGGTTTGGCATCCTTCTTCTCCAAAAGGTACTTTATCGCGAATGATCGGTCCACACTATCACCTTTGTTCCTAGTAGATAGGCCCGAAATTTATCAAATGCAAATATCACCGCCAACAATTCCTTCTCCGTTGTGGCATAATTTCTTTGGCGTCATCGAGCGTTCGGCTCGCATAGTATATGACATGAAACACCTTCCCTCGTCCTCGCCCAAAACAGCCCCAATGGCAAAATCGCTATCATCGCACATTAGTTCGAATGGAAGGTCCCAACTGGAGCGACTATCACCGGTGCCGTGCTTAGAGCTTTCTTCAAAGAACTCAAAACTTTCTTTACAAGACTCGAAAGTAAATGGGACATCTTTCCTGAGTAAGTTGCACAGCGGCTTCGTGATCTTTGAAAAATCCTTAATAAATCGGCGATAAAAACCGGCGTGTCCCAGAAAACTCCTAATCCCCTTGACCGAAGTGGGTGGAGGCATCTTCTCAATTGTCTCAATTTTCGCTCGGTCGACTTCAATTCCATGTGAGGATATTCGATGGCCAAGCACAATGCCCTCCTGCACCATAAAATGACACTTTTCCCAATTCAAGACTAAATTGGTCTCTTCACATCTTCGCAAGACCTTCTGCAAATTTTCCAAACAAATGTCAAAAGAATCTCCAAAAACAGAAAAATCATCCATGAAAATCTCAATACACTGCTCTACCATGTCAGAAAAAATAGCCATCATACACCGTTGAAAAGTCGCCGGCGCATTACACAATCCAAACGGCATGCGCCTATAAGCGAAAATGCCGTAAGGACATGTAAACGTCGTTTTCTCTTGGTCTTCGGGGGCTATGTAAATCTGATTATACCCCGAATAGCCATCGAGAAAGCAATAGAAATCGTGTCCGGCTAATCTATCTAACATCTGATCAATAAAAGGCAAGGGAAAATGATCTTTTCTAGTGGCCTTATTTAGTTTCCTATAATCTATGCACATACGCCACCCCGTAACAATCCTGGTGGGAATTAATTCATTATTATCGTTTTGAACAACTGTTATCCCACCCTTTTTCGACACAACTTGAACCGGACTTACCCACTTACTATCAGAAATTGGAAAGATCATACCTGCGTCGAGGAGTTTTAAAACCTCGACTTTTACCACCTTCTTCATGTTAGGATTCATAGGCGTTGATGCTCCACGGATGGTTTGTAGTCTTCCTCCATCAAAATCTTGTGCATGCAAATCGATGGGCTGATCCCCTTGATATCCGCAATAGACCATCCAAGAGCAGATTTGTACTCCTCAAAACTCTTAATAATTTTGCCTCTTGATCTCCCGCTAATGTGGCCGAAAGAATAACTGGAAGGGAGTCGTCGGGCCCCGTGAATGCATACTTCAAATGAGGTGGCAGCTTTTTGAGTTCCAATTTTGGAGGTTTTTCAATCGATGGGGTCGGTCGAGTTAGTGAACTTCCTAGCTCCTCGAATGGTTTACGAATAAAGATTGGCGGGGAAGCATCCATGTGTCGTACGTAGGCGGCATGCTCTCCATTTGGTTCGGAAACAGCCCCAATCAAAACGGATTCCAATGGATCGGGTAGATAGTTTTCTCGAAAAGTTTTACTCACGCATGAGTCAATGACGTCAACTTGGAAACAATTTTCAGCGTCACTTGGATATTTTACGGATCGAAAAATATTGAAGGTTACTTGCTCCTCTTGAACGCGCAAAGTCAGCTTTCCTTTTTCCACATCAATCAACGTTCGGCCTGTTGCCAAAAATGGTCTTCCCAAAATAATTGGGATATCATGGTCTTCTTCCATATCAAGTACGATGAAATCGGCCGGAAAGATGAACTTATCCACTTTGACTAAAACGTCCTCTATCACACCCCTCGGGTATTTGATGGATCTATCGGCCAATTGTAGAGAGACTGTCGTCGGCTTGGCTTCCCCAATCTCCAGCTTTTTAAAAATCGAAAGGGGCATAAGATTTATACTGGCTCCGAGATCACATAGGGCTCTTTCAAAAGACGAATTTCCGATGATGCAAGGAATGGTGAAACTTCCCGGATCTCTCAATTTCGGTGGGAGTTTCTTTTGTAAAATAGCGCTGCACTCCTCCGTTAAAGCGACCGTCTCATATTCCTCGAGCTTCCGTTTATTGGACAAGATCTCTTTTATGAACTTGACGTAACTCGGCATCTGTTCCAATGCGTCGGCGAACGGAATGTTTATGTGCAATTTCTTGAAAACGTCGAGAATTTTGAGAAGCGCTTGTCCAGCTTTTGCTTTTGAAAACGCTGTGGAAAAGGAATTAGAGGAGTGGGCAGAGTAGTCCATACTACCTATGGATTATGAGTCTCATCCATTTCCTTCTCGTTACGCACGTTAACTGCTCTTTGTCATTAATAGGCTGCCCTTTCAACTCCTTTCCGCTTCTTAATTCGATTGCTTGCACATTTTCCTTGGGTTTCACTTCGGCTGCGTTGGGGGCTGCACCTTGAGCCCGAGAAGACAATAAATTAGCAATCTGCCCCATTTGTGTTTCTAGATTTCGGATGGAGGTTGAATGATTTTGAAGAGTCGTCTCGGTGCGGGTCATGAATTGGCTTGTGTTAGCCGCCAATTGAGCAAGAGCATCCTCCAACGATACCTTTGAAGATTGAGGGGGCTGCTGTGGGGGTTGCACGAAGTGAGGTTGTGGAGGCTTCATAGCTTGCCCATTTCGCCATGGAGAATTTTGTTGATTCCTCCACCCTTGAGTATAAGTGCTGGGGTAAAAATGGCTTTGTCGATTTCCATTGGCTACGAATTGAGCTTGCTCCATCTGATTTTGCTCGAACGGATTTCCAAATTGACACTCCGCACTCGGGTGTGATCCGTTACACCAATTACACGTCTCAATGGTAACGGGGGCTGGTGCATGCGAAAAGTTCTGGAGCTGTTGTGTCAAAGCGGCGACTTGAGCTGACAAGGTGGAGATCGGATCATTGCTCGAAACTTCCATTACCCTCTTCGGTGTCAATCTTTCTGCTGGCCATTGGTATGCGTTTTCGGCCATATCCTCCAAAAGCACGTGAGCCTCGGCCATAGATTTTCCCATGAATGTCCCACCGGATGCCGCATCGACTAAAGTGCGTGTAGAAGCACTCAAACCACCATAAAATGTGTGCAGCTGAAGCCAATCAGGAATGCCGTGATGAGGGCATCTTCGAAGTAATTCTTTATATCGCTCCCACGCCTCGTGGAGCGATTCCATATCGAACTGGGCAAAAGTAGTTATCTCGTTTCTCAACCGCGCCGTCTTAGCTGGTGGGAAAAATTTTGCAAGGAAGGCTTGCACTAACCTCTCCCAAGTTGTAATCGACCCCGGCGGTAAGGAATTTAACCAAAATTTTGCTTTATCCCGCAAAGAAAAAGGGAAAAGCCTCAATCGGATGGCATCGTCGGTGACACCATTTGTTTTAAATGTGTCACATATCTCAAGGAACGAAGCAATGTGGGCATTCGGGTCGTCCTTCGGCAATCCACAGAAAGGGCTCGCCTGTACCATCTGAATAATGGCGGGCTTGATTTCAAAATTATTAGCTTGGATGGTGGGACGCCGAATTCCCGAAAAATTTGCGTTGGCTTGCGGCATGGCATAATCTCGAAGAGCGAGTTCCGGTTGAACTTGCCGCACTTGGTTGTCTCCTCCTTGGATTTCAATATTTTCGGCCATCTTGACCGTCTTCTGCAACTCTCTTTTCTCCTTTTTATTCCTTCTTAGCGTGCGCTCGAGCTCGGTGTCCAAAGGTAGTAAGCCTTCGTTACCGAGTCTTCTCATGCACTACACGAAAGGTCCCAAAGGAAAACGAATAAACAAAGTTAAATACACAAAAAAAATAAAACGTTCAAATTAAGACTGGAAATACTTAAGTCGATATTAGAAAAATTTCAATCCCCGGCAACGGCGCCAAAAACTTGTTGCGATATTTCCTACACGCAAGTGCACGTCATCGTTTACAAGTAATAAAGTGATAAGTAGAGTATCGTTCCCACGAGGATTGAATCTCTAACTACCGACGTTTTCGTATTCCAATTTTATTTGAACTATCGAAGTTGGGTTTTTGGATTAATAACTAAAAGAATTAATAAAAGACTAAACAGAAAACGATAGCTTGAATAAAAGGAATCAAATGATAAATAAGTCTAGAGTTCTGAATCCACCTTAATTTATCCGAATTTAATCTTGATTATCCGTAATAAATAATTTTCCCAATTTATTGAAGGCGGAGATTGCTAAAATATTCTACCGCCTCTCCCGAGGTCAATAGATTTATCTAACGTCGACTAACGCACTCTATCCCTAGGTGAATTATCTCGTCGCTAGGCAAAAAGCATGAAATCTCCTAAAGGCCACGTAGTTCCTATGAGTATATTCCTATCTCAGAATAAAACGGTCCTCACCAATAGTTCCTCACCAAATCTCCTCTCCCGATTCGAAGTGAATGATTAAATCAATACAACTATTGGCCAGATAATTGCAAGCATTAAACATAATTGGGAAAACTCAATAAAAAGGTAATAAATTGGATAATCTCAATCAATTCGTCAAAATAAAGGTTTCATCAAAACCCTAGATTAGGGCTTTAGCCTGACATACTAAAAACTGACAATACAAAGTAAATAAACGAAAGCATAAAATTCAAACGCAGATGAAGCTCGGATTCCTCCGTTCTTCAGCTTCCGCCTTCTGCCCTTGAATTCCTCTGCTTTCCTCCTCTTCTCTGTCTCCAAGCTTAAGCTCTCTTAGGTTTTGATTTAATGATTCCCCGATGGTTAAATTAGGGTCTTCAGCCCTATTTATAGCTCAGCATCTCCATAAATCGCCCGTATTAGTTGGTTGAAATCGGCTTCAAACGGCCCAAAATCCGCGCAGACGTACCAAACCCGCTAAGTGTGCCGCTCATCAACTGTGCCGCGGCACATCGCCAAAATCAATACCGGGCGTAATTAAATCCTTCGTGCCGCGGCTCACATGGGTCGTGCGGCACGCAGTACACTACTCGCCCTTCGGTGTCTTCCTTTGCCGCGCTCGGCTTCCTTGTGCCGCGGCTCATAGTCCATTCGCTTTCGCCCGTTTTGCCTCGTTTAAGCTTCCGGACTTCAATTTCCTGTCAATCATACAAAATTAAGGCATTAAAAGCTCATTTAGATGATTTCACACTCCAAAATACTACAAAATAATGATAAATAAGCGTATAAAAATACGCCTAACAGTAAGGCGACTCTTCGGACTTTCTTGATGCGCATCTTAAAAATTGTGTTATACTTACGAGTATATTTTATTTTGTTGTGTGCCTCGTATATTTATTCTCTTGCAGATTCTAAAAGGCGTTAGCTCAAACATCAACTTTCTTAACAGGGAGTATTCTGCTTTTCTGCATTGTTTTTTATTTTATTTTTTATTTTTAAACTGAGGACAGTTTTATTTTCAAGTTTGGGGGTGGTTTGTTTTATTATTTTGGTGTGTTTTGATTATTTTGGTTATTTACCTTAATTTTATATATATATATATAGTATTTTGATTTGTGAGATTTCTAGATCTGGCCATAACACCAATAAATTAGCTATATACAAGCTTCTAAAATCGTTTTAACCGGTAAAAAATTTGTATATTCCAAAATTTTTGAGCCTTAATATCTCTTTCCAAGCCTTGTAGTTATCATATAAAATCGAGTCATTCGTTACCTTGAGAAAAGAAGAATCAGTCGGTTGATGAAAAATAGAACTGAAATTTACTTAATTTGTGGAGTTTTTGATTTTTCATGCTTAACTAAGATATGATTTTCTGCAAAAATTGTATTCCCTAAAAAAAAGGAGTCATTGGTGAAAAGAGCTACACGTTAGCAAATAACGGTGTGACAGATATCACCTAAAAAAAATGACGAAAAGGAGAAGTGTTGAGCAGCAACAGCTGCCTAATTTTGAGGGTCTTAAATTTTGCGAAAAAATAAAGGACTAACCATTGTTGGTGTGTAGCTGCCGTCTCAGAAAAATTGGTGAAAAGAGTTACACGTTAGCAAATAACGGTGTGAAAGCTATCACCTTTTAAAAAAAATGAGATAGAAATTGTGTTAGTGAAAAGAGCTACACGTTAGCAAATAACGGTGTGAAAGCTATCACTATGGGATGTAGTTTATAAGCAGATTTGAATTAATTAGCGGCTGAATTTCAATACACTCAATTTCGTGAAAAATCACAATATTTGATGACGCCAATGAAATTCTTCTTCATATTGAGTCGAAAAATAAACCAGTGATCGAGAGCAACCATTAAAGGGAGTCGTGTGTATCATGAGTGGAAAAGAAATAATCAACCTTTTGGGGGAAAACCTTACATTTTGGAATTACAATACTAAAACCGTGTTTTAACTTCAAAATCATTAGTAGATTTATTTTGAATCTTGATTCATTTATATCTACTGTATAAAGCTGGTTGTTGTGTATTAATGGCATTTTGATCTCCTTTTCTCTTTATATATAATTATTTTTAATTTATGTGTGTATTAATTTTCTTATTTTTGTCTTATTTTTATTTTTATTTTTTTTTGGAGCGTGAATAATAAAGAGTCTTGCTCGGGACTAGCAAGAATTCAAGTTTGGGGGTGTGATAAGTGTCAGTTTTATACACTTATCCATGGTTTGTATCGATAAAATTTACCCATAATTGAGCTAGTCTACTCGTTTTTTGCTTTTAGTTTTTAATAATTTTATTTTTATCGGATGATGATGTAAATATAGTCTTAATCGGATTAAATAACTGATTTACTTAAGAAATAACATGTTTATAAAATACTCTCTTTGTTGAATTTTGATATATTCATGTTGTAGGGCTTTCCGAGACGAATTCGGCAGTCTTTCCAGATTCAAAATCAGAGTTATATATCAAAAGTTATCATCCGAAGAAGATTTGGGGCAAAAATGCAAAGTCTGAGAAATTCTGGGCTGAAAACGTAACTCTCAAAGCAACCAGTGAGCAAATTGACGGTTAGTTACGGCCGTAACTACAGAATGTTACGGCCGTAAGTCATCCAAGTTACGGCCGTAACTCCTTAATGTTACGGCCGTAACTCTTGACAGATTGTTATGATTTGTCTATTTTTTTATATTTTTTGTGTATTATTGAGGGGATGGCTGGCATTGATTCGATCTATTGTAATAATGCTGGAGTTTTAGAGCTATTAGATGACTTTAGGTGTATAAATAGACCCCTTAGATCCTTCATCATTCATCTTATAGTTTTTCACTTTTTGTAAACTTTTCTTTTTGTGTGAAGAACACACTTGTGTTCTTGAGTGATTTGTGTAAGTGTGGTATAGCATATGTTGTTCAGAGAGTTTATTGCTTCTTTCTCCTTTATCTACTAAGGGAGTGATGATCAATTCTTTCTCTTGATTCAACTAATAATGACCACCAAAGCTTGTATTATGTATATTAAACCCTTCATGGGCTAAGTTACCTTTAGTTGGGATTATAAACAAGGTTAGTCATGTTATTTATGTTTGTATAAATATCTATTGTGAATTACTTATTATTGTGTGTGATTTTTATTGTTTTAACAATTTTTATTTATTTGGCCAATAAATGACGATATTTATGGTCTTCATATGTTTCGAAAGAAAATATGTTTGATTAGATCAAATGATCTTCACTCTAAGTTGTTCTAGGGGATAAAAATATACCTCTAGACCTTAGATGATTCTTTGAGTTATTTTCATAAATCCTAATGCTATGTATTGAATCCAATCAACATAGAAATATAGTGGATTGATTCAATATGTAAGGGGCATTTTATAGTTCGAAAGAGAAACCATATTTTTAAGGAAAATCGAATCTACACAACATAATAAGTAAATTCATCTTATGATCTCCTATACATCTTCTATAACTAATGATGAACTAAGTTTGTAATCCCAACTATTTCATTTTATCGTTAATCAATCTATTATTATTGCAATCTTTTTATTTCCTTAAAATATTAGAACTATTATTGCATTTTCTTTGCAATTATTAAACCAAACTCTTTAATTGTGTGTTTCACTCATCTTAGTATCTATAAAAATATACTAATAGTGTATAATTAAAATTATAACCAAACTTCCTCGTGGGATCGATAAACCGGACTCAAAAAGTCCACTTACTACTTGATACGATATCGTGCACTTGCGATAATTACACTAAGAACGTGTCACTACGGTGCTGTGGTTAGCACACGCTACGGGTTTAGTAATGCACGCTAACTGGTAGTTCGAGGCAGTCCAGTAGCTACTGGACTGGGTCTGGAGTTCTCGTTAGCGCACGCTATATTTTGGTGGTTAGTGCACGCTAACTGTACATTTTTTTGGCAGAACGTTTGTTCTGATGCTTCGATAGCGCACGCTAAGCTGTCCAGTATATAAACTGGACAACAGTCATTAATCTTCATTTTTCTTCATTTCTTCTTCTTCCTCCGCGGGTTTGAGACGTGGCGACTACGGTTCGCGACCTGGGCTAATTTTCTTCTATTCCACGGTGTTTTGGAGCATCCTAGGTGATTATATCATCATATAATCCATTGTTCTTCGCCGAATCAAGGTATTTTTCTTGAATCCCTAGAGTTGACTTTGGGGAAGTTTTGTTCTTGATTTCATTTTCTATCCGATTTTGATGAACCAATTGTTGTTAAATGATGTTGTTATACATATCCTATGGATTGTATATCCATATTCCGGTTTGGGATTCTATTTTCATGTTTTAGTCGGTCGATTCGTGTCCTTGGCCATTTTAGGGGAAACCCTTGAACTTTTGCCATTCGTTCCTTCAATTCAATGGCTTTGGGTCGTGCTATGTAACTCTTTTTCATTGCTGTTATTGTCCTTCATAGTTTATTGTCGCGAGTTGGCGTTCGGTGGAGTCAGCGGGTTCGTAGTCGGTTCGTAGCCATCCTACCTCGGCCGATTCTCCGCGTTTGTGGTTATTCGAGGCAAGTACCTTGTCCATACAATTCTTTTTTTGTGGATATGATGATTGGTGATTGTCTTAATATGCTTGTTTGATTGTTTGAGACGAACTTTCAAAAGATTCGGTTTAGCCTCGTCAAAGGCTCACTTTCAAAACGCTTGTGTTTGTGAACGTTATGTTTCGTGAATGGTTAAGTGAACCCTATGAATACGTTTGGTGTTGATGTTGCGCTTGGTAATGCGTGTGTACGTATAGCCTCATTTCGGTGCGTTGTGGTTTGACATTGTGTCGTGCTTGTGTTTGTTGCCATTGAGTGAATTGTTTGGATATCCTTGGTGTGATATGTTATTTGTGTGAATGTGTAGATATGGTCGAAGGTCTACGGTGACACATGGCATGTGATCATGTGGTCAGGATGCAACAAGTGATTGATCCAACCGTGAGAGCCTAAGACAATCTGCGTTGACACATGGCTTGTGATCATGTGGTCAGGATGCAACAAGTGATTCGTCCAACCGTGAGATGATAAGACCTGCCGTGACATATGGCATGTGATCATATTGTTAGGAGACAACAAGTGACTGATCCAACCATGAGATGACATGGCATGTGTTCCCGGTGTTATGTATATGTGTTTTGCTCACCTCGGGAGGGTCCGGCGAGGCCTCGAGGGAATCCAATGGTATAGCCCTGGATTCACGTATTGGTGTTGTATTCGTGTGACCAAGATTTGCGTATCTTGGGTGATTATGTTGTGTTGATTTTATGTCCGTCGAGGACATATGACGTGGGTTGTGACCCTGTGAATTATTGTTGGTTTTCTATTTGTGAAAATAAAACATTTGGGTTGTGACCCCTGTTGATTTTGGAAAGAGAAGGATTCGATAATCCTAAATTGTTTTCTATTAAAACTCCCAATGACATTTTAAACCATTTTATAAATTGTTCCCCTTGATTTGTAATCTTTCGATTTTGGAAAGTCTTACTCAAACTCTTGCCTCAGGAAGTACTTTTGTTATGTTTGAACCTTGGGGGATTCCTGGTTATTATTATTCTTGGAACTTGAATCGTATGACTCGTATTTGCACTTTGTACTTGCACTAGCAAAATAGTGAAATTTTGCTAACCCCAGAGTAATCGGGGATGGATGTCTGTATTGCATTCAGGTTTTGGGGAGCATAGCACGGGGTCGGCATGAAGGATGATGAAATATGATCGATACTAATCACATAAGGACCCGTACGTTGTTGTATTGGTTCAGTGGTACTTTATTTTCCGTTGCAGTATTCCTTCCCCGTTGTACGAGAGTGTGTTTTGACCCCTGCGTGGGCATGTATTGAGATTGAGTTGTATGTATTTATTGAAATACCAAATAGGTCTACTGAGTCATTTTAGCCTTAAAGGCGATGTTTATATATTTAATTATTTTACCAGCCTGGTAGATCCTTGAGGAAAGGGTCTACGGCGTGTAATATCCCTTAGTGGATTGGGGGTGTTACATAAATGGTATCGGAGCTTTAGGTTGTGGAAACCTAGACTGTCGGGTCGAGTTGTGTCTGTTGAGTTTTCTCTCATCGGATTTTTTCTGACTGAGTCTTGTCGCGACGTGTCGTCTGAGTTTGTTAGTTGTGATTAGTATCGTAGGGTAATCATCATCTTCGTGCGACCTGTGGATGTAAGTCTCCCTTCTTTGTGTTGTGCCTCATGTGGCACGAGCCACTTGTATGATTAGTCGTTGAGTGATGGGATCTTTATGCAGATTCTTGGTTTCGTGATGTGTGTTTATGTGACTCTCATATTTCGTCTATATGAGGAGTGTTGCCGCTATTTATGTCCTTACGACTGTGATATTTTGACTGTTTGTTTTCCGGCAAAAGACATATATTGTCTTGATTTTGTACGAATTGATGCGTGTACAATGATGCGTATAAGTGAATGTCTATATGGGTGAGTTTTGGGCGCTCTGGCCTATTGGATTTTCGAAAACCCTGAGTATCTTAGAAATAAATTTCGTGATGTACTTTTAAAAAAATGAATTATTTTCTCGCGGTACTTTCAAGGTGCCACAATATGTTTCAAAAAATTATTCCCCTTGAGGACCAAAATATTTTGAGATATTTTCAATGATTTAGTAATGCATTGGCTTAGACCCAAGGGTCGAATATTTCTGAAAGTTTTTCATTAAAGAAAAGTGTCCTCATTTTTTTTATCAAACGCAAGGTGGTTTTCAAAGTCTCGATAACGATGTTTATACTACTTTTTGAAAGGGATACTCAAGATCAACTGATGTTTCCAAAAGTATTATCAAAAGGGTGATTCTCGTTTTAAAACCTATTGTTGTGTCGAGATTTATTCACGTCGACAGGCGATCGACTGCAAGACCGAGCGACCGAGTCCACAACCAATCTAGCTATGGCGAACTCACCTAAACAAAGATACCAGGCCACCTTCAGGTATCTAGCGATCGACTCCCAAGGCGATCGCACTTTGGCACCTAGCGATCGACTCTTGTGCCCAGCTAAGGACGACCGTCCTACACCCCGAACAGGGACCATCGTCCATCAAAGTCCACAAAGACTGGATCTCAAAGCCAGTGCCCATGTGCAGATCCACAAAAGGCGCCGCGAAACATGGATCATTGACCACCAACAACTGTCTCTGACAAGGACAGCTTCACCTACCGACAGACCCGCCGAAAGGTACAAGGTGGGACCGCCCATGACAGCGAATCAGACGCATGCAGGCTTCCCATTGGACTGCCCAACTGACTGCCAGCAACTCCTGCAGACTTTAAGGGAACCAGCCCATGTGCTGAAGACGATCACCCACTTATTATAATACAGCAAAGGCGATCGCCCAGCGTATCGAAGTACTATAAATAGGGAACATCCATCAACTGGAAAAAGGTTCCCGATTTGGTTTAGAGAAAACTCTCAGTTCCGAATTCATTCACGGAAATACATACAAACATACATACTTTCAGGCTCTTGGCTTCCTTTCCCGAGTCTATCTCAGGATTTCTCTCTCAGCACCTCTCAACCAGAAGACGGTCGGTAGAGGCAAGAAGTCTCCACAGTGCAGGTTCGAAGGGAATCACAAGCCCAGGAGCTCAAATCTTCAACAGCTGTACGTCGTGAGAGACTGTCGATTTCTCACGGCTGTCACAGTTCATCAATGTTGTTACAAGAACTCACAGAGCATCATATCTGGTTCTTCCGGCAATCTACACGCTCACTAGCTTAGATAACTAAAATCGTTACACTCATTGTAATAGTATTCTAACATTAATACTTGTATCCCAGAATATTTGTATTAATAACATCTCGCGAGAGCATTCAAGCCCGGGACTAACAACCCCGACAAATCTTGTGTTATTTGCTTTCTCACGGAAGTGTTTTCGCATTTGTTTGCTATCCACCCATTCCAGCAATATCTATCTCCGGATAATATTTTGGGTAGCAACAATTGGCGCTAGAGGAAGGGCATCTTAATCTTCATTTTTATTCATACCGTCCCGAAGAACACTCACTGTTCTCGGGGCATATACTTGAAGTGACACTCACTGCGCTTCAAAGCAAGACTTCAGAATCATGACGTCCGCCGCTACATCGAAGAGATCCACTCTCCGAACCGCCGGACACCATATCCCGACTCAATCCGAGCCCCAGCCGACGGCAGAGGGAAGCCGCGGCAACGCATGACTCTCGATCCTGCACTTGAGGGATAGCCCCAGCCTCTCATGGAACAAGTTCCAAACCGAGAAACAGATCGAGGAGGCTATGGCCGTCTTAAAGGAGCGACGGAGAGCATGCACGACGCCCGCTTTAACTCCTTCGGCCATCCGCCGCGTGGGCAAACGGAAGTTCAAGGGGCTACTGGGCGAGCGATCGTCAGAAAGCCCCGATCTGCGAGAAAAGGCTCTCGCCAAGCCGGACGGTTCCGTAATCAGTCGCTTGGGAAGCGACCCATCATGGCGACCGGGGCATTCTGGTCCCAACCACGAGACGACGGAATTCGAGTCCGTCACCAGGAGTTCGGCATACCCAACTCCCAGCCAAACATAAGTCTACCGTTTGGCTCCCACTCCGAACGCCAGGGGGTCAGTACTTGATCGCCTTGGCTCCCGCTCCGAGCGCCTAGCCGCGAGCAACCAGACCACGGCGATGGCCGCTATGCAACACCAGCTCGACGAGATGAAAGCACTCTTGGACACTGGGGCAAGCACCAGTAGAAAGATCATCGGACCGACCAAGCCACTTGCGGTCCACATCGAGCTCGCCCCCGTGCAACCAAGGATCGCTCCTCCCATAACACCTCTATATGAAGGGAGATCGGACCCCGAAACCCACTTAAGTAAGTTCCGGATTTACATGACCAGGTGTGGGGCATCAGATGCGACCAGGTGCCGAATCTTCCCGTTAACATTGGGCGAGCTAGCCCACAGGTGGTACATCTCACTACCACCGCGATCGATCATCTCATTTGAGAAATTGGCGAGCGACTTCACGTCTTACTTCGCCGCCAAGGTCGCTAGACCAGAAGGCCCCACCGCATGATGAAAATCAGGCATGGGGAAGATGAATCCGACACAGATTACATCGATCGAGTAGACGAAATCGTCCTCACCGGCGAACCCATCAGCGACGAGCTCGCTCTCTATTCGGTCCTGGGGGGATTCTACGGTCACTCACCCATGTTTAGACATCTGACGAAGGACATCCCCCTAACCTACGCGATCTTCCGCGCTAAGGCTGCCGACTTTCTGGCCAGGAAAAGGCTACTCACCCTTCGCCTAGGCGAGGAAACGCCACCTTCTGTCCGAAAGACGGCAATCGCCAAAACCAAAAAGACGGTCGCCAAGCCATCCGACGACCACAAGGCCTACGAGGGTATAGAAGCCCATCTCCTCCACACGTTCAACCGAACTCCGACCCACATTTTCCACGCCATCAAGGGGCGCGAACCGCTAAACAATCCAAAGCCGATAAGGGACCACAGTCATCTGGACCACAATCAATATTGTGCCTACCACAAGAGTCCCGGCCACAACACCGACCAATGCCGCGACCTCCTCAGACAACTCTGAAATTGTTCGAGAAGGGCAAGTTGGACAGTTTATTGACTTAGCCGGAGCCCCACAAATATCCCAACACGGTCGCCCGAGTCGAACGCGAACAGGCCGGAAAGCTCATACGAGCCGACCCCTCGATCAACCTCGGCGACCGTATCTACATGCTTCAATCAAGAGAAGGGAAGCTCGGACGTCTCTCCCCAATTTCCCGCCTCATCAAATCAAAGGCTACTGCCTGAGCTAACGCTTCGAAAAAGAGGATGACTCGCTCGCCCTCTAAAGTTCATCATCAACATGATGGACCTAGGCAACGATCGCCTCCCCTGGCACTACGTATACCATCAAGGATCGTCATCTGACATGATGGTCCGAGGTAGAAGAGTGCCACCATTGTCGCGAAAGTCGATTAAACCGACGGTCCATCCATGCAAGGTTCCTTTGGGCTCTGATTGCTCGCCCTTCGTTTAAATACAAGGCGGGCGTAGCCGAAGGTCCCTCCAAATCAAATCAGAGGATTACTCGCTCGCTCTCTAAAGTTCGTCATCTACATGAAGAACCTAGGCAAGCGATCTCCTCCCCTTACACAACGTATACCATCGAGGATCGTCATCTGACTTGATGGTCCAAGGTAGAAGAGTGTCGACATAGTCGTGGAGGACGATGGAACCGTTCTCTGTTCCCGTGCAAGGTCCCTTTGGGCCAAGATCGCCCGCCCTAGAAGGTCCATCACTTAACATGGTGGGTCCTTCATGGACAATGCGACGCGTCCCTCCCCCCGTCTCAACGTATACCGTCGAGGGTCGCCACCTTAATGGCGGCCCGAGGTAGAAAAGAGCTGACAAGCCGCGGACGTGGAGTCGATTAATCCGACGACGCCCCGCGCAAGGACTCCTCCAGACCAAGACCGCACGCCCTTCGTTTAAATACGAGGCGAGGTGCAGCCTAACGGAGGACCCTCACAATAAAATGAGTCACGAGACAGACAATGTCGCTCGCGCACAAGACATGGTCGTGGAGATCGGTCCATCGAACTCCGCGATCGTGCACGGTTCCTCAAGACCGAGATGGACAGCCTTCCTCGAGGATTCGACAAACTTGAAGACCGCTCACTCAATGATTTATTTTCGTCCCCTTACTTCCACTAAGCGAACAAAAACAAGGGGGAAGAGTGCGGAGATATACATGACGATCGTCCCTATTCAACGACATACGGAGATCGGCATTATTCAGATGTTGGTGTAGCGATCGAATTTGTTGTAAAAATTATCTATATGAGTTTATCAATTCATTTGGGACTACACTCGCAACAATCTCTCCTCACACGTCTATACAAAGTCATACAAAGACTTGAAAAGCAATCATCCAAGTAAAAATCGGAGAATCAAAACATTCATTTCATTACTTGAAGTATATACAAGATCGCCCGAAGGCCTAAGTGCTACAAAGAGAAAGCTACAAAATTACAAAGGCAAAGAGCTGAAACAATAAACGAAGAGCCTCAGGCCCCTGCCTGGCCTTCAACTCCAACCTCCGGCTCGGCCCGCGACCCTTCGCCGGTTTCCGGAACAGCCTCCCCGTCCTCCGTAGCATCGGGATGAACAAGGTTCACCGGAGTAGGATACCAGCTCAAGTCCACGCCGAGGTCCGCAAGATCCAAGATCGGCACGGAGAAGTCGGGATGAAGAGGGTGCTCCAACACATATGCCTTGAAGTTCTCGGCTAGAGGGCCGACCTCCAGTCCTCCTTTCTTAGCATCTCGGAGCGAGTCAGCGAACGTCATATAATAGGTAAACTCACTGACAAACTCCACATTAAGAAAGGGATTGGCCTTGGTCGCCCCTACCTCCCCTTTCAGCTCCGCCATCGCCTGTTGCGCACCTTGGAGCACGGCCTCCCTTGCAGCCGTCTTTTCCCTCGACTCCGCCAGCTCGGTAGTCAGCCGAGCGATAGTCACCTTCAGTCGATCGGCCTCCTTCTCAGCGGCCGTCTGCGAGCGTACGGCATCTATCATCAGGTCCCGAAATCGATCGGCCGTCGCCTGGGCTTGCTCGGCATCCTGTCTTGCCAACTCAAGTTCATGGTTCGCCCGCTTAGCTGCATCTAAGGAGTCCTTCTCCATTGCCACAACCCTATCGGAGAACTCGGCGTTCTCTTTCCGAGACGCCTCGAGATCCGCCTGAAGGCGAGTAGTGGAAGGATGCCCCTCGAACTCCTACACAGCCTGGGCAACCATGGTCGCCGCTTGGAGAGAAAGGGCGAGAGCAGCCTGCATTGTATTCCCTGATCGCTGGCGAGCGATCGCATCTAAGTCCGTCGTCCAGGCCTTTGGCAAAGCAGAAGCGGCCCGGATGACGTATAACGGTATATCACAGGCCTGGCGAGGAGATCGGCTCGCTAAGAAATCCCACACCATCGGCGGACAAGAGGGGTCAGTGCTACGGATCCTGCATCAAAACAACAAGAGTTAGCACATATCCCACGCAAATGATAAAATCCAACACACAAACAAAGTCTACCTCTCGGTCCTCTCAGGATCGCGTCCGAAGTATGGTTTCCCGTGAGGGGTTTCAGCATCGGCGATCGCCATCTCCCGAAGGAAGTCGCAGAGGGCGTACGCTCAGTCTCAGGGGGAACAACGAGATCGGAGGCACGGCGATCGGCACCTCACTAACCTCTTCCGTTTGCGGTTCGATCGGAGCCCCTCCTCCCGAGGTTCCTCCTCCTCTATGATCGGCTCCGCGACGGGCCTCACCTCCGGAATGATAGGCAGCGCCACCGGAGGAACCCGTGTTGATTTCTTCTGACGAAGACGGCCCAAAACTCCAGGGTTTGACATGGCTATCTCCGGTGGGGGCTCCAAGAAGTGAGGAAAACGAACCTCTACAATGAGGACAATCAAACCACAGTTAGACAGATTCCTTCAAAAGAACGATCGCCTAACAATTGAAGATCGCAGAAACTCGTACCTGATACCAAGAGATGTCTCGGGAAACGGAATAGCCGAGCCGACAACCAACGACTCTCCTTGTTGATCCGGTTAGCGTCCAAGTCGTCGTCCGGCAAACTTCGTATCCGCTCCCAGACGACCAGGAAATCAGAAGACCAAATTAGATCAGTTCAGAACATGTCCGAACAAAGGGAGAGTCAAAACCCTTACTGGGATTCCTCTCCCGAAAGCTAGTGGGGATCTCCACCTTGCTAGTGGGGTTGTCGCTCGCTTAGGCTTTCCAGGCACCGGCGACCCAAAAACACTTTGCCAGATCGCCCCGACCGGATCGGCCTTGAATGTGAAAGCCTCCGACCGACCCTTTTTGAGCCGTCAACTCTTTTTCATTGTTGTTATTGTCCTTCGTAGTTCATTGTCACGAGTTGGCGTTCGGCGGAGTCGGCGGGTTCGTAGTTGGTTTGTGCCATCCTACCTCGGCCGATTCTCCGCGTTTATGGTTATTCGAGGCAAGTACCTTGTTCATATAATTCTTGTTTTGTGGATATGATGATTGGTGATTGTCTTAGTATGCTTGTTTGATTGTTTGAGATGAACTTTCAAAAGATTCGGTTTAGCCTCGTCAAAGGCTCACTTTCAAAACGCTTGTGTTTGTGAAAGTTGTGTTTCGTGAATGGTTAAGTGAACCCTATGAATACGTTTGGTGTTGATATTGCGCTTGGTAATGCGTGTGTACGTATATTGCCTCATTTCGGTGCGTTGTGGTTTGACATTGTGTCGTGCTTGTGTTTGTTGCCATTGAGTGAATTGTTTGGATATCCTTGGTGTGATATGTTATTTGTGTGAATGTGTAGATATGGTCGAAGGTCTACGGTGACACATGGCATGTGATCATATGGTCAGGATGCAACAAGTGATTGATCCAACCGTGAGAGCCTAAGACAATCTGCGGTGACACATGGCTTGTGATCATGTGGTCAGGATGCAACAAGTAATTGGTCCAACCGTGAGATGATAAGACATGCGGTGACATATGGCATGTGATCATATGGTCAGGAGACAACAAGTGATTGATCCAACTGTGAGATGACGTGGCATGTGTTCACAGTGTTATGCATATATGTTTTGCTCACCTCGGGAGGGTCCGGCGAGGCCTCGAGGAAATCCAATGGTATAGCCCTGGATTTACTAGTTGGTGTTGTATTCGTGTGACCAAGATTTGCGTATCTTGGGTGATTATGTTGTGTTGATTTTATGTCCGTCGAGGACATATGACGTGGGTTGTGACCCTGTGAATTGTTGTTGATTTTCTATTTGTGAAAATAAAACCTTTGGGTTGTGACCCCTGTTGATTTTGGAAAGAGAAGGATTCGATAATCCTAAATTGTTTTCTATTAAAACTCCCGATGACATTTTAAACCATTTTATAAATCGTTCCCCTTGATTTGTGATCTTTCGATTTTGGAAAGTCTTACTCAAACTCTTGCCTCGGGAAGTACTTTTGTTATGTTTGAACCTTGGGGGATTCCTGGTTTTTATTATTCTTGGAACTTGAATTGTATGACTCGTATTTGCACTTTGTACTTGCACTAGCAATATAGTGAAATTTTGCTAACCCCCGAGTAATCGGGGATGGATGTCTGTATTGCATTCAGGTTTTTGGGAGCATAGCACGGGTTCGGCAGGAAGGATGATGAAAGATGATCGATACTAATCACATAAAGACCCATACATTGTTGTATTGGTTCAGTTGTACTTTATTTTCCGCTGCAATATTCCTTCCCCGTTGTACGGGAGTGTGTTTTGACCCCTGCGTGGGCATGTATTGAGATTGAGTTGTATGTATTTATTGAAATACCAAATCGGTCTACTGAGTCATTTTAGCCTTAAAGGCGATGTTTAGATGTTTAATTATTTTACCAGCCTGGTAGATCCTTGAGGAAAGGGTCTACGGCGTGTAATATCCCTGAGTGGATTGAGGGTGTTACAATTTTGGTTCGGTGCTTGAACAATTATCTATGAATGGTTTAAAATATGACAGATTCAATTGATTCGTTTTCTTATGATTCTACTATTAAAGTATGTTGTGTCATAATTCTAGAAAAAAAATTCAACGGATATGAAAACTTATGTTAATAATATATATTTCATAAACTGCAAATCATGATATTAAAATGAAAGTACTTTGTTACTTGTGCAGAAATTGTGATTTGCTCAATTGCATCGATATGTTTTGATTATTATAAATATTTTGTAATGCATGTATTTCTGTTGCTACATGATTTAATTATGAAATCGATTATATTGCATTAATTTTGTAGTTTCTAAAAGAAACATAAATTGCAATATTCTTAATAATCTTGAAGATGATTAAGAAATAAATCATTGATGTTCTTAATGATCACAACAATATCTTATCATATTAAAAAAAATGTGTTTATGATGAACATATTAAATAAGTTAATTAATATTCCTGAAGAATATTAAATATTGAGGTTGCAATTTTTTTGAACTTAAATTTGAGCATTTGTACTCCTTCTCGTTATTAAATTATTTTTGTATTTATCATTATATTGATTTAAATTATTGCTCCTGAAGTAGCACAATAAATATTCTTGATGAATATTACAAATTCTCGAAGAATAATTCATATTGTAGGTGATATATATTTATCCTTCTAACTAGTTTCTTGAAGAAACAGAATTTTGCAATCTCAATAATCTTGAAGATTATTAAAAATGAATAGTTGAAGTTCCTAAAGAACAACACAACGATATCTCATCATAATTTTATAATATGTTTATGATGATCACGTCAAATAAATTTAGTATTCCTGAAAAATATTAAAACATTGAGACTGCATTTTTCTATGCTTTATTTCGAGCATTGTTATCTTTCATTTTCATTATTTAACTATTTTAATCATTATCCTTATATTATTTTAAATTGTTGCTCCCGAAATAGCACAATTCTTGCAGAATATTACATGCTCTTGAAGAGCAATTAATGTTTAGGTGATACGTTTATCTCCAATGAAAAAAATGTAATATGTCATATTAACATTGACTTGATCAATCTTATTGTGGATGATATTGAAATTGATTTGCAATATCTTATTAAAAAATCCATGAAGGATTGGTAGAATTTCAAATGATAATATTCTTAAATGAGTATTAAACTAGTTATATATTGATTCTACAATGAGTATCAAACTAATTACATGATGTATTTTGTATCCAATGACCATGTTGCGACGAATTTATAATTCAAGGATCCAAATTATTACCAAGGCATGAATATTTGGATCAATATGTAATTAGTGCGCGATTAAAGTACCTCCATAAGAAGATTTCTCATATGATAATTTCGTAGCTATATGGGCTACATGAAAAATACATATTGTCAAAATACATATTTTGAGCCCAAAATTGGGGTCAATTGATCATTTGATATGCTGATTTTATAATCTAACTCATTATCACCAACATTAGGGGAGATATAAAATATAAATAAGAGAAATTCGGAAAATTCTCATTGGGTTGGATATTTAAATTTACACACTATGAACTCGAAATTCAACAAGTTATTGATTGCTAAATGAGTGATGAAATCTCATATACCAATTGTATATGTACCATAAAGAATTAAAGTCGACTGTGAACGAAATATATTTTTTGATACTCCTCGACGCCAGAAGTGTGAGAGACGTATTCTTTATTTGTATTAAATATAAAACTCGCGGAATACAAATAGATTAAACTATAACATCACTTCAAAAACCTCTTGTAGAGGATCGTCTCGAAGACGAGAATCTCAATACCTTAATTTGCACGTGCACTAATTACTTACAGTATTGGGATTATGGAACGACCAAATCAAATGTTATGGGAAATGTTGAATATTTGATTTTGTTGAAGTTGTCATGGACTTTGTGAATATGGGAGAATTGTTTATAAGTATGATAGTTGTCGACAACACTTTGTGTCTCAACAATTGCTAGTGGAGTGTCTGAAGCACTAAATAAAATATAAGCAATTGAGACAGAGCTTAACTCGCAAAATAAAATAAAGTGGTGAAAGATAAGCGAGATTAGCATATCCAGGGTTTAAGCGCATACTCAAAACATATTCTCCCGTTGGCACTACATTTCATCAATTAATATACATATGACAGTTATTATGAATATAGTATTCAATTAGTGATGTAATCACCACATTTTTCTATGGGTCATTGGACGCGAATATCTATATGAAAGTCCCTGACGGACTTGAGGTTCCTAAAGTAATAGGAACACGAAATTCGCAACATGTACTATTTTGAGTTATAATATTTAAACCTTTTGAAATAGTCTGGTGGATCAACCAACTAAGTGAATTCCTCTCGAAGAGGATATATGTGAATTATTTGAACTCAAGTCTAAAGACATGTTCAAAATGAAAAACTTAGATAAAACTAAGTATTAGTATTTTCTCGACTTGTAGATCGAGCATATATGACGGAGAAATTTTATCCATTTAGCTACCTAAAGGTTGTCTTACCACTTGAAGTGGATACTGACTCATATAGATCTCAAGAAGATAACAAAGATATAATAGGACCAGAAGTTCCTTACTTGTGTGCTATTGAAGCATTACATTATCAGGCCTGATATACAATTTGAAATTAACATGCTAGCAAAATTTAATATGTCTCCAAGAAGGAGAATTTGGAATGGTGTTAACCATATTGGTCTATTACATGAAAGAGATTGAGATTCGATATTGGTGGCTATTAGGGTATTATGATCTCATATTTGTTCTCACACTGCCTATTTATTATGATGAGAAATATTCTCCATTTATGTGTTGCATATAATGTTTGAGCAAGTAAGATAAAATTTATTTCCACATGAGCTTCCGAAGAGTAATAATGATATTCTAGCAGATTTATTTACTAAATCTTTCCATGTATGAAAATTATATCCATGACATTGTAATGCAAGATTGTTATCTTGATGGGAAGAAGTGGTAACTTTTAAATTAACTTGAAGATTATGTCGACCCTGAAGGTCAAAAGGTCCTGAAGACCAAATGGTTGTACTCTTTTTCTCTTTCTAAGTTTTTTCCCACAGGATTTTCTTAGTTAAGGTTTTTAATGAGGCAACTAATGCAACACATGAGCAAATTTATACTATGTACTCTTTTTCACTATCGGTTTTTTCCCACAGGGTTTTTCCGAAGGGGTTTTTGTTAGTAATATGCCCTCGAATGCCACTCAGAGGATGAGAGAGTGAGAGCAGTTGTATTGTAATTATAAATATTATATTTAATAATACAAATATTATTTCTATATTATTGTATATCACTGGCATTGTGATTTGGTATATAGAATAATAGTCCTTGCATTTGAGAGCGAACATTTTACTCCTTATGGAGATAAGGAGATAGGCGCTAGAAGTGTTTAGAGATCGAATGCTTAACTAGTTCGCAAGTCGATAAAACTTAACTGGGCAGTAAGTTTAGACAAGACTTGTATAACGTGTACTTTGACATGTAGAGTGCTTGTCTTCACTAACGATTAGTGGGAGCACACGTTATAGGTATGCTAATGGGATTAGTATACTCCAACACGACTCTACTCGATTCGGTCACATGTATTTCACTCAGGGATTGTCAATGATTGAATAGAAAGACTGTGATAGGTATACGTGGACTTTTGACTTGAGGTTTCAGTAGAAGATGTGCTTGTGATATTAAGTTAGTCATTAGAGTAGTTCGATCCAATCGTCGGTTGGTGGGGTCAACCTCGAAATGCAACTTAGTGGGCAAGTAGCAGTCTCTACTGAATACCAAGATAAGATTCTTTCTCCTGTTAGTGAGCAGGTAAATGTCCTATGCGGTTAATGGCAAATGAGATCACAAGTCTTTGACCAAAGCAGTTAGAGCTAGTTGTATTTGATACACGAGAGCCCGATGATCTTGATTTGTATTAAAAAAATGTATAGAGTCAAGATACAATAGGGTTTGACTTTATCGTGACCCTAATACTTGACCGGGACATATGATTGAAGGATTTATATGTATACGGTATTCACAACTATTGATTTTGGAATAATCCGAATTATTCGTTCTCAATTGGGTTACAGTGTGAGCCACGGGACTGGCTAGGTGTTACTCACAGTCTTTGAATCCTCCCATTGCTAACTGAGACGAACCTACAGAGTCGCGCACACAGAATAGATAACGGAATATTTTGAGCTTATTTCTCTCTTAGTTAATATTGGACATTGGATGTCTAAATTAATTTATTGGATAAATTAATTCGGTCTCTTGAATTAAAATAAATTACTTGGTAATTAAATTTAATTCATAATAATTCTTAGAGAATTTATATTTAATATAATTAATTAACTGTATTATTTTTTAAACGAACCAAGATTTATATATCAGACTAGATACACGGGGGTCCGTTTCACGGACCGAAACAAAACAACACCAAAATATCTCATCTTAGCCGCCCCACACTCCTTTCATCATTGTGATGAAGTATCAAGTTTGTTTTTATGCCATTTTGATATGATGTGTGAGGTTTTAATTAATTTATTTAATAAATTAATTATGGTTGAATTATGAGATGATGAATGTGTTGTGTGTTATATATTAACCATCATCATTCATCAAAAAGGCTGAACAAGGTCTGCCATTCACGTAGCAAGAAGAAAGAAAAAGAAGAACATAATTTTTCTTCATTTTTCATACTTGAATACAAAGTGTATTCTTGAATGAAAAATTATTTTCATACACATTGAGTGTTAATAAATATAGCATGCTTCTCCTTTCAACTTCTAGCCGTGTTCTTGGAGAACAAGACGATAGGAGTATTTTCCGGTCATCTATCTGACGCGTGATGCGTAGAGGCACAGTGCTTTCGGTGCTCGTGAATTTTCAAAAGATCGTTCGATTGGATTTGTGTTCGTGCTCGAAATCAGGAAGATATTATCAAAGGTCTACGAGGGTATGATCTCATGATTTTATCTTTGTTATTTTATATTCGTTTATACGATGCTTGATCGATCTATTTTTGGGGTTTCAGTTTTATCCGATTGGACCAGTTAATTTTCCGCTGCGTAACTCGTTTTTAATCACTGAACCCAACAGTGGTATCGGAGCGAGGTCTATGCGATCGTATATTCGATATTTACATTTGGAATGCTTGGTTATTTTTTATGATTTAGAATCATAATTGTTTTAATTGTTAATGTTTAATTGTTCATCTAACAATTATTTTTCATGATTTTATGTTACAATATAAATCTACTTTTCTTTTGAAAAACTGATTTAATTGTGTAACATAAAAATTAGAAAAATATTATTTTTAGATTAGGGACGAAAAGACGAGCTGGAAAAATGGCCGGACCGGGTCACGGGGCTACCGGATCTGCCCGGCAGCAAGCCGTCATTGGTCAATGGTCGGGCCCCTATCGGGCCGCGGGCTTGGCCCGGGCCTTGTGTTTTTCGACTCTGTTTTTATATTTCATTCGGTAAATTAGTTTTCCACAAATTAAATTGGATTTAATTTAACTAAAATATAATAATGGTAATTTTAGTTTTAAGGGAATTAACTTAATGAAATATTTATTTTGTCCGGAATAAATTAAAATTAACAGTTACGTGAATTAATTATATTAATTCTAATTGATAGATTAATTTTTGTTGATTAGATCAATTTTTAGATTAATCATTATTGCCATTTATTTTAATGTAATTGTTGAATTAATTTTGAATGGGGATGTAGTTCATGGACCTAGTTTTGAATCGTTTGTTTTGTTCGATTGGGTTGTAAGGGCCGTTTTGAGCCTATTTATTTTAGTAAAAAATTTGTATAGGATGCAATTTTTCAAGTGTAAAATTTATATGTAATGACGAAGATCGGAGGAAGATCCGTTCGAGAAGACGAAGATTCAAGACCGAAGACATGTAATTAGATTACGATGTTTTTGTTCCAGGAACGGTCCATGAACTTCATGTTGTTAGTTTTAGGTTGTGTATGTTTTCATATTGTGACAAACAAACAAACCGACAAACCGCGCTTATAAACGGATTAATGTGCAAAGTATAACATATAATCGCGTTAATACTCCCACTTATAAACACTAAGTTATAAATGTTACGAGGTTTCCTACCCTCCGTCAAACTCATGGAAAATTGAAATCTAAACCGAAATATTATTCTTCCGAGTATGTCAGGGTAATATTTTTGGGGAAGGTTGATAAATTCCTAGAGTGCATTAGATGCCTTTGGTTGTGACAAATCAAACCCCTAGAAACCGTATGGGTTGCCGGGTAAGATTCAATTGTCAGACTAATAGGAGTTGACGGTTTAAACATAGATAGTTCAGCGAGCCATAGAAATCGAATGCGTTGAGGGCAAGTGAACTAGGGGTAAAAGTGTAACACCCCCAAGATATTCAAGGTATATTATAGTGTCGTGGACCCTACATGGGACCCACCAGGCTAGACACAACTTACCACAATAAAAACACATATCATCCAGTTGAAAATCAATTAACACGCCCGGTACAACCGGCAGAATAATCAACAGTGGCAACCATAAATAACTTGACGAATACAAATCATAAACCGAAGAGAAAAGCCTAAGTACTCGCGAGTACAATATATAAGTTTCAAAAGTGGACAACAACCATATCGAATGGAATAACGGAAATAAAAGGACTCAAATGCATATGTCACGACCCTGGCCAACATCCTCGTACTATCCCAGTGCTCGCTCGTCCGGATGATCATAACCTGAAATTCATGACAAGAATTTCCCCACAATGGGTCCCCAGAGGAGTTAGCAATTACGCTAGTACAAGTAATCAAGGCAAACCAATCGCTTACGCATTTCATAGTACATGCACCAAAATCATTTCAAAAACCAAAACCAGGCATGTCTTCTCCGAAAACAAACAGTCAATCAATTTGCCTAGGACCGGGACGAAGCCACGAATCCCACTCGACGCCTCTAAGGACCCTCCCGAGCTGGCCACATTCATAAAACAAATCAAGCACACACGTCACCTAGGACCGGGACGAAGCCACGAATCCCACTCGAGGCCTCTAACGACCCTCCCGAGCTGGCTAGCGAAACAAACTCATGAATCCAGGACGAAGCCATAGATTCCCTCGAGGCCCCATCGGACCCTCCCGAGGTGAGTAAAGTACACACAATATACATTACCATTTCACGTTAAGCATAAAGGTTTCCAAGAATTACTTGCCTTGAATAATTGTCGACGCAACGATGGACTTCTGGAGCAACTGTGTAAGTGGTCGAGCTAGTTTCGAGAAACCCTCGACGAACCTACGGTAGTAGCCAGCTAAACCCAAGAAACTACGGACCTCTTTCACGTTTTTAGGCGGTGCCCAACCCAACACTGCCTCAATCTTCTGTGGGTACACAAGAACACCCTCGGCTGAAATCACGTGACCCAGAAACATCACTTCCTTCAGCAAGAACTCACATTTCGAGAACTTTGCATAGAGTTGCTCGGTCCTCAAAATGTCTAACACTACTCGTAAATGATACACGTGTTCCTCCTCGTTCCTCGAATAGATAATGATATCGTCAATGAAGACGACGACACACTTATCCAAAAACTCGATAAAGACCTTGTTCATCAACTGCATGAACACTGCTGGCGCATTAGTTAACCCGAAAGGCATAACTACAAACTCATAGTGTCCGTATCTCGTCAGAAAGGCTATTCTCGGAACGTCGGACTCCTTCACCCGAAGCTGATAGTACCCCGATCTCAAGTCGATCTTCGAGAATACCGCAACCCCTGAAACTGATCGAACAAGTCATCAATCCTCGGTAGGGGATACTTGTTCTTTATGGTCACCTTGTTTAGCTCACGGTAGTCGATACACAAACGCAGTGAACCATCCTTTTTCCGAACAAACAAAACCGGTGCGCCCCAAGGCGAAGCGCTCGGTCGAATATAACCCGACTCAAGAAGCTCACTCAACTGCTTCTTCAGCTCGGCCATCTCTGAAGGTGCCATGCGATACGGCGCCTTAGAAATCGGAGCCGCACCCGGCTCTAACTCTATAACAAACTCAACCTCACGGTCCGGTGGCAACCCCGGTAACTCATCAAGAAAAACATCAGGAAATTCACTAACGACTGGAATCGAGGAGAGCTCGACTCCACCACTCTTCACTTTCAAGGCGTAGCACCAATAACCAGTACACCCCTTTCGCAGGAGTCTCATCGCCTTCAAGGCGTTAATAACAAGCTTTTGGTTTCTCTTTCGCCCCGCGAAAGAGTGATCGGTGCCGTCCTTGGCTAGCATGGTGATGATCCTCGTGCGGTAGTTCATGATTGCACCATGTCGCTCGAGCCAATCATCCCCGAGAATCAAATCCTCACCCTCAATACCCACAACAATAAGATTAGAGAGCCAAGCCCTCTCACAAATAAACACAGAACAGTCCCGGACCTCTCGATCACCGACGATTCTATCACCGCTAGGAAGTTTAACGATGAAAGGCTCGCAAGGCGATAAACAGTCAAGACTCAAACGGCGCACACACTCCAGAGAAATGAATGAATGCGTAGCACCTGAATCAAAAAGCACACTGACAGGATGGGAATGGATATGAACGGTACCTGTCGCCACAGTGGCCGCTGGATCATCGGCCCTTCTCTTCTCATAGATACGTGGAGGGGCAGAGCCGACACTGAAAGCTCCCCCTCTAGCGGGCTGACCCCGATCTCTCCCTAGGCTAACACTCGGCGGAGACTGTGGAGCGAACGAGCCCTAATTCACATTCGGCTCCATAGGCGCTGGATGAAAAGAACGGGCGCTGCGAATCAGTCTGATCTGTTCACAAAAAGAAGCCTTGTGGCCCGATTGACCACAAGTATGACAAGTCAAAGTTGGACGAGGACCCTCCCGGTTCCCATGGCTTGGCTTGCCACAGTTAAAGCATCTGGGTTCCCGAACGGAGGCACTGGCGGTACCCCGATAGCCTCCAGAAAAATGGGTCGAACCACCCCCAAGAATATTTGCAGACTGAGATCTCTGCTGACCTCCACTCTTGTGACCCGAGAAATTCCCGGCGGATTTCTGTTTCTTACTCTCCCGAACCGCAGCACTGGCCGTCACAGACATATCATAGGCAAGAGCTCGACTCTGATAATCTTTCAAAGTAGTACAGACAAGCCCAGACATGTAGTCCCGAATCGACAATTTCATCCGCCTGGAAAAATGAAAAATTTTGTCGCTCTCCTCGACAACTTAGGTCTTCACGTAGCCCAACTCCTTGTTAAAATCGGCAATAGCTTGGGATACGGGAATATCCCGTGGTTGAGCATCATAGAAAGCATGGACTCGAGCCTGTCTAACAGGCCACGGGCAATATTCAGTCTCCATCAATTCCTGAAATTCGGCCCACGAAGCAACATGGTCTTTGGGCCCAACGGCTTCCCACAAATCCGTAGCGTCCCCAGTGAGAAAGTACTGGGCAATAGGGACCTTACGGTCCTCGGGACAGTTGGTAGCAGTGAAGACTTTAGATATCTCCTTGATCCACCCCTCCGAGCCGATCGGGTCCGAAGCTCCCGAAAACTAAGGAGGATGCCTCTGATGACATCCTGAAGCCAACGATCCGTTCCGCCCAGATTAGTGTGGGCCGGATCCGGGTTCTGGACCACCTGAGCTATCGCCGCCATTTGATTTACCATTTGCTGCATAACGGCCGCAATACCAAGGTCGCTGCGCTCCTGAGAAGAAGCATGACTGTGACGGTCGCCGGTACTGCCGGCTCCCGAAGAATGCGACGTGGCCGCCCCACCGGCTTCCCCACGTCCTCGGCCGCGTCCACGACCACGACCACGACCACGGTTTCCTCCGGCATCCATACTGGTGTTAAGAGATAACAGAAGTATATTGATGATGAGTAAGGGAGGAAAAAGCAACTACGATTCAAGAAGCGGAAATACAATGCAAGAAAACAAAGGACTGAATAAGAAAACTTACGAGCACTGGAAGTACCGAGATGCTGGCAGTGGTGTGACAATATGCAAAACAAAACACAACTAGACCCAAATAACCGACAAGCCTAGGTATCCATAAACCTAGTGCTCCGATACCATTTTCTGTAACACCTCCAAGATATTCAAGGTATATTACAGTGCCGTGGACCCCTACATGGGACCCACCAGGCTAGACACAACTTACCACAGTAAAAACACATATCATCCAATTGAAAATCAATTAACACGCCCGGTACAACCTGCGGAATAATCAACAGTGGCAACCATAAATAACTTGACGAATACAAATCATAATCCGAAGACAAAAGCCTAAGTACTCGCGAGTACAATCTATAAGTTTCAAAAGCGGACAACAACCATATCGAATGGACTAACGAAAATAAAAGGACTCAAATGCATATGTCAACGACCCTGGCCAACATCCTCGTACTGTCCCAGCGCTCGCTCGTCCGGATGATCATAACCTGAAATCCATAACCAGAATTTCCCCACAACGGGTCCCCAGAGGGGTTACCAATTACGCTAGTACAAGTAATCAAGGCAAACCAATCGCTTACGCATTTCATAGTACATGCACCAAAATCATTTCGAAAACCAAAACCACACATGTCTTTTCCGGAAACAAACAGTCAATCAGTTTGCCTAGGACCGGGACGAAGCCACGAATCCCACTCGAGGCCTCTAAGGACCCTCCCGAGCTGGCCACATTCATAAAACAAATCAAGCACACACGTCACCTAGGACCGGGACGAAGCCACGAATCCCACTCGAGGCCTCTAAGGACCCTCCCGAGCTGGCTAGCGAAACAAACTCATGAATCCAGGACGAAGCCATAAATTCCCTCGAGGCCCCGTCGGACCCTCCCGACGTGAGTAAAGTACACATAATATACATTACTATTTCACGTTAAGCATAAAGGTTTCCAATAATTACTTGTCTTGGATAATTGACGACGCAACGAACGGAAGGAAAAACACCGACGAACGCTAGGAACCGTCAATCACGAACCTAACGATTCGAAGAACACAATCACAACCAATCCTAAACGAATATGGAATTGGAATACACCCGAAAACCCGCCTACGATTCATGTATACTCGTATAAAAACAACAACGAGGGCGGACCACAACCAAGCCCTCTCGATTACAAAAATACCATGAAATATACCATGAATCCATAGGAAAACCAACAATACCAACAAGATTAATCATATTCATCATGAATTAATCTATCATACGGAACGAATCGGACGAAAACGTGAAAACCCCCAATTTACCCAAAACAAGGTTTCAGGAGTTTACCTCGAATTAAAGACGAAGAACACGATTATATGTTGATAATATACTCAAAAAACTCTAAGAAGATGATGGCTCGGAGTTGCTAAGCTTCAAATTGCCGGAAAACACCAAGAAGGTTGCTGGAGTCGGAGAGAAGAGAGAAGAGATGAAAAACGACCGAAAATGGTCAACTCCTGGGTTTATAACCCAGGATGCGTTACGTACGTTAGCCACGAATTGCTAACGTACGTAAGATGTGTTACGTAAGTCATAAGGGCTTACGTACGTAACCAAAAAGGCAGAAATGCCTGTACTATTTTACACTAGGCCGTTACGTACGTAACCAAAAGGTGTGTTACGTACGTAACATCCTTTTCTGGGAAGTACAGGCCAGAAATAGACAAGGGAGGTACCGAAAAAGAATCGAAATACAACGGTGAACAATACACGATGGTACGAACGTAAAGGACTCGAGACGACGAACTTAAGTGTTGAAGGAAAACATATTCATGACTACCCAAAGGTTCGGAAAAAAAAACAACAAACGTAATTTTCCCAAAACTTTGGAAAATTACAAAACGGCCAAAACATCCGAAATGTACAATACGCGGTCGAAACACCGAACAAAATCTCATAACAAGCTCAATAACGTAAGATGGATCCTCGGCAATCCCGAAACGGTGGTTCCGAATGACGATTTACGAGAATACCCAAAATAGCGACGGAAACAACATAAAACACCGAATCGAGTAAAACGAGTCCGAAACAAGCTTGAACGACAAAAAGTCCAATATTAAATATCATCGAAATGTCAATACGGTTACAAGCGAGTTGCCAAAAACGAAAATACACCAAAATAAGAATATCAAGAGAAAGGAAAAATGCGGATATTACAAAAAGAAGATCGAATCATCCATTAGATGGATTGGTGTTAGACACCACTTTATAAAGAATAATAGAATATAAACCGTATGGATGCCCTCTATTAAACTTTGTAAAGAAATCGATCACCACTATGCAGTCACCCAAGACTTCCGGATTTAACATGGGAGTGTGTAAATGCTGATAAAATAGTGGGAGCCGAGTTATGAATAAAGAAAGTCCTTAAATTCTTTACTCGGATCATAATTAAACAACCACTAACGAATCTTAAATTATTCTCTGCAGTTAACAAAACTCTCAATATGACAATGAATCCACTCGCTATACTACTTGAAAAGAACGTCCTGACTGGTCTGAACTATATGGACTGACTTCGGAACTTGAAGATTGTCCTAACTATGGAAATGCTGGGATATACATCTTGGAGGCGGACATCCCAGCGGCTCCTGCAAGAACCCGAGCCAATTAGGAAGATGTTTATGCCCATGATAAATGGGTAAAAGACGACGTAAGAGTGCGCGGGTATATGTTAGTCTCAATGACTAATGAGCTTCAACATGCCCATGAAAAGATGACGTCTTCGAGAGCCATCTTAGCGCACTTGGCTGAGCTCTATGGAGAGCATAGCCGAACTGCTAGATATGAGATATCGAAGCAATTATTCGGTGCCAGGATGAAGGAAGTAGAGAGGGTTGGGGACCATGTCCTCAAGATGATCTCGATGATTGAAAGATTGGAAGCTCTTGATTTTCAGATGCATGCATCTCTCCAAACTGACCTTATCCGGCAGTCACTTCCTGACTCCTTTTCCCAATTTGTCATGAACTTCAACTGCAATGAGATTGCATGTAACTTAGCTGGGCTAATGAACAAACTGACGACTGCCCAGTCTCAGATGAAGACAAAGGGAAAGGAATCTGTACTTGTGATTTTTTCTGGGACTTGGAAGTCCAAGGATAAGAACAAAAAGCAGTTAGGTCCAATAGCCAAGATTGATAAGGGAAAGGGCAAGGCCCCAATGGTTCAAAAAGGCAAGGGGGCCAAGAAAATGGATGTGTGCCTCAACTGCGGTGAGCTAGGCTACTGGAAGAGGTACTGTCCAAAGCTTGATCGTAATGCGCCTTCAGGTACAGAACTACTGGTTTTAGAAAAAAAATTGTTCGGTAACTATATATTCTAGTTCTTGGATACTTGATACTGGTGTGAGTTCTCACATTTGTACAATGAATCAGGATCTGGAACGAAGTAGGAAGCTGGATTCAGGGGAGGGGATAGACATCGTCGGAAGTGGGCATAGTGTCGAGGCTTCTGCTATCGGATCCCTTATGTTGGATTTAGAATCTGGTTTTATTCTTACTTTAGATGATGTACTTGTTTTGCCCAAGGGACAAAAGAATATTATATTAATTCCGGTCATGGACCGAAAGGGCTTTCACTTTTTTATTGGAGATGGGTCCTGTCGTATTTATTTCAGAAATAAATTGGTTGGTACTGCTATATTATTAAATGGTTCATACCATTTGAATCTAAAGAATAAAACAATTGTGAACACTATAACTAGGAAGCGTGGTACGGATGAAACGAACCAAGAACTTAAGTGGTATCTTAGACTTGGTCATATTGGTCAGACCAAGGTTCATAAAATGGAGAAAGATGGGCTTACGGGTCCACTGGGATCAGATCCCTATCCAACTTTTGAATCTTGCCTTCAAGGCAAAATGACTAAGTTACCCTTCGCAGGGACTTTTGAAAGAGCTGCTGAAAAACTTGGATTGATCCATACCGACGCTTGTGTGTAATATCCGTATATTTTATGAGTGTTGTTTTGGATGTATCTTGTGGTATTATCGTTATTTGGAATGTATGTATTGATGATGGATCTAGGAATATTCATGGTTGGTAATTATTGAGTTTTGTGATTTTCGGATTGTGTTCGTTTTGGCCGGACTTCGCAAATTTAATGCTGGGAAGTAGCAGTTAGCGCACACAAGACTGCAATTCTAGTACATGCTAACAATGTGCGAGTAGCGCATGATACTCTTGTGCGTAGCGCACGCTAGGCCTGCTGGGCAGTGAGCTTTCTGGACTCTGGAATGAGGCGTTAGCGCATGTTATGATCGGGCTAGCGTATGCTAATTTGATGTACTAGAGCATGTTATTAGTAGGTTAGCACGCGCTATGATGAGAGGTCAGTGAGAGCAGAAATGTTTCTGGACTGCGGGTACTAACAGGTAGCGCACGCTACTGTCTGGAGCTAGCGCGCTAGTGGCGATCGATAGCGCACGCTAACAGGTGGGTAGCGCATGCTACCGGAGTCTGACAGAAGGTACTGGACTGCCTTTTCTTCAATAGTGCTCTACCTTCAGGTCGTTAGCGCACGCTAAACTTTAGCCGTAGCGTGCGCTAATCCCTCCCAGTATATATATATATTAGGCATGTTCTAGAATTGTCATTTTTCACCTTCTTCTCCTTCTTTTTCTTCTACTCCGGTGGCTGAGCAATATTAAGCGTATAAGAGTGTAGATTTTGGTCGAATTTCATCATCCAACAACGTTTTTGGGTTCCTAACACCAAGTTAACAACATCATCTACTTCCACCGTCCAAATCAAGGTAAAATTTACTCGAACCCTAGTTCTTCATATTTTGGGGCTTTTGCTAAGATCTTCGATTCTAGTCCATTTTAGCTCAGATTTGTGCTAGATTTTGATATTGTAATCATAATCCTTCGTATTTCTATGAAGTTCATGATTAAATTCCAAGTTTCTTCCATAATTTGAATTTAAACCATGTTGTCCTCATAATATTTGATTAAATGCCCCAAAGGGTAAAACTTAGGGTGAATCCTTCCGTTTTCATGGTGCGGTATTTGATTCGGTATTTCGATGTGTTAGGATCGAATTGTTAAATGAAGTCAGACCGTACTTTCATCCGTTTGTTGTTTCTCGTGTCGTTCGAATTGAGGCAAGTACTTTGATTGTGCTTAATGTACTTCGTGTGAATATGTGAAAAATGTCGTTTTGTGAAAAGTGGTAATTTCAGAAAATATGAATTGTGCCAAAGTGATGTTTTCAAAAGTGTGACTTGAGGTCGTATGCCAAGTAAAACAAGCGAGGGTCCCCTGGGTTCCATAGACCGAGGCTTCTACGGTCCACTTGGCTGGGTATGTACAACCAGCGAGGCATGATGAGGACTCAGTGGGGAGAGGTATGTATCTCGCGTGAGGTACAATACCTGTACAACCCCCATTGATATTTTGTGATGATGATTGTAATGTGGAATTCCAGAATTTCTCTGATGGCACTATGATTTATGTTGATTATTCACTTGTTGTACATATTCTAGAATCATTATACTTGCACCGGCTTCTTTGTGACCCCTTCGGGGGTGGATATACTTTTGTGTATTTAGGTACAGGTCCAGTGGGTGAGACAGTACAGGGCGGACACGAGCTTGGTTGGCAACATTGATATCGTGTACCCTTTTGAGCTATTGGTTGTATTGTCATGGTCATGGTTATGTTTTGGTTTTGTACTCGCGGGTACTGTCGTGTGATGTATTTCGTGTCACTGTTGATTGTTAATGATATTTTTGTACCAGATATGAACTGTTGTATCAGTTGTGGTCCTACGGGATGAGGTGTTTTTGGTGTTGTGTTGTAAGTCGTTTTGAAGTTGGTTTGTTTTAATAAAGTGAATGTTGTGGTTTGTAGAATTTTAATGAGTTTTTATGTTAGTCTAAGCTTGGTAGGTTCTCCAAAAAGAATCTACGGCATTGTAATATCTCTGTAAATCACGGAGGTGTTACAGAATATGGTATCAGAGCGCTTAGGTTTATGGATATTTAGGTTGTCGGTGTTTTGGGTCTGTTAAAATAAGTCAGTTGCTGTCTACGATATCATTGGCGTGCTACCACCCCGTGTTGCCTGTGATGGAAGACTTTTCGGATGCTGGTTGTTTCTTTCCTTTGGAAGTAATTATCTTTGACACTGTGCAATCTATTGTTGTAATCGTTCCTTGTTGAACCATTCTTATTCCTCATTATGCCGAGAGGAAGAGCTATCCATCAACGCGGCCGAGGCCATGACAGAGTAGCAGTATCTGAGCCCGAGATGTCCGTTTCAGACTTGGCATCTCATTTTGTGGCTATATAAGACCCGATTCCTTCGGGAGGTGCAGATGGGAGTGCAGAGGCCGAAGTGCCTAATGTCCTCCAGCAAGTTGTGACACAAGTGCACCAACTGTCCCAAGTGGTGCAGAATATTAATAATGGCAGGACGATTGAGGATAGATGTCTTCAAGAAGTTATGAAGATGAACTCTCCCAGATTCAATGGTTCTGGTGATTCGAACAACTGGGATCATTGGTTAGTTGAACTGGAGAAGATCTTTGATGGTATTGGCTGCCCTGAAGCCAAGAGAGTCCCAATTGCTTAATATCTGACAGTTGATGACGCTTCGGACTGGTGGCGAGCTGTTAAGCCCAGGGACCGTGATGTCACTTGGGAAGAATTTAAAGAACTAATGGAAGCACAATATTGTGCAAGAGTCAGTGAGTTCTTCAAAGCTCAACCCAAAGATGTTCCTATTTTCGAGGCAATCAATACATTCAACAAGCAGTTAGTGTATGTCCAAGATCGAGTTAAGGATGAATAGACAAGATACTTCATTTCGATGCTAGGATGTAACCGTAGGTCCAAAAGTATATGGCGGGCCTTGGGTGTACTACTTTGAGAGAATATCAGGACAGATCACTTGCTTATGAGATGATTACAGTTCCGGTTCCTACGGTTAAGAGCTCGAAGAAATCGAATTTTTTTGGTAGTTTCCGAGGCAGCGGATCGCGTAGGCCTCAACCTTCTGTGCAATCTTCCATTGGTTCCCCTCAACCTAGTAGAGGGGTGCCAAGAGTTTGTTTTAATTGTGGAAATTCAGGGCATGTCAGTTCTCGTTGTACATTTCGCCCAATGGAATGCTTTAAATGTGGGAAGCAGGGTCATCGCGCATCATAATGTGAGTTAGTGGGTAGGGTCTTCTATAAACAGTCTCCTACTCCGGCCGGCACAGTTACGGGTCAGCCAACTCAGAGTGTCGGATGCGGCAGTGGCAGAGGTAAAACCGAGAATAGAGATGCTCCGAGTGCCGGATCAGCTCCACCCGATTGGATGAAATGAGACGGACTGATGACGTAGGGGCTGCAACTACGTCAGGTTTGTTTATATTTTTATGCAACCGGTAGATGTATTGTTTGATTCTGGAGCTACTCATTCTTTTATATCATTATCTTGTGTGAATCGTTTGGGTCTTGCTGATCTCTCTGCATGTGAACCTTTTATTGTTGGACTGCCGAGTGGTGAAAGGATAGTTGGGGATCGAGATATCTCCAATTGTCATGTGACCATTGGCGGTAGAAATTGGTCATCTGATTTGATTGTGATTGACATTATAGGAGAAGATTTGATCCTCGGTGATGATTTGTTAGATCGGCATGGAGCGATAGTAGATTATCATCGGAAAATGATTTTGATAATTGCACCGGATGGTATCGAACACGTTTTTGAAGGCAGAAACCTGGTACCTCTGGGAAAATTATCCGAGACATGAAGGCGATGAAATTATTGCGACAAGGTTGTACCGGTTATTGGTGTTATGCATTGAAGTCGGAAATTGGTGAGGTGCAGTTGTCTTCTATTCCCGTTGTTAATGAATTTCCAGACGTATTTCCAGATGACTTGCCTGGGTTACCGCCGCATCGTGACGTGGACTTTACTATTGAATTAGAGCCTAATGCGGCGCCAATATCTAAGGCACCATACAGAATGGCCCCATCAGAAATGCAAGAGTTGAAGAAATAATTGGGTGAACTACTGGATAAAGGTTATATTCGGCCTAGTACGTCTCTATGGGGTGCACCGGTATTGTTCGTGTGAAAGAAAGACGGATCTTTGCGGTATCGTGAGTTGAATAAACTCACTATCAAGAATAAGTATCCGTTGCCGAGAATTGACGATCTATTTGATCAATTACAAGGGGCTACGGTTTTCTCGAAGATTGATCTGAGATCGGGATATTATCAATTATAGATTTAGGATTTGGATATTCTGAAAACGGCATTCCGAACGAGATACTGGCATTACGAATTTGTAGTCATGCCTTTTGGTTTTGACGAATGCTCCGGCGGCATTTATGCAACTTATGAACAAAACATTTATCGAATATCTCGATAAATTTGTGGTGGTGTTCATTGATGATATTTTAATTTATTCCAAGAACGAGACAGAGCATGCCGAATACTTGAGAACTGTGTTGGTTATTTTGAGCACTGATAAACTTTATGCTAAGTTTTACAAGTGTGAATTCCGGCTGAGAGAAGTTGCTTTTCTTGGGCATATTGTATCGGCCGAAGGTATTCGGGTAGACCCTCAAAAGGTTGAAGCAATCTTAGCTTGGGAGCCTCCCCGGAATGTTAAGGAAGTTCGGAGTTTTCTGGGATTAGCCAGTTATTATCGTCGATTTGTCGAAAGTTTCTCTAAAATTGCTCGACCACTCACTCGACTATTGCAGAAAACTCAGAAGTTTGAGTGGAGTGATGAGTGTCGGAAGAGTTTTGATGAGTTGAAGAAGAGGTTGACTACGTCTCCGATCCTAGCCCTACCACAAGGAACGGAAGGTTTCGTTATTTATAGTGATGCTTCTAAACAAGGATTAGGTTATGTATTGATGCATACGAGAGAGTGGTGGCTTATGTATCCCGACAATTAAAGCCATATGAGATGAATTATCCTACCTATGATCTTGAGTTAGACGATGTGGTGTTTGCGTTGAAAATTTATAGACATTACTTATATGATTCTTCTTGTCGAGTGTATATGGATCATAAGAGCTTGAAGTATATATTTACGCAGAAGGAGCTTAATATGCGCCAGCGGCGATGGTTGGAATTGCTTAGAGATTATGATCTTGACATTCTTTACCATCCAGGTAAAGCGAATGTCGTTGTCGATGCTTTAAGCCACAAGTCGGTCGTGTTACAGAGATTGGAATTACTTACCATTCAACCGAAGCTCAGACGAGAGTTATTTGATATGGAGATTGAAGTTTGGCCTCAAGTAAGTCAAGGACAATTACGTTTCCTCGAGGTCACATCCTCCATGATGGAAGATATTAAGTCCAACCAGTTATACAATCCCTTCTTTGCGCAGCTTCGGGAAGATGTTATTAAAGGAAAGGCTCCTGGATTCTTAATCGATGAAGACGGAGTTCTTCGATTTCGAGGTAGAATTTATGTACCTAAGCGGGTTGATCTCAAACAAGTGATTTTGAATGAAGCACATTCTACTCCGTACTCTATCCATCCGGGTATGAGTAAAATGTATAAAGACTTGAAAAAAAATTTGGTGGCCGAACATGAAGAAAGATGTAACGGAGTTCATGTCGAAATGCTTGACTTGTCAGCAGGTTAAAGCTGAGCATCAAAGACCTGCCGAGAATTTGCAACCGTTACCAATTCCAGAATGGAAGTGGGAAGACATCGTGATGGATTTATTGTGGGAATGCCAAGGACGCGAACCGGAATGAATATGATTTGGGTAATCGTTGATCGGTTAACCAAATCAGCACACTTTCTGGGCATTAAAGATACTGGGGGACTAGAGAGATTAGATCGTTTGTTTATCGCAGAGATTGTGAGACTCCATGATACCCCAAAGAGTATTGTTTCGGATCGTGACGGTCATTTTGTATCACATTTCTGGCGGGCAGTACATCGAGCACTCGGTACCGAACTGAATTTTAGCACCACCTATCATCCTCAGATGGATGGACAGTCGGAGAGAACGATCCAAACGTTGGAAGACATGTTGTGCGTTGGATTGGAAAGAAGATTGGGAGATTCATTTACCATTGATCGAATTTGCATATAATAATAGTTGACATAGTTCGATTGGAATGGCTCCATTTGAAGCATTATATGGAAGACGGTGTAGATCGCCAATTTGTTGGGACGAACCATACGAGTTACTTGGAGTAGAGCCAGACTTGATGATTCAAACATGGGAGAAAGTCGATGTCATTCGATAAAGGTTGTTGACCGCCCAGAGTAGACAAAAGTTATATGCCGACGTTCGACGTCGACCATTAAAATTTCAGGCAGGAGATAATGTGTTGTTGAAGGTATTACCGACTCGTGGAATTCTTCGGTTTGGTAAGATAGGGAAGCTTAGTCCCCGTTACATGTGTCCTTTTGAAATCTTAGATAGAGTAGGCGATGTAGCTTGTCGATTAGCGTTACCTCCGACGCTTAGTCATGTTCATAATGTGTTTCATGTTTCACAATTACATAAGTATGTTCCCGATCCCGGCCATATTATTCATTATCAAGAGATTGAGGTTAATGATGATGTTACGTACGAAGAGCAACTGGTAACCATATTAGAGCATCGAGTGAAACAATTGCGATGGAAAGCGATTCCGTTGGTAAAAATCCAATGGTCTAAGCATGGAATTGAAGAGGCCATGTGGGAAACCAAAGATAGTATGTGTGCCCGTTACCCCGAACTTTTTGAATCTTAAGTTTCGGGACGAAACTTCTTTTTAGGGGGTAAAAGTGTAATATCCGTATATTTTATGAGTGTTGTTTTGGATGTATCTTGTGGTATTATGGTTATTTGGAACGTATGTATTGATGATGGATCTTGGAATATTTATGGTTGGTAATCATTGAGTTTTGTGATTTTTGAATTGTGTTCGTTTTGGCCGGACTTCGCAAATTTAATGCTGGGAAGTAGCAGTTAGGGCATGCTAGACTGCAATTCTAGCGCACACTAACAATGTGCGAGTAGCGCACGCTACTCTTGTGCGTAGCGCACGCTACTCTTGTGCGTGGCGCACGCTAGGCCTGCTGGGTAATGAGCTTTCTGGACTCTGGAATGGGGCATTAACGCACGCTATGGTCGGGATAGCATACGCTAATTCGATGTACTAGCGCACGTTATTAGTAGGTTAGCGTTCGCTATGATGACAGGTCAGTGAAAGCATAAACGTTTCTGGACTGCGGGTACTAACAGGTAGCACACGCTACTGTCTGGAGCTAGCGCGCGCTAGTGGCGATCGATAGCGCATGCTAACAGGTGGGGAGCGCACGCTACCGGAGTCTGGCAGAAGGTTCTGGACTGCCTTTTCTTCAATAGTGCACCACCTTCAGCTCGTTAGCGCATGCTAAACTTTAGCCGTAGCGTGCGCTAATTCCTCCGAGTATATATATACTGGGCATCTTCTAGAATTGTCATTTTTCACCTTATTCTCCTTCCTTTTCATATCTTCCGGCGTCTGAGCAATATTGAGCGTATAAGAGTGTAGATTTTGGTCGGATTTTATGATCCAACAACGTTTTGGGGTTCCTAACACCAAGTTAACAACATCTCATCAACTTTCACCGTCCAAATCAAGGTAAAATTTACTCGAACCCTAGTTCTTCATATTTTGAAGCTTTTGCTAAGATCTTCGATTCTAGTCCATTTTAGCTCAGATTTGTGCTAGATTTGATATTATAATCATAATCCTTCGTCTTTCTCCGAAGTTCATGGATTAAATTCCAAGTTTCTTCCATAGTTTGAATTTAAACCATGTTCTCCTCATAATATTTGATTAAATGCCCCAAAGGATCAAACTTAGGGTGAATCCTTCCGTTTTCATGGTGCGGTATTTGATTCGGTATTTCGATGTGTTATGATCGAATTGTTGAAGGAAGTCGGACCGTACTTTCATCCGTTTGTTGTTTCTCGTGTCGTTCGAATTGAGGCAAGTACTTTGATTGTGTTTAATGTACTTCATGTGAATATATGAAAAACGTGGTTTTGTGAAAAGTGGTAATTTCAGAAAATGTGAATTGTGCCAAAGTGATGTTTTCAAAAGTGCGACTTGAGGTCGTGTGCCAAGTAAAACCGGCGAGGGTCCCCTGGGTTCTGTAGACCGAGGCTTCTGCGGTCCACTTGGCTGGGTATGTACAACCAGGGAGGCCTGACGAGGATGCACTGGGTAGAGGTATGTATCTCACGTGAGGTGCAGTACCTGTACAGCCCCCATTGATATTTTGTGATGATAATTGTGATGTGGAATTCTGGAATTTCTGTGATGGCACTATGATTTCTGTGATTTATGTTGATTATTCACTTGTTGTACATATTCTATAATCATTGTACTTGCACCGACTTCTTGCTGACCCCTTCGGGGGTGGATATACTTTTGTGTATTCAGGTACAGGTACAGCGGGAGATCCAGTACAGGGCGGACACGAGGTTGGTGGGCATCATTGATATCGTGTACCCTTTTGAGCTATTGGTTGTATTGTCATTGTAATATCCGCAATTTTCGATTTTCGGTAAATTTCTTTTTTCGGTCGGAGTCCGTTTTGACGACTCGTTCATGACCGTTTCGTCATTCTGAGAATGATTAATTCTACACTTTTTGACATCCGAGTTCGTTTCGGTGTCGTTTTGTTGAGTTCCGTGCTTTTTAGCGACTTTTCCGCACTTGAGTTCGATTCTTGCGAATCTCGTTCAAAGCTAACATTTGAAGTTTCCCGTAAGTCCGTATAACTTTGTTAGACGTGTTGTGAACTTCGGTTTGGTTATTCGATCACGTATCGTGATTTCCGGGCGTTTTGGGCCATTTTGTAATTTCTTGAAAGTTACGGGTATCCGTATCTGTAATTGTTGTCTCGACCCGTTTCTTGGTCGCGTGTGATTAATTATGGTATTATGTTTTCATTTCGGGTCATTGATGTTGTCCGCCAACTTTTCGTCGTGTTCGTTCCGTACGTTTTCGGAAATCGAGTCGTCGAGCCACAGTGGTCGATGCGGCCGGACGGTTGCGGGACTGGCCGGACGATTGCGGGCACCGGCCAGACAGGTGCGGCAGGAACCGGCGTAGCGCACGCTACGACCGAAAGGCTGCGCGCGCTAACCGACAGGTGTAGCGCACGCTATCGGCTGGCCTAACGCACGCTATCGGGTCTGGGCAGTGGGGTTCTGAGGTTCTGGACTCGGTCAGGATCGGTAGGTAGCGCACGCTACGGTCGGTCGTAGCGCACGCTAACCGGCAGGGGTAGCGCACGCTGTCGGCCGGCTATCGTACGTTACCAGGGCGAGCTGTTTAGTCCAGAGGCTATTGGACAAGTCGGCTAGCGCGCGCAGGCTTCCGGCCGTAGCGCACGCTAGCGGGAGTCGGGTCGGCAGGTTTGGTCGGCAGGTTTGGTCGGTGGTGCCGGGTCGTGCGGGCCCTGGCCGAGGGTACTCGGCCGATACCGGCCGATAGCGCACGCTAGTCCGGGAAGGCTAGCGCACGCTAGTCCGGCCCAGTATAAATGTGACCGAGCAGTCGCGTTTTCATTCATTTTTCACTTCCTTCCTTCTCCGTCCGTGACTGGCGATTCATAGGTGACGAAGCCATGTTGTTTAACAACAAATCCACGAAGTTCTTGAGTTCATAACATCAATCAATCATCCGTTATCATCCTTTGATCCAGCGAATCAAGGTAATCTTACCTTAGAACCCTAATTTCGTGAATTTGGGGGTTTTTGCATTTTCGTCCGATTCGTTCCGTGTTGTTGATTAATTCATGATGGGTATGATTAATCTTGGTAGTATTCTTGTGTTTAACATCATTTAATCCATTTTTCTTCGTCGAATCGAAGTATATTTCTTGATTTCCTTCGAATTGACTTTTTGGGGAATTGTCCTCGATCTCGTTTTCATCCGTTTTCGATGGATCGATTATGGTTAAATGATGTTGTTAAACATATTCTATGGATTGTATATCCATATTTCAACTTGGAATTCCGTTTTCGGGTTTTGACGGGACGAATCGTGTTCTTGGCCGTTTTGGGGAAAATCCTTGAACTTTCGTCATTTGTTCTTTGAATTCAGCGGCTTTGGGTCATACTTTGGAATTCATTTCCGTTGTTATTGTTTTAGTTCGTAGTTCATTGTTGTGGATTGTCGTTCGGTGGAGTCGGCGAGTTCGTAGTCGGTTCGTGCCAACCTACTTCGGACGATTCTCCGCGTTGTGGTTATTCAAGGCAAGTACCTTGCCCATACTTTTCTCGCTTTATGGATATGATGATCGGTGGTCGTCTTGATGTGTTTGTTTGGTTATTTGAAATGAAGTTTCAAAAGATTTCGGTTTGGCCTCGTTAAAGGCTCTCTTTCAAAACGCGTGTGTGTTTTGTGAACGTTGTGTTTTGGGAATTGATTATGATTTGATTATTTTGAACGTTGAAGTCTTTGATGATGATACTCCTGTGTTTAAAGTTATGGAATCGTGTATTCCGTATTTAATCTTGTTATTGTGTTTGAAGAGTTTGATAATGGTGTCGGATTAGTGGCCATCTCTAGTAAGTATTCTTGATGAACTTACATTCTTAGCATATTAGTATTGCATGAGTAACGTGTGTGTGTGTGTATGCTCACTACGGGTTAGATCCGATGGGGTCTCGGTAGGGGTCCACAAGAGACGTGGATCGACGAGCTTGCTTTTAACCACTACGGGTTAGATCCGACGGGGTCTCGGTAGGGGTCCACAGAGACGTGGATCGACGGTTAATTGTGGTGCATTTTGCAAATGTGATTTGATTATGGCATTTCCGGAAATGAGTGCTTTTGAGCGGTTTTCATGATTACATGCATTGACTAAGTGTGTAAGAGGTAAGTTGTTCGTTTGGCCTACTTGGCTAGGATGGCTCTAGAGTATTTTGTTGTTTATGTTAAATCCTTTAATTGTGGATTTTGACGTTGGAAGGCGAACCTTGTGGTCGTCCTTGTGTACTGTGAGTTGATGAGATTTGGGGCTAAAATCCCAATGGTTTTGTAAAAGTCATTTTATGGATTTGGGGCTAAAATCCCAACGGTTTGGTAAAGGTCATTTTACGAAAAGTAAACCTTTGGGTCGGTGACCCCTTTCGTCTTTTGGGTTTTGAAAAGCGGGATTTGATAATCCTAAATTGTTTCCTATTAAAACTCTCGATGGCATTCTAAACCGTTTTATAAATTATTTCCATTGATTTGTGATCTTTCGATTTTGAAATGTTTTCTCAAACTCTTACCTCAGGAAGTACTTATCGTTTCGTTTGAATCTTTGAGGATTCCGAATTATTATCGTTCGTGGAATGTGAATTGTATGACTCGTATTTTTGCACTTGTACTTGCACTAGCAAAACAGTGGAGTTTTGCTAACCCCCGAGTATTCGGGGGGTGGATGTCTATTTTTGCATTCAGGTTTTGGAGCATAACACAGGGTCGGCACGAAGGATGATGAAAGATGATCGATACTAATCACATGAGGAACCGTATATTGTTTATTGGTTCAGTTGTACTTTAGTTTCCGCTGCTATATTTTTCCCGTTGTACGGGTGTGGTTGTATTTTGACCCCTGCGTGGGCATGATTTGTATTTGAGTTGTACGTATTTACTGAAAGACCAAATCGGTCTACTGAGTCATTTTAGCCTTAAAGGCATGGTTGAGTTGTTATATGTTGTTACCAGCCTGGTAGATCCTTGAGGAAGGGTTCTACGGCGTGTAATATTCCTGAGCGGATTGGGGGTGTTACAGTCATGGTCATGGTTATATTTTGGTTTTGTACTCGCATGGGTACCGTCGTGTGATGTATTTCGTGTCATTGTTGATTGTTAATGATGTTGTTGTACAACTGTTGTATCAGTTGTGGTCCTACGGGATGAGGTGTTTTTGGTGTTGTGTTGTAAGCCGTTTTGAAGTTGGTTTGTTTTAATAAAGTAAATGTTGTGGTTTTATATAATTTTAATGAGTTTTTATGTTAGTCCAAGCCTGGTAGGTTCTCCAAAAAGAATCTACGGCGCTGTAATATCTCTACAAATCACGGGGGTGTTACACTGTGGCCCTTTTGAAGTGGCACGAGATGGCTTTTAGTATTTCATTACATTCACTGATGACCATACCAGGTATGGATTCATGTACTTAATGAAACATAAGTCTGAAACTTTTGATAAATTCAAGGAATTCAAAGCCCTAGTTGAAAATCACACAGGTAACCGTGTTAAGACTCTTCGGCCAGACCGATGTGGTGAGTACATGAGTACCGAATTTGATGAGTTCTTAAAAGAACTAGGAATAGTGTCACAATTCACTCCTCGAGCTACTCCACAATTAAATGGTGCATCAGAAAGAAGGAACCGAACCTTGTTGGACATGGTTCGCTCTATGCTTAACTATATTGATCTACTGATTTATCTGTGGGGTTACACGTTCCTTACTGCTACGCATATCTTGAACAGATGTCCTTCCAAATCCATTCCTAAGACTCCACATGAGATATGGAGGGGTAGGAAACCAAGTCTTAATCACATTAGGATTTGGAGATGCCCTGTTTATGTCAAGAAGACTAAAGTAGAGAAATTGGAAGCTAGGTCTGTGAAAGGTCATTTCATAGGATATCCAGGGGATTCCATGGGATATATATTCTACATGCACGTAGATCACAGGATCATCGTTGCTATACAAGCACACTTCCTGGAAGATCAGTTTATTCAGGAAGGAGGGGCATGTAGAAATATTTCTTTGGAAGAAATGAAAGAAACACCAAATGAGACACCTATGCAAGATATTAGAATTGAACCTTCTGAAATACAAACACAACCTCGTAAGTCTAGTAGAATTTCTCAATTACCTGAGAGGTATGGTTTTCTGCATCAAGAGGAACTGGGTGTCCATGAGATGACATAAAGTAGTCAAGAGAATGATCCTTCTACATACGACCAAGCGATGCTAGATGTTGACTCCGCCAAGTGGCAAGAAGATATGGAAGCTGAGATAGACTCAATGCATGCTAATCAGGTCTGGACTTTAGTAGATCGTCCTAAAGGCATAGTTCCTATTGGAAACAAATGGATCTATAAAAGAAATACTGATGGAGATGGCAATGTTGATACCTATAAGGCCAGACTTGTGGCAAAGGGTTATTCCCAAAAAAGAAGGAATCGATTACTTCGAGACCTTCTCGCCTGTAGCTATGATTAAGTCTATTCGCACGATGCTTGCCATAGCAGCCCACTTAGATTATGAAATATGGCAAATGGATGTGAAAACGGCATTCCTAAATGGATTCCTCAAGGAGCAGATTTACATAGAACAACCTAAGGGATTCATATCACAAACCAATATTCATAAAGTATGCAAACTTCAGCGTGCCATTTATGGACTGAAGCAAGCTTCGCAGAGTTGGAATCTTCGTTTTAACGAGACAGTCAAAGAGTTTGATTTTGTCCAAAACGAAGAGGAACCCTGTATTTACAAGAAGGTTAGTGGGAGCAAAATTGCATTCTTAATACTATATGTAGATGACATTCTACTTATAGGAAACGACATAGGAATGCTCAGTTCTGTGAAAGCTTGACTTTCTAAAGAGTTCCCAATGAAAGACTTGGGAGAAGCTACCTATATTCTAGGTATTCGTCTCTAGCAGGATAGAGCGAAAAGAATGTTAGGTCTTTCCGCAGCCCTCTACATATAAATGATCCTGAAGCGATTTAGGATGGAAGATTCTAAAAGAGAGTTTCTACCTATGCAACATGGTGCAAAACTTTCCTTAGAGATGTGTCCTCAAAGTGAGGAAGATAGAAAGGAAATGAGCAAGGTACCCTGTGCTTCGGCAGTAGGTAGCCTCATGTATGCAATGATTTGCATTAGACCGGACATTGCCTATGCTGTGAGCGTAGTAAGGCCCTGTTCTTTTGGACTTATTTTACATTTTTGATTCGATTGATTCGATTCGAGTCCATTCAATTGATTGATTCGGTTCAGTCAATTGATTCGATTGTGTTAGTTCATTTCACTTGATTCGATTGATTCGATTATTATTATTATTATTATTATTATTATTATTATTAATCTTAATTATTATTGTTATTATTACTAATAATATTTATCATTGTTGTTGATTACTATTATTATTATTTACCATTATTATCACTGTTATTATTATTATTATTATTTTTATTATAAATCAACACTTTATTATTATTATTATTATTAATCTTAATTATTATTATTGTTATTATTACTAATAATATTTACTATTATTATTAATAATATTTATTATTATCGTTGTTGTTGCTGATTACTATTATTATTATTTACCATTATTATCAGTGTTATTATTATTGTTATTATTATAGTTATTATCGTTATTGTTATTAATATCATTAATATTATTATAATTTACCCTTATCAAATAGATCTCAACTTATCATTTATATTTTATTATATTATTTTGTTATTATTTTATTCTATTTATTATGTTTATTTTTTTATTATTATTATTTACCCTTAATATATATTTGATTCGATTCGATTCGATTCTATTGATTCGATTCGATTCGAATCCATTGATTCGATTGATTCGATTCATTGGTCCAAAACAGAGCCTAAGTCGGTTTCAGTCAAATCCAGGGCAGGAACATTGGACTGTTGTGAAGAACATTCTTAAGTACCTAAGGAGGACTAAAGACTTGGTTATTACATACGGCATTGGAGAACTTAGAGTGATGGGTTATACAGACTCAGATTTTTTGGGGTACATGGATGCTCAGATGTCCACATCACAGTATACCTTTACTCTGAATGGTGGGAAAGTTTCTTGGATAAGTGCCAAGCAAAGTTCGATTGCTATCTCTACATGTCAAGCCGAATATCAGGCAGCCACAGAGGCTGCTAAAGAAGCTTTTTGGATAAAGAAGTTCACTGAGGAACTTCAAGTGGTTCAAAACGTAGAGAAGCCCGTGACACTATTTTGTGACAACGACGGAGCTGTTGCATAGGCTAAAGAGCCTAGGGCTCACCACAACACCAAACATATTGCGAGAAAATAACATTTTCTTAGAGAAATAGTTCGGGATGGGAATGTTATACTGCAGAGAGTGGACACACCAAATAACATTGCCGATCCGCTTACCAAGCCACTATCTCAGAAGGTCTTAGAGAGACATCTGGAGAGTATGGGTATTAGATACCGTAGTTTGTGGCATTGAGTGCAAGTGGGAGATTGTTAGGAATATGCCCTCGAATGCCACTCAGAGGATAAGAGAGTGAGAGCAATTGTATTGTAATTATGAATATTATATTTAATAAGGCAATTATTATTTCTATATTATTGTATATCAATGGCATTGTGATTTGGTATATAGAATAATAGTCCTTGCATTTGAGAGCGAACATTTTACTCCTTATGGAGATAAGGAGATAGGCGCTAGAAGTGTTTAGAGCTCGAATGCTTAACTAGTTCGCAAGTCGATAAAACTTAACTGGGCAGTAAGTTTAGACCAGACTTGTATAACATGTACTTTGATATGTAGAGTGCCTGTCTTCACTAACGGTTAGTGGGAGCACACATTATAGGTATGCTAATCGGATTAGTATACTCGAACACGACTCAACTTGATTCGGTCACATGGATATCACTCAGGGATTGTCAACGATTGAATCGAAAGATTGTGATAGGTATACGTGGACCTTTGACTTGAGTTTTCAGTAGGAGATGTGCTTGTGACATTAAGTTACTCATTAGAGTAGTTCGATTCAACCGCCGGTTGGTGGGGTCAATCTCGAAATGCAACTTAGTGGGCAAGTAGCAGTCTCTACTGAATACCAAGATAGGATTCTTTCTCCTGTTAGTGAGCAGATAAATGTCTTATGCGGTTAATAGTAAATGAGATCACAAGTCTTTGACCAGAGCAGTTAGAGCTAGTTGTATTTGATACACGAGAGCTCGATGATCTCGATTTGTATTAACAAATACATAGAGTCAAGATACAATAGGGTTTGACTTTACCGTGACCCTAATACTTGACCGGGATATATGATTGAAGGGTTTATACGTATATGGTATTCATAACTATTGGTTTTGAAATAATCCTAATTATTCGTTCTCAATTGGGTTACAATGTGAGCCACGGAACTGGCTACGTGTTACTCACACTCTTTGGATCCTCCCATTGCTAACTGAGACGAACCTACAGAGTCACGCACACAGGATAGACGACGGAATATTTTGAGCTTATTTCTCCCTTGGTTAATATTGGACATTGGATGTCTAAATTAATTTATTGGATAAATTAATTCGGTCTCTTGACTTAAAATACATTACTTGGTAAATAAATTTAATTCATAATAATTCTTAGAGAAATTATATTTAATATAATTAATTAATTAGATTAATTAATTATATTATTTTTTTAACGAACCAAGATTTATCTATCGGACTAGATACACGAGGGTCCGTTTCATGAACCGAAACAAAACAACACCAAAATATCTCATCTTAGCCGCCCCACACTCCTTTCATCATTGTGATGAAGTATCAAGTTTGTTTTTATGCCATTTTGATATGATGTGTGGGGTTTTAATTAATTTATTTAATGAATTAATTATGGTTGAATTATGAGGTGATGAGTGTATTGTGTATTATATAATAACCATCATCATTCATCAAAAACGCTGAACAAGGGTTGCCATTCACGTAGCAAGAAGAGAGAAAAAGAAGAAAATAATTTTTCTTCATTTTTCATACCGAATACAAAGTGTATTCGTACACTTTGAGTGTTAATAAATATAGTAAGCTTCTCCTTTAAACTTCTAACCGTGTTCTTCGAGAACAAGACGATATGAGTATTTTCCGATCATCTATCCGACGCGTGATACGTAGAGGCATGGTGCTTTCGGTGCTCGGGAATTTCCAAAACTCATTCGATTGCATTTGTGTTCGTGCTTGAAATCAGGAAGATATTATAAAAGGTCTACGAGGGTATGATCTCATAATTTTATCTTCGTTATTTTATATTCGTTTATACGATGCTTGATCGATCCGTTTTTGGGGTTTCGATTTTATCCGATTGGACCAGTTAATTTTTCGCTGCGTAACTCGTTTTTAATCACCGAACCCAACAGTTTTACGAGGCGTGAACATCATAATATTCAAGAGGAAGTATTGTATGAATACGATGTCACTTGTATCTCAAAGGTAGATACATCAAATATTCACTTAAGTGATTAGTCGGCGAACTTATTCACAAAGGCGTTGCCGACATTCAGAAGACTGGTACAAAAGATCGAAATGCGTCAACCCAAAGATCTTATGTAATCAATTTCAGGGGGAATAGCTGTACTTTTTTTCCTTTGATCGGGTTTTTTTCCCACTGGGTTTTCCCGACAAGGTTTTAATGAGGTAGCATGTATTAAAGGTCATTCAAGGGGGAGTGTTGTAATTAATGTATTTATTAATGAATGACATTTATACCCCAAAACACTAGATGTGTACCTATAAATAAAGGCATTTGCTCTCATAAGAATACACACATTATTCTTCTTCTCTTCTAATTTCACTCTTTTTCTCTCAAGTTTATAACAAAAACTGTTACTAGGAGAGATGAGAGGAAGTATACAAGTATCTCACCCACTCTCTCCATGCAAATAATCAAAGTAATACTATTCCCAGTCCCATCCTTCAAGAAAGATACTTCACTTTTATAATAGTTTTTATCTTTAATTTGTCATTATAATACCTCTCATTAATATAGTATGGTATTAAGGCTCTATTCTTTTGGACTGAATGAATCTGAATTGAACTGAACTGAAATGAAATGAATGGACCTGAACTGAACTGAACTAAACTGAAATATATATTAAGGGTAAATAATAATATAATAATAAAATAATAATAAAAATAATAATATAATATAATATAAATGATAAGTTGAGATCTATTTGATAAGGGTATATTATAATAATATTAATGATATTAATAACAATAACGATAATAATTATAATAATAATAATAACAACAACAATAATAATAATAATAATAATAACATTGATAATAATGATAAATAATAATAGTAATCAACAACAACAACAATAATAATAAATATCATTAATAATAATAGTAAATATTATTAGCAATAATAACAATAATAACAATTAATATTACTAATAATAATAATAATAATAACAATTAAGATTAATAATAATAATAATAATAATAATAATAACAACAGTGATAATAATGGTAAATAATAAAAATAATAATAATAGTAATCAACAAAAACGATAAATATTATTAGTTATAATAAAAATAATAATAATTAAGATTATTATTACTATTAATAATAATAATAATAATAATAATAATAATAATAAGAAGAAGAAGAAGAAGAAGAAGAAGAAGAAGAAGAAGAAGAATAAGAAGAAGAAGAAGAAGAAGAAGAAGAAGAACTAATCGAATCGAATGGACTGAATCGAATCGAATCGAATGGACTCAATCGAATCAATCGAATCAATTGACCAGAATCGAATCAATCGAATCAAAATGAAAAATAAGGCCAAAAGAACATGACCGAACTACATTACTACTCTATAGTGATATCAATTACTATTACCTTCAGCAATGCTACACATACACACTTTTTATACACACTTTCCTATATACTAATATCTCATTCATTTATTTAATGTGATCCCACAATAAATGAATGAGTTCCACAATAAATAAATGAATAAGATGTTAGTGTGTATGAAAATGTGTACAAATATGTGTATGTGTAACATTTCTCCTATTACCTTTAATTTGAGAATTGACTTTATCAAGGGCGTATCGATAAAAATAAGATGATATGTAATGTTTCAACTAAATTAATTGTTTTTTAACCGTAGAAATTAAAGTGAGACTTTGTTCAACATGACTCTCTCTTTTAAGTTTTAAATAGATACATTAAGGGGTCGTTCGGGTGGTTGCGAGTTTTTGATTTTTGGTTTTAAAACTCAATTTCAAAACCAAAATATATTTGGGTAAAATGGTGCTGAATTGGTTTTTTCATTATTTTCGAAACAGTTTTCCATCAAAACACAAAACCAAAAAAAGAGGTTTTATAATTCCAGTTTTTATTTTAACACTAACATGTCATCACAAATCATCACTTCAACAACCACTGACCACCACTCTCACCGCTGCCGACCACGACTCCGGACACCGCCAACCACCACTCTGCTACCACCGACTATCACCCTAGCCACCACCGACCACTACTCTGACCAACGTCAACTACCACTTTGACCACCATTGACCACCATTTCGACCACTGACCACCACTCTGACCACTGTTCACCACCACCAACCACCACTCCGGCTACCACCGGCTATCACTCCGGCCACTACCGACCACCACTCTGGCCACCGACGACCACCACTCTGTCCACCTTCAACTACCACTTTCACCACCACTGACCACCATTTCAACCATCACTATGACCACCACCTCAGCCACTACCAACCACCACTCTGGCCACCACCGATCACCACTACGGCCACCACCGACCACTGTCAACTATCACTTTCACCAACATTTCGACCATCGATCACTACTCTTGTAATATCCGCATTTTTTCTTTCTCTTGTAATTGTATTTCCGGTGAAATTCTCGATTGTAGTGACCCTCGTGTATCCTTCAGTGTAACTTTTTCGTCATCTTTTGATCTGATTCTCGAAATTGTTGTGCGGAACCGCCGTTTCGGGGTTGCCGTGGATTCATTCTATGCTATGATGCGTTTTGAGGTGTTCCGTTTGATGTTTCGTTCGTATTCTGGTATAGTGGACCGTTTATGTTCTGTACCTAGCGCACGCTAATTTGTCTGCATAGCGCACGCTAGAAGTCTCTTTGTAGCGCACGCTACGTTTACTTCGTAGCGCGCGCTAGCGAGTGAACCCTGGGGGTGGCAGTTCAACTTCCAGGCCTCTGGACTATCGGATTAGCGCACGCTATCTTGTCTAGCGCACGCTAATGTCGGGAGACTAGCGCACGTTAAGTTGTTCAGTAGCGCGCGCTAGTGTGACTGCCCAGTACTGGGCAGTTTACTACTGAACTCAATCAGATGCTAGTTAGCGCACGCTACGCTTGTATGGTAGCGCACGCTAACGGGTCAGGTGAGTTTTGGGCATTTGGCTACTGGACTCGGCTGATGTTCAGGTAGCACACGCTATTGGTCGATAGCGCGCGCTACCGAGAGGTTATTAGCGCACGCTACGCAGGTATGGTAGCGCACGCTAACGGCCAAAAACCTGGCTTCTGGACTGGGACGCTAACGGTAGGGTTGGTAATCTTATCCCGTTAGCGCACGCTAACCTTGAGGTCTTAGCGTGCGCTAACACTCCCTGGCTATATAAACCAGGGAGTTGACCGAGATAATCACAAAATCTCATTTCTCTCCTTCTTCCGCGGCCGAGCGACTCCAGAGGCGATTTGAGGCGATTTTCTTCTTCCAACCACTTCAGAGATTCTTTTGCTTGAATTCTTGGCGTAGATTAACATCCTCCACTTGTGTTTCTCATCCTAAATCCAAGGTAATCTCTTAGAACCCTACTTTTGGATAATTTGGGGGTTTTGGGATTTTCTTCCGATCCGTTCCGTTTTGTTGATGGATTCATGATGAATATGATTAATCTTGTTGGTATTCTTAGTTTTGTAACACCCCCAATCCGCTCAGGGATATTACACACCGTAGAACCTTTCCTCAAGGATCTACCAGGCTGGTAACAACATAGAACAACTCGACAATGCCTTTAAGGCTAAAATGACTAAGTAGACCGATTTGGTCTTTCAATAAATACATACAACTCAAACTCATTACATGCCCACGCAGGGGTCGAGTACAACACACTCCCGTACAACGGGAAAGAATACCACAGCGGAAAATAAACTATAACTATACCAATGACCTCATACGGATCCTCGTGTGATTAGTATCGTTCATCTTTCATCATCCTCCGTGCCGACCCTGTGTTATGCTCCCAAACCTGAATGCAAAAACAGACATCCACCCCCCGAATACTCGGGGTTAGCAAACTCCACCGTTTTGCTAGTGCAAGAACAAAGTGCAAATACGAGCCATACCATTCACATTTCACGAATAACAATAACCAGGAATCCTCAAAAATCCAAATGTAACGAAAAGTACTTCCCGAGGCATGAGTTTGATAAATATTTCTCAAAACCGAAAGATCACCGATAAAGGGAAACCATTTATAAAACAGTTTTAAAGATGCCATCGAGAGTTTTAATAGAAAACAATTTGCAAGAAAGCCACTCAATCAACACAAACGAATCTTCACAAATATTTCCACGGGATTCTCGACCCAAAATCAAATAATATCGGCACGAGATCAAACATCTCAACATCACACGGGGTTCTCGACCCAAACCCAAATAATATCAACACGAGATCAATCATCTCAACATTACACAGGGTCCTCGACCCAAAACACAGAATAGCACCACAATACCATCAAAGGTACAATCTCTCATTCGACATATCCTGCTCAAGACCCCCGATTAATTAACCCTCGGAGATTTCGTCAAACCTCCTTGGTTAATTAACCCTGATACCAACGCTTTAAAAACAAGTTGAAACAAGCTTTCAAAAACACGAATCGCGGTCTATATCAAGACAAACATTTAAAAGTGAGTTGAAAGAATTTGAGATACGAACATCGTTCGTAGCAGGTCTTAGCTATCACTCAAATACCCGTAACCAATAAGCCCGCCAGCGCCTCCCTTGCGCACTGTACCGGCGTTCACTTCCATCATGTTGGCCGCTCATTGAACATGTCACCGCACCGCGTCACTCCCGCAAGAGCCGCCTTGCGCGCGCATTAGGTAACACCGGCGTTCACCACCCATATGGAGCCGCACATTGCAAGATACACCAGCCGGAGTGCACGCCCGCCTCGAGGTTCCGGATACGACGTTTCTCACAACAAGTATCCACATTATCACAAACATCAAGCACAACAATCGTTGTAACAATTATCAAATCGATACACCAATTCACATAATTCATCCGTCACCCACGCCCACACGAATAAATAACAACACGCACGTCAACCATAACGCGACGGAAATAAGCAATACACGTACACACGCATTATCAAGAGCAACATCAACATCAATTATATCCAAAGGATTCATTTAGTCACTTACAACCCACACAATTTACAAAACACACGCGTTTTGAAAGTGAGCCTTTAATGAGGCTAGAATCCTTTGAAAACTCATTTCAAACAAATAAACAAACACACCAAGATGATCACCAATTATCATATCCACGAAACAAGAATGGTATGGACAAGGTACTTGCCTCGATACCACGAGCACGGAACCACGAACGGATACGGCTCAACCGGAAAGCTTCAGAACGCCCGATGCTAACGAAAAGGAAGACGACAACGAACGGAAGGGTTCAACACGGTTTCTTCACAAGAAACTCGACCCTAACAACAATATAATCAATAAATCATCGATCATACGAGGAAGGATAATCGTAGAACGCCCAAAAACCCCTCTAAGATATTTTACCGGACACCTTCAAGGCGTCGGTCAAGAACTTGACCCAAACAACGAATCGATACGATCCAACCATGGAATAATAAAGGAAATGATATAATACATCTAAATATTCATCAATACATCATAATCCTAAGTTAAATCGGATTAAACGGATGAAAACAACCAAAACACCCAATTTCCCCAAAACTAGATTTCTAGGAAATCTGACCTGATTCGGTAGATCGGAGGATGTTATAGGACGGATGATTGATGATATGAACCTCAAAACTTCATGGATTCATTGTCCAACAACATCTCTAGAAGATTCACACACCCACAAATGCACGGGAAGAGAAAGAGGGAGAAAATGGTCAAGAAAACCGTCCGCAGCCTTAAATAAGCCGATCACGTGTTACGACGTAATCGCCATGGCTTACGACGTAATCGCCATGGCCGAACTCCCCGCCGAAAATGCCGAACGTTACGCACGTTACCGGCCAGGGCCTTACGACGAATCGGCCTTACGACGAATCACGCCACTACCGCACGTTACTCGGCGGTAGCTGGCACGAGCATGTCCGGCCATGACTCGGCCGACCAACTCCGACGGCCCGAACGACCAAACCCGAACTCGAGTACGAATCGAAGATACGGTTACGAAGTACTCGCAAAGACGAATCCGAGCACTAAGAGAACACACGATTCCGACCACCCGAAGGCTCGAAATTCGACAACGGAAAGTAATTACCCCAAACTTTGGGAAATTATGAAAATGGCCCAAAACGCCCGAAAATCACGATACGTGATCGAATAACCAAACTGAAGCTCGCAACATGAATATTAACATTAAATGAACTTACGAGAAAGTCGAAACAATAGTTTCGGACGAGATTCGCAAGAATCGAACTCAAGTGCGGAAAAACCGCTAAAAAGCACGGAACTCAACAAAACGACACCGAAACGAACTCGGATGACAAAAAGTGCAGAATTAATCATTCTCAGAATGACGAAACGGTCATGTGCGAGTCGTCAAAACGGACTTCCGCCGAAAAAAAAGAAATTACCGGAAATCGAAATCACGGGTATTACATTCTACCCTCCTTAAAAGAAGTTTCGTCCCGAAACTTAAAATAAGTAGGGAGAAGCAATATCCACTGCCAGGAAAACTCGACGAGATACCCGAAAACCGAAAACTCGCGCCCGACGGCGAAACGTTGCAAGAAATGCAACGGAACATACGGCGTGAAAACACGCTCCACGACGACCAACACAACGCCACCGATAGAGAAATAATAAAACAAACAAGTGACAAGCGTCATCAAACAGGTAATACAACCAAGTCGATTATCCGAACAATCACAAAACACAACGAACGAAAATCAATATGATTGACCACCCCAACGGTACATCAATCAAAAAGTGAGCCAATCGCTGAACAAATATGGAATTCCACCGCCAAAGGGTTGGAAGATCGGAAACAAGACTAATTTCCCGAACTTAAGGGAATTAGGAAGGAGCCTGAACGCTCAACAATCACGAAACGAGAACAAAACCGAACAAACAAACGATCGAGACAAAAAAAATCGAACGATCATGTTCGGATCACGAAGAACAATAAGGTTCAACTGACAACTCCGAGGTTCACATCTCGACTCGAGACAAAACAAGATCCGGTGAAAACAACAAGATGCACACTCGCATAAGATCCACAGGAAAGGGAATAACAATTGAAAAGTCACAACGACAAACGAGTTATTCCGAAATGATGCCACACTCGTTCGATAAACAAAAACAAGGGGCAGGACAAGCTCAGAAATGTCAACGAACATAAATGAGTCAACAATGTAGAATATACAGAAGTTCCAAATCCGATCCACTTCGAATAAAAGAACTAGTAAAACCAGATGATGTCACTTCCGAACAAGGTTCACAAGAATCGATCCGGACTCGAAAAAGTCACAGCGATAACCAGATTGACTCAAAACAAGATCACCGCTCGTTCGAACGACGAAACCGAAATACAGAACAAGTTCAGAAAGTATCAACGAACACGAGCGAGTCGATAGACTCGAGAAAGAGAAAATGCAGGAGTTTAAAAACAACACGGTACTACATTCGACCTCTTATAAAAGAAGGTCGCCCCCGCCACTCACAACAGCGAAATCAAGGTGACGACACAACAAGCAACCGACAGAAACATCCTTCAAAGGCCTCTCAAGGCCGATTCCGATATTTGTCTTTGAAGCGCGAACTCCAAAAGTCTCGGTAGCCAATTCGCAAAATTGAATTCGGTGTCCCTCGAGTCCACACTTGAAATGTGTTACCGACGAGAAGGACAATATACACGTGCATGCCCCGGCACATTACGGTTGAAACGTCTCGGCTCGGCATACCGAAAATACAAATGCTCGATACAATGGATCAAAACACCGCAAAACAACATACCGGAGATGCCAACTCAGCATAACATATCAACGCATACAAAAATCACAACAACAACGGCATCATTCGACGATTACAACATTCCGAACGCATACCAAGACACAATCACAAACATCATGAAACAATCACCCATGTGTATAACGCACAAAAATCCGTGCTTTAACAACTCACACTAGTGCGACAACACGCAAATCACCACGAGGCGATAAACAAGAAACACTACCACACCTCTCACAGAGAGCCAACAAAACATATGCGTGGCGAGCGACTCGGCGCTCACGCCACCAATTCAATCACAATTCGGGGTTGACACCGTAACGAAAGTTCGAAAACCATACACGCATTTCCGGTCCGCAAACAGGAATGATAGGTTTTAAAAACGAAAACCACCTTTGAAGACAGTTTGGAAACACCAGTTGATCTTGAGTATCATTTTACAAAAATTTGTACAAACATCATTTTCGAGACTTTGAAAATCATCTTGCGTTTGAACAAAAATGAGGACACCTTCACGTAGTGAAAAACCTTCAAAAATATTCGACCCTTGGGTCTAAGCAACTGCATTTGAAAATATCTCACAAATGTTTTTGGTCCTCAACCGGAAATTTTTTGAAATGTATTGCGGCATTAGAAAACACCTTGAAAACACCGCAAGAAAATAATTCGTTTTAAAAGTACGTCTCGAATTTTAATTTTCTAAGATACTCAAGGTTTTCAAAAATAATTCAATGGGCTAGAATGCCCAAAAATTTGAGTAATTTCACAGAACATTATAGCGCCGTGGTCCCACGCCGGAACCCACCAGACTAAAAACCATTTACAAAAATGCCAAAAAGGCCGATGACGGTAATATTTCAAAAACTCACGAAAGCCATTTACAAAATACTAAATACCGTCATAAGAATTTCGTCAAAGTGGTCAAGGCCATAATGCCAAAAACTCGGTTAAGGGAATCGGTTTTCGAAATAAAACTCGGTCGGTAAAATACCGAAAGTCATTACCAAAGAACTCACACAGCGGATAAAAGAAATACTGTTCAACATGCATAATCCAACAACACTACTCCTCATATGAACGAAATGTGAGAGTCAAATAACCACATATCACGAAATCAAAATCCATAAAAGGATTCCGTCACTTAACAAATAATCATAAATATAGCTCGTGTCACACGAGGCACAACACAAAGAAGGGAGACTTACATTCATAGGTCGCACGAAGATGATGATCGCCCACGATACTAATCACGACCAACAAACTCAGACGACGCGTCGCGACACGACTCAGTCAGATAAAATCCGACAAGACAAAACTCAACAGACACCACTGACCCGACAGCCTAGGTTTCCACAACCTAAGCTCCGATACCATAAATGTAACACCCCCAATCCGCTCAGGGATATTACACGCCGTAGAACCTTTCCTCAAGGATCTACCAGGCTGGTAACAACATAGAACAACTCGACAATGCCTTTAAGGCTAAAATGACTAAGTAGACCGATTTGGTCTTTCAATAAATACATACAACTCAAACTCATTACATGCCTGCCAGGGGTCGAGTACAACACACTCCCGTCTAACGGAAAAGAATACCACAGCGGAAAATAAACTATAACTATACCAATGACCTCATACGGATCCTCGTGTGATTAGTATCGTTCATCTTTCATCATCCTCCGTGCCGACCCTGTGTTATGCTCCCAAACCTGAATGCAAAAACAGACATCCACCCCCCGAATACTCGGGGGTTAGCAAAACTCCACTGTTTTGCTAGTGCAAGAACAAAGTGCAAATACGAGCCATACCATTCACATTTCACGAATACCAATAACCAGGAATCCTCAAAAATCCAAATGTAACGAAAAGTACTTCCCGAGTCATGAGTTTGATAAACATTTCTCAAAACCGAAAGATCACCGATAAAGGGAAACCATTTATAAAACAGTTTTAAAGATGCCATCGAGAGTTTTAATAGAAAACAATTTGCAAGAAAGCCACTCAATCAACACAAACGAATCTTCACAAATATTTCCACGGGATTCTCGACCCAAAATCAAATAATATCGGCACGAGATCAAACATCTCAACATCACACGGGGTTCTCGACCCAAACCCAAATAATATCAACACGAGATCAATCATCTCAACATTCCACAGGGTCCTCGACCCAAAACACAGAATAGCACCACAATACCATCAAAGGTACAATCTCTCATTCGACATATCCTGCTCAAGACCCCGATTAACTAACCCTGAGATTTCGTCAAACCTCCTTGGTTAATTAACCCCGATACCAACGCTTTAAAAACAAGTTGAAACAAGCTTTCAAAAACACGAATCGCGGTCTATATCAAGACAAACATTTAAAAGTGAGTTGAAAGAATTTGAGATACGAACATCGTTCGAACGGGTCTTAGCTATCACTCAAATACCCGTAACCAATAAGCCCGCCAGCGCCTCCCTTGCGCACTGTACCGGCGTTCACTTCCATCATGTTGGCCGCTCATTGAACATGTCACCGCACCGGCGTCACTCCCGCAAGAGCCGCCCCTTGCGCGCGCATTAGGTAACACCGGCGTTCACCACCTATGGAGCCGCACATCAAAGATACACCAGGCCGGAGTGCACGCCCCGCCCTCAGAGGTTCCCGGATACGACGTTTCTCACAAAAAGTATCCACATTATCACAAACATCAAGCACACAGTCAATCGTTGTAACAATTATCAAATCGATACACCAATTCACATAATTCATCCGTCAGTCCACGCCCACACGAATAAATAACAACACGCACGTCAACCATAACGCGACGGAAATAAGCAATACACGTACACACGCATTATCAAGAGCAACATCAACATCAATTATATCCAAAGGATTCATTTAGTCACTTACAACCCACACAATTTACAAAACACACGCGTTTTGAAAGTGAGCCTTTAACGAGGCTAGCCGAATCCTTTGAAAACTCATTTCAAACAAATAAACAAACACACCAAGATGATCACCAATTATCATATCCACGAAACAAGAATGGTATGGACAAGGTACTTGCCTCGATACCACGAGCACGGAACCACGAACGGATACGGCTCAACCGGAAAGCTTCAGAACGCCCGATGCTAACGAAAAGGAAGACGACAACGAACGGAAGGGTTCAACACGGTTTCTTCACAAGAAACTCGACCCTAACAACAATATAATCAATAAATCATCGATCATACGAGGAAGGATAATCGTAGAATGCCCAAAAACCCCTCTAAGATATTTTACCGGACACCTTCAAGGCGTCGGTCAAGAACTTGACCCAAACAACGAATCGATACGATCCAACCATGGAATAATAAAGGAAATGATATAATACATCTAAATATTCATCAATACATCATAATCCTAAGTTAAATCGGATTAAACGGATGAAAACAACCAAAACACCCAATTTCCCCAAAACTAGATTTCTAGGATATCGGCTCGATTCAGTAGATCGGAGGATGTTATAGGACGGATGATTGATGATATGAACCTCAAAACTTCATGGATTCATTGTCCAACAACATCTCTAGAAGATTCACACACCCACACCAGACGGAAGAGAAAGAGGGAGAAATGGTCAAGAAAACCGTCCCGCAGCCTTAAATAGCCGATTGCACGCCGTTACGTACGTAATCGGCCATGGCTTACGTGACGTAACCGCCATGGCCGAACTCCCTGCTCGAAAATGCCGAACGTTACGACGTTACGCCAGGCCTTACGACGTAATCGCCTTACGACGTAATCACGGTCACTACCGCACGTTACTCGCCGGTGGCCTGCCCGAGCATGCCCGCCATGACTCGCCGACCAACTCCGACGGCCCGAACGACCCGAAACCCGAACTCCGAGTACGAATCAAGATACGGTTACGAAGTACTCGCAAATACGAATCCGAGCACTAAGAGAACACACGATTCCGACCACCCGAAGGCTCGAAATTCGACAACGGAAAGTAATTACCCCAAACTTTGGGAAATTACGAAAATGGCCCAAAACGCCCGAAAATCACGATACGTGATCGAATAACCAAACCGAAGCTCGCAACATGAATATTAACATTAAATGAACTTACGAGAAAGTCGAAACAACAGTTTCGGACGAGATTCGCAAGAATCGAACTCAAGTGCGGAAAAACCGCTAAAAAGCACGGAACTCAACAAAACGACACCGAAACGAACTCGGATGACAAAAAGTGCAGAATTAATCATTCTCAGAATGACGAAACGGTCATGTGCGATTCGTCAAAACGGACTTCCGCCGAAAAAAAAGAAATTACCGGAAATCGAAATCACGGGTATTACAAGTTTCCCTACGGATTCATGGTATATTTCGTGATTTTTACGGAATCGAGAGGGTTTGGTTGTGGTCCGCCCTCGTTGTTGTTTATATACGAATATACATGAATCGTAGGCAGGTTTTCGGGTGTATTCCATTTCCATAATCGTTTAGAAGTGGTTGTGATTGTACTATTCGAATCGTTAGGTTCATTCTCGTCGGTTCCTCACGGTCGTGCTTGATTCTTCCGTTCCGTTCGTGTCGTCGTCTATTTAATCAAGGCAAGTATCCTTATGAACTTACAATCTTAACATAGTAGTTTTGTATGAGAAATTGTGTGTGTGTGTATGCTCACTACGGGTTAGACTCGACGGGGTCTCGGTAGGGTTCCACGAAGCTGTGGGACCGCGAGCTTGCTTTTAACCACTGTGGGTTAGATCCGACGGGGTCTCGGCAGGGATCCACGAAGCTGTGGGTCCGCGGTTAATTGTGGTGCATTTTACAAATGTGGTTTTGATTATTGGCATTTCCGGAAAGGAGTTTTGTTGAAACTATGATTTCTTGAGGGCATGCATTACTATATGTGTAAGATGTAAATTGTTTATTTGGTTACTTGTACTAGCGTAATTGCTAACCCCTCTGGGGACCCGTTTTGGGGAAATTCGTTTTATGAATTTTAGGTCGTTCATCGGGACGCGGGCTACCGACCAAGACACGGATGATGGTCATGCGTGATGATTGTGCATAAGTGACGTCTTAATGTCTTTTTGTCTTTTCATCTTTTGTGGCTTTTGAACTAATAGTTGTACTCGAGTACTTAAGAGTTCTTGTTCGTCCGGATTGTATTGTTGCCTATATGTTTGTGTTGATTGATGATGTTATGTTTGACCGGTTGAACCGGGTGGATTATTCTGTTTTGCGTCTTTATGACATGGTGTTGGTTTGTCGTTTATGTGAGTCGATGAGTACGATGCTGTTCAGCCTGGTGGGTCCCATATAGGGATTCACGGCGCTGTAATATACCTCGAATATCTTGAGGGTGTTACAGAAAATGGTATCGGAGCCAGGTTTATGGATACCTAGGCTTGTCGGTTTATTGGGTCTTGTGGTGTTTTGTTATGCACATCATCGTCACGCTGCCATGATTCCGGTACTACCAGTGTCCGTAAGTTTTCCTTCCTCTGTTCATTAATTCCTTGTATCGTGCCCTTGATTCTCGACTTGTAATTGTTCTTTTCTTGTACTGATCCTTGTATGGCTTTTGCTACTTATTTAACTCCAGTATGGATGCTGGAAGAGGTCGTGGTCGTGGACGCGGCCGGGGACGTGGGGCAGCCGGTGGGGCGGCCACGTCACAATCTTGAGGCCCGGCGATCTGCGCGACCGTCATAGCCATGCTTCTTCTCAGAGCGTGCCGATCTTGGTATTGCGGCGTTATGCAACAAATGGTGAACCAAATGGCGGCAATAGCGCAGCGATTGACCCGGACCGAGCCCACGCTAATCGGGTGGAGCGGATCGTTGGCTCCAAGATGTTATCTAGATGCATCCTGCTCCGTTTTCGGGAGCTTCTGACCCGATTTGCTGTGAAGGGTGGATCAAGGAGATATATAAGTTCTTCGTTTCCACTAACTGTCACGATGACCGTAGTGTCACTATTGCTCAATATTTTCTCACCGGGACGCTACGGGTGGTGGGGCCGTTGGGCCCAAAGACCATCTTTGCTTCGTGGCCGAGTTTCAAGAGTTGATGGAGATCGAATATTGCCGTGGCGATCGAGACGTGCTCGGGTACATGCTTTTATGATGCTCAACCGCAGGATATCCCAGTGGCTCAAGCTATTGCTGATTTTAATAAGGAGTTGGGTTATGTGAAGACCCAAGTTGTCGAGAGAGTGACAAGATTTTCCATTTCTCAGACGGATGAAGTTGCCGATTCGGGACTATATGTCGGGCTCGTATGCACTACCTTGAAAGATTACCAGGCGGGGCCCTTGCTTACGATATGCATGTGACGGCGAGTGAGGCGGCCCGCGAGAGTAAGAAGTCAGTCCAGAATTTTCGGGCCACAAAGGTGGGGGTCAGCAGAAATTTCAGTCTGCTAATTTTTCCGCTGGTGGTGGCCCAGCTCGATCTACTGGGTTTCCCCGTAGGGCTGCCAGTGCCCCTTCTCGAGAGGTGAAATGTTTCAACTGTGGCCAGCAGGGCCACATCAGTCGTGTTTGTCCGAACCCTTTGCTGATGTGTAATCAGTGTGGCCAGTCGGGTCACAAAGCTGCTTTCTGTGCTGAGAGGGAGAAAATCCTTGGTGCCCGGGCTTCCATTCCAGCGCCTAGGGAACCAAGTGTGAATCAGGATCGCTTGCTCCTCAATCTCCGCCGAGTGCTAGTCGGGGAGAGGTCGGTCGACCCTCTAAGGGGAGCTTCGGTGTCGGCTCGGCCCACCCGCGTGTCTATGAGATGCGGAGAGCCGATGATCCGGCTCACCGTGGCGGCAGTACCGTTTATATTGTTTCTCATCCCGTCTGTGTGCTTTTCTATTCCGGTGCTACGCATTCGTTCATATCTCTGGTTTGTGTGCGCCGTTTGAGTCTCGACCGTTGGTTGGGTTGTGAGCCCTTCATCTTTTAGCTTCCTAGCGGCGATAGGATCGTTGGTGATCAGGAGGTTCGAGACCCTTTCTGTACTTATTTGTGAGAGGACTTGGCCCTCTAATCTTATTGTTGTGAGTATCGAGGGTGAGGACTTGATTCTTGGTGATGATTGGCTCGAGCGGCATGGTGCGATCATGAACTACCGCACGAGAATCATCACTATGTTAGCCGAGACGGCACAGAGCACTCTTTCGCGGGCGAAGAGGGGAAACCAAATTCGTCATTAATGCCTTAAAGGCGATGAGTCTCCCGCGAAAGGGGTGTCTTGGTTATTGGTGCTATGCCTTGAAGGAGGAGGATGGTGGAGTCGAGCTTTTCGATTCCAATCGTTAATGAGTTTCTGATGTATTTCTGACGAGTTACCGGATTGCCACCGGATCGTGAGGTTGAGTTTGCTATAGAGTTAGAGCCGGGCGCGGCTCCTATTTCAAGGCGCCCTATCGCATGGCACCTTGAGAGATGTCCGAGTTGAAGAAGCGATTGAGTGAGCTTCTTGAGTGGGGTATGTACGACCGAGCGCCTCGCCTTGGGGTGCACAGTCTGTTTGTGCGGAAGAAGGATGGTTCACTACGTTTGTGTATCGACTATCGCGAACTAAACAAGGTGACCATCAAGAACAAGTATCCTTTGCCGAGAATTGATGACTTGTTCGATTAGTTGCGGAGGCTGCGGTATTCTAGAAAATTGATTTGAAATCGGGTACTATCGGCTCGGGTGAGAGAGTCCGATGTGCAGCGACTTTTCGGACGAGGTACGGACATTATGAGTTTGTAGTCATGCCTTTCGGGTTAACTAATGCGCCGGCGGTGTTCATGCAGTTGATGAACAAAGTTTTTATCGAGTATCTGGACAAGTGCGTCGTCGTCTTTATTGACGATATTCTTATTTATTCGAGGAATGAGGAAGAGCATGCCCATCATTTGCGGATAGTATTAGACATTTTAAGGACCGAGAAACTCTATGCAAAGTTCTCGAAATGTGAGTTCTGGCTAAAGGAAGTGATGTTTTTAGGTCACGTGATTTCAGCCGAGGGGGTTCGTGTGAATCCACAGAAGATTGGGGCCGTATTGGATTGGGCACCGCCCAAGAATGTGAAGGAGCTCCGTAGTTTCTTGGGTTTAGCTGGCTACTACCGTAGGTTCGTCGAGGGTTTCTCAAAACTAGCTCGGCCACTCACGCAGTTGCTCCAGAAATCCGAGAGGTTCGTCTGGAATGACGAGAGGCAGTCGAGTTTCGAGGAGCTGAAGAAGCGGTTGACTTCAGCCCCGGTTTTGGCGTTGCCATGTGGCAACGAGGGTTTTGCCGTTTATAGCGATGCTTCGGGTCAGGGTCTTGGGTGCGTATTGATGCAGCACGGCAAGACCATTGCCTATGCGTCGAGACAATTGAGGCCGTATGAGCTGAACTACCCTACTCATGATTTGGAGTTAGCGGCAGTCGTTTTTGCGCTCAAGATTTGGCGTCACTACCTTTTCGGCTCTACATGTCAGATTTTTACCGATCATAAAAGTCTGAAATACATATTTACTCAGCGAGAGTTGAATATGAGGCAGAGGAGGTGGTTAGAGTTGATTAAGGATTATGACCTCGAAATCCTTTATCATCCGGGTAAGGGGAACGTCGTGGCCGACGCCTTGAGTCGGAAACCAGTTGCGTTGCGAACGCTTGAGATCCTTACGTCTCAGTCTGAGCTTCGGAGGGCTTTGATCGAGTTAGACGTTGAGGTCTCGTTGCCGGAGTCGCTGGCAACTTTGTGCTTTAGAGATTTCATCATCTTTGATCGATGAAATTAAGTCAAGCAATCGGAGGATCCGATGATTACTCAAATCCGAGAGAACGTTCTTAAGGGAAAATCTCCGGGTTTGTGATTCACGAGGATGGTATTTTGAGATTCAGTCGGCTTTGTGTGCCGAACGACTCGAGTTGGCGAGTATTTTACGGAGGCCCATGCTACACCTTATTCCGTTCATCTGGTTCGAGTAAGATGTACAAGGACACGAGAAGAAATTTCGTGGAATGATATGAAGGATGAGGTCGCACGGTTGTAGCGAGATGTTTGACTTGTCAACAGTCAAAATCGAGCATCGGACCATTTGAGGTTATTCTGATCACTTCCGCTCCTAATAGAAATGGGAAGATATATCGATGGACTTCGTCACGAGTTTGCCGAGATCGAGGTCGGGCATGAATATGGTATGGGTGATTGTTGATCGTCTGACCAAGTCGGCACATTTTCTGGGCATCAAGGACACTTGGGGCCCGGAGAAGTTGGCTCGTGTGTTTATCGCGCAGATTGTGAGACTTCACGGTACTCCGAAGTCTATTGTTTCGGATCGTGATGGCCGTTTCGTATCGCACTTCTGGCAGGCGGTGCATAAGGCGTTGGGTACCCGGTTGCATTTGAGTACCTCTTTTCATCCCCAGTCAGATGGACAATCGGAACGCACTATCCAGACGTTCGAGGACTTGTTGCGTGCCTGTGCTCTCGATTGGAGTAGTGACTGGGAGGAACATTTGCCGCTGATCGAATTCAAGTACAACAACAGTTGGCACGCGTCGATTCGGATGGCACCGTATGAGGCACTTTATGGACGGCGATGTCGATCACCGATTTGTTGGAATGAGGCATCCGATTTGGTCGGGACCGAGCCGGATGTCGTTTTAGAGACAAGGCGGAAGATAGAAGTAATTCGGGAGCGGATGTTGGCGCGAGTCGGCCAGTCGTATGCCGACGTCCATCGTCGACCTTTGGAATTCGATGTGGGAGACCACGTTTTGCTAAAGGTGTCGCCGACGAAGGGAGTTTTTCGTTTCGGGAAAAAAGGGAAGTTGAGTCCGAGATTTATCGGCCCCTTTGAGATCCTCGAGCGAGTAGGTGGGTTGGCATACCGTTTGGCGTTACCTCCGGCCTTGAGTCATGTTCATAGCGTTTTTCATGTTTCCCAGTTGAGGAAATATGTCCCGGATCCTAGTCACATCATCGATTATGGCGAGATTGATGTCGCCGAAGATGTTACTTTCGAAGAGCGCCCTTTGAAGATTTTGGAGCATCGTGAGAAGCGATTGAGGCATAAGACCATACCTTTGGTCAAGGTGCAGTGGTCGAGACACGGTGTCGAGGAGGCAACTTGGGAAACCGAGGATAGCATGCGGGCTAGGTACCCCGAGTTGTTTGTTTCTTAAGTTTCGGGACGAAACTTATTTTTAGAGGGGTAGAATGTAATATCCGCATTTTTTCTTTCTCTTGTAATTGTATTTCCGGTGAAATTCTCGATTGTAGTGACCCTCGTGTATCCTTCAGTGTAACTTTTCCGTCATCTTTTGATCTGATTCTCGAAATTGTTGTGCGGAACCGCCGTTTCGGGGTTGCCGTGGATTCATTCTATGCTATGATGCGTTTTGAGGTGTTCCGTTTGATGTTTCGTTCGTATTCTGGTATAGTGGACCGTTTATGTTCTGTACCTAGCGCACGCTAATTTGTCTGCATAGCGCACGCTAGAAGTCTCTTTGTAGCGCACGCTACGTTTACTTCGTAGCGTGCGCTAGCGAGTGAACCCTGGGGGTGGCAGTTCAACTTCCAGGCCTCTGGACTATCGGATTAGCGCACGCTATCTTGTCTAGTGCACGCTAATGTCGGGAGACTAGCGCACGTTAAGTTGTTCAGTAGCGCGCGCTAGTGTGACTGCCCAGTACTGGGTAGTTTACTACTGAACTCAATCAGATGCTAGTTAGCGCACGCTACGCTTGTATGGTAGCGCACGCTAACGGGTCAGGTGAGTTTTGGGCATTTGGCTACTGGACTCGGCTGATGTTCAGGTAGCGCACGCTATTGGTCGATAGCGCGCGCTACCGAGAGGTTATTAGCGCACGCTACGCAGGTATGGTAGCGCACGCTAACGGCCAAAACACAGCTTCGATCGGGACGCTAACGGTAGGGTTGGTAATCTTATCCCGTTAGCGCACGCTAACCTTGAGGTCTTAGCGTGCGCTAACACTCCCTGGATATATAAACCAGGGAGTTGACCGAGATAATCACAAAATCTCATTTCTCTCCTTCTTCCGCGGCCGAGCGACTCCAGAGGCGATTTGAGGCGATTTTCTTCTTCCAACCACTTCAGAGATTCTTTTGCTTGAATTCTTGGCGTAGATTAACATCCTCCACTTGTGTTTCTCATCCTAAATCCAAGGTAATCTCTTAGAACCCTACTTTTGGATAATTTGGGGGTTTTGGGATTTTCTTCCGATCCGTTCCGTTTTGTTGATGGATTCATGATGAATATGATTAATCTTGTTGGTATTCTTAGTTTCCCTACGGATTCATGGTATATTTCGTGATTTTTACGGAATCGAGAGGGTTTGGTTGTGGTCCACCCTCGTTGTTGTTTATATACGAATATACGTGAATCGTAGGCGGGTTTTCGGGTGTATTCCATTTCCATAATCGTTTAGAAGTGGTTGTGATTGTACTATTCGAATCGTTAGGTTCATTCTCGTCGGTTCCTCACGGTCGTGCTTGATTCTTCCGTTCCGTTCGTGTCGTCGTCTATTTAATCGAGGCAAGTATCCTTATGAACTTACAATCTTAACATAGTAGTTTTGTATGAGAAATTGTGTGTGTGTGTATGCTCACTACGGGTTAGACTCGACGGGGTCTCGGTAGGGTTCCACGAAGCTGTGGGACCGCGAGCTTGCTTTTAACCACTGTGGGTTAGATCCGACGGGGTCTCGGTAGGGATCCACGAAGCTGTGGGTCCGCGGTTAATTGTGGTGCATTTTACAAATGTGGTTTTGATTATTGGCATTTCCGGAAATGAGTGTTTTGGAAACTATGATTTCTTGATGGCATGCATTACTATATGTGTAAGATGTAAATTGTTCATTTGGTTACTTGTACTAGCGTAATTGCTAACCCCTCTGGGGACCCGTTTTGGGGAAATTCGTTTTATGAATTTCAGTCGGGTTCATCGGGGACGGGCTGGACCGATACGGATGATGGTCATGCGTGATGATTGTGCATAAGTGACGTCTTAATGTCTTTTTGTCTTTTCATCTTTTGTGGCTTTTGAACTAATAGTTGTACTCGAGTACTTAAGAGTTCTTGTTCGTCCGGATTGTATTGTTGCCTATATGTTTGTGTTGATTGATGATGTTATGTTTGACCGGTTGAACCGGGTGGATTATTCTGTTTTGCGTCTTTATGACATGGTGTTGGTTTGTCGTTTATGTGAGTCGATGAGTACGATGCTGTTCAGCCTGGTGGGTCCCATATAGGGATTCACGGCGCTGTAATATACCTCGAATATCTTGAGGGTGTTACAACTCTGGTCACTGACGACCACCACTCTGACCACCGTCAACTACCACTTTGACCAAGGACCACCATTTCGACGGCCGACTTCCGACCACCGCCGACCATCGCTCCGACAACCTCTACGACCATTGCCAACCACCTCTATAAGCACACTGGCGATCGCTAACCACCACTCCAACCACCGTCAACTACTACTTTGATCACCAGCGTCCACCGTCAACTTCCACTTTGATATCACTTTTATGTTCATGTTTTAAACTATAGTTTTGATTTTTGAAAATTTCTTAACTCAAAACTCAATCTGATTTTGGTTTCTGAAATTTCTAAAAATCAAAACAGAAACTGGTTTTAGTTTTTAAAAATTTCAAAAAAGAAAATAGAAAACTACCCCAAACAGGGCCTAGTAGTAATATTTAATTTCTTTAGATCTGCGCATCTATTGCTTAATAGATTACCAATTCGATTAAAGCTCACAAAAAAATACCAATTCGAACGGTCTTTCTTTCTCTTTAACTTTATTTTCCTCCTCTCACTGGATTTGGTAGACCCGGCAATTTACCACACAACACGAAAACACGAGACGAAAACGACACGAAAATTTAGTATTTGAGTTTGCATTTTGAGTACACGACATGAAAATATATGAACACGAAAGTACACGGCCGAGATTTAGTGTCGGTTTTATGTTTACCCTTTGGGTACACGACACGACACGAGGTACACGAAATAAATAAATAAATAAATATAATATTTTATATTTAATTTAAAAATATATATTATGATTTCTGTTTATATAACTTTAAAATTTGAAAATATAATGTGAATTTTCATAAATTTCGTGTAAACGTTCGTGTTTTCGTTGCCATTCGTTTCATTAAGTCTACTAAAATCTACAAAAATAATATTATAATATTAAAATTATTATTTTTTATAATATTTTAATATTTATTTTATATTATGTGTCTGACACGAAAACACGACACGAATTTGCGCGGTACACGACACGACATGACACGAATTCATTTAGTGTCGTGTATGAGTTTGGTCTTTTGGTACACGAAATACGAAAATACACGACACGAAAATATACGACACAAACGAATTGTCAGGTTTAAATTTTGGGGATCTTCTGAGCCGAATTTATCAATGGATTTATTTCCTTCCAATCTGTTGTGCGGCGATTTATACGCCTCGAAGGCGATCGGCATAATGGTCGGATGCCAACCGAAGAAGACAGATGCTGGTCAAGTGCCTAGCGGTCGACGTCCAAGGCGATCGTCTATTGGCACCTGGCGATCACCTCTAGTATCCGACCGGGGACGGCCGTCCCATGCCACGTGTAAATCCAACATCCGTCAAAGTCTGCGAAGACCAGATCTCGGGATGAAGGCCCACATGCAGATCCGCAAAAAGCGCCACAAGAACAGGCTTTACTCGAGCCCATCAGCAGCTGTCAGTGACAAGGACGGCCTCACCTACCGACAGACCCGCCGAAAGGTCCTAGGTAGGACCTCCCAAGACTGCGACGTGAGGCACATGTCGCCTCCTCATTGGTTCGCACATCTCGCTGCCAACAGCAGCTGCGGACTTTAAGGAAACAATCCCACGTGCTGGGACGATCGCCCGCCTGATTAAATGCAGGAACAGCGATCGCTCGTGTGGGACAGGGACATCCCAACAACCTCCTCTCCTATAAAGAAGAGACCTCCGGCATTGGCAAAAGGAAGGTTACAACGTAAACACGATTACACACAGTAAACAATACAGAGAATACCTCATCTTTGTAACAAGAACTCACAGAGCTTTAACTCTGGTTCTTCCGGCAATCAACAGCACTCAAGAGCTAGATAACTAGGGGCATACACTCATTGTAATTGTACTCTAATATTAATACTCGTACTTCAAAGCAGCACCCGTATTAATAATATCTTGCGAGAGCATTCAAGCTCGAGACTAACAACCCCGGCAAATCTTATGTCATTTATTTTCCTTCGTACGTGCTCTCGCATTTTGTTTGTTACTCACCCGTAGCCATATCCAGCAAAGGATTACGTATAATATTTTGGGTAACAACAATTGGCACTAGAAGGAGGGCACCTCCGACCGTTTCGAAGAACACTCCCTGTTCTCCGGAACATATTCTTGAAGAAATACTCACTGTTCTTCAAAGAAAAACCTTCAAGATAATGACGTCTGCCACGCTCGAAAAGAGCCACCCTACGATCCGCCGGACGCCTTATTCCGGCCCAGGCCGAGTCCCAACCTGCGGCGGAAGGCGACCGCGGCGACGCTAGACTCTCACTCCCGCCCCCGAGGGACGGCCCCATCCTCTCACTCGATCAATTCCAAACCTCGGAACAGATCGAGGAGGCCATAGCCATCCTAACGGAGCGACGAAGAGCATGCGACACACCCACCATTACTCCATCAGCCATCCGCCGTGCAGGCAAGCGAAAGCTCAAGGGATTATATGTCGAGAAATCGTCAGAAAGCCCCGAGCCGTAGGAAAAGGTGCTCGTAAGGCAGAACGATTCCGTCTTCAGCCGCCTAGGGAGTGATCCCTCATGGTGACCTGGGCATTCAGGCCCCACTCGTGAGACGTCGGAGTCCGAATCCGTCACCAGGAGTTCGGCGTACCCAACTCCCAGAAGACAGGCCGGCCATCTGGAATTGAGCTCGGCGGCAGAGACCTCGTCGCCTACCATGGGGCCAGGAGATCGGTACATGATCGCCTCGGCTCCCGCTCCGAGATCCAAACCACGAGCAGTCAGGCTACGGCGATGGCCGCAATGCAGCGCCAGCTCGACGAAATGAAGGCACTCATAGAAACTGGGGCAGGCGCCAAGAGATCGATCGCTGGACCAAGTGAGCCGCTCGCGGTCCAGATCGAGCTTGCCCCCGTGCAACCGAAGATCGCTCCTCCTCAAACATCTCTATATGAGGGGAGATCGGACGCTGAGACCCACTTGAGCAAGTTTCGGATCTACATGACCGGATGCGGGGCATCGGACGCGAAGAAGTGCCGAATGTTTCCATTAACATTGGGCGATCTTGCCCATAGGTGGTACATCTCATTGCCACCGCACTCAATCAACTGTTTTGAGAAGCTGGCGAATGACTTCACGTCGTATTTCGCCGCCAAGGTCGCTCGGCCAGAAGGTCCCCACCGCATGATGAAGATCAGGCAGGGCAAGGACGAGACCGACTAAGATTACATCGACCGTGTGGATGAAATAGTCCTCACCGGCGAGCCCATTAGCGATGAGCTCGTCCTCTACTCGGTCCTGGGGGGATTCTATGGCCATTCACCCATGTTCAGGCACCTCACGAAGGACATCCCCTCGACCTACACGATCTTCCGCATCAAGGCTGCCGACTTTCTGGCCAGGCAGAGGATGCTCACCCTTCGCTTAGGCGAGTGATCCACCAGAGAAGGGAAGGCGCCATCTCCCGTCCCGAAGAAGGCGGTCGCCAAGCCCATAAAGGCGGTCGCAAAGCTGCCCGGTGAGTTCATGGCCTTCGAGGATGTGGAAGTTCACCTCCTCCGCAACCTCAAACTGTCTCTCGCCCATATCTTCAACGCCATCAAGGGGCGCGAATGGCTTAGCAAGCCGAAGCCGATGAGGGACAACGGTCATCTGGACCGCAGTAAATTTTGTGCCTACCGCAAAAGTCCCGGCCACAATACCAGCCAATGCCGCGACCTCCTCAGACAACTCTGGAGGTTGTTCGAGGAAGGCAAGCTGGACAATTTGGTGACCAAGCCAGAACCCCGGGCAGAAAGGACCGGGGGATGCGATTGTCGACAGAACGACGACCGTATCCCTCCCAATCCAATCGCCAGAATCGAGCAAAACGAGCTGGAGTACTCAGACGAGTCAATCCCTCCGATCAACCCCGGCGGCCGGATCAATATGCTTCAGTCGGGAGGTGGGAACCTCGGAGGTCTTTCCCCGGTTTCCACCATATCAAATAGAAAGCGGAAGGCCGAGTTAAGGGCGTTCGCCGGAGTCCATGTCGTGGTGCCCCCAGAGCCAACCATGTCCAGCGACGCGCTCATCTCCTTCTCCAACAAGGATAGGGAGGGAGTGCCCCGAAGAGGTTGCATTGGTGATCTCTACATGTATCCTTGGGAAAATGGTCGACCGCGTGCTGGTTGACAATGGGAGCTTTTGCAACATCATATTCAAATCTGCTCTGGACCAGCTCGGCAACCTGACCAAGTTCATCAAGCTATTCGATACCGTGCTTCAAGGGTTCGGCGACAACACGGTCCAAGCCTATGGAAGGATCAAGCGCTCTGTCGAGCTAATATGCTGTTACGATCCCAAGGTTAAGATCACTAGGAACCTCAATTTTGTAATCATAGATAGTCCCAGCATCTATAATGGGTTCCTAGGTCGCCCATTTCTAGAAACCTTTGAGGCGGTCGCCTCTTCTTTCTTTTACTGTATCAAGTTCCCCACTACCGATGGACAGTCGGTACTGTAAAAGGAGACCGGCTAATGGCAAAGAAATATTTGAATTACTCCTGTGTCATAACTCCCCCTTTAAACATTTCCTGTACTATTTGTAACATTGAGACGATCGACATTCAACCAATGGAGATCGACAAGCCAAGCACCTCATACAAGCCCGACTCAGAGGACGGCATCTCGCATCAATTGTCGGACGACATCGAGCCAAGGATCAGTTTCGAGCCAAGACTCGACGTTGATACAAGGATCAAGTCCGGCAATCGTTCCAAATGAGAAGCGACCGTCCCCATTGAAGAGTTGCCACTATCTAAAGATCGACCCGGCAAGGAAGCCTGTTCACCAGAAACGTAGGAAATTCGGTCCTGAGAAGTATGATGCGCTCGACGCAGAAGTCAAAAAGCTACTCGATAACAAACTGATCGGAGTAGCTACCGAAGAGCCACGGTGGGTAGCCAATGCGGTGCTCGTCAAAAAGACGAGCAACTCCTGGAGGTTATGCATCGATTTCACCGACCTCAACACGGCGTGTCCGAAAGACCACTTTCCAATGCCTCATATTGACCACTTGGTCGATAGCACGGTAGGTTGTGAAATGATGTCGTTTATAGACGCCTTAGTCGGGTATCATCAGATCCCAATGGCAGAGAAAGACGTAAAACACACGTCATTCCACACGGAAAAAGACATGTACTTTTGGGTCCGAATGCCGTTCGATCTGAAAAATGCGGGGGCGACCTACCAACGACTAGTCAACGGGATGTTCGCCGATCAGATGGGCAAGACCATGGAGGTTTACATTGACAACATCATGGTCAAGAGCCTCAAAAAGGAAGATCACCTCAAAGACCTTGCCGAGACGTTCGCCATCCTCGAGAAATTCAACATGAAACTGAACCCCAAGAAATGCAACTTTGGGGTAAGCTCCGGAAAGTTCCTGGGGCACATCGTGAGCCAAAGGGGGATCGAAGCGAACCCCACTAAGATCAAGGCGATCCTAGACATGCAGGAGCCACGGAATGTCAAGCAGGTGCAACACCTCACGGGTTGTCTAGCAGCCCTTAACCGTTTCATTTCTCGGCTCGGAGACAAAAGCAAGCCATTCTTTGCCACCATAAAGAATAAGAAATTTGCATGGACGAAGGAGAGTCAAATGGCGTTCGCCATTGACTATTAAATCCTAAATGTGTCAATGTCTCAATACATCTTCTGGTTACAAAAACCGATGCAAGCCGGACCATATTGACTCATGAATATTTTTCCTTTTCGCATATTCAATACAAATGATGCATAAGATTTTATTTCTCACAAATCACAATGAGATGCTATGAGTGATACACTTTGGCATATATGTCATCGAGTTATAATATGGTTCAATTGTTACGAAACATATGTGACTAGAGAACGCCATTCAGCATTCAACAACTTGAGCATTATACCGCTCATTGATTGTGCTGATCTACTCATCATAGTCACAATGGATTTATAACACAAAATCCAAAAATATTGTGTTCCTTGGAAATAGCTTAATATGTACTCAATTTCGCTTGCAAAATTTTACAAACATGAGCATAGCGAACACTCTAACAACATAGAGATTTTATACCTGATATAATCAAAATGATCTATCATATTGAGTGCATAACATGGCAAGATTAGATGCCTAAGGGGCAAAATTACGACACAAACATGGTGTAAAACTACCATGCATACGCTCGACCTTCTTATAAGGGTGCGTCTTTTGGGCTTCCCCAAGGAAACTGTTTTTCAACATTTTAAAGATGATATTTTAGCGTACAATGCATACCAAAAATTGCATCATCTATGGTCAATTCGGCCAAAAAGAGGTTGAAAAACATGTTTCAAACAAGTTGGTTGGGACAAAAGTTAGCACAATCGCTGGAAATAAAATTCCACGCACCTTGACCTTTGTTCACTTAAACAGCGATAACTCCCTTGTTAGGAAGGCTATGGATGAACAGTCAGATGTTCTGGAAACTAGACTTCCGTATCTTTCTATCCATATATTGTGCATAACACAGATCATTAAACTCAGATCACAGTACATATTTTAATTGGCTACTTTAGTATTTCCCAACTTTAGTAAGAAAACAAGGTTGAGACCATATCTAATGGCATAAGTGTTGATGCAAAAACATGGCAATGACAGCCATAGGTGCGTTTAAATTCAGTAGGTGTTCGATTTCTTATCTCAACTAATAATCCTTTCGGTAACTCCAACTTGGTAGACTTGCAGAGAAAGTAGGAATATCGGTACAGCTAAGGCTGTTTAAAAACCACTGATTCCGTTTGAACTTTCAAAGCATAAACAAATACCAAGGAGGATGCGCCTAGTCATGATCAAAAGTGTAGACAAAATCCACCAAAGTGCATCAAATCAACAAAGTATTTTAATTATCAATTTGCAAGTATACGTCATAATAGCCATGTTATATGGATGCAACGCGGTGCATCAATATTAAGCATTTTGAACCATGAGACATAATGAATATACCATAACCAATTCATCTTGACCATCCAATAAGATCGACTAAACATAGTCAAATATATAAGGCACATGCCTTTACAAATACTCGGAAAAGTATTCGGACATATAGTCATACGAACTATAATCGAGGTCAACGAATTCATGTATCTACCGCAATATGCCATTGCTTTACATGTTAAAATTCATGAGAATTACTCGTACATTCTTTCATACATCATATTGTAAGGAGACGGTGCATGACTACACCCACATGTAATATTTTATTTTAATAAGATGAAAGATGGAGTTTTCTAAATATGGGATTGGGTCAAGACCAACGTGGTGGTCGCTCAATTCAACGTGACAAATCCGTCACAAATCGATTTTAACCACGATATATCTGTCGCAATCGATGTTTGCCCCATTTGTACGTCACAAATCCGTGACAAATCATGAACGAGTCATAACTCTACCGTTACCGACAATGTTCATTTTTTTTTCAATTGTTGGTTTAAAATTGACAAAACGGCGACGTCAAATCGCACCCAAAACGTGGTGTATGCAACAACCACAAATATCGGCTTTCAACAATTATCCGTGACTCCCGGGATCACGCTTTACTTCGACATACGAGAGTGATACCACCTCTCATAGTCTCATCCACCGCAAAGTAGCGTGGGAGATAAAGAACCCAAATACCCAATTCCCCCCAAAAAAATTTCCCAAAAGAGAGGAATTGAAAAACGGGAACGTTAATAAAGTCTTACGGGTACTTGGTTCCATATTTGTTTTGATCTTTGAACGGGATCTTCTCTCCATATGAGTAATATATTTTCGTGGGTACTCCGTTTCATATTTACTTTGATGCTTGAACGGGATAAATATGGATTTTCTCCATATTTTGCACATCATCATGAGCAACGTATTTTCCTATATGTACGTAAAACATAAACATGGTAAGATTCATATCTCCAAATTTTCTTATAAAAATCTGCTTCTGTTCGGCAGCAGATTCAGTTAGCAATACTACTCAGAATCTAATCTCCACCGTTGAATATACAAATATTTATTTGTGTTGGAAAGTTGCTGTCAAAATTTCACACTGATCCGATGGTTAACAAATCGGGAAACATGATTTTGGTACGACTGCGCTGTCCAAAAAATTTACGTGCGGAAATTCTCGTCTCTCGTTTTTTTTTTCGTTGGACGATCCGAATCTGCTCCTCTTTTCCGTCTGCTAATTTCTCAAGCGAGTTCCCAGAATTGCCAGCTCCTTATCTGCATGGTATGCATTTCTTTAGCACTTTCTTGAAACTCAGTACAAATAGATTTACTGTGGCCTTTGGATAATTATCACCTCCCTTCCTTCATGCACACTTAGCAAGTAGCTCCACCCATAAACCAATTTTTTTTTTTAGAGTCAATTGGTCAAGCCATAAGCAAGGAACAAGAAAGTGTTTGTTCTTTTGCCTAACTGGAAACGAGAAATAAAACAAGAAGAATCCTCTGTTTCTGACAAGGAAATCTCCTCAAGTATCTGTCGGTACATTATCTGTTTCGTTTGCATCCTTCTGTCCCATCTGGTGCGATGGGCGGCCGATCTGGTATAATGCGGTGGCAGGGGTTGCTCGCGGGGGATTTGCAGATCGAGGGGTAGGGCTGATGGCAGGCATTGGGGCTTCTTGCTCCGACTATTAGTGCAGCGACGGCGATGCTAGGGTTTTAGAAAAAAAATCCGATTTTTTTTTTGTGGAATTTTCAGAAAAAAATGGGAGAGGAAATTGCTCCGTTGGGGACTACGTGCTGATAACGTGTTTCAGGAGAAAGTAAAAGACTGTAAATACGAGTCAATCAATTGTATTCATAACACTGATAGAGGGGCCTTTATATAGGCATTACAATGAGAATCCTTCCATACATAGGATTCCTAGATAAGGTAAGACATCTAATAGGATCCTACTACCTCTAGAAAGATCTAGAACCTTCCATCTATGTATCTGCAACTAGTATTAGGTAAGACACATCACGAGAATAATAATTCCCGAAACAAAATTTGATTTGTTATTTATAATTTTAACTTCAAATGAATGAATGAATACTAGGAAATCATAATAGATGGGTTTGTTTGCCATCCTCACCTCAAAAGTCAAATCCAACACAACCCAGCAGGCCCAACCCAAGATTGTCTCAGGCCCATCCCAAACCCACATTTATTTCAATTAATCTTTGTACTTTTCTCCTTTTTCGTTAAATTCATTAAAAGACCAAGGGGCTATTTACCGAATTATACATTAAGGGCCGGTTTACCAAATTTTCTATTAAGTTCTGTATGGATAAATATGTCTGTCTGGATAAATATGTCTCTCTGGATAAATTGATGTTGATGTTTACTTTTTCATCTGAATAAACTGTCTGAATAACAAAAATGACCGATTCACCCCTAGATATGAATTATAAGTTGTTTTATAAATTGTTGTTTATTTTTTAAGCCATATAATTGATATAATCCAAAAATGGCAAGAATAAATTTAGTAATTTTCGAATTTTTTAAATAATTCATAATTTCTTAGATTTTCTAATTTTTGAATTTAAAATAAATTTTTTTGATTTTTAATATTAATATTCCAGAATTAAAAATAAAATTACCGATTTTTTAATATTTTTTAATATTAAGATAAATATTAATTTTCGAAAATTTTTAATATTTTTTAATAAATTTACAAATTTCTGAATTTTTTAAATAGTTTAGAATTTTTTAGATTTTCTAATTTCCAAATTTTTTTGATTTTTTAATATTAATATTCCAGAAATAAAAATAAAATTACCGATTTTTTAATATTTTTTAATATTAATATAAATATTAATTTTCGGAAATTTTTAATATTTTCTAATAAATTTACTAATTTCTGAAATTTTTAAATAGTTTAGAATTTTTTAGATTTTCTAATTTCTAAATTTAAAATATTTTTTTTTATTTTTAATATTAATATTCCAGAATTAAAAATAAAATACCGATTTTTTAATATTTTTTAATATTAATATAAATATTAATTTTTGGAAATTTTTAATATTTTTATTTTTAATATTATTATTCCAGAATTAAAAATAAAATTTCCGATTTATTAATATTTTTTAATATTATTATAAATATTAATTTTTGAAATTTTTTAATATTTTTTAATAAATTTACTAATTTCTGAATTTTTTAAATAGTTTAGAATTGTTTAGATTTTCTAATTTCCAAATTTAAAATATTTTTTTTATTTTTTAATATTAATATTCCAGAATTAAAAATAAAATTACCGATTTTTTAATATTTTGGTTTTGATTAAGGCATAATAGTCATGTTTGGTTCTTAATGAGTCTTAATGGGGACAACAACCCTTATCTCATCTGTGCGGTTCAGACCCCTCTTAATTCATTAAGTCGTAAGTAAATGTTTCTCTATGTCTGCGCGAATAAGTCGTCCAACCCATTAAGTTCTGTTAAGTTGAAAGTAAACACGTCCTAAGTCTTATATGGATAAATTTATCTGTCTGAATAAATATATTTATCTGAATAAATTGATGTTGTTTACTTTTTCATCTGAATAAATTGTTTGAATAATAGAAATGACCGATTTACCCATGAATATGAATTATTAGTTGTTTTATAAATTGTTGTTTATTTTTTAAGCCATATAAATGATATAATCCAAAATGGCACGAATAAATTTACTAATTTCGGAATTTTTTAAATAGTTCAGAATTTTTTTGATCTTCTAATTTCCGAATTAAAATAAATTTTTGATTTTTTAATATTAATATTTCAGAATTAAAAATAAAATTACCTAAATTTCAGAATTTTTTTTAATTTTGCAGTTTTTTTTAAATAAAAATAAATAAGTTCTGATTTTTTTAACCTTTTCAGATTTTCTAGATTTTTATATTCTTTTAATATTTTTTATTATTTTTACGAAAATAAACAGTAGTTTATTATTATTATTATTATTATTATTATATTATTTTAAGTTTGTATTATTTTTCAGATTTTTTATGAACATAAAAAGAAATTAATAAAAAATCTGATTATTTTAAGTTTATTATTTTAAGTTTGTATTATTTTTGGAATTTTTTGCTAATTAATAGGTCGTGAAAGGGGAGAGAGGTAGCGGGTGTCATTTTTGTGTTTGTATGGGACAAGAGGGAGGAGGTGACTTAGCGATTCAGACTCCTTATTTTTCATTAAGTCATAAGTAAACACTCACTCATATCTACGCGAATAAATCATCTGGGCCATTAAGTCTCATTAAGTCGAAAGTAAACAGCCCCTAAATTCTCTTTCTTTCTAAGATAAAATTTGTTTCTAATTTCTTTTATAATTGAAGATAATCAAATTAAAATGATCAAATAACATGTTGAGGTACGTACCACAAGTCTCTCCCTAATGAAAGGTCTGGGTTCTAGGGTGTGCATGGTACGATATAGTATGGTTTTAGGGTAAAATCGATATCATACCAAATATATTCGGTTTATTATAATTTAATACCATAAACATACTGTTTCTCGGTTTGGTAATTCAGTATTTTGGTTTGGTTTACATCGGTACGGTATTTTTTCGGTTTTTCTACTTGATACTTGATAGCGTTAATAAAAAAATATTCGAATAAATTAATTCAACAAGGTACCATAAATAGCTGATCCAAATTAATAGGTAAATCAAAAAAATCACACAAATCTTAAGACAGTAACTAATTTAATATTCAAATTTTCATCCAACTATTTTGGAGGATAAAAATAAAAAAATACAAATAAAAGACAAATAAGTATCTTGAACTTCAATAAATTTGTGTGAGGTTGACTAATTTACTTTTTGGAAAAATACAATACTAATAACTATACTATATTCATGTGAGTCTATAACTAATATATATATGATATAGTATCATAAAAATATTTAATATAAACAACGGTACGGTACGGTTTTTCGGTATTTAAGTCAAATACCGTATCGTTACCGAAATTTTGGTTTTACAAAAAATAAAAACCATATATGTTGGTTTAAGCGGTTTATTGGTTTTTTCTTTAAGGTTTTGTGGTGCGATTTTTCGGTTTAATCGGTTTTTTGCACATCCCTATGGGTTCCACTGGCGGAAGCAGAACATTTACTCAGGAGGGTCCGGAGCTATAAAAATTACGGAGATCGAATAATTATATATTGTTCCGGGAATTATTATTCCCGTGATGTGTCTTACCTAATACTGATTGTAGATACATAGATGGAAGGTTCTAGATCCTTCTAGAGGTAGTAGAATCATATTAGATGTCTTACCTTATCTAGGAATCCTATGTATGGAAGGACTCTCATTGTAATGCCTATATAAAAGCCCCTCTATCAGTGTTATGAATACAATTGATTTGCTGTTTTTTACTTTCTTCTCAAACACGTTATCAGCACGTAGTATCTCAACTGAGTAGAAAAAAATTCGTCCGAAATTCAGAAATTCCGAAAAAAAAAAAATCAGAAACCTTAATCCCGATCGCCGCCGCCGAAACCAAAAAAAAAAAAAAGCCGAGAGACGAGAATTTCCGCGCGTGAATTTTCTGCACAGCGCAGTCGTACGAAAATCACATTTTCCGATTCGTTAACCGTCGGATCGGTGTGAAATTTTGACAAAAACTTTCCAACACAAATATCTGTATATTCAACGGTGGAGATCGGATTCTGAGTAATATTGATTACTGAATCTGCCGCCGAACAGAAGCAGATTTTTACGAGAAAAATTGGAAATCCGACCTCATCCAATACCGAACTGCTGCATCGCCGCGCTCGAGTCCTTTTTCGGCCGAATTATCGAGCCCAGTAGCCATATCCGGGCGTTTCTCAACTTTCCATCTTTTTCTAATTAATGATTCATTTGTTCATTAATTTGTATACTTATGAATCTTACATGTTTATGTTTTACGTGTATATAGGAAAATACGTCACTCATGATGATGTGCACGCTATGGAGAAAAAACCATATTTATCCCGTTCAAGGATCAAAGTAAATATAGAGCGGAGTACCCACGGAAATATGTTGCTCATATGGAGAGAATCTCCCGTTCAAGGATCAAAGCATATATGGAACCAAGTACCCGTAAGATTTTATTAAGTTCCCGTTTTTCAATTCCTCTCGTTTGGGAAATTTTTTTTGGGGGGAATTGGGTATTTGGGTTCTTTATCTCCCATGCTACTTTGCGGTGGATGAGACAATGAGAGGTGGTATCACTCTCGGATGTCGAAGTAAACTGTGTGACGGTCCTGGGGGAGTCACGGATAATTGTTGAAAGTCGATATTTGTGGTTGTTGCATACACCACGTTTTGGGTGCGATTTGATGTCGCCGTTTTGTCGATTTTAAACCAACAATTAAATAAAACGAACATTGTCGGTAACGGTAAAGTTATGACTTGTTCATGATTAGTCACGAATTTGTGACGTACAAATGGGACAAACATCGATTGCGACGGATATGTCGTGGTTAAAGTCGATTTGTGACGGAATTGTCACGTTGAATTGAGCGACCACCACGTTGGTCTTGACCCAATCCCATACTTGGAAAACTCCATCTTTCATCTTATTAAAATAAAATATTGCATGTGGGTGTAGACATGTATCATCTCCTTGCAATATGATATATGGAAGAATGTACGAGTAATTCTCATGAATTTTAACATGTAAGGCAATGGCATATTGCGGTAAATACATGAATTCGTTGACCTCGATTATAGTTCGTATGACTATAGGTCCGAATACTTTTCCGAGTATTTGTAAAGGCATGTGCCTTATACATTTGACTATGTTTAGTCGATCTTATTGGATGGTCAAGACAAGTTGGTTATGGTATATTCATTATGTCTCATGGTTCAAAATGCTTAATTATGATGCACCGCGTTGTATCTATATAACATGGCTATTATGACTATACTTGCAAATTGAGAATTAAAATTCTTGGTTGACTTGATGCACTTTGGTGGATTTTGTCTACACTTTTGATCATGACTAGGCGCATCCTCCTTGGTATTTGTTTATGCTTTGAAAGTTCAAACGGAATCAGTGGTTTTTAAACAGCCTTAGCTGTACCGACATTCCTACTTTCTCTGCAAGTCTACCAACTTGGAGTTACCGAAAGGATCATTAGTCGAGATAATAAATCGAACACCCTACTGCGTTTAAACGCACATATGACTGTCATTGTCATGGTTTTGCATCAACACTTATGCCATTGGATATGGTCTCAACCTTGTTTTCTCACTAAACTTGGGAAAAACTAAACAGCCAATTAAAACATGCACTGTGATCTGAGTTTAATGATACGTGTGGTGCACAATATATGGATAGAAAGATACGGAAGTCTAGTTTCCAGAACATCTGACCGTTCGTCCATAGCCTTCCTAACAAGGGAGTTATCGCTGTTTTAGTGAACAAAGGTCAAGCTGCGCGGAATTTTATTTCCAGCGATTGTGCTAACTTTTGTTCCAACCAACTTGGTTCTCATATTAAATTTGCAAGTGGTCTTATGACACATGTTTTTCAACCTCTTTTTGGCCGAATTTGCCATAGATGATGTAGTTTTTGGTATGCGTTGTACGCTAAACTATCATCTTTCAAATGTTGAAAAACAGTTTCCTTGGGAAAGCCCAAAACACGCACTCTTATAAGAAGATCGAGCGTGTGCATGGTAGTGTTACACCATGCTTGTGTCTTAATTTTGCCCCTTAGGCATATAACCTTGTCATGTTATGCACTCAATATGATAGATCATTTTGATCGTATCTGGTATAAAATCTCTATGTCGTTAGAGTGTTCGCTATGCTCATATTTGTAAAATTTTGCAAGCGAAATTGAGTGCGTATTAAGCTATTTTCAAGGAACATGATATTTTTCGATTTTGGTTTATAAATCCATTGTGACTATGATGACTAGGTCATCACAATCAATGAGTGGTATAATGCTCAAGTTGTTGAATGCCGAATGACGTTTTCTACTCACATATGTTCCGTAACAATTGAACCATGTTATGACTCGATGATATCTATGCCAAAGTGTGTCACTCATAGCATCTCATTGTGATTTGTGAGAATAAAATCTTATGCATCACTTGTATTGGATATGTGAAAAGGAAAAATATTCATGAGTCAATATGGTCCGGCTTGCATCGGTTTGTGTAACCAGAAGATGTATTGGGACATTGACACATTTAGGCTTTAATAGTCTGGAATTTGGACAATTTGATGATCCATATACCACGGTATTGTCATGGACATCATTTTATTTGAACAAAGAAACTAGTTGGATCAAAGACACCAAAGTACGTTGGTGGAGTCGTGAGTAGGGCTCATGACCAATGATGATATTTATGTCATCCGCGTCTTGCTTTCATAAGCATGTGTGACGCCAAAGACCCCCCCGATGATCCTTCTTAGCCATGTTCATTTATTAAAGTCTATTCTTTGGCACGATTAGGAGATGACACCCTCCTATGCTAAAGAGAATAATGTAACGACTCGCATAAGCATGGTGCTGAGTCCTCCCCTTTCACCGAGTCCTTATACATACATGATCATAAGTATTAGCCTGAGTGGCTTATGATGCTATGATGGTGTTCACAAATAGTCGTACTCAAGTGATAACATTTATATGTTATGTTGTTCCTTTGACAATGATTGATAAGTTGATGAAACCTGAGTTATGGTTGTCCAACTTGCGGACCAGTCATTGTAAAGGTCGGTTCACCCACTTTTTTAGACCAAGTCTTAAAGTGAAATTTTAACGAGTACTTCCTAACATCCAAGGCTACCTTCTCACAAATTATGGTGCCATTTGGAGACTTGGAAGGAGGTGAACCACTTAAATGAAGTTTTCACATACCACCAGCCATCCTATTAACCAGTTCGATGTCATTTCGATCGGTTTTTTACCACAAGGTTGATGGTTTGGGAATCCTAAACACCCGTTTATACATGCTCACGAAATTTTGAGGTGTTTGGGGCTGGTGAAGGGAGTGAACTCTTCAAGAAAGCACTAGAGGTTCGATAAAACCAACGGCCTATCATCGGTTCAATCGTTTCTTTATGTTCGATCCCGGTGGTGCATGGTGGCGGTTTTATTGGATTCTCAAGACCAGTAGCTACGGCTATGTAGCATAGGTCAACATGTCATATTCACCTATACCTATCATCATTCAAATGCTTAGTTACGAGTGTAACAGTATGCATTTTGTTAACTGGATTGTGTTAACACTGAAAACCTTTATCGTCCACAAGTTCATGTGCCAAAGTGCGTCACCACAACGCATTATGACGGGTTATAAATGATGAATATGACATGCGCTTTCACTCATAGTCCGCTTAAAATATACCTTGGCAGACGATCTCGTAAGTCACTTTGATGAGCCAGTCTTCCCATTGTTAGGGGGAGATGCGAACGATCATGTTCAAGTAGAACAACTTGGAATTGTCGTAGTTTGTCCCTATTGTGCCTCACCAAGTTCCCTAAAGTGACGAGATTAAATACATGCTGCAAACATGTCTGCAAGAATTGTGTCCGGTCATGGACGTTCGTCACCTATGAATGGTGATATGATAACACCACAAATTGTGGTAGATGGTGTTACTAGGCCGTGGATCTCATAGAGTATTGGGATGCCACTCGGTTCGATAAATACTCTCGCTAAGAATGTATGCGAGCTTGGTACATGAAACTTGATCATATGATCAAATGAACTCATCCGTCTCATGTGATTCTGGATTATAGTCATCATTGGGGGACGCCTCAATGAATGCCAATCCATAAAGAGTACTCTATGAATAAAGCCGGTTCATGAGGACGTGGAATGTGAGTTTAATCGAACCATACTTCGTTGAAAATCTACAACATTGTAGCCTTGGCCTAAAATGGAAACATATGCGACTCCAGTATAAACAAAGTGATAGCCCTTTGTTGAAGTGGTGCCGACACTCCAAAGATAAGATCTATCCGTATACTTTGTTAAAGCGAGTGAGAGAAGGAGTTAAACTCACCTCATGGCGCGAGGTTTCTCATGAACGCACTGGAATCGACTACGATGACACGAAACTTAGTTGTGCTATCGTAATGGATGTTATAGCATCCACTATCTTTTCAGTTAGATAGTTTCCCAAAAACTGACGTGCAGCTTGTGGTTAAATCTTATCTTAGTGGGGAATTAAGTTAAGTGATGAAAGGATCTCGTGGTGGATCAAACTCAAATCAAGTGGCTCCTGACCACGGAGCACGTCGGCAAGTGATTGTCGGGAACGCATACTAAGTATATACTTGATTTGGAAGAGATATGAAGCTTTTGCGTGTAAAACTAAGGGTTTATAGTGATGTACTCTTGTGAGACTAAGAGATTCCGCTAAATCCAAAGTTAAGAATGAAAGGATCTTGGGTACACTTGATGCGTATTCAGCAATCGGTTTAAGGCAATCTAAGGGACGGTTTCCCTAAGAGACGATAAAGTAATGCCTATATGATTCCCAATGATTTGTCGAAGTCATCATAAGACTTGGCTCACTTAAGTGATGATGCAGTCTTGAAAAGTATGGTATTATGTACTCATGTTTGACTCGATGTACTCATTCGTAATAATCTGGTAAAGTCACTGTGATGATGGCCTAGGATGCGCTTACGCAATGTCTGTGATTGACAAGAAGCTTGAAGCTCGCTCTATCTCGATAAAAAGGACACTTGAAAACTGATACCCGAATCTGCCCAGAATGTGTTGGTCTATCTTCCATATGACCTACAAGGCAGCTCACTTGTTGGAAAATGGTGAAATTGGTGCCATTGGAAAGGTTTGTGTCTACTTTCCAAGGAAACCAACCATTTGATCACATCCATCATGTTGAGTGACATATGACCATTGTTGCAAAGTAGGACAGGATATGTCCGGTAATTTGTTGAGTCAACTTCGATGGAGCTTTGTGATCTGCTCAGGTCGATCTAGGTTACGTACTGTATGTGAATGAAAAGCTATGGGTGTCTAGTTTTCATAAATTCTTACAGTTTCGTTGATACCTATTGAATTGAAGAAGTAATGACTGATTTAGTGCATGGAGGTCAAGACTTTGAAAAACTTGATAAGTCTTTAGCGACTCTGCACTTTGGATGTGTCGCGCTCTTTTTGTCCTTAGACCAAGGTTTGTTTTTTCCCATTGGGTTTTCACTTGGTAAGGTTTTTAACGAGGCGATCTATGAGAACATCCATACAATGATGCGTTGTACTTCTGTTCAACTTAAACCAAGAGGTATTTTTCCCACTAGGTTTTTCCTTGGTATAGTTGTGAGGGCAACTTGGCATCCGACTCCTATGATTTGAGGTACTCATCGGGGGGAGTCGTTATGTATACATCAGGGGGAGTATACATGATATGTTATGTTGGTGCGTTGCAATCTTTTCCTCATCAAGCCTTTATTTTTCCCATGGGGTTTTGTTTTGGCTTGGAATAGGTTTTTACGAAGGCAACATCTTCTGCACCATTGTTGTATTAGTGCTCGACACAGGGGGAGTGTTCCGGGAATTATTATTCCCGTGATATGTCTTACCTAATACTGATTGTAGATACATAGATGGAAGGTTCTAGATCCTTCTAGAGGTAGTAGGATCCTATTAGATGTCTTACCTTATCTAGGAATCCTATGTATGGAAGGACTCTCATTGTAATGCCTATATAAAGGCCCCTCTATCAGTGTTATGAATACAATTGATTTGCTGTCTTTTACTTTCTCCTCAAACACACACACATATATATATATATATATATATATATATATATATAATTTTCCCTATTTTATAGGAGAATTTGCCTCTGTCGGAGGGGGCCGTGGACCCCCTTGGACCCCCCTCCCTCCGCCACTGTTGGGTTCAATCTCGCCTAAGTGTTGAGTAGTATATTTTCCCACCTTTTTGGGATTGGGTCCATATGGTACAACACCGTATAGTGCACCACTGCCGGATGTATTACACGTGGTGTGCATGAACGGCGCAGATTGATGTTCCATCTAGTGCATCAATCTGTATCGTCCATGCACGCCACGTGTAGTGCACCCGGCAGAAGATGCACTACATGAGATATACCATGGACGTTACCCCTCCTTGATGATGTAGTGCTTTATTATATATATATATATATACCTTTGTAATTCTCTAAAAAAAAACATGTTAAAAAATATGCGGATCGGATTTGCTCATATTGTTGAAGATATGGAATAGAATATAGTATATAATACTAGCATGTTATTATATCATGTGTCCATTACAATTAATGATGTGTCTAGAGATGTTAAACGGGCTCGGGCTCGGGCCCGACGGGCTGGCCCGTTTAACCCGCCAAAAAATCGGGTTAGGGCCGATATTTCCTAACCCGTTTAAATCCGGGCTTTTTTGGCCCGGACCGTTTAGCCCGAAACCCGTTAGGGCTAGCCCGAAGCCCGATATATATAACAGTAATACTATATTTATATAACATATATTAATTTTATATATATATTAATATTATATATGTAATATATATTAATATTGTATATAATATATATTATTACTGTATTTGTTAATATAGTATATATATATATATAATTCAACTTACAGTAATACTATATTTATATAACATATATTAATATTATATATTTAATATATATTAATATTATATATAATATATATTGTTACTGTATTTGTTAATATAGTGTGTGTATATATATATATATGTATATACATAAAAATGTATTTTTTGGTATATTTATTATAGTATAGTTGTTACTATATATATATATATAAAATATATTGTTACTATTTTTTTTTGGTTTATGACTTATAAAAATAAAAAATAGATTTTTTAAATATTTAGCCCGTTTAGCCCGTTTAGCCCGAAGCCCGTTAGGGTTAGGGCCGATATTTCTTAGCCCGTTTAAATTCGGGCTTTTTTGGCCCGGACCGTTTAGCCCGAAGCCCGCTAGGGCTAGCCCGGAACCGCTAGGGCTAGCCCGTTTAACATCTCTGGATGTGTCCATCTCCTATTATTTCATTGGTCAACTGGTGCCACGTAAATCCACATAGGCTAGGTCACCGAAAATCCCTAATTAAAAAAACACGTGAGTGGCACAGGGGGCGAAACGACGTCGTTTCGTGCTTGCCGGCGTTCTTTGGGACGTAAATTGTAAAGTTAGGGTAAAATTGGGACGTAATTGGATAAATTAACTTTTTTGGGACGTTTTTAAAAAAAGTAAAAAGTTATGGGACTTAAAAAAAATTATATCCCCTACCAATCCACCCCACCTAAAGATATTTTTAAACTACAGTATTACGAGGCATTCTGACCTGTGCGATGCACCAGTTTTGTTTTTCGATAAAAGTTTGAATTTTTGCTTATGTTTAAAACTCAACATTTTATATGATATTATAATTTACGAACGGCTTCAAGTCAAAATTATGTATTTTTTCCTTTCTATTCATTACTCAAGGTGATATTTTTAATATGTTGTATTTTGTTATTATAGCCAACTCATTTAATTTATCGGTTCAAATCGGATGTACTAACACTCACCGCAAAAGGGTATAAATATTAGTTTCTCACTAATGATTCTGCATATAGAAAAAAAAACACTTTGTGATGCGCGGACCTTCTTTCTTTTCAATAATAATTCAGGCACATGATAAATTCAATCTAATATTTCTCAAAGAACATTCGAAAGCAACTACTTAGCAGAAGCAATCATAAGATGCGCAAAAAATACATAGTAATAACCTACATGAATATTTTGAAACGTTTGATTTCATAGTAATAATAACATGACCTTTGTAATTCCATAGTAATAACCTACATGAATATTATTATTGTTAATTATAGATCGATGATTTTGTAACCAAATTTAGAGTCATTTACTCACCTAATTAAAAACTCAATTAATATAATGTCATTAGATAAAAATTAAAGTCATTAAGACTTAACATTTATAGCACAGGACTCTCAAGAATCCAAATGTTGGAGAAATGTGACCGGAGAACGAATTGAAAGATAGATTCAAATACCGCAACCCCGATAAAGTACTTAAACCTTCGGGAACTTCCCCCAAAAACATGTTTTCCTGCAATGCAATCACTTGCAGATTCGGCAGGCCGATGAGAGTAGAAGGTAGTGCACCTGATAAATTTTGTTTACTCAAATCAAGAACCGTCAACTTAAATAAGCTCCCGATAGTTGCGGGGATAGTACCGGATAATCCATTGTTACTAAGATTCAAGACTGTAAGCTGCTTCAAATTCCCGATGCTTGTCGGGATGGACCCATTAAACTTATTTTCACTCAGATCTAATGTGCTTAGATTGCTCAAAACCATCAATCTTCGGGTAAGCCTTCAGTCAAGCCATTGCCTCTTCAATTTAGGCTTTCTAGTGCAGTTAGATTTCCGGAACCCAGAAAAATGGAACCCGAGAAGTTATTATCCACCAAGAGATAATACTTTCAGATTGATCAAAAATGCAGGGACCATTCCAGAAAATAAATTTCCCTCAAGATCAAGAATACTTCAATTTCTACCGTTCTTGATGTCGATGGAACTAACCCGGTGAATGAATTATTCGTCATTCTCAACTCTTCCGGCTTCCAGATTCCCAATCTCCTCGGTAGAAAACCGTAAAATAAATTTGCGAGATAGATCAATTGATGTTAATGAGGGAGATTCGTAAAAATTAATGGAAATCCACGAGAAATTTGATTTTTCTCAAGGTCCAAAACCTACATTACATGTTATTGCACACAACGGGTGGTATCGGCATATCAATATCGGTGAAAGCCCACCAAGGATCCGAATTGTGGGTGAATATATATCGGATAAATTACCGAACAAAGACAACGCACGAGACCACTAATAAATTGTTGTGCGATAAAGAAACAATCGAAGATTTGTCAGCCGCCAATCTCCGTGGCACTACGCCGCCGATTGAGTATTTAGTATAAATCACGGTCTCCTTATTTTCTCTTTCGTTACATAATCGATTATGTCAGGCGGCAAAGAGGGTCTTGTTGGTATTGTTGGTAATCGTGAGGTGGGATAGGATAGTGGATGAGATTTTTTTGTAGTCGGTAAAAAATATACTACGAAAATTGATCAGCTGTGAGTCGAAATGCAAGCATACCGAGAAGACCACAATATGAATGTTGATGTCGAGAAAAGGTATTATTTATAGTTAAATTATTTGTGTAACTTGAGGATATGAAAGGACTATTCATATGAAGAGACTTTTCAAATTATCAAGAAGAGACTTTTCAAATTATTAAGAGACTTTTCAAATTATTAAGATTGAAATTTTATAATTTTTTAGATAAAAATTGAATTTATTAAGACTCTACATTAAATAATATTCTTGAAGCCTCCACATTAATAAGGGGACTCAATCTTTTAGTATAATAGATATTTAGACATAAATACACTTGGCAGTAATACTCTTATTGTTTAACAAGTAGTATATTAATTTATAGTACTATTTTATACTGCAACTTGCAAGCGCCTCTTTAATTATAGAATTACTCTTATTGGTACCGAAACTTTGCACTTATCTGAGTATTGAATATTGATTGCTTTTAGAGTTGATTTTGATTTTAGGTGGATAGTTATGGCGTGCAATCATAATGTTTTTCTTGCAAGAATTTGAGATATTTGATAATTAAAATTATATTAGGTTGAATATCATTTTTTGTTACGTCCTAAGATCTTGTATTTTAAAGTTTCTTTTAATTTACTATCTTAATCTAAAAAAAATGTACAAACAATACAATGATATAATGACAAAGGAAGAAAAAGAAATTTCAAAAAGAAAAAAAATTGTTCAAAAGGTTTTCTAGAAGATATTCCAAAATAGGCAAAGTTGCGACCGTATTTATTTTGATAGTCAATCTACTATTGGCAGGACACAAAGCAAAAGTATAACCGGTAAGTTATATAAGGCGGAAACATACTGATAGTTGCTATCAACCGCGGTTATCACTATTAACTACGGTTCGTCAAGCGATAACATCGCGATCCGCTAACCAAACGGTTACCAAAGACTTTGTTCATAAATCATTAAGAGGAATGAGTCTCATTGCCATGAGCTAATGATTTTATGGAGTATACCCAACTTATACTGACTCGAGATCCCAAGATTTAGGTTCAATAGGACAACCAATTCATAAAACTGGGCACGATCACTCTGGGTAGACCTGGCGAAATAGGCAGGCCCGCGGGCCGGGCTAGCCTGCCCGTTTTTGGGCGGGCATTGGGCTTCATATTTTTGGCCCCAAAAAAAATTGGGCTTTTTTTGGCCCGGCCCAGATTTGGCCCGCCCGTGGAGGCCCGGCCCGCGGGCGGCCCGTCAGTTTTTTTTTATGTCTTTCGATTGTGGTAGTCTAGTAAATAATGTAATTATCAATAAAAATAATTATAAATTTATTTATCTGATTGTGATAGTATAGTGAATAATATAATAATTATCTAAAAATATTTCTATATTTATTCAGAATAAATAATATTTCAAAAAAAAGAGTTGAGGCCCGCGGTCCGGGCCAAATCCGCCGGTATCCATGACCAAAACGGACACAATAATGAGAACAGAATAAATCAGTGAGGGCCTTGTGAGGGATATACCATCACTTACACAAACGGTCGGACAGTTCAAAGGCACCAAGTCACACTGTCTAGCCAGTAAGGAGAATATATCTTTTCGAGGGAAGGTTCAAAGAGCATACTCTACCTATCCTATGCAATGCCTAACCGCAGTAACTATCACCAAGTCAAACTCCGTGTCTGACGTGTGTTGTTGAATTACTAGTAGTATCATTATTGATATTAATTAATATTATCAATAATATTATATAAAGTTATAATATTAATCTTATTATTATTGTTTATGTTATTGTAACATAAATAATTATCTTTCTATGTTGTTATCTAATTTTATTATAATCAATAATATTATATATTATTTGTAGTTATTCATATTATTGATGTTAGTATTATCAATAGTATTAAATATTTTGTAGTATTAATATTATTATTATTGTTTTTCTTGTTGTGATATAACTAATTTTATTGTTGTTGTATATATTGTTATGTGATATTATTATTCTATATACTAATATTATCCAAGGAGCGAATGCTATCTTTAAACTAGCGAAAGCTAGGGAAAGAGGGCGGCGCGACCTGGGTCCCGTTTGTAATATCCGGATTAATTATTGAGTACTTCATCTGTATTTGAACTCGGTATTATTCAGAATTTTGATATCGATAATTGAAGTATGATATTTATCGTATTTGTATCCTTGTACATGAGTATGGCAACATGTAAATTTCCCCATGCAAATACGTGATAACGTACGGTAAGAAGGAAGCTTAACGTACGTTATCAGTTAGAGTTAGCGTACGCTACGAATGTAGCGTAGCGTGCGTTAACCAGCCAATAATTGAGCTGTACGGCTAGCACATGCGCCAGTCGGACATGGGTCCAGATAAGATTCCCGTGGATGAACCTGGACACTTTTAAAGTCAACGAGTGTTAACGTACGCTAACGTGTGTTTCTAGCGTACGCTAAATGGTGTTGATTACGTACGTAACCTGATGGTGTAGCGTACGTAACCGAGTACAGAATGAGAACAGTTAGCTATCAGTGACGATAGCGTACGTTAAAGTATATTGGGTAGCGTACGCTAAGATGCTTACGTACGTTATGCATGAAGGGTAACGTACGTTAAGGTCAGAAAACTATCAATAAGACATCACACCATTTCATTTCAGCTCGTTTATTTCACTTATCCTTCAGTCCAGAGAGCCTCCTCTCCTTCATAAACATTCATAGGCCATATATACTTGATCTTTGAAGATTGGAGATTACTTATACTTGATCATTGAAGTGGAGAATCATTTGGGATTGACACACAAGCAACCGGAGTTGGATTCTACCTATTGTCTCGGTGTTTTCTTCATCTTAAGGTATGTTAATACTATCTCCAATCTTGGATTCGTGTTCTTAAGGATATGATGATCATGCTATCAAGATATTAAGTTCCATTGATGAATTATTCAAATGATCATCATGTTTAGAAGTTGGAATATTTATGCCTAAGATATCATTATTGAAAACATCATAGTTGGAATTCTATTACGTCAAATGATGAGAGTAATTTTCTGAGATTGATTATCCGTATTGAATAACGTTGCCATATTGATCGTAGACTTGGAGTTGATATCACTTTTGTTAAACGGACTTAAGAAAGAATCATCGAAGATTGTATCCTTTCTTATAAGTTGGATTTGTTAGTTCATATTTAAGATGAAATTTGAATTGAATGATGATATTGGAATCTAGCGCATCAACCTTAGATCACCAAACTTCACACGAGAATTGTAATCGAGATTGAATATGGTGTTGTAATGATATCCATATCCTTGAATTTTGAAGATGTTTGAATCTGTAAGATCATTGTATGAGCATGGTGTGTAGAAGGGTAACGTACGTTAATCACTGAGGATTTAAATGCGCTTCATCATCGATCGAGCAGTTGGTGATCGGTGAAGCATCGGATGCTTGTTTAGCGTACGCTAAACTCTGCAGCTTACGTACGCTAACGGGCAAGGTTAATGTACGCTACGTTTGGTGCGTAACGTATGTTATATCATCAGACGAGTCAAGTCGACTGATCAGAGAGGGACTATCGATACATGGTTAGCGTACGCTAGACTTTGTAGTTTACGTACGCTAACGAGTAGGCTTAACGTACGCTACCAAGGATACGTAACGTACGTTAAGCAGGTCAGACAGGTTTCGTTTTATGAACTTTCGACCGTAATTTGGATTGTTAGATGTTCGTTCGACATGAGATGAATTCTATATTATTTCTTTTGTTAAGGTTCGAGCTTAGCAACGTGATTGATCGAAGGGGGCGACCTTCGAGCGTTTTTATATTCGTGGGAGTTTTATTCTTGTCATCGAATCGAGGCAAGTACTTTAATTGTTCTATGTATTGATGTTATATATATTGTTGTGCATATATGTCGTTGTTGTATGTCCACCTCGGGTTGGTCCGATGGGATCATCGGGGGATCTATGCTAGCGTGTGCTGGATCATCAGACGGGTTTTTCCACCACAGGTTGGTCTGATGGAATCATCTTGGGTTCTAGGCAGTGAACGCTGGATCGTCGGAAATACCATGTGTATGTTGTGATATCATATTGTGATTATCATTTGTGTATGTTATTTATGAGTTTCTCGTAGGAGGAGACTCGATGGTATTTTGTCATTTATGTTATTATTATTCTTCGTGAGATGTTGAATAATATGTTGTGGTACTTGTACTAGCATCGTTGTGCTAACCCCTTCGGTGGTGAACATTTGTATTATGTTCAGGTTCCAGGAGAGCAGGGAAACAACCACTGGAGCTGCATGATGACGAGGGTGCAGAGTGGTGTTCCGGCCGGGTTTATTTGTCTGTTGTTTGTATTGTTTTAATAAGTACTCTAGTACATCGTCGTTTGTGATGAGTTGGATTTGGATTTGGTAATGTATTAAGATTCTTTATTTGGATATTTGTGTTCTCGGTATTGGCCCAGAACTGTCGTATTTTATTTCATATGTTGGTATCTGTTGTCTTTTCATTTCTTCAGCCTTGTAAATTCTTAAGTAAAGGATTTACGGCGCTGTAATATTCCTGAATATATCGGGGTGTTACAGAATATGGTATCAGAGCTAAGATTATGGATATCTTGGCTATTGGGTTAAAATAGGGGTCATATATGTCTTTTGAGGTAACCAGCCGTGAATAACATCACTGTACTGCCTACGTCTTCGTGCGAGCGGTGGTTGTAAGTTCCTAAACTCTATCTCGTCTTTTACATGTTATACTTCTTTATACTTGAACATTAGAACAATATTGTTTCCTGTATATTGAGTATTTATGCTTACAATATGTTGAGAGGTGGACGTGGACGTGGTCGCGGTTGCGGATGCGGACGAAGGAATGCTGAAAGAGAAGCGTCGCCTTCTAATCAAGCCAGCCACAGCTCAGGCGAGCCACAAAGATCTATTAACAATGAACCAGAAGCTATTGTACCCGAAATCCTTCGTCAAGTGGTTAACCAGATGACTCAGTTTGCCCAGGTCGTGGACCGAATGCAGGTGGCAGTAGGATTACAACAGGGAGATCGACAGCAAGGAATCCCAGACATGGGAAATCGAGGCGACCGATGGCTGCAAGAGGTGGCGAAGATGCAACCACCCAAATTCGACGGCTTTTCCGAGACTCCCACATGGGACCCTTGGTTGAAGGAATTGGAGAAAATTTGTGCCGGGATTAATTGCCCAGACGACCGGAGAGTACTGTTCAGATCCTTTCACAGCCAGTTAGCGTTTTATTCGATACAGGAGATACGCATTCATTTATATCCTTGTCTTGTGTAAATCATTTGAATATTTCTAGTTTTCATAATTGTGAGCCTTATGTTGTGGGTTTACCGAGTGGAGAAAGGATTGTGGGAAACTTAAAAACTAGAGATTTCCCTGTATCATTTGGAGGCAGAGAGTGGCCCTCAAATCTGATTGTGATAGAAATGCAAGGAGACGACCTGATACTCGGAGAAGATTGGCTTAATCGATATAGAGCTATTGTAAACTACCGAAAGAGGAATATCTCGGTGATAGCTGGCGATGGTTCCAAAATACTGTTTGAGGGATGTAAACCAGGAAGCTCAGGAAAGTTGATCAAGGCGATGAAAGCTGTCAAATTGTTGAAACAGGGTTGTACCGGATACTGGTGCTACGCAATGAAGAAAGAAGACGGAAGAGTAGAACTCTCATCTATTCTTGTTGTGAACGAATTTCCGGATGTATTTCCTGACGAATTACCTGGACTACCTTCACGACGGGATGTAGAATTCACTATCGCGCTGGAACCAGGAGCTACCCCAATTTTAAGGCGCCGTATTATATGGCACCTACTGAGATGTATGAATTGAAGAAGCAACTGGAAGAGTTACTGTACAAAGGCTATATCCAACCAATCATTTCGCCCTGAGGTGCACCAGTCCTTTTCATCCGAAAGAAGGATGGATCACTTCGATTGTGTATTGACTATCGAGAACTGAACAAGATGATGATTAAGAACAAGTATCCGTTGGCATGGATTGGTGATTTATTTGACCAGCTGCAAGGAGCGATCGTGTTTTCTAATATCGATCTGAGGTCAGGATATCATCAGTTGAGGATTAAGGAATCCGATGTTCCAAAATCAGCATTCAGGACTCGCTACGGACACTATGAGTTTGTAGTGATACCGTTTGGTCTCACTAACGCACCTGTCGTGTTTATGCAATTGATGAATCGAGTATTCATAGAATATTTGGACAAGTTTGTGGTGGTGTTCATTGATGACATTCTAGTTTATTCTAAGAGCCCGGAAAAGCATGCGCAGCATTTGCGAATTGTTTTAGAACTTTTGAGAAGCGAGCAATTGTACGGCAAACTTTCCAAGTGTGAATTTTGGCTAAAGGAAGTGATGTTCCTCAGCCATGTGGTATCAGCTGAAGGAGTCCGAGTAGATCCCCAGAAAATCGAAGCAGTTATGGATTGGAAGCCTCCTAAGAACGTGAAAGATGTCCGGAGTTTCTTACGACTTGCTGGGTATTATCGACAGTTTGTGGAAGGGTTTTCCAAAATTACCCACCCACTTACTCGACTACTGCAGAAAACTGAAAAGTTTGAGTGGAACGAGATGTGCCAGACTATCTTTGATGAATTGAAGAAGAGATTGACGACGGCACTGATTTTAGCACTCCCATAGGGAACTGGAGGATTCATAGTTTACAGTGATGCATCGAACCAAGGACTCGGATGTGTATTGATGCAGATAAGAAGGTAATCGCCTATGCGTTACGACAGCTGAAACCTTATGAAGTGAATTACCCAACGCATGATTTGGAGCTGGCAGCGGTAGTTTTTGCCTTGAAAATCTGGAGACATTACCTGTACGGGACTCAGTGTCAGATCTTCACGGGTCATAAGAGTCTCAAATACATCTTCAGTTAGAAAGAGTTGAACATGCGGCAAAGGAGATGGCTGGAACTGATTAAAGACTACAACTTGGAGATTATTTATCATCCAGGTAAAGCAAATGTAGTGGTCGATGCACTTAGCCGCAAGCCTATTTCTATTCAGATGCTGAAGACTCTGACCTCCCAGTCCAGCATCCAACGAGAATTGATTCGTGAAGGAATTGAAGTATGGTTGCAAAGAGTCCAAGGACAACTGTGTGTGATGGAAATAACTTCATCGTTAACCAAGAAATCAAATCTAAGCAGTTGGATGATCCTCTGATGATTCGGTTACGCGATGAAGTGAGCAAAAGGAAAATCCCCAGGATTTGTAATTCATGATGATGGAGTATTGAGATTCCAGAGCCGACTCTGTGTTCCCGATGTTGATGTTTTGAAACAAACAATTCTGAAAGAAGCTCACAACACACCCTATTCTATCCACCCAGGCACCAGTAAGATGTATAAGGACCTGAAGCAAAACTTCTGGTGGGGCAACATGAAGAAAGATATAGCGGATTATGTCTCAAAATGTTTGACTTGTTAGCAGGTTAAGATCGAGCATCAATGACATGCCGGAATGCTGAAGCCGCTCCCGATTCTTGAATGGAAGTTCGAGGACATATCGATGGACTTCATCACTAATATTCCGAGAACCAGGACATGAATGAACATGATTTGGGTGATAGTTGATCGTCTAACCAAATCGGCTCATTTTATAGGTATTAAAGACACTTGGGGACCCGAGAAGTTGGCACGAGTATTTATTTCAGAGATAGTTCGATTGCATGGTACTCCAAAGACCATTATTCTGAACGAGACAGTCGTTTTGTATCTCATTTTTGGACCGAATTGAACTTCAGCACAGCTTATCACCCGCAGACAGACGGACAATCCGAGAGGAATATTCAAACAGTGGAAGACATGCTGAGGGCTTGTGCCTTGCATTGGTCAACTGATTGGGAAGTTCATATACCGTTGATTGAATTCACCTACAACAATAGTTGGCATGCTTCCATTAAGATGGCACCGTTTGAGGCATTATACGAGAGGAGATGCAGATCACCACTATGTTGGGATGATTCATCAGACTTGATCGGAACGGAACCAGAATTGATTGTACGGACACGAGAGAAGATAGTCTTGATTCGCGAAAGGCTGTTGACCGCCCAGAGTCGACAGAAATCTTACGCAGACATACGCCATCACCCATTGGAGTTCAGTACTGGAGATCACGTACTTTTAAAGGTTTCTCCTACTCGGGGAATCTTTCGTTTCGGAAGAAAGGGAAAGTTGAGTCCGAGATATATCGGACCGTTCGAGATTCTTGAGAGAGTTAGAGAGTTGGCATACAAATTGGCATTACCGCCGTCATTGAGCCATGTTCATAACATATTTCACGTATCCCAGTTACGGAAGTATATACCAGATCCTAGTCATGTCATCGATTTCGGCGATATCGAAGTCGCTCAGGATGGCACGTTTGAAGAGAGACCGATCAGGATACTCGAGAGTCAAGTTAAGCAATTGAGAAACAAACCAATCGTTTTGGTTAAGGTTCAGTGGTCGCACCACGGAATGGAAGAAGCCACTTGGGAAACGGAAGATAGCATGAAGTCCAGATATCCATAGTTATTTTCGTCTTGATTTTCGGGACGAAAATCCTTTTTAGTAGGAGAGTATGTAATATCCGGATTAATTATTGAGTACTTCATCTGTATTTGAACCCTGTATTATTCAGAATTGTGATATCGATAATTGAAGTATGATATTTCTCATATTTGTATCCTTGTACATGAGTATGGCAACATGTAAATTTCCCCATGCAAATACGTGATAACGTACGCTAAGAAGGAAGCTTAACGTACGTTATCAGTTAGAGTTAGCGTACGCTACGAATATAGCGTAGCGTGCGTTAACCAGCTAATAATTGAGCTAGACAGCTAGCCCATGCGCCAGCCGGACATGGGTCCGGATAAGATTCCCGTGGATGAACCTGGACACTTTTAAAGTCAACGAGTGTTAACGTATGCTGACGTGTTTCTAGCGTATGCTAAATGGTGTTGATTACGTACATAACCTGATGGTGTAGCGTACGTAACCGAGTACAGAATGAGAACAGTTAGCTATCAGTGACGATAACATACATTAAAGTATATTGGGTAGCGTACGCTAAGATGCTTACGTACGTTATGCATGAAGGCTAACATACGTTAAGGTCAGAAAATTATAAATAAGGCATCACACCATTTCATTTCAGCTCGTTTATTTTACTTATCCTTCAGTCCAGAGAGCCTCCACTCTTTCATAAACATTCATAGGCCATCTATATTTGATCTTTGAAAATTGGAGATTACTTATACTTGATCATTGAAGTGGAGAATCAGTTTGGATTGACACGCAAGCAACCGGAGTTGGATTCTACCTATTGTCTCGGTGTTTTATTCATATTAAGTGATGTAACCGAGCTGATCGGCTACCAAGAACCGGGTTAATCTCAGGAGTTTATCTAAGAAAACCCGAATGTGTGAAGTGTTTCTTTCTCTCTCTTTCTTTGTATATTCCTTTCCCTCTCTAAAAAATATTGTAATCTCAGAATTATGCTTAGCCTTTGAAGAAAAGCCCCCTCCTCCTTTTATAGAAGGGAGAGCCGCCTATCCTTTAAGATTTTTCCCTGATTTTTAGGGAAGATCCCGGATATCCAGGGATTCAGGCTGCGATTTCCCATCCCTAGATATCCGGGATTGAGGAGTATGGGCTTCCAGTCCCCGAATCTCTGGGATTCTGTCAGGTGAGTCGAGATTTACTTTTCCGAGAGTTCAACCTTCATGAACTCGGCGATTCCCGACTCCAGGTATGACTTGGTAGGTCGACTCATATTATAAAGGGTCACTTAGGTCGGGACACTCTTATCCAAGTCCGTAGGTTAGCGAGGCCTCCGAGGTCAGCACCCTCTTAGCTGAGGTCATAGGTCGGCGAGGCCTCTGAGGTCGGTATCCTCTTGTCTGAGGACATTGGTCGAACTTCATTAGTCTAGGTCTCCCCTCTTTTATTCAAAGATCGATACGCCGGTTTATATTGGTCTTATTTAAACCGAGTTTTTAGGAAGCGTACATTCGTCGTCCTATCAACCAATCCCCCCTACTCTAGTCGAGATGTAAGACCGAGTAGAGTAGGATTTGTTTATAAACTGACGACCTCGATACGGTAGTCTTTGGGGCTCCCGTTCCCAGGTAACAAGGTTCCTTGAGATTCGTGCGCCTTTATATCAACGTCTTTTCCTTTCCTCGCCTCCTAACCGTCGCATCTATAGCTAGGTCCAGGGGTCAGCCTGCTATAGGTCGGATGAGGCAGTGCTAGATCCAAGCCGTTCTTTTACAGAAGGCATCGGACGCTCTAGATCGCCCGTTATCTTCTTGGTTTTCGCCCTTCCTCCCTATAAAAAGAGATCATCTACCCCCTCAGCCACTTCCGCTCTTTATTTTGCTAAACACTAGTGTGAGAGTTTTTCCGGCGACACCCGCGATCCTGGTTTCCTGCCTCCGGTGGTGCTTTCACTATCTTCCTCTGGCGTTCTTCCACCCAATCTTATGGGTATGTCTATCTAAACACCTGTACTCTATTCCTCTTTATTTTTTCTTTTTGTTTGTTACCTATATCTTCCTTTCTTCTCCCTCTCTATTTTCTTCCTTTTATTATGTCGTCTGCCTCTGATTCTCAGAATCTTTCCGGCCAATCGGCCGTGGACTCCTTTTTAGAAGATTTGTACTCTTCCGATGGGGATTCGGGGGGTAGGTCGGAGCGAGCTACGGGCTCCTCCCTTTTTCTCAGAGATGAACCCCTAGGTGATGTAGATTGGTCCGAGCTGGGCGACATCCCTTCTAACCTACCCTCCAGCATTCCTCTGGTCATCGTAGATCCCCCATCTCCTCCTCCTATGAGTGAAGTAACCATGACCGACCTTTTAGCTGATCCATATCAAGCGGTCGCAGGAGCTACACGAGTTCTTCCTCCTCATCCTCTATCTAGGACTAGTCCAGCCGCATTGGCTAGTTTTATAAAATTTCTTAGACTTCCTCCGGGGTGGGAATTTGTCACGCCCTAGGCTCGCGACACCCCTGATCATCCTCCTCCAGATCATATTACCTGGTTCGTGGATCAGGTGAGCAGTGGTCTTCGCTTCCCTCTTCATCCCTTCCTTGTTTCTCTCTCTGTTAAATATGATCTCCCCCTCAACCAGTTTTCTCCCAATTCTTTTCGTTATATGGTCGGTTTTCTCATGTTGTGTCATTATAGACACGAGGAACCCGACCTGGATTTTTTCTATTTTTGCTTCGGGCTAAAGAGCTTTAAAGGCTCCTTTTACTTGACTTCCCGAAACAATGCCCATTTCTTTACCCACCTCCCTTCCAATGTGAAGGACTAGAGGTCGCGTTTCTTTTTTCTTCGGCTCCTTTCGGCTGACTCCTAGGGCTTCCCTACGGAATGGACGCAAGCCACTCTGAGCCGAGCGCCTATTCCCAAGCGCAGTTCTATCCGAGCTGGGTGGGTCGAGAAGGTTCGGGAATGGAATGCCATTCCTTACAATGCTTTCCAGCTGACGCAATTTCATGATCTTCTATTCCATTGTGGGCTGAGCTCGAATCCTTACCCAGCTATTCCTGATATTGGTAGGTTTTAATGGCTCTTTCCATAGTATAATCTTTGTTATTCTGTTTTTTGGCTATCTTACTGACCTATTATATTGCTTTTCGTAGATCGCTTCATGCGGACCTGCCAGTCTGATGCCTCCAAGCCGGCTGAACCGATGAAGGAGAAGGTCCCCAAATCGATGAATCCCCCTAAAGAGAGGGTGGAGGGCTCGTCAAAGACCAAGGAGAAGCTCTCATCCCGCTCCAAACTTGGGGTGACTCTCTCCTCCGACCTGGACCCTACCTTGACCACTGGGCGGAGCCCTACAAGCTCCTCTCGGCAGCTTCAGGTCACCAAGAGGGCCCATTCCCCCAGCTCCCCTGTTTCTAAGCGGCCGAAGACTGCAGGTCCCCCTGGTCTGATTATGGAGACTTTTCTCCGTTGCAAGGAGTGGGAGAAGTTTCTTCCGTATTTCAGCTCTATGATCCCAGCTAGGGATAAACAAGCATTACGAGACGCCACAGAGGATTCTCATTTTGATGCCATGATGATGTATTTTGGGAAGGTACTCCTCTTCTTGCCTTTTTCCCCTTCTCTACTACTTTTATGTTTATTATTACCTTTTGACGTCCTGATGTGACTTTTTCCTTCTCTTTTTTTTCTTTTTGCGCAGTTCTGTGCCACTTTTGTGACCTTCGCGGAAGAGCATAAAATCGGTGCTTCGTCCTCTTCCCAGCTTACCCAGATGTCAGCCGATCTAGCGGCCGCCCTGGAGGCTAAGTCCAATCTCTCTGTTCAGCTTCAGGAGAGGGAATATCGCTTAGATGTTGTCCTTAAGAAAATTTCTGAGCGAGAGACGGTTTTGGAACGGGCTCAGATGGCCAACGTTCAGCTGAATCAAGAGTTGAAACTTTTAAAGGCCCAGTTTCAGGCAGAATCGGAGAAGGTGGGCTAGCTCGAGGCTCAGCTGACGGAAGCTAAGGTCGAATCTGAGAAGATTACCCAGCTCGAGGCCCAGACTAAAGCAGAGTTGGAGAAGGTCCCCCAACTTGAATCTCAGGCTAAAGCAGAATCAGAGAAGGTCACCCAGCTTGAAGGTCAACTAGCCGAGGCTAGATTCGAGGGATCATCTTATGAGCGTGGAGTAATGGATGGTCGACGTCGATTTCTGACCAGCGACGTCGGTTACTCTTTCCTAGAGGCTTACTGTTCTGCCCTCCTAGCCCGGTATCACAATTCCACTGCTTATCTAGTCAGGCTAGCTCCTGCCACGATGCAGTATTTTGATTTTGCTCTAACTCGCACCCGCGAACAACTAGCTGCTTTGGGCTTCATAGGGGAGCTGGACTGGGATGCTGCTTTGGACGGGGCTCCCGTCCCTTCGGGTTGGTCTGGTGATGTGAACGAATCTCCTGAGGCAGCCTGGTGGGAGGACGCCCTTGGAGAGTCTCTAAAGGAATCTGGCCTGGATTTGGAGCTGCCTTATATCCCTTTTAAATCGCCAGCCAAGGCCAGCACTCCTAATCTAGATGACCAGGTGAGAGAGAGATTCCTAATTGCACCAGCAAAACCGACCTTGATGCCTCTCCTTTGTCGCCCCCCGATCTTCCGAGCCTGTAGCTTAGTCTTTATTAGTATTATGTATTTATTCTCTTTGTTGTTCATTGTACTGGCACAGCTGTTTTTAATGAAAAGTCTTTTGAGTTGAATATAGTTTGGATCTGTACGATAGTGATATGCCTTGTTAACGTAACTTGCTTATGAAACATAGCTTGCTTCTACAAACTACTTCTTTAAAGTTAATATAGCTCGGCGTCAACTGTAACCTCAATGTATCTCAACTATTTGAAATAATATGACTACTTCCAAATTTCTTTGAAGTCTAAGCCACTCGTTTTTAATCATCTTCCTAGTATAGCTCAGATGCTCTTTATTATTTTAAATTTTGCAACACCTTAAATATAACCCGACCACTTCGATTTTACAAGTTGTAATGACTTGGTGGTTTTAGGTTGATTCAACCTAACCTTATCACCGATCTTTAATACAGGTCGGATACTTCGAACAACTCCTGGGAGTTTAAGGTAGCTCGACTCTCTCGAGTGGGATATAGTCTGGATAGTATCCTTTTTTATAGGTCGACTCATACTTTAAGCCCGAGGCTATTTATAGATCGGGGTAGTTTACCTTTACCTGAAATCGAGGGTATTTCACCTAGTCAGAAATCGAGTTTAAGGTAGCTCGGATAATTCCGACTCTCTCGCTTTTTTTTTTATTTCACCTGATCAGATGACATAGGGCGGTTCACCCTTACTCGGATCTGAAAGGATTTCACCTGATCAGATGTCATAGGGCGGTTCACCCTTGCTCGGATCTGAAGGCATTTCACCTGATCAGATGTCATAAGGCGGTTCACCCTTACTCGGATCTGAAGGTATTTCACCTGATCAGATGTCATAGGGTGGTTCACCCTTACTCGGATCTGAAGGCATTTCACCTGATCAGATATCATAGGGCGGTTCACCCTTACTCGGATCTGAAGGCATTTCACCTGATCAGATGTCCTTTCTAGTTTTATTCGATCAACACATTCAGATATTTTTTTTTGTAATAGACTTTTATTAAAACACCACAAGCTTTCCTCAACACTTCTTCATACAAAATATTTTTTTAAGTGGCATATGTTCCTAGGTCTTTTGATGGGGTGTCCCTACATATCCTCGAGCTCATAAGCTCCCCCTGCATAAATTCGGATTACCTTGTAAGGGCCTTCGCAATTCGGCTCTAGTTTTCCTGTTTTTCTGAGGGCATCAGCCCGCCTAAGCACCAAATCGTCAACTTAGAACTGTCTCATCATTACTCTTTTGTTGTGAGCTGCTTTTGTCAAGCTTTTATATCTTTCCGTTCGTGCTGCGGCCGTTTCTCTTCTTTCTTCTATGGTGTCCAATGCCTCCCTCATCATTTCTTCGTTTTCCTCCTCGTTGAACCACCGAACCCGATGAGACATTTTTCTGACCTCTGCCGGGATGACGGCTTCGGACCCGTATACCATACTGAAGGGTGTTTCCCCCGTTGATGATCTAGGTGTGGTCCGGTATGACCATAGCACCGAGCTAAGCTCATCCACCCATCCTCCTCCAGCCTTGTCTAAATGAATTTTGATCCCTTGCAAGATTGTTCTGTTAGTTACCTCCACTTGTCCATTAGTCTGCGGATGAGCAACCGCAGCGAACCTTTGCTTGATATGCATCCCCTCGCACTAGGACTGGGTTCTTTTCCCATTGAATTGAGTTCCATTGTCTGAGATAAGTATTTGGGGCGCTCCGTACCTGCAGCAAATGTTGTTAAACAGAAAACTTATGATTCTTTGCTCGGTTATGGTGGCCACAGGATCGGCCTCTACCCACTTGCTGAAGTAGTCTATGGCTACTACTAAAAACTTCCTTCCTCCCAAGCCAGGTGTAAACTGCTCCATGATATCGATTCCCCATTTAGCGAAAGGGCAGGGTTCTCCCATGGTGATCATATCTTCAGCTGGGATGTGTATTAAAGGTGCGTGTATTTGACATTTTTGGCACCGCTTAACCATCTCCACCGCTTTCTTGCTCATGGTCGGCCAGAAAAAGCCAGCTCTCAGTGTTTTGCTAATTAGCGCCCTTCATTTGGTATGATCACCGCAGCACTCTTCATGGATTTCTTCCAGTATACCCCGCCCTTCTTCTTCCGAGACGCACCACAGGTATGGACCGAGGTAGGATCTCTTGTATAATTCATCGTTAATGCAACAGAACCTCGCTGCCTTTCGTACAATTTTCATTCTCTGTTGCCTTTCGTTGGGTAGTTCTGCTCTTCTTAGGTATGCCAACAAAGGAGTTCGCTAGTCCGCAATCTCGTTCACCTCCATCACCTGTTAATGAAACTGAAGAGTCAAGTTTTGACATTTGTGAGTTTATTCCTTTATCAACACGGATGCCGACTATCGTTGAAGAAAATGTAGCAGACGACATACATGCCATTCGAGATGATCATGATGAAGGCATATGGGAAAACGTTGTTATCTAGAGTCAAGTTAGATAGTTGATGATGAAGGCACAGTCGATTATGTTGAATTGTAGTATTAATGTTCAATTTTGTGACATTGTTAATGATAAAGTTGGTTTTGTTGAATTTTAGTATTAATGTTGAACGTTCTGTTATGAAGAATCAAGTTTTTATATTTTAGTAATTAAGATTATTTCATTATTTGTTATTAAAAAAATGTGTGTGTGCGTGTGTATATGCACTCTGTGTAGTGTGTATAGCAATGTTTTAAAACGATCACTGCATTTAGTCAACTCGCGAGTCGTCAATAAAACTTACATATTAATAACACAATAAAAGCTCATAAGATAACTAATGACAATCGAGAAATGGTCGAAAAAAATTTTATTAATAAAATAAAACTTACAAAATTGTTGTAGAAAATGAAAATGACTCTTAAAAGCGAAATCGAACTCAGTCCATACTATAAAAATCGAATGTGCGATGCACTTCAAGGTTCATCCATACTGTGATCACAGCCAATTTTAATGCAAAAAATAGTTTAGTGTAAGTAAGATTTAACATTCGATTTTGAATTTACTAGATTTTTGTAGTTAGGACTTTAGTAATTTAGCTTGTTCTTTCATTTAGTTAGTAAATTTTAGATTGCAAATCGGGCTTACCATTCTGTCTTAGCATAACCTACTTGCTATTGTGTATCAATTTTGATAATATTCTTAAATGATTCTTCTAGCTTTTTATGCTACCACTGAAACATACGATAAATCTAAAAAAATTAGATTAAGTCAGTGGTCTTATTAAGTCAGTCGTATCATTTACTCACCATGAGCTTTCGCTTTGTGGTCTTATCACACAGGAAGTCCTACTCTGGATTAAGTCAGTGGTAAAAGAGTGCGGGGAAAATGTCAGCAAAGAACACTTGAAAGATTATGTCTGGAAAACGTTGAACAGTGGCAAGGTAATTTGTTGCCTCGATAACTTGTAATTCTCAAAATATTTTTCCCGTTGCCTTCACTATTGCCATTTTGCTTGGCCTTGATAACTTGTAATACATAACAAAAGGTTGTATGATTTTTGTTAATTTCTCGAACTATTTTGTTGATAGTCATCATTGTTACTTCAGTGCATATAGACAGACAGTGACCATTAGAGAAACTTTGTTAGGTCTTTCTTTTCCTATATTCGGTGACCTTTAACTAATCACCTTTTTTCTCATCAATTTTTGATGTCCTCATCTCAAGTCTTCAAAGTCCAAGTATATATATACTTTTGTTAGTTTTTCATTTCAACATTCACCTTGGTTCGATATCCTTAGTGTTCACCTTCTAATCACTTAAAAATTTGTACCGTAGGTTGTTCCCGGATTTGGGCATGGAGTTCTGCGCAAAACCAATCCAAGATACACATGCCAGAGGGAATATGCGCTGAAGCACTTGCCCAGTGATCCACTATTTAAACTGGTTACTTCCCACTGTAGCTCTGACAATGCGCCATAGCTAACCCTACACTCATCAACTCATTTGTTGGATTGTTTCAACTAATTCTTGTTCTCCCCTTTATTTGCTGGGCAGGTTTCAAATCTTTATGAAGTAGTGCCCCCTATACTATTGGAACTTGGCAAGGTATGTGACTCTGTTTCATAACGAGAAGTTGCTCGAGGTTTGTATGATAGAGGTTTGTTCCACTGTGTTGATGTCAATAAATTTTACAATTCCACTGTGTTGATGTCAGTAAATAATCAGTTCATCTTCCTGTCCTGGGTGGTTTACATGTAACTTGTAACTAATAGCTGTCTGGAGTTTAATCAATCTGTCATTTATCTCCAGACTTTGAGTTTATCACACTGTATTAAAACACTCTGCTTATGTCGTGACCTCCTTGCTAACTGAAACTTTTGTTTGTTCCTTGATGTTACTGACATTAAAGCTCATTTCCTTTTGTATATATCGATTCGACATCGTTGTTCAGAAACTATTGAATGCATGTATCCTTAGGGATCTCTAACTTTTGAGGCCTCAAGAAGTTGACTGCATAGTGTTACAGCAGTGGTTGCATTCAATTCTTGATCCCATATTTGCTTTTAGTGTCGGAGATCCTCTTGAGGCGGGAGTAGTGTAGAAAATAGTAATAAGCATGCTTTATTGGTGGAGCCACTTATAGAGATTGGTATATTTTGGAAAATATTTGTTAACTTATTCAGTATTCGATATGCAATAAATAGCTCTATCTTGGATATGTTATGCTTTAGAAATAGATCTATCTGCGAATCTACCGACCACATGTAATGTTTAATGACCATTACACGACCAGTTATGTCCATGTGTTGAGTATATATTTTTTCCCCTTACTGACAATCCATGCTGTGATAAGAATGAAACTGAGGCAGCTTCTATGGCAAATATAGTGGTGTGTTGTCATTGAATTTGTTCTGGTTCGTTTGACAGCTTGTTCCCTTTCTAAGGTTAAATTTATTTATCATGTCAAGATATATAAAAATATTTGGTTTGTATGATAGAGGAAGAAAAGGCAAAATTGACTCCATTATCAGCTATAAACTACATTATATAAGATGGTATTTCACCAGAATTGTACAATCCACAGTGAAAAAAATGAAATGAACCGCATTCAGACAAATGTGTTTTGGTCTAATATGGTAATTTTATTTTCTCTAATTTTTTTTCTATTTCTAGTTATTTGGCCTCATATAATTGATAAAATTGTTTTGGTCTAATATGGTAATCCTTTGAGCATTGCAAATGTTCATAAACCAATCAGTTGTATTGATTTTCCGTGTTATGAGAAAAAGTACCATAATAATTTCTACTTAGCACACTTATCAAGCATTTCTACTTAGCACACTTATCAAGCAGTTCTTGGTGATTAAATTTATTTGTTAATGCAGGCACATGGCGTCTCCTTCTCGTTCCCCTCACACTCCACCCGCTCGTTCTCCTCATTCCACCCGGTCTCCCGATGCTCATACACGTAGTATTTCTACATCGAGAAATCCCACGCGATGTAGAAGTATGTCGAAACGCCGTGTTGACGGAAAAAAATTACCTCTTCACATTGATCCAGTACGAGGAAAGATCAAATACGAACACAAATTGAAGTTAAGTACGTACTTGGGAAAACTTGCCAAAGATCATGTCTCGATACTGTACAAGAGTTGGAAGCAAGTACCTGACAAGCCGGATAAAGAAATGTTGTGGCAGGATATATTGGTACATGACTCTCTTTTTGCAACCATGCTTCAAATTGAATTAGTTAGCAGCATTCGTTTTATTAGTAGTTTTTTACATCAGACATTGTTTTTATGTGTGTGGCACCATTATTAGTTGTTTTTATTAGTTAACCCATTGTAGTTTTTTTACATCAGACATTCGTTTTATTAGTAGTTGTTTTACATCAGCATTGTTTTTTACATCAAACATTGTTTTTATGCAACCATGTTTTTATGTTGTGTGTGTTTGTGTGTCTTGCTAACTCTAGTTTTAATTGTCAATATGTAGGCCAATTTTGATGTTAGCCAGATTAACAATCTTGGTCATTTTCAAAAGACGTGTTTACAGTCCATTGGCGTAAAATGGAGGCAGTTTAAGTCTGATTTGACCGGTGAGTACATATATGGTCCAAGCAAAGAAAAATCTCCTTGTGACAAGTATGGTATCTCCGAGGAGGACTGAAGAGATTTCAAAAGGATTCGTGAGGACTCCGCTTGGGAGGTAAAACCGAATACAATGTTTTAAGTTTTTTTTTAAAGTTCAATGCTGAAAATAATGAACGCACAATCAAATAAAATAATTTCTAATTAATAACATAAAATTTGAAATAAAAAAATTTTTTAAGTTTTTTTTTTTAAAGTTCAATGCTGAAAATAATGAACGCACAATCAAATAAAATAATTTCTAATTAATAACATAAAATCTGAAATAAAAAAATGTTTTAATTTTTTTTTAAAGTTCAATGCTGAAAATAATGAACGCACAATCAAATAAAATAATTTCTAATTAATAACATAAAATTTGAAATAAAAAAATGTTTTAAGTTTTTTTTTAAAGTTCAATGCTGAAAATAATGAAAGCACAATCAAATAAAATAATTTCTAATTAATAACATAAAATTTAAAATAAAAAAATGTTTTAAGTTTTTTTTAAAGTTCAATGCTGAAAATAATGAAAGCACAATCAAATAAAATAATTTCTAATTAATAACATAAAATCTGAAATAAAAAAATGTTTTAATTTTTTTAAGTTCAATCTTGAAAATAATGAACGCACAATCAAATAAAACAATTTCTAATTAATAACATAAAATCTGAATAATTTTACAAGAATCAAATAAAACAATTTCTAATTAAGAACTTATTTCTAATTAAGAACATAAAATATGAAAAAATGTTTTGAATTTGAAAATATTTATAAAATTATTTATGGATTATTTGATACTTGTATCAGGAACAAAGAAGTAAGAAACAAGAATTAGCCAAAATGAACATTCCGCATTATATGGCTCGAGGAGGGTACGACTTGGTGGATATACGGGAGATGGAGAGGAAGATGAAGGAGCGTCGAGAAGTATCCAAATCTGAAGAAGATATTGTTATTGATCCTCCGTCTCCACCTACGCGTCATCAAAGGTGGAAGCTTGGTCATACAAAAAGACGGGAGGGTACGTCATCCGATGCTGCACGGGAGATTGTCGAGAGGATTGTAAGTTCTTTTTTAAGAATTATTTTTTCTTGTAAGAAAAAGAAAAAGCTCCACTTTTTTGTTGCTAAGTGTTAGCAAACATAAAAAATTTGAGGTAAATTATTTGCTTTATTAAATGTAAATAACCACTTTTCTACCCAATTATTTTTATCTACACTCTTGTATTGTTTTTTTCTCCTTCATCAACTTGTATCAGTTGTTTGGAAATTTCAAAATTTTGTAATATGGTGCCAAATTAAATTTTTGTAGGATGATTTGGAGAAGCAGTATACACAAGGTACCTTCATTCCTGAGGGACGACAGGATATATTGGCGGCTGCCATTGGGAGACCCGAGCACCCTGGTCGTGTTCGTGGCATTGGTTTTGGTGTGGGTATTCGCGATTACTTTGGACGATCATGTGGATTGACGTCTTCCGTAAGTAAAGATGTGTTGGAGCAGCTAAGGAAAGAGATCACCCTTGATGTCACAAAGACTTTGAGGAAAGAGTTCGGCCAGACAATGGGTGCTAGTTCCCAGCGGCCTGTTGATATTCATACACCGGATGAGGTTACTCGTGTTAGCACGAAGGGGAGTTGTGTTGATGATATTTATGGCCCTTACGGAGAGAGGCTGTTGGAGACACTCATCGAGTTGGATTTTTTGTGGACGAGCATCCTCCCCGTCTAGTTGCTATCGGTAGGGTTATTCAGGGCGATTCGACCCTACATTGTGCTCCTTTACCAGCTCATTTGGTTAAGGTAGTGGTTGAGGAGGCCGTAGATGCCAGCGCTGAAGTCCCTGTGGCGACTGATGAGGTGAGAGTCGTGGGGGAAGCTTTAGGTGGATTTATTGCATGGCCACGAGATTTTATTTTCTCCGATTTTTCAAAGGTAAAAATTTTCTTTTTCTTTTTAGTAACTACCAAACATTATTGCAAAATCAATCCAATATAAATTGATTATGATTTCTAATATGGAAAAGATTAAACGCAACCAAAATGCGTAGTAACATCCCAAAGGAATGGAAACATGTAGGAATAATAATAAATAAAAATAATAAGCCCTATTCTTTTTTTGTTTTATTGACTTTATTGGAGTATATATTTAGATAGTATATATATAAAAATATTTTAACCCCTGACATGTATTGACATGTAGAATGGGACTCTATCTTTATTTTCGTGTGATTAATCAGTTCTTTAAAAGATTTATCAGACTATGGAGTGAATGATTTGATGAATGAATATTGTTTATTCAATATAGAAGAAATTCACACCAATTCTTCTCTTTTTAATATTAAAAAAATAGATATAGGTTCGGGTCATTATTAATGAGTTTATATAGTATTCAATAGATACATTTATCCTTCATCCTTTCTGAAGTTACAATGGAAAGAAAACAAAATAAATTATTTTAAATTTACTTGTATTTTACACTATACTATATGAAATAGGATAGTCAGCGACCAAAGAAGCAGGCTCGTCAGAATGATGGGTCGAGGACCAAAGATGACATCATGAGAGACTTACTTATGGCTGCGTCGAGTATGTACAATAGTCCAATATCAGTGCCGTGGGATACAGCTATCTTTGGCTGTGGTGGTGATGATGTTCCATTGTACATCGCTCACACTGATATTTTAGAGATCGTTCAAGGAAAGGAGTGGCTTAGTTTATCAGTTTTACAGCTTTGGACTATGTGAGTAATTTCCTTTATGGAATCTTTCTACATTCGTAGTATGTGTGTGTACAGTGTGTGTGTGTGTGTTTGTATGTGCTGTGTGTGTGCAGTGTTTGTGTGTGCAGTGTGTGTGTGTGTGTGCAGTGTATGTGTGTTTTTATTGTGTGGCAGTGTGTGTGTGAAAAGTGTGTGTGTGTGTGTGTGTTTGTGTGCAGTATGTGGAGTGTTTTTTTTATATTAATATTTTGCTTAACAAATTAGGTATTTGTCTACTATGAATGTGGGCACGATGGACGAGGTTTTGTATGGATATTTTGATCCTCAATCCATACAAAATATGGGACAGAGGGGAGAGGAGATCTCGAGATATATATCGACGCGTATGCTTGAGTCGAAGAAGCAAATATACATGGGAGCTTACCATCATAAGTAAGATAAAAGATTGTAAATTTCAAAATATTTTCTTTTTAACAAAACTATTTCCTTTTTTTTTTACAACATATTATAGTAATATGTTCTTTCTTTCAAATGCATTTATCTATGTAGGCATCATTGGCAACTTCTGGTCATTGTGCCAGCAAGAGGAACTATTATATGGTTTTGCTCACTACATAGTAGGCCTGACTCTCGCATTAAGGCCATACTCCAAAAGTAAGATTTTATTTATAATATATTTTCTTTAAAATTTTATATCAACGACTCAATATATTATTGTTACTTTTAAGCAGTGCCGTGACCGCATTCAAGACTATGGATGGTATGCATACAAGTAAATCAAAGCAGGCGGTTAGTTGGATATATCCCAAGGTAATACATTTAATTACATGAGTGTAAATATGTGTGTTTGTGTGTATGAATATTTGAGTGTGTACGACAATATTGTTTTTGGAAACACGAATTATTTTGGGATAGACGTGGTTAACGTCGTAAGGATCTTCTCCCTTTGGGATAGATATTAACTTTCGTCTTAAGGATCTTCTCCCAACATATCGTGTATGAAGTGTCCGTTTGTTTGTGTTGTTTTTTTTTCTATGCAGTGTGTGTGCAGTGGCAGTGTGTGTGTGTTGTGTGTGTGTTTGTGTTTGTGTGTGTTTGTGTGTGGGAGCTTCTCATAGTGGTCGAGTACAATTGATGAGAAGTGTTCTGTATGCGATTCAGAATTATTGGAGTCAAGTATTCTGTTTTCCAAAGAAATATATCTGGACTGGAGAAATATAGAGTCTTGAAATATATCTGGACTGGAGAAATATATCGTCTGGACTGTTTTCCAAAGAAATATAGAGTCTTGAAATATATCTGGACTGGAGAATTATTGGAGAAGTATTCTGTCAGATGTTTATAAGATTGTAAAAACCTGCTAATTTTGTGTCCAGTACCTGATGCGGGCTGGGATATCCTTCTCATAATGTTTATTTGTGTCTAATTTTAACATGATGAACATTCCAATCTCTTGAAGTATAATGTTGATTACTTGCGTTTTAACATCATTTGTCTACTGTGTGTGAAGTTTGTGTGTGCTGTGTTTTTTTTTGTGAATTGTGTGTTTGTGTCAGTGTGTGTTTTTTAACTGTGTATGTTGTGTACGTGTTGATTTTATTTACTGAAAGCGACTCATATAATTGTGTCTTATTTTGTTTTAGTGTAATAAACAAAATGGAGGTTGGGAGTGTGGTTATTATGTTATGCACTGGATGTCGACTATCGCCCGAGCGCGTATTTTGGATGGTTGGATGGAGGTAGTATATTTTTTACTTGAAGTGGTGATAAAAGTGTTTACTCTTTTACATTTAAAGTTTGTTTATTATACGTTTATATGTGCAGATATTTGATGATGTTGGAGCACTGTCTGAAGATGTTTTTGATAAAATTCGAGTTGATTGGGGACTTTATTTCTTGGAGGTGCGAAATCGTCTCGCGACATGATTTTGGTGTTTTTGTGTGAATACATTGGATATTTGTATGAATTATTTTGGATGAATTGGGATTTTTGTATTATCTTTTTCAATGTATTGGTGGTTCAATGAATTTGGTGTTGGTTAGTACATTGGATATTTGTATGAATTATTTTGGATGAATTGGGATTTTTGTATTATCTTTTTCAATGTATTGGTGGTTCAATGAATTTGGTGTTGGTTAGTTCTTTTCGGTGTGTTTGGATTCGATGAATTGGTGGTTTATTGATTAGTTTGATCCGATTCAGGTACTGGATTGTGCAAAATAGGGGAAAAACTGGATAAAATGATTAATATTTCAACAGCGGTTCCTCCGAAACCGCTGTTAATTCTTACACTTAACGGCGGTTCGATAACCGCTGTGGAGTATCAGATTTAACAGCGGTTACCTTTAACCGCTGTTAAATGGCACATTTAACAGCGGTTTCCAGAAACCGCCGTAACATATTTAACAGCGGTTAATATGAACCGCCGTTATTTCGCAAATTCAACAGCGGTTATATAACCGCCGTTAAGATCAAGTTTAACAGCGGTTACTTTTAACCGCCGTTATTTGACAAATTCAACGGCGGTTTTTAAAACCGCCGTTGATATTAACAGCGGTACATATAACGGCGGTTCCGGAACCGCCGTTAATTGGGCATTTTAACCATTGTTAAAAGCCAGTTTTGTAGTAGTGTGCTACTCCGGGCTGCTCCTAAAATCGTTACTGTCCGTGAGCGACAATCCACCAAAGAGCTTCCCATTTTTGCTAAGTAATCAGCTTTTACATTTTCCGCCCTAGGGATATGGATCAACTTCCATTCACCTAGTTTTTTGGCAGCCTCTTTCACTTCCTCGACATTCTTCTTCATCGGATCCTCATTTATCTCAAATTTTCCTCCTACCTGCTGCGTGACCAGCTGAGAATCAGAATAGGCTATGAGTCGTCGCGCGCCCAAGTCTATCCCCAGCTGCATTCCCTTAACCAGGGCTTCGTACTTGGCCTCGTTGTTAGAGGCTTTGAAATCGAATTTTACGGCATACTCTAATTGCTCGCCCTCCGGGGTAGTAAGGACTATCCCTGCCCCAGAGCCACTAGTTGTTGCCGATCCATCCATGCAGTAGCCACTGTCCTTCTGGAGGCGATGGCATGGCCCCCTCTTGGATGAAGTCCGCTAGGGCCTGAGCTTTAATTGCCGTTCTCGGCTCATACTCCATGTCATATTCCCCTATCTCTACCGCTCACTTCACCAGGCGACCTGACGTATTAGGTCGCCCTAGTGTTTCTCTTAAGGGTAAGTTGGTTCGCAGCTTTATTCGGTGGGCTAGGAAATACGGCCTCAATCGCCGGGCTGTAAATACTAATGCCAGTGCTCCCTTCTCTAGCTCGGAATAGTTCCGTTCTGCCCCTTGCAGAATTCGGCTTGTATAATAAATGGGCTTTTGCTTACTCATTTCTTCTCTTAGCATGACCGGGATAATTGCCCCCTCTCCTATGCATAAGTAGAGTATGTGCTCTTCTCCTGGTACTGGTTTGGTGAGCAGAGGCAGCTCGGACAAATATTCTTTTAATTTTTTGAATGCTGTTTGCGTTTCGGAGGTCCATTCGAATTTGTTCCCTTTTCTTAAGAGTTTAAAAAATGGGAATCCCTTCTCGGCTGAGCGTGATATGAACCGGCTCAGCCCCGCTATTCTTCCTGTTAGTATCTGAATATCCTTGATATTTTTTGGAGGATCCATTTATAGCACTGCTTTGACCTTTTCCGGGTTGACCTCGATTCCTTGCTCTGTGACTACATATCTCAGAAATTTTTCCCAATTTCACTCCAAAAGAACACTTTGATGGGTTGAGCTTCATTTCGTACGTGTGCAGATTTTCGATCGTTTCCTCTATATCTTTGATATGCTCTCCCGCCTTTATGCTTTTTACTAGCATATCATCTACGTACACTTCCATGTTTCTGCCGATTTGGGATTTAAAGATTCTGTCAACCATCCTTTGATACGTGGCTCCTGCATTCTTTAACCCGAAAGGCATGCGCACATAACAAAAAGTTCCTCTTGATACCACAAAGCTAACTCTCTTTCTATCTTCGGGTGCGAGGGGAATCTGATGATATCCCTGAGAAGCATCCATCATACTGAGCAACTCGCACCCCGAGGTTGAGTCTACCAGCTGATCTATGTGGGGTAACGGGTAGTGATCCTTTGGACATGCTTTATTTAGGTCTCGGAAGTCCATGCACATCCTTCACTTTTCTTGGCTTTTTCCCTACCATGACAGCATTGGATAACCACTCCGGAAACTGGATCTCCGTTATGTGTCTAGCTCGGAGGAGCTTGTCAACTTCTTCCCCAATGATCCCATCCATCTCCGGCCCAAAATGCCTCCTCTTCTGCTTCACTGGCCTTACGGTTGGGTCGATGTTTAACCTGTGCTTGGCGACTGTTGGGCTGATTCCCACCAGATCCTCGGCCGCGAATGCGAAAATGTCTACAAATCTCCTTAGCAAGCAGATAAGGCTTTCCCTTATCCCATCGTCCAACCGATTTCCCATGCGAGTTTTTGTTTCTGGCTTGCCAGGAACCAATTCTATCTCCAGCGACTCCTCATTAGGCTTGACACCCTCTTCATTGGTTTCCTCGGGCGCCTTTGATTTTTTATTCTTTTTAAACTCTGGATCCGGGCCTCCTAGCTCAGACGTCCTCTTACCACGCTGCACTCCCTGTTTTACCATTGTTTGGTAACAAGAATGGGACACAAACTGATCCCCGGCTACTTCCCCTACCCCGCCTCCTACGGGGAAATTTACTTTCATGTGCGCGGTAGATGCCACTGCTTCGAACTTGTTGAGTCTCGGTCGCCCTAGAATTGTAATATCCGCATTTTCTTTTCCCGGTATTTTCATTTTTCGGTGTATTTCTCGTTTTTAGCGACCCTCGTGTAACTGTATTAATTTTTGGGAATAATTGTTTCGAGACTCTTTGTCATACAATTCTACGTTTATTGATTCTTCCATCATCTATTGATCTGATTCTCGTAATTGTTGTTCGGAACTGCCGTTTCGGGGTTGCCGTAGATCCATTCTATGTTATTATGCGTTCTGAGATATTCCGTTTGATGTTTAGTTCATGTTCCGGTGTTTTGGGCCGTTCATATTCCGTGCCTAGCGCGCGCTAATCTTTCTCCATAACGCACGCTAGGGATTCTTTAGTAGCGCACACTACGTCTGCTTCGTAGCGCGCGCTAGCGAGCTGAGCCCTGGGAGTGGCAGTTCTGATTCTAGTCCTCTGGACTAGCGGATTAGCGTACGCTACGTTTTCTAGCGCACGCTAATGTCGGGGGACTAGCGCACGCTAGGTGTCCGGTAGCGTGCGCTAGCATGACTGTCCAGTACTGGACAGTTTGTTCTGGACTCGTTCAGGTGCCCAGGTAGCACACGCTATAGCTCGATAGCGCGCGCTACCGAGTCGTTGTTAGCGCACGCTAGATAGTAGTAGCGCACTCTAACGGTCCAGGATAGTGATTTTTGGACTATAATATAACTGGGTAGCGCACAATAACACTTAGCCGTTAGCGCGCCTTAAGCCAGGCGGCTATATATACCCAGGAGTTGACCTTGGATGGATCTAATTCTCATTTCACCTCCTTTCTCCGCAGCTTTGGCGATTTTGGGCGATTTCTTGTCGATTTCTTCCTCCAATCATCTCAACCATCATCTTCCTTGAGTTCTTGGTGTATAATAACAACATCAACATGAATCTTTCATCCTAATCCAAGGTTCGGTTCCGTTGGTTCCTAGCGTTCGTCGGTGATTTTCCTTTCCGTTCGTTGCGTCATCAATTATTCAAGGCAAGTATTTTTGGAAACCTTTATGTTTAACGTGAAATGGTAATGTATATTGTGTGTGATTTGCTCACCTTGGGAGGGTCCGACGGGATCACGGAGGGAGTCCAATGGTTTGAGCCCTGGATTCATGAGTTTGTTTAGCTAGCCAGCTCGGGAGGGTCCTTAGAGGCCTCGAGTGAGATTTGTGGCTTCGTCCCGGTCCTAGGCGATGCACGTGCGTGATTTGTTTTATGATATGGTCAACTCGGGAGGGTCCTTAGAGGCCTCGAGTGGGATTTGTGGCTTCGTCCCGGTCCTAGGCAAATGTGATTGACTGTTTGTTTCTGGAAAAGACATGTCTGGTTTTGGTTTTTGAAATAATTAGGTGCATTGTACTATGAAATGTGTAAGCGAATGGTTTGCCTTGATTACTTGTACTAGCGTAATTGCTAACCCCTTTGAGGACCCATTTTGGGGAAATTCTTGTTATGGATTTCTGGTTATGTTCTGCCGGACGAGTGGGCGCTGGGACAGTACACGGATGTTGGCCAGGGTCGTTGACATGTGCACTTGAGTCTTCTTATTTCTTTTGTCTACTTCGATATGGCTGTTTCCCACATTTATAAACTTATAGATTGTACTCGCGAGTACTTAGGCTTTTCACTTCGAACTTCGTTTTGTATTAACTCAAATTGCTATATTGTCGGTTGATGTTTATTACGCCGGTTGCTCCGGGATTATCTTTATATGTTGTATTATTTAAATGTGTGTCCTTGCTAACTGAGATGGTTAGTCTAGTGGTGTTTTTCTTATTTTAGCCTGGTGGGTCCCATGTAGGGGTCCACGACGCTGTAATATACTTCGAATATCTCGGGGGTGTTACAGAAAATGGTATCAAAGAACTAGGTTTATGGATACCTAGTCTTGTCGGTTATTTGGGTCTAGTTGTGTTTGTTTTGCACATTATCACACCGCTGCCAGCATCTCCGTACTTCCAGTGTTCGTAAGTTTTCCATACTTGATTCTTTACTTTCTCGTACCGTATTTCCATTTCTTGAACTGTGGTTATTCTCCCTCTTTTACTTATCATCGAGTTACTTTTTGCCATCTCTTAACACCAGCATGGATGCTGGAAGGGGCCGTGGTCGTGGTCGTGGCCGTGGACGTGGGGCAGCCGGTGGGGCGGCCACGTCGCATTCTTCGGGAGCCGGCTGTACCGGTGACCGTGACAGTCATGCTTCTTCCCAGGAGCGCACTGACCTTGGTATTGCGGCCGTTATGCAGCAAATGGTAAACCAAATGGCGGCGATAGCTCAGGTGGGTCAGAACCCGGATCCGGCCCATGCTAATCGGGGCGGAGCAGACCGTTGGCTCCAAGATGTCATCAAGATGCATCCTCCTCAGTTTTCGGGAGCATCAAACCCGATCGGTTGGGAGGGGTGGATCAAGGAGATATCTAAAGTTTTCGTTGCCACTAACTGTCCCGAGGACCGTAAGGTCCCTATTGCCCAGTACTTTCTCACTGGGGACGCTACGGATTGGTGGGAGGCCGTTGGGCCCAAAGACCATGTTGCTTCGTGGGCCGAATTTCAGGAATTGATGGAGACTTAATATTGCCCGTGGCCGGTTAGACAGACTCGAGTCCATGCTTTCTATGATGCTCAACCACGGGATATTCCAGTATCCCAAGCTATTGCCGATTTTAACAAGGAGTTGGGCTATGTGAAGACCCAAGTTGTCGAGGAGTTCGACAAAATCTTCCATTTTTCCAGGCGGATGAAACTGTCAATTCGGAACTATATGTATGGGCTCGTCTGCACTACTTTTAAGGATTATCAGAGTAGGGCTCTTGCTTACGATATGTCGGTGACGACTAGTGATGTGGCTCGTGAGAGCAAGAAGCAGAAGTCAGTCGGAAAATTTTCTGGTCCCAAGGGTGGAGGCCAGCAGAAATCTCAGGCTGCGAATATTTCTACGGGCGGTTCGGCTCGTTTCTCTGGGACTTTTCAAGGTGCCGCCGGAACCTCCGTTCGTGATCCCACATGCTTTAACTGTGGCCAGCCGGGCTATAGGAACCGACAGTGTCCTCGTCAGAAGTTGACTTGTCATACTTGTGGTCAGTCGGGCCACAAGGCCCTCTTTTGTGAACAGGTCAGACAGTTTCGCGAGTCCCGTGATTCGTTTCCAGCACTTAGAGAGCCGAGTGTGAACCAGGGCTCGTTTGCTCTGCAGCCTCCGCCGAGTGTCGGCCGAGGTAGAGGTCGGGGTCATCCCACTAGAGGAGGAGCTTCCAGTGTCGGCTCTGCCCAGCCGCGTATCTATGAGATGAGGAGGGCCGATGATCCAGCAGCCACTGTGGTGACAGGTACCATTCATATCCATTCTCATCCAGTCAGTGTGCTTTTCGATTCTGGTGCTACACATGTAACACCCCGAGATATTCGGAATATGTTACAGCGCCGTAGGCCCCTACATGGGACCCACCAGGCTACCATAGGAAAACTCCACTCGACTAACCATCTTGGTTAGCGAGGATACACAATTAATTAATATGACATATAAAGATACGCCCGAAGAAAAACCGGCAAAATAAGCATCAACCAACAACGTGACAATTTAAAGCAATACAATACAGAGTTGAAACAAAAAGCCTAAGTACTCGCGAGTACAATCTATAAGTTTAAAACTGTGGAAACAACCATATCGAAATGGACAAAGGAAAAAAAATAGACCCAAATGCACATGTCAACGAGCTTGGCCAACATCCTCGTACTGTCCTGGTGCTCGCTCGTCCGGATAATCATAACCTGAAATCCATAACAAGAATTTCCCCAAAACGGGTCCCCAAAGGGGTTAGCAATTACGCTAGTACAAGTAATCAAGGCAAACCAATCGCTTACACATTTCATAGTACATGCATCGATATCATTTTCTAAAACCAAAACTAGACATGTCCTTTCCGGAAATAAACAGTCAAACAATTTGCCGTGGGAACAGGGCTATACCATTGATCCCGCTCCGTGATCCCTAAGGACCCTCCCGAGCTGGCCATATTATAAAACAAATCACGCACACGCATCGCCTTGGGAGCAGGGCTATACCATTGATCCCGCTCCGTGATCCCTAAGGACCCTCCCGAGCTGGCTAGCGAAACAAACTCGTGAATCCAGGGCTATACCATTGGATTCCCTCCGTGATCCCGTCGGACCCTCCCGAGGTGAGCAATCACACACAATATACATTACTATTTCACGTTAAGCATAAAGGTTTCCAAAAATACTTGCCTTGAATTATTGACGATGCGAAGAACGGAAAGGAAAGTCACCGACGAACGCTAGGAACCAATGAAACCGAACCTAACGATTCGAAGAATACAATCACAACCATTTCTAAATGAATACGGAATTGGAATACACCCGAAAACCCGCCTACGATTCATGTATATTCGCACAAAAATGACGACGAGGGCGAACCACAACCAAACCCTCTCGATTTCGCAAAACTATGAAAATATACTATGAATCCGTAGGGAAACTAAGAATACCAACAAGATTAATCATATTCATCATGAATCCATCAACAAAACGGAACGGATCGGAAGAAAATCCCAAACCCCACAATTTATCGAAAAGTAGGGTTCTAAGAGATTTACCTTGGATTGATGATGAAGAACACAAGTAGGTGTTGTTAATCTACTTCAAAAACTCAAGGTAGAGGATGCCTGAAATAATCGAAGGGGAGAATCGCTCGGAAATCGCCCGGAAGAGCTCTGCGTCGCGGAGAAGAAATGAAATGGAATTAATCTGCTCATCTGGGTCAACTCCCTGGTTTATATAACCAGGGAGTGTTAGCGTGCGCTAATTCCTCAAGGTTAGCGTGCGCTAACGGGGTAAAGTTACAGGCCAAAATAGTTAGCGTCCAACCCAGTAGCCAGACTTCTGGCCGTTAGCGTGCGCTACTCCAATTGTAGCGTGCGCTAACAATCTATCGGTAGCGTGCGCTACCGACCAATAGCGTGCGCTACCTGGACATCAGCCGAGTCCAGAAGCTAACTGCCCAAAATTCACTCGATCCGTTAGCGTGCGCTACCATACGAGCGTAGCGTACGCTAACTAGCACCTGACCGTTTCCAGAAATAAACCGTCCAGTACTGGACACCTACGCTAGCGCACGCTACCGGGCATCATCAGCGTGCGCTAGCCTCTCGACATTAGCGTGCGCTAGCATACGTAGCGTACGCTAATATGCTAGTCCAGAAGGCTGGAAAAACAGCACTGCCACTCCCAGGGCTACTCGTTAGCGCGCGCTATGAAACGAACGTAGCGTGCGCTACTAAGGGATCCCTAGCGTGCGCTATGCAGAAGAAGTAGCGTGCGCTAGGTACGAATTGTGAACGAAACATCAAACGGAACATCTCAACAGGCATCATAACATAGAATGGATCCACGGCAACCCCGAAATGGCGGTTCCGCAAGACAATAACGGGAATAAAATCCATCGATAATAGGAAAGATACACTGAAAGATACACGAGGGTCGCTACTATCGGGAAATACGCCGAAAAAGAAAATACAAGGGGAAGAAAAATGCGGATATTACATTCTACCCCTCTAAAAACAAGTTTCGCCCCGAAACTTAAGAAACAAACAACTCAGGGTACCTAGCACGCATGCTATCCTCGGTCTCCCACGTTGCCTCCTCGACACCGTGTCTCGACCACTGCACCTTGACCAAAGGAATGGTCTTATGCCTCAGTCGTTTCTCACGATGCTCCAAAATCTTCAAAGGACGCTCCTCAAAAGTAATATCTTCAGCAATATCAATCTCGCCATAATCGATAACGTGACTAGGATCCGGGACATATTTCCTCAGCTGGGAAACATGAAAAACGCTATGAACATGACTCAGGGCCGGGGGTAACGCCAAACGGTATGCTAACCCACCGACTCGCTCGAGAATCTCGAAGGGCCCAATAAATCTCGGACTCAACTTCCCTTTCTTCCCGAAACGGAAAACTCCTCTCGTCGGCGACACCTTCAGCAAAACGTGGTCTCCCACCTCGAATTCTAAAGGTCGACGACGGACATCGGCATATGACTTCTGTCGACTCTGGGCAGTCAACATCCGTTCTCGAATTAATTCTATCTTCCGCCTCGTCTCTAAAACGACATCCGGCTCGGTCCCGACTAAATCGGATGCCTCATTCCAACAAATCGGTGATCGACATCGCCGCCCATAGAGTGCCTCATACGGCGCCATCCGAATCGACGCGTGCCAACTATTGTTGTACGTGAATTCGATTAATGGCAAATGCTCCTCCCAATCATGGCTCCAATCGAGAGCACAAGCACGCAACATATCCTCAAATGTCTGGATAGTGCGCTCCGACTGCCCATCTGACTGGGGGTGAAAAGAGGTACTCAAATGCAAATGGGTACCTAACGCCTTATGCACCGCCTGCCAAAAGTGCGATACAAAACGGCCATCACGATCCGAAACAATAGACTTCGGTGTACCGTGAAGTCTCACAATCTGCGCGATAAACACACGAGCTAACTTCTCCGGGCCCCAAGTGTCCTTGATGCCCAGAAAATGTGCCAACTTGGTCAGACGATCAACAATCACCCATACCATATTCATGCCCGACCTAGATCTCGGCAAACTCGTAACGAAGTCCATCGATAAGTCTTCCCATTTCCATTCCGGAACGGGAAGTGACTGCAATAACCCAGCCGGTCGCTGATGCTCGATTTTGACCTGCTGGCAAGTCAAACATCTCGCTACATACTGTGCGACCTCCTCCTTCATATCATTCCACCAGAAGTTCCTCCTCAGGTCCTTGTACATCTTACTCGAACCAGGATGAACGGAATAAGGTGTGGAATGGGCCTCACGCAAAATACTCTGTCGCAACCCTGGATCGTTCGGCACACAAAGCCGACTCTGGAATCTCAAAACACCATCCTCGTGAATCACAAACCCAGGAGACTTTCCCTTAAGAACGTTTTCTCGGATTTGAGTAATCATCGGATCCTCTAATTGCTTCAGCTTAATTTCATCGATCAAAGACGACGAAATCTCTAAGGCACAAAGTTGCCCGAGCCTGTGCAACAAAACCTCAACATCAAACTCAATCAAAGCCCGCTGAAGCTCAGACTGAGACGTAAGGACCTCAAGCGTTCGCAACGCAATCGGTTTCCGACTCAAGGCGTCGGCCACGACGTTCGCCTTACCCGGATGATAAAGGATTTCGAGGTCATAATCCTTAATCAGTTCTAACCACCTCCTCTGCCTCATATTCAACTCCCGCTGAGTAAATATGTATTTCAGACTTTTATGATCGGTAAAAATCTGACATGCAGAGCCGAAAAGATAGTGACGCCAAATCTTGAGCGCGAAAACAACTGCCGCTAACTCCAAATCATGCGTAGGGTAGTTCAGCTCATACGGCCTCAACTGTCTCGACGCAAAGGCAATGGTCTTGCCGTGCTGCATCAATACGCACCCAAGACCCTGACCCGAAGCATCGCTATAAACGGCGAATCCCTCGTTGCCACATGGCAACGCCAAAACCGGGGCTGAAGTCAAACGCTTCTTCAGTTCCTCAAAACTCGACTGTCTCTCGTCATTCCTCACGAACTTCTCGGATTGAGCAAGCTGTGTAAGTGGCCGAGCTAGTTTTGAGAAGCCCTCGGCGAACCTACGGTAGTAGCCAGCCAAACACAAGAAACAACGGACCTCCTTCACAATTGTGGGCGATGCCCAATCCAACACTGCCTCAATTTTCTGCGGATCCACACGGACTCCCTCGGCTGAAATCACGTGACCCAAAAACATCACTTCCTTCAGCCAGAACTCACATTTCGAGAACTTCGCATAGAGTTGCTCGGTCCTCAAAATGTCTAATACTATCCGCAGATGATGGGCATGCTCTTCCTCATTCGTCGAATAGATAAGAATATCGTCAATGAAGACGACGACACACTTATCCAAATACTCGATAAAGACTTTGTTCATCAATTGCATGAACACCGCCGGCGCATTAGTTAACCCGAAAGGCATAACTACAAACTCGTAATGTCCGTATCTCGTCCGAAAAGCTGTTTTCGGCACGTCAGACTCTCTCACCCGAAGCTGATAGTACCCCGATTTCAAATCAATCTTCGAGAACACCGCAGCTCCCTGCAACTGGTCGAACAAGTCATCAATCCTCGGCAAAGGATACTTGTTCTTGATGGTCACTTTGTTTAGTTCGCGATAGTCGATACACAAACGTAGTGAACCATCCTTCTTCCGCACAAATAGGACCGGTGCACCCCAAGGCGAGGCGCTCGGTCGAACATACCCTGACTCAAGAAGCTCACTCAACTGCTTCTTCAACTCTGCCATCTCTGAAGGTGCCATACGATACGGCGCCTTCGAAATCGGAGCCGCGCCCGGCTCTAACTCTATAGCAAACTCAACCTCACGATCCGGTGGCAATCCCGGCAACTCGTCAGGAAATACATCAGGAAACTCACTAACGACTAGAATCGACGAAAACTCAACTCCACCATTCTCCGCCTTCAAGGCGTAGCACCAATAACCAGTACACCCCTTTCGCAGGAGTTTCACCGCCTTCAAGGCGTTAATAACAAACTTCTGGTTTCTCTTTCGCCCCGCGAAAGAGTGTTCAGTGCCGTCCTCGGCTAACATGGTAATGATTCTCGTGCGGTAGTTCATGATTGCACCATGCCGCTCGAGCCAATCATTCCCGAGAATTAAATCCTCGCCCTCGATACTCACAACAATAAGATTAGAGAGCCAAGCCCTCTCACAAATAATCACGAGCAGTCCGGACTTCTCGATCACCGACAATTCTATCACCGCTAGGAAGTTTAACGATGAAAGGCTCGCAAGGTGACAAGCGATGAGACTCAAACGGCGTACACACTCTAGAGAAATGAATGAATGCGTAGCACCAATCGAAAAGCACAGACGGGATGGAAATGAATATGAACGGTACTCGCCACAAGATGTTCTTGGATCATCGGCTCTCCTCATCTCATAGATACGCGGCTGAGCAGAGCCGACACTGGAAGCTCCACCCCTAGTGGGCTGACCCCGACCCCTACCTCGGCCGGCACTCGGTGGAGGCGGCGGAGCAATTGAGCCCTGGTTCACACTCGGCTCCATAGGTGCTGGGTGAGAAGAACGAGCACCGCGAAGCTGTCTGAGCCGATCACAAAAAGAAGCCTTGTGGCCCGACTGACCACAAGTATGACAAGTTAAAGGCGGACGAGGACAGTCCCGGTTCTTATGACCCGAAAGGCCGCAGTTAAAGCATGTGAGCTCACGAGCGGGGGTTCCGGCGGCACCCCGAAAGCTCCCAGAGAAACGAGCCGAACCGCCCGTAGAAATATTCGCAGCTCGAGATTTCTGCTGGCCTCCACTCTTGGGACCAGAAAAGTTTCCAACCGACTTCTGCTTCTTGCTCTCACGAGCCAAATCACTTGCCGTCACTGACATATCATAAGCAAGGGCTCGATAATCCTTGAGGTAGCAGACGAGCCCGGACATATAGTCCCGAATGGGCAACTTCATCCTCCTGGAAAAATGGAAAATTTTGTCGCTCTCAGCGACAACTTGGGTCTTCACATAACCCAACTCCTTGTTAAAGTCGGCAATGGCCTGAGATACGGGGATATCCCGTGGTTGAGCATCATAGAAAGCATGCACTCGAGCCTGTCTGACCGGCCACGAACAATATTCGGTCTCCATCAATTCTTGAAATTCGGCCCATGAAGCAACATGATCTTTGGGACCAACGGCCTCCCACCAATCTGTAGCATCTCCCGTGAGAAAATATTGAGCAATAGGGACCTTGCGGTCCTCGGGCGATTGGTAGCAGTGAATACTTTGGATATCTCCTTGATCCACCCTTCCCACCGATCGGGTCCGAAGCTCCCGAAAACGGGAGGGTGCATCTTGATGACATCCTGAAGCCAACGATCCGTCCGCCCGATTAGCATGGGCACGATCGGGTTACGGACCACTGAGCTATAGCCGCCATCTGGTTAACCATTTGCCGTGCATGCCGCAATACCAAGATCGGCGCGCTCCCGAGAAGAAGCATGATCGTGACGGTCACCGCACGCCGGCTCCGAAGAATGCGACGTGGCCGCCCACCGGCCGCCACGTCCTCGGCCGCGTCCACGACCACGACCACGACCACGACCACGGTTTCCTCCGCATCCATACCGATGTTGAGAGATAATGTATATATCGATGATGAGTAAGGGAGGAAAAGCAACTACGATTCAAAAGTGGAAATACAATGCAAGAAACAAAAGAGCCGAATAAGAAAACTTACGAGCACTGGAAGTACTGGGATGCTGGCAGCGGTGTGACAATGTGCAAAACAAACACGACTAGACCCAATTAACCAACAAGCCTAGGTATCCATAAATAGTTAGCGTCCAACCCAGTAGCCAGACTTCTGGCCGTTAGCGTGCGCTACTCCAATTGTAGCGTGCGCTAACAATCTATCGGTAGCGTGCGATACCGACCAATAGCGTGCGCTACCTGGACATCAGCCGAGTCCAGAAGCTAACTGCCCAAAATTCACTCGATCCGTTAGCGTGCGCTACCATACGAGCGTAGCGTACGCTAACTAGCACCTGACCGTTTCCAGAAATAAACCGTCCAGTACTGGACACCTACGCTAGCGCACGCTACCGGGCATCATCAGCGTGCGCTAGCCTCTCGACATTAGCGTGCGCTAGCATACGTAGCGTACGCTAATATGCTAGTCCAGAAGGCTGGAAAAACAGCACTGCCACTCCCAGGGCTACTCGTTAGCGCGCGCTATGAAACGAACGTAGCGTGCGCTACTAAGGGATCCCTAGCGTGCGCTATGCAGAAGAAGTAGCGTGCGCTAGGTACGAATTGTGAACGAAACATCAAACGGAACATCTCAACAGGCATCATAACATAGAATGGATCCACGACAACCCCGAAATGGCGGTTCCGCAAGACAATAACGGGAATAAAATCCATCGATAATAGGAAAGATACACTGAAAGATACACGAGGGTCGCTACTATCGGGAAATACGCCGAAAAAGAAAATACAAGGGGAAGAAAAATGCGGATATTACAACACATTCGTTCATATCGGTAGGGTGTGTGCGCCTATTGAGTCTCGACTGTTTGTCGCCTTGCGAGTATTTCATCGTTAAACTTCCTAGCGGTGATAGGATCGTTGGCGATCGAGAGGTCCGAGACTGCTCTGTGTTTATTTGTGAGAGAGCTTGGCTCTCTAATCTTATTGTCGTTAATATTGAGGGTGAGGATTTCATTCTCGGGGATGATTGGCTCGAGTGGCATGGTGCAATCATGAACTACCGCACGAGAATCATCACTATGTTAGCCGAGGACGGCACCGAGTACTCTTTCGCGGGATGAAAGAGGGGAAACCAGAAGTTCTTTATTAATGCCTTGAAGACGATGAGGCTCCTGCGAAAGGGGTGTACTGGTTATTGGTGCTATGCCTTGAAGGCGGAGGATGGTGGAGTCGAGTTTTCGTCGATTCCAGTCATTAGTGAGTTTCCTGATGTATTTCCTGACGAGTTACTGGGATTGCCACCGGATCTTCAGGTCGAGTTTGTTATACAGTTAGAGCCGGGCGAAGCTCCGATTTCGAAGGCGCCGTATCGCATGGCACCTTCAGAGATGGCCGAATTGAAGAAGCAGTTGAGTGAGCTTCTTGAGTCGGGGTATGTTCGACCGAGCGCCTCGCCTTGGGGCGCACCGGTCCTGTTTGTGCGGAAGAAGGATGGTTCACTGCGTTTGTGTATTGACTACCGCGAACTAAACAAGGTGACCATCAAGAACAAGTATCCTTTGCCGAGGATTGATGATTTGTTCAATCAGTTGCAGGGGGCTGCGGTATTCTCGAAGATTGATTTGAGATCGGGGTACTATCAGCTCCGGGTGAGGGGGTCCGTGATAAGTGTCAGTTTTGTACACTTATCCATGATTTGTATCGATAAAATTTACCCATAATTGAGCTAGTTTACTCGTTTTTTGCTTTTAATTTATTAGTTTTAATAATCTTATTTTTATCGGATGATGATCGGATTAAATAACTGAATTACTCAAGAAACAACATGTTTAATAAATATTCTCTTTATTAAATTTTGATATATTCATGTTGTAGGGCTTTCTGAGACGAATTCGGCAGTGTTTCCGGATTCAAAATCAGAGTTATATATCAAAAGTTATCATCCGAAGAAGATCTGGGGCAAAAACGCAAAGTCTGAGGAATTCTGGGCTAAAAACGTAACTATCAAAGCTTCAAATGAGCAAATTTACGAAGCCACGTTACGGCCGTAACATTGAGGGGTTACGGCCGTAAGTCACCCTAGTTACGGCCGTAACTCCTGAATGTTACGGCCGTAACTCTTGGCAGATTACTATGATTTGTCTAATTTTTTATACTTTTTGTGTATTATTGAGGGGATGGCTGGCATTGATCCGATCTAATGTAATAATGCTGTAGTTTTGGAGCTATTAGATGACTTTAGGTGTATAAATAGACCCCTTAGATCCTTCATCATTCACCATTCATCTTATAATTTTCCATTTTTTGTAAACTTTTCATTTTGTGTGAAGAACACACTTGTGTTCTTGAGTGATCTTTGTAAGTGTGGTATAGTATATGTTGTTCAGAGAGTTTATTGCTTCTATCTCCTTTATCTACTAAGGGAGTTAGGATCAATTCTTTCTCTTGATTCAACTAAACATGACCACCAAAGCTTGTAATATGTGTAATAAACCCTTTATGGGCTAAGTTTCTTAAGTTGGGATTATAAACAAGGTTAGTCATGTTATTTATGTTTGTATAAAGATATATTATGAATTACTTATTATTGTGTGTGATTTTCATTGTTTTAACAATCTTTATTCATTTGGCCAATTAATGAAGATATTTATGGTCTTCATATGTTTCGAAAGAAAATATGTTTGATTAGATCAAATGATCTTCACTCTAAGTTGTTCTAGGGGATAGAAATATACCCCTAGTCCTTAGATGATTCATTGAGTTGTTTTCACAAATCCTAATGCTATGTATTGAAGCCAATCAACATAGAAATATAGTGGATTGATTCAATATGTAAGGGGCGTTTTATAGTTCGAAAGAGAAACCGTCTTTTTAAGGAAAATCGAATCTACACAACATAATAAGTAAATTCATCTTATGATCTCCAATACATCTTTTATAACTAATGACGAACTAAGTTTGTAATCCCAACTATTTCATTTTATCATTAATCAATCTATTAATATTGAAATCTTTTTATTTCTTTATAATATTAGAACTATTATTGCAATTTCTTTGCAATTATTAAACCAAACTTTTTAATTGTGTGTTTCACTCATCTTAAGTATCTATAAAAATAGACTAATAGTGTATAATTCAAATTATAACATAACTTCCTTGTGGGATCGATAAACCAGACTCAAAAAGTCCACTTTACTACTTGATACGATATCGTGCACTTGCGATAGTTACACAAAAAGCGTGTCAAGTTTTTGGCGCCGTTGCCGGGGAAGTATAAGTTATATTTGAAATCTTACATTATAAACTATTTTTGTAGGTACAAATTTCCCGACGTTGTAACTTAGTACTAAATTGTGTTTGTCCGGTCAAGTGGCGGATAACGGTACTCCGTGACTATTAAAGTCGGATTTTTCAGTTTCCCACAACAACTGATATTTGTATATATATATATTTTTTTTTAATTATTTTCATTGTCTTTTTATTTTTGTTTTTTTTATCATGGATAAAACATTGTTTACAATTGAAAAAAGATTTCCCTTTCTAAGCAAAAATGCAATTTTAAAAATTTACAAGACAAGGCTTGAAAGGATGAGGTTGCTTACTAATAAAAGCATACCTTTTGACATAAGATTCATTATCGAAGCCAAAGTAAGAATAGGAGGTGAATTCACAGAAACACCAACTAGATTTTTACCAGGGCTTGGAAAAAGTTCATATGCCAAGAAACGACGAGCAAAGATTCTAGCCGTTTGCTATAAATGTGCTAGATGGAACTGTAATGCAAAATGTCGATCTTTAGAATTCCATCTACAAACAGAGAAGATAAAATCCAGTTCATTAATGATGGTCTGAATAAGGAGAATTTAGATAATATCGAAATTTCTCTTGACACGCATCCTAGTGGACTTGTGTATTACGGAATTCAATGTTTGTGGAATAAATTCAAACCAGAATATGAACAACGTCTTGGGAATCTGACGTTAAAAGATCCTGTTTGCCAATTTGTAAGAAAATTGGATGGGAAGCTTCTCCCCGACTCATAGAAGGCGTTTAGGCCGTTTCTGAACGTAAAATCAGAGGAAGATGTGAGCCACAATCACAACTACTGTACATACGCGTAAGTATCTTTTATTTTTGTCGTGTGGTGAGATTTTCTGAATAAAAATGTGATACGCGATAAAAGCTTTCATTATTCTATTGAGAAGTTGAAGCACAATCTAACGCAATCACTAACTTGTTATACTATTTTTACCTTCTTTTTCTTCTATAAATAAACTTTCTACTGGTTTCTTTCATTCATCCCTCAAACTTGCACTTTTCTCTGTTTCTCACCAAAAATTTTTTTTTCTTTTCAAAAATGGAGTCATCATCTTCAACAAAAATTTTACACACTGCATTTTTGGTGGATCTAGTTCTGAAAAGAGGCATGCTTCACCAAGCGACCCACAACTTGGGTCGTACCTTAGGAGAAAAATGCATTCATGTAGTTTACGGAGGAGGAAGTCTAGGATTAATGGGACGAGTCCGCTCGCCTATATGGAAGGAGTAAGAGTGTTGGGAGTAATCCCAAAACCTCTGCCGAAAGTAAAATCACCGGTCAACTATTGGAGATGAGTTTAGATCTGTGAATATGCAAGATCGCATAACTCACATGATAAATAATTCTGGCGCCTTTATCGCCCTTCCCGGTGGTTTTGGCACCCTTGAGGAACTTTTTCATGTGGTTACCAGAGCCCAGCTAAATGTTCATCAAAAACCAATAGGAGTGCTTAATGTCAATGGTTTCTTTGATGGTTTACTGTCTTTCATCGACTACTCTGCTGAAAAGGGCTTTATTTCCGAGCGTGCAAAACGAATCATAGTCGTTGCAACAACACCAGAAGAACTAATCGAAAAACTCAATGAATTTGTTCCTCAACCAGATCCAGCTCTAGCTAAAATTGTCTGGGTAGAAGATTTTACCGTGAGAAAACGAAAAGTAGATTCATTCCTCTCCCTTTGATAACCCATGTCGGACCCCTTGTATTTTTACTTTTTGTCGTGTGTAATAATCGTGCTAAATGATGGCAGCTTAAGGAGTTTCTTCTTGATCTCTTGACGCGCATCTATTCACGATTTATGTATTTTTATTTCATTACTGTAATGTTTATTTCGTGTTTTGCTTTTATAAAAACTTTGATGGCAGCGTAAGGCGACTCTTCGGACTTTCTTGATGCGCATCTAAAAAATTATGTTATACTTACGAGTATATTTTATTTTCTTTTGTGTGTGCCTCGTATATTTATTCTCTTGCAGATTCTAAAAGGCGTTAGGCTCAGACATCAACTTTCTTAACAGGGAGTATTCTGCTTTTCTGCATTGATTTTTATTTTTTATTTTTTATTTTATTTTTAAACTGAGGACAGTTTTATTTTCAAGTTTGGGGGTGGTTTGTTTTAGTATTTTGGTGTGTTGTAATTTTGGTGTGGTTTGTTTTAGTATTTTGGTGTGTTGTAATTTTGGTGTGGTTTGTTTAATAATTTTGGTGTGTTTGGATTGATTTGGTTATTTGCCTTAATTTTTTTTTTATTATATATATATATATATTTATAGTACTTTGATTTATGAGATTTTTAAATCTGGCCATAACACCAATAAATTAGCTATATACAAACTTCTAAAATCGTTTTAACTGGTAAAAAAATTGTATATTCCAAATTTTTTTTGAGCCTTAATCTCTCTTTCCAAGCCTTGTAATTATCATATAAAATCGAGTCATTCGTTACCTTGAGAAAAGAAGAATCAATTGGTTGATGAAAAATAAAACCGAAATTTACTTAATTTGTGGAGTTTTGATTTTTCATGCTTAACTAAAAATGATTTTCTGCAAAAATTCTATTCCCTAAAAAAAGGAGTCATTGGTGAAAAGAGCTACACGTTAGCAAATAACGGTGTGAAAGCTATCACCTAAAAAAATAAATGACGAAATGGAGAAGTGTTGAGCAGCAACAGCTGCCTAATTTTGGAAGTCTTAAATTTTGCGAAAAATAAAGGACTAACCATTGTTGGTGCGTAGCTGCCGTCTCAGAAAAATTGGTGAAAAGAGCTACACGTTAGCAAATAACGGTGTGAAAGCTATCACCTTTTTAGAAAAAAAAAATGAGATAGAAATTGTGTTAGTGAAAAGAGCTACACGTTAGCAAATAACGGTGTGAAAGCTATCAATAAAAGGGATGTAGTTTATGAGCAGATTTGAATTAATTAGCAGCTGAATTTCAATACACTCAATTTTGTAAAAATCACAATATTTGATGACACCAATGAAATTCTTCTTCATATTGAGTCGAAAAATAAACGAGTGATCGAGAGCAACCATTAAAGGGAGTCGTGTGTATCACGAGTGGGAAAGAAATAATCAACCTTTTGGGGGGAAAACCTTACATTTTGGAATTACAAAATAAAAACCGTGTTTTAACTTCAAAAATATTAGTAGATTTATTTTGAATCTTGATTCATTTCTATCTACTGTATAAAGCTGGTTGTTGTTTATTAATGGCATTTTGATCTCCTTTTCTCTTTTTATATTTTAATTTATGTGTGTATTAATTTTCTTTTTATTTTTGGAGTGTGAATAATAAAGAGTCTTGCTCGGGACTAGCAAGAATTCAAGTTTGGGGGTGTGATAAGTATCGATTTTGTACACTTATCCATGATTTGTATCGATAAAATTTACCCATAATTGAGCTAGTTTACTCGTTTTTGCTTTTAATTTATTAGTTTTAATAATCTTATTTTTATCGGATGATGATCGGATTAAATAACTGAATTACTCAAGACAACATGTTTAATAAATATTCTCTTTATTGAATTTTGATATATTCATGTTGTAGGGCTTTCCGAGACGAATTCGGCAGTGTTTCCGGATTCAAAATCGAGTTATATATCAAAAGTTATCATCCGAAGAAGATCTGGGCAAAAACGCAAAGTCCGAGGAATTCAGGCTAAAACGTAACTATCAAAGCTTCAAATGAGAAAATTTACGGTTAAGCCACGGCCGTAACATTCGGGGGTTACGGCCGTAAGTCACTTAGTTACGACCGTAACTCCCGAATGTTACTACCGTAACTCTTGCGATTACTATGATTTGTCTAATTTTTATACTTTTGTGTATTATTGAGGGGATGGTGGCATTGATCCGATCTAATGTAATAATGCTGTAGTTTTGGAGCTATTAGATGACTTTAGGTGTATAAATAGACCCCTTAGATCCTTCATCATTCACCATTCATCTTATAATTTTCCATTTTTGTAAACTTTTCATTTTGTGTGAAGAACACACTTGTGTTCTTGAGTGATCTTTGTAAGTGTGGTATAGTATATGTTGTTCGAGAGTTTATTGCTTCTATCTCCTTTATCTACTAAGGGAGTTAGGATCAATTCTTTCTCTTGATTCAACTAAACATGACCACCAAAGCTTGTAATATGTGTAATAAACCCTTTATGGGCTAAGTTTCTTAAGTTGGGATTATAAACAAGGTTAGTCATGTTATTTATGTTTGTATAAAGATATATTATGAATTACTTATTATTGTGTGTGATTTTCATTGTTTTAACAATCTTTATTCATTTGGCCAATTAATGAAGATATTTATGGTCTTCATATGTTTCGAAAGAAAATATGTTTGATTAGATCAAATGATCTTCACTCTAAGTTGTTCTAGGGGATAGAAATATACCCCTAGTCCTTAGATGATTCATTGAGTTGTTTTCACAAATCCTAATGCTATATATTGAAGCCAATCAACATAGAAATATAGTGGATTGATTCAATATGTAAGGGGCGTTTTATAGTTCGAAAGAGAAACCGTCTTTTTAAGGAAAATCGAATCTACACAACATAATAAGTAAATTCATCTTATGATCTCCAATACATCTTTTATAACTAATGACGAACTAAGTTTGTAATCCCAACTATTTCATTTTATCATTAATCAATCTATTAATATTGAAATCTTTTTATTTCTTTAGATTATTAGAACTATTATTGCAATTTCTTTGCAATTATTAAACCAAACTTTTTAATTGTGTGTTTCACTCATCTTAAGTATCTATAAAAATAGACTAATAGTGTATAATTCAAATTATAACATAACTTCCTTGTGGGATCGATAAACCGGACTCAAAAAGTCCACTTTACTACTTGATACGATATCGTGCACTTGCGATAGTTACACAAAAAGCGTGTCAGTCCGATGTGCCGAAAACAGCTTTTCGGACGAGATACGGACATTATGAGTTTGTAGTTATGCCTTTAGGGTTAACTAATGCGCCGGCGGTGTTCATGCAGTTAATGAACAAAGTCTTTATCGAGTATTTGGATAAGTGTGTCATCGTCTTCATTGACGATATTCTTATTTATTCGAGGAACGAGGAAGAGCATGCCCATCATTTGCGGGTAGTTTTAGACATTTTGAGGACCGAGCGACTCTATGAGAAGTTCTCGAAATGTGAGTTCTGGCTGAAGGAAGTGATGTTTTTAGGTCACGTGATTTCAGCCGAGGGGGTTCGTGTGGATCCGCAGAAGATTGAGGCAGTGTTGGATTGGGCACCGCCCAAGAATGTGAAGGAGATCCATAGTTTCTTGGGTTTGGCCAGCTACTACCGTAGGTTCGTCGAGGGTTTCTCGAAACTGGCTCGACCGCTTACATAGTTACTCCAGAAATCCGAGAAGTTCGTCTGGAATGACGAGAGACAGTCGAGTTTTGAGGAGTTGAAGAGGCGTTTGACTTCAGCCCCAATTTTAGCGTTGTCGTGTGGCAACGGGGGTTTTGCTGTTTACAGTGATGCTTCGGGTCAGGGTCTTGGGTGCGTATTGATGCAGCACGGCAAGACTATTGCATATGCATCGAGACAGTTGAGACCGTATGAGCTTAACTACCCTACTCACGATTTGGAGTTAGCGGCAGTCGTTTTTGCGCTCAAGATTTGGCGTCACTATCTTTTCGGCTCTGCATGTCAGATTTTTACCGACCATAAAAGTCTGAAATACATATTTACCCAGCGGGAGTTGAATATGAGGCAGAGGAGGTGGTTAGAGTTGATTAAGGATTATGATATCGAAATCCTTTATCATCCGGTCAAGGCGAATGTCGTGGCCGACGCCTTGAGTCGGAAACCGGTTGCGTAGAGAATGCTTGAGATCCTTACGTCTCAGTCTGAGCTTCGGTGGGTTTTGATCGAGTTGGATGTTGAGGTTTTGTTGCCTGGAGCTGTCGGGCAACTTTGTGCTTTAGAGATTTCGTCGTCTTTGATCGATGAAATTAAGCTGAAGCAGTTGGAGGATCCGATGATTACTCAAATCCGAGAGAACGTTCTTAAGGGAAAGTCTCCTGGGTTTGTGATTCACGAGGATGGTGTTTTGAGATTCCAGAGTTGGCTTTGTGTACCGAACGATTCAGAGTTGAGATAGAGTATTTTGCGTGAGGCCCATGCTACACCTTACTCCGTTCATCCTGGTTCGAGTAAGATGTACAAGGACCTGAGAAGGAATTTCTGGTGGAATGATATGAAGGAGGAGGTCGCACAGTTTGTAGCGAGATGTTTGACTTGTCAGCTGGTCAAAATCGAGCATCAGCGACCGGCTGGGTTATTGCAGTCACTTCTTGTTCCGGAATGAAAATGGGAAGATATATCGATGGATTTCATTACGAGTTTGTCGAGATCGAGGTCGGGCATGAATGTGGTCTGGGTGGTTGTTGATCGTCTGACCAGCTCGGCACATTTTCTGGGCATCAAAAACACTTGGGGCTCGGAGAAGTTGGCTCGTGTGTTTATCGCGCAGATTGTGAGGCTTCATGGTACTCCGAAGTCTATTGTTTCGGATCGTGATGCCCATTTTGTATCGCATTTTTGGCAAGCGGTGCATAAGGCGTTGAGTACTCGTTTGCGTTTGAGTACCTCTTTTCATCCTCTGTCAGATGGACAGTCGGAACGCACTATCCAGACATTCGAGGATATGTTGCGTGCTTGTGCTCTCGATTGGAGCAATGACTGGGAGGAGCATTTGCCATTGATCGAATTCACGTACAACAATAGTTGGCACGCGTCGATTCGGAGGGCACCGTATGAGGCATTTTATGGGCATCGTTGTCGATCACCGATTTTTTGGAATGAGACGTCCGATATGGTCGGGACCGAGCCGGATATCGTTCTAGAGATGAGGCGGAAGATAGAATTAATTCGGGAACGGATGTTGACTGCCTAGAGTCGACAGAAGTCATATGCCGATGTCCATCGTCGACCTTTGGAAGTCGAGGTGGGAGACCACGTTTTGCTAAAGGTGTCGCCGACGAGAAGAGTTTTCCATTTCGGGAAGAAAGGAAAGTTGAGTCCGAGATTTATTGGGCCCTTCGAGATTCTCGAGCGAGTCGGTGGGTTGGCATACCGTTTGGCGTTACCCCCGGCCCTGAGTCATGTTCATAGCATTTTTCATGTTTCCCAGCTGAGGAAATATGTTCCGGATCCTAGTCACGTCATCGATTATGGTGAAATTGATGTCACCGAAGATATTACTTTTGAGGAGCGTCCTTTGAAGATTTTGGAGCATCGTGAGAAACGATTGAGGCATAAGACCATCCCTTTGGTCAAGGTGCAGTGGTCGAGACATGGTGTCGAGGAGGCAACTTGGGAAACCGAGGATAGCATGCGTGCTAGGTACCCCGAGTTGTTTGTTTCTTAAGTTTCGGGATGAAACTTATTTTTAGAGGGGTAGAATGTAATATCCGCATTTTCTTTTCCCGGTATTTTTTTTTCGGTGTATTTCTCGTTTTTAGCGACCCTCGTGTAACCGTATTAATTTTTGGGAATAATTGTTTCGAGACTCTTTGTCATCCAATTCTACATTTATTGATTCTTCCGTCATCTATTGATCTAATTCTCGTAATTGTTGTTTGGAATCGCCGTTTCGGGGTTGCCGTAGATCTATTCTATGTTATTATGCATTGAGATGTTCCGTTTGATGTTTCGTTCATGTTCCGGTGTTTTGGGCCATATTCCATGCCTAGCGCGCGCTAATCTTTCTGCATAGCGCACGCTAGGGATCCCTTAGTAGCGCACGCTACGTCTACTTCGTAGCGCGCGCTGAGCCCTAGGAGTGGCAGTTCTGATTCCAGTCCTCTGGACTAGCGGATTAGCGTACGCTATATTGTTTAGCACACGCTAATGTCGGGGGACTAGCGCACGCTAGGTGTCCGGTAGCGTGCGCTAGCGTGACTGTCCAGTACTGGACAATTTGTTCTGGACTCGTTCAGGTGCCCAGGTAGCACACGCTATAGCTCGATAGCGCGCGCTACTGAGTAGTAGCGCAGCTAACGGTCCAGGACAATGAGTTCTGGACTGTAATATAACTGGGTAGCGCACGCTAACACTTAGCTATTAGCGCGCGCGCTAAGCCGGGCGGCTATATATACCTAGGAGTTGACCTTGGACGGATCTAATTTTCATTTCACCTCCTTCCTCCGCGTCTTTGGCGATTTTGGGCGATTTCTTGGCGATTTCTTCCTCCAATCATCTCAACCATCATCTTCCTTGAGTTGTTGGTGTATAATAACAACATCAACACGAATCTTTCATCCTAATCCAAGGTTCAGTTCCGTTGGTTCCTAGCGTTCGTCAGTGATTTTCCTTTCCATTCGTTGCGTCATCAATTATTCAAGGCAAGTATTTTTGGAAACCTTTATTCTTAACGTGAAATGGTAATGTATATTGTATGTGATTTACTCACTTCGGGAGGGTCCGACGGGATCACGGAGGGGGTCCAATGGTTTGAGCCCTGGATTCATGAGTTTGTTTAGCTAGCCAGCTCGGGAGGGTCCTTAGAGGCCTCGAGTGGGATTTGTGGCTTCGTCCCGGTCCTAGGCAATGCACTTGCGTGATTTGTTTTATGATATGACCAGCTCGGGAGGGTCCTTAGAGGCCTCGAGAGGGATTTGTGGCTTCGTCCAGGTCCTAGGCAAATGTGATTGACTGTTTGTTTCCGGAAAAGACATGTCTGGTTTTGGTTTTTGAAATGATTTGGTGCATTGTACTATGAAACGTGTAAGCGAATGGTTTGCCTTGATTACTTGTACTAGTGTAATTGCTAACCCCTTTGGGGACCCGTTTTGGGGAAATTCTTGTTATGGATTTCAGGTTATGTTCTGCCGGACGAGCGAGCACTGGGACAGTACGAGGATGTTAGCCAGGGTCGTTGACATGTGCACTTGAGTCTTCTTATTTCTTTTGTCTATTTCGATATGGTTGTTTCCCACATTTATAAACTTATAAATTGTACTCGCGAGTACTTAGCCTTTTCACTTCGAACTTCGTTTTGTATTAACTCAAAATGCTATATTGTCGGTTGATGTTTATTACGCTGGTTGCTCCGGGCGTATCTTTATATGTTGTATTATTTAAATGTGTGTCCTTGCTAACTGAGATGGTTAGTTGAGTGGTGTTTTTCTTATTTTAGCCTGGTGGGTCCCATGTAGGGGTCCACAACGCTGTAATATACTTCGAATATCTCGGAGGTGTTACAAGAATGGCGTTATAGGCCTATTTGGTGTCCACCACTAAAAACCTGAGCGTCTTGACCTTCCGATGAGGTATCCGACCTAGTGCTACCGGAAGCACCACTTCTCCGACCGGTTGCACCTCGGTCATGCAGAACCCATAAAGTGCAGTATCTACTTTCTTTAATTCTACCTCAAGGTTCATTTGTTTGAAACAATTATAGAACAAGATGTCCACCGAGCTTTCTGTATCGATGAATACTCTTTGCACATCATAACTGGCAATCTCTGCGGTGATGACCAGTGCGTCATTATGGGGCGATGTATCCCGCTATAATTCGCAGGGCCGAACTGAATGATAGGCCCACTACCTACAGAGGCGACCTCTTCGAACTGATGACACCTAGCCCTTCGCGTGTGAGCTTTCATAGCCTGATTAGAATTTCCGTCGGTTGGTCCTCCTGATATCATGTGGATCACTCCTTTCTTAGCTGGGGGAGCAGCGGGTCCCCAAGGGGCTTCTCTTTTCATCCCCGTCCCCCCTTGGGGCATGGATGGTTGCCTCCGGCCTCCATCCCTCTACTGATATGTTAACTCCATTAGATGCCCCGCTCGGACCAGCTTCTCGATCTCGTCTTTATGGTGTTTGCACTGATCTGTTTTATGCCCATAATCATTGTGGAATCGAAAATAAAGCTCGGATTTTGGCTGGGTAGGCCCATTAGAACGAGATGTAGGCCATTCAATAACCCTATTCATCTTACCTTCAACTGCTTCCAAAACATGCGCTCTCCTCATCATTAATGGGCTGTATTGGTCAAATCTCGGACGCCTTAGACCGGTATCGCTCTTCCTTCGGTCTGTGTTCCGGTCTATCTTTCCACGCGGCATTTCCTCCCGAGGCAGATTTTCTTGAAAGGTATACTCCTCGCGCCACACCCCTCTGCTAGATACTCTTTCCCCATCTTCGGGTTTTTCTTGCAATTCCTCCATATCCTTCTCGGTTTCTTCAACATTGATGTATTTTGAACATCGGGCTAAGACCTCGTCATATGTTCTGCCGGTTTATTAGCCAACGGTGTGCGTAGCAGTCCAGGCCTTAGTCCCTGCGTCAAGGCACTGGTCTTTACCTCTTCAGACGACGAGGGTACCTCCAGACATGCCTTTGTAAATTGGGTCACATAAGCTCTCAGCGCTTCTCCGGAGTACTGCTTGATGCTGAATAAGGACATGAAGGTCTTCTGGTGCACCCTGGTGCTTGCAAAGTGAGTCAAGAACGCCGAGCTGAAAGTTTTGAAGCTGGTGATTGTCCCAGGGGGTATCTGGTGGAACCAATCCTGAGCTGACTCCGTCAGCGTAGCCAGGAATGCTCTGCAACTCACGGCATCTGAATATCGGTGTAGTACGGCCATGTTCTCGAATCGGTATAAATGTCGGGTAGGATCTGAGAGTCCGTCGTAGGTGAAGGTGACAGCCCTAAACCCATATGGGAGTTCGGCCTATAGTATGCCCTCCGAGAAGGGGTGGCCTGGATGACTCTCCGTGTCCTTCCCCGCAACCCTCTGTTGCAACTCCTCTAGCTCATCTTGCATACTGGATATTAAGGGATCAAGCAATTTTCCTGTCTAGATCGCTCCCATACTCTTGGATAGCTCTCCCCATGCTCTTACTGCTGATCAATTTCCTCCGGCCCATCCGAAAGGATGGGTATTACATTCCGTGGTATTCTTTGCTTTTCGACCTCTCGGCTCTTCTGGATCGCATTAGCGATTATGTCGGCTAAGGCTTCCTTCGTCAGTGTGATTGTGCTGGGTGCAGCTTCTACTACCGGGGTGATGGGTGTTTTTTCCAGAGTCGATTCTCCACCCGCAGCTGCTAGTTCCTCTTCTAAATTTCGGGGTATCAACTCCCCTATTTTCTTATGGTTCGTTTCTTCCGCCATTACTGACGTCACGTCTCTGCTCAAAATGACTCGATGTCACCCTTCCCACAGACGGCGCCACTTGATGTAACCGAGCTAATCGGCCACCAAGAACCGGTTTAATCTCAGAAGTTTATCTAAGAAAACCCGAATGTGTGAAATATTGCTTTCTCTCTCTTTCTTTGTATATTCCTTTCCCTCTCAAAAAATACTGTAATATCAGAATTATGCTTAGCCTTTGAAGGAAAGTCCCCTCCTCCTTTTATAGAAGGGAGAGCCGCCTATCCTTTAAGATTTTTCCCTGATTTTTAGGGAAGATCCCGAATATCCAGGGATTCAGGCTGCGATTTCCCATCTCTGGATATCCGGGATTGAGGAGAATGGGCTTCCAATCCCCGAATCTCTGGTATTCTGTCAGGTGAGTCGAGATTTACTTTTCTGAGAGTTCAACCTTCATGAGCCCAGTGATCTCGACTCCAGGTATGACTTGGTAGGTCGACTCATATTATAAAGGGTCACTTAGGTCGGGACACTCTTATCCAAGTCCGTAGGTCGGCGAGGCCTCCGAGGTCGGAACCCTCTTAGCTGAGGTCATAGGTCGGAGAGGCCTCTGAGGTCGGCATCCTCTTGTCTGAGGACATAGGTCGGAATTCATTAGTCTAGGTCTCCCCTCCTTTATTCAAAGATCGATACGCCGGTTTATATTGGTCTTCTTTAAACCGGGTTTTAGGAAGCGTACATTCGTCGTCCTATCATTAAGGTATGTTAATACTATATCCAATCTTGGATTCGCGTTCTTAAGGATATGATGATCATGTTATCAAGATATTAAGTTCCATTGATGAATTATTCAAACAATCATCATGTTTAGAAGTTGGTGTTAGGAATATGCCCTCGAATGCCACTCAGGTGATAAGAGAGTAGGGGCATTGTACTTGTAATTATGGAATAATTAATTAAAAAGGCAATACGATTCATTCACTATCTATTGTATTTCAAATGCATTCTTGACATGGTAAACATTGAAGTGAAGTCCATGTAAATAAATCGAACATTCCATTCTCGTTATGGGATAAGAGAAAATGCACTGGAAGTGTTTAAAGTTTATTTAAGTAAATCGTTCGCAGGTCAATAAACTTAAATGGGCATTAAGGTTTAATAAGACTTGCATAACTGATGGTAGGACGTGTGCACGTTTTTATAGTATAGTTATAAGTGTTGTGCGGCGATTTATACGCCTCGACGGCGATCGATAACAAGGCCGAGCGATGGAGTCCACAACCAATCAAGCTACGGCGAACTCGCCTAAACGAAGATAACAGTCCACCTTCGAGTATCTAGAGATCGACTCTCAAGGTGATCGCCTTTGGCACCTAGCGATCGACTCTGGTCCCCGACCTAGGACGACCATCCTGTGCTACGAGCAAGACCTTCGTCCGTCAAAGTATACGAAGACTGGATCTCAAAGCAGCGCCCATGTGCAGATCCGCGAAAGGCGCCGCAGAACATGGATCGTTGACCACAGCCTGTCACCACATTCTCACCTACCGACAGACCCGCCGAAAGGTACAAGGTGGGACCGCACGTGGCCGACTCGACGCGCATGCACTTCTCATTGGGGACTGCATACTGGCCGCCAACTCCTGCAGACTTTAAGGAGGCCAGCCCATGTGCAAAAGACGATCGCCCGCTTATTATAATACAGCAGAGGCGATCGCCCGGCATCTCCGAGTCCTATAAATAGAGAACCTCCAGCAACTGGAAAAAGGTTCGAAAATTAACTCCCTTGGGTTCTTCTCAGTTGGCAACTAAGCTAAAAACACTCAAACACATATACTCTTTCGGGCTCTCAGCTTCCTCTCTTGAATCTACCTCTGGATTTCTCTCTCAGCACCTCTCATCCAGAAGACGGTCGGCAGAGGCAAGAACTCCTTGCAGTACAGATTCAACGAGACTCACAAGCCTAGGAGCTCAGACATACAGCTAATACACACCGTGAGAGACCGTCGATTTCTCTCGGTCGTCACAGCTCGTCAACGTTGTTACAAGAACTCACAGAGCATCATATCTGGTTCTTCCGGCAATCTTCACGCTCCATAGCTAAGATAACTAGGGTCTTTACACTCATTATAATAGTACTCTAACATTAATATTTGTACTCCAAAGTATTTGTATTAATAATATCTCGCGAGAGCATTCAATCCCGGGACTAACAACCCCGGCAAATCTTGTGTTATTTACTTTCCCTACGGAAGTGCTCTCGCACTTTGTTTGCTATCCATTCATTCCAGCAATATCTATCTCCGGATAATATTTTGGGTAGCAACAATAAGTATATTGGTGGGACCAGTATACTCGAACACGACTCATACTCGATTCAGTCATATGGTATTCACTCTCGGAGAGTCGATGACGAATCGAAAGATTGTGATAGTATACGTGGACCTTTGACTTGAGGGTTCAGTAGAAGATGTGCCTGTGACGTTTAATTTGTCATTAGAATAGTTAGACTCATTTGCTTAATTGCTGAGTCGACCTCGAAGTGCGGACTATACGGGCAGGTAGTAGTCTTTACTATATGCCAAGAAAGGATTCTATCTACTGTTAGTGAGCAGGTGAATGTCCTATACGGTTAATGATTCTGAAGGTTTTTCTTTGAAGAACAGTGAGTGTTTCTTCAAGTATATGCCCCGGAGAACAGTGATGTCTGCCACCACATCGAAGAGAGCCACTCTCCGAACCGCCGGACATTATATCCCGGCTAGATCTGAGCCCCAGCCGACGGCAGAGGGTAGCCGCGGCGACGCGAGCCTCTCGATCCCGCACCTGAGGGACGGCCCTAGCCTCTCGATCGACCAGTTACAAACCGCGGAACAGATCGAGGAGGCTATAGCCATCCTAAAGGAGCGACGGAGAGCATGCGCGACGCCCGCTATAACTCCCTCGGCCATCCGCCGCATGGGCAAATGGAAGTTCAAAGGGTTATTGGGCGAGCGATTGTCAAAAAGCCCCGATTCGCGAGAAAAGGCTCTCGCACGGCCGGGCGGTTCCGTATTCAGTCGCTTGGGAAGCAACCCGTCATGACGACCGGGGCATTCTGGCCCCAACCACGAGACGGCAGAATCCGAGTCTGTCACCAGGAGTTCGGCATACCCAACTCCCAGCCGAACACAAGTCAACCGTTTGGCTCCCACTCCGAACGCCAGGGGGCCAGTACTCGATCGCCTCGGCTCCCACTCCGAGCGCCTAGCCGCGAGCAGCCAGGCCACGGCGATGGCCGCATGCAACGCCAGCTCGACGAGATGAAAGCACTCTTGGATACTGGGGCAAGCACCAGTAGAAAGATCATCAGACCGACCGAGCCACTCGCGGTCCACATCGAGCTTGCCCCCGTGCAACCAAGGATCGCTACTCCCAAAACACCTCTGTACGAAGGGAGATCGGACCCCGAGACCCACCTAAGCAAATTCCGGATTTACATGACCGGGTGTGGGGCAACAGATGCGACCAAGTGCCGAATCTTCCCGTTAACATTGGGCGAGCTAGCCCATAGGTGGTACGTCTCACTACTACCACGATCGATCATCTCCTTTGAGAAACTGGCGAGTGACTTCACGTCATACTTCGCCGCCAAGGTCGCCACACCAGAAGGCCCCCACCGCATGATGAAAATCAGGCAGGGGGAAGATGAATCCGACGCAGATTACATCGACCGGGTGGATGAAATCGTCCTCACCGGCGAGCCCATCAGTAACGAGCTCGCTCTCTACTCGGTCCTGGGGGAATTCTACGGTCATTCACCCATGTTTAGACATCTCACCAAGTACACCCCCTACCTACGCGATCTTCCGTGCTAAAGCCGCCGACTTTCTGGCCAGGCAAAGTCTACTTACTCTCCGCCTAGGCGAGGGAACGCCACCTCCTATCCGAAATACGGCGATCGGCAAAACCAAAAAGGCGGTCGCCAAGCCACCCGACGATCTCAAGGCCTTCGAGGATGTGGAAACCCATCTCCTCCATAAGTTCAACCGAACTCCGACCCACATTTTTTACGCCATCAAGGGGCGCGAACCGCTAAACAAGCCGAAGGCAATAAGGGACCATGGTCATCTGGACCACAATCAATATTGTGCCTACCACAAGAGTCCCGGCCACAACACCAACCAATGCCGCGACCTCCTCAGACAACTCTGGAGATTGTTCGAGGAGGGCATGTTGGACATCTTATTGGCTTAGCCGGAGCCCCACTAATCTCCCAACACGGTCGCCCGAGTCGAACGCGAATAGGCCGGAAAGCTCATATGAGCCGACCCATCGATCAACCTCGGCGACCGTATCTACATGCTTCAATCAAGAGAAGGGAGCTTCGGAAGTCTCTCCCCGATTTCCCGCCTCATCAAACCAAAGGCTACTGCCTGAGCAAACGCTTCAAAAAAGAGGATGACTCGCTCGCCCTCTAAAGTTCGTCATTGACATGTGGACCTAGGCAGCGATCGCCTTCCCTAGCACAACGTATACCGTCGAGGATCGTCATCTGACATGATGATCCGAGGTAGAAGAGTGCCGCCATGGTCGCGAAAATTGATTAAACCGAAGATCCGTCCATGAAAGGTTTCTTTGGGCTCCGATCGCTCGCCCTTCGTTTAGATACGAGGCGGGCGTAGCCGAAGGACTCTCCAAAACAAATCAGAGGATTACTCGCCCGCCCTCTAAAGTTCGTCATCTACATGAAGAACCTAGGCAGGCGATCTCCTCCCCTTACACAACGTATACCGTCGAGGATCGTCATCCGACTTGATGGTCCGAGGTAGAAGAGTGTCGCCATGGTCGCGGAGGACGATGGACCGTTCTCTATGCCCATGCAAGGTCCCTTTGGGCCACGATCGCCCGCCCTTCGTTTAAATACGAGGCCGGCGTAGTCTGAGGGCCCTCCAAAACTAATCTGTGGAAACGTTCGCCTGCCCTCAAAGGTCCATCACTTAATGTGGTGGGTCCTTCCCGGACAATGCGACGCGTCCCTCCCCCGTATCAACGTATACCATCGAGGGTCGCCATCTTAATGGCGGCCCGAGGTAGAAAAGAGCTAACAAGCCGCAGACGTGGAGTTGATTAATCCGACGACGCCCCGCTCAAGAAATCCTCCAGACCAAGACCGCACGCCCTTCGTTTAAATACGAGGCGAGGCGCAGCCTACGGGGGACCCCACCAATTAAGTGAGTCGCGAGAACTTAGCCATCAGACGGAATGTCGCTCGTGCATAAGACATGGTCGTGGAGGTCGGTCCATCGAACTCCGCGATCGTGCACGGTTCCTGAAGACCGAGATGGACGGCCTTCCTCAAGGATTCGACAAAATTGAAGACCGCTCACTCAACGATTTATTTTCGTCCTCCCACTTTCACTAAGTGAACAAAAACAAGGGGGAAGAGTGCGGAGCTATTACGATCGTCCCTATTCAATTACATACGGAGATCGGCATTTTTCAGATGTTTGTGCAGCGATCGAATTTGTTGTAAAAAGTTATCTATATGAGTTTATCAATCCACTTGGAGCTATACACGCAACAATCTCTCCTCACACATTTGTACAAAGTCATGCAAAGACTCAGAAAAGCTATCATTCAAGTAATAAATAGAAGAAACAAACATTCATTTCATTCCTTGAAATATCATAGTACATACACGGTCGCCCGAAGGCCTAAGTACTACAAAGGAAAGCTACAAAATTACAAGGCAAAAAGCTAAAACAATAAAACGAAGAGCCTGCCTCGCCTTCGCCTTCAACCACCGGATCGGCCCGCAATCCTTCGCCAGCTTCCGGAGCTGCCTCCCCGTCCTCTGGAGCGTTAGGATGAACAAGGTTCGCCGGAGTCGGGTACCAGCTCAAGTCCACGCCGATTTCCGAGAGATCCAAGATCGGCACAGAGAAGGCAGGATGGAGAGGATGCTCCAACGCATATGCCTTGAAGTTTTCAGCTAGAGGGCCGACCTCCAGCCCTCCCTTCTTAGAAGCTCGGAGTGAGTCAGCGAACGCCATATAATAGGCAAACTCACTGACAAACTCCACGTTGAGAAAGGGATCGGCCTCGGTCGCCTCCAGCTTCCCTTTGAGCTCCGCGATCGCCTGTTGCGCACCTTGAAGCTCGGTCTCCTTAGCGGCCGTCTCTCCCCATGACGCCGCCAGCTCGCTAGTCAGCCGAGCGACAGTAACCTTCAGCTGATCAGCCTCCTTCTGAGCAGCCGCATGCGATCGACAGGCATCTGTCATCTGGTCCCGATATCGGTCGACCGCCGCCCGGGCTCGCTCGTAATTCTCTCTCATCAGCTCAAGATCATGACTCGCCCGCTTAGCTGCATCCAGGGAGTCCTTCTCCATAGCCACGATCCTATCGGTAAACTCGGCATTCTCTTTCCGAGCGGCCTCGAGGTCCGCCTGCAGACGAGTAGTAGAAGGACGCCCCTCGAACTCCTACACAGCCTGGGCAGCCATCATCGCTGCCTGGAGGGAGAGAGCGAAAGCAGCTTGCATTGCATTCCCGGATTGTTGGCAAGCGATCGCATCTAAATCCGTCGTCCAGGCCTTCGGCAAAGCAAAAACGGCCCGGTTGACGTATAGCGGGATATCACAGGCCTGGCGAGGAGATCGGCTCGCCAGAAAATCCAATACCAGCGGCGGGCAAGCTGGGTTTGTGCTACGGATCCTGCATCAATCAACATAAAGTTAGCACATCTCCCACGCAAGTAACGAAACTCTACAAGCAAACAAAGTTTACCTCTCGGTTTTCTCGGGATCGCGACCAAAGTATGGTTTCCCGCGAGGGGTCTCAGCCTCGGCGATCGCCATCTCTCGCAAGAAAGCCGCAGAGGGCGTAGGCTCATTCACCGGGGGGACCGCGGTGATCGTGTAACACCCCAAACTAGGCGGATATTACAGTGCCGTAGATCCCCAACTGGGACCCACCAGGCAAATGAAAATGAATGAATTACACAAGATAAATGTAGTACCGAACTACATTACAACAATAATTACTCCGATGAGGAGTTTAATTACAACACACCAGGACAATACCGAATACTAGTGTATTTTATATGAAGATAAAATACACAACACTGAATGAAACGGAGTATTCAAATGAAAGTCTGCAGCGGAAAAACACGGATACTAGTGCGTTTGCCTTGCCATGACCTGAAAAACAAAATCCCCAAACGGGGTCAGTTACAAAGAACAACAATCCTCAAGAGTTGAAAATACACAATCATGATTATATCTGAAGTTATGAAATATCCTGTCGAAACATACGCAATCAAACATGCTATATGAACCAACTAACAGTACGGCTCAAAGGAAATGGCACCACACTACGCCCGGGATGGAAATGTGTTCGTGCACAAGCCACCAACGAGTATCGATCGAATACACGTGTGGTCTTGTACCTAATCAGTCTCACGAGACAATATGAATCGTGTGCACACCCAATGTGCGGTCACCACCCAACACACGCCGATAATGTGCCCGACATGCAAATCCTACACATACCAACTGCACGCCAAGATGACCCTAATGCCACGCTATAACAAAAGTGACATCGAAAATGAATAATGACTCACCGAGATAGAATGGTAATGAAATAAATGACAAATCAATGAAAAGATTGGAACCGCTGCCTTATGATCAAATGATTAATTGATAACAACAAGTTTTGATACGGTTAATATAATGATGAATGAGTTATGATTATGAATGAACAACAACAAAAGGGATGAATATCCTTTTAACCGAGTAAGAATTAACTTACAAAATACCGATGAAGAAAGTCCTTCCACGAACAAATGTCCTAAATGAAGTGTCGGTCGCACGAACAACCTTAATTCAATACAATTACCGACAATCCGATCAATATACGAATCAAACACGAATATAACGAACTCAAAACGTCGATACGATAAAACTAAGTCCATTGAGGCATTAAATCAAACACGTTGTATCCAAACTCCGATTGTTTACAATCAAACCTCGATATATCAATATCAAAGTCCCCAAGAAGTGTTTCAAACCAACAAAACATCTCCCATACGATCAATAATCCGTTATGAATATCCAAAAATGTGATTATAACAACAATTAGTCAAAAATCTCCAATTCCAACTCGATATTCAAGGTGTTCTTGAATAATCCCTCAATAATCCAATGAATCCTTATACAAACTCATAATCATATACATATCCCTTCATATAACATGATTATAACGTCCAAAACATCATATCTCAACACAAAATCGAAGTCCAAAGTGTTGAAGAAATTACCTCTTGAATATCCAACCAATTCGATCCGAAGAACACGAGTTTAATCGAGTATCCAAGCTTCCCAAAGATTGAAGGTGATGAAAATATACTCTCAAATGATAATTGATGAAGAAATCTCTCCCTCAAGTATTTCTCTCTCGGTTGCAGTGAAGAAGATGGAAAAATGGGAGAAATGAGCTCAAAATGCTCAAAAAAAGAATTTATAGGGGTTGACTCGGCCAAAGCTCGACCGTGCCCGCTCGACACGGTCGTGGCGCGCAGCCGGGCAGGACTCGACCGTGTCCCGCTTGACACGGTCGAGGCGCGAAGGCCTACCGACAAGGACCCGCCCGCGGCGCCGACAATGACTCCGACCGTGTCCCGAACACGGCCGGCCTCCGCGCCGCTACAGGCTAATCCGAAGAGCTCGACTCGGCCGCGCTGCACGACACGGTCGGGTCTCCGAGGCGACGCTCGGCACTATCCGGACGAGTACGGCACGGGCCGTGTCGGACGACACGGCCGAGTTCGTTCGGCGTGATCGCCAAAACGAAAAATGAGCGGTTGAGCTAAACGACCATAACTCTCTCGTCCTGACTCGATTGACTCACCGCTTGAACCATTGGAAATCTAACTCGATGCTCTATAATATTGCAAAGATTTAGAATTTTTGGAGTTACCAAAAATTAATGGTGATCTAACAAAGACGAACTCATATGAGTAAAGAAGAAACGATGAAAAATAACGAAACAAAAATCTAAGTTTTTCCGAACGGTGAACACGGTGAAAGAACATGATTGATGAATGATTATAATTGAGTGAAAATACACGAGTGACAATTACTGCATCGATAATTACCGAATGATAATGATCAATTACAACCGGTATTACATACTCCCCTTAAAAGAGTTTCGTCCCCGAAACTAAGGGTCAAACAACTCGGGATAACTCTCCCGCATATTCTCCTCGGTTTCCCCAGTGGCCTCTTCGACTCCGTGTCTAGACCACTGAATCATGACCAAAGGGATCGTCTTGTTCCTCAACTGTTTGATTCGCCGCTCTAACACTCGTACAGGACGCTCCTCGTACGAATGATCATCTGTGATCCCAATTTCGTCGATCTGGAGTATGTGACTCGGGTCGGCAACATACTTCCGCAACTGAGAGACGTGAAACACATTAAGAATCCTGCTCAAAGCCGTAGGTAAAGCCAATCGATAAGCTAACTCGCCTACTCGATCCAAAATTTCAAACGGTCCAATGAATCTTGGGCTCAACTTCCCCCGTTTTCCGAAATGGAAAATACCTCGACTCGGGGATACCTTGACCAAAACATGGTCACCCGTCTCGAACTCTAGTGGTCGACGACGATTATCTGCATATGATTTCTGTCGACTCTGAGCTGTCAACATACGACTCTTGATCAAAGTTACCTTCTCTCGGGCGGCTATAAGCATATCGGACTCGGTGCCGATTGATTCTGACAAGTCATCTCAACACAAAGGAGAGCGACAACGACGACCGTACAAGGCCTCGTAAGGTGCCATCTTAATCGAAGCATGCCAACTATTATTATACGTGAACTCGATCAACGGTAATTGGGCTTCCCAATCGTCCTTCCAATCGAGGACGCATGCCCTCAACATGTCCTCTAATGTCTGAATAGCTCTCTCTGATTGTCCGTCGGACTGAGGATGAAAGGCGATCGAGATTAAGCTGAGTTCCCATAGCACGATGAACTGATTTCTAAAAATGGGAAACCAATCGTCCGTCACGATCGGAAACAATACTCTTAGGAGTACCATGCAGTCTTACTATCTCCTTGATGAATAACTGGGCCAGTCTCTCGGGACCCCACGTATCCTTGATCTCAAGGAAATGAGCTGATTTAGTTAAACGGTCCACAATCACCCAGATCGTATTCATGCCACGACGACTCGTCGGCAAACTCGTGATGAAATCCATAGAAATGTCTTCCCACTTCCACTCGGGAATAGGGAGAGGTTTCAGCATACCCGCCGGTCGCTGATGTTCAATCTTGACTTGTTGGCAAGTTAAGCATCTCGAAACAAATTCCGCGACTTCTCGCTTCATATTACTCCACCAGTAATTTTGTTTCAAGTCCTTGTACATCTTGTTGACCCCGGGTGAACAGAATAAGGGGTAGCATGAGCTTCTCTCAAAATAGAATTTTTCAACTCGTCATTCGCCGACGCACAACCGGTTCTTAAACCTCAAAAGTCCATCCTCGTGGACCACGAATCGTGGGCTTTCCTGAGCCACATCTTCACGGATGCGCAACAATGAAGGGTCTCAACTCGATTCTCTCCGATTACCTCCTCAAGTGACGATGAAATCTCTAACATACAAAGATGTCCCCGAACTCGCTGGGCTGGACCTCGATCTCGGGTCTAAGGAATTCCTGCTGAAGCTCCTTCGAATCGTTAAACGAGCAAGCATCTGCTCCTGAATGGACTTACGACTCAAGGCGTCGGCGACAACGTTCGCCTTGCCCAGGTGGTAAAGGATCTCGATATCAAAATCTTTGATTATTTCCAACCACCGCCTCTGTCGCATATTTAACTCCTTGTGAGTAAATATGTCCTTCAACTCTTGTGATTGGTGAATAACTGAAAGGTGACGCCATAAAGGTAACGACGCCAAATTTTCAAAGCGAACACCACGGCTGCTAGTTCCGGGTCGTGGGTTGGATAATTAACCAACTAATCCGAGGAAACATCGGATTTAATTAATATCTTTCGGAGGTTGCTAATCTCGGATAGTCTCCGTCTCCGAGGGTCGACACGAACTCGTCGGATGAAATTACATGCCCGAGAAAGTCACTGACCTCCGTAACTCACATTTGGAAAAACTTTCCATATAGTTGTTCTCGTCTCAACACGTCGAGAACCTGATGAAGATGAACCTCGTGTTCCTCTCGCTACGAGAATAAATCAAAATGTCGTCGATGAAGAAAACAACAAACTGATCCAAAAAGTCGATGAAAACACGATTAATTAACCCCATGAATACCACAGTGTAATAGTTAGCCCGAACGGCATAACTACGAACTCATAATGACCATAGCGTGTACGAAACGCTGTCCTCGCGATATCTGACTCTCGAATCCGCAACTGGTGATATCCAGATCTTAAGTCGATCTTGGAAAATACTGAAGCTCCCTGAAGTTGATCTAAAAGATCATCAATACGGGGTAAGGAATACTACTCTTGATCATCACCCTGATCAACTCCTGGTAATTAATACACACATGAGACGAGCCATCCTTCTCCTTGACAGATCACACTGGTGCTCCTCACGGGAACGCAATCGGTCGGAGATAACCTTTCTCGAACTACTCCTCAAGTTGAGTCTTCAACTCCTGCATTCTGGTCGGGGCCATCCGATACGGTGCCTTCGATAAATGGGACGTACCGGCTCCAACTCACTCCTGAATTCCCCTACTCTATGTGAAGGCAACCAGATAACTCGTCTGGAAATACATCGTCAATCGATGACAATGATACCACGAATGATTGAACATTTCGATTACCCTAGAATGGTCAATCGATAAAAAGAGATACCAATAATGATTGAACAACTCGATTGCCTTAGAAAGGCCAATCGATGAAGATGATACAATGAATGATTGAATAACTCGATTGCCTTTGAAAGACTAATCGATGAAAATGATACAATGGATGATTGAATGACTCGATTGTCTTAGAAAGGCCAATCGATGAAAATGACACAATGAATGATTGAATGACTCGATTGCCTTAGAAAGGCCAATCGATGAAAATGATACAATGAATGATTGGATAGTTCGATTGCGGAATTTCTCTGCTTCCGCCATAATAGAAATTCTACTGGAACAACGGGACTTACTTCCCTGAAGCACACATTCGACAACTAACGACGGAAAGATAGCGACCAAACGCTAACAAACACTGAGGATAGTATCAAGACGGTTAAACCAACTAATACCGAAATTACATCGTCCTAAGATAAATTCACCACGATTAGGTCCACCAACCAATCGCGGTTACTAAGCTTACTTAGGTATGATTCCGAAAATTCTTCCATCGTCAGGTAGACCGATGGTATGAGGTCCACAAGCAGTAGGACTATCCCGAAATAAGTCTATTCAAGCATGATTCGAAAATGAATGAATGCGGTGTACCAGCATCAAAAGGTACACACAAGTTGAAATAAAATTACAAGTATACCTGAAATCATTCGGGCCACCGGATCGTCGATCCTCCTCATCATATGAATCTGGGACTTGCCGGCCCCCGAACCGGACGCTCCCGTCTGATAAATACGAGCTCCAACTCTATTTGCTTCCATTGCCTTAAACGACGATGACAAAGCAGTCTGATTCTGAAACGCTGGTTGCTTCGGGGCCTGAGATGCCACCGGAGCCGACTTGGAGTCCTTTCGGCAAAAACGGGCCTTATGCCCAAAATTCCCACAATTATAGCACGTGATAGACGGTTTCAGACACTCAGTGCTGAAATGACCCGGCGTTCCACAATTGAAATAGGTGATGGCCGAACTGGCCGCTCGGGAATGAGATCCCGCACGATTATGCGCCGTAGGAGGTCGCTCAGAAACGATAGGACTCACACGAGGCTTCTTGAAGGTTGACTGACCGCCTTCGGATTGATTACGCTTCGTTGATTTCTTGCTGACAAATGAAGGTTGTTGTTCATCACTTTCTTTAGCAGCTGGCTCATACGGGAGAGTTCTCTCGATTAATCCGGTCAGAGTGGCGCAATGATGATTGAGCAACTGCACATGGGTCATCATGGCCTGCATAAAAGTGAGTGGATCAACCCGAATATCTTCTGATCGAGCCGAGTCCTGGGCACGATTTCCCGGCAGCGAGTGATTATTTCTCGGGTTTCGGTCCGCACCGCGGCCTCTCCCCGTGCATCCCCTGACAGCTCTCTCCATACTGAAGTAGGAAGGTCGCATAATGATTATATTTCCCGCATGATTAACACGTTATGATTATATCATGAGATGATGAAAATGAGTATATATGCTCTAACTTAGTGATTATATGAATGATTTACTGAAGTTACATGATTATCTGATGAAATTCTTAAAATGATTATCTTGAATAACTTAACAAGATTGATAATATGATCTTCCAGATTGACAACTGAGTAATGAAATGAATTGAGTAATTAATGAGTTAACGTGATCGTCCTGATTATTAACTGAGTAATGAAATGGATTAAGTGATTAATGAGTTAACATGATCGTCTTAATCACAATGAATGATGATGTTTGAGGATTGTTAATTGATGAATTATGAATGAATGATAATTGCCAGAAATTATACCATGGCGTTAGAAATCTTACAGTTCTTCCGGTCTGATTGGCTCGGCATTTGCACAGGTCACACGTGACGCGAAAGTCCAATGATACTAGTCTGATGACGATGATTTCAAATAAGACATGACTCGGAAGGTAGTATTCAAAACCACGCTCCGATACCAACTCTGTAACACCCCAAACTAGGCGGATATTACAGTGCCGTAGATCCCCAACCCAGGACCCACCAGCAAATGAAAATGAATGAATTACACAAGATAAATGTAGTACCGAACTACATTACAACAATAATTACTCCGATGAGGAGTTTAATTACAACACACCAGACAATACCGATACTATTGTATTTTATATTAAGAAAAAATACACAACAATGAAATAAACGTAGTATTCAAATGAAAGTTATCAGCGGAAAATAAAGGACACAAACATGAAAAACTGAAAGATAGGGGGCCCCTACTATTATCACAAGGACACCACGACATCAACATGCTATTCCCGTGCGTTTGCCTTGCCATGACACGAAAAACAAAATCCCCAAACGGGTCGTTACAAAGAACAACAATCCTCAAGAGTTGAAAATACACAATCATGATTATATCCGGGTTATGAAATATCCCGTCGAAACATACGCAATCAAACATGCTATATGAACCAACTAACAAGACGGCTCAAAGGAAATGGCACCACACTACGCCCGGATGGAAATGTGTTCGTGCACAAGCCACCAACGAGTATCGATCGAATACACGTGTGGTCTTGTACCTAATCGATCTCACGAGACAATATGAATCGTGTGCACACCCAATGTGAGGTCACCAACCAACACACGACTATAATGTGCCCGACATGAAAATCCAACACATACCAACCGCACGCCAAGATGACCCTAATGCCACGCTATAACAAAAGTGACATCGAAAATGAATAATGACTCACCGAGATAGAATGGTAATGAAATAAATGACTCAATGAAAAGATTGGAACCGCTGCTCTTATGACTGAAATGATTAATTGATAACAACAAGTTTTGATACGGTTAATATAATGATGAATGAGTTATGATTATGAATGAACAACAACAAAAGGGATGAATATCCTTTTTAACCGAGTAAGAATTAACTTACAAAATACCGATGAAGAAAGTCCTTCCACGAACAAATGTCCTAAATGACGTGTCGGTCGCACGAACAACCTTAATTCAATACAATTACCGACAATCCGATCAATATACGAATCAAACACGAATATAACGAACTCAAAACGTCGATACGATAAAACTAAGTCCATTGAGGCATTAAATCAAACACGTTGTATCCAAACTCCGATTGTTTACAATCAAACCTCGATATATCAATATCAAAGTCCCCAAGAAGTGTTTCAAACCAACAAAACATCTCCCATACGATCAATAATCCGTTATGAATATCCAAAAATGTGATTATAACAACAATTAGTCGAAAATCTCCAATTCCAACTCGATATTCAAGGTGTTCTTGAATAATCCCTCAATAATCCAATGAATCCTTATACAAACTCATAATCATATACATATCCCTTCATATAACATGATTATAACGTCCAAAACATCATATCTCAACACAAAATCGAAGTCCAAAGTGTTGAAGAAATTACCTCTTGAATATCCAACCAATTCGATCCAAGAACACGAGTTTAATCGAGTATCCAAGCTTCCCAAAGATTGAAGGTGATGAAAAATATACTCTCAAATGATAATTGATGAAGAAATCTCTCCTCAAGTATTTCTCTCTCGGTTGCAGGTGAAGAAGATGGAAAAAATGGGAGAAATGAGCTCAAAATGCTCAAAAAAGAATTTATAGGGGTTGACTCGGCCAACAGGCTCGACTGCCCGCCCGACACGGTCGTGGCGCGCAGCCGGCCGGGCAGGGACTCGACCGTGTCCCGCTTGACACGGCCGAGGCGCGAAGGGGCCTACCGACAGTGACCCGTCCGCGGCGCTCGACAATGACTCGACCGTGTCCCGAACACGGCGGGCCTCCGGCGCCGCTACGTGCTAATCCGAAGAGCTCGACTGCCGTGCTGCATTTGACACGGCCGGTCCTCGAGGCAGACGCTCCCGCAAAATACGGACGAGTACGGCACGGCCGTGTCGGACGACACGGCCGAAGTTCGTTCGGCGCTGATCGCCAAAATCAAAATGAGCGGTTGAGCTAAAACGACCATAACTCTCTCGTCCGGACTCCGATTGACTCACCGTTTGAACCATTGGAAAGCTAACTCGATGCTCTATAATATTGCAAAGATTTAGAATTTTTGGAGTTACCAAAAATTAATGGTGATCTAACAAAGTCGAACTCATATGAGTAAAGTTGAAACGATGAACAATAACGATACACAACTCGAAGTTTTTCCGAACGGTGAACACGGTGAAAGAACATGATTGATGAATGATTATAATTGAGTGAAAATACACTGAGTGACAATTACAGACTGATAATTACTGAATGATAATGACTGAATTACAACCGGGTATTACAGATCGGAGGTGCGGCGATCGGCACCTCACCGGCAGGGGCAGAAACTGGAGATTCCTTCGACCTTTGCCGCTTGCAGTTCGATCGGAGCCCCTCCTCCCGAGTTTCCTCCTCCGCTATGATCGGCTCCACGTTGGGCCTCACCTCCGGAATGAGAGGTAGCGCCACTGGAGGAACCCGAGATGACTTCTTCTGGCGAAGACGGCTCAGAACTCCGGGGTTCGACATGGCTATCTCCGCTGGAGGCTCCAAGAAACGATGAAAGCGGACTTCTAAAACAAGAAACATCCAAACAACGGTTACACATTCTCAAAGCAGGACAATCGCCAAGCAAATGGAGATCGTAGAAAGTCATACTTGGGACCGAAAGATGCCGCAGGAAACAGAACAGCCGAGCAGACAACCAACGGCTCTCCTTGTTAATCCGGCGAGCGTCTAAGTCGTCGTCTGTCAGACTTCGTATCCACTCCCTGACGACCAGGAAATCGAAAGATAGCTCGTCGACCATCGGAATATGGAAACCTGCAAAAACAAAACCAAATTAGATCAGTTCAGAACATATCCGAACAAAGGGAGAGTCAGAACCCTTACCCGGATTCCTCTCCCGAAAGCTAGTAGGAATATTCAGCTCGTCCGTAGGATTGTCACTCGCTGAGGCCTTCCAGGCACCGGAAACCCAGAACCACTTCGCCGGGTCGCCCCGCACCTTGTTCGGGACTCCAAGGATCACCCGACCGGATCGGCCTTGAATATGATAGCCGCCAACAGACCCTTTATGGACCGTCAGCTTGAACAAGTGGTTCATCTCCGATGGCAAGGGATGGCGGTACAGTCGGTGATCGCCGAACAAGGTGAGGGCACAGATGATCTGGAGCCAGGCGTTCGGCGTTAGCTGAAGCGGCGCCACGTTCCAGACGGCCAGCAAATGGGAGACAGCAAAAGATAGAGGGAAACACAGCCCGGCCTCCATAATCGCCTCGTTCACGGCGACCATACCCGTCGGGGGTTGGTCGGCTCGCTCATTCTCCGCCGGCGCAAAAAGATCCACATCTGAAGGGATATGGTACCTCGTCCTCCAGACGGCCAGGTCCTTCCTGGTCTCCGAGCTCCTTATCTGGCCGAGGGACCATGAGGAACGCTGCGCAGCCTGAAACAGCGACCGTTTAGCAAATTGGTAGGGATGAGTGATCGAGTACTCCCGGTAATCGAATTTAGGAGACGGACCAGCCAACCTCTCCATGATTTCAGCAAAGGCCAAGTAGGCCTGGGCAAAAGCACTATGCTGCTCCCAGTAGGCCCTCACCGCCAAATCTCTCTCCATCTGCGTGCGTCTTTGCTCAACCGCCGCCTCCCTAGCAACGTCGGCCTCATTAAATAGCGCCTCGACTTCCGCGGGATCAATACCGGCGCGGATAGACTCGGCGGCCGTCTCCAGATGGAATTTTGCGGAGGGTCCTTCCCGGACATTAGAAGTCCCAGCGGCGGAGGAGGTGCCCATTCCAGATGATGAAGATACTCCAGACATTTTCGAAAAGAAGAGGAGAGAAGCAGTGTTTTCTTACCAAGGGGTGAATCGATCGACGATTGGCATATAGATCTTCAGAAAAATTCCTCGGCGATATTATCCTTCTTATCCGATAAAAACGCGTAAGGGTCTTAACCCTGCAACCTGGCGCCTTTTTATAGGAGATGGCAGGGACTTCTATGCAATTATGGAGAATCTCAGGGTTCAGAGTGCAACCGTCGCAATTAATGCCTCCCTTGAAACCCGCGACGTGTCATTTCGAGGACACGACAGACAAGGACTCATAACTAACCATCGGTCTCCCCTAACAAGAACCCAACATGTGCCCCGGAGACTTTTCTATGACCACTGCCATTCCCCGATCATTTCAGCGACCGACTAGGTCGTCCAAGTTCAAAACCAAACTGCTCAAAGACGATCGCCAGTTCCATAAAATGCTGAGTCACTCGTCAAAGTTAAGCGATCGCCAGTAGAACCACCTCACCCCATGTTTCCAACATCGGAGCGAGCTGGGGGGCAATTGTTGTGCGGAAATTTATACGCCTCGACGGCGATCGATAACAAGGCCGAGCGACAGAGTCCACAACCAATCAAGCTACGGCGAACTCGCCTAAACGAAGATAACAGTCCATCTTCGAGTATATAGCGATCGACTCTCAAGGCGATCGCCTTTGGCACCTAGCGATCGACTCTGGTCCCTGACCTAGGACGACCGTCCTGTGCTACGAGCAAGACCTTCGTCCGTCAAAGTATACGAAGACTGGATCTCAAAGCAGCGCCCATGTGTAGATCCGCGAAAGGCGCCACAGAACATGGATCGTGGACCACAGCCTGTCACCACCTTCTCACCTACCGACAGACCCGCCGAAAGGTACAAGGTGGGACCGCCCGTGATAGCGACTCAGACGCGTGCAGACTTCTCATTGGACCGCACAGCTGGCTGCCAGTAACTCCTGCAGACTTTAAGGAGGCCAACCCATGTGAAAAGACGATCGCCCGCTTATTATAATACAGCAGAGGTAATCGCCCGGCATCTACGAGTCCTATAAATAGAGAACCTCCAGTAACTGGAAAAAGGTTCGAAAATTAACTCCCTTGGGTTCCTTTCAGTTGGAAACTAAGCTAAAAACACTCAAACACATACACTCTTTCGGGCTCTCAGCTTCCTCTCTTGAATCTACCTCTGGATTTCTCTCTCAGCACCTCTCATCCAAAAGACGGTCGGCAGAGGCAAGAACTCCTTGCAGTACAGATTCAACGAGACTCACAAGCCCAGGAGCTCAGACATACAGCTAATACACACCGTGAGAGACTGTCGATTTCTCTCGGTCGTCACAGCTCGTCAACGTTGTTACAAGAACTCACAGAGCATCATATCTGGTTCTTCCGTCAATCTTCATGCTCCATAGCTAAGATAACTAGGGTCTTTACACTCATTTTAATAGTACTCTAACATTAATATTTGTACTTCAAAGTATTTGTATTAATAATATCTCGCGAGAGCATTTAATCCCGGGACTAACAACCCCAGCAAATCTTGTGTTATTTACTTTCCCTACGGAAGTGCTCTCGCACTTTGTATGCTATCCATTCATTCCAGCAATATCTATCTCCGGATAATATTTTGGGTAGCAACAATAAGTATGTTGGTGAGACCAGTATACTCGAACACGACTCATACTCGATTCAGTCATACGGTATTCACTCGCGGAGAGTCGATGACGAATCGAAAGATTGTGATAGTATACGTGGACCTTTGACTTGAGGGTTCAGTAGAAGATGTGCCTGTGACGTTTAGTTTGTCATTAGAATAGTTAGACTCATTTGCTTAATTGCTGAGTCGACCTCGAAGTGCGGACTATACGGGAAGGTAGCAGTCTTTACTGTACGCCAAGAAAGGATTCTATCTCCTGTTCCCGGAGAACAGTGAGTGTTCTTCGAGACGGTCGGATTAAAAAATGAAGGTTAAGATACCCTTCCTCTAGCGCCAATTGTTGTTACCCAAAATATTATCCGGAGATGATATGCTGGAATGGTCGAGTAACAAACAAAGTGCGAGAGCACGTCCGTGGAGAAATAAATAACACAAGATTTGCCGGGGTTGTTAGTCCAGGGCTTGAATGCTCTCGCGAGATGTTATTAATATGAATACTAGTGAGTACAGATATTAATGTTAGAGTACAATTACAATGAGTGTAAAGACTCTAGTTATCTTAGTTATCGAGTGTTGAAGATTGCAGGAAGAACCAGAGTTGAAGCTCTGTGAGTTCTTGTTACAAAGATGGAGAGTTCACCGTATTGTTTGCTTTTAGTGTTATGTGTTCACGTTGTAAACTGTTACTGTGTTAACGTTCTGACCGTTCCTTTGCCAATGCTGGAGGCCTTCTATTTATAGGTGAAAGGGTGGCTGGGACGTACCTGTCCAACCCGGGCGACTGCCGTTTCTTGTATTAAAATATGGTGGGCGATCGTCCCATCACATGGGACTGTTTCTTTAAAGTCCGCAGCTGCTGCTGGTTGCCTGAGGCGCGAACTAATGAGGAGGCGGCAGGTGCCTCTTCTCGCTGTCTTGGGCGTTCCCACCTTAGGTCCTTTCGGCGGTCCTATCGGTTGGTGAGGTCGTCCCTATCACGGACAGCTGCTGATGGGCTGGAGTAGGACCTGTTCTTGCGGCGCCTTTCACGGATCTGCACGTGGGTCTTCACCCAAGATTCGGTCTTCGTAGACTTTGACGGGTGTCGGATTCACACGTGGCATGGGACGGTCGTCTCCAGTCGGACATTAGAGGCAATCGCCAGATGCCAATAGACGATCACCTTGGACGTCGACCGCTAGGTGCTTGCCCGGTATCTGTCTTCTTTAGCTGGATCCTGACCATTATGCCGATCGCCATCGGGGCGTATAAATCGCCGCACAACAACGTTCATTAAACATTTGGATTTCGTATAAAAATCATTTATCAACAATTATGCCTATGAAACATGAAACGTATGGGCAAGATACTTTCCTCTAATAATCACAACGCGGAGGATCGACCGAAGTGAGGAGACTCGGACCGACTATGAACCCGCCGACTCCGCCGAACGACAACCCGCAACAATAAACTACGAACGACAATAATAACAACAAAAATGAATTCCAAGGTACGACCCAAAGCCGCCGAATTCAAGTAACAAACGATGAAAGTTCAAGGGTTTCCCCCAAAACGGACAAGAACATGAATCGACCCAACAAAACATGAAAATGGAATTCCCAACCGAAATATGGATATTCAACCCATATTAAAAATATCATTTTACAACAATCGGTTCATAAAAAACGGATGGAAAATGAAATCAAGAACAAATCCCCCAAAAAGTCAACTCGAAGGAAATCAAGAAATATACCTTGATTCGACGAAGAACAATGGATTAAATGATGTTAAACACAAGAATACTACTAAGATTAATCATACCCATCATGGATTAACCAACAATACGGAACAAATCGGACAAAAACGCAAAAACCCTAAAATTTCTCAAAATAGGGTTCTAGGAAATCTCACCTTGATTCGCTGGATCAAAGGATGATATAGGATGATCAATCAATGATATGAACTCAAGAATTTCGTGGATTGATTGACAAACATCATGGCACCAAGATCCCAAGGCTCCAGCCGCGGAAGAGAAAGAGAGAAATGGGAAAAATGACTGAAACTGGACTGCTCGGCCATATTTATATTGGTACAGCCTAGCGTGCGCTAACGGCCCGGGCCGCAATCCAGAGACTTCCTGGACTAGACTGCTCGGCCAGGTAGCGTGCGCAGCCTTCCGGCCGTAGCGTGCGCTATCTGCCGGTCGTAGCGTGTGCAGTGTCCGACAGTAGCGTGCGCTACATGCCGATCCACCCGAGTCCAGAACCTCTATGCCCCTACTTTCTCGGCCGACTAGCGCGCGCAGCTAACCGGACGTAGCGTGCGCTGCCTCCCGGACGTAGCGTGCGCTACCTTTCGGCCGTAGCGTGCGCTACGCCGGTTCCTGCCGCACCCGTCCGGCCAGTGCCCGCATCCGTCCGGTCAGTGCCCGACCACCATGACTCGACGACTCGATTATCCGAAATCGCACGGAACGAACACGACAAAACGCTCGTGGGCAACATCATCGACCCGAAATGAAATACCATGCAACAATTAATCACACGCAACCATGAAAAGGGTCAAGACAACAAATACGAATGCGGATACCCACAACATTGGGTAAATTACAAAATGGCTCAAAACGCCCGAAAATCACAATACGTGATCGAATTACCAAACCGAAGTTCATAACACTTCTAATAAAGTTAAACGGACTTACAGGAAACTCGAAACAGCAGTTTCGAACGAGATTCGCAAGAATCGAACTCAAGTGTGGAAAAGCCGCTTAAGAACACGGAACTCAACAAAACGATACGGAAACGAACTCGGATGACAAAAAGTGCACAATTAATCATTCTCAAAATGACGATACGGTCATGAGAGAGTCGTCAAAATGGACTTCCGCCGAAAAAAGAAAAATTACCGGAAATCGAAATTGCGGATATTACATACTACCCTCCTTAAAAGAAGTTTCGTCCCGAAACTTAAAACAAGTAGGGAGAAGCAATATCCCGCCAGGAAAACTCAACTAGATACACAAGAAATGCGTAACTTACGCCCAACGGCGAAACGTTACAAGCAACACAGAGGAATATACGGCGTGAAAACACGCTCCACGACGACCAACACAATGCCACCGGTAGAAACATAGTAAAACCAACAAGTGACAAGCGTCATCAAATAGATAATACAATCAAGTCAATTATCCGAACAATCACAAAACACAACAAACGAAAATTAATACGATTGACCAACCCAACGGTACATCAATCAAAACGCGAGCCAATCGCTGAACAAATACGGAATTCCACCGCCCAAGGGTTGGAAGATCGAAAACGAGACTAATTTACCGAACTTAACGGAATTACGAAGGAGTCTGAACGTTCAACAATCACGAAACGAGATCAACAAAAACCAAACAATCAAACGATCGAACCACAACGACCGAGACAACAAAAATCGAACAATCATGTTCGAATCACGAAGAACAATAAAATTCAAACAACAACTCCAAGGTTCACATCTCGACTCGAGAAAATATATGATCCGGTGAAAACAACAAGATGTGCATTCACATAAGATCCACAGGAGAGGGAATAGCAATTGAAAAGTCACAACGACAAACGAGTTATTCCGAAACAATACCACACTCGTTTGATCAACAAAAGCAAGGGGCAGGACAAGCTCAGAAAATGTCAACGAATATAAACGAGTCGACAGAGTCGAAAATACAGAAGTTCATAATCCGATCCACTTCGAATAAAAGAACTAGTAGAACCAAAAGATGTTACTTCCGAACAAGGTTCACAAGAATTGAACCGAACTCGAAAAAGTCACAGCGATAACCAGATCGACCCAAAACAAGATCACAGCTCGTTCGAACGATAAAACCGAAATACAGAACAAGTTCAGAAAGTATCAACGAACACGAGCGATTCGATAGAATTGAGAAAGAGAAAATGCAGAAGCCAAAAATAATACGGGTATCATATTCGACCTCTTCTAAAAGAAGTGTCATCCCCGAAACTCACAACAACGAAATCAAGGTGACAACACAACATGCAACCGATAGAAACATCCTTCAAAGGCCTCTCAAAGCCGTTCCTGATAACTGTGCTGAAGTTCGTACCCCGAAAGACTTGGTAACCAACTCGCAAAAATGGATTCTGTGTACCACGAGTCTGCACTTGTAATCTGCTACTGGCGGAGAAATACAATTTGCACGAACATGCCCTGGCACATTACAGATGGAACACCTCGGCATACCGGAAATACAACTGCTAGGTATAGTAGAATATAACATCGCAAAACAACATACCAGAGATGCCAACTTGGTATAACATATCAACACATACTAAAGTCACAACAACCACGTATGTACACAATCATGCAAGCTCAAGTTCCAACAGCCCACACGGGTGCGATAACACATAAAATCATCGCAAAGCGACAATATTCAATACTAACATCTCACCTCTCACAGAGGGCTAATCACAACAAATGCGTGGCAACGCCTCAACGTTCATGCCACAAATTCGATCATACTCGGGAGCTAACATCATAACGACAATGCGAACATCACATATACATTCCCAGACCGCAAACAGGAATGATAGGTTTTTAAAAAAAACGAAAACCACCTTTTGATAACAGTTTGGAAACACCAGTTGATCTTGAGTATCACCTTTCAAAAAGTAGTGCAAACATTGTTATCGAGACTTTGAAAACCATCTTGCGTTTGATAAAAAAAATGAGGACACTTTTCTTAATGAAAAATTTTCAGAAATATTAGACCCTCGGGTCTAAGCAAAGCATTTCTAAATAATTGAAAATGTCTCAAAATATATTGGTCCTCGACTGGAATAATTTTGAATCGTACTGTGGCACCTTGAAAGTACCACGAGAAAATAATCCATTTGAAAGGTACGTCTCGAAATTTATTTTCTAAGATACTCAATTTTTTTTTTCAGAAATTCAATAGGCCAGAGTGCCCAAAACTCACACAATCATTTATCAAACCGTCATAAAACATTCAAGGCCAAAATGCCAAAACTCGATTTAGGGAGTCGGTTTTACGAAGTAAAACTCAGTTTGCAAAATACTGAAAGTCATTTTGAAAGAACTCACACAGCGGATAAAATATAGTTCGAAAATACATTAGCAACGACACCGCTCTTCATATAGATGAAATATGAGAGTCACATAAACGCAATCATGAGACTAAAAATCTGCATAAAGATTCCGTCACTTAACACATAATCATACCAGTAACTCGCATCAGACGAGGCACAAACACAAAGAAGGGATACTTACATCCACAGGTCGCACGAAGATGATGATCGCCCCACGATACTAATCACGACAAACTAACTCAGACGACGCGTCGCGACACGACTCAGTCAGACAAAATCCGACGAGACAAAACTCAACAGACGCCACTTGACCTGACAGCCTAGGTTTCCACAACCTAAAGCTTCGATACCATTTATGTAACACTCCCAATCCGCTCAGGGATATTACACGCCGTAGAACCTTTCCTCAAGGATCTACGAGGCTGGTAACAACATCGAACATCTCAACAATGCCTTTAAGGCTAAAATGACTCAGTAGACCGATTTGGTCTTTCAATAAATACATACAACTCAAACACATTACATGCCCACGCAGGGGTCCAATACAACACACTCCCGTACAATGGGAAAGAAGTACTGTAGCGGAAATAAAATAAAACTAAACCAATACGACATAAACGGGTCCTCATGTGATTAGTATCGTTCATCTTTCATCATCCTTCATGACGACCCTGTGCTATGCTCCAAAACCTGAATGCAATACAGGCATCCACTCCCCGAATACTCGGGGGTTAGCAAAACTCCACTGTTTTGCTAGTGCAAGTATAAAATACGAAAACGAGCCATACATATCATACTCCACGGAACATGTTAATCATAAACATACTTCCCGAGGTAAATCACTTAATCAAAATAGTTAAATCGAAAGATAGGGGTACATCTTGTGAAAACATTTTACGATCTCGGGAGTTTTGAAAACATTTGGGATTTTAAGAATTCTCAAGCCTTTCGAAAACATTTCGGGACATAGCCCAAAAGTCATTTTCCCAAAACAAAGTTACAATAACAATACACGGGGTCCATGACCCGATCATACCATAACAACCTGTTTCCACAGATTATTCGCGTCCCGTGCTAGCAAGCCACGGACCTCAGATACTCCCATAGAATAAACCCGAGTGAATAACCCACAGGGAAACTATATCAAATCACATGTCACCGTAACAACAGTCACGTGAGTACAAGCACAAATACGTACTTAAACAAACCACAACCATAAGTTATCTCGGCATCGCACTAACAAGCTACGAACTTCGGAGTCCCCGCAAGACATACCCGACGATAACCCCATCAGTTATCTCGGCATCGGGCTTGTAATACCCGGTTGTAATTCATTCATTATCATTCAGTAATTATCAGTCAGTAATTGTCACTCAGTAATTTTCACTCATTAATAATCACTCATCACTCATGATTCATTCAATTGCGTTCATTGTTGGCATGTTATAACCGTATATCAGTTACCGATCGTCATTTCATCTCCATTTATAGATCGAGATGGGAGTATCATCTTTGGCATGTGTTGGACTTGTTCACTTTCACATACGTATGGTATATCGGATCATTCATCAATCGTAGCGAGAAATCGGAGTTATCGGATTTTCACCTTGTCCGGCAACGAGTTACGGCCGTAAGGATTGTCAGATACGGCCGTAACAGGCGTTCGTTGATTTCAGGCCATTTTGGACGAACGGGACTTACGGCCGTAAGGTTGCGGCATACGGCCTTAAGTTGGGCAAGTACGGCCGTAAGGCTTGGCCGGATACGGCCGTACGTGTCGAGCAGGGTGCCCAGGCATTTTTGGTCGAAGACGAGTTACGGCCATAAGATGGGCAGGATACGGCCGTAAGGAGTGTTCGTGTTTCTCAGGATGTGTCGGACGAGAGGAACTTACGGCCGTAAGGGTTGTGGCATATGGCCGTAAGACGAGGAAGGTACGGCCATAAGGCTTGGCCGGATACGGCCGTACGTTACAGGCAAGCTGCCTGGTCAGTTTCGACGAGGGGGCTTACACCCGTAAGTTTGGCCGGTTATGGCCGTATCGATTGAGTTACGCCCGTAAGGTGAGCGGGTACGGCCGTATGGGTGTCGGCTAGTGTTTTGGACGAGGGCAAGTTACGCCCGTAAGTCTGGTGCGGATACGGCCGTAAGGCTGTCGGCAGGTGTTTGGACGAAGCCGAGTTACGGCCGTACGAGTTAGCTGGTTACGACCGTAAGGCCGTTGACCTGGAGATGTTACGGCCATAAGTAGGCCGAGTTACGGCCGTAACTTCCGGTAGTTTATAAGGACTTGGCCGTGACTTTTTCTTCATTTTCACCATTTCTTTCATCTTGTTCCGAGAGAGAGAGCTTGAGGGAGGGATTTTCCATCATCAATCACTTGAGTGTTAGATTTTCATCATCTTCATTCATTTGGGAAGCTTGGATACTCGATTTAACTTGTGTTCATCGGATCGAAGTGTTTGGATCTTCAAGAGGTAATTTCTTCAACATCTTGGATTTCAATTTTGTGTTGAGATATGATGTTTTGGAAGTTATAATCATGTTGTATGAAGGGATATGCATATGATTATGAGTATGTATGATTATTCATTGGATTTTTGAGGGATTATTCAAGAACACTTTGAATATCAAGTTGGAATTGGGGTTTTCGATTAATTGTTGTTGTAATCACGAATTTGGATATTCATTTTGGATTATTGATCGTATTGAAGATGTTTGGTTGGTTTGAAACACTTCTTAGGGATTTGATATTGGTATAATTGAGGTTTGATTGTAAACAATCGGAGATTGGCCACAACCTGTTTGATATAATGCCCCAATGAACTTGGTTTAGTCGTATCGACGTTTTGAGTTCGTTATATTCGTGTTTGATACGTATGTTAAATGGATTGTTGGTAATTGTGTTATTCAAGGTTGTTCGAGCGACCGACATCTCATTTAGGACATTTGTTCGTGGAAGGATAATTGTCACCGGTGTTGTGTAAGTTAATTCTTAGTCGGTTAAAAGGATATTCATTCTTTTTATTGTTGTTCATTCATAATCATAACTCATTCATCATTGTATTAATCGTATTGAGACTTGTAATTGTCGAATAATCACTTCATTCACGAGGAACGGCGGTTCCAATCATTTCATTGAACTATCATTCACTTCACTATTATTTTCATCTAGATGAGTCATTCTTGACCTTGTCGGATTATTATTCATTGATATTCATTTTGGTCATTCTCGTTCATATGACCTTCTGGGTTCATATTGCGTGGTCGGGTGCGGATGTGTGGAATTTTTAGTCGATCACGCGATGGTCATGTATTGGGATCGATACATTGGACTGTGCACACGGTAACGGTTACCTCCGTGAGACTAATTAGGTACAAGGACGGGTGTGTCCGGTCATCCGTCTTGTACACTTGCACAGAACATTACGGGCGTACTATGATACTCCTCTTCAGCTTAATTCATAAATAAGGATATTTCATAACTAGAGATATATCATGATTGTGTATTTTCAACCATTGAGGATTGTTGTCCTGTGTAACTGACCCCGTTAGGGGATATTGTTTTCAGGTCACGGCAAGGCAAAGGCACGGGAAGAGCATGTTGACGTCGAGGAGTCCCAGTGATACTAGTAGGGGGGCCCAAATCCTTTCAGTCATTCATGTTGTTGTTATTTATTTTCCGCTGCAGATTTTCATTTGGATACTCCGTTTCATTCATTGTTGTGTATTTTATCTTCATATAAAATATACTAGTATTCGACATTGTCCTAGTGTTTTGTATCTAAAACTCCTCATCGGAGTATTTGGTAATATAATGTGGTTCGGTACTACAATTATATTATTTAATTCATCAGTTTTCATTCGCCTGGTAGGTCTCAGTCGGGGATCCACGACACTGTAATATCCGCCTAATTTGGGGTGTTACAGAGTTGGTATAAGAGAATTGTTTTGAATACTAGCTTCCGAGTCATGTCTCATTTGAAATCATCGTCATCGGACTAGTATCATTGGACTTTCGCGTCACGTGTGACCTGTGCAAATGCCGAGCCAATCAGACCGAAAGAACTGTAAGACTTCTAACGCCATGGTATAATTTCTGGCAATAATCATTCATTCATAATTCATCAGTTAACAATCCTCAATCATCATTTTCAATTTGATCAGGACGATTATGTCAACTCATTAATCACTCAGTTCATTTCACAGTTTAGTTGTTGATCTGGAGGATCATATCATTAAACTTGTTAACTTGTTCAAGATAATCATTTCGAGAATTTCATCAGATAATCATCTCACTTCAGTTAATCATTCATGTAATCACTGTGCTAGAGCGTGTATGCTCATTTTCATCATTTTATGACGTAATCATAATTTGATATTCATGCGAGAGATATAATCATCATGTGACTTTCCTACTTCAGTATGGAGAGAGCAGGCAGAAGACGCGGAGGACAAGGCCGTGGTGCGGGCCGAGTCCCAAGAGCTCGCGTTAATACACGTGCGAACACGAGGAATAATGCTAACTCATCTAGCAGCGACGCTGCCACTCATTCACCTGGGCGTAATCATTCACTATCGGGGAGTCGTACCCGAGACACTGCTCAGTCAGAAGGTGTTCGGATCGACCCACTCGCTTTTATGCAGGGCATGATGGCCCAAATGACTCAGATGACACAACTGATGGAGACGATGCATAACTCAGCTAATCAAAATCAACAGGCTCCTCCGCCGCCACCTCAGAGGCAAGAGAGGAGTGTGGGCAGTATCATTGGCGACATCTCTCGCCAAAGGCCACCCACATTTGAGGGCTCATTTGAGCCGGCGGATATTGTTCATTGGCTCGAGCATTTCGAGAAGTTATTTGCTATGGTAGAGTGTCCCGAAGGACACAAAGTTTCAGTTGTGGCTTACTATCTGGGTAAGAGCGCTCATTCTTGGTGGTTGTCGTTGAAGCCCACCGACGGATCATGTACTTGGGATCAATTTAAGACTCTCATGATGGAGAGGTATTATCCGGCCCCACTCAGAGATGCCAAGCTGTCAGAATTACTCACTCCCGACCCCTCAGCAGACGAGGATGTTCTCGCCATTGCCGAGAAATTTCAGGAACTTCTTCCATTCGCCTCATCTATCATTCACTCCGAGGCGGATAAGATTAAGTATTTCAGCAAGAGGCTGAAACCCCATATGCGGATGCAGTTACTTAATCATAATTGCACCACGCTGGCCGAATTCATTGAGAAAGCTCTTACTTATGAGCTTACTGCTAAGGAAATTGCTAAGCAGCAACCTTCATCTGCTAGCAAGAAGTCCAAGAATCGTAATCAGTCTGAAGGCGGTCAGACAACCTTCAAGAAGCCTCGCGCAGGCACTACTTTCTCTAAGCGACCTCCTGTGGTGCCCAGACCAGCGGAATCGCAGTCCCGAGCGGCCAGTTCGGCCATCACCTGTTTTAACTATGGGGATCTTAGTCATGTCAGCACCAAGTGTCCGAGACAGACTGTCACGTGTCATAACTGTGGGATTGCTGGGAATAAGGACCGTTTTTGCCGAAGGGACTCCAAACCTACCTCGGCATCATCTCAGGCCCCGAAGCAGTCAGCTGTTCATAATCAGGCCACTCAGTCTGCGTCGTTCAAGATGACAGGAGTGAATAAAGGTGGAGCCTTTAGCCATCATACGGGAGCGTCCGGTGCCGGGACTAGCAAGCCCCAAATTTATGAGATGAAGAAGACCGACGATCCGGAGGCCTGGATGATCTCAGGTACACTCGATATTCTATCTCAACCTGTGTGAACCCTTTTTGATACTGGTGCATCTCATTCATTCATTTCCGAGTAATGTTGTGAGCCGTATGTCATTGGTCTACCTGATGGTAGACGAATTATTGGAAATCATGAGATTCAGAATTGTCCGATTCAGCTTCATGGTCGTATATGTCTAGCAGACCTAATCGTGGTGGATTTACCTAGAGACGACGTCATCTTGGGTATTGATTGGATGGATCGTCACGATGCCATCATTAGTGTCTGTAAGCGTATGGTCACTATCATTTCTGACGATGGGGTCGAATGTGTTTTTTAGGGAGGTAATCCCGGCTGTTCTGGTAAGGTCATTAACTTGATGAAAACAGTGAAATTACTCAGTCAGGGATGTGTTGGTTATTGGTGCTATATGACCAAAACCGAGAAATCACCAATAATGTTGACGGATATTCCGGTAGTGAGAGAATATGCCGATGTATTTCGAGATGAGTTACCTGGTTTGCCTCCACAGAGAGATGTGGAATTCACGATTGAGTTGGAGCTTGGTACGTCTCCATTATCGAAGGCACCATATCGGATGGCCCCGACCGAAATGCAGGAATTAAAGAATCAACTTGAGAAGTTGTTCGAGAAAGGTTATATCCGACCGAGTGCGTCCCCGTGGGGAGCACCAGTGTTGTTTGTCAAGTAGAAGGATGGTTCATTTCACTTGTGTATTGATTATCAGGAGTTGAACAGGGTGACGATCAAGAATAAGTATCCTCTACCCCGTATTGAACTTCAGGGAGCTTCAGTATTTTCCAAGATCGACTTAAGATCTGGATATCATCTGTTGCGAATTCGAGAGTCGGATATCGCAAGGACAGCGTTTCGTACACGCTATGGTCATTACGAGTTCGTAGTAATGCCGTTTGGGTTAACTAATGCACCTGCGGTATTCATGGAGTTAATGAATCGGGTTTTCATCGACTTTTTGGATCAGTTTGTTGTTGTCTTCATTGATGACATTTTGATTTATTCTCGTGACCGAGAGGAGCACGAGGTTCACCTTCATCAGGTTCTCGACGTGTTGAGATGAGAGCAACTTTATGGAAAGTTTTCCAAATGTGAGTTATGGATGTGCGAAGTGACGTTGCTCGGGCATGTAATTTCATCAGACGGAGTACGTGTTGATCCTCAGAAGACGGAGGCTATCCAAGATTGGTTACCTCCGAAGAATGTTAAGGAAATCCGAAGCTTTCTCGGATTAGCCGGTTATTATCGGCGGTTTGTGGAAGGATTTTCTAAAATCGCTCAACCAATGACGAACCTTTTGCGAAAGGATAAAAAATACACGTGGTCCGACGCGTGTCAGCGGAGTTTTGAGGAACTCAAGAGCCGGTTAATTTCATCACCTGTACTTTCCTTGCCACAAGGGACGGAAGGATTCGTGGTTTATAATGACGCGTCCGGACACGGTCTCAGATGTGTATTAATGCAGAATGGGAAGGTTATTGCCTATGCTTCACGGCAATTGCGACCTTACGAGGTTGATTATCCGACCCACGACCTGGATCTAGCAGCCGTGGTTTTCGCGATCAAGATTTGGCGTCATTACCTTTATGGCGTCACCTGTCAGATATTCACCGATCATAAGAGTTTGAAGTATATATTTACTCAGGAGTTAAATATGCGACAGAGGCGGTGGTTGGAACTAATCAAAGATTATGATATCGAGATCCTGTACCACCCGGGTAAGGCAAACATGGTTGCCGATGCCTTGAGTCGTAAGTCTGTTCAGGAGCAAATGCTTGCTCGTTTAACAGTTCAGAAGGAGCTTCAGCAGGAATTTCTTAGACCCGAGATCGAGGTCTGGCTTCAGTGAGTGCAAGGGCAACTTTGCATGTTAGAGATTTCATCGCCACTTGAGGAGGCAATCCGAGCGAATCAGGGTTCAGACCCATCATTGTTACGCATCCGTGAGGATGTGGCTCAGGGGAAAGCCCCTGGATTTGTGGTCCACGAGGATGGGCTATTGCGATTCAAGAATCGGTTGTGCGTACCAGCGATTGACGAGTTGAAAAACTCGATTTTGAGAGAAGCTCATGCTACCCCTTATTCCGTTCATCCGGGGTCTAGCAAGATGTACAAGGACTTGAAACAAAATTACTGGTGGAGTAATATGAAGCGAGAAGTCGCGGAATTTGTTTTGAGATGCTTAACCTGTCAGCAAGTCAAGATAGAACATCAGCGATCGGCAGGTATGCTGAAACCGCTCCCTATTCCAGAGTGGAAGTGGGAAGATATTTCTATGGACTTCATCACGAGTTTACCGACGAGTCATCGTGGCATGAATACAATCTGGGTGATTGTGGACCGTTTGACTAAGTCAGCTCATTTCCTTGAGATTAAGGATACGTGGGGTCCCGAGAGACTGGCCCAGTTGTTCATCAAAGAGATAGTGAGATTGCATGGTACTCCTAAGAGTATCGTTTCCGATCGTGACGGACGACTCGTGTCACATTTTTGGAAATCAGTTCATCGTGCTATGGGAACTCAGCTTAATCTCAGTACCGCTTTTCATCCCCAGTCCGACGGACAATCAGAGAGGACTATTCACACATTGGAGGACATATTGAGGGCATGCGTCCTCGATTGGAAATACGATTGGGAAGCCTAATTACCGTTGATTGAGTTCACGTACAATAATAGTTGGCATGCTTCGATAAAGATGGCACCTTACGAGGCCTTGTATGGTCGTCGTTGTCGATCTCCGTTGTGTTGGGACGACCTATCAGAATCAATCGGCACCGAGCCCGATATGCTTATAGCCGCCCGGGAGAAGGTAGCTTTGATCAGGAGTCGCATGTTGACAGCTCAGAGTCGACAGAAATCATATGCAGATAATCGTCGTCGACCACTAGAGTTCGAGACGGGTGACCACATTTTGGTCAAAGTATCACCGAGTCGAGGTATCTTCCGTTTCGGGAAGCGGGGAAAGTTGAGTCCGAGATTCATTGGACCGTTTGAGATTTTGGATCGAGTAGGCGAGTTAGCTAATGTATTGGCTTTACCTCCGGCGTTGATCCGAATTCATAATGTTTTTCATGTCTCTCAGTTGCGGAAGTATGTTGCCGACCCGAGTCACATACTTCAGTTCGACGAAATCGAGATCACGGATGATCATTCATATGAGGAGCGTCCTATACAAGTTTTAGAGCGGCGAATCAAATAATTGAGGAACAAGATGATTCCTTTGGTCAAGATTCAGTGGTCTAGACATGGAGTCGAAGAGGCTACTTGGGAAACCGAGGAGAGCATGCGGGAGAATTATCCCGAGTTGTTTGACCCTTAGTTTCGAGGACGAAACTTTTTTTAAGGGGGGGAGTATGTAATACTCGGTTGCAATTCATTCATTATCATTCATCACTCATGATTCATTCAATTGCGTTCATTGTTGGCATGTTATAACCGTATTGTAATACCCGTAATTTTTATTTCCGGTAATTTCTTTTTGTTTTGGAGGAAATCCATTTTGACGACTCGCTCATGACCGTTTCGTCATTCTGGGAATGATTAATTCTACACTTTTTGACATCCGAGTTCGTTTCGGTGTCGTTTTGTTGAGTTCCGTGCTTTTTAGCGACTTTTCTGCACTTGAATTCGATTCTTGCGAATCTCGTTCGAAACTGCTGTTTCGAGTTTCCCGTAAGTCCGTTTAACTTTGTTAGACGTGTTGTGAACTTCGGTTTGGTTATTCGATCACGTATCGAGATTTCCGGGCATTTTGGGCCATTTTGTAATTTCTTAAAAGTTACGGGTATCCGTATCTGTAATTGTTGTCTCGACCCATTTCTTGGTCGCGTATAATTAATTATTGCATTATGTTTTCATTTCGGGCTGTTGATGTCGTCCGCGAACTTTTCGTCGTGTTCGTTCCGTGCGTTTTCGGAAATCGAGTCGTCGAGCCCTGGTGTTCGAGCACTGGCCGGAAGTTTGCGGGACTGTCCGGACGATTGCGGGCACCGGACGGACGGGTGCGGCAGGAACCGGTGTAGCGTACGCTATGGCTGGAAGGCTGCGCGTGCTAACCGGCAGGTGTAGCGCACGCTATCGGGCCGCCTAACGCCGCTCAGTGCAGGCAGTGGAGTCCGGGGGTTCGGAATCGCTCGGGCTCGGCGGGTAGCGCACGCTCTTGTCGGGCATTGCGCGCCTTCTGACCGTGAGTAGCGCGCTGGCCGGAAAAATGCGCACGCTTCTGGCCGAGTCGGTAGAGGCGGTGTGGGCACTGGATCGGCCGGGCGAGATAGCGGGCTAGCGCGCGCTAGTCCGGCCCAGTATAAATGTGACAGAGCAGTCAAATTTCCTCTCGTTTTTCATTTCCTCTCTTTCTCTTCCGCGGATGGAGCCTTGAGGATTCCGAAGCCATGTTGTTGAACAACAAATCCACAAAGTTCTTGAGTTCATAACATCAATCAATCATCCGTTATTATCCTTTGATCCAGCGAATCAAGGTAATCTTCCTTAGAACCCTAATTTCGTGAATTTGGGGGGTTTTTGCACTTTTGTCCGATTCGTTCTGTGTTGTTGATTAATTCATGATGGGTATGATTAATCTTGGTAGTATTCTTGTGTGTAATATCATTTAATCCACTGCTCTTCGTCAAATCGAAGTATATTTCTTGATTTCCTTCGAATCGACTTTTTGGGGGATTTGTTCTCGATCTCATTTTTCATCCGTTTTTGATGGATCGATTGTGGTTAAATGATGTTGTTAAACACATTCTATGGATTATATATCCATATTTCAACTTGGAATTCCGTTTTCGTGTTTTGACGGGACGAATCGTGTTCTTGGCCGTTTTGGGGGAAATCCTTGAACCTTCGTCATTTGTTCTTTGAATTCATCGGCTTTGGGTCGTACTTTGGAATTCATTTTTGTTGTTATTGTTTTCGTTCATAGTTCATTGTTGCGTATTGTCGTTCGGTGGAGTCGGCGAGTTCGTAGTCGGTTCGTGCCAACCTACTTCGGTCGATTCTCCGCGTTGTGGTTATTCGAGGCAAGTACCTTGTCCATACTTTTCTTGTTTCGTGGATATGATGATTGGTGACCGTCTCAATGTGTTTGTTGGTTATTTGAAATGAGTTTTCAAAAGATTCGGCTAGCCTCGTTAAAGGCTCACTTTCAAAACGCGTGTGTTTTGTAAATTCTGTGGGTTGTAAGTGACTACGTGAATCCTTTGGATATATTTTGTATTGATGTTGCGCTTGATAATGTGTGTGTACGTATATTGCTTCTTTCCGTTGCGTTATGGTTGACGTGCGTGTTGTTATTTATTAGTGTGGTCGTGGACTGACGGATGAATTATGTGAATTGGTGTATTGATTTGATAATTGTTACGACGATGACTTTGTACTTGATGTTTGTGACAATGTGAATACTTGTTGCGAGAGACGTCATATTCGGGAGCCTCTGAGGGCGGGGCGTGCGATCTCCGGCCTGGTGTACGCTGCAATGTGCGGCTCCATATGGTTGGTGAACGCCAGTGTTTACCTGATGCACGTGCAAGGGGCGGCTCTTATGGGAGTGACGCCGGCGCGGTGACTTGTATAAGGTGCAGCTGACATGTGGAGTGAACGCCGGTGCACAGGTGTTTCAGTGGAGGCGCCTGGCAGGCTTATTGGTAATGGATATTTGAGTGTTTACCTAAGACCCCGTTACCGAGCGATTCTCGTATTTCAAATTCTTTCAACTCTTTTCTAATGCTGGTCTCGTTATAGATCGTGATTCATGTTTTCTGAAAGTGTGTTTCAACTTGTTTTAAAATGTTGGTATCAGGGTTAATTAACCAAGGACATTTGACGAGATCTCCGAGGGTTAATTAATCAGGGGTCTTGAGCAGTTTTTGGGCGGACGAAAGGCTGTGTACTTGATTATACTGTGTTGACATTTTGTGTTTTGGGTCGAGGACCCCGTGTGACGTTGAGATGTTTGATCTCGTGTTGATATTATTTGGATTGGGTCGAGAACCCCGTGGGGGAATATTTGTGAAGACTCGCTTGTGTTGATTGAATGGTTTTCTTGCAAATTGCTTTCCGCCCATTGGTCGTGGACCTTGTTGATTTTGGAATGAGTAGGATTTGATAATCCTAAATTGTTTTCTATTAAAACTCTCGATGGCACTTTAAACGGTTTTATAAATTGTTTTCCCTTGATTTGTGATCTTTCGGTTTTGAAGTGTTTTACCCAAACTCATGCCTCGGGAAGTAATTTTCATTACGTTTGAATCTTTGAGGATTTCCTGGTTATTGTTATTCGTGGAATGTGAATTGTATGGCTCGTATTTGCACTTTGTTCTTGCACTAGCAAAACAGTGGAGTTTTGCTAACCCCCGAGTATTCGCGGGGTGGATGTCTATTTTTGCATTCAGGTTTTGGAGCATAACACAGGGTCGGCACGAAGGATGATGAAAGATGATCGATACTAATCACATGAGGAACCGTACATTGTTTATTGGTTCAGTTGTACTTTATTTTCCGCTGCTATATTTTTCTCGTTGTACGGGTGTGGTTGTATTTTGACCCCTGCGTGGGCATGAGTTGTATTTGAGTTGTATGTATTTATTGAAAGACCAAATCGGTCTACTGAGTCATTTTAGCCTTAAAGGCATGGTTGAGTTGTTATATGTTGTTATCAGCCTGGTAGATCCTTGAGGAAAGGTTCTACGGCGTGTAATATCCCTGAGCGGATTGGGGGTGTTACATAAATGGTATCAGAGCTTAGGTTGAGGAAACCTAGGTTGTCGGGTCAAGTCGTGTTGTTTGAGTCTTGTTTCGTCGGATTTTATCTGACTGAGTTGTGTCGCGACGCGTCGTCTGAGTTTATTGGTCGTGATTAGAATCGTGGGGCGATCATCATCTTCGTGCGACCTGTGGAAGTAAGACTCCCTTCTTTGTGTTGTGCCTCGTGTGACACGAGCTATTTTTATGATTATTGTTAAGTGATGGAATCCTTATGTGGATTTTGATTTCACGATATGTATTTAGTCGACTCTCGTATTTGATTTATACGAGGAATGTCGTCGCTTGTGATGTCTTTTTATTGTTGTTTTTGTCCGTTGCTGATGATTTTAGAATCAATTTGCACGTTTTACAAGTTCTCTTGTGGAGGCTTTGTGCTTATACGCGTTCGACTTGTTCACTAGCCAGTGCGGGAGGGTCCTTAGAAGCCTCAAATGGGGTCAGTGGTTTTGTTCTGAATGTGATATTTTATCATTTATTTCCGTTTAAAGACATGTATTGTCTTGATTTCAAACGTTTTGATGCGTGTACTAGGAGTTGTTTTAGTGAACGTCGATATGTGTGAGTTTTGGGCATTCTGGCCTATTGGATTTTTGAAAACCTTGAGTATCTTAGAAAAATAAATTTCGAGACATACTTTTCAAATAAGTTATTTTCTTGTGGTACATCCAAGGTGCCACAATATATTTCAAAAATTTTCTACTTCGAGGACCAAAATGCTTTGATATATTTTCAATGTTTTAGAAACACTTTTATTTAGACCCGAGGGTCGAATATTCTGAAAGTTTTTCACTAAAAGAAAAAGTGTCCACATTTTTATCAAATGCGAAATGGTTCTCCAAAGTCTCGATAACGATGTTTCACGTTGTACTTTTTGAAAGGTGATACTCAAGATCAACCGGTGTTCTTCTAAATTATTTTCAAAATGAGGTTTTCGTTTTTAAAACTTATCTATTCCCGTTTGAGGGCTGGGTATGTATGTATGATGTTCGCGTTGTCATTTTGATGTTTGCTCCCGAGTATGATCGAATTGGTGGTGTGAGCGTTGAGTCGTTTTCCACACATTTGTTGTGTTAGCCCCCTGTGAGAGGCGGGATGTTGGTATTGAATATTGTCGCCTCATAGTGATTTATGCGTTGTCGCGCATGTGCGAGCTGTTAGAGCTTGGTTTGGTATGACGGTGTGCATCGGTGATCGTTCCGTTATGTGTCGGTTGTTTAATGTCTTGTTACCTTGCTCCTGTTTTTGTGAATTTCGTGGATGAGGTCGGGGGTAATACCCGTACTATTTTGACTTCTGTATTTTCTCTTTCTCCAGTCCATCGATTCGCTCATGTTCGTTGATACTTTATGAACTTGTTCTGTATTTCGGTTTCATCGTCCGAACGAACTGTGATCTTGTTGTGGGTCGATCTAGTTATCGCTGTGACTTTTTCGAGTTCGGTTCGATTCTTGTCAATCTTGTTCGGAAGTGACATCATTTGGTTCTATTAACTCTTCTATTCGACGTGGATCGGATTTTGAATTTCTGTATTTTCGACTCTGTCGACTCGTTTATGTTCGTTGACATTTTCTGAATTTTCCCTATCCCTTGCTTTTATTGATCGAACGAGGGTGGTATTGTTTCGGAATAACTCGTTTGTCGTTGTGACTTTTCAATCGCTATTCCCTTTCCTGTGGATCTTATGGGAATGCATGTCTTGTTGTCCTCACCAGGTCATCCTGGGAGTTGTTGTTTGAATTTTATTATCCTTCGTGTTTCGGACATGATTGTTCGATTCTTTGTTGTCTCGATCATTTGTTTGTTCGGTTTTTGTTCTCGTTTCGTGATTGTTGAGTGTCCAGGCTCCTTCGTAATTCCCTTAAGTTCGGGAAATTCGTCTCGTTTTCGATCTTCCAACCCTTAGGCGGTGGAATTCCATATTTGTTCAGCGTTTGGCTCGCGTTTTGATTGATGAACCGTTGGGTTGGTCAATCGTATTGATTTTCATTCGTTGTGTTTTGTGATTTTTCGGATAATTTACTTGACTATATTATCCATTTGATGACGCTTGTCATTTGTTGGTTTTATTATATCCCTAACGGCGACGTTGTGTTGGTCGCCGTGGAGCGTGTTTTCACACCGTATATTCCTTTGCGTTGCTTGTAACGTTTCGCCGTTGGGCATGAGTTACGCGCTTCTTGTGTATCTCATTGAGTTTTTCCTGGTGGGATATTTCTTCTCCCTACTTGTTTTAAGTTTCGGGACGAAACTTCTTTTAAGGAGGGTAGAATGTAATACCCGTAATTTTTATTTCCGGTAATTTCTTTTTTTTTTCGGAGGAAGTCCATTTTGACGACTCGCTCATGACCGTTTAGTCATTCTGGTAATGATTAATTCTACACTTTTTGACATCCGAGTTCATTTCGGTGTCGTTTTGTTGAGTTCCGTGCTTTTTAGCGACTTTTCCGCACTTGAGTTTGATTCTTGTGAATCTCGTTCGAAACTGCTGTTTCGAGTTTCCTGTAAGTCCGTTTAACTTTGTTAGACGTGTTGTGAACTTCGGTTTGGTTATTCGATCATGTATCGTGATTTCCGGGCGTTTTGGGCCATTTTGTAATTTCTTAAAAGTTACGGGTATCCGTATCTGTAATTGTTGTCTCGACCCGTTTCTTGGTCGCGTATGATTAATTATTGCATTATGTTTTCATTTCGGGTCGTTGATTTCGTCCGCGAACTTTTCGTTGTGTTCGTTTCGTGCGTTTTCGGAAATCGAGTCGTCGAGCCCTGGTGTTCGAGCACTGGCCGGACGGTTGCGGGACTGTCCGGACGATTGCGGGCACCGGCCGGATGGGTGCGGCAGGAACCGGCGTAGCGTACGCTACGGCCGGAAGGCTATCTTGCGCTTCCGGCAGTGTAAGCGCACGCCTTATCGGCCGCCTAACGCCCTTATCGGTGCAGGCAGTGGAGTCGAGGGTTACAGAATCGGTCAGGCTCGGCAGGTAGCGCACCCTACTGTTGGGCATTGCGCACGCTACGACGGACAGGTAACGCGCGCTACGGCCGGAAGGCTGCGCACGCTTCTGGCGAGTCGGTAGGCGGTGTAGGCACTTTGGATCGCGGCACAGGCCGATAGCGCCACGCTAGCTCGGCGGACTAGCGCGAGCTAATCGGCCCGATATAAATGTGAGCGATCACATTTCCTCTCGTTTTTCATTTCCTCTCTTTCTCTTCCGCGGCTGGAGCCTTGAGGATTCCGAAGCCATGTTGTTGAACAACAAATCCACGAAGTTCTTGAGTTCATAACATAAATCAATCATTCGTTATCATCCTTTGATCCAGCGAATCAAGGTAATCTTCCTTAGAACCCTAATTTCGTGAATTTGGGGGTTTTTGCACTTTTGTCCGATTCGTTCTGTGTTGTTGATTAATTCATGATGGGTATGATTAATCTTGGTAGTATTCTTGTGTTTAACATCATTTAATCCATTGCTCTTCGTCGAATCGAAGTATATTTCTTGATTTCCTTCGAATCAACTTTTTGGGGGATTTGTTCTCGATCTCGTTTTTCATCCATTTTTGATGGATCGATTGTGGTTAAATGATGTTGTTAAACACATTATATGGATTATATATCCATATTTCAACTTGGAATTCCGTTTTCGTGTTTTGACGGGACGAATCGTGTTCTTGGCCGTTTTGGGGGAAATCCTTGAACCTTCGTCATTTGTTCTTTGAATTCATCGGCTTTGGGTCGTACTTTGGAATTTATTTTTGTTGTTATTGTTTTCGCTCGTAGTTCATTGTTGCGTATTGTCGTTCGGTGGAGTCGGCGAGTTCGTAGTCGGTTCGTGCCAACCTACTTCGGTCGATTCTCCGCGTTGTGGTTATTCGAGGCAAGTACCTTGTCCATACTTTTCTTGTTTCGTGGATATGATGATTGGTGACCGTCTCAATGTGTTTGTTGGTTATTTGAAATGAGTTTTCAAAAGATTCGGCTAGCCTCGTTAAAGGCTCACTTTCAAAACGCGTGTGTTTTGTAAATTCTGTGGGTTGTAAGTGACTACGTGAATCCTTTGGATATATTTTGTATTGATGTTGCGCTTGATAATGTGTGTGTACGTATATTGCTTCTTTCCGTTGCGTTATGGTTGACGTGCGTGTTGTTATTTATTCGTGTGGTCGTGGACTGACGGATGAATTATGTGAATTGGTGTATTGATTTGATAATTGTTACGACGATGATTGTGTACTTGATGTTTGTGACAATGTGACCCTCAGAGGCTCCCGTACTCTGAGGGCGGGGCGTGCGATCTCCGGCCTGGTGTACGCTGCAATGTGTGGCTCCATATGGTTGGTGAACGCCAGTGTTTACCTGATGCGCGTGCAAGGGGCGGCTCTTATGGGAGTGACGCCAGCGCGGTGACATGTATAAGGTGTGGCTGACATGTGGAGTGAACGCCGGTGGACAGGTGTTTCAGTGGAGGCGCCTGACAGGCTTATTGATAATGGATATTTGAGTGTTTAGCTAAGACCCCGTTACCGAACGATTCTCTTATTTCAAATTCTTTCAACTCTTTTCTAATGCTGGTATCGTTATAGATCGTGATTCATGTTTTCTGAAAGTGTGTTTCAACTTGTTTTAAAATGTTGGTATCAGGGTTAATTAACCAAGGACATTTGACGAGATCTCCGAGGGTTAATTAATCAGGGGTCTTGAGCAGTTTTTGGGCGGACGAAAGGCTGTGTACTTGATTATACTGTGTTGACATTTTGTGTTTTGGGTCGAGGACCCCGTGTGACGTTGAGATGTTTGATCTCGTGTTGAAATTATTTGGATTGGGTCGAGAACCCCGTGGGGGAATATTTGTGAAGACTCGCTTGTGTTGATTGAATGGTTTTCTTGCAATTGCTTTCCGCCCATTGGTCGTGGACCTTGTTGATTTTGGAATGAGTAGGATTTGATAATCCTAAATTGTTTTCTATTAAAACTCTCGATGGCACTTTAAACGGTTTTATAAATTGTTTTCCCTTGATTTGTGATCTTTCGGTTTTGAAGTGTTTTACCCAAACTCATGCCTCGGGAAGTACTTTTCATTACGTTTGAATCTTTGAGGATTTCCTGGTTATTGTTATTCGTGGAATGTGAATTGTATGGCTCGTATTTGCACTTTGTTCTTGCACTAGCAAAACAGTGGAGTTTTGCTAACCCCCGAGTATTCGGGGGGTGGATGTCTATTTTTGCATTCAGGTTTTGGAGCATAACACAGGGTCGGCACGAAGGATGATGAAAGATGATCGATACTAATCACATGAGGAACCGTACATTGTTTATTGGTTCAGTTGTACTTTATTTTCATTGCTATATTTTTCCGTTATGCAGGTGTGGTTGTATTTTGACCCCTGCGTGGGCATGAGTTGTATTTGAGTTGTATGTATTTATTGAAAGACCAAATCGGTCTACTGAGTCATTTTAGCCTTAAAGGCATGGTTGAGTTGTTATATGTTGTTATCAGCCTGGTAGATCCTTGAGGAAAGGTTCTACGGCGTGTAATATCCCTGAGCGGATTGGGGGTGTTACACGTATATCAGTTACCGATCGTCATTTCATCTCCGTTTATAGATCGAGATGGGAGTATCATCTTTGGCATGTGTTGGACTTGTTCACTTTCACATATGTATGGTATGTCGGATCATTCATCAATCGTAGCGAGAAATCGGAGTTATCGGATTTTCACCTTGTCCAGCAACGAGTTACGGCCGTAAGGATTGTCGGATACGGCCGTAACAGGCGTTCATTGATTTCAGGCCATTTTGGACGAACGGGACTTCCGGCCGTAAGTTGGGCAGGTACGGCCGTAAGGCTTGGCCGGATATGGCCGTATGTGTCGAGCAGGGTGCCCAGGCGTTTTTGGCCGAAGACGAGTTACGACCGTAAGATGGGCAGAATACGGCCGTAAGTAGTGTTCGTGTTTTTCAGGATGTGTCGGACGAGAGGGACTTACGGCCGTAAGGGTTGCGGCATACGGCCGTAAGATGAGGAAGGTACGGCCGTAAGGCTTGGCCGGATACGGCCGTACGTTACAGGTAAGGTGCCTGATCAGTTTCGACGAGGGGGGCTTACGCCCGTAAGTTTGGCCGATTACGGCCATATCGGTTGAGTTACGCCCGTAAGGTGAGCTGGTACGGCCGTATGGGTGTCGGCTAGTGTTTTGGACGAGGGCGAGTTACGCCCGTAAGTCTGGTGCAGATACGGCCGTAAGGCTATCGGCAGGTGTTTGGACAAAGCCGAGTTACGGCCGTACGAGTTGGCTGGTTACGGCCGTAAGGCCGTTGACCTGGAGATGTTACGGCCGTAAGTAGGCCGAGTTACGGCCGTAACTTCCGGCAGTTTATAAGGACTTGGCCGGGACTTTTTCTTCATTTTCACCATTTCTTTCATCTTGTTCCGAGAGAGAGAGCTTGAGGGAGGGATTTTCCATCATCAATCACTTGAATGTTAGATTTTCAACATCTTCATTCGTTTGGGAAGCTTGGATACTCGATTTAACTCGTGTTCATCGGATCGAAGTGTTTGGATCTTCAAGAGGTAATTTCTTCAACATCTTGGATTTCGATTTTGTGTTGAGATATGATGTTTTGGAAATTATAATCATGTTGTATGAAGGGATATGCATATGATTATGAGTATGTATGATTATTCATTGGATTTTTGAGGGATACTTCAAGAACACTTTGAATATCAAGTTGGATTTGGGGGTTTTCGATTAATTGTTGTTGTAATCACGAATTTAGATATTCATTTTGGATTATTGATCGTATTGAAGATGTTTGGTTGGTTTGAAACACTTCTTGGGGATTTGATATTGGTATAATTGAGGTTTGATTGTAAACAATCGGAGATTGGCCACAACGTGTTTGATATAATGCCCCAATGAACTTGGTTTAGTCGTATCGACGTTTTAAGTTCGTTATATTCGTGTTTGATACGTATGTTGAACGGATTGTTGGTAATTGTGTTATTCAAGGTTGTTCGAGCGACCGACATCTCATTTAGGACATTTGTTCGTGGAAGGATAATTGTCAGCGGTGTTGTGTAAGTTAATTCTTACTCGGTTAAAAGGATATTCATTCCTTTTTTTGTTGTTCATTCATAATCATAACTCATTCATCATTGTATTAATCGTATTGAGACTTGTAATTGTCGAATAATCACTTTATTCATGAGGAACGGCGGTTCCAATCATTTCATTGAACTATCATTCACTTCACTATTATTTTCATCTCGGTGAGTCATTCTTGACCTTGTCGGATTATTATTCATTGATATTCATTTTGGTCATTCTCGTTCATATGACCTTCTGGGTTCATATTGCGTGGCCGGGTGCGGATGTGTGGAATTTTTAGTCGAGCACGCGATGGTCATGTATTGCGATCGATACATTGGACTGTGCACACGGTAACGATTACCTCCGTGAGACTAATTAGGTACAAGGACGGGTGTGTCCGGTCATCCGTCTTGTACACTTGCACAGAACATTACGGGCGTACTATGATACTCCTCTTCAGCTTAATTCATAAATAAGGATATTTCATAACTAGAGATATATCATGATTGTGTATTTTTAACCCTTGAGGATTGTTGTCCTGTGTAACTGACCACGTTAGGGGATATTATTTTCAGGTCACGGCAAGGCAAAGGCACGGGAAGAGCATGTTGACGGCGAGGAGTCCCAGTGATACTAGTAGGGGGGCCCAAATCCTTTCAGTCATTCATGTTGTTGTCATTTATTTTCCGCTGCAGATTTTCATTTGGATACTCCGTTTTATTCACTGTTGTGTATTTTATCTTCATATAAAATATACTAGTACTCGACATTGTCCTGGTGTTTTGTATCTAAAACTCCTCATCGGAGTATTTGGTAATATAATGTGGTTCGGTACTACAATTTTATTATTTAATTCATCAGTTTTCATTCGCCTGGTGGGTCCCAGTCGGGGATCCACGACACTGTAATATCCGCCTAATTTGGGGTGTTACAGAGCTAACAAGCCACGAACCTCGGAGTCCCCGCAAGACATACCCGGTGGAAAACCCTACGGCCACGCCCGACCCATACTAGCAAGTATGGATCCCGGAGATTCAACAATCCTACCTGGAGGCACATCACATACATCAAGCACACAACAATAATCACTTATCTAGCCAAACAACATTAAGCATCACAACCTCCTTTCAAAGGAGTAACAACCAATATCACCCACCACGTATTCGCCGAACAAACACACATAACAACACGTAATCCTCGGTAAATGATTACAACATCTTTCAACATACGAAACTAACACACATAATCCGAGAACACATCCACTCACGAAGTATAAAAATTATCGTTGAAAGATAATATTTATCTAGAACATACCGATCCTTTTTAACGTTTTTTGTTACCCAAAATATTATCCGGAGATGATATGCTGGAATGGTCGAGTAACAAACAAAGTGTGAAAGCACGTCCGTGGGGAAATAAATAACACAAGATTTGCCGGGGTTGTTAGTCCCAGGCTTGAATGCTCTCGCGAGATGTTATTAATATGAATACTAGTGAGTACAGATATTAATGTTAGAGTACAATTACAATGAGTGTAAAGACTCTAGTTATCTTAGCTATCGAGTGCTGAAGATTGCCGGAAGAACCAAAGTTGAAGCTCTGTGAGTTCTTGTCACAAAGATGGAGAGTTCACCGTATTGTTTGCTTTTAGTGTTATGTGTTCACGTTGTAAACTGTTATTGTGTTAACATTCTGACCGTTCCTTTACCAATGCTGGAGTCCTTCTATTTATAGGTGAAAGGGTGGCTGGGATGTCCCTGTCCAACCCGGGCGACCGCCGTTTCTTGTATTAAAATAAGGTGGGCGATCGTCCCATCACGTGGGACTGTTTACTTAAAGTCCGTAGCTACTGCTGGTTGCCTGAGGTGCGAACCAATGAGGAGGCGGCAGGTGCCTCTTCTCGCTGTCCTGGGCGGTCCCACCTTAGGTCCTTTCGGCAGTCCTGTCGGTTGGTGAGGCCGTCCCTATCACGGACAGCTGCTGATGGGCTGGAGTAGGACCTGTTCTTGCGGCGCCTTTCGTGGATCTGCACGTGGGTCTTCACCCAAGATTCGGTCTTCGTAGACTTTGACGGGTGTCGGATTCACACGTGGCATGGGACGGTCGTCTCCAGTCGGACATAAGAGGTGATCGCCAGATGCCAATAGACGATCGCCTTGGACGTCGACCGCTAGGTGCTTGCCCGGTATCTGTCTTCTTTAGCTGGCTCCTGACCATTATGCCGATCGCCATCGAGGCGTATAAATCGCCGCACAACAATTGCCCCCCAGGTTGCTCCGATGTTGAAGACATGGGGTGAGGTGGTACTGCTGGCGATCGCATGTTTTAGACGAGCGACTCATCTACTTATGAAGCGGACGATCGTCGCCTGGACGAACTGATTTTGAATTCGGACGATCTCCTTAGGCGCTGGAGATAGCGGGAAGTGGAGGCGGGCTTTCAAAACGTCACAGGGACACGCGTTGTGCTCCCGTTGGGGGAGTCCGATGGTTTTTGTCAGACTTGTCGCCTGGCGTTCCCTCGAAACGACGCGTATGCGGGTTTCGAGGGCTGCATTTAATGTGTCTCCCCCGACGGTTGCACTTCAGCACCCGGGATTCCGCCTATTTGCACAGAGGTCCCTGCTCTCGCCTATAAAAGGGCTAGGGCTACCGGAGTTTAGATCTTTATGCGCCATTGCCTTCAGACGAAGACTCTGCCGAAATTCCTTGAAGCTTCTTGCGCCGATCGACGTTCCCTCTAGGTAAGAACAAAAAATTTTCTTCCCTCTTTTTTTCTTCGAACATGTCTGGAGGAGGATCCCAAATGTATGAGGCGGGTAGCACTTCCGCCGCCGCTCCTTCGCCTGCCCGGGATGAGACCTCCGTGGAAATTCACGTGGAAACGGCCGTCGAGGCCATTCGCACGGGGGTTTCCCCCGCGGAGGTTGAAGAGCTTTTCAACGAAGCTGTCGTGGCGAAGTCGGCCGCGGCGGAGCAGAAGCACTCGCCGGTAGACGAGGATGAGGCGGTGAGACTCGATTAGGAGCAGAATAGTGTGTTCGGCCGGGCCTTTTTGGAATTCGCCAGACTTATGGAGAGGCTGGCCGGACCACGTCCTCAGTTTGATTTCATTGCATACTCGGTCGCCCACCCCTATGAACCCGTGAAGCGGACGTCATTTCGGGCCGCGGAGCCCTCCCCGTGGACCCTCAGTCAGATCCGGAGTTCGGCAACTAGGAAGGACTTGAGTCGTTGGAGGGTGGAGGTCCATATCCCCTATGATGTTTCATTGTATGTGCCCGCGGAGAACGAACGCGCCGACCAACCTACCGAGGGTATGGTCGCCGTTAATGAACTGATCTTGGGTGTCGGATTGCGGTTCCCATTTCCGTTCGCCGTGTCATACCTGTTGACCGCCTGGAATGTGGCGCCGCTCCAATTGACGCTGAATGCCTGGTTGCAGATCGTCAGTACCTTGACTCTTTTTGGCGGTCACCGGCTGTTCCGTCTACCTTCTGCGCTGGAAATGAACTACATCTTCAAGCTGACGGCGCAGAAGGGTTCAGTTGGCGGCTACCACATTCAGGGTCGCATGGGCAGAGTGGTCCTCGGGATGCCTAACAAGGCCCGGGGTGACCTGACGAAATGGTGTTGGGTCGGCGGAGCGTGGAGATCGGCGGCGAGCGATAAACTAGAGGATGAGTTGGATATCGCCACCAGCTTTCGGGAGAGGAATATGAGTAAGGATTTTAACTCTCCCTTTGTTTGGATACACCTTGAACTGATCTAATCTGGTTTCCTTTTTGCAGGCTCCCTTGTTCCAGCGTCCGGCGACCTTCCATTTGACTTCCTGATCGTCTGGGAGCGAATCCGCGGTCTGCCGGACAACTACATCAACGTTCGCACGGTCAACAACGAAGCTCATTGGTTGGGCGCTCGGTTGTTTCGCTTCCCTCGCCACCTGAAGGTTCCAGGTATGAATGTATACTATATATTTTCTGCTTGACGATCGTCTGATTGAAAGAGATGTTTAACTTGGATGAATTTATTCTTTGACAGAGATTCATTTCCCCCGCTACTCCGAGCCGCTGAGAGAGATTGCAATGTCGAACCCCGGCCTCATGAGTCGTCTCCACCAAGGGAAGAAGACGGGCCGTGCCCCTGCAACGACATCCCGCCCTGTCCCTGAGGCGACACCTCTCATAGCGCCGGTCGTCGAGCCGGAAGCTCGGGAGGAGGAGCAGCTTCAGCGCAACCGCAAGAGGCGGAGGCCGGAGGAGCCCTTGTCGACCGTTTATACTGAGGCGTCCGTTGTGGTGCCGCTGGTCGCCGCAGCTCCTATTTCTGCTGTTCCAATGGCGGAGGGGCCTACGCCTTGGCCCGGCCTTCCGCAGCCATGGCGGCCGCCGCGAGACCCATGCGGCAAGCGTTTTTTCGGCCGCGACCCCGAGAAGGTCGAAAAGTAAGACTGGTTTGATCTTGCTGAGTTCTGCCACTTGTGTAGAGTGCATACTAACTCCTTAGTTTCTTTTTGTTGCAGGGTCCGCCTTGCCGACCCGAACACATCGCCGATGGTGCTGGATTTCTTGGCGAGCAAGTCCCCCCGCGAGGCTTGCGACATCCCTCACTATGCTCCCGGGCTATCTCCTCTCTTCCTAAGGCTTGGACGACCGACTTGGATGCGATCGCGCGCCGGAGGTCTGGAGATGCAATGCAGGCGACTCTTGCCTTGATCCTCCAAGCGGCGACGATGACCTCTCAAGCTGTAAAGGATTATGAGGGGCAACCCTCTACTACTCGCCTCCATTCGGACCTTGAGGCTGCTGGGAACCAGAACGCCGAGTTTGCTGATAGGATCGAGGCCATGGAGAAGGAGTATGCTGAGACGGCCAAGAGAGCTAAACAAGATCTTGACCGGATGAGGTAGGATCTCGACCGGTCCCGTGCGGTGGATGATCGGATGCACGACCAGATGACGGAGTCTCGTCAGTTGCACGCGGCCTCGCAGGAGGAGGTGATCGGGTTGAAGGCGGTGGTGGACCGGCTAAATGGAGAGTTGGAGTCGTCGAAGGGGGAACTGGCCGCCAAGGTAGCGGAGCTCGAAGATGCAGACAAAACAGCCGCGGGGCTGAGGGAGAAGTTGGAGGCGATCAAGACTGATCCCTACCTCAGCGTGGAGTACGTCGGCGAGTTTGCATATTACATGGCTTACGCCGACGCCATCCGTGCTGCCAAGAAGGGAGGGCTCGAGGTAGGCCCTCTGATCGAAAACTTCAAAGCCTATGTGCTCGAGCATCCCTTGCAGTCGGACTTCTCTCTGCCGATCCTTGACCTCACCAACCTTGGGATCGTTCTGAGCTGGTACCCGTCGCCGGACAAACTTGTTTATCCAGAAGCCGGTGAGGAAGTGCGCATCGATTCATATGGGGGTGGCCTGAGTGAGACCGCTGTTTATGATGTTTTTCTTTCCTTGTAATGTCCAGTTTCTTCTTGTTTTGCCTTCGGGCGTGTATGTACAAACAATTTGAATGGAATAAAATACGTTTCTTTTGCATCTGACTCTTTATTTGTACGATCGCCTCTCTGAATGTTTGCATACGCATTTACACAAGTGTTTATACAATTGCACCTGATGCCTTGTTTGTATGATCGTCTTGTTTGAATGTTTCGCATCATTTCGGTTACACAATTGTCTGAATAGATCCGAATGCATTGGTACACTTGAAATTCTTACTTGTAAATTTCTTAAACAAAACCGATCGTCACGTGTGTGTTTGAACAAAGCCGATCGTGTGTGGTTCCGTCCTCCTGATCGCATGTATGAATAGCTCCGCTTTGCCCCTTATTTTTGTTTACTTAGTGAAAGTAAGGGAACGAAAATAATTCATTTAGTGAGCTATCTTTAGTTTGTTTCTTTCGATCGTCAATTTTGTTGATTCCACGATGGAGGCCGATCATCCCATCCTGGACAGACTTCGCATAGTCGTGGGGTTCGATGGAACCGACACCGACGACTATGTCTTGTACGCGAGCGACATTCCATCTGATGGTTAACTTCTCGCGACTCACTTAATTGTAAGGGTCCTCCGTAGGCTACGTTTTGCCTCGCAAAGTAGCGATGGGGCGGACGGTCTCTGCCTGGAGGATTCCTTGCACGGGGCGTCATGGGATAAATCGACTTCGCTACCGTGGCTTGTTAGCACTTTTCTGCCTAAGAGGGCATACGTTGTGACGGAGTTAGGACGCGATCGCCTGCCTCAGTCCATCAGATTAGATGATGGGTCCGAGGACGGGCGAGTGCGTCCACTGATTTGTTTTGGAGGGTCCTTCGGCTACGTCCGTCTCGTATTTAAATGAAAGGGCGGGCGATCTTTGCCCAAAGGAACCTTGCATGGACTGGTCATCGGTTCCATCGACTCCCAGGACCATGGATGCACTTTTCTACCTCGGACCGTAGATGACGATCCTCGACGGTATACGTTGTGCTTGGAGGGTCGATCGCTTGCATAGGTCCGTCAGGTTAGATGACGACCTCTTGTAGGGCGAGCGAGTCGTCCTATTTTTATTTGTTTGTTTTGTCTAGGCGAATCATATATAGGGGATCGAAGAATGACATTAAACTCTTTGTACATTGGGTAACTGAATACAGAGTTCTTATTGGTAGTATTTCTTCAAATGTACGGCGTTCCAGGGATATTGGTCCGGAGTGCCGTCTGGGTGTTGGAGTTCGTAGGCTCCTCTGGTCAGCCATTTAGATATTCTGAAGGGTCCTTCCCAATTCGGGCCAAATACTCCCGTGTGAGTCTGGACCTTTTTGAGGACTAGGTCGCCCACTTGGAATCGCCTTTCCTTGACCTTCGAATTAAAGAATTTTTCGGATTTCCTTTTGTGGATCGTGTTCTTCATTTCCGAGGTCAGTCGTCGTTCTTCGAGTATATCCAAGTCGATCCGTCGGGCTACATCATTGTCCGTCGTCATTTCCTATTCAGTTCGGTGGCTGAGGACGAAGATCTCCGAAGGGATCACTACTTCTGTTCCGAAGGCGAGGGCGAACGGGGTTTCGCCGGTTGAGTTTCGGTTCGTCGTTCGGTAGGACCACAAAACATCCGGGAGCTCGCTCGCCCATCGTCCTTGTTTGGATTTGAGTCTTGCTTTGATCGTGTGTTTGAGGATCTTGTTTCTGACCTCTACACCCGTTAAATGCGAGGGTGGTAAGGGGCCGAGAACAACTTTTTGATTCCCCATTTCTCGCAGAATTGCATGACTTCCAAATCGTCGAACTGCTTCCCGTTGTCGGAGATGATAGCCTGAGGTAGACCGAACCGGCATATGATGTTCTTCCAAATGAACTTGATTACTTGTTCTTGGCCGATCTTGTTGAGTGGCTCGGCCTCATGCCATTTCGTGAAGTAATCAACCCCCACGATGGCAAATTTACATCCCCCTAGCGCCGTCGGCAAAGGACCAATGAGGTCGATGCCCCATTGGGCGAACGGCCATGGACTGTACATAGAATTGATTTGTTCCGGGGAGAGATTGATGTTCGGGCCCATCACCTGACACCTGTGACACGATCGGGCGTAGGCGATCGCGTCTTTTTGTAGTATAGGCCAGAAAAAACCTTGCCTGGTCGTCTTGTGGATGAGAGCTCGTCCTCCAGCGTGATTTCCACAGATCCCATCATGGATCTCGGCTAGAATGAGTCGGCCTTCCTCCGGCGTAATGCACTTGAGGAGAGGAAGGCTGAAAGCTCATTTGTAAAGCCAGTCATCCTAAAGGGTGTATGTGGTTGCACGGAGCTGAAGCTGGCGAGCATTGATACGATCGGCGGGGACCATTCCGTCCTTTAAGTATTTGATGAACGGAGTCATCCAGTTCTCTTCGTCGATGGAAACTGTGGTGATCAGGCTCCTGTCGATTGCCGGCTTTGATGACTTCGTGATTTGGATGTTAGAGAAGTCTGTCGCCCCATCTAACGATGCTAGTTTGGATAGGGCATCGGCCTGGGAATTTTGCTCTCTCGGGACTTGTTCGATCTGCACTTCTTCAAACTTTGTGCACATTTCGGCGACCAATTCTTGGTATTTGATCATTTGTTCGCCGCGCGCCTCATATTCTCCCTTGACTTGGTTCACGACCAAGAGGGAGTCCATGAAAATGTGGAGGCGGCGAACGTCCAGGGCGAGTGCTAGATCGAGCCAGCTTACCAAGGCTTCGTACTCGACTTCATTGTTGGTCGCACGGAACCCAAAACGCACAGCATTTGTGAAACTTTGGCCGTCGGGGCTGATGAGAACAATCCCTGCCCCTGCTCGCAAGTTGGTCGCCGAGCCATCTACGTACAATTTCCAAGCAGGGCGGCCGACATGGGTCGGACTGGGTGGGAACGTTAATTCCACCACGAAGTCTGCCAGAGCTTGGCCTTTGATCGCCGTGCGAGGAGCGTACGTGATACCGTATTAGGTAATCTCCAGCGACCACTTGAGGAGACGCCCGTAGGTGTTTGGCCGGTGCAGAACTTGCCTTAAGGGGAGAGTCATCAGAACCTCCACTTGGTGTTCGAAGAAGTAGGCCCTCAGCTTGCGAACACTCATGACTAATGCGTATGCAATCTTCTCCAGAGGCGTGTAACGCGTTTCCGCGTCATGGAGCGCTTGAATAACGAAATAGATCAGTAAGTGGGCTTGCCCCTCTGCTCGCACTAAAACAGCACTCAGCACGACCTCGGAGGCCGCCAGGTAAAGGAATAGCTTTTCGCTGGGGATCGGCTTCGCCAAGATTTGGGGATTAGACAGATACTCCTTGATTTTGGCGAACGCTATTTGACTCTTCTTTGTCCATGCAAACTTCTTGTTCTTTATGGTCGCGAAGAATGGCTTGCTTTTATCTCCGAGCCGAGAAATGAAACGGTTAAGGGCAGCTAGACAACCTATGAGGCGTTGCATTTGTTTGACATTTCGTGGCTCTTGCATGTCGAGGATCGCCTGGATCTTGGTGGGGCTTGCATCGATCCCTCTTTGGCTCACGATGTGCCCTAGGAAGTTTCCGGAGCTTACCCCGAAGTCGCATTTCTTGGGGTTCAGCTTCATGTTGAACTTCTCGAGGATGGCGAACGTCTCGGCAAGGTCATTGAGGTGATCTTCCTTTTTTAGGCTCTTGACTACGATGTCGTCAATGTAGACCTCCATGGTCTTGCCGATCTGGTTGGCGAACATCCCGTTGACTAGCCGTTGGTAGGTCGCCCCCGCATTCTTCAGACCGAATGGCATTCGGACCCAAAAGTACACGTCTTTTTCCGTGTGGAAAGACGTGTGTTTTATGTATTTCTCCGTCGTTGGGATCTGATGGTACCCGCCAAAGGCATCCATGAACGACATCATTTCGCAACCTGCCGTGCTATCGACCAAGTGGTCAATATGAGGCATCGGAAAGTGGTCTTTTGGACATGCCGTGTTGAGGTCGGTGAAGTCGATGCATAAACTCCAGGAGTTGCTCGGCTTTTTGAAGAGCACCGCATTGGCTACCCACTGTGGCTCGTGTGTAGCTACTCCGATTAGTTTGTTGTCGAGTAGCTTTTTGACTTTTGTGTCGAGCGCCGCGTACTTCTCAGGACCGAATTTCCAACGTTTCTGGTGAACAGGCTTCCTTGCCGGGTCGATCTTTAGATAATGGCAAGTGTGTTCAGGACTTATGCCGACCATATCTTGATGCGACCAGGCAAAGACTCCGATGTTCTTACGTAATAAACTGATTAGATCACCTTTAAATTCAAGATCGACGCTTGTGCCGATCTGTATTTCCCGCTCCGGGCGAACCGGATCTATCGTTATACTTTCCAACTCTTCAATGGGGACAGTCGCTTCTCGTTTGGAACGATTTCCGGACTCGATACTTGGATCGATGTCGAGGCTTGGCTCGAAACCGATCCTTGGCTCGATGTCATCCGTCAATCGATGTGAGATGCCGTCCTCTGAGTCGGGCTGGTACGAGGTGCTTGGCTCGTCGATCTCCATCGGTTGATTGTCGATCGTCTCAATGTTATAAATAGCATGGGAAGTGTTTAAGGAAGTTACGACACTGGAGTAATTCAAATATTTCTTTGCCATTAGTTGGCCTCCTTTTACAGTACCGACTGTCCCATCGGTAGTGGGGAACTTGATACAGTAAAAGAAAGAAGAGGCGACTGCCTCGAAGGTTTCTAGAAAGGGGCGACCTAGGAACCCATTATAGATGCTGGGCCTATCTATGATTACAAAATTGAGGTTCCTAGTGATCCTAACCTTGGGATCGTAACAGCATATTAGCTCGATAGAGATCTTGATCCTTCCATAGGCTCGGACTGTGTTGTCGCCGAAACCTTGAAGCACGGTCTCAAATGGCTTGATGAACTTGGTCAGGTTGCCGATCTGGTCAAGAGCATATTTGAATATGATATTGCAAAAGCTCCCACTGTCAACCAGCATGCGATCGACCATTTTCCCAAGGATACATGCAGAGATTACCAATGCATCCTCTTTGGGGCACTGCACTCCCTCCATATCCTTGTTGGAGAAGGTAATGAGTGCGTCTCTGTAGATGGTTGGCTATGGGGGCACCAAGACACGGACCCCTGCGAATGCCCTCAGCTCGGCCTTCCACTTTCTATTCGACATGGTGGAAACCGGGGAAAGGCCTCCGAGGTTTCCACCTCCCGACTGAAGCATATTGATCCGGCCGCCGGGGTTGATCGGAGGGATTGATTCATCTGAGTACTCGGGCTCGTTCTGCTCGATCATGGTGACCGGATTGGGAGGGATTCCGTCGTTCTGTCGGCGATTGCGCCCCCCGGTCCTTTCTGCCCGGGGTTCTGGCTTGGTAACCAAGTTATCCAACTTACCTTCCTCAAACAGTCTCCATAGTTGTCTGAGGAGGTCGCGGCACTGCCCGGTGTTGTGGCCGGGACTCTTGTGGTAGGCACAAATTTTGCTGCGGTCTAGATGACAGTTGTCCCTCATCGGCTTTGGCTTGCTAAGCCACTCGAGCCCCTTGATGGCGTTGAAAATGTGGGCTGGAGACAGATTGAGTTTGCGGAGGAGGTGAACTTCCACATCCTCGAAAGCCTTGAACTCACCGGGCGGCTTTGCGACCGCCTTTCTGGGCTTGGCGACCGCCTTCTTCGGGATGGAAGATGGCGCCTTCCCTTCTCCGGTAGATCCCTCGCCTAAGCGAAGGGTGAGCATCCTCTGCCTAGCCAGAAAGGCGGCGGCCCTGACGCGGAAGATCGCGTAGGTCGGGGGGATGTCCTTCGTGAGGTGCCTGAACATGGGCGAATGGCCATAGAATCCCCGTAGGACCGAGTAGAGAGCGATCTCGTCGCTAATGGGCTCGCCGGTGAGGACTATTTCATCCACCCGGTCGATGTAGTCTTCGTCGGGCTCGTCCTTCCCCTGCCTGATCTTCATCATGCGGTGGGGGCCTTCTGGCCGAGCGACTTTGGCGGCGAAATACGACGTGAAGTCGTTCGCCAGCTTCTCAAAACAGTTGATTGAGCGCGGTGGCAACGAGATGTACCACATATGGGCAAGATCGCCCAATGTTAATGGGAACATTCGGCATTTTGTGGCGTCCGATGCTCCGCATCCGGTCATGTAGATCCGGAACTTGCTCAAATGGGTCTCAGGATCCGATCTCCCCTCATATAGAGGTGTTTGAGGAGGAGCGATCTTCGTTTGCATGGGGGCGAGCTCGATCTGGACCGCGAGTGGTTTATTTGGTCCGGCGATCGATCTCTTGGCGCTTGCCCCAGTTTCAATGAGCGTCTTCATTTCGTCGAGTTGGCGCTGCATCGCGGCCATCGCCATAGCCTGACTGCTCGCGGATTGGCTCTCGGAGCGGGAACCGAGGTGATCATGTACTGATCTCCTGGCCCCGTGGTAGGTGATGAGGTCTCCGCCACCGAGTTCAATTCTTGGGTGAGTGGGAGCCCGTCGGCCGGCCTGTCTTCTGGGAGTTGGGTATGTCGAACTCCTGGTGACGGATTCGGACTCCGATGTCTCACGGTTGGGTCCCGAATGCCCGGGTCTCCATGAGGGATCACTCCCTAGGCGACTGAAGATGGAATCGTCCCGCCTTACGAGCGCCTTTTCCTGCGGCTCGGGGCCTTCTGACGATTTCTCGACATATTGCCCCTTGAGCTTCTGCTTGCCCGTACGACGGATGGCTGATGGAGTAATGGTGGGCGAGTCGCATGCTCTCCGTCGTTCCCTTAGGATGGTAATGGCCTCCTCGATATGTTCCGCGGTTTGGAACTGATCGAGTGAGAGGTTGAGGCCGTCCCTCGGGGGCAGGAGTGAGAGTCTAGCGTCGCCGCGGTCGCCTTCCGTCGCAGGTTGGGACTCGATCTGGGCCGGAACAAGGTGTCCGGCAGATCGTAGGGTGTCCCTTTTCGAGGTCGTGGCAGACGTCATGATTCTGAAGGTTTTTCTTCGAAGAACAGTGAGTGTTTCTTCAAGTATATGCCCCGGAGAACAGTGAGTGTTCTTCTAGACGGTCGGATTAAAAAATGAAGGTTAAGATACCCTTCCTCTAGCGCCAATTGTTGTTATCCAAAATATTATTTGGAGATGATATGATGGAATGGTCGAGTAACAAACAAAGTGCGAGAGCACGTCTGTGGAGAAATAAATAACACAAGATTTGCCGGGGTTGTTAGTCCCGGGCTTGAATGCTCTCGCGAGATGTTATTAATATGAATACTAGTGAGTACAGATATTAATGTTAGAGTACAATTACAATGAGTGTAAAGACTCTAGTTATCTTAGCTATCGAGTGCTGAAGATTGCCGGAAGAACCAGAGTTGAAGCTTTGTGAGTTCTTGTTACAAATATGGAGAGTTCACCGTATTGTTTGCTTTTAGTGTTATTTGTTCACGTTGTAAACTGTTACTGTGTTAACGTTCTGACCGTTCCTTTGCCAATGCTGGAGGCCTTCTATTTATAGGTGAAAGGGTGGCTGGGACGTCCCTGTCCAACCCGGGCGACCGCCGTTTCTTGTATTAAAATAAAGTGGGCGATCGTCCCATCACGTGGGACTATTTCCTTAAAGTCCGCAGCTGCTGCTGGTTGCCTGAGGCGCAAACCAATGAGGAGGCGGCATGTGCCTCTTCTCGCTGTCCTGGGCGGTCCAACCTTAGGTCCTTTCGTCGGTCCTGTCGGTTGGTGAGGCCGTCCCTATCACGGACAACTGCTGATGGGCTGGAGTAGGACCTGTTCTTGCGGCGCCCTTTGCGGATCTGCACGTGGGTTTTCACCCAAGATTCGGTCTTCGTAGACTTTGATGGGTGTCGGATTCACACGTGGCATGGGACGGTTGTCCCTAGTCGGACATTAGAGGCGATCGCCAAATGCCAATAGACGATCGCCTTGGACGTCGACCGCTAGGTGCTTGCCCGGTATCTGTTTTCTTTAGCTGGCTCCTGACCATTATGCCGATCGCCATCGAGGCGTATAAATCGCGACACACAACGTTCATTAAACATTTGTATTTTGTATAAAAATCATTTATCAACAATTATGCCTATGAAACATGAAACGTATGGGCAAGATACTTGCCTCGAATAATCAAAACATGGAGGATCGACCGAAGTGAGGAGACTCGGACTGACTACGAACCCGCCGACTCCGCCGAACGACAACCCGCAACAATAAACTATGAACGACAACAATAACAATGAAAATGAATTCCAAGGTACGACCCAAAGCCGCCGAATTCAAGTAACAAACGATGAAAGTTCAAGGGTTTCCCCCAAAACGGCCAAGAACACGAATCGACCTGACAAAACATGAAAATGGAATTCCCAACCGAAATATGGATATTCAACCCATAGGATATGTTTAAAAACATCATTTTACAACAATCGGTTCATCAAAAACGGATAGAAAACAAAATCAAGAACAAATCCCCCAAAAAGTCAACTCGAAGGAAATCAAGAAATATACCTTGATTCGACGAAGAACAATAGATTAAATGATGTTAAACATAAGAATATTACTAAGATTAATCATACCCATCATGGATTAATCAACAATACGGAACGAATCGGACAAAAACGCAAAAACCCCAAAATTTCTCAAAATAGGGTTCTAGGAAATCTCACCTTGATTCGCTGGATCGAAGGATGATATAGGATGATCAATCAATGATATGAACTCAAGAATTTCGTGGATTGATTGACAAGAATCATGGCCCCAAGATCCCCAAGGCTCCAGCCGCGGAAGAGAAAGAGAGAAATGGGAAAAATGACTGAAACTGGACTGCTCGGCCATATTTATACTGGTGCAGCCTAGCGTGCGCTAGGCTGCCGAGCTAGCGTGCGCTAACGGCCCGGGCCGCAATCCATAGACTTCCTGGACTAGAGTTCTCGGCCAGGTAGCGTGCGCAGCCTTCCGGCCGTAGCGTGCGCTACCTGCCGGTCGTAGCGTCTTGCGATGTCAAGATGGCGTGCGCTACCTGCCGATCCACCCGAGTCCAGAACCTCTCTGCCCCTACTGTCTCGGCCGACTAGCGCGTGCAACTAAACGACCGTAGCGTACGCTGCCTCCTGGCCGTAGAGTGCGCTACCTTCCGTCCGTAGCGTGCGCTACGCCGGTTCCTGCCGCACCCGTCCGACCAGTGCCCGTAACCGTCCGGCCAGTGTCCGACCACCATGACTCGACGACTCGATTATCCGAAATCGCACGGAACGAACACGACAAAACGCTCGTGGGCAACACCATCGACCCGAAATGAAATACCATGCAACAATTAATCACTCGCGACCATGAAAAGGGTCAAGACAACAAATACGAATGCGGATACCCACAACTTTGGGTAAATTACAAAATGGCCCAAAACGCCCGAAAATCACAATACGTGATCGAATAACCAAACCGAAGTTCACAAACTTCTAATAAAGTTAAACGGACTTACAGGAAACTCGAAACAGCAGTTTCGAACGAGATTCGCAAGAATCGAACTCAAGTGCGGAAAAGCCGCTTAAGAACACGGAACTCAACAAAACGATACCGAAACGAACTCGGATGACAAAAAATGCACAATTAATCATTCTCAAAATGACGATACGATCATGAGCGAGTCGTCAAAATGGACTTCCGCCGAAAAAAAAATTACCGGAAATCGAAATTGCGGATATTACAGTTAATGGCAAATAAGATCATAAGTCTTTGGCCAAAGCATTCTGATATAGTCGTATTGGATACACTATTAATCAGTTGGTCTTGATTTGCGTTAACACATGTATAGGGTCTAGTCAACAGTAGGGTTTGACTTTATCGTGACCCGAAGACTTGACCGGGACATCTGATGAAGGGTCTATACGTATATAATATTCACGACATAATGGTTCTGGAATGATCCCTTCATTCGTTCTCAGTCGGAGTTTACAGTGCGGCCCGCTAGGCTGGCTAAGTGTTGCCCGCACTCATTGGTTCCTCCCAATGCCGGTTGAGACGGACCTACGGAGTCGCGCATCAGGAGCGTTGACGGATAAATGCGAATTTATTATCTCTCTATTAATATTAGATATTGGATATCTAATTATAATTTATTGGATAAATCAAATAGCGGTCTTATGAATTAAAATTAAGTTACCGGGTAATTAATTTAATTCATAAATTATATTTCTTAGTGAAATATATTTGTATTTGATATAATTAATTAATTAATTAATTAATATAAATACATTGATGATTAAACGGGGTGTATTTAACGGAGTCGTTTGACGAACGTCTTCTAGGAAACTTCCTTGTGGCCGCTCATCCCTCTTGGCATGGCATGATCTTGCATGTGTGTGGGAAGGGAACTCACTTAGAGTTGAGATTCCCACATGATTGTGAATGATAGTTGTAAAGGAATAATTATTCCTTTATAATATATATATCATCACATTATAACAAACACATTATTAAAGGAGTAGACTTTATAAATCATCTTTCATGCCAATAAAGAGCTGCCTGCCGAGAGCATTAACAAGGAGGAGAGATATTTTTCTTTTTCAATATTTTCATCTTTGAGGTGATATAATAATTAAGAAAAATTGAAATATAAATTTTTATAGTAATTTCTAGCCGTGTTCTTGGAGAACGGATTACTATCGATTTTTTCCGGCAACTTCCGATGCGTGTGAATTCAAGGCTTCAAAGTTTCGGTGCTTGAAATGAAGGGATTTCGTGTTCGTGACGAGGTTCGTGACCATCATCTATTTTTATGAAGATTTATTTCAAAGGCTTCAAGGGTATGATTTTATATTCGTATTTTTTTCGTATATATAGTACTTGGTCGATCCTGTTTGGAATTTGTTTTTATTTTCCGCTGCGTATTTTGTTTTATTTTTGGAATCCCAACAGTGGTATCGGAGAGAGGCCAATGTTTCTGTATATACGATTATTTGTGCATTTTGAATGTTTATGGATGATGTTTATGATTTAGAATCATGTATGGAATAATGGTAGAATTTTAAATTGTTCGTTGTAGCATCACGTTTTTGGAAACGGGCCGAAAAACGAAGGTATGGGGTCGCGTGCAGTGCAGCGGGCACGCTGGCCGCTGCCAAAGGTCCGAGCATACTCTGCCATACTCGGCCATGTCTCGGCTACAGCTGCCGAGATCCGGCCGAGAGTGATCGGCCATGATCGGCCAGCCTGCCGAGCAGTGGCTCGGCCAGGCACCCCTCGGGTTTTTCGCCCGATTTTGAATCGGGCCGCGGGCTGGGCCTAAACCAGATTTTCCGGGACTCCGTTTTAAGTTTATATTTCGTTGTAATTATTTCCCGAAATTTAAATTAGATTTTAATTTGACTAAATTAATATTTGGAATATTTTTTTGAGTTAAGGGAAATAAATTAAACGTGAATATCATTTTTGGCCGGATTACTTCGAACGAACTAAAATAACGATTATTAGTATTAATTGAATTAATACCATTAAAATTGAATAGATTAATTTTATATTGATTGAATTAATATATTAATTGATTATTTAATTTTAATGCCACTTTATATTAATTGGATTAATATAGTAGAAATTGAATAGATTAATTTTATAAATTAGTTGGATTAATTTATATTAAAATTAATTGTTTAATTTCGTTGCCATTACATGTTGTATGGATTCCTTATGTGATGGTGATATTGCTCGTGGACTTAGTTTTTGATTTGTTCGATTCGATTGGGTTGCAAAGGCCGTTTTGAGCCTATTTATATTTACTAGAAAAATTTGTATAGGATGCAATTTTTCAATGATGTAATTATTATTTTGGGTATGACGAAGATCGAAGACAATCGACCGAGAAGACGAAGAATCCAAGACTGTTTTTTTATTTATTGGGTCATTCGTTTGGCCCAGTACTTAGGAATTAAGGTCCATGAGCTATATGTTGGTAGTAAATAGGTTACTGTTTTCTCTTTTTTATTTTGAATGATTGACAAACCAATAAACGCGTGTATAAATGAATTAATGTGCAAAGTGTAACATTAATCGCGGAATTCTTCAAACTACAAACAGACTAAGTTTGAAAAAGGTTACGAAGTTTCCTACCCCCCATCAAACTCGTAGAAAATTGATACCCGAGCTGGTGTGCTATGCTTTCGAGTTATCGGGGTAGTACATTTGGTAGAGGTTGAAAAATTCTTGAGTGCATTAGATGCCTTTGGCTGGTGATAAATTTCGCTCCTAGAAACCTGATAGGATGCCGGGTGAGATTCAATAGTCAAACCGATAGACGTTGATGGTCAAAAACATAGATAGTCTGGATTGCCAAGAAACCTGACAGGTTGAGGGCATGAATACTAGGGGTAAAAGAAGATCAAATCATCCGTTAGACGGGTTGGTTTTAGACATCACTTTACAGAAATTAATTGGCAAGAAACCTGATAGGTTGCGTCTGTTAAAATTTGTAAAGAACTTGATCACCACTAAGAAATCGTTCTTATCATGATTTCCGGATTATAACATGGGAGTGTATATTTCCGATAAAATTAGTGGGAGCCGAGACAAGAATTATACAAGCCCTTAAATTCTATACTCGTGTTGTTACCCAAAATATTATCCGGAGATGATATTGCTGGAATGGTCGAGTAACAAAAAAAGTGCGAGAGCACGTCCGTAGGGAAATAAATAACACAAGATTTGTCGGGGTTGTTAGTCCCGGGCTTGAATGCTCTCGCGAGATGTTATTAATATGAATACTAGTGAGTATAGATATTAATATTAGAATACAGTTACAATGAGTGTAAAGCCTCTAGTTATCTTAGCTATCGAGTGCTGAAGATTGCCGGAAGAATCAGAGTTGAAGCTCTGTGAGTTCTTGTTACAAAGATGGAGAGTTCTCCGTATTTTTTGCTTTTAGTGTTATGTGTACACGTTGTAAACTGTCACTGTGTTAACGTTTTTTCACTCTCCTTCTGCCAATGCTGGAGGCCTTCTATTTATAGGAGAAATTGTTGCTGGGATGTCCCTGTCTGCCGCGGGCGACCGCCGTTTCCTGTATTTAAATAAGACGGGCGATCATCCCATCACGTGGGACTATTTCCTTAAAGTCCACAGCTGCTGCTTGTTGCCCGATGCGCGAACCAATGAGGAGGCGGCTGGTGCCTCTTCTCGCTGTCCTGGACGGTCCCACCTTAGGTCCTTTCGGCGGGCCTGTCGGTTGGTGAGGCCGTCCTTATCACTGACAGCTGCTGATGGGCTGGAGTAAGGCCTGTTCTCGAGGCGCCTTTTGCGGATCTGCACGTGGGTCTTCACCCGAGATTCGGTCTTCGCAGACTTTGACGGGTGTCGGATTCACACGTGGCATGGGACGATCGTCTCCAGTCGGACATTAGAGGCGATCGCCAGATGCCAATAGACGATCGCCTTGGGCGTCGACCGCTAGGTGCTTGCCCAGCATCTGTCTTCTTTAGCTGGCTCCTGACCATTATGACGATCGCCATCGAGGCGTATTAATCGCCGCACAACAATTGCCTCCCAGCTCGCTCCGATGTTGAAGACGTGGGGTGAGGTGGCTCTGCTGGCGATCGCTTGTTTTAGGCGAGCGACTCATCTTCTTATGAAGCGGACGATCTCCTCGGACGAACTGATTTTGAATTTGGACGATCTCCTCATACGCTGGAACGAGCGGGAATTGAAGGCGAGCTCTCGAAACGTCACAGGGACACGCGTCGCGCTCCCGTTGGGGGAGTCCGACGGTTTTTGTCAAACTTGTCGTCTGGCGTGCCCTCTAAACGACGCGTACGCGGGTTTCGAGGGCTGCATTAAATGCGGCCCACCGACGGTTGCACTTCAGCCCCCTGGATTCCGCCTATTTGCACAGAAGTCCCTGCTCTCGCCTATAAAAGGGGTAGGGCTACCGGAGTTTAGATCTTTATGCGCCATTGCCTTCAGACGAAGACTCTGCCGAAATTCCTTGAAGCTTCTTGCGCCGATCGACGTTCCCTCTAGGTAAGAACAAAAAATTTTCTTCCCTCTTTTTTTCTTCGAACATGTCTGGAGGAGGATCCCAAATGTATGAGGCGGGTAGCACTTCCGCCGCCGCTCCTTCGCCTGCCCGGGATGAGACCTCCATGGAAATTCACATGGAAATGGCCGTCGAGGCCATTCGCACGGGGGTTGCCCCCGCGGAGGTTGAAGAGCTTTTCAACGAAGCTGTCGTGGCGAAGTCGGCCGCGGCGGAGCAGAAGCACTCGCCGGTAGACGAGGATGAGGCGGTGAGACTCGATTAGGAGCAGAATAGTGTGTTCGGCCGGGCCTTTTTGGAATTCGCCGGACTTATGGAGAGGCTGGCCGGACCACGTCCTTAGTTTGATTTCGGCGCATTCTCGGTCGCCCACCCCTATGAACCCATGAAGCGGATGTCATTTCGGGCCGCGGACCGCTCCCTGTGAACCCTCGGTCAGATCCGAAGTTCGGCGACCAGGAAGGACTTGAGTCGTTGGAGGGCGAAGTTCCATATCCCCTGTGATGTCTCATTGTATGTGCCCGCGGAGAACGAATGCGCCGACCAACCTCCCAAGGGTATGGTCGCCGTTAATGTAACACCCCCAATCTGCTCAGGGATATTACACGCCGTAGAACCTTTCCTCAAGGATCTACCAGGATGGTAACAACATCGAACATCTCAACAATGCCTTTAAGGCTAAAATGACTCAGTAGACCGATTTGGTCTTTCAATAAATACATACAACTCAAACACATTACATGCCCACGCAGGGATCGAATACAACACACTCCCGTACAATGGGAAAGAAAACTGCAGCGGAAATAAAATACAACTAAACCAATGACATCATACGGATCCTCGTGTGATTAGTATCGTTCATCTTTCATCATCCTTCGTGCCGACCCTGTGTTATGCTCCCAAACTTGAATGCAAAAACAGACATCCACCCCCCGAATACTCGGGGGTTAGCAAAACTCCACTGTTTTGCTAGTGCAAGAACAAAGTGCAAATACGAGCCATATAATTCAAGTTCCACAAATAACAATAGCCAGGAATCCTCAAAGATCCAAACATAACGAAAAGTACTTCCCGAGGCAAGAGTTTGGGTAAACATTCCAAAACCGAAAGATCACAAATAAAGGGAAACAATTTATAAAACAGTTTAAAATGCCATCGAGAGTTTTAATAGAAAACAATTTAGGATTACCGAATCCTTCTCTTTCCAAAATCAACAGGGGTCACAGCCCAAAGGTTTTATTTTCTCAAATGAAACCAACAACAATACACAAGGTTAAAACTCACGTCACGCGTCCTCGACGGACATAAAACATACACATGCACCCGTGAAGTTTCACTCGTGAATCCAGGGCGAAACAATTGGACTCCCTCCGTGGCCCCGTCGAACCCTCCCGAGGTGAGCAAACACATTCACAAAACATACACACTCACTCGTGAAGTTTTTACTCGTGAATCCAGGGTGAAGCCATTGGAATTCCCTCTGTGGCCCCGTCGAACCCTCCCGAGGTGAGCAAAATACATTCACAAAACACACACAACAACTCGTGAAGTTTTTACTCATGAATCCAGGGTGAAGCCATTGGAATTCCCTCTGTGGCCCCGTCGAACCCTCCCTAGGTGAGTAAAATACATTCACCACTCGTGAATCCAGGGTGAAGCCATTGGAATTCCCTCCGTGGCCCCGTCGGACCCTCCCGAGGTGAGCGAAGCAATCATGCACAAATAACATATCACACCAAAGATATCCAAACAATTCACCCAGAGGCATCAAACACTTAGCAAAACATCACGTCAAACCATAACGCACCGAAAAGAGATAATATACGTACACATGCGTTATCAAGCGCAACATCAACACCAAACATATCCAAAGAATTCATGTAGTCACTTACAACCCACACAATTTACAAAACACACGCGTTTCGAAAGTGAGCCTTTAACGAGGCTAGCCGAATCTTTTGAAAAATCATTTCAAACAAACAAACAAACATACCAAGACGATCACCAATCATCATATCCACAAAATAAGAAATGTATGGACAAGGTACTTACCTCGAATAAGAACAACGTGGAGAATCGACCGAAGTAGGTTGGCACGAACTGACGACGAACCCGCCGACTCCACCGAACGCCAACTCGTGATAATAAACTACGAAGGACAATAACAACAATGAAATGAATTCCATAGCACGACTTAAAGCCTTTGAATTCAAAGAACAAATGACGAAAGTTCAAGTGTTTCCCCCAAAACGGCCAAGAACACGATTCGTCCCGACAAAACACGAAAACGGAAATCCAAATCGAAATATGGATATACAATCCATAGGATATGTTTAACAACATCATTTAACAACAATCGATCCATCAAAAACGGATGGAAAACGAGATTAAGAACAAATCCCCCAAAAAGTCGATTCGAAGGAAATCAAGAAATATACTTTGATTCGACGAAGAAAAATGGATTAAATGATGTTAAACACAAGAATAAAACTAAGATTAATCATACCCATCATGGATTAAACAACAATTTGGAACGAATCGGACAAAAACCCAGCAACCCCAAAATTCAAGAAACTAGGGTTCTAAGAAGAGATTACCTTGATTCGCTGGATCAAAGGATGATATAGAATGATCAATCAATGATATGAACTCAAGAACTTCATGGATTCATTGTCTAACAACATCGCTTCGCCTCCTACGAACCTCCAGCCGCAGACAGAAAAGAAAGGAAATGAAAAACGAGTGAAAATGAGGCTGCTCTGTCATATAAATACTGGGCCGGAACTAGCGTGCGCTAGCCTTCCCGGACTAGCGTGCGCTATCGGCCAGTATCGGCCCAGAACCCTCGGCCAGGGCCCGCACGACCCGGCACTGCCGACCAAACCTGCCGACCGTGACCTGCCCGCCCGACCCCCGCTAGCGTGCGCTAGCCGACCTGTCCAGTAACCTCTGGACTAAACAGCTCGCCCAGGTAACGTACGCTAGTCGGACCGGCAAGTGCGCTACCCTGCCCGGTTAGCGTCGCCATTTAACGAGCAGCGATGGCGTGCGCTACCCGCCGATCCTACCCGAGTCCGTAACCTCGTAACCCCTCCGCCTGCACCCGATAGCGTCGTTGGGTCGGTCTACAGCGTGCGCTACACCCGCCGAGCTAGCGCGCCTGACCTTCGGCCAGTGGCGTGCGCTCGCGGTTCTGCCGTGCTGCTCGGCGATTGCCCAAGACTTCCGGCGATTACCGCACTGTCCGGCCACTTTCGGCCGCCATGACCCGACGACTCGATTCCGAAAACGTATGGAATGAACACGATGAAAAGCTCGCGGGCAACATCAACGACCTGAAATGAAAACATAATGCAATAATTAATCATACGCGACCAAGAAAAGGGTCGAGACAACAAATACAGATACGGATACCCATAACTTTGGGTAAATTATAAAACGGCCCAAAACACCCAAAAATCACGATACGTGATCGAATAACCAAACCTAAGTTTACAACACGTCTAACAAAGTTAAACGGACTTACGGGAAACTCGAAACGGCAGTTTCGAATGAGATTCGCAAGAATCGAACTCAAGTGCGGAAAAGTCGCCAAAAAGCACGGAACTCAACAAAACGACACCGGAACGGACTCGGATGACAAAAAGTGCAGAATTAATCATTCTCGGAATGACGAAATGGTCATGAGCGAGTCGTCAAAATGGACTTTCGCTGAAAAAAAGAAATTACCAAAAATCGAAATTACGGGTATTACACACTACCCTCCTTAAAAGAAGTTTCGTCCCGAAACTTTAAACAAGTAGGGAGAAGCAATATTCCGCCAGGAAAACTCAACGAGATACACAAGAAACGCGTAACTTACGCCCATCGGCGAGACATTACAAGCAACACAAAGGAATATACGGCGTGAAAACACGCTCCACGACGACTAACACAACGCCACCGGTAGAGACATAATAAAATCAACAAGTGACAAGCGTCATCAAACAGACAATACAATCGAGTATCCAAACAATCACAAAACACAACGAATGAAAATCAATATGATTGACCAACCCAACGGTACATCAATCAAAACGCGAGCCAATCGCTGAACAAATACGGAATTCCACCGCCCAAGGGTTGGGAGATTGAAAACGAGACTAATTTTCCGAACTTAAGGGAATTACGAAGGAGAATGAACGTTCAACAATCACGAGACGAGATCAACAAAAACCAAACCATCAAACGATCGAACTACAATGATTGAGACAACAAAAATCGAACAATCATGTTCGAATCACGAAGAACAATAAAATTCAAACAACAACTCCAAGGTTCACAAGAATCGAACCGAACTCGGAAAAGTCACAGCGATAACCAGATCGACTCAAAACAAGATCACAGCTCGTTCGAACGATGAAACCAAAATACAGAACAAGTTCAGAAGGTATCAACGAACACAAGCGAGTCGATAGAATTGAGAAAGAGAAAATGCAGAAGCCAAAAATAATACGGGTATTATATTCGCCCTATTCTAAAAGAAGTGTCGTCCCCGAAACTCACAACAACGAAATCAAGGTGACAACACAACAAGCAACTGACAGAAACATCCTTCAAAGGTCTCTCAAAGCCGATTCTGATAATTGTGCTGAAGCGCGAACTCCAAAAGTCTCGGTAGCCAATTCGCAAAACTAAATGCGGTGTCCCTCGAGTCCGCACTTGAAACGTGTTACTGACGAGAAGGACAAATTACACGTGCATGTCCCGGCACATCACGGTTGAAACGCCTCGGCTCGGCATACCGAAAATACAAATGCTAGATACAATGAGGCATAACGTCGCAAAACAACATAGCGGAGATGCCAACTCAGCACAACAAAGAATCATAACACATATCATATACAATTATTACCATCGTAAAGTAATACACACACAAACACTACAGCAACGACGGTATCGCTCGCAGACCTCAACGGCCCGAACAATAACCAGCACATAATTACAAACATCATGAAACAATCACACATGTACACAAACGTACAAACCCAAGCTTTAACATCTCACACAGGTGCGATAACACGCAACCCACCACGAAATGACAACATTAAAGATCATCATCACACCTCCCACAAAGGGCTAACAAAACATATGCGTGGCGAACGACTCAACGTTCACACCACCAATTCAATCACAATTCGGAGGGCTAACACCCTAACAACAATACCAACATCATACACACCTTCTCCGACCACAAGCAGGAAATGATAGGTTTTAAAAACGAAAACCACCTTTTGAAAACAGTTTGGAAACACCAGTTGATCTTGAGTATCATTTTACAAAAAGTTGAACAAACATCATTGTCGAGACTTTGAAAATCATCTTGCGCTTGAACAAAAATGAGGACACTTTTCTTTTAGTGAAGAATTTTAAAAAATATTCGACCCTCAGGTCTAAGCAAAGTATTTCCAAAATTGCTGGAAAGAAAAAAAATATATTTTAGTCCTCAAGGTGGAAGAATTTTGAAACAGATAGTTGCGCTATTAGGCGCCTTGAAAATACAATCCATTTAAAAGTACGTCTCGAATTTTATTTTCTAAGATACTCAAGGTTTTCGAAAATCTATTAGGCTAGAATGCCTAAAAACTCACATGTAACAATATTCACTTACATACAATCATAATACACGCATCAACTCGCTCAAAAGCAAGACAACACCTGTCTTTTACCGGAAACAACAGTCAAATATCACAGTCAAAAGGACATAAATAATGACAATACTCCTCATATAAATGAAACATGAGTCACATAAACGCATCACAAAACCGAGAATCTACATAAAGATTCCATCACTTAATATAAAATCAAACAAATAGCTCGTGTCACACGAGGCACAATACAAAGAAGGGAGACTTACATCCACAGGTCGCACGAAGATGATGATCGCCCCATGATACTAATCACGACCAACCAACTAAGATGACGCATCGCGACACGACTCAGTCAGACAAAATCCGACGAGACAAAACTCAACAGACCCTACTTGACCCGACAGCCTAGGTTTCCACAACCTAAGCTCCGATACCATTTATGTAACACCCCCAATCCGCTCAGGGATATTACATGCCGTAGAACCTTTCCTCAAGGATCTACCAGGCAGGTAACAACATCGAACATCTCAACAATGCCTTTAAGGCTAAAATGACTCAGTAGACCGATTTGGTCTTTCAATAAATACATACAACTCAAACACATTACATGCCCACGCAGGGGTCGAATATAACACACTCCCGTACAATGGGAAAGAAAACTGCAGCGGAAATAAAATACAACTAAACCAATAACATCATACGGATCCTCGTGTGATTAGTATCGTTCATCTTTCATCATCCTTCGTGCCGACCCTGTGTTATGCTCCCAAACCTGAATGCAAAAACAGACATCCACCCCCCGAATACTCGGGGGTTAGCAAAACTCCACTGTTTTGCTAGTGCAAGAACAAAGTGCAAATACGAGCCATATAATTCAAGTTCCATAAATAACAATAGCCAGGAATCCTCAAAGATCCAAACATAATGAAAAGTACTTCCCGAGGCAAGAGTTTGGGTAAACATTCCAAAACCGAAAGATCACAAATAAAGGGAAACAATTTATAAAATAGTTTAAAATGCCATTGAGAGTTTTAATAGAAAACAATTTAGGATTACCGAATCCTTCTCTTTCCAAAATCAACAGGGGTCATAGCCCAAAGATTTTGTTTTCTCAAATGAAACCAACAACAATACACAAGGTTAAAACTCACGTCACGCGTCCTCGACGGACATAAAACATACACACGCACCCGTGAAGTTTCACTCGTGAATCCATGGCGAAACCATTGGCTCTTCCGTGGCCCCGTCGAACCCTCCCGAGGTGAGCAAACACATTCACAAAACATACACACGCACTCGTGAAGTTTTTACTCGTGAATCCAGGGTGAAGCCATTGGAATTCCCTCTGTGGCCCCGTCGAACCCTCCCGAGGTGAGCAAAATACATTCACAAAACACACACAACAACTCGTGAAGTTTTTACTCGTGAATCCAGGGTGAAGCCATTGGAATTCCCTCCGAGGACCCGTTGAACCCTCCCGAGGTGAGTAAAATACATTCACCACTCGTTAATCCAGGGTGAAGCCATTGGAATTCCCTCCGTGGCCCCGTCGGACCCTCCCGAGGTGAGCGAAGCAATCATGCACAAATAACATATCACACCAAAGATAGCCAAACAATTCACCTAGAGGCATCAAACACTTAGCAAAACATCACGTCAAACCATAACGCACTGAAAAGAGATACGTACACACGCATTATCAAGCGCAACATCAACACCAAACATATCCAAAGAATTCACGTAGTCACTTACAACCCACACAATTTACAAAACACACGCGTTTTGAAAGTGAGCCTTTAACGAGGCTAGCCGAATGTTTTCAAAACTCATTTCAAACAAATAAACAAACATACCAAGACGATCACCAATCATCATATCCACAAAATAAGAAATGTATGGACAAGGTACTTACCTCGAATAAGAACAACATGGAGAATCGACCGAAGTAGGTTGGCACGAACCGACCACGAACCCGCCGACTCCACCGAACGCCAACTCGCGATAATAAACTATGAAGGACAATAACAAAAATAAAATGAATTCCATAGCACGACTTAAAGCCGTTGAATTCAAAGAACAAATGATGAAAGTTCAAGTGTTTCCCCCAAAATGGCCAAGAACACGATTCATCCCGATAAAACACGAAAACGGAAATCCAAATCGAAATATGGATATACAATCCATAGGATATGTTTAACAACATCATTTAACAACAATCGATCCATCAAAAACGGATGGAAAACGAGATTAAGAACAAATCCCCCAAAAAGTCGATTCGAAGGAAATCAAGAAATATACTTTGATTCGACGAAGAAAAATGGATTAAATGATGTTAAACACAAGAATACAACTAAGGTAAATCACACCCATCATGGATTAAACAACAATTTGGAACGAATCGGACAAAAACCCAAAAACCCCAAAATTCAAGAAACTAGGGTTCTAAGAAGAGATTACCTTGATTCGCTGGATCAAAGGATGATATAGGATGATCAATCAATGATATGAACTCAAGAACTTCATGGATTCGTTGTCTAACAACATGGCTTCGCCTCCTACGAACCTCCAGCCGCAGACAGAAAATAAAGGAACTGAAAAACGAGTGAAAATGAGGCTGCTCTGTCATATAAATACTGGGCTGGAACTAGCGTGCGCTAGCCTTCCCGGACTAGCGTGCGCTATCGGCCAGTATCGGCCCAGAACCCTCGGCCAGGGCCCGCACGACCCGGCTGCGACCAAACATCGGCCGTGACTCGCCCGACCCGCTAGCGTGCGCTGCTGCGGGGCTTCGCTAGCGCTAGCCGACTGTCGAGAACCTCTGGACTAAACAGCTCGCCCAGGTAACGTACGCTAGTCGGCCGACAGCGTGCGCTACCCCTGCCGGTTAGCGTGCGCCACGACCGACAGTAGCGTGCACTACCTGCCGATCCTACCCGAGTCCAGAACCTCAGAACCCCTCTGCCCAGACCCGATAGTGTACGTTGGGCCGGTCGACAACGTGCGCTACACTCGTGGAGCTAGCGCGCGCAGCCTTCCGTCCGTAGCGTGCGCTACGCCGGTTCTCTTGTGCTGCTCGGCGTGCCCGGCACTTCCGGCGTGCCGCACTGTCGGCCACTTTCGGCCGCCATGACCCGACGACTCGATTCCGAAAACGTACGGAACGAACACGACGAAAGCTCGCGGACAACATCAACGACCCCAAATGAAAACATAATGAAATAATTAATCATACGCGACCAAGAAAAGGGTCGAGACAACAAATACACATACAGATACCCATAACTTTGGGTAAATTACAAAATGGCCCAAAACGCCCGGAAATCAAGATACATGATCGAATAACCAAACCGAAGTTCACAACACGTCTAACAAAGTTAAACGGACTTACGGGAAACTCGAAACAGCAGTTTCGAACGAGATTCGCAAGAATCGAACTCAAGTGCGGAAAACTCGCCAAAAAGCACGGAACTCAACAAAACGACACCGAAACGAACTCGGATGACAAAAAGTGCAGAATTAATCATTCTCAGAATGACGAAACGGTCATGAGCGAGTCGTCAAAACGGACTTTCGCCGAAAAAAAGAAATTACCGAAAATCGAAATTATGGGTATTAGAGTTAATGAATTGATCTTGGGGGCCGGATTGCGGTTCCCATTGCCGTTCGCCGTGTCGTACCTGTTGACTGCCTGGAATGTGGCGCCGCTCCAATTGACGTCGAATGCCTGGTTGCATATCGTCAGTACCTTGACTCTTTTTGGCGGTCACCGGCTGTTCCGTCTACCTTCTGTTCAAGCTAACGGTGCAGAAGGGTTCAGTTGGTGGCTACCACATTCAGGGTCGCATGGGCAGGGTGGTCCTCGGGGTGCCGAACAAGGTTCGGGGCGATCGGGAAAAATGGAGTTGGGTCGGCGGAGCATGGAAGTCGGCGGCGAGCGATAAACCAGAGGATGAGTTGGATATCCCCACCAGCTTTCGGGAGAGGAATCCGAGTAAGGATTTTAACTCTCCTTTTATTTGGATACATCTTGAACTGATCTAATTTGGTTTCCTTTTTGCAGGCTCCCTTGTTCCAGCATTCGGCGACCTTCCATTTGACTTCCTGATCGTCTGGGAGCGAATCCGCAGTCTACCGGACAACTACATCGACGCTCGCACGGTCAACAACGAAGCTCACTGGTTGGGCGCTCGGTTGTTTCGCTTCCCTCGCCACTTGAAGGTTCCAGGTATAAATGTTTACTATTCCTTTTCTGGTTGACGATCGTCTTTGATTGAAAGAGATTTCTAACTTGGTTGACTGTCTTCTTTGACAGAGATCCACTTCCCCGGCTACTCCGAGCCGCCGAAAGAGATTGCAATGTCGAACCCCGGCCTCATGAGTCGTCTCCACCAAAGGAAGAAGGCGGGTCGTGCCCCTGCAACGACGTCCCGCCCTGTCCCTGAGGCGAGACCTCTCATAGTGCCGGTCGTCGAGCCGGAAGCTCGGGAGGAGGAGCAGCTTTAGCGCAATCGCAAGAGGCAGAGGCCGGAGGAGCCCCTGCCGACTGCTGCAGCGGAGGCATCCATTGTGGTGCTGCCGGCTGCCGCGCCTCCTATTTCCGCCGTTCCAATGGCGGAGGGGCCTACGCCCTCAGTGGCCTTCCTAAAGGCCACGACGATCGCCGACGCCCAGACTCCGCGGGGCAAGCCCTACTTCGGCCGCGACCCCGAGAAGGTCGAAAGGTAAGACTGGTTTGATCTTTCTGAGTTAAGCCACTTGTGTAGGATGCATACTAACTCCTTCGTTTTTGTTGCAGGGTCTGCCTTGCTGACCCGAACACCTCGCCGATGGTGCTGGATTTCCTGGCGAGCAGGTCCCCCCGCGAGCCTACCGAAGTCCCTCACTATGTCTCCCGGGCTCTCACCTCCCTTCCGAAGGCTTGGACGACCGACCTGGATGCGATCGCACGCCGGTGGTCTGGAGATGCAATGCAGGCGACCCTGGCCTTGACCCTCCAAGCGGCGACGATGGCCGCTCAAACTGTAAAGGATTGTGAGGGGCGGCCCTCTACTGCTCGCCTCCATTCGGACCTTGAAGCTGCTCGGAACCAGAACGCCGAGTTTGCTGATAGGATCGTGGCCATAGAGAAGGAGTATGCTGAGACGGCCAAGCGAGCTAAACAAGATCTTGACCGGATGAGGCAGGAGCTCGACCGGTCCTGGGCGGTGGTCGATCGGATGCGCGACCAGATGATGGAGGCTCGTCGGTTGCATGCGGCCTCACAGGAGGAGGTGACCGGGTTGAAGGCGGTGGTGGACCAGCTAAATGGCGAGTTGGAGTCGTCGAAGGGGGAACTGGCCGCCAAGGTAGCCGAGCTCAAGGATGCGGACAAAACAGCTGCGGGACTGAAGGAGAAGTTGGAGGCGATCGAGACCGATCCCTACCTCAGCGTGGAGTACGTCGGCGAGTTTGCATATTACATGGCTTACGCTGACGCCATCCGCGCTGCCAAGAAGGGAGGGCTCGAGGCCGGCCCTCTGATCGAAAACTTCAAAGCCTACGTGCTTGAGCATCCCCTGCAGCCTGACTTCTCTCTGCCGATCCTTGACCTCACCGAACTCGCACTACACCATAAGTGCTCATATGCAACGCTTCCTATTATTGCATTATGCCCCATTTTCTGTTGCCTTAGGCCAGAAATTGATATATCCAACACTTTGTGAGTGTTGCATCTGCTCGCGTGGGATTTGACTTTTAATCCAACACTTTTCCTTTCTAATGCAACAGAGGGAAAGTGTTGCATTATGTACATAGTGCAACACAAAATAAAATATATGCAACAGAAAATAGTGTTGGCTTAGAGGAGAATACAGTTTAGAAAAATGGGGCCCATAACCAATGACACATCAGCAATGGGCCCTTTTGCCATATCATTAGTGGGTCCCACTTCATCCACGTCATTAGTGGGTCCCACTTCATCCACATCAGCGGTGGGTCCCACCAAACACAATGCAATACTATTATTATATCCAACAGTAACATGATTGTTATATACAACACTAATTTGAGAATATGCAACAATAACTGAAAGATAAATGCAACACTTTAAATAAAAATTTCGAAATAACTATTTCGTACATACATCATTCTATACAAATAAAATACCATCCAATATTCACACCCTGCCATTCAATACCAAATACCAACATCCCAACAAACAGTCGACGTAAAATACCAACTTATACTAACAATTCGACACGCAACACCATAACTAGACCAAATTACCAAGTCTAATTCAAGAGTACCAAGTGACCAAAGTTCTAAATACTAGACATTATTAAATATCTCGATTTCTACACAGCAGGAGCTGGATCTTGTTCTTCGGACCTTTTACCTCTCCTTCCCACGAGCTAGTTGTTGCCATGTTCCTTGTATTTAGTGACCATCACATATGGCAAAATAGACATGATACTAGAAACCCCAACGACTTGCAACATTAATGCATCAGTGTAATCGCTGCAGTTACCTCAGCTACCAAAAGTGTTTGATCAGCCCCCAGTGAACATGCAGTGCTTAAAGCCTGAGTCAAATCTTCAAGCTTTCCATTCTCGGGCACATTAACAGTAAATGGGGATGGCTTAATAGTGCCATCTGCTTTTACCACGATCAGAGTCATTGTCCGCATAGATGACGACGGCAGAGGTAAATACAAGTACATGAATCGGTCAAAGGTAACAGACACTTTTCTACTAATTGGACATACTAATGTGGACTGGTACTAGCCCTGCAATAATAGAAATCCACCGGATGTTAGCTGAAGTATAAAAGATAATAGAAAAACAACAAAAACTACCACACAATTTCCTTAACTTTCTCCGAGATGTAAAAGCCACAGAGCAAGTTCAATAACTTTGGTAATTAAAGTAACATAATTTGATTCACAGAAAAATTTGGAAGATTGGTCTAATTTGATTGAATATTGAATAATGAAACCTGGTGAAGATAAGGACATTTTCAGATAATTGAGACGCAGAAAATAATAAACATTGACAGCTTATCTCAACTATACAGATAAGAGCTTTTAGATATTTCTACTTTGGAATGATCAAGGGAAAAGGATAACAAGAAACATCTCTAGAAAGTAAACCAAAGAGAAAGGAAACCACTTACATAAATGAACACAAGACTCGCATAATTATCGAGTCATTACGAGCCAGATGATTCCTCCAATATTCATCAGCTACTTCTTCATCTGGGCGGCCATCATAGTCCTTAGCTTCAACATAAGGTTTGCATCTCACACGATTCAGATCCTCATGGAGACCATCTAAGAGAAATGCCAAGAGCTCCTACAGTAATCAAATATGGCCCTCCACTTTAAACAGATGGCACACTGAATCTCAGACAGATTTGGACAAGAGGAGAATATTTATTCACTTAGAGAACATACATACTTAAGAATCATGCTGATTAAAACCGCTGAATTGCGGAGCAAAATGAGCGAGCTTCATTTTAAATGTTCTTGGTGCCAGAGGTGTTACTCCAGGAGCCCATAATTTCTTTAAAATATCTCCAAAAGATGAAGCAATTTCACCCTGTCAAAAGCAGATATTCTTTTGGTTGAGGAATAATGTTATATTGAACCCAACTTAAATCATACAACATAACAAGAAGAATGACCGATGTGAATCGGGTGTTGTGGTGATCAGATTAGTTGTGAGGTTTAATTATGGACCCAATCAAGTTAATAGGTTTATGGGCTAAGTAAATTTGCTGGAGGATGACTGACTAATAAGCACATATCATGGATTTTGGTTTATTTGTCATTCTAAGGCTTTGTTCAACTTAAAAATAATATTCAGTATAAGAGCCTTATTCAGTAAAATTATGTTTCCATCACTAAAATCAGTTTAATTAAGTAAAAATCAAAGCAACCCGTCAGTAATTTTAAATAATAAAAGACAACAAATTAGTCATTTTGTATCAATTTTAATCAGTAAAAATCATGTTTGAGTTAAGCAAAAACCATAATTTCAGTTAAGCAAAAACCAGATGAAGATAACAGGGCCTAAGGGTAAATCCATAGACCTCTAAATGTACAACATCAACGACAATTTTATCTTTAATCATGAAGAAACCAAACATGCAATGTGTAGCACTAACATATGTTGATAGACGTCTAGATATATAATAATTTTGTTAGTCATAAATTTGGTCACAACCAACTTCAATTCAACCCCTTAATTATAGTATATGAAAGTGTAACAAGAAAAATGTCTTATTTTGTTCTGAAAGAAGTTGCAGTTGCCTATCAAGGTCAAAGACTTGTTTGATAATGGAGGAAGAGATGACTCAATTAGGCAAAGCAATGATGACCATTGATTTCTATTCAACGAATCCCCTACAAATAAAACCTTCTTCCCCCATATTTTCTCCAAAAATACCTTCCCGTTGAATCTATTCACAATATGGATTCACAATAGCAAAAAGTAAGACGGACTGAAGGCATACTTTTCTATTTTACCTCAATCATTGAAAAATAATTAACAAACTGTGAAAAAGAAAATGTTCAATAAGAACCTTGGAATGTCACATTGATGAGGCTGCCATCGCCAATGTCGATATTTTAAGTCCCTTCTCCCATTCCTTTCACATGCAAAAATATCATCCATGAAGTAACATTGTTCCTCCTTGTAAAGAGGATACGATATGTTGTCATATACCTACTGGTCCGATAAAAGGTCGCAATTTGCAGTAGAATCGTCACCGGCAGTTTAGGATCAGAGTAGAAGGAAAAAAATACTAAAAAACTCGTGAGAGATGTAGTATAATAGCCGTGCAGCGGTGGTGGTTCGGAGACCAGTGGGGACGGGGGCGCTGCGTGTGCGGAGGTGGCAGGGTGTTGTGGCGCTGCGTGTGCGGCGGTGGCAAAGGCTCTGTGGCACTGCGTCTGCGGCTGTGGTGGGGCTGCGGCCTGCGGGGGACGGGGGGTGGGTGCAGAATGAAGGGGGAGAGTGAAGAAGAGAACGAAGGGTGTCAGTGTGTGTGCGGCGCCGCTGAACTAATTAGGTAGGGTTAGGGTTTTGTCTGTTGGGTGAATGTTTGAAATAATGAGTATGGGTCGGCTTTGCTCGGATATTTTGTGGGTATTTTTTGAATGTTTTTTGCGGGTATAGGGTTTTGGATATGGATAGTAACTATCTATATCCGTACCCGCAAACCTAATGGATAGTAATTTCATACCACTAAGCTATCCGTGTATATCAAATGCCCACCAAATCCGCACATATTAGGGTCGGGTGCTCGCGGTTATCCGTTACCCGCGGGTAAATTATTTTAAATATTAAAGTTGTATGAACTTTTAATTATTTTAGTGGGCCATGAACTTACCAAAAATGGAGCGAACAATTTAGAGTGGGACACCTAAAATTGAAATATGAGCAACTTAGACTGGGACGGAGGGAGTATTTCTTACTATATTTTAAAGAGTTGAATGTATAAATTCAATTTTTATTTTAATTTTAGATTATAATTTCAAAAGAAAAATATATGTATTCATATAATATATTTTATTTATTAGAATTTTAAGGAATTATTTTCTTTTTTAATATTTTTAAATTTATTAATTTTAATCCGATATTTTTTTTAAGTAAAAAAATATATGTGCTCTTATAAAAAGTCTGTTATAAAATGATTAAAAAATTCAAATAATTTATTTTGTTTTAATATAAAAGATTTAAATTTGACGATATTTTTTAAAAATATTCGAAATATTTTTCGTAATTATTTAGATAATTTAGTCTATTGCAACGCTTTAAGTTCATTTATAATCCAACACTTTAGGTTGGTGTTATATTAACGTCTTTTGCAACAGTTCATCCAGGTCTAATGCAACACTAGTTGGGTAGTATTGCAAAAGACCAAAGATCAGAGGGCTATTGCAATACTTTTCCTTGCAACACTGGAGATATGCGTTGCATATGAGCACTTATGGCGTAGTGTCGGGATCGATCTGAGCTGGTATCCGTCACCGGACAAACTTGTTTATCCGGAAGCCGGTGAGAAAGCACACGCCGATCCATCTACTGGGGACGAAGGCTAGGCGGGGGCGGCCTGAGTGATACCGTTGTCATGATGTTTTTTTCCTTGTAATTTTTAGTTTCTTCTTGTTTTGCCTTCGGGCGTGTATGTACAAACGACTTGAATGAAATAAAATACGTTTTTGTATCTTATTCTTTATTTGTACGATCGCCTCTCTGAATGTTTTGCATACGAATTTACACAAGTGTTTACATAATTGCGCCTGATGCCTTGCTTGTGTGATCGTCTTGTCTGAATAGCTCTGAATGTATTGATATACTTGAAATTCTTACTTGTAAATTTCCTGAACAAAACCGATCGCCATATGTATATTTGAACAAAGCCGATCATGTGTGGTTCCGTCCTCCTGATCGCATGTATTAATAGCTTCGTTTTGCCCTTTGTTTTTGTTTACTTAGTGAAAGTAAGGGAACGAAAATAATTCGTTTAGTGAGCTATCTTTAGTTCGGTTCTTGCGATATTCCATTTTGTTGTTTCCATGATGGAGGCCGAACGTCCCATCCTGGACAGACTTCGCGTAGTTGTGGGGTTCGATGGAAAAAACCCCGGCGACTATGTCTTGTGCGCGAGCGACATTACGTCTGATGGTTAACTTCTCGCGACTCACTTAATTGTAAAGGTCCTCCGTAGGCTACGTTTTGCCTCGCAAAGTAGCGATGGGACGGACGGTCTCTGCCTGGAGGATTCCTTGCACGGGGCGCCGTCGGATAAATCGACTTCGCTACCGTGTCTTGTTAGCACTTTTCTGCCTAAGAGGGCATACATTGTGACGGGGTTAGGATGCGATCGCCTGCCTCGGTCCATCAGATTAGATGATGGGTCCGAGGACGGGCGAGTGCGTCTACTGATTTGTTTTGGAGGGTCCTTCGGCTACGTCCGTCTCGTATTTAAATGAAAGGGCGGGCGATCTTTGCCCAAAGGAACCTTGCATGGACTGGTCATCGGTTCCATCGACTCCCAGGGCCATGGCTGCACTTTTCTACCTCGGACCGCCATGTTAGATGACGATCCTCGACGGTATACGTTGTGCTTGGAGGGGCGATCGCTTGCATAGGTCCATCAGGTTAGATGACGACCTCTTGTAGGGCGAGCGAGTCGTCCTCTTTTTATTTGTTTGTTTTGTCGAGGAGAATCATATATAGGGGATCGAAGAACAAAGCCGATCGTGTGTGGTTCCGTCCTCCTGATCGCATGTATTAATAGCTCCGCTTTGCCCCTTGTTTTTGTTTACTTAGTGAAAGTAAGGGAATGAAAATAATTCGTTTAGTGAGCTATCTTTAGTTCGGTTCTTGCGATCTTCCATTTTGTTGATTCCATGATGGAGGCCGAACGTCCCATCCTGGACAGACATCGCATAGTCGTGGGGTTCGATGGAACCGACCCCGACGACTATGTCTTGTGCGCGAGCGACATTACGTCTGATGGTTAACTTCTCGCGACTCACTTAATTGTAAGGGTCCTCCGTAGGCTACGTTTTGCCTCGCAAAGTAGCGATGGGGCGGACGGTCTCTGCCTGGAGGATTCCTTGCATGGGGCGCCGTCGGATAAATTGACTTCGCTATTGTGGCTTGTTAGCACTTTTCTGCCTAAAAGGGCATACGTTGTGACGGGGTTAGGACGCAATCGCCTGCCTCGGTCCATCATATTAGATGATGGGTCCGAGGACGGGCGAGTGCGTCCACTGATTTGTTTTGGAGGGTCCTTCGGCTACGTCCGTCTCGTATTTGAACGAAGGGCGGGCGATCTTTGCCCAAATGAACCTTGCATAGACTAGTCATCGGTTCCATCGACTCCCAGGACCATGGCTGCACTTTTCTACCTCGGAGCACCATGTTAGATGACGATCCTCGACGGTATACGTTGTGCTTGGAGGGGCGATCGCTTGCATAGGTCCGTCAGGTTAGATGACGACCTCTTATAGGGCAAGCGAGTCGTCCTCTTTTTATTTATTTGTTTGTCGAGGCGAATCATATATAGGGGATCTAAGAATCACATTAAACTCTTTGTACATTGGGTAACTGAATACAGAGTTTTTATTGGTAGTGTTTCTTCAAATGTACGGCGTTCCAGGGATATTGGTCCGGAGTGCCGTCTGGGTGTTGGAGTTCGTAGGTTCCTCTGGTCAGCCATTTAGATATTCTGAAGGGGCCTTCCCAATTCGGGCGAAAAACTCCTGTGTGAGTATGGACCTTTTTGAGGACTAGGTCGCCCACTTGGAATCGCCTTTCCTTGACCTTCGAATTGAAGAATTTTTCGGATTTCCTTTTGTGGATCATGTTCTTCATTTCCGAGGTCAGTCGTCGTTCTTCGAGCATATCCAAGTCGATCCGTCGGGCTACATCATTGTCCGTCGTCATTTCCTGTTCAGTTCGGTGGCTGAGGGCGGTGATTTCCGAAGGGATCACTGCTTCTGTTCCGAAGGCGAGGGCGAATGGGGTTTCGCCGGTTGAGTTTCGGGTCGTCGTTCGGTAGGACCACAAAACATCCGGGAGCTCGCTCGCCCATCGTCCTTGTTTGAATTTGAGTCTTGCTTTGATCGTGTGTTTGAGGATCTTGTTTACAGACTCTACCTGCCCGTTCGTCTGAGGGTGGTAAGGGGCCAAGAACAACTTTTTGATTCCCCATTTCTCGCAGAATTGCATGACTTCCAAACCGTCGAACTGCTTCCCGTTGTCGGAGATGATAGCCTGGGATAGACCAAACCGGCATATGTTCTTCCAAATGAACTTGATTACTTGTTCTTGGCCGATCTTGTTGAGTGGCTCGGCCTCAGCCTATTTCGTGAAGTAATCGACCCCCACGATGGCAAATTTACATCCCCCTGGTGCCCTCGGCAAAGGACCAATGAGGTCGATGCCCCATTGGGCAAACGGCCATGGACTGTACATAGAAGTGAGCTGTTCGGGGGAGAGCTTGATGTTCGGGCCCATCACCTGACACCTGTGACACGATCGGGCGTAGGCGATCGCGTCTTTTTGTAGTGTAGGCCAGAAAAAACCTTGCCTGGTCGTCTTGTGGATGAGAGCTCATCCTCCAGCGTGATTTCCACAGATCCCATCATGGATCTAGGCTAGAACGAGTCGGCCTTCCTCCGGCGTAATGCACTTGAGGAGAGGAAGGCTAAAAGCTCGTTTGTAAAGATGGTCGTCCAATATGGTGTATCTGGTTGCACGGAGCTGAAGCTGGCGAGCTTTGATACGATCGGCGGGGACCGTTCCGTCCTTCAAGTATTTGATGAACGGAGTCATCCAGTTCTCTTCGGCGATGGCAACTGTGGTGATCAGGCTCCTTTCGATTTCCGGCTTTGCTGACTTCGTGATTTGGATGTTAGAGAAGTCTGCCGCCCCATCTGACGATGCTAGTTTGGATAGGGCATCGGCCTGGGAGTTGTGCTCTCTCGGGACTTGTTCGATCTGCACTTCTTCAAACTTAGTGCACATTTCGGCGACCAATTCTTGGTATTTGATCATTTGTTCGCCGCGCGCCTCATATTCCCCCTTTGTAACACCCCGAGATATTCGGAATATGTTACAGCGCCGTAGACCCCTACATGGGACCCACCAGGCTACAATAGGAAAACTCCACTCGACTAACCATCTTGGTTAGCGAGGATACACATTTAAATAATATGACATATAAAGATACGCCCGGAGCAACCGGCGAAATAAGCATCAACAAACAACGTGACAATTTAAAGCAATACAATACGAAGTTTGAAACGAAAAGCCTAAGTACTCGTGAGTACAATCTATGAGTTTAAAACTGTGGGAACAACCATATCGAAATGGACAAAAGAAATAAGTAGACCCAAATACACATGTCAACGACCCTGGCCAACATCCTCGTACTGTCCCGGTGCTCGCTCGTCCGGATAATCATAACCTGAAATCCATAACAAGAATTTCCCCAAAACGGGTCCCCAAAGGGGTTAGCAATTACGCTAGTACAAGTAATCAAGGCAAACCAATCGCTTACACATTTCATAGTACATGCACCAATATCAATTTCAAAAGTCAAAACCAGACATGTCTTTTCCGGAAACAAACAGTCAAACAATTTGCCTTGGGAACAGAGTCATATCATAGATTCCCGCACGAGGCCTCTAAGGACCCTCCCGCACTGGCTATATTATAAATCAAAACACGCACATGCATCGCCTTGGGAACAGAGTCATATCATAAATTCCCACACGAGGCCTCTAAGAACCCTCCCGCACTAGCTAGCTAAACAAACTCATGAATCCGGGACGAAAACCTTTGGATTCCCTCCTTGATCCCGTCGGACCAACACGAGGTGAGAAAATCACACACAAAATACATTACCATTCCACGTTAAGCATAAAGGTTTCCAAAAATACTTGCCTTGAATAATAAGCGACGCAAGGAACGGAAGGAAAAACACCGGTGACCGATAGGAGCCGATAATCACGAACCTAACGATACGAAGAACACAATCACAACCAATACTAAATGAATACGGAATTGGAATACACCCGAAAACCCGCCTACGATTCATGTATATTCGTATAGGAACAACGACGAGGGCGGACCACAACCAAACCCTCTCGATTACAAAATTACTACGAAATATACCATGAATCCGTAGGGAAACCAACGAAATCAACAAGATTAATCATGTACAGCATAAATTAATCTAACATACGGAACGAATCGGACGAAACATGAAAACCCCCTTCAATTTACCCAAAACAAGGTTTTAGGAGTTTACCTTGAATAGTGACGAAGAACACGATTAGAGGTTGATAATATGCTCCAAAAACTCTAAGAAGATGATGGCTCGGAGTTACCAAGCTTCAAATCGCCGGAAATACCAAGAAGATCGCCTAGGAGTCGGATGGGGAGGAGAAGGAGTGAAAATGGCCGAAATCGGTCAACCCCTGGGTTTATAAACCCATGCCTCTTTACGTACGTTAGCCACCACATGCTAACGTACGTAAGCCGTATTATGTACGTAAGCCATAAGGGCCTTACGTGCGTAACCAAAAAGGCAGAATCGCCTGAACTGAAATACACTAGGGCGTTACGTACGTAACCAAAAAGGGTGTTACGTACGTAACCAAAAAGCGTAAATGCTGACCGAAATACACTAGAACGTTACGTACGTAACCAAAAGGGTGTTACGTACGTAACATTCCTTTCTGTGGAGTACAGGCCAGAAGAAAAAAGGGAGGTACCGGAAAAAAATCGAAGATGGTACGGACGTTAGGGACCTGAAACGACGAACTTAAATGCCGAAAGAAAACATATTCCCGACTACTCAAAGGTTCGGAAAAACAATCAACAAACGAAATTTTCCCAAAAGTTTGGGAAAATTTACAAAACGGCCCAAACGTCCGGAATGTACAACACATGGTCGAAACACCAAACAAAAGATCACAATGCCCATAATAACACGAGATGGATCTTTGGCAACCCCGAAACGGCGGTTCCAAACGACGATTACGATAATATCCGAAATAACAACATGAAACATCAAATCGAGTAAAACGAGTCCGAATCAAGCTCGAACGACAAAAAGTTCAATATTAAATATCCTCAAAATGTCAATACGGTTACAAGCGAGTTGTTAAAAACGAAAACGCACTAAAATGAGAATAATAAGAGAAGGGAAAAGTGCGGATATTACATTCTACCTCTCTAAAAACAAGTTTCGTCCAGAAACTTAAGAAATAAACAACTCGGGATACTTAGCACGCATGCTATCCTCGGTTTCCCAAATCGCCTCCTCGACACCATGTCTCGACCACTGCACTTTGACCAAAGGAATGGTCTTATGCCTCAGTCGCTTCTCACGGTGCTCCAAAATCTTTAAGGGACGCTCCTCGAAGGTAAAATCTTCGGCAATATCAAACTCACCATAATCGATGAAGTGCCTAGGATCCGGGACATATTTCCTTAGCTGGGAAACATGAAAAACGCTATGAACATGACTCAAGGCCGGAGGTAACGCCAAACGGTATGCTAACCCACCGACTCGCTCGAGAATCTCGAAGGGCCCAATAAATCTAGGACTCAACTTTCCCTTCTTCCCGAAACAGAAAACTCCTCTCGTCGGCGACACCTTCAGCAAAACGTGGTCTCCCACCTCGAATTCTAAAGGTCGACGACGGACATCGGCATATGACTTCTGTCGACTCTGGGCCGTCAACATCCATTCCCGAATTAATTCTATCTTCCGCCTCGTCTCTAACACGATATCCGGTTCGGTCCCGACCAAATCGGACGCCTCATTCCAACAAATCAGCGATCGACAACGCCGCCCGTAAAGCGCCTCATACGGTGCCATCGACGCGTGCCAACTATTGTTGTACGTGAATTCGATTAGTGGCAAATGCTCCTCCCAGTCACTACTCCAATCGAGAGCACAAGCACGCAACATATCCTCGAATGTCTGGATAGTGCGTTCCGACTGTCCATCTGACTGGGGATGAAAAGAGGTACTCAACCGCAAACAAGTACCCAACGCCTTATGCACCGCCCGCCAAAAGTGCGATACAAAACGGCCATCCCGATCCGAAACAATAGACTTCGGAGTGCCGTGAAGCCTCACAATCTGCGCGATAAACACACGAGCTAACTTCTCCGGGCCCCAAGTATCCTTGATGCCCAGAAAATGTGCCGACTTGGTCAGACGATCCACAATCACCCATACCATATTCATGCCCGACCTCGATCTCGGCAAACTCGTAACGAAATCCATCGAAATATCTTCCCATTTCCATTCCGGAACGGGAAGTGACTGCAATAACCCAGCCGGTCGCTGATGCTCGATTTTGACCTGCTGGCAAGTCAAACATCTCGCTACAAACTGTGCGACCTCCTCCTTCATATCATTCCACCAGAAATTCCTCCTCAGGTCTTTGTACATCTTACTCGAACCAGGATGAACGGAGTAAGGCGTAGCATGGGCCTCGCGCAAAATACTCTGCCTCAACTCTAAGTCGTTCGGCACACAAAGCCGACTCTGGAATCTCAAAATGCCATCCTCGTGAATCACAAACCTAGGAGACTTTCCCTTAAGAACGTTCTCTCGGATTTGAGTAATCATCGGATCCTCTAACTGCTTCAGCTTAATTTCATCGATCAAGGACGACGAAACCTCTAAAGCACAAAGTTGCCCGACAGCTCCAGGCAACAAAACCTCAACATCCAACTCGATCAAAGCTCGCCGAAGCTCGGACTGAGACGTAAGGATCTCAAGCGTTCTCAACGCAATTGGTTTCCGACTCAAGGTGTGGGCCACGACGTTCGCCTTGCCCGGATGATAAAGGATTTCGAGGTTATAATCCTTAATCAGCTCTAACCACCTCCTCTGCCTCATATTCAATTCCCGCTGAGTAAATATGTATTTCAGACTTTTATGATCGGTAAAAATCTGACATGTAGAGCCGAAAAGATAGTGACGCCAAATCTTGAGTGCAAAAACAACTGCCGCTAACTCCAAATCATGAGTAGGGTAGTTGAGCTCATATGGCCTCAACTTTCTCGACGCATAAGCGATGGTCTTGCCATGCTGCATCAATACGCACCCAAGACCCTGACCCGAAGCATCGCTATAAACAGCAAAACCTTCGTTGCCACATGGTAACGCTAAAATCGGGGCTGAAGTCAAACGCCTCTTCAGCTCCTCAAAACTGGACTGCCTCTCGTCATTCCAGACGAACTTCTCGGATTTCTGGAGCAACTGTGTAAGTGGCCGAGATAGTTTCGATAAACCCTCGACGAACCTACGATAGTAGCCAGCCAAACCGAAGAAACTACGGATCTCTTTCACATTCGTGGGCGGTGCCCAATCCAACACTGCCTCAATTTTCTGCGGATCCACTCGAACCCCCTCGGCTGAAATCACATGACCCAAAAACATCACTTCCTTCATCCAGAACTCACATTTCGAGAACTACGCATAGAGTTGCTTGGTCCTCAAAATGTCTAACACTATCCGCAGATGATGGGCATGCTCTTCCTCATTCCTCGAATATATAAGAATATCGTCAATGAAGACGACGACACATTTATCCAAGTACTCGATAAAGACCTTGTTCATCAATTGCATGAACACCGCCGGCGCATTAGTTAACCCAAAGGGCATAACTATGAACTCATAATGTTCGTATCTCGTCTGAAAAGCTGTTTTCGGCACGTCGGACTCTCTCACCCGAAGCTGATAGTACCCCGATCTCAAATCAATCTTCGAGAATACCGCAGCTCCCTGTAACTGATCGAACAAGTCATCAATTCTTGGCAAAGGGTACTTGTTCTTGACGGTCACCTTGTTTAGTTCGCGATAGTCGATACACAAACGCAGTGAACCATCCTTCTTGCGTACAAACAGGACAGGTGCGCCCCAAGGCAAAGCGCTCGGTCGAATATAACCCGACTCAAGGAGCTCACTCAACTGCTTCTTCAGCTCGGCCAACTCTGAAGGTGCCATGCGATACGGCGCCTTCGAAATCGGGGCTGCGCCCGGCTCTAACTCTATAGCAAACTCAACCTCACGATCCGGTGGCAATCCCGGCAACTCGCCAGGAAATACATCAGAAAACTCACTAACGACTGGAATCGACGAAAGTTCGACTCCACCATTCTCCGCCTTCAAGGCATAGCACCAATAACCAGTACACCCCTTTCGCAGGAGTTTCATCGCCTTCAGGGCGTTAATAACAAACTTCTGGTTTTTCTTTCGCCCCGCGAAGGAGTGCTCAGTGCCGTCCTCGGCTAACATGGTAATGATCCTCGTGCGGTAGTTCATGATTGCACCATGCCGCTCGAGTCAATCATTCCTGAGAATCAGATCCTCACCCTCGATACCCACGACAATAAGATTAGAGAGCCAAGCCCTCTCACAAATAAACACAAAACAGTCCCGGACTTCTCGATCACCGATAAAAGGTGACGAGCAGTCGAGACTCAAACGGTGTACACACTCTAGAGAAATGAATGAATGCGTAGCACCTGAATCAAAAAGCACACCGACAGGATGAGAATGGATATGAACGGTACCTGTCGCCACAGTAGCTGCTGGGTCATCGGCCCTCCTCATCTCGTATATACGCAGCTGGGCGGAGCCGACACTGGAAGCTCCTCCTCTAGCAGGTTGACCCTGACCCCTACCGCGGCCGGCACTCGGTGGAGGCGGCGGAGCAAACGAGCCCTGGTTCACACTCTTCTCTAAAGGTACTGGTTGAGAAGAACGGGCGCCGCGAAGTTGCCTGATCTGTTCACAAAAGGGGGCCTTGTGGGCCAACTGTCCACAAGTATGACAAGTAAACTTCGGACGAGAACACTGCCGGCTCTTATGGCCCTTCACACCACAGTTAAAGCATGTGGATTCACGAGCGGAGGTTCTGGCGGCACCCCGAAAGCTCCCAGAGAAACGAGCCGAACCGCCCGTAGAAATATTTGCAGCCTGAGATTTCTGCTGGCCTCCACTCTTGGGACCAGAAAAATTTCCGACCGACTTCTGCTTCTTGCTTTCACGAGCCAAATCACTAGCCGTCACTGACATATCATAAGCGAGGGCCCTACTCTGATAATCCTTCAAGGTAGTGCAGACAAGTCCAGACATGTAGTCCCGAATGGACAGTTTCATCCTCCTGGAAAAATGGAAAATTTTGTCGCTCTTAGCGACAACTTGGGTCTTCACATAACCCAACTCCTTGTTAAAATCGGCAATAGCTTGGGATACGGGAATATCCCGTGGTTGAGCATCATAGAAAGCATGCACTCAAGCCTGTCTGACCGGCCACGGGCAATATTCGGTCTCCATCAATTCTTGAAATTCGGCCCACGAAGCAACATGATCTTTGGGACCAATGGCCTCCCACCAATCTGTAGCATCTCCCGTGAGAAAGTATTGAGCAATAGGGACCTTACGGTCCTCGGGGCAGTTGGTAGCAGTGAAGACTTTGGATATCTCCTTGATCCACCCTTCCCAGCCGATCGGGTCCGAAGCTCCCGAAAACTGAGGATGCATCTTGATGACATCTTGAAGCCAGCGATCCGCTCCGCCCCGATTAGCATGGGCCTGATCGGGGTTCTGGACCACCTGAGCTATAGCCGCCATCTGGTTAACCATTTGCTGCATAACAGCCGCAATACCAAGATCGGCGCGCTCCTAAGAAGAAGCATGACTGTGACGGTCGCCGGTACTGTCGGCTCCTGAAGAGTGTGACGTGGCCGCCTCACCGGCTGCCGCACGTCCTCGGCCGTGTCCACGGCCACGACCACGACCACGGTTTTCTCCGGCATCCATACTGGTGTTAAGAGATAACAGAAGTATATCGAGGATGAGTAAGGAAGGAAAAAGCAACTACGATGATACGCAAATGAGGGAGAATAACCACAGTTCAAGAAACGGAATACAGTACGAGAAAGTAAAGAATCGAGTAAGGAAACTTACGAACACTGGAAGTACTGAGATGCTGGCAGCGGTGTGACAATGTGCAAAACAAAACACGACTAGACCCAAATAACCAACAAGCCTAGGTATCCATAAACCTAGCGCGCTCTGATACCATTTTCTGTAACACCCCGAGATATTCGGAATATGTTACAGCGCCATAGACCCCTACATGGGACCCACCAGGCTACAATAGGAAAACTCCACTCGACTAACCATCTTGGTTAGCGAGGATACACATTTAAATAATATGACATATAAAGATATGCCCGGAGCAACCGGCGAAATAAGCATCAACCAACAACGTGACAATTTAAAGCAATACAATACGGAGTTTGAAACGAAAAGCCTAAGTACTCGCGAGTACAATCTATGAGTTTAAAACTGTGGGAACAACCATATCGAAATGGACAAAAGAAATAAGTAGACCCAAATACACATGTCAACGACCCTGGCCAACATCCTCGTACTGTCCCGGTGCTCGCTCGTCCGGATAATCATAACCTGAAATCCATAACAAGAATTTCCCCAAAACGGGTACCCAAAGGGGTTAGCAATTACGCTAGTACAAGTAATCAAGGTAAACCAATCGCTTACACATTTCATAGTACATGCACCAATATCAATTACAAAAGTCAAAACCAGACATGTCTTTTCCGGAAACAAACAGTCAAACAATTTGCCTTGGGAACAGATTCATATCATAGATTCCCGTACGAGGCCTCTAAGGACCCTCCCGCGCTGGCTATATTATAAATCAAAACACGCACATGCATCGCCTTGGGAACAGAGTCATATCATAAATTCCCGCACGAGGCCTCTAAGGACCCTCCCGCACTGGCTAGCTAAACAAACTCATGAATCCGGGACGAAAACCTTTGGATTCCCTCCTTGATCCCGTCGGACCAACACGAGGTGAGCAAATCACACACAAAATACATTACCATTCCACGTTAAGCATAAAGGTTTCCAAAAATACTTGCCTTGAATAATAAGCGACGCAAGGAATGAAGGAAAAACAGGTGGACCGATAGGAGCCGATAATCACGAACCTAACGATACGAAGAACACAATCACAACCAATCCTAAATGAATACGGAATTGGAATACACCCGAAAACCCGCCTACGATTCATGTATATTCGTATAGGAACAACGACGAGGGCGGACCACAACCAAACCCTCTCGATTACAAAATTACTACGAAATATACCATGAATCCGTAGGGAAACCAACGAAATCAACAAGATTAATCATGTACAGCATGAATTAATCTAACATACGGAACGAATCGGACGAAACATGAAAACCCCCTTCAATTTACCCAAAACAAGGTTTTAGGAGTTTACCTTGAATAGTGACGAAGAACACGATTAGAGGTTGATAATATGCTCCAAAAACTCGAAGAAGATGATGGCTCGGAGTTACCAAGCTTCAAATCGCCGGAAATACCAAGAAGATCGCCTAGGAGTCGGATGGGGAGGAGAAGGAGAGAAAATGGCCGAAATCGGTCAACCCTTGGGTTTATAAACCCAGGCCTCATTACGTACGTTGGCCACCACATGCTAACGTACGTAAGCCGTATTACATACGTAAGCCATAAGGGCCTTACGTGCGTAACCAAAAAGGCATAATCGCCTGAACTGAAATACACTAGGGCGTTACGTACGTAACCAAAAAGGGTGTTACGTACGTAACCAAAAAGGTAGAATCGTCTCGACCGAAATACACTAGAACGTTACGTACGTAACCAAAAGGGTGTTACGTACGTAACATTCCTTTTTGTGGAGTACAGGCCAGAAGAAAAGAGGGAGGTACCGGAAAAGAATCGAAATGCAACGGTGAATAATTGACGAAGGTACGGACGTTAGGGACCTGAAATGACGAACTTAAATGCCGAAAGAAAACATATTCCCGACTACTCAAAGGTTCGGAAAAACAATCAACAAACGAAATTTTCCCAAAAGTTTGGGAAAATTTACAAAACGGCCCAAACGTCCGGAATGTACAACACATGGTCGAAACACCAAACAAAAGATCACAACGCCCATAATAACACGAGATGGATCTTTGGCAACCCCGAAACGGCAGTTCCAAATGACGATTACGATAATATCCGAAATAACAACATGAAACATCAAATCGAGTAAAACGAGTCCGAATCAAGCTCGAACGACAAAAAGTTCAATATTAAATATCCTCAAAATGTCAATACGGTTACAAGCGAGTTGTTAAAAACAAAAACGCACTAAAATGAGAATAATAAGAGAAGGGAAAGGTGCGGATATTACACGCTTTACTTGGTTCACGACTAAGAGGGAGTCCATGAAGATGTGGAGGCGACGAACGTCCAGGGCGAGTGCTAGATCGAGCCCGCCTACCAAGGCTTCGTACTCGGCTTCATTGTTGGTCGCACGGAACCCGAAATGCACAGCATTTATGAAACCTTGGCCGTCGGGGATGATGAGGACAATCCCTGCCCCTGCTCGCGAGTTGGTCGCCGAGCCATCTACGTACAGTTTCCAAGCAGGATGGCTGACCTGGGTCGGACTGGGTGGGAACGTTAATTCCACCACGAAGTCCGCCAGAGCTTGACCTTTGATTGCCGTGCGAGGAGTGTACGTAATACCGTATTGGGCGATCTCCAGTGACCACTTGAGGAGTCGCTCATTGGTGTCTAGCCGGTGCAGAACTTGCCTTAGAGGGAGAGTCGTTAGAACCTCCACTTGGTGTTCGAAGAAGTAAGCCCTCAACTTGCGAACACTCATCATTAAAGCGTAGGCGATCTTCTCCAGAGGCGTGTAACGCGTTTCCGCGTCATGGAGCGCTTGACTAACAAAGTAGATCGGCAAGTGGGCTTGCCCCTCTGCTCGCACTAACACAGCGCTCAGCGCGACCTCCGAGGCCGCCAGGTAGAGGAATAACTTCTCGCCGGGGATTGGCTTCGCCAAGATTTGTGGATTAGACAGATACTCCTTGATTTTGGCGAACGCCACTTGACTTTCCTTTGTCCACGCAAATGTCTTATTCTTTATGGTGGTGAAGAATGACTTGCTTTTGTCTCCGAGCCGAGAAATGAAACGGTTAAGAGCAGCTAGACAACCTGTGAGGCGTTGCACCTGTTTGACATTTTATGGCTCCTGCATGTTCAGGATCGCCTGGATTTTGGCGGGGTTCGCCTCGATCCCCCTCTGGCTCATGATGTGCCACAGGAACTTTCTGGAGCTTACCCCGAAGTTGCATTTATTGGGGTTCAGTTTCATGTTGAACTTCTCGAGGATGGCGAACGTCTCGGCAAGGTCATTGAGGTGATCTTCCTTTTTGAGGCTTTTGACCACGATGTCATCAATGTAAACCTCCATGGTCTTTCCAATCTGGTTGGCGAACATCCCATTCACTAGCCGTTGGTAGGTCGCCCCCACATTCTTCAGACCGAACGGCATCCGGACCCAAAAGTACACGTCTTTTTCCGTGTGGAACGACGTGTGTTTTATGTCTTTCTCAGCCATTGGGATCTGGTGGTACCCGGCAAAGGCATCCATGAACGACATCATTTCGCAACCTGCCGTGCTATCGACCAAGTGTTCAATATGAGGCTTTGGAAAGTGGTCTTTTGGACATGCTGCGTTTGTAACACCCCCAGAGTACGACCGGAAATGTCACACGCCGTAGACCCTTATCACAAGGATCCACCAGGCTAAACTCCAAAAGACTACTCAAAGATTGACCGACCGGGGTCAAAATTTAATACAAAGCAGACCGACAAGGTCATGAACCAATTCAGAAACTAACGACATTCATATTACAATGACAACAATAAACTTGAACACAGAAAAGAATGACAACTCAATTTAATAAATGATAATTACACCCATGCAAGGGTGAATACTCGAACGACAGAGAAATACCGACCAAAATGATACAAAAGAAAAGACTCTGACTTTGGTGTGATTAGCATCGTCGTCTTCCGTCTCCTTCCAAGCCAATCCGTATCGCTCCCGAGTTGCCAAAACTCGAGCGCATATGAGCACCCACCCCAAAACTCGGGGTTAGCAAGCGGAATTTTGCTAGTGCAAGTACATAATATACAAGATATATGAACAGTAACAACGCAAAAATTCAACCGCCGAGAAGCCTTAACACAAACCATACATTCCCACAGTCAGCACAGAATAACACTCGCATACACGAGGTGAAAGGTAATCACATAGTCATATTCTCCTTACGGAAAATAACATTCATGAAACTTCAAACGAGCCCAAGGAGTCAGGAAGATCCCTTTTGTAAAAGGAAAGGTATTTTGATAAGATAGTTTGCAATCATTATTATTGACTCGGGCCGTTTAGGGGTTTTTTTTTTTTAAAATCGAATGGGAATACTTTTGGAAATAATTTCAAAAACTCTCGGGTCCTTGACCCAACGTATGGAAAACGATTACACAAAAACCAAGTCAACTTATTTGGGGTTCTCGACCCAATTTATAGAACACCGTCACAAACGAAATCATTACAACATCTCACCGGGTTCTCAACCCATTCCAAATAACATCATCGCGAAACCAATCATCTCAACATTCCACAGGGTCCTCGACCCAATACACAGAATAGCACCACAATACAATCAAAGGTACAGAACTCTCATTCGACTTATCCACTCAAGACCCCGATTAATTAACCCTGAGATTTCGTCAAACCTCCGTGGTTAACTAACCCCGATACCAACGCTTTAAAAACAATTTGAAACAAGCTTTCAAAAACACGGATTGCGATGCGTATCAAGACAAACATTAAAAGTGAGTTGAAAGAATTTGAGATACGAACATCGTTCGATAACGGGTCTTAGCTATCACTCAAATACCCGTAACCAATAAGCCTGCCAGGCGCCTCCCTTGCACACCTGTGTACCGGCGTTCACTTCCATCATGTTGGCCGCTCCTTGAACATGTCACCGCACCGGCGTCACTCCCGCAAGAGCCGCCCCTTGCACGCGCATTAGGTGACATCGGCGTTCACCACCCATATGGAGCCGCACATTGCAGCATACACCAGGCCGGAGTGCACGCCCCGCCCTCAGAGGTTCCCGGATACGACGTTTTTCACAACACGTATCCACATTATCACAACCATCCAGCACATGAACAAATGTCACAACAATTTTCAACTCGGTACATCAAGTCACACAATTTCTCCGCCAGTCCATAACCACACAAGTAGACAGGAACACGCACGTTATTAATCAACTCAATCACAATAAGCGTTCAAGCATAACCAATCAATACCGCACATAGATATATATATATATATAACCTTACTATATTATATGAATGACTATAGTTCATCCCTCAATCCAAGTTGAGTACGTCAACTAGTGTTAGCATTCATCACTCGTCGATCACCGACATAAGCATGTATATCAATATACGTATATACATACTTATTTCTAACATATAAGTATATATATAATACATATATATATACACATACATATACATATATATATATATATATACATATATACATCCGTATAAACTCATACACTTCAACAACAATGATTTCACGCAGTTACAATTCGTATATCGAGGTACTTGCCTTGGTAATACGACGCAAAGGAGACGATGAAGGAATAGGTTTAGGTCCGAACAATACCCTCAAATTCGGCCCTAACACAATAATGATATACAATCAATCTCACATCATGAACACGAAGAAATTCCTCCTAGTTCTACCCGTTGGGACAATTCATCGGACACCAAGAGTGCATAAGGAAATGAAATCGGTCAATGGTAGAACAACGGGATTTCATCCCAATCAAAAACAAGAAAACCAAGGGTCACGAGTATACTATCAAATCTAACAACAACATCGGTTAATTCGGATTAAAACACAAGATTACCACCAAACCCTCCCCAAAAATCACACTAGGGTTAAAGGGGTTTTTACCTCTTGAAGATTCAAGCCCTATAATCCGAAGAACACGTGCTAGATCCACAATCCGAGCTACACGATCGAAGGAAGATGAAGAAAAACACACAATCAAAAGGGTAGATGGAGAAGAAATCCCCCTCTCAACCCTCTCTCTCTCTCGCGCACGGTTGGAGAAAAAGAGCAAATGAGCGAATTTATTGAAACGCCTTGATTATAGCGCCGCCGCATCGTGTGCCGCGGCTCGAATAAAGCGTGCCGCGGCACGGGGCCAAAATTGCGCCAGTGGTGGTGACCGCTCGTTGTGCCGCGGCTCATTCGGAGTGTGCGCGGCTTAGACTCGGCATGTGCCGCGGCGCTGCCGGATCTTGGGGCACGCGGTACGAGAGGTTTTAACCGGCAGTGCCACACGGGTGTGCCGCGGCCGGACAAGTGTGCCGCGGCTTGACTCAGTGTGCCGCGGCTGCAGTACGGCTGCTTGGCCAACAATCGGTAATGTGTGCGCCGCGGCGCACAATCCTTGTGCCACGGCCCACACCCCCCCTCGGGTCCCAAAAATGACGAAAAATGATCCGGAAGAGAATAAAAGCAATAGGAATCGATATTTGGGCAACAATAACACGAAATGGAAGTACGGAACCCCAAAAAGATCTGAGGTGCACAACCAAAGTCGAACAAGGGACAAATTCCCTAAACTTCTAGGAAATTACACAAACGGCCCAAACATCCGAAAATCACGATACAACGTCGGATTAACAATCCGAAACTCACAAAATGCTCTACTCAATCATACGAACTCATGAAAGTAAGAAAATGACGAAATCGAACGAGTTTAACGAGAGACAAATACACATGAGACAAAATATAACACAAGATGAAATTACGTAAAAACATCATCTAGACCCGTCTAAGCGGAGAAACTCCAAGAACAAAAATAGGTTCAGAATTCCAAAACAGCGACAAGCGAGTTGTCGAAACGGACCTCCGCCGGAAAAATGAAAATTACCGGAAATCGAATTTGCGGATATTACATTCTACCCTCCTTAAAAGAAGTTTCGTCCCGAAACTTAAAATAGAGAGCGGCGGAACAATCAAGGAAATAACTACTTGCTCAGCCCCAAATCATCACGAGCAAAGCGCGAATGCAAGGTTCCAGAAATACGATGAGTTGAGGTGAAGGGGTATGAATTTGGATACCAAAGCTCCCCGAGTTAAGAAAATCACAAAATAGTTCAGACGTCCTGAAAATCATGTTTCGAGCTCAACCAACCACAACCCAAGTTCATAACACATTCGGAAGTGTCAATTGCACGCGTGGGAATAATAGTTCCGAACAAAATTTGCAAGAATTAGGTTCAGATATGGAAAGACCACAATAATTCACGGGTTTTAACAAAACAGCTCCGAAATTCGTTCGGAGGACGGCAGGCTAAGTAGAACAAGATAGTTTAAAATCGTCGAGAGGATCATAATTGAGTTACCAACAATGAAAAATCATACCATGCCGAAAATACCACGGAAAGTACGGGTAATACACTTCCCCATACTAAAAGGTATTTCGATCCCAAACTTAGAACAACAAGAGTTGGAAATATAGAGCAACGAAATGAAGAACGATCAAAGTCACGATTGTTCAAAACAGCAACAATTAGGACATATTGCAAAATATTCATCCTCCCATGTTAGGCTCTTCTAAGGAAACATAGGGTTTCGGGACATTCTCCATCACTAGCTCTGCTCTCTCTCGGGCGGCATTCTTTGCCAATTCGAAGCTGTCTCACGGTGTTTCTCCCGATGACCTTCACACCCACCAGTAACAAGTCAAGAGTGGAGAGGGACAATTTGCACAAACATGTCACAGCGATTCTGATTGAAACATCTTCTCTTCTTACCGCGAGTCACCGATCTTTGGTTTGGGATTTCAGCGTTCACTCCCGACCGAAGATGACGCTTTCGAACAACGTAAGGGCTTGGGAGCCTTAGTCTCCTCACCGCCGTAAATTTTCCCGATACCCTCGGTCTCTTTGCTTCGCTCGTGGGCTCGATTGAGGAGATTTCATAGGATATCGTTTGATCTCGATACTCCCTCCGTAGCATGGATAGTTGTCGTCACGAACCACCTTGTCGTTTCCACTTCCGTCATCACACTTACGTCCGCCAAGGCTCGACATACTAATACAGATAGTACCATTCAAAGATTATCAAATAATCAGTCGTACAGTATACCACCCTTATCAACGCAAGGTTTAGTTAACATCTATAGAATAACGGTAATATCGTAAAGCATAAAGTTTTATGAAGTCAAGTTCGAGTTCCTCGACGAGGACGATCATTATATGTATGCACTTAATGAAAACAAATTTTTGAAAAAGGGGCTAGTCACGTTGCGCCCGAGACTTGTAAACACTGTCTTTTATTTCGGAAGAGGAAGTTTACATAATGACTCTAAAAATTATTTACGAGTGATGAATAAAAGGAAAAAAAAGGAAATCGAAAATTAATTCGTAACTAATTTGAAATATTTCGAAAATGTTGAGTCCCAAATATCAAAATTTTGAAAATCTTTCCTCTTCTTCAAAAATATTTATTCGAAAGAATTCTCCACCGAGATACGTGACCATTTAACATGACGGTATTAAATCATGGCTTTACACAATGTTAGGAAATTTCAAAGCATTGCTTTAAAATATTCGAGATACTACAGCGCCGTGGGCCCCGTGCCGGAACCCACCAGGCAAAAATTCCTTAAAAAAAATGATCTAAATGCCAAAAAGGCCGAAGTCGGTAACATTCTCAAATACTCACAAAAGTCATTTATGAAATATCAAATACCGTCATAAGAATACTATCAAAATATGCAAGACCAAAATATCAAAACTCGGTTTGCAAGATAACAAAAACCATCTTAGAATACTCATGTGGTGGATAACATTATCATTCGTAAATTCATTCTAATAAAGTACCGAAACAGATAAACATGCTCGACTTCTGAAGCATACTACGTAACTATTTATGACCGCATGCGCATGTTATATCCTAAAACGATAATATCACCAACAAGTTCCAATTCCTAGTTCACATTAAGCATATTAGCACAATGTAATCAAATACGTATATAAGGGGACTTACGATCGGGAGGCTTACCATCACGGATTGCCGGAAGATGATGTCGGAACCACGATACTAATCACGACTCTGATGCGCGCGACTTACACAAGACATGGACTTGACCCAACGGCCTAGGTTTTTCGCAAACCTAGGCTCTGATACCATAAATGTAACACCCCCAGAGTACGACCGGGAATGTCACACGCCGTAGACCCTTATCACAAGGATCCACCGGGCTAAACTCCAAAAGACTACTCAAAGATTGACCGACCGGGGTCAAAATTTAATACAAAGCAGACCGACAAGGTCATGAACCAATTCAGAAACTAACGACATTCATATTACAATGACAACAATAAACTTGAACACAGAAAAGAATGACAACTCAATTTAATAAATGATAATTACACCCATGCAAGGGTGAATACTCGAACGACAGAGAAATACCGACCAAAATGATACAAAAGAAAGACTCTGACTTTGGTGTGATTAGCATCGTCGTCTTCCATCTCCTTCCAAGCCAATCCCGTGACTGCTCCCGAGCTGCCAAAACCTGAGCGCATAACAGGCACCCACCCCCCGAAAACTCGGGGTTAGCAAGCCGAATTTTGCTAGTGCAAGTACATAATATACAAGATATATGAACAGTAACAACGCAAAAATTCAACCGCCGAGAAGCCTTAACACAAACCATACATTCCCACAGTCAGCACAGAATAACACTCGCATACACGAGGTGAAAGGTAATCACATAGTCATATTCTCCTTACGGAAAATAACATTCATGAAACTTCAAACGGGCCCAAGGAGTCAGGAAGATCCCTTTTGTAAAAGGAAAGGTATTTTGATAAGATAGTTTGCAATCATTATTATTGACTCGGGCCGTTTAGGGGTTTTTTTTAAAAATCGAATGGGAATACTTTTGGAAATAATTTCAAAAACTCTCGGGTCCTTGACCCAACGTATGGAAAACGATTACACAAAAACCAAGTCAACTTATTTGGGGTTCTCGACCTAATTTATAGAATACCGTCACAAACGAAATCATTACAACATCTCACCGGGTTCTCAACCCATTCCAAATAACATCATCGCGAAACCAATCATCTCAACATTCCACAGGGTCCTCGACCCAATACACAGAATAGCACCACAATACAATCAAAGGTATAGAACTCTCATTCGACATATCCTGCTCAAGACCCCCGATTAATTAACCCTCGGAGATTTCGTCAAACCTCCGTGGTTAACTAACCCTGATACCAACGCTTTAAAAACAATTTGAAACAAGCTTTCAAAAACACGGATTGCGGTCTGTATCAAGACAAACATTAAAAGTGAGTTGAAAGAATTTGAGATACGAACATCGTTCGGTAACGGGGTCTTAGCTATCACTCAAATACCCGTAACCAATAAGCCTGCCAGGCGCCTCCCTTGCACACTGTACCGGCGTTCACTTCCATCATGTTGGCCGCTCCTTGAACATGTCACCGCACCGGCGTCACTCCCGCAAGAGCCGCCCCTTGCACGCGCATTAGGTGACATCGGCGTTCACCACCCATATGGAGCCGCACATTGCAGCATACACCAGGCCGGAGTGCACGCCCCGCCCTCAGAGGTTCCCGGATACGACGTTTCTCACAACACGTATCCACATTATCACAACCATCCAGCACATGAACTAATGTCACAACAATTTTCAACTCGGTACATCAAGTCACACAATTTCTCCGCCAGTCCATAACCACACAAGTAGACAGGAACACGCACGTTATTAATCAACTCAATCACAATAAGCGTTCAAGCATAACCAATCAATACCGCACATAGATATATATATATATATATAACCTTACTATATTATATGAATGACTATAGTTCATCCCTCAATCCAAGTTGAGTACGTCAACTAGTGTTAGCATTCATCACTCCCGATCACCGACATAAGCATGTATATCAATATACGTATATACATACTTATTTCTAACATATAAGTATATATATAATACATATATATATACACATACATATACATATATATATATATACATATATACATCAGTATAAACTCATACACTTCAACAACAATGATTTCACGCAGTTACAATTCGTATATCGAGGTACTTGCCTTGGTAATACGACGCAAAGGAGACGATGAAGGAATAGGTTTAGGTCCGAACAATCCCCTCAAATCCGGCCCTAACACAATAATGATATACAATCAATCTCACATCATGAACACGAAGAAATTCCTCCTAGTTCTACCCGTTGGGACAATTCATCGGACACCAAGAGTGCATAAGGAAATGAAATCGGTCAATGGTAGAACAACGGGATTTCATCCCAATCAAAAACAAGAAAACCAAGGGTCATGAGTATACTATCAAATCTAACAACAACATCGGTTAATTCGGATTAAAACACAAGATTACCACCAAACCCTCCCCAAAAATCACACTAGGGTTAAAGGGGTTTTTACCTCTTGAAGATTCAAGCCCTATAATCCGAAGAACACGTGCTAGATCCACAATCCGAGCTACACGATCGAAGGAAGATGAAGAAAAACACACAATCAAAAGGGTAGATGGAGAAGAAATCCCCTCTCAACCCTCTCTCTCTCGCGCACGGTTGGAGAAAAAGAGCAAATGAGCGAATTTAAACGCCTTGATTATAGCGCCGACCGCATCGTGTGCCGCGGCTCGAATAAAGCGTGCCGCGGCACGGGAGCAAAATTGCGCCCGGTGGTGGTGACCGCTCGTTGTGCCGTGGCTCATTTGGAGTGTGCCGCGGCTCGGACTCGGCATGTGCCGCGGCACTGCGGACCGTCTTGGGCACGCAGACAGAGGTTTTAACCGGCAGTGCCACACGGGTGTGCGCGGCCGGACAAGTGTGCCGCGGCAGCGACTTCACTGTGTGCGGCTCACAAACCTTGTGCCGCGGCACACAGTGCACTGCTTGGCCAACAATCAGGTAATGTGTGCGCCGCGGCTACAATCCTTGTGCCGCGGCCCACACCCCCTCGGGTCCCAAAATGACGAAAAATGATCCTAAGAGAATAAAAGCAATAGGAATCGATATTTGGGCAACAATAACACGAAATGGAAGTACGGAACCCCAAAAAGATATGAGGTGCACAACCAAAGTCGAACAAGGGACAAATTCCCTAAACTTCTAGGAAATTACACAAACGGCCCAAACATCCGAAAATCACGATACAACGTCGGATTAACAATCCGAAACTCACAACATGCTCTACTCAATCATACGAACTCATGAAAGTAAGAAAATGACGAAATCGAACGAGTTTAACGAGAGACAAATACACATGAGACAAAATATAACACAAGATGAAATTACGTAAAAACATCATCGAGACCCGTCTAAGCAGAGAAACTCCAAGAACAAAAATAGGTTCAGAATTCCAAAACAGCGACAAGCGAGGATGCTGGGCTTCCTCGCTATTATTATACGGTGCCATCTGAATCGAAGCGTGCCAACTATTATTATAAGTGAATTCCACCAAAGGCAGCTGGGCTTCCCAATCGTCCTTCCAATCAAGAGTACATGCTCTCAACATATCTTCTAGAGTCTGTATGGTTCTCTCCGACTGACCATCAGTCTGAGGATGGAAAGCCGTACTGAAATTCAACTGCGTGCCCATCGCACGATGAACTGCCTTCCAGAAATGCGACACAAATCGCCCGTCACGGTCTGACACAATGCTCTTGGGGGTACCGTGTAGTCTCACAATTTCCTTAATAAACAGCTGGGCCAATCTCTCGGGGCCCCATGTGTCCTTAATTTCCAAGAAGTGAGCTGATTTGGTCAGACGGTCCACAATCACCCAAATCGTATTCATTCCTCGACGACTCGTCGGTAAGCTGGTGATAAAGTCCATAGATATGTCTTCCCATTTCCATTCAGGAATCGGGAGCGGTTTCAGCATTCCTGCGGGTCGCTGGTGCTCAATCTTAACCTGCTGACAGGTTAAGCACCTCGAAACGAATTCGGCAATCTCACGCTTCATATTCCCCCACCAATAATTCTGCTTCAAATCCTTATACATCTTGCTAGAGCCCGGGTGAATAGAGTACGGGGTAGCATGGGCTTCTCTCATGATACAGTTCTTCAATTCTTCGTCACGGTACACAAACTCGATTTCTAAAACGTATCAATCCATCCTCGTGGATCACGAATCCAGGGGCTTTCCCCTGGGTTACTTCATCCCGAACCCGAGATAAGAATGGGTCCGTAATTTGCTTCGATTTGATCATATCATCGAGAGACGAAGAAATATCAAGGGTGCAAAGTTGTCCCTGAACACGCTGTAACCAAACTTCAATTTCTGGTCTCATAAGGTCCAACTGCAATTCCCTCTGTCCGTTAAACGGCTCGGCATCATTCTGCTGCATCTTTCGGCTCAACGCGTCGGCAACCACATTTGCTTTACCGGATGATAAAGGATTTCGATATCATAGTCCTTGATTAATTCTAGCCACCTTCTCTCGCCTCATGTTCAACTCCTTCGAGTAAAAATATACTTTAGGCTCTTGTGGTCCGTAAAGATCGGCGAGTAACTCCATAAAGATAGTGGCGCCCATTTTCAAAGCAAACACCACATTTGCTAACTCCAAGTCGTGGGTCGGATAGTTAACTTCATAGGGTCGCAATTGTCTCGATGCATAGGCGATTACTTTCCCTTCCTGCATTAGTACACATCCCAGACCCTGTCTCGACGCGTCACTATACACCACAAATCCTTCCGTTCCTTTTGGTAAGACCAAAACAGGGGCCGAAATCAATCGACTCTTGAGCTCTTCAAAACTCTTCTGACATGCTTCTGACCACAAATACTTCTTGTCCTTCCGCAGTAAGTTAGTCATCGGTTGCGAAATTTTAGAGAATCCCTCCACGAATCGCCGGTAGTAACCTGCTAGGCCGAGGAAACTACGAACTTCCTTCACGTTCTTCGGTGGTAGCCAATCTCGAATGGCTTCCGTCTTTTGTGGGTCCACTCTCACCCCTTCGGCTGATATCACATGCCCGAGAAAGACAACCTCAGGCATCCAGAACTCACACTTAGTAAATTTCCCATAAAGTTGTTCTCGCCTCAAAGTATCGAGAACTTGGTGGAGGTGATTCTCGTGTTCCTCGTGGTCGCGAGAGTAAATCAGAATGTCGTCAATGAAAACGACTACAAAGCGATCCAGATAGTTAATAAAAACTCGATTCATCAACTCCATGAATACTGCCGGTGCATTAGTCAGTCCAAATGGCATCACCACGAACTCATAATGCCCATAGCGAGTACGGAATGCTGTCTTCGAAATGTCAGACTCTCGAATCCTCAACTGATGATAACCAGATCTCAAGTCGATCTTAGAAAACACGACAGCTCCCTGAAGTTGGTCCAGTAAATCATCAATACGAGGCAAGGGATACTTGTTCTTGATGGTTACCCTGTTCAGCTCACGGTAATCAATACATAAGCGTAGAGATCCATCTTTCTTCCGCACAAATAACACTGGTGCTCCCCAAGGGGACGCACTCGGTCGAATATAGCCTTTGTCACCAACTCCTCAAGTGGTTCTTCAATTCTTGCATCTCGGTCGGAGCCATACGGTGCAGTGCTTTTGAGAGCGGGACGTGCACAGTTCTAACTCAATAATAAATTCCACGTCACGATGAGGAGGTAAGCCTGGCAACTCGTCTGCAAATACATCGGGGTAATCTCGGACTACCGAATGTCGGCCAATTCAATCGATCGACCGGTTGATTTGGTCATGTAGCACCAATAACCAATACACCCTTGATTAAGCGGTTTATTTGCTTTCATAAGCCGATGACTCTCCCGAGCAGTGGGATTATCACCTCGAAAAATACACTCGAATCCATCATCGAGTAGCGGTAACCATCCGCTTGCGGACACGAGTATTGCATCGTGACGATCCATCCAATCGATACCCAAGATTATATCGTCCTTAGGTAGATCGACTACTATCGGTTGACAACCACTCACGGTCGTTCAAACGAATCGGACAGTCTTGGACTTCACGATTTCCAATAATTCTTCTACCATCAGGTAGACCAATCACGTAAGGCTCACAATTGATAACATGGTCTAGAGGCAAACGACTTAAACAAGAAGAAGATATAAAGGAGTGTGAAGCACCGGTATCAAAAAGAACACACACAGGCTGGGAGTGGATCTCGAGTATACCTGAAATCATGCTGGCCTCGGGATCATCAGCTCTCTTCATCTCGTAAATCCTGGGTTTCGCAGTTCCGGCACTAGGTGTACCACTTTGATTCCCACGGCCCATTCCCCTATTCGCCCCGGTGGTCTGATAGGAAGCGGACGGAGGCGTCCGGTTCTGGACAGAGGATTGCATAGGAGTATGAGACGCTACTGGATCATGTCCGGGCCCACTCCTGCAAAAACGAGCACGGTGACCAATCTTGCCACAAGTAAGGCAGGTGACGGCAGGCTTCGGGCATTTGGTGCTGACATGCCCCTGGTCTCCGCAGTTATAGCACACAACAGATGAAGGGACCGCTCGAGAGTGCGATCCAGCTGGCTTCGACGCCATGGGTGGTCGATCAGAGGGGTTTGGCAATGGTAGGGCTTCTGAATGTCCCGGTTACTCTCGATCGATTGGTTCTTAGACCTTTTGTTGTTGGACTGTGGTTGTTTCTTGGATATCTCCTTCGCGGTGAGTTCGTACTCTAGAGCCTTCTCGATAAACTCTAGTAAGGTAGTACAGTAGTGATTCAACAGCTGCATTCTCATTCGGGGTTTAAGCCTCTTGAGAAAGTATTTGATCTTGTCGGCCTCTGTTCGGATAATTGTCGTGGCAAAAGGAAGGAGTGCCTGGAATTTCTCAGCAACAGCTAATACATCATCGTCTTCAGACGGGTCGGGGTTCAAAAGTTCCGACAGTTTGGCCTCACGGAGTGGCCCTGGATAATAACGGTCTAGCATGAGGTTTTTAAATTCCTCCCATGTGCAAACACCATCACCGCCTTCTGAAAGCCACCAGTATGAGCGCTTTTGCTAAGATAATACGCGGCTACCGAGACGCGATTCTCTTCCGGCGATCCACCATCTGGAAAAGTTTCTCAAAATGTTCGATCCGATTGCACAATGTCGGCCCGGCTCGGAGGAGCCCTCATAAGTCGGTGGTCGGCGAGAGATGTCGCCGATAATCCGACTCACGGGTCCGCCAATCACGGGAGGAGGATGAGCCCCTTCTGGCGGCGATGGCGGCCTCTGCATAGCTTCCATTAGTTGACCCATCTGGTCATACGTGTCATCATGCCCCGCATTATGACGTAAGGATCGACACGTGCATCCCCGCCCCTTTGTGGTGCGATTGTTCCCTAGAAGGTGAACCCATCTGCGGAACTCGATCCGCGTCGCGCGTCGGTTGGCTCGAGGTATTGGGATTCGGCCCCTTCCGCGGCCTCGTCCCCCTCTGCCACGACCTCTCAAGTTCCTTTCCATACTGAAAGAATCAATCGTAATGATAACCATAAGTACAGTTCAAGATACTAAAATTCATGCTAAGTTAATAGCAACAAGGAATTACATATTAAAGGAAAACGGTTATCGATACCACAAATATCGCACCGAATATCATATCGGTGTCAAGTCGAACAATTTCGATTATACAATAATTTCAGCATTTACCTCGGATTATCAATCAGATAAATCCTGTCACAATTCCTTGAAATAACATGATCAACAAAGAGGTCTATACTGATATCAATATCATGCCAGTAATTAAACCATGGCTCATAAAGTACATACCGCATTTGGCTCGCAGGGTCAGGCGTCTGCACAGGTCACACGTGACACGAAGGTTTCTTGATACTAGTTCATTTCTCAATGACTCATGAAAGAAAACGACTCTCTGATACCATCTTCTGTAACACCCCAAATGGCGGTTATTACAGTGCCGTGAAATCCCACAGGACCCACCGGGCGATATCCAAAAGCAGTTAAATAAATATTATTTGTGATACCGAATCACAACGAAAAGTCATTTCTCCGATTAGGAGTTTATCAAAATATGGCCAACGGCCTTACAACACACAGATCCGAAAAGAACAAGTATAAACCATATGGAGATGGAAAATACTTCAAATGTCAAATACAACCAAAAGTAATTTAAGCGGAGCAGAAATAACACAACACGGTTTAACATAACCGGTCAACAAAGATGAGGGGCCCCGAACTAGTATCCTCGAATCCTTCGCCGTCGACATGCTCTTCCGTGCCTTGCCTTTGCCTCGACCTAAAATACAATACAAGTATTTCGCCCAACACGAAGTCGGATATACATGATAATCAATTCTTCCGACATTATACAATTCACATATATAGATTTCAAGAATATCATTCCGATTATTAATCATACCCCTCGGGCGTACGAAACAATCGATCACAAAATATCGAACACATCCAATCATACATGGTACGTGAACGATTAATATTATGGCTCAAGATGGACATCACAAGACGCCCGATCCGAAATGTGTCCGTGCACATGTCCACCCGTATACGGAATCCGAGAAATATACGTGGGACAATGTACCTAATTAGCCTCACGAACTAACTTCTCGTGTGCGGTCCAATGTGGTGATATCCACGCATGACCATCGTGTGCACGGCTAAAAATCCTACACAATAACCAACCAATCGGCACGCAGATATGATTCCGGATATGTCACGATACAACATGACAACGAAACTCAAAGGATAACACATCCAATTAAGGATCAAGAAAGACTCACCAAAGTGAAAATAAGGATCAACGAGATCAATGATTCAAAGGGACGTGTTTGGGAATGCAACACCCATGATGAAACGAAACAACGTCAAATCACGACAAGCATTTCATAACCATTTCATACACATGAATTATATAACCATCACAAGAATCCAATCATCATTATAACCAAGCAAGATAACTTGCCTTAATACGGAGACGAGAATAGTCCTCTTCTTATCGGAACGAACGAACGGTCCTCGACAAGTTTTACCCGAACAATCAACCTTAAACGAAATACATCTTACTCAAAACATATTCGTATAATTATCAATATAGGATTAGTAAGACGTCAACCTACAATCCTTTGGAATAGTTTGTTACTACAAATTATTGAAACCTTATGCCGGGAATCCTTCTAACATCATTACAATTATAAGAATCGGTTTACAAAACTTACCGAATGTTCGCATGGTTCATTATAAACAAGAGTTCTATCAAGGGTATGTTTGAATAACCAAATGTGATGCTAAGATCATCTTATGATGATTAAACTTCCAAAAACATTAAGAGGTTGAAAGGTAAAATCTGCACATTATGATTATTCCCTCTCATTAAATTGACTTTAAGCTAACAACAAGTTCATAAATTCTGAGATTATACCATACTTATGAAGGTTATCAAAGTCTTGTTACAAGGCTGGAGGGTTCATTAACATGATGGGGAATTCACCAATCCTAGTATGATGATCAAACCTCCTAAGTTCTCAATACAAAATATTTATGAAAAGTTATTGTTGTAATTATCAAAACCTTTATCAATCTTCAAAGACTAGTGAACTGAACAAATATGATCTGTTAAAGCTTCTAAAGTTTCTGGACTAGATCACCTAATTTCATATTTACATCATCAAGTTCTTCTCAAGGCAAATAAATACTTAAAATGGTGTTTAATCACTTTATGATATTAAGTTCTTGATTAAATCCAGTTATGAAGAAGCTAACCGATCCATCAAAGTTTCTACTGAGTTAAATTCGTCCAGAAGTTGAGTAATGACAGCTACAAACATGATTAAATCACTATATCATCAAGAACACCTCCAACAAACCCTTATTTAACATGTTCATCAAAAGTGCTTAAGGAGTTTAATTATAATCATGTTTTACTTGCTTAATCTACTCTAGGTGAAGTATAATTCGTCATTAATAATCAAAATAAGAAAATAATACAGAGAAGAAAACACACCAACCTCCAGAAATGAAGAATAACTTCAATGATATGAGAGAATATATCCCGAGCTTAAAAACAACTCCAAGTCTCCAAGAAAATGAGCTCTACTCCGAGATTCAAGGCTTAGAAACAAGTTGGTGAAGGTTTATATTGTTTTTAGAGTGCAGAGGGATGATATGTGAAGAGAGAAATTCGGTTTGGTTCGTGGAGAAATGAAAAACAGGCTGGTCCTATAAATAGACTGTGCAGACTTAGCGCACGCTATCAGGACAGTTTAGCGTACGCTAAGGCCCTTACGTACGCTATCCGAACGATATTACGTACGTAAACGGCTTTCAGTGGCTACTGTCGTGAATTATTGCAGGCCGTTAGCGTACGCTAATGAAGAATGGGTTAGCGCACGCTAGAAAAAGTAGATTCTCACCGACATGACAGCTCAGACATAGATCGCATGCATGCTACCGGTTAAAAGGCTCACGTGCTGAAGTCAACTGCTGTCAGATTCCCTCTTAGCGTATGCAACAGAGGAAACCTTTACGCACGCTAAGTCACATGTTTAGCGTACGTTAATAATACTATGTAGCGTACGCTACATTAACAAAAATCCGAAAATGCAACATTCTAATAACATCGAATCATCACATATGAAATAACAACGATATGATATTCAAATCTATAATACCTCAACATAAAACTAAATGCAACGATTTCTAATAATCAGATTATCCAAATAATACAACGACAGGTAAAAATGAAAAGTTACAGTCGGATATTACAACGATCGTCTCCAGTCGGACATTAGAGGCGATCTCCAGATGCCAATAGACGATCGCCTTGGGCATCGACCGCTAGGTGCTTGCTCAGCATCTGTCTTCTTTAGCTGGCTCCTGACCATTATGATGATCGCCATCGAGGCATATTAATCGCCGCACAACAACTTGGTCATAATAAAACAAGTTACTAATTTAATCTTGTCTAAATCTTTGCAGAAAATGAAACTAAATTTCTCTAAAAATGGCTAAAAACCCACTTGCAATACTACTTGAAAAGAATCTCCTAATTGGCCCCAACTTTGTTGACTGGTTGCGGAATTTGATGATTGTACTCAGTATGGAGTCTCTGGGATACGTCTTGGAGGCGGACATTCCACCGACTCCCATCCGAACCAGGGGTAATCAAGAAGATATTGACGTCCATGAAAAATGGATCAAGGATAACGTGCTAGTCCGTGGCTTTATGATGGGCTCAATGACTAATGAGCTGCAGAGAGCGCACGAGAAAATGACTTCTGCTAGGCAGATTCTCGCACACTTGACCGAACTTTATGGAGAGCACAGTAGGACTGCTAGATATGAGATATCGAAGCAGTTGTTCAGTGCTAGGATGAAAGAATGGGAGAAAGTGGGAGACCACGTCCTCAAGATGATCTCTATGATTGAGAGGCTCGAGGTGCTCAACTTTAATATAGATTTATCCCTTCAAATTGATCTCATCCTTCAATCTCTCCCTGACTCTTTCACGCAGTTTGTAATGAATTTCAACTGTAATGAAATTTCATGCACATTAGCTGGGCTAATGAACAAACTGGTGACGGCGCAGTCTAACATGAAGACTAAACCGAGAGAGGCTGCTCTTGTGATTTCTTCTAGGCCTCGGAGGTCCAAGAGCAAGAAGAAAAAGACTTACGAGCAGTACAAACCCAAGAAAGGGGTGCAGAAAGGAAAGGGCAAGGCCCGAAAGGTTCAAAAGGTAGGCGGTCCAAAACCTACGGACAAATGCCTTGAATGCGGTGAGCTGGGCCACTGGCGAAGGACTTGTCCAAAGATTAATGGCGCATCAGGTACGGAACTTTTAGTTTTTGAAACTAATTGTTCCGCTACTGTTTATTCTGCTTCATGGATTCTGGATTCATGTGCCACTTCTCATATTTGTACTATGAATCAGGATCTGGAACGAAGTCGAAAACTTGAAGCTAGGGAAGTTATGATCACTGTCGGAAGAGGACAAAGTGTCGAGGCAACCGATATTGGATCAATCCTACTGGGTTTAGAATCCGGATTTATTTTGACGTCAGATGAAGTACTTGTTTTGCCCAAGGGGCATAAAAACATTGTATCCATTCCAGTCTTGGACCGGAAAGGATTTTGTTTCTTCATTGGCAATGGTAGTTGTAAAATTTATTTTCGAAATAAATTGGTTGGCACAACTACATTGTTGAATGGTTTATATCATCTGGACATGCAAAATAAAATAGCAGTGAACACTATAACTAGGAAACGTGGCAGGCAAGATACTAATCAAGCTCTTAAGTGGCACCTTAGACTTGGTCATCTTCAAGGTTTAGAAAATGGAGAAAGATGGACTTTTAAGTCCATTGGGTGTAGAACCCTATCCAACTTGTCAGTCTTGCCTTAGAGGCAAAATGACTAAGTCCCCCTTCACAGGGACTTTTGAAAGGGCTGCCGATAAACTAGGATTAGTACATAGCGACGTTTGTGGTGCTTTAGACGTGACCCGAGACGGATATCAATATTTCATAACGTTCACAGATGATCATACTAGGTATGGGATTGTGTACTTAATGAAACATAAATCCGAAGCCTTTACTAAATCAAAGAATTTAAGGCCCTAGTTGAAAAACAGAGTGGATGTCATATCAAAGCACTTCGGTCGGACCAAGGTAGCAAATATATGAGCACAGAGTTTGATGAGTTCCTCAAGGAACATGGAATAGTTTCACATTTCATGCCGCCAGGAACCCCACAGTTAAATTGTGTTTCAGAAAGGAGAAATCGGACTTTGTTGGACATGGTTCGCTCTATGTGAAATTACACTGATTTACCAATTTACCCGTGGGAGTATGCCTTACTAACCGATGCCTATATCCTTAATAGATGTCCTTCCAAATCCATTCCTATCACTCCTCATAGATGTGGAAAGGTAAGAAACCAAGCCTTAATCACATAAGGATTTAAGGATGTCCAACCTATGTCAAGAAGGCTAAGGTGGACAAACTGGAAGCGAGGTCCATCAAAGGACATTTCATTGGATACCTAGAGGACTCGATGGGTTACCTATTCTACATGCCAGAAGATCATAGGGTCGTTATGGATTTACATGCGCACTTTCTTGAGGATGAGTTCATTCAGGAAAGTGGCTCGAGTAGAAATATCTCTTTGGAAGAGCATAATGAAAGTCCTAAGGAGACATCTGATCAGGGATCAGAAACCAAACCTATTGTAACACAACCTCCACTTCAAAGGTCAGATAAGGTGTCTCACTTACCTAAGAGGTATGGCTATACACATGTCGAGGAACTGGGTATCCACGACGCACCTGATAGCCGTGAGGACGACCACTTCAATTTGATGAAGCAGTCAGAGGACTTTGACTTCGTGCGAAATGAGGAGGAACCATGTGTTTACAAAAGGGTCCGTGGGAGCAACATTGCGCTCTCAGTACTATACGCAGATGATATTCTATTTATAGGGAACAACGTAGCAATGCTCAGCACTGTGAAAGTTTGGCTTTCTAAAACATTCTCCATGAAAGACTTGAGAGAAGCTTCTTATATTCTGCGGATCCGTATTTACAGAGATAGACCGCGAAGAATTATAGGACTTTTCCAAGCCCTCAATATAGATAATATCCTGAGAAGATTCAAGATGGATGAATCTAAAAGAGAATTCCTTCCCATGCGACATGGAATTCATCTCACCACGAAAATTTGTCCTCAAAGTGAGGAAGACAAGAGAGAGATGAGTAAGGTACCCTATGCCTCGTAAGTGGGTAGCTTCATGTACGCTATGTTGTGTATGAGACCAAACTTAGCCTACGCTGTGAGTATGGTAAGTCGATTTCAAGCAAACCCGGGAAGGGAATATTGGACTGCCGTAAAGAACATTCTTAAGTACTTAAGAAGAACTAGAGATTTGGTTCTTACTTACGGTGGTAGAGAACTAAGGGTGATTGGATTCACCGATTCTGATTTTCAAGGAGACAATGACGACTCTAAGTCGACATCTGGGTATTTGTTTACTCTCAATGGGGGAGCAGTATCTAGGAGAAGCTCCAAGTAAACCGCTACTACTGATTCCACCTGCCAAGCAGAGTACCAAGCTGTCTGAGAGGCTAGCAAAGAAGCATTTTGAATGCAGAAGTTTGGCAAGAACTTCAAGTGGTGCCTAATGCGGAGCTGCTTATATCACTATTCTGTGATAATGATGGAGCTGTCGCAAAAGCCAAGGAGCCTAGGGCTCACCACAATACCAAGCATATATAGAGAAAGTATCACATCGTTCGAGAGATGGTTGATAAATGATATGTTTCATTGCAAAGAGTGACTCAGAAGACAATATTTCTGACCCGCTGGCTAAACCATTATCTCAGGACGTCTTGGAAAGACATCTGAAATACATGGGTAATGGATACCATGATGTGTGGAATTGAGTGCAAGTGGGAGATTGTTAGGAATATGCCCTCGAACGCCACACAGGGGATAAGAGAGTAGGGGCATTGTACTTGTAATTATGGAATAATTAATTAAAAAGGCAATACGATTCATTCACTGTTTATTGTATTTCAAATGCATTCTTGACTTGGTAAACATTGAAGTGAAGTCCATGTAAATAAATCGAACATTCCATTCTCGTTATGGGATAAGAGAAAATGCACTAGAAGTGTTTAAAGTTTATTTACGTAAATCGTTCACAAGTCAATAAACTTAAATGGGCATTAAGTTTTAATAAGACTTGTATAACTAATGGTAGGACGTGTGCACGTCTTGACAGCATAGTTATAAGTATATTGGTGGGACCAGTATACTCGAACACGACTCATACTCTATTTAGTCGCACGGTATTCACTCTCGGAGAGTCGACGATGAATCGAAAGGTTGTGATAGCATACATGGACCTTTGACTTGAGGGTTCTGTAGAAGATGTGCCTGTGACGTTTAGTTTGTCATTAGAATAGTTAGACTCATTTGATTAATTACTGAGTCGACCTCGAAGTGCGGACTATACAGGCATGTAGCAGTCTTTACTGTACGCCAAGAAAGGATTCTATCTCCTGTTAGTGAGCAGGCGAATGTCCTATACGGTTAATTGCAAATAAGATTATAAGTCTTTGGCCAAAGCATTCTGATATAGTCGTATTGGATACACTACTAATCAGTTGGTCTTGATTTGCGTTAACACATGTATAGGGTCTAGTCAACAGTAGGGTTTGACTTTACCATGACCCGAAGACTTGACCGGGACATCTGATGAAGGGTCTATACGTATATAGTATTCACGACATAATGGTTCTGGAATGATCCCTTCATTCGTTCTCAGTCGGAGTTTATAGTGCGGCCCGCTAGGCTGGCTAAGTGTTGCCCGCACTCATTGGTTCCTCCCAATGCCGGTTGAGACGGACCTACGGAGTCGCGCATCAGGAGCGTTGACGGATAAATGTGAATTTATTATCTCTCTATTAATATTAGATATTGGATATCTAATTATGATTTATTGGATAAATCAAATAGCGGTCTTATGAATTAAAATTAAGTTACTGGGTAATTAAATTAATTCATAAATTATATTTCTTAGAGAAATATATTTGTATTTGATATAATTAATTAATTAGATTAATTAATTAATATAAATACATTTATGATTAAACGGGGTGTATTTAACGGAGTCGTTTGACGAACGTCCGGTACACGAGCCGAGTGGCTCGGATCGTTTTCTAGGAAACTTCCTTGTGGCCGCCCACCCCTCTTGGCATGGCATGATCTTGCATGTGTGTGGGAACTCACTTAGAGTTGAGATTCCCACATGATTGTGAATGATAGTTGTAAAGGAATAATTATTCCTTTATAATATATATCATCACATTATAACAAACACATGATGAAAGGAGTAGACTTTATAACTCATCTTTCATGCCAATAAAGAGCTGCCTGCCGAGAGCATTAACAAGGAAGAGAGATATTTTTTTTTCAATATTTTCATCTTTGAGGTGATATAATAGTTAAGAAAAATTGAGATATAAATTCCTATAGTAATTCCTAGCCGTGTTCTTGGAGAACGAATTACTATCGAATTTTTCCGGCCAACTTTCGATACGTGTGAAGTAGAGGCTTCGAAGTTTCGGTGCTTGAAACGAAGGGATTTCGTGTTCGTGATGGGGTTCGTGACCATCATCCATTTTTACGAAGATTTATTTCAAAGGCTTCAAGGGTATGATTTTATCTTCGTATTTTTTTCGTATATACGTTACTTGATCGATCCTGTTTGGGATTCATTTTTATTTTCCGCTGCGTATTTCGTTTTATTTTCGGAATCCCAACAGTTGGAATGTTTATGCTTAAGATATCATTATTGAAAACATCATAGTTGGAATTCTATTACGTCAAATGATGAGAGTAATGTTCTGAGATTGATTATTCGTATTGAATAACGTTGCCATATTGATCGTAGACTTGGAGTTGATATCACTTTTGTTAAACGGACTTAAGAAAGAATCATCGAAGATTGTATCCTTTCTTATAAGTTGGATTTGTTAGTTCATATTTAAGATGAAATTTGAATTGAATGATGATATTGGAATCTAGCGCATCAACCTTAGATCACCAAACTTCACACGAGAATTGTAATCGAGATTGAATATGGTGTTGTGATGATATCCGTATCCTTGAATTTTGAAGATGTTTGAATCTGTAAGATCATTGTATGATCATGGTGTGTAGAAGGGTAACGTACGTTAATCACTGAGGATTTCGTACGCTTCATCATCAGTCAGAACAGTTGACTGATCAGTGAGAGACTGTCGGATGCTTGTTTAGCGTACGCTAAACTCTGCAGCTTACGTACGCTAACGGGCAAGGTTAATGTACGCTACGTTTGGTGCGTAACGTATGTTATATCATCAGACTAGTCAAGTCGACTGATCAGAGAGGGACTGTCGATACATGGTTAGCGTACGCTAGACTTTGTAGTTTACGTACGCTAACGAGTAGGCTTAACGTACGCTACCAAGGATACGTAATGTACGTTAAGCAGGTCAGACAGGTTTCGTTTATGAACTTTCGACCGTAATTTGGATTGTTAGATGTTCGTTCGACATGAGATGAATTCTATATTATTTCTTTTGTTAAGGTTCGAGCTTAGCAACATGATTGATCGAAGGGGGCGACCTTCGAGCGTTTTGATATTCGTGGGAGTTTTATTCTTGTCATCGAATCGAGGCAAGTACTTTAATTGTTCTATGTATTGATGTTATACATATTATTGTGCATATATGTCGTTGTTGTATGTCCACCTCATGTTGGTCCGATGGGATCATCGGGGGATCTATGCTAGCGTGCGCTGGATCATCGGACGGATTTTTCCACCACGGGTTGGTCTGATGGGATCATCGTGGGTTCTAGGCAATGAATGCTTGATTATCGGAATTACCATATGTATGTTGTGATATCATGTTGTGATTATCATTTGTGTATGTTATTTATGAGTTTCTCGTATGAGGAGACTCATTGGTATTTTATCATTTATGTTATTATTATTCTTCGTGAGATGTTGAATAATATGTTGTGGTACTTGTACTAGCATCGTTGTTCTAACCCCTTCAGGGGCAAACATTTGTATTGTGTTCAGGATCCAGGAGAGCAGGGACACAACCACTAGAGCTGCATGATGACGAGGGTGCAGAGTGATGTTCCGGTCGGGTTTATTTGTCTGTTGTTTGTATTGTTTTAATAAGTACTTGAGTACGTCGTCGTTTGTGATGAGTTGGATTTGGATTTGGTAATGTATTAAGATTCTTTCTTTGGATATTTGTGTTCTCGGTATTGGCCCAGAACTGTCGTATTTTATTTCATACGTTGGTATCTGTTGTTGTCTTTTCATTTCTTCAGCCTTGTAAATTCTTATGTAAAGGGTTTACGGTGCTGTAATATTCCTGAATATATCGGGGTGTTACACCGTTAAGTATATTAAGGATGATTTGGGACAAGTGTTAGTGAACGGTGTGGCTATTAAGTAGAGGTGGAATAAGTATTTTTTTGAGCTTTTCAATGAGGCTAGGGGAAGCGACCCGATAGTGCAAGGAGTTAGTCTTTCTTCTGATCGTACGTTTAGTTCCTGTGAGCGCATCAGCAAGGAGGAAGTAAAGGGTGCCCTATTTAAAATGGGTAGAGCTAAGGCTGTAGGCCCGGATCAGATCCCTATTGAGGTGTGGCTTTGTCTGGGAGAAGTTGGAGTTCAGTGGATTGCAGAGCTGTTCAACATCCTCCTCAGAGGCTCTAAGATGCCGACGGAGTGGAGGCGTAGTATTGTTGTGCCGTTTTTCAAGAACAAAGGCGATGCTCGGAGTTGTAGTAACTATAGGGGTATTAAACTCCTCAGTCATATTATGAAACTTTGGGAGAGAGTAGTGGAATGCAGGGTTAGAAGAGAAGTTGAGGTCTCTGAGAACCAATTTGGCTTCATGTCGGGGAGGTCCACGACTGAGGCCATTCATCTCGTCATACGCCTTATGGAGAATTTTAGAGAGCGGCGTAAGGACCTCCATATGGTGTTCATTGATCTAGAGAAGGCTTATATAGCATTCCGCGCGATGTTATTTGGAGGAGCCTAGAAGAGAGGAGGGTATCGTTGCCGTTCGCTAGGGAAATCCAAGACATGTACTCCCAAGCTAGGACTTGCGTTAGGACCCCAGTTGGTGACACTCAGTATTTCCCGGTTGAGATAGGACTACACCAGGGGTCGGCGCTAAGCCCTCTTCTCTTCGCTCTAATCCTTGACGTCATTTCGCGAGGGATACAGGATGGCATCCCGTGGTGCATGCTTTTTGCTGACGACATTGTGTTAGTGGCGGAGTCGAGGAGGGAGGTGAACGCGAAGTTAGAGCTATAGAGGTCTAAGTTAGAATCCCAGGGCTTGCGTGTGAGCCGGTCTAAGACCGAGTATCTCTGGTGTAACTTTAGTGGTGAGGCCAACGAGGAAAAAGTAGAGGTAATGATTGCAGATCAGATCGTACCCCGTACTGATAAGTTCAAGTATTTGGGTTCAATCATTCAAAAGGAAGAAGAGTGTGAAGATGATGTCACTCATCGTATCAAGGCGGGGTGGCTAAGGTGGAGAGCAGCGACTGGGGTCCTGTGCGACAAGAAAGTCCCTCTTAAATTGAAGGGTAAATTATATAGAGTGACAATCAGACCTGCAATGTTGTATGGCTCCGAATGTTGGGCGATGAAGAAGTCGCTTGAGAGAAAGTTGGAAGCGACTTAAATGAGAATGTTACGTTGGTCGTGTGGTCGCACATTGTTGGATAGAATCTCAAACGGGGTTTTCAGGAACGCGCTTGAAGTGACGCCTATTTCAGCGAAAGTTAGGGAAGGGAGATTGAGATGGTTTGGCCACGTCCGCAGGAGGCAGGCTTCTGCTCCGGTAAGGAGGGTCGAGAGTTTATTGGTTGCCGGGGAGAGGAGGAGAGGCAGATCGAGGAGGACGTGGGAGCAGCAGCTGAGATTAGATTTGAAGGCCTTAAACCTTTCCGAGACCATGACGGTTGATATGTGCTCTTGGAGGCGCCAGATCAGAGTTGTGGATTCTTTGGTAGGGATCGGTGCTGTAGTTGAGAGCGTCAGGATTGGGCTGTCTCGGTTAACTTTGACCTAGAGCATTACACTTTTTACTTTTGCTGTATATTTGATCCTCTTGCCTTCTGCATGTGGTGTTTTTTTGACAGGGAGCTGTGCGCAGAGTCAACCTCTCTTCGGTTAGAGCAGCGTTCATCGAGAGTGCAGTTGCCAAAGTCCCCTTAGGTAAGTCTCATGTGAATTAAACCATGGGCTCAAGTATGGTCGTGAGCTTTTTTCGTACCATATGCTTCTTTGTATATATCACTTTATTCTTTGTTGTGCACTAAGCTGGGGGTCTTCACGAAAACAGCCTCTCTACCATAAAAAGTAAGGGCATGGTCTGCGTACATCTTACCCTCCCCAGACCCTGCTCTGAGCGGGATATACTGGGTATGTTTGGTTGGTTTGGTTTGGTTTTATACTAATATTATCCAAACTATTATATATAATTTGTTATTATAATGTAATATGTATTATTATTGTAGATGTTATGTATATATTGTTTCTACATTAATTATTATTATTATTTATTCAGTAACTTCAGTTTAGTTCAGTTCTATTCAGTTCGATTCAATAAAATTCAGTTTAGTTCACTTCACTTCAATTCAATTCAGTAAATTTAATGCAGTTCAATTCGTTCCGCAAAATTCAGCTCAAATGACGAGAAACTTAGTTTCTTTTTGGACATTATAGTAGTCGTCATTCAAAAATTTTGTTGTTTTCATATATTTCAGCTTTCTACTTACATTATCAGTTCCATGTAATGTAATTAGTTTTCTTTTGTATTATGCGAGTGATGTTGTTATATTTTCACTGTGATTATATATCTAATACTAATTATAATTATGCTAATAATCACAGCAGATATGTATCTTATTTACCGTGCGTGAAATATAGAAATGCATTTATCTTGTTTTAGATTAAATAGTTATTGGTGCTGCTAAACATCCATATTCAGGATATCCAGAATTTGAAATTTTGTATTAACATTACTAATATATCCTTGTTAGTTTTTGGCGCCATGCTTTTAGGGAATTGGCGCCGATTTTTCCCTCCATTGTTTCCCTCCCACTCCAATTTTGTAGACACAATCATCATTAATTACACATTCCAATAAACATTAATTAATAATTAATCAACATTTCCAATATTTTTTAACCTTTAGTTTTTCACTTAATTAAAGCATGCAACCCTTAATCATCATATCCCAAAGATTAATCAATTTTTTACCGTTAGTCATATCCAAATTAATTAATCAATTTATCATAATAAATACTAAACACTATTTTACTGGTAAGAACTCATTTTTACTCTAAGTAACCCCAATTTTCTGTATCCTAAACACTCACTTAATTACGAAAATCAAACAAAAAAATCAAGCATGGCCACACCCTCTCTTTTTCGTGAATTATTTGGTGAAGACAATGAATCATACGTTCCAGATACTCCTACCACTGATAGTGATGAGGTTTTGGAAGAAGAAAATAATCTGAGCATTGGTGACGATGAGGTTTTGGAAGAACAAATAATCGGACCATCGGTGATGAAGAAGAAAATAATGAAGACCCTACATACAATCCGACCACCGAAGATGCTGACGTTTTGGAAAAAGAAAATGATGAGGACAATACGAACATAATCGAAGTAGGTATGCAGTTTGATAGTGTTGAAAGTCTATTCAATACTTATCAACAACATGCAAGATCCAAAGGTTTTAGTGTTGTGAAAAGGAACGTGGATGAAAATTATGCTCGATTTGTTTGTGATAGGGCCGGAATTTCAAAAGCTATCAAGTCATCAAAGAAAGTAAATTGCAAAGCTCGATTGAATGCTATAAACAAATCGATCAAAGTTGGGCAGTATCATCAATGGAGAATGCACACAATCATGAAATTGATCCAATATTTTCTCCATTAATGTCAGCTCATCGACATTTGTCTGTCCATATGAAGAGACAACTTGAAGCGAATGATATTGCCGGATTAAGGCCATCTAAGAATATAAGGCTATGTGAAGTACTGTTAGAATTCAAACCCTCTAGAAGGGATGATTCAAAGCTTCTAGATTGAGTCAAAAATGGTTGTCATTCAAAGATTAACAAGTTCAAGATTGGTGGATGTTCAAACATTGTGGCTGTGGAATATATAATACTATAGCTTAAATGTGAACTGAAGAAGCATGAATAGCTCCTGGTATTCTGGCAGGTCTCAAAGAGTACAGTAAAGATAGTTGATATCTAGTCCCACTTGGTAGGCTAATAAATACACAAAATGTAAGCAGTGATGTCAGATAGTTTGGAGCCTATAAATAAGGCTTCCATGCTGCATGAAACATATCAAGTGAAAATAGAGTAGTATTAGTTGAGAGAAAAAAGAAAAGAGCTGTAGCTCATTTTGAGAGAAAGAAGGCTGCAGCCTTGTTTGTATTTGTAAAAGAAAGTTGTAGCTTTGTTTGTATTTGTGAGAATCAAAAGATTGTGTTTGTTTTATTATCCAAGTTATTTTTACATATACATAGAGTGTGTGTTTGAGTCATATCAATTTCATATATATTTCCAAGAGCCTATCTACGTTTCCAACAAGTGGTATCAGAGCCAAGGTTCCGTTCGTGAGAAAAAAAAATGGCGAATATGATGCAACCACAAATTCCGAAATTGACGAGTACAAATTACGGAAATTGGAGTATCCAAATGAAGGTGTTACTCGGTTCCTACGATAATTGGGATATTATCGAAAACGGGTATGACGAGCCCGTAGATGCAACTGCAGAAGCAGCACTTTCGAATGCCGAGAAGACGGCATTAAAAGAATCCCGGAAAAAAGATAAAAAAGCGTTGTTTACTATTTTTCAAGGTGTTGACGAATCAACCTTTGAAAATATTTCGGAAGCAAAAACAGCAAAAGATGCGTGGGAGATTTTGCAAAAATCATTCCAAGGTGTCGAGAAAGTCAAAAGGGTGCGGCTCCAAGTACTCCGTGGTGAGTTTGAAAATACAAAAATGAAAAGTTCAGAAAATATCGGTGAATATATTACGCGTTTGAAAACGGTAACAAATGAGATGAAAAGAAACGGCGAAAGTCTCGATGATGTTCGGGTCATGGAAAAACTCCTTCGCTCGTTGGTAAGAAAATTTGACTATGTTGTTACGTCAATCGAAGAGTCAAAAGATTTGTCCACAATTTCTATTGATGAGCTCGTGGGTTCACTACAAGCACATGAACAACGGATGAATCAGTACGATGATACAAGCCATTTAGAAAAAGCATTGCAAAGCAAGGCGACTATTGATAATGATCCAGCGTGTAGTAATTATGTACGTGGAAGAGGTGGCTATAGAGGTGGCTACCGAGGTGGACGAGGACGAGGAAGACAATCTTTCAACAAAGACCAGAAAAATGAAGGCTATCAGCCATCTGGTCGTGGTCAAAATTTCAGAGGCCGAGGAAGAGGCAGATTTCAACAACGAGGTGACAAGTCTCATTTTCAATGTTATAATTGCAACAAGTATGGCCATTTCAGTTACGAGTGTAGAGATCCAAAGGCGGAAGAAAAGAATCACTTTGCTGCCGCAAAAGAAGACGAAGATGTGGGGACTGTTGTATTCCTCACATACAAAGAAAATGAAGAAGGCAAGAAAAATACCTGGTATCTTGACTCAGGCGCCAGTAATCACATGTCCGGCCAAAAAGAGCTATTTACAGAAATAGACGATACCGTCTACGGAGAAGTTACTTTTGGTGACTCGTCAAAGGCTCCAATCAAAGGGAAAGGTATTATTATGATCATCTCAAAGAATGGTGATAAAAAGTATATCAATGATGTCTATTATATACCTGCTTTGAAAAGTAATATTATCAGCCTTGGTCAACTTGTGGAGAAAGGATATGACATACGAATGAGGGACAACTCTCTCGTACTCAGAAATCGAGTTCAGGAATTGATTGCTAATGTGAAGATGACAAAGAAGCATGCTGCTTATACTTGATATGCGAGACAGAGGTGCACAAGTGCTTAAAGTCCGTCATTAAAAATGACTCATGGTTATGGCATTTAAGATTTGGTCATCTTGGATTTACTGGCCTGAAATTATTATCAAAAACAAAGATGGTGGACGGCTTGCCAGAAATCAACGAACCAAATCAATTATGTGAAGCATCTATCAAAGGAAAGCAACACAGCGAGTTTTCTGTTGGAAAGTCATGGAGAGCTAGGAGGCCATTGGAGATTGTTCACACCGACATAGCCGGGTCCGTTTGATATCGCATCACTTGGCGAGAACAGGTACTACCTAACATTTATTGATGATTTTAGCAGAAAGAGTTGGGTATACATTCTTAAAGAAAAGGCAGAGGCTCTTGATAAATTCAAGGAGTTCAAAGCAATGGCGGAAAAACAAAGTGGTCAGTACTTGAAGATACTCAGATCAGACAGAGGAGGCGAGTATACTTCAAATTTGTTCAATGATTTCTGCATAGCACATGGAATCAATCACCAGTTGACAGCATCATATACTCCACAATAAAACGGCGTTGCTGAAAGAAAGAATCGTACAATTCTTGATATGGCAAGAAGTATGGTGAAGGGAAAGCACATGCCAAGAAGTTTTTGGGCTGAAGCCGTGCTATGTGCTGTTTATTTGCTAAATCGTTGTCCAACAAAGAGTGTCAGATTCAAAACACCAAATGAAGCATGGAGTGGTAGCAAACCAAAGAATTGGACATCTCAGAATTTTTGGATGCATTGCATATGCTCATGTTCCTGATCAAAAGAGAAAGAAGCTAGATGACAAAGGTGAAAAGTGTATCTTCATCGGATATGACAAAAGCAGCAAGGCCTACAGACTCTATAATCCATTGACAAAGAAGGTAATCATTTCACGAGATGTTGAATTTGATGAAACAGATTACTGGAGATGGAGCGCGGAAGAAAGAAAAGTTGCAGGTTTATTTTTTGAAGAAGACGATGGTGATGACTCAAATAATGAAGGTGATGAAAATGATGATCCAACTCCTCCACCAAGTCCAAATCAACAAACTCCTGCATCGACACCATCGACGTCAGGAAGCAACAATTCGGGGAGCACCAAGAAAAATGCGGAGTCTAGATGATATCTACGATGCAACAAGTCCAAGACAAACAACATTTGATTATTCATTATTTTGCTTGATGGTAGTGTGATCCAAGAACATTTGAGGAAGCTTCTGAAGAAAGTAAGTGGAACAAAGCCATGGATGAAGAAATCGGTGCAATCAAGAAGAATGATGAATGGGAGCTCACAGATCTTCCAGACGGACACAAAGCAATTGGTGTCAAATGGGTTTACAAGACAAAGACCAATCAAGATGGAGAAGTGGAGAAATACAAGGCAAGACTAGTTGCTAAAGGCTACAAGCAGAAATACGGGATTGACTATGATGAGGTATTTGCTCCGGTTGCAAGAGTTGATACTATACGACTTCTTACAGCAATTGCAGCACAGAATCGGTGGAAAATTTATCAGATGGATGTCAAGTCAGCATTTCTAAATGGTTATCTCGAAGAAGAAGTCTATATTGACCAACCACCTGGATATGTCCAAAGAGGCCAGGAAGATAAAGTCTACAAATTGAAGAAAGCTTTGTACGGGTTGAAGCAAGCTCCGAGAGCTTGGAACACAAGGGTTGATGAATATTTTCAGAAGAATGGTTTTGTGAAAAGTCCATACGAGCATGCTCTCTACACAAAAACAAATTCAGGGGAAGATATCATGATAGTATACTTGTACGTGGATGATATGATTTTCACTGGCAACAATCCTCGTATGTTCGATGATTTTAAGAAAGTTATGACTAACGAATTTGAGATGACAGATATTGGTCAAATGTCTTACTTTCTTGGAGTCGAGGTGAAGCAAAGCAAAGCTGGGATTTCTATGTCTCAGAAAAAATATGCCGAGCAGATTTTAAGCAAGTTCAGAATGGAAGATTGCAAGCCGGTGAGCACACCCGCAGAAATGAGCATAAAGCTCAGAAATGATTCAACGAGAGAGTCGGTAAATCCGACATTGTTCAAAAGTTTGGTTGGAAGTTTGAGGTACCTAACTTTCACTCGTCCAGATATTATGTATGCAGTTGGACTGGTTAGTAGGTACATGGAGAAGCCAAAGCAAGATCACTTCATGGCAGCTAAAAGAATTTTGAGGTACATAAAAGGTACACTTAATTATGGTTTGTTTTACACACATTCTCAAGATTCAAAATTAGTTGGCTACTCAGATAGTGATTATGGTGGTGACTTGGATGACGGGAAAAGCACTTCGGGATATGCTTTTCATATCGGTTCGGCGATATTTTCGTGGTCATCAAAGAAGCAACAGACAGTTGCTCTCTCAACATGTGAGGCAGAATACATGGCAGCAGCAGCGTGCGCATGTCAAGCTATGTGGCTAGGCTACATATTGGGTGAGTTAAATCTTGCGAAGGAGGATCCGGTTAGAATATACGTGGATAACAAATCTGCTATATCTCTCGCGAAAAATCTAGTGTCACACAGTCGAAGCAAGCACATCAACATAAAATATCATTTTATTCGAGAACAGGTGAATAACAAAATTGTAGAACTGGTGCACTGCAAAACCGAAGACAACCTAGCAGATATATTTACGAAGCCATTGAAGCCAGATGTGTTTGAGGGGGAGTGTTAGAATTCAAACCCTCTAGAAGGGATAATTCAAAGCTTCTAGATTGAGTCAAAAATGGTTGTCATTCAAAGATTAACAAGTTCAAGATTGGTGGATGTTCAAACATTGTGGCTGTGGAATATATAATACTATAGCTTAAATGTGAACTGAAGAAGCATGAATAGCTCCTGGTATTCTGGCAGGTCTCAAAGAGTACAGTAAAGATAGTTGATATCTAGTCCCACTTGGTAGGCTAATAAATACACAAAATGTAAGCAGTGATGTGAGATAGTTTGGAGCCTATAAATAAGGCTTCCATGCTGCATGAAACATATCAAGTGAAAATAGAGTAGTATTAGTTGAGAGAAAAAAGAAAAGAGCTGTAGCTCATTTTGAGAGAAAGAAGGTTGCAGCCTTGTTTGTATTTGTAAAAGAAAGCTGTAGCTTTGTTTGTATTTGTGAGAATCAAAAGATTGTGTTTGTTTTATTATCCAAGTTATTTTTACATATACATAGAGTGTGTGTTTGAGTCATATCAATTTCATATATATTTCCAAAAGCCTATCTACGTTTCCAACAAGTACAAAGTGGTGGACCTGAAAATTTGGGTTGCATGCCGAAGGATTGAAGGAATTTTATAGACAGTAGAAGGAGGTTGAGACTAGGTGAGGGTGATGCAAATGCACTTAGCAAAATGTTTGCCAAACTTAAATTGAAAGATCGAGATTTCTTTTATTTGTTTGATCTCGATGATGAAGATCGGTTGCGCAATGTTATGTGGATTCATCCAAGAAGTAGGGCTGCGTACGAAGAGTTTCATGATGCAATTAGTTTTGATACAACATACCTCGTGAATAGGTACGTAAAAATGGGCTTTCCCCTTAATTTCTATGCATATACGTTAGTCATTAACATATTTTAATTATTAATAGGTTTTTTGTTGAATTCTATGTTTTATTTTGGTGGAATAGGTATAAATTACCATTTGCATCGTTTGTTGGAGTTAATCACCATGGACATTCAACCTTATTTGGATGTGCCTTATTGACAAACGAGGATGCCAATACTTTTAAATGGCTCTTTTCGAATTGGTTAGATGGAATGTATGGTGTTTACCTGTTGGAAACGGTTTCGTAGAAACTTGCCGGGAGAAATTAAATTACCACCAGAAAATAAAAGTACAACTCGAAAACCAGAAATTACAAAACTCGACGAAAACAAAAATTACAAAACTCGAGGAAAGCAAAAATTACAAAACTCGAAAAGAAATTACACAAAACAGAAATAACCGTAAACTATTGTCGTGTTGAACAGTCAGGATGCACCTGCACTATATTAAGCTTCTTAACCGCTTGAGGGCTGTACCTGGACATCCTTATGTGCACATACGAGCCCAGCAACATTATTGAGCTAGTCCAAAAAAATCTTTAAGCAAACCAAGGCCTACTCCAAGGCCAAGCCCAAAGACCACCCAAAGACCAATTGTCAAGATCCAAGTCCAAGTCCAAAGTCCAAGGCACGCGGCCGCGGCCGAGGCGGGCGGCGGCGCGCACGTGTGCGCGTGTGGGCTTTAAGCCCATACACATGTATCATTAATTATTCACATTTAAGTGACAAACTTTAATTCACTATTTCTCACTCACCGGGAATCGGTTTAGAGAAAGTGAATATACCACGATCATCTATTCGGAACGTAGATCGATCCTATGATATTTAATTTTACAAAATAAAATTAAAATCATTAACGATTCCAACATTACCCTCATGCCATAATCACCGACCAATGTGAAAGTATTAAGATAGCAACTCGTGAGGTAATGCCCAACACAATCCATCGTTATTGCATTTGGCATATCCTCTAAAAAATTCCCCAAAAGTTTAGAGGTGTTAATGAGTATTCTAAGTGCTCAAACGAATTTAAAGGAGCTGTTTATGATTGTCTTACACTAGAAAACTTCGAGGAGGCAAAGGGCTGGGACTTTTGGAACCGGGAACCGCAGAACCGATCCGAACCGCATTGGAACTGACAGTTGTACAATGAGAGGGATAGATGGGTTCCAGTTTACTTGAACCACATGTTTTGGGCTGGAATGATTTCTACTCGAAGAAGCGAGGGGATGCATGCTTATTTTGATGAATTCGTTCACTTGAGAAGCACGCTCAAACAGTTTATGGAGCAATACGAAATTGCCATCGGGTATAAATATAAGAAGGATTTTGAAGCTGATTTTAATTGCAAGAATAAAGCGATTTTTTGCTCTTCTTTATTTTCTTGGGAGGCACAATATCAGATGGTTTACACTAATTCAGTTTTCAAGCGTGTTAAAGAGTGCAGCGGATGCTATATTGGAAAATACCGACAAACCTCACGTCACAACGAATAAAGCGGAATCTCATTTGACAAATTTCCACTCTTCAATCGTAACTTTGTGGTTACCGATGAGTAGAGCAACAATTACAACTCGATAAAAATAATACAAATAATATTCGAGAGCAATAAATAACGAGACACAATTTTAGCGTGGAAAACCCCTCAAGACGAGAGTAAAAACCACAGGACCGAAGCCGCTTAAATCCACTATCACCAATACACACAAATACACAATCATCCCTAATACAAACTAGGGGTACACACCAATCGTCAAATACTTGGTAATAAATGTTCTTCAAGTATTTAGAATCAACAACAACAAGATCGAGAAAAGAAACAACCGAAAATAGCTTACACAAAGAGCTAACGAAATACCCGAACTTCCGGACTCAAATTCTCGATCTACACCGGTGAAAAAAATTTGCCCAATAGCTACCAAGCTCTTGTCAAAAAAATCACGACGATCCGACCGATAAATCTCTGGAAAAATGAAGAAATGTATTTCTCTCTCTTGTTTCTCTCTCTATCTCTCTCTTGTTCTTCACAAAGTGTGTGTATGTGTTGGAAGTGTAGAAATCCTGCAGCAAAAACTGCATAAAAAGATCCCCTTTAGCAGGGTTGACCCGTGTGTTGCGGCCCGGCCCAAGTGTGCCGCGGCACACAGCGCAAAATCGCGCCCAGGCATCGACAGGGCCGCGGCCCGGCCGGCAGGGGCTGCGCCTGCAGTACGACGCACGCACCATGCCGAGCAAAATGACGGGGCCGCGGCTCTACAGGATGTGCCGCGCCTGTGTGATCAGCGGCGCTCGGCAGAGGGTGCTCGCAGGCCGGCAGGGGTGTGCTCGGCAGGCCGCGGCCCGAGTCTGATGGCAGCGGCGCCAGGAGTTTCGGGGCCGCGACTGGCACTGTGTGCCGCCCAGCCGGGTGAGGAAAAATGTCTTTTCAAGCGTAATGCCACGACCCGGAGGGTTTGTGCCGTGGCCCGGAGTCCAGTCAACTCCGAAAATGCCTATATTGCGGAAATTACTCCTACAACCCCACCAAATGAAGAAGAGGCAATCAAAGATTCGAATAATGTTGGTATTGAAAAGTTTAGGGTTTTGGAAAGAAACCTTTTGAATATCTTCTTACTACTTCAAGGAATTCACTTACATTGTTGAATGGAGGCAAGAAGGAGAATATATCAATTGTAACTGCAAGAGTTTCGAGTCCAAGGGAATTTTATGTTCTCACATTTTTAAGGTGTTGGCCCCAAAAGGCATTGAAACCGTGCATCAACGGTATTTGTTAACGAGGTGGAGGAAAGACGTATATCGCCGGCATTCTAGCATCTATTTTGTAGGAGGTTATCCTCACATGATTGAGGAATACAAGAAATTTCAAGAGGTTGAAAAATTCATTCAAGAGTGCTGATGCTGCAACAGGTAACACGAAGAAAATGGATTATATTAACGAAGTATGTATTGCAGCAAAAAATGAATTGGTGAATTGGAATAATATAGGAGAGACACAAGAAAGTAGGAGCTTAAGAAGGACCCGAGAAAATACGGAGTTAGGAGGGACACAAGAAATTACGGATGTAGGAGATGCAAGAATACATGACCCCGAGAGGGAGGCCTATGAGTGGTCGAATCATGTCAGCAATGGAAATAGCTACTAGAGGACGTGGAGGTAGTGGTAGAAGTCATGTACCTAGGGTTAATAGAGCTCGTGGCTCAAGTGTCGCTCGTAGAGGTGGGAATAATTCTGATCGTGGCTCAAATGTCGCTCCTAGGGGTGGGAGTAGTAGAAGTCGTGGGCGTAGAGGTGGTGGAAATAGTAGAGGTCGTGGGCATAGATTTGGCTCAGTGCATGTTAATGACCTACCTAATGATTTCGACTTGAATGAGGATCCATTCGGAATAGATGAGAGTCTTGTATTCTAAAAATCCATAGTTTATATCATGTTATGTTTGATCAATTTTTTATTTACTAATGCACTATTAATGCTAGTTATTAAGATCCACTATTGCATTTTATGTTAGTGGAGCATGATGGAGGGTAATCTAGAAGAAGGGATATTGCATTTTTTTTAACGGTTAAAATAATGTAAGTTTACAAGATGCTCTCCATGAAATGATCATCCACCTAATTAACTTAGCGTTAATACAATTTCCATCTTATTTGATAAAATATTCTCAAGTTTGAAGTGATGTTGGAAATTTAATATAGTAGACAAAAGTAAGATCATCCACCACAAAAAAAAAAAAAAAAAAAACAGAAATAGCACCCCAAATCATAACTTCAATTCTCTTTCCATGATATCATATTAAAATAGTAGACAAAAATAATTTCAATTCTCTTCCCACCACTTAAATTGATTGGAAAAATTCGTCAATCCTTGTTCATATTTCCCATTTTACTCATTTTAGAGTACTTGATTGATCGATTGATAATAGTATTAGTCATTTTAGAGAATAGTATTAGTATACTATATAAATAAATTATTTACTTGTACTATGTTAATTTACTATGTTACTAATAAACCAATTAATATACATATTTACTATATTAACAATAACTGTTAATAAGTACAAAAAATTTAATCAATTTACTATGTTAATATAAAATCAGTTATTCTCAAAATAATCATTTTACTCAATATAAGTACCATATTTAATATTATGATAATTCTAAATAAGAATTGTATGGAATATTGCAAATTACAATAAAGGGAAATTTCATTCTAAATCATCTTCTTCGTATGAAACCTCATCTTCTTCTTTTGTCGTCTTCAGGTATTTTACAGGATCGAATTCTCTAATTTGCAATAGAAATTTCCCTTTATTATATATTTTTTATTTAGATATATGTTTTTATAGTAAATTTTTAAGCAATAATGTCTACTTAGCTATGATCAATTATAAAAACCAAACCAAACCAAACATACCCAGTATATCCCGCTCAGAGCAGGGTCTGGGGAGGGTAAGATATACGCAAACCATGCCCCTACTTATTACGGTAGGGAGGCTGTTTCCGTGAAGACCCCCAGCTTAGTGCACAGCAGAATCTTGTGTGATAAATACAAAGGAAAACATATGATTCGAAAAAGCTCGAGACCATACCTGAGCCCATGGCTTGATCCACATGGGACTTACCTAAGCGGAATTTGGTTACTTCACTCCCGATGAACGCTGCTCTAACAAAAGAGATGTTGGCTCTGCGCACAGCTCCCTGTCAAAAATACACCACACGCAAAGACAATAGGATAGAATATACAATAAAAGTAAAAATGCAATGCTCTAGGTCAAAGCTAACCGAGACAACCCAACCCTGATGGTCTCAACTACAGCACCGTTCCCTAAAAAAGAATCCACAACTCTGATCTGGCGCCTCCAAGCGCACCTATCACCAGTCATGGTCTCGGAAAGGTTTAAGGCCTTCAAATCTAATCTCAGTTGCTCTTCCCACGTCCTCCTGGCCCCGCCTCCTCCTCTCCCCGACAACCATTAAACTCTCGACCCTCCTCACCGAGGCAAGCCCGCCCTACGGACGTGGCCAAACCATCTCAATCTCCCTTCCCTAACTTTCGCTGAAATGGGCGCCACTTCCAGCGCGTTCCTGAAAACCCCGTTCGCAATTCTAACGAACATTGTGCGACCACACGACCAACGTAACATTCTCATTTCAGCCACTTCCAACTTGCTCTCAAGCAACTTCTTCATCGCCCAACATTCGGAGCCATACAACATTGTAGGTCGAATTGCCGTTCTATAGAATTTACCCTTCAACTTTAGAGGGACTTTCTTGTCGCACATGACCCCTGTCGCTGCTCTCCACCTTAGCCACCCCGCCTTGATGCGATGCGTGACATCATCTTCACACTCACCTTCCTTCTGAATGATCGAACCCAAATACTTGAACTTATCCGTACGGGGTACGATCTGATCCGCAATCATTACCTCAACATCTTCCTCGTTGGCCTCACCACTAAAGTTACACCAGAGATACTCAGTCTTAGACCGGCTCACACGCAAGCCCTGGGATTCTAACTTAGCCCTCCAAAGCTCCAACTTCGAGTTCACCTCCCTCCTCGACTCTGCCACTGTTGTGCGGCGATTAATTCGCCTCGATAGGCGATCGGCATCACAATCAGAGAAGCCAACCATGGAAGACATACTCTGGACAAACGCCTGGAGTTCGGCACCATACAGCGACCGTCTTTTGGTACCCAGCGATCGTCTTTTGATGTGTGACGATCGTCTTTAATGAGCAAACCAGAGGCGATCATCTCGTGCCACGTATGGATCTAGCATCCGTCAAAGTCGTCGAAGACCGAATCTTGGACGATGGCCCACGTGCGGATCTTCAAAGGATACCGACAGATAGGACCATTGACCCCAGCCTGTCACCTACCACACCTACCGACAAAGCCGCCGAAAGGTACAAAGTGGGTCCTCCTGACAAATGACTGCAACGCGTGCTGGCTTCCCATTGGTTCGCCCAGCTGGCCTCCAGCTGCAACCTCGGACCTCAAGGGAACAGGCCCACGTGACGGGACGATCGGTCGTCTTATTTTAATATAGAAAATGGCGATCGCCCGCGATCGCCTGAGGGATCCCAACTACCTTGTCCCCTATAAATAGAGGACTCACTGCTGTGGCCAAAGGGAGGCGAATTCTACTACGAATTAAGTGCAAAATACACACCAAAGAGAGAATCAAAGGCTCTTTTGGCAACCACTAATACATTCATAGTGATATTCATACACATTCATCATATATCCCAAGCAAGAACTCACAGATCTATCTATCTGGTTCTTCCGGCAATCTACGCGCTCTAAAGCCTAGATAACTAGAAGTCTTTACACTCCTTGTAATAGATTCTAACATTAGTATTTGTACTCGACAGTATATTTATTAATAACATCTCATGAGAGCATTCAAGCCCGGGATTAACAACCCCGGCAAATCTTGTGTTATCTATTTTCTCACGGAAGTGTTCTCGCATTTGTTTGTTACTCGATCATTCCAGCAATACTATCTCCGGATAATATTTTGGGTAACAACAATTGGCGCTAGATGAAGGGCAAATCTAAACCTTCATTTTTATTCCTACCGTCTCGAAGAACACTCACTGTTCTCCGGACATATACTTGAAGAAACACTCACTGTTCTTCAATAGAAAAACCTTCAGAAAATGACATCAGCAACAACCTCCAAGAGGGCCACCCTGAGATCTGCCGGAAATCTTATTCCGGCGAGGACCGAATCCCAGCCCATGGCGGAAGGCGACCGTGGCGACGCTAGGCTCTCACTCCCTCCCCCGAGGGACGGTTCTAGCCTCTCACTCGATCAGTTCCAGACCGCGGAACATATTGAGGAGGCTATATCCATCCTCAGGGAGCGACGGAAGGCCTACGACTCGCCCACCATCACTCCGTCAACCATCCACCGGGCAAGCAAACGAAAGCTCAAGGGGATCTATGTCTAGAAATCGACAGAAAGCCCCGAGCCGCAGGAGAAGGCTCTCGTGAGGCGGGATGATTCCGTCTTCAGCCGCCTAGGGAGCGATCCCTCATGGCGACCTGGGCACTCAGGCCCCAGCCGGGAGACATCGGTATGCGAATCTTTTACCAGGAGTTCGGCATATCCGACTCCCAGGAGACAGGCCGGTCAACGAGCCCCTGCTCGCCCAAGAAAGGAACCCACTGGTAGGGAGCTCGTCATTCACCACGGAGCTAGGGGATCAGTACACGATCGCCTTGGTTCGCGTTCTGAGAGCCAATCGGCGAGCAGTCAGGCAACGGCGACGGCCGCCATGCAACGCCAGCTCGACGAGATGAAGACGCTCCTAGAAATTGGGGCAGGTGCCAGGAGACCGATCGCTGGGCTAAATGAACCACTCGCGGTCCAGATCGAGATCGCCCCAGTCCAACCAACGATCAATCCCCCACAAACACCTCTATATGAGGGGAGATCGGATCCGGAAACCCACTTAAGCAAATTCCGGATCTACATGACCGGATGCGGAGCTTCAGATGCGACGAAATGTCGTATGTTCCCTTTAACTCTGGGCGATCTCGCCCACAGGTGGTATATCTCACTACCATCTCGCTCAATCAATTGCTTTGAGAAGCTGGCGAATGACTTCACGTCGTACTTCGCTGCCAAAGTCGCTCGCCCGGAAGGTCCCCACCGCATGATGAAAATCAGGCAGGGGAAGGACGAATCGGATGAGGATTACATCGACCGGGTAGATGAGATAGTCCTCACCGGTGAGCCCATCAGCGACGAGATCGCTCTCCACGCAGTCCTGAACGGATTCCACGGACGCTCGCCCATGTTCAGGCACCTCACGAAGGATTTTCCCCCGACCTATACGGCTTTCCGCGTCAGAGCCGCCGATTTTCTTGCCAGGCAGAAGATGCTCTCACTCCGCTTAGACGAGGGACAGTCCGAAGAAGGAAAATCACCTTCCCATGTCCAGAAGAAGGCGGTCGCCAAGCCCAGAAAGGCGGTCGCCAAGCCGCCTGGCGAGTTCAAAGCCTTCGAGGATGTAGAGGTCCACCTTCTTCACAACCTCAACTTATCTCCGGCCCACATCTTCAATGCGATCAAGGGTCGTGAGTGGCTTTCCAAGCCAAAGCCAATAAGGGACCACGGTCACCTAGACCGTAGCAAATTCTGTGCCTATCATAAGAGTCCCGGCCACAACACTAGCCAATGCCGCGACCTCCTCAGACAGCTCTGGCGACTGTTTGAGGAAGGCAAACTGGATAATTTGATCACCAAGCCAGAACCCAGGACAGAAAGAGCCGGAGGGCGCGAGCGCCGGCCAAGCGAAAGGATTCCTCCCAATCCGATCGCCAGAATCGAGTATGAGCCGGAGTACTCTGATGAGTCGATCCCTCCGGTCAACCCTGGCGGTTGGATCAACATGCTTCAAGCAGGAGGTGGGAGCCTCGGGGGCCTTTCCCCGGTTTCCACCCTGTCAAACAGAAAGCGAAAAGCCGAGCTGAGGGCTTTCGCCGAAGTCCATGTTGTAGTACCTCCGGAGCCGACCATCTCTAGAGATGCGCTCATCACCTTTTCCAACAAGGACAGGGAGGGAGTGCAATGTCCCAAAGAGGATGCACTAGTGATCTCCGCTTGTATCCTTGGGAGGACGGTCGATCGCGTACTGGTCGACAATGGGAGTTTCTGCAACATCATATTCAAATCCGCCCTAGACCAACTTGGAAACTTGATCAAATTCATCAAGCCTTTCGACACCGTGCTCCAAGGGTTCGGCGACAGCACAGTCCAAGCCTACGGGAGGATCAAGCTCTCCGTCGAGCTAGTATGCTTTTATGATCCCAAGGTTAGGATTACTAGGAACCTAAGTTTTGTAATCATAGATAGGCCCACCATCTATAATGGGTTCCTAGGTCGCCCCTTTTTAGAAACCTTTGAGGCGGTCGCCTCATCATTCTTTTACTGTATCAAATTCCCCACTGCCGATGGGACGGCATCAGTAAAAGGAGATCAGCTAATGGCAAAAAGATGTTTGAATTACTCCTATGTTGTTACTTCTTTCAATACTTCCCATACTATATGTAACATTGAAGCGATCGATGATCAACCCATGGAGATCGACGAGCCAAACACATCGTACCAACCCGACTCAGGGGACGCAATCTCTCATCAATTGACGGACGACATCGAGCCTAGGATCGGTTTCGAGCCAAGTCTCGACATCGATCCAAGGACCGAGTCCGGAGATCGCACCAAACGAGAGGCGACCGTCCCTGTCGAAGAGTTGGAAAGCATTACGATGGATCTGGATCATCCAGAACGGGAAGTACAGATCGGCGCAAGCATCGACCACGAATTAAAGGGGGATCTGATCAAATTACTACGTAGGAACATCGGAGTCTTTGCCTGGTCGCATCAAGATATGGTTGGCATAAGTCCCGAACACGCTTGCCATTATCTAAAGATCGACCGAGCTATGAAGCCTGTTCACCAAAAGCGTAGGAAGTTCGGTCCCGAGAAATATGCGGCGCTCGACATAGAAGTCCAGAAGTTACTCAACAACAAATTGATCGGAGTAGCCACAGACGAACCACAGTGGGTCTCCAATGCGGTGCTCGTCAAAAAGCCAACTGGCTCCTGGAGATTATGCATTGACTTCACCGACCTCAACGCGGCATGTCCAAAAGATCACTTCCCGATGCCTCATATTGATCACTTGGTCGATAGATGCGCAGTTGTGAAATGATGTCGTTTATGGATGCCTTCACGGTATCACCAAATCCCAATGGCGGAGGAAGACATAAAACACACATCTTTCCACACGAAAAAGACATATACTTTTGGGTCGAATGCCGTTCGGCTTGAAAAACGCAGGGGCGACCTACCAGCGATTAGTCAACAGAATGTTCGCCGATCAGATCGGCAAGACCATGGAGGTCTACATTGACGATATCGTAGTCAAAAGCCTCAAGAAGGAAGATCACCTTAACGATCTCGCCGAGACGTTCGCCATCCTTGAGAAGTTTAACATGAAGCTGAACCCCAAGAAATGCAACTTCGGGGTGGGCTCCGGGAAGTTCCTGGGGCACATAGTGAGCCAAAGGGGGATCGAGGCGAACCCCACCAAGATACAGGCGATCCTTGACATGCAGGAACCGCGAAACATCAAGCAGGTGCAACGCCTCACAGGTTGTCTAGCCGCCCTCAACCGTTTCATATCACGGCTCGGCGATAAAAGCAAGCCTTTCTTCGCGACCATCAAGAACAAGAAGTTCGCATGGACGAAGGAAAGCCAGATAGCATTTGCCAAAATAAAGGAATATCTATCTAACCCCCAGATCCTGGTAAAGCCGATCCCCGGTGAGAAACTATTCCTTTACCTGGCAGCATCGGAGGTCGCACTAAGTGCCGTTCTGGTGCGAGCGGAGGTACAAGCCCACTTGCCCATCTACTATGTTAGCCAGGCGCTCCACGACGTTGAGACACGTTATACACCATTGGAGAAGATCGTCTACCCCCTTGTCATGAGTGTTCGTAAGCTGAGGGCTTACTTCTTCGATCACCAAGTGGAAGTCCTAACAACTCTACCTCTAAGACAAGTCCTGCACCGACCGGACACCAACGGGCGACTCCTCAAGTGGTCGCTGGAGATCGCCCAATACGGTATCACCTACGCTCCTCGCACGGCGATCAAGGGCCAAGCTCTGGCGGACTTCGTGGTGGAATTAACTTTCCCTCACAGTCCAACCCAGGTCGGCCGACCTGCCTGGAAGTTATATGCGGATGGCTCAGCGACAAATTCGAGAGCAGGGGCAGGGATTGTCCTCATCAGCCCCGATGGTCAGAGTTTCACAAATGCTGTGCGTTTCGGTTTTCGTGCGACCAACAATGAAGCTGAATACGAAGCTTTGGTAGGCGGGCTTGATCTAGCCCTCGCCCTAGATGTTCGTCGCCTCCATATCTTCATGGACTCCCTTTTGGTCGTAAACCAAGTCAAGGGAGAATATGAGGCACGCGACGAACAGATGGTCAAATACCAAGAGCTGGTCGCCGAAATGTGCACAAAATTTGAAGAAGTACTAATCGAACAAGTCCCGAGAGAGCACAACTCCCAGGACGATGCTCTTTCCAAGCTAGCATCATCGGATGGGGAAGCCGACTTCTCCAATATCCAAATCACAAAGTCAGCAAGGCCGGCGATCGACAGAAATCTGGTTACCACAGTCGCCATCTCCGAGGCGAATTGGATGACTCCGTTCATCAAATACTTAAAGGACGGAACGGTCCCTGACGACCGTGTTAAAGCTCGCCAACTCCAGCTTCGTGCGACCAGATATACCCTATTGGACGACCGGCTTTACAAGCGAGCCTTCAGCCTTCCCCTTCTCAAGTGTATTACACCGGAGGAAGGTCGGCTCGTTTTAGCTGAGATCCATGACGGGATTTGTGGAAACCATGCGGGCGGGCGAGCCCTAATCCATAAGACAACCAGACAAGGGTTTTTCTGGCCATCACTTCGGAAAGATGCGATCGCCTATGCCAGATCGTGTCATAGATGTCAAATAATGGGCCCCAACATTAAACTATCACCCGAACAGCTCACCTCCATGTATAGCCCTTGCCATTTGCGCAATGGGGCATCGACCTTATAGGTCCCTTACCAACGGCTCCAGGGGGCTGTAAGTTCGCCATCGTAGGGGTCGACTATTTCACCAAATGGGCTGAGGCCGAACCGCTCAACAAGATCGGCCAAGAGCAAGTGATGAAGTTTATATGGAAAAACGTCGTATGCCGATTCGGTCTGCCCCAGGCCATCATCTCCGACAACGGAAAACAGTTCGACGGCTTAGAAATCATGCAATTCTGTGAAAAGTGGGGAATCAAAAGGTTATTCTCAGCGCCCTATCACCCTCAGACGAACGGGCAGGTAGAGGCAGTGAATAAGATCCTTAAACACACGATTAAAGCGCGACTCGAATCCAGGAAAGGACGATGGGCGAGCGAGCTCCCAGACGTTTTGTGGCCCTACCGAACGACGACCCGCAATTCAACCGGAGAAACCCCATTCGCCCTTGCCTTCAGAACAGAAGCAGTGATTCCTTCAGAGATCGCCGTCCTCAGCCATCGAACCGAACAGGAGATGACGACCGATAACGACGTAGCCCGACGAATCGACCTAGACATGCTCGAAGAACGACGGCTGACCTCAGAAATGAAGAACACAATCCACAAAAGGAGAGCCGAGAAGTTTTTCAATTCAAAGGTCAAAGAAAGAAGGTTTCAAGTGGGCGATCTCGTCCTCAAGAAGATCCAAACCCACACAGGCATTTTCGGTCCGAACTGGGAGGGACCTTTCAGAGTATCCAGATGGCTAACTAAAGGAGCCTACGAGCTGGAACATCGTGACGGTACTCCGGATCAATACCCTTGGAACTTCGTGCATCTGAAAAAATACTACCAGTGATAATTTTGTATTCAATTTCAATGATGTACAAGGAATATAATGAGATTTTTTCCTATCCCATCTATTCTGGCGATCGCCCCATCAGGCATATCGCATACCGCCGACGATCGCTGATCACGACGATCCTAGGTAAAATTAATGCAGCTATGGTCCTGGAGGTCGATGAAACCGACAGCTTCGCCCATGCAAGGTTCCTTTGGGCTGAGATCGCCCGCCCTTCGTTTAAATACGAGGTCGGCGTAGCCGAAGGACCCTCCAAAATAATCAGTAGGCACGATCGCACATCCTCAAGGTACATCATCTAACATGGTGAACCCGAACAATGCGACGTGCCACTACCCCCGTCTCAACGTACACCGTCGAGGGTCGCCATATTCATGGCGGGCCGAGGTGGAAGCAGAGCTGACAAGCCGCGGACGTGGTGTCGAATAAGCCGACAACACTCCGCGCAAGGACTCCTCCAGACCGAGATCGCCCGCCTTTCGTTTTAACACAAGGCAGGCGTAGCCTGACGGAGGACCCTCACAAAAAGTGAGTCGCGGGATACACAATATCCCTCGCACACGAAGACACGATTGGGGAGATCGGTCCATCGAACACCCCAACCACACATGACTCTTCAGAATCGGCAAAATGAAGATAGCTCGCCAGACAAACTAGTTTTTGTTTCCTTACTTACAATAAGTGAACAAAAACAAGGGGGCAGGGATAGGTCGAGCTAATCTCAAATACGATCGAACAAAGAGGAACCACACTCGATCGGCTTCGCTCAAAAACATGCAGGGCGATCGGGGTCGTCCGACAAAAATTACAAGTAAGAATTCCGATTCAAAACATGTCAATGCTTTCAACACTCAGACAATCGGTCGGATGAACAAAACGTCGAAAGCAATCATACACGTACTTGTAAAAATTGCACGCAAACAGTCAAAGGCGATCGCATGTAAAGAGACAACATGAAAAAAGGAGCATTTTATTCATAACACAAGTTTCATACATTACGAGGCCCGAAGGCATTACAAAAAGTACAAGTTACGGAGGAAAAACAAAAATGCCTCTCAAGGCCCCGCCGGCTGGCCATCGCCCTCGGGTTGCGGATCGGCTTGGGCTCCCCCATCGGCCTCGGGATGAATGAGTTTACCGGTATACCAACTCAAGTCGATCCCGAAGTCGACAAAGTCAAGGATCGGAAAGGAGAATTCTGGATGCAGAGGATGCTCGAGAACATAGGATTTGAAGCTCTCCATCAGGGGACCGATCTCGACCCCTGCCTTTTTAGCGGCTCGAACAGCGTCAGCATAGGCCAAGTAATAAGCAAACTCGCCGACGTGCTCGACGTTAAGGTAGGGATCGACCTCGATCGCCTTCAGCTGCCCCTTCAAATCTGCGGCCATCTTCTCGACCTCCGCCAGCTCGACCGCCTTGGCAGCATTCTCGCCCCTGGCCTTCTCCATCTCCTTTTTCGCCGCCTCCAGCTCACCGCTGAGTCGATCCACCGTCACCTTCAGCCCGGCCGCCTCCTCTTGCGAAGCCACGAGCTTCTGGCGGGTTTCCTTCTCCTTATCACGGGACCGATCGGCAGCCTCCTTAGAGCGGCTCAGCTCCTGCTTCAAACGGTCCACGTCCTGCTTAGCCATTTTGGCCGTCTCTTCATACTCCTTCTCCATAGACCGGATCCGGTTGGCATCCTCGATATTTTTGTTCCGGGCGGCCTCGAGGTCGCTATGGAGACGAGCAGTGGAGGGTCGCCCCTCAAAATCCCTAGTGGCTTGGACGGCCATCGTCGCCGTCTGGAGAGCTGTGGCAACGGCCGCCAGATGGCGTCTCCAGATCGCCGACGAGCGATCGCATCAAGATCGGCCGCCTGTGCCTTGGGCGAGAGGTGATAGCACGCGGACATAAGCAGGTACTTCGAGGGACTGTTGCGGAGCCTTGCTCGACAAAAAGTCCAGCACCATAGGTGCGACGTCCGGATCGGCGAGACGAACCCTGCAGCACAAACCAAGGAAACCGAGGAGTTAGCCTACACCATGCTCGGAATGTCTATCTCAGAAAATGTTGGTCCTTTTCTTACCTATTGACCAGCTCGGGATCGCGTCCGAAATAAGGCTTGCCCCGGGAGGTTTCCGCCTCGGCGATCGCCACTTTCTTCGCCGAGCTGCCAGATGACCGGGGGCCGGGGACCGTGGGCTTGGGGCCTGATCGCTCCATCATCGGGATGGCATAGATAGGAGCCGCAGCGACCGGAGGCTCAAGAATTGATACATCCGCCTCAGAAATCGACGGGGACTCCTCCGACCTCCGCCTCTTGCGGCGCTGGAGCTGTTCCTCTCCCTGGGCCACCGGCTCGGCGACTGGCGCCTCGGCGGGCCTCGTCACCGGAGCAGGGCGAGACGTCGTCGCAGGAACATGACCAGTCTGCATGCCCAAGTGAAGGCGACCAAGAACTCCCGGGTTCGACATGGCTATCTCTGGCGGTGGCTCGGCAAAACGGGGAAAATAAGCCTCTGTCAAAGAAAAGATACAAACAAGTTAGACAAAACAAAACGACCTCCTCGAGACGATCGTCAAGAAAGGAAGCACCACTTAAACTCATACCTGGAACTTTCAAGTGAAGGGGGTAGCAGAACAATCGAGCCCCCAACCAATGAGCTTCGGTACCAAGCGATCGAACGTCAATAAAGGAGTTCGGCAAGGCACGGATCCGCTCCCAAACGATCAAGAAATCGAATGAAAGGTCGCCGATCGCTGGAACGAGAGGTCCTGCAAAAAGAAAACAAAATTAGATCAGTCCAAGACAAGCTCAATCAAGGGAAGAGTTTAAATCCTTACTCGGATTCCTCTCCCGGAAAGTGGTGGGGATCTCCAACTCCTCATTCGGCATGTCACTCGACGCCGATCGCCATGCCCCTCCGACCCAACACCATTTAGCCAGGTCACCCCTGGTCTTATTCGGCACGCCAAGGACCACTCTCCCGATTCGGCCTTGGATATGGTAGCCGCCTATCGACCCTTTCTGCGCGGCCAGTTTAAACAAGTAATTCATCTCCAGCGCAGTAAGGAGGCGGAACAACCGGTGACCGCCAAACAGGGTCAACGTGCAGATGATCTGTAGCCATGCGTTCGGCGTCAGTTGAAGAGGCGCCAAATTCCAGGCGATCAGCAAGTAGGAGACGGCGAATGGAAACGGGAATCGCAGACCCGCCTCCATAATCATCTCGTTGACGGCAACCATATCCTTGGGCGGTTGGTCGGCACGCTCATTCTCCGAGGGCACGTGCAAAGAAACTTCAGAGGGGATATGATATTTAGCCCTCCAACGGCTCAGGTCTTTCTTGGTCTCCGTACTCCGGATCTTTCCGAGAGTCCATGGAGACGGGACGGCGGCCTGAAAGACCATCCGATTCACATGTTCGTAAGGGAGAGCGGCGGTGTAGGCTTCGAAATCGAATTCCGGACAGGGTCCAGCGATCGCTTCCATCATCTGAGCAAAAGCCACGTAGGCGGGGCCGAATCTACTCTCTCGTTCCCAAGCCTCCCGCACCAAATCATCCTCATCCACCGGCGAGCCCCCCTGCTCTGCCGTCGCCGCCGTCCTCGCCAACTCGGCCTCGTTGAAAAGTTCTTCGAGTTCTGCGGGTGCAATCCCCGCTCGAATAGCTTCAACGGTCGTCTTCTTATCCACTCCAACGGGAATCTCCTCCTGCTCAGCGACGCGGCAATGGAAGAACTTCCGGTCTCGAAGGCTTTTGATCCTCCCGACATATTAGAAAGTAAAGAGAGGGAGAAGGTTAATTTTTCTTACCTAGAGAAAAGAGGGAGATCGGCACAAGTAGCTCCTAAATTTTTGCAAATTCGGCTAGGGAAGCAAGGACGCGTAAAAGTGAAGGAGAAGAAGTCCCGCCCTTTTTATAGATGGAGACGAGGGCCTAAATGCAAATAGGAGAAACCTCGGGCCGGATCGCAACCGTCACGTGGGACGCATTAAATGCGGCCTCGAATCCCGCATACGCGTCTTTTCGATGGCATGCCACTGTGTCCGACAAACCGTCGGATTCCCCAACAATGGCGCGACGCGTGTCCTCGCCACTTTGGAAAGCCCGCCTTCTTTTCCCGCCGCTCCCGACGCGAAAGAAGGTCGTCCATATTTGAATTCGGATCGGCCGATCGTTTAAACGTTGGAGATCGCCAACAGTGCCACCTCACCCCGTGTTTTCAACATCGAGGCGAGCTGGGGGGCAATTGTTGTGCGGCGATTAATTCGCCTCGATAGGCGATCGACATCACAATCAGAGAAGCCAACCATGGAAGACATACTCTGGACAAACGCCTGGAGTTCGGCACCATACGGCGACCGTCTTTTGGTACCCAGCGATCGTCTTTTGATGTCTGACGATCGTCTTTAATGAGCAAACCAGAGGCGATCATCTCGTGCCACGTATGGATCCAGCATCCGTCAAAGTCGTCGAAGACCGAATCTTGGACGATGGCCCACGTGCGGATCTTCAAAGGATACCGACAGATAGGACCATTGACCCCAGCCTGTCACCTACCACACCTACCGACAAAGCCGCCGAAAGGTACAAAGTGGGTCCTCCCCGGACAGCGACTCGCAACGCGTGCTGGCTTCCTATTGGTTCGCCCAGTTGGCCTCCAGCTGCAACCTCGGACCTCAAGGGAACAGGCCCACGTGACGGGACGATCGGCCGTCTTATTTTAATATAGAAAACGGAGATCGCCCGCGATCGCCTGAGGGATCCCAACTACCTTGTCCCCTATAAATAGAGGACTCACTGCTGTGGCCAAAGGGAGGCGAATTCTACTACGAATTAAGTGCAAAATACACACCAAAGAGAGAATCAAAGGCTCTTTTGGCAACCACTAATACATTCATAGTGATATTCATACACATTCATCATATATCCCAAGCAAGAACTCACAGATCTATCTATCTGGTTCTTCCGGCAATCTACGCGCTCTAAAGCCTAGATAACTAGAAGTCTTTACACTCCTTGTAATAGATTCTAACATTAGTATTTGTACTCGACACTATATTTATTAATAACATCTCGCGAGAGCATTCAAGCCCGGGATTAACAACTGTAACATCCCAATTCACAAATGGGACATTACACGCCGTAGAACCCCCGTGAGGTCTACCAGGCTAACTCGTGACACACGAACCACAATGATAACCCAAAAGATACACCCAAAAAGTAAATAAGGCCGTGGCCTCGGCCAAAACATTTTCACGGAGTACATGAGACATAAGTTAAATACCAAATTATTGCCCATGCAGGGGACTTAAACCATGTTTAAAAATAAACAGTCTAACTCCAGTACTCAACAGATGCAATGACAAAACAGAAAAATACAGACTCGAGCCACATCATCATTCCAACCCATCCTTTGCATGCGCATCCCGTGCCAGCTCCTCAGCTCGACCAGTACCTGAAATGCATAAGACGCATTTCCCCCATTGAAGGGGTTAGCATTCGAATAGCTAGTGCAAGTACATAATTACACAACATTATATACATACACGATTCAACGCAAATAAGTCGCTAGGAAAAATCATTTTGAAAATCAATATTCCGGAATATCACATTAACACCAAAACAGTATATCAACAAGTTTTCCACATCACAATTATCCACGCCTGGTAACTCGCGACCGTACCCATTAGTATCGGTCCCCAGAGGTCCCGTCGGACCGTCCCCAGGTGAGAAACCACTTCCGCGGCCGTACCCATTAGTATCGGCCCCGCAGGTCCTCGAACCGTCCCTGTGGAAGAACATCAACACACGCACCCTACCATTTCCATGGCCGTACCCATTAGTATCGGCCCCCAGAGGCCACACGCCATCCCCAGGTGGAAGAGAAACAATCACATTCGTTCAATAACACCATTTACATCATTCGCATCAAAATCATACGCACATAACGGAATGTAATACATGTACTTGCCTGATTAATACTACGTGAAGGAAAACGGCGAACGGAAGGGTTTTGGCCCGAACAACCTTCACAAATCCGATCCTAACACAATAACGATGGACAACAATCTTAAAACTACGTAAATGATGGAATACATCCTAGTTCTACCCGCTGAAACCCTTAGTCGAACAAAACTTGGGTATCGTCGACTATAAGTGACGAACAATGGAGAACTTGGAGTTTAAAACCACAAATCATCAATAAAATGAAGGGTTACAAGTACACGATCGAAGTCTAGCGATAACCCAGTAATAATTCGGACTAAAAGAGTCAAATCCCAAGAAATCCCCAAAATTCCCCCAAAATCTCAGAACGAGGGTTTTGGGAATATTTACCTTGATTCGGATGGTGGAAGTGATTAGGAACTTGAAGAATTCACGCAAGGAATGCACGGTGGTAGTGAATGATGATCTACAGTCGGAATCGGCCCTAACCCCCGCCTGGAATCGCTCAAAGCCGAGAAGGATAGGAAATGAAGGAAAAAAATGACGAAGTTGATCGATGTCTCTATTTATATTTAACAGCTTAGCGCACGCTACGCACAAGCATTAGCGTGCGCTAGCGGGCATGGCGTAATGATCGCCTCTTGTCCTCCGTTAGCGTACGCAAGCTAACATGGTTAGCGTGCGCTAGTACTAGGGATTAGCGTGCGTTAACGCCGATTAACGCACGCCGCACGGTCCAGCATCAAGTACCGAACCCATCTGCCCTAGATCAATAAATCGTTAGCGCACGCCATTTAACTCCGAGTTAGCGTCGCTAACCACACAATGATATCGCACGCAGTAAATCCCGAGTAGCGTCGCTACTCAGCGGCTCGCATAGTACATCACGCCAACAACGCAAAAGTGCCGAAAAACGAAGCAAGACCAGAATCCAGAATCGTAAACACGTAATAATCAAGATGACAAAGTTGAGCGTTGAAAGAGAATATAATCTCGATCACTAGAGAGTTTGAAATGAAGCAATTAAAGCGAAATTCCCCAAACTTATGAAAATTATAAAAACAGCCCAAGTGCCCGAAAAATCGCGATACAACATCGGATTAACAAACCGAAAGTTCCAACACGACCAACTCAACCATACAAACTTATACGAATCGAGAAACAACGAAAACGAACAAGTTTTACGAGAATCGAATGCACATGCGGCAAGATATAATTCAAGATGAAATTATGCAAAAACATCCTCGAAACTCGACCAAACGGAAAAACTCCAAGAACAAAATAGATTCAGAATTCCAAAACAAGCGCTTTAGTTGTCCTAAACGAACATACACCAAAAATAGAAATTACTGAAAATAGAAAACACGGATATTACATTATCTCCCCCTAAAAATAAGTTTCGTCCCGAAACTTACAACGCGAACAACTCGGGGTATCTCGACTGCATACTCTCCTCCGTCTCCCATGTGGCTTCCTCGGACCCATGTCTCGACCATTGAACTTTAACCAGAGGGATGGTTTTATGACGAAGTTGCTTCACCCGACGCTCGAAGATCTGAATCGGCCTCTCCTCGATGGTAAGGTCGGGTCCCAATACGATCTCTCCAAAATCGATAATATGGCTAGGGTCCGATACGTACCTCCTAAGCTGGGAAACATGAAATACGTTATGAACGTGGCTCAGGGACGACGGTAAGCCTAGCCGATAGGCAAGCTCTCCCACTCTCTCTAAAATCTCAAACGGCCCAATAAACCTCGAACTAAGTTTACCCTTCCGGCCGAAGCGGTAAACTCCCCGTGTCGGCGACACCTTAAGCAAAACATGATCTCCCACCTCAAACTCCAGCAGCCGGCGACGTGTGTCGGCATAAGACTTTTGCCGACTCTGGGCCGTTAACAATCTATCACGAATCAGAGTAATTTTCTCTCTCGTCTCAACAACCATATCGGGCTCGGTACCAATCATCTCGGACGCATCGTCCCAACACAACGGCGATCTACACCTCCTCCCATACAACGCCTCAAATGGCGCCATTTTGATCGAGGCGTGCCAACTATTGTTGTACGTGAACTCGATCAACGGCAAGTGCGACTCCCAATCATCCTTCCATTCTAGGGCACAGGCTCTCAACATATCCTCTAACGTCTGGATCGTCCGCTCGATCGCCGTCGATCGAGGGTGATAAGATGTACTGAGTCTCAACTCAGTCCCCAAAGCTCGATGAACAGCCTGCCAAAAATGTGACACGAACCGGCCATCACGATCCGAAACAATACTCTTAGGAGTCCCATGTAATCTCACGATCTCTGCAATAAATACTCGTGCCAGTCTCTCTGGGCCCCAAGTGTCCTTAATACCCAGGAAATGAGCTGATTTGGTCAGTCGATCGACAATAACCCAAATCATGTTCATTCCATTCCGAGTCCTAGGCATACTAGTAATGAAATCCATAGAAATATCCTCCCATTTCCACTCCGGATAGGAAGTGGTCGCAAAACCCAGCTGGTCGCCGATGCTCGATCTTAACCTGGCGACAGTCAAACACCTCGACACAAACTCGCTAACGTCTCGTCTTCAAATTACTCCACCGGAGTCGCTCCTCACATCCTTGTACATTTTATTCGTACCGGGATGTATGGAGTAAGGTGTGGTATGAGCTTCACTCAAGATCTTCTCGTCTCACCAATATCATTCGGTACACATAGTCCGCCGCGAAATCTCGTAACGCCATCATCACGAACCACAAATCCAGGGCTTTCCCGCCTCACATCCTCCTCAATCTGGACCAAACACGGATCATCATATCTTGTTTCGCCTTGATATCATCACCAAGGACGAAGTGATCTCTAATGCACATAATCGGCCCCTGAACTCTCTGAACCCAAACCTCAATATTCTGACAAATAAGATCTCGCTGGATCCTACTCTGTGGTGTAAGTACCTCTAACATCTGTAACGCTATCGGCTTACGGCTCAACGCATCAGCCACTACGTTAGCCTTACCCAGATGGTAAAGTATCTCGAGGTCGTAATCTTTAATTAGCTCCAACCACCTACGATGTCTCATATTTAACTCTTTCTGACTGAAGATATACTTCAAACTCTTGTGATCTGTAAAAATCTTACACGACGACTCATAGAGATAATGCCTCCAGATCTTTAAGGCGAAAACGACCGCAGCTAACTCCAAATCGTGCGTGGGGTAATTCACCTCATAAGGTTTCAACTGGCGGGACGCATACGCAATCACTCTGTCTCTCTGCATCAAAACACATCCTAGACCAAGGCTCGAAGCATCACTGTACACTACAAAATCCTCGTTCCCCTGAGGCAACGCTAACACGGGTGCGGTAGTCAAACGTCTCTTTAACTCGTCAAAACTGTCCTGCCTGTCTGCAGTCCACTCGAACTTCTGAGTTTTCTGGAGCAACTGAGTGAGTGGTCTAGCGATCTTAGAAAATCCCTCAACGAATCTACGGTAATAGCCGGCAAGACCCAGAAAACTCCTCACCTCCTTCACATTCTTAGGCGACTCCCAAGCCATCACTGCCTCTATCTTCTGCGGATCTACCCGAACTCCCTCTGCTGAAATCACATGCCCGAGGAACGTCACTTCCTCGAGCCAAAACTCACACTTAGAGAACTTCGCGTACAACTGCTCAGCCCTCAAAGTGTCTAATACAATCCGGAGATGTAAGGCGTGCTCCTCCCGACTCCATGAATAGATAAGAATATCGTCGATAAAAACGACTACGAATTTGTCCAGATACTCTTTGTTCATCAACTGCATGAACACTGCTGGGGCATTGGTTAGCCCGAAAGGCATAACCACAAACTCGTAATGGCCATATCTCGTCCGAAAGGCAGCTTTCGGAATATCGACGTCCCGAATCCTCAACTGGTAGTAGCCCGATCGCAAATCAATCTTCGAAAAGACTGTCGCCCCCTGAAGCTGATCAAACAAATCGTCAATCCTAGGCAAAGGGTATTTATTTTTGATGGTTAGTTTGTTTAATTCTCGATAGTCGATGCATAAACGAAGCGATCCATCCTTCTTCTTAACAAAAAGTACAGGCGCACCCCAAGGCGATGCGCTCGGTCGAATATACCCTTTAACAAACAACTCTCCCAATCGATTCTTCAACTCTCGCATCTCCGTCGGTGCCATCCGGTCGGGTGCTCGAGAAATTGGGGCCGCTGTGGGATCAAGATAAATAGTAAACCCCACCTCTCTATGTGGTGGTAATCCCGCAAGTCATCCGAAATACATCGGGTACTCGCTAACAACCGGAATCGACGATATGTCAACCCCACCATCTTCCGCTGCAGAGCGAAACACCGAGCCGACACAACCTTGGTTCAAAGTTTCATCGCCTTCAAGGCGCTAATCACACTCCCGATCTACCCGGCCATACCGACGAGAGTATGCTCGGTGCCGTCCTCGGCAACTATCGTGATGGTATGAGTCCGATAGTTCATGATAGCACCATGACGATACAACCAATCGTCCCCGAGGATCAAATCCTCACCCTTAAGGTCTATAACAATGAGATTCGAGGGCCAATCCCGGCTCCCGATCCTCACTGGGCAATCCCTAACTTCCCGGTCCCCAACCATACGATCCCCGCTGGGCGTACCCACTACAAACGGCTCACACTCAAACAAGCAGTCAAAACCAATACGACTCACACAATCCGAAGCTATAAAGGAATGGGTCGCACCCGAATCAAAAAGCACTGAAACTGGATGAGAAAGGATCTGAGTGGTACCTGACGCCACCGGAATGTCTGCCTCCTCCGTGCGCCTCATCTGATATAATCGGGGATGGACTGAGCCCGAACTCGACGCTGCGCGGCGATCCGGCTGACTCCGACCTCTACCACGACTCGAACCCTGCGGAACATGAGTAGCTGGTGAGCTGTGATCCCTCTGATCGGCAGTGGTAGTCGTAAATCTAGCGGCCCTGGTGGCCCTCTCACAATGAGCTGCTCGATGCCCGGTCTGTCCGCAAGTAAAGCAAGCAACTAACGGAAGTGGGCAATCCTTCACAACGTGCTCGGGCTGACTGCAATTAAAACAAACTCTCCCGCCAGGTGCAACAGATCGATCAGTTACTCTGAGATCCACCGGCCTGATGAAACGGCCTCTTCCCAGGTGTAGGAGCAGAACGAGATCTCGAAAACTGACCACCTTTTCCGGCCGAGAACCCACCAGTAGTCTTCTGCTTCTTAGCTTCCAAAACCGACTCTGATTTCAGGACAGCCATCTCGATCGCCAGAGCGCGATCCTAGTATTCCTTCAAAGTGGCACACATGAGCGGCGCCATACTCTGTCTAATATGCGGCTTCATGCGCATATTGAAGTAACGGATTTTATCAGCCTCCGTTCTCACTTGATCTCTCACGAAACCCAACTGCTGATTGTAAGAAATGATGGCCTAAGAAATAGGCACATCCTGAGGTGTAGAGGTGAAGAACTCCACAATTCTGCGCTCCTTGACTGGAGGCGGACAATATTCTGCTTCCATAGCAGCCCTGAACTCATCCCAAGTGGCCCGACGGTCTATGGGCGCAACGGCCTCCCACCATTCCGCAGCTTTCTTATCCAGGAGGTACTGGGCAATATGTACCCTCCTGTCTTCAGGACAAGCTACGGCATCAAAGGTCCTGGACAACTGAAAGAGCCAATTCTCCCAACCGAGGGAGTCAGAAGGTCCGTAGAAACGAGGAGGGTGCATCTTAGTCACCGTCTGAAGCCACTTACTAGCCTCTTCTTCCGGTGTCGGGGGCGGATTCTGGCGTCCACCCTGAGCTATCTGAGTAAGTTGGGCTACCAACTGCTGAAGTAAGGCAGTAGCCCCGGTGTCGGCATTATTACCCGACGGCACTGAGTGAGAGGCTGAGTCCGCAGAGGACTGGGAAAGTGAGCCCTCCTCATTATCAGCACCACGACCTCGGCCTCGGCCGCGTCCCCTAGCCGGTCTACCACGACCTCTCAACATACTGATGGAAAATAAGAAAATAACAAGATCAGAAAGATTCACAATTCACAAAGTTGGTAACACAAGTCACGATTCCGAACAACGCAAGAAAACGAATTACAGAAATATAAGAGTTCGAGGAGACTTACAGCCACGGGTCGCACGAAAAGACGGTAGCATGATGATATTAGGCTCAACGACTGACTCTAGTGACGCAACTGACAGACCCAAATTTCACCGACAGCCTAGGTATTCAAAACCTAAGCTCTGATACCATAATTGTAACATCCAAATTCACAAATGGGACATTACACGCCGTAGAACCCCCGTGAGGTCTACCAGGCTAACTCGTGACACACGAACCACAATGATAAGCCAAAAGATACACCCCAAAAGTAAATAAGGCCGTGGCCTCGGCCAAAACATTTTCACGGAGTACATGAGACATAAGTTAAATACCAAATTATTGCCCACGCAGGGGACTTAAACCATGTTGAAAAATAAACAGTCTAACTCCAGTACTCAACAGATGCAATGACAAAACAGAAAAATACAGACTCGAGCCACATCATCATGCCAACCCATCCTTTGCATGCGCATCCCGTGCGGCTCCTCACTGACCAAGACTAAATGCATAAGACGCATTTCCCCCATTTAAGGGGTTAGCATTCGAATAGCTAGTGCAAGTACATAATTACACAACATTATATACATACACGATTCAACGCAAATAAGTCGCTAGGAAAAATCATTTTGAAAATCAATATTCCTAATATCACATTAACACCAAAACAAGATATCAACAAGTTTTCCACATCACAATTATCCACGCTGGTAACTCGCGACCGTACCCATTAGTATCGGTCCCCGCAGGTCCCGTCGGACCGTCCCAGTGAGAAACCACTTCCGCGGCCGTACCCATTAGTATCGGCCCCCGTAAGTCCGTCGAACCGTCCCTGTGGAAGAACATCAACACACGCACCCTATCCATTTCCATGGCCGTACCCATTAGTATCGGCCCCCAGAGGCCACACGCCATCCCCAGGTGGAAGAGAAACAATCACATTCGTTCAATAACACCATTTACATCATTCGCATCAAAATCATACGCACATAACGGAATGTAATACATGTACTTGCCTGATTAATACTACGTGAAGGAAAACGGCGAACGGAAGGGTTTTGGCCCGAACAACCTTCACAAATCCGATCCTAACACAATAACGATGGACAACAATCTTAAAACTACGTAAATGATGGAATACATCCTAGTTCTACCCGCTGAAACCCTTAGTCGAACAAAACTTGGGTATCGTCGACTATAAGTGACGAACAATGGAGAACTTGGAGTTTAAAACCACAAATCATCAATAAAATGAAGGGTTACAAGTACACGATCGAAGTCTAGCGATAACCCAGTAATAATTCGGAATAAAAGAGTCAAATCCCAAGAAATCCCCAAAATTCCCCCAAAATCTCAAAACAAGGGTTTTGGGAATATTTACCTTGATTCGGATGGTGGAAGTGATTAGGAACTTGAAGAATTCACGCAAGGAATGCACGGTGGTAGTGAATGATGATCTACGCGGAATCGCCCTAACCCCGCCCGGAATCGCTCAAAGCCGAGAAGGATAGGAAATGAAGAAAAAATGACGAAGTTGATCGATCTTTCTATTTATATTTAATAAAGCTTAGCGCACGCTACGCACAAGCATTAGCGTGCGCTAGCGAGCCATGGCGTAACGACCGCCTCGTCCTCCTTAGCGTCGCAAGCTAACATGGTTAGCGTGCGCTAGTACTAGGGATTAGCGTGCGTTAACGCCGATTAGCGTCTGATACGCTGGTCCAAGCATCAAGTATCAACCCACTGCCCTGCATCGCCGAAATCGTTAGCGCACGCTACGAACTTCAGGTTAGCGTCGCTAACCACACAATGATAGCGCACGCAAGTAAATCCCGAGTAGCGCGTCGCTACTCAGCAGCATTACGCAAGACACGCTGCGCCAACAACGCAAAAGTGCCGAAAAACGAAGCAAGACCAGAATCCAGAATCGTAAACACGTAATAATCAAGATGACAAAGTTGAGCGTTGAAAGAGAATATAATCTCGATCACTAGAGAGTTTGAAACGAAGCAATTAAAGCGAAATTCCCCAAACTTATGAAAATTACAAAAACGGCCCAAGTGCCCGAAAAATCGCGATACAACGTCGTATTAACAAACCGAAAGTTCCAACACGACCAACTCAACCATACAAACTTATACGAATGGAGAAACAACGAAAACGAACAATTTTTACGAGAATCGAACGCACATGCGGCAAGATATAATTCAAGATGAAATTATGCAAAAACATCCTCGAAACTCGACCAAACGAAAAAACTCCAAGAACAAAATAGATTCAGAATTCCAAAACAGTGCTAAGCGAGTTGTCTGAAACGAACATACACCAAAAATAAAAATTACCGAAAATAGAAAACACGGATATTACATTATCTCCCCCTAAAAATAAGTTTCGTCCCGAAACTTACAACGCGAACAACTCGGGGTATCTCGACTGCATACTCTCCTCCGTCTTCCATGTGGCTTCCTCGGACCCATGTCTCGACCATTGAACTTTAACCAGAGGGATGGTTTTGTGACGAAGTTGCTTCACCCGACGCTCGAAGATCTGAATCGGCCTCTCCTCGATGGTAAGGTCGGGTCCCAATACGATCTCTCCAAAATCGATAATATGGCTAGGGTCCGATACGTACCTCCTAAGCTGGGAAACATGAAATACGTTATGAACGTGGCTCAGGGACGGCGGTAAGCCTAGCCGATAGGCAAGCTCTCCCACTCTCTCTAACATCTCAAACGGCCCAATAAACCTCGGACTAAGTTTACCCTTCCGGCCGAAGTGGTAAACTCCCCGTGTCGGCGACACCTTAAGCAAAACATGATCTCCCACCTCAAACTCCAACGGCCGGCGACGCGTGTCGGCATAAGACTTCTGCCGACTCTGGGCCGTTAACAATCTATCACGAATCAGAGTAATTTTCTCTCTCGTCTCAACTACCATATCGGGCTCGGTACCAATCAGCTCGGACGCATCGTCCCAACACAACGGCGATCTACACCTCCTCCCATACAACGCCTCAAATGGCGCCATTTTGATCGAGGCGTACCAACTATTGTTGTACGTGAACTCGATCAACGGCAAGTGCGACTCCCAATCATCCTTCCATTCTAGGGCACAGGCTCTCAACATATCCTCTAACGTCTGGATCGTCCGCTCTGACTGCCCGTCAGTCTGAGGGTGATAAGATGTACTGAGTCTCAACTCTGTCCCCAAAGCTCGATGAACATCCTGCCAAAAATGTGACACGAACCGGCCATCACGATCCGAAACAATACTCTTAGGAGTCCCATGCAATCTCACGATCTCTGCAATAAATACTCGTGCCAGTCTCTCCGGGCCCCAAGTGTCCTTAATACCCAGGAAATGAGCTGAAGATATTTTGGGTAACAACAGCCACTAACACAATGTCGTCAGCAAAAAGCATGCACCACGGGATGCCATCTTGAATCCCTCGCGAAATGACGTCAATGATTAGAGCGAAGATAAGAGGACTTAGCGCCGACCCCTGGTGTAGCCCTATCTCAATCGGAAAATACTGGGTGTCACCAACTGGGGTCCTAACGCACGTCCTAGCTTGGGAGTACATGTCTTGGATCACCCTAACGAATGGCAACGACACCCTCATCTCTACTAGGCTCCTCCAAATAACATCGCGTGGAATGCTATCATAAGCCTTCTCTAGATCGATGAACACCATATGGAGGTCCTTACGCCGCTCTCTAAACTTCTCCATAAGGCGTCTGACGAGATGAATGGCTTTAGTCGTGGACCTCCCCGGCATGAAGCCAAATTGGTTCTCTGAGATCTCAACTTAATACCATTTAATTAATATAATGTATAACAACTTCTCAAATAAAAATTACAAAACTTATTTAATTATAATCAGTTTATAAAATTATAAATTTTAAATTATAATTGTGATTATGTACATATATAAATTATATATCAAATTTAATGCATGAACAACATAGCTCAGTGGCAAAAATATCACTACATACATTGTATTATCGCGGGTTCGAGTCCTAAAACTTATTTAATTATAATTACATAATATGACACGCTTATAGCAAATATCTCTATTTATTGTTGTCTCATAATATTTTTCATGTAAGTGACAAAATTTATGATGTACATATGTAAATCGTGGCAAGATGTCATTATATTCATTGAGCGCAGGTTCGAGCCTCATGTCTGTCACTAAACTATGTTTTGGAATTTTTTTTTAAAGAAACTATTGGTGTCACATATGTGACGCCAATACATAAATCAAATAATATCCCTATTAATTTACATTGGCTTCACATATGTAACACTTTTACTTTTTTTTTGCATTTAACACCATTAGTGTCACATATGTGACACCTTTACTATTTTTTTTATAAACAAGAGCGTCACATATGTGACACCTTTACTTTTTTTTATAAATAAGGATGTCATTGTAAATAATATGTAGCAATATTAACATAATAATAATAATGACATTAATATTAATAGTAAAACTAATAGTAATTGTAATAATAATAACGATAATAATAATTATCATTGTTTTATTATCAGAGAATAAATTAGGAACTGAACTGAACTGAACTGAAAGTAAACTAGGGGTATGATGCAGATGAAATTACAAGAAAACAAATGTGTTCCAAACAGTGGATAGTGTACGATAGAAAATAACTGAAGAAATATGGGAGTCAATGCAGAATAATCCCGAGGTGATGGAGCAAATTTATGGATGAGAAGAAGACGAAGAATTAACCGATTATGAAAACTAGTTAATGTTCAATAGTACTGTTATCATAACGTGTATTACAAAATATGATCATTTAAACAATGACAAGTATTATTGTTGTTATTATTAGTAGTATTATTGTTGTCATCTATTAAAAAATATGTACTTTGAACAATGACAAATATTCTTGAAACGTGTACTTCTTATAGAAAAAAGGAATTGGCAAAATAATATTTAGCAATATTAACATAATAATGATATTAATATTAATAGTAAAACCAATAGTAATTGTAATAATAATAATAACGATAATAATAATAATTATTATTATCATTGTTTTATTATCAGAGAAATAAATTAGGAACTGAACTGAATTGAATTGAACATAAGCTGGGGAGAATAGACCCTCTAATACCCGCAATTTCGAACTTCAGTAATTTTCTTTTTTTTTTGGCGGGAGTCCGTGTTAACGACTCCCTCGTGACCGTTTCGTTATTCTGAGAATAATTAATTCTGCATTTTTTGTCATCCGACTTCGTTTAGGTATCGTTTTGTTGAGTTCCGTGTTCTTAAGCGATTTTTATGCACTTGAGTTCGATTCTTGCGCATCTCGTCCGAAACTGTTGTTTCGAGTTGCTCGTAAGTTCATTTAATGTTATTATTCATGTTGCGAGTTTCGGCTTGGTGTTTCGATCGTGTATCGTGTATTTCGGACGTTTTGGGCTATTTTCGTAATTTCGCAAAGTTTGGGGTAATTAGTTTCCGTTGTCGAATTTCGAGCCTTTGGGTGGTCGGAATCGTGTGTTCTCTTAGTGCTCGAATTCGTCTTTGCGAGTACTTCGTAACCGTATCTTCGTTTCGTATTCAGGTTTGGGTTTCGGGGTCGTCCGGGCCGTCGGAGTTGGTCCCGGCCGAGTTATGGCCAGAAGGGCTCGGCAGTTACGTACGTAAGGCCGGTTACGTACGTAAGGCCTTGGATAGTTACGTATGTAACACTGCGGGCATTTTTGGGCAGTGTCTCGGCCATGGCCTGGTTACGTACGTAACTCTGCCGGCAGGCAGCCTATTTAAGGCCCTCCAAACGGTTTTTTCACCATTTTTCTCATTCTATTCCTTCTCTTCCGCGGCTGGAGGTGTGGTTATCATGGAGAGATGTTGTTGGACAATCAATCCATGAAGTCTTAGAGTTCATATCATCAATCATCCATCCAATAACATCCCTTGATCGAGCGAATCAGGTCAGATTTTCTAGAAATCTAGTTTTGGGGAATTTGGGTGTTTTGGTTGTTTTCATCCGTTTAATCCGATTTAACTTAGGATTGTGATGTATTGATGATTATTTAGATGTATTATATCATTTTCCTTGTTATTCCATGGTTGGATCGTATCGATTCGTTGTTTTGGTCGAATTCTTGATCGACGCCTTGAAGGTGTCCGATAGAATGTCATAGAGGGGTTTTCGGACGTTCTACGATTATTCTTCCTCGTATGATTGTTGATTTATTAATTGTATGATGTTAGGGTCAAGTTTCTTGCGAAGAAACCGTCTTGAACCCTTCCGTTCGTTGTCGTCTTCCTTTTCGATAGCATCGGGCGCTCCGAAGTTTCCCGGTTGAGCCATGTTCGTCGGATTACTTGCGTGCCGATTTCGAGGCAAGTACCTTTTCCATATAATTCTTGTTTTATGAATACGATAATTAGTGATCGTCTAAATGTGTTTGTTTGGTCGTTTGAATTAAACTTTCAAAAGATACGGTTTAGCCTTGTTAAAGGCTTGCTTTCAAAACGCGTGTGTTTTGTGAATGATGTGGTTTGTGAATGACTATGTGAATTCTACGGATATGTTTGGTGTTGATGTTGCACTTGGTATTGCGTGTGGACGTATATTATTTCATTTCGGTGCGTTGTGGTTTGACGTGGGGTTTTGCTAAGTGTTTGATGACTCTGGGTGAATTGTTTGAATATATGTGTTGTATTATGTTGTGTGTGAATGTATGGATGTGGGCGGGGCCTACGGTGGCACATGGCATGTGATCATGTGGCCAGGATGCAACAATCGATTGATCCAACCGTGAGAGCCTAATAAAAACTACGGTGACACATGGCATGTGATCATGTGGTCAGGATGCAACAAGTGATTGATCCAACCGTGATAGCCAAAGATGTTGTGACTTGTGTTTCGCTAGCCAGCTCGGGAGGGTCCTTCGAGGACTCGAGTGGGATTCGTGGATTCGTCCCGGTCCTAGGCGACGTGTGTACGTGATTTATTTTATGATTATAGCCAGCTCGGGAGGGTCCTTAGAGGCCTCGAGTGGGATTCGTGGCTTCGTCGCGGTCCTAAGCGATACTTGGGTGTGATTATGCCGTGTTGATTTTATGTCCGTCGAGGACACGTGACTTGGGTTTTGGCCCTGTAAATTGTTGTCGGTTTTCTATTTGCGAAAACAAAAACATTTGGGTTGTGACCCTGTTGATTTTGGAAAGAGAAGGATTTGATGATCCTAAATTGTTTTCTATTAAAACTCCCGAGGTTATATTAAACCATTTTGTAAACCGTTCTCGTTATTTATGATCTTTCGGATCTCAAACTCTTGCCTCGGGAAGTATTTGTTTCGTTGTATTTGAATCTTTGAGGATCCCTGATTATTTTATTCTTGGAACTTGAATTATATGGCTCGTATTTGCACTTTGTACTTGCACTAGCAAAATAGTGCAATTTTGCTAACCCCCGAGTATTCGGGGGGTGGATGTCTTTATTGCATTCAGGTTTCAGGGAGCGTGGCACAGGGTCGGCATGAAGGATGATGAAAGATGATCGATACTAATCACATGTGGAACCGTACGTTGTGTATTGGTTCAGTTGTACTTTATTTTCCGCTACAATATTTTTCCCCGTTGTACGGGAGTTGTTGTATTTTGACCCCTGCGTGGGCATGAATTGTAATTGAGTTGTATATTTTTATTGAAAGACCAAATCGATCTACTGGGTCATTTTAGCCTTAAAGGCATTGTTGAGTTGTTCGATGTTATTACCAGCCTGGTAGATTCTTGAGGAAAGGTTCTACGGCGCGTAATATCCCTGAGCGGATTGGGGGTGTCACATAAATGGTATCATAGATTAGGTTGTGGAAACCTAGGCTGTCGGGTCAGTGGTGTCTGTTGAGTTTTGTCTCGTCGGATTTTCTCTGACTAAGTCGTGTCGCGATGCGTCATCTGAGTTTGTTGGTCGTTATTAGTATCGTGGGGCGATCATCATCTTCGTGCGACCTGTGGAGGTAAGTCTCCCTTCTTTGTGTTTGTGCCTTGTCTGATGCGAGTTACAGGTATGATTATGAGTTAATTGACGGAATCCTCTTATGGATTTTTATTTCGTGATATGTGGTTATTTGACTCTCATATTTCGTTCATATGAGGAGTAGTGTAGCTGGATTGTGCATGTTGGACTGTATTTCTTTTATCCGCTGCGTGAGTTCTTTTGTAATGGCTTTCGGTATTTTACCGACTGAGTTTTATTTCGAAAACCAATTCCCTTAACCGAGTTTTTGGCATTATGGCCTTGATTGTTTTGGCGAAATTCTTATGACGGTATTTATTTTTCCATTGTTTCCGATGGAGCCAAAGACTCCTTATTCTTTGGTTCTGGATTATAATGGAATAAAACAAAATGACTCACTAAACTGGCTGCACTTCTTTTCTCATGAAGTACTAGTCGTTCCATGAAATTCTCGATGCGATTTTCATTTTGGATCATCCGGAAACAGCCTCTCTGTGTTAAGACAGGGGTAAGGCTGCGTACATCCGATCCCCCTTACCCCGCTTTTTGCGGGAGCCGTTGAGGCATTGGGGTAATGTTGTTGTTGTTGCTTATGACGGTATTTAGTATTTTGTAAATGGCTTTTGTGAGTTTTTGAAATATTACCGTCATCGGCCTTTTTGGCGTTTTTGTAAATGGTTTTTAGCCTGGTGGGTTCCGGCGCGGGACCCACGGCGCTATAATGTTCCGTGTAATTACCTGAAATTTTTGGGCATTCTAGCCCATTGAATTATCTTTGAAAGCCTTGAATATCTTAGAAAATAAATTTCGAGACGTACTTTTAAAATGAATTATTTTCTCGTGGTACATCCAAGGTGTAATATCCGGAATTTCTACTACTGTTGTTTGATATTATTTTATCCGAGTTATATTGTACAACATGAAATCTGTACAGTAGGGATAAAATAAATGAAGGACTGAGATGTCAGTATTGGTATAATTGTCGTATTTGGTCGACAATTGTATTTGAGGATATAATGTGTTGAGTAATGTATATTTGATATGCCGTATGTTCGTATTTGATATGTCGAGATGTTGGACAAGGATAGCTGAAAATGGCTAAGTATAGCCTTATTAGCGCACGCTGATATTCATGCATAACGCACGCTATCGTGCAGGATTAGCGCACGCTACGTTTATAGGTTAGCGTACGCTAGTGCAGAGATCGGAAGGAATCTGCGTGTGGACCTGGCCGCCGCGACGCTCGTAAGTCAACGGTTGTTGTCTGAAGTATTAGCGCACGCTAAAATATTAGGCTTAGCGCACGCTAACTATGTATCGATCAACAAGGAATCTTATCCTTGCCATCTTTGTCGGAATGTGGGGGCGAGTGGTAGGTGAACACTGTAGTAAGTCAACTTCGGATAGCGCACGCTAAGAGTAAGGACTTGCGTACGCTAGACATGATGATTTACGTACGTTAATGCATGGGCATTACGTACGTAAGGTAGTTTACGAAGCAAGACAGTAGCCTCTGGACTTCGATAGCGCACGCTAACAAAGTCAGTTAGCGCACGCTAAGGCTAGCGCACGCTAAACATAATGGTTTAGCGCACGCTAGTGGTGCATTCTATATAAAGGGACAAACGAGTGTCATGAAACATTTCGTCCATTTCTTTCCTTTCACCCGATAGAGACAACCTTGTGAGAACATTTGGAGTTCCTAAACACTGAGGGATGATCCTCTTTAACAAGATTAAAGATGGAAATCATGGAGTAAAGCTTTGTTCTTGAAATCATTGGTGATTCTTGGAAATCAATCCTTTCCTTCAAAAAAGGTAATTACTCTTCACTTTGAGATTTCGTTTTGGATTGTATATGATGTTCTTGAGTTGATGATTATCATATAAACAAGTTGATGAGCATGACAACGAGTTGGATTACCGTACTAAGTTAGTGTTGTTATCAATATATGAGTATTGATATGTTTCGTATGGTTTTGGATGGAATTCAAGATATATGTTGATGTAATTCCCTTCTTCAATTCAGATTTTTGATGTTTTGTCGTTGGTTACTTCGTATGGTAACGATTATGGTGATGCTACTGTGATTCTTGAAGTTATATGAATTGTATGTCGAAGAACATGATGAATAAGGATTTTTAGATATTAGAACACATCGGATTTTATCATTTTATGGATCATGAACGTGAATTTGGATAATTCGTGTTCTTGAAGAGCTATTAAATTATATGTCATGATTGTTATGAAATCCTTAATCTCGAGATGAGTTGATCATTGTCATGATGGAAGTGTTAGACGATGCTTGATATGCATGCCACCGCATGACATTAGCGCACGCTACGTTCTTGCCTAGCGCGCTAACGGGAGCAACCTAGCGCACGCTACGTTAGGTGATTAACGTGCGCTAAGTAGGCAGACAGTGCGGTATTTTTGTGTTTTGATTAGGAATTCGTGATGGTTTGACTTGGTTGGTTCCATTGTGTTTATTCGAGGTTGTGTTGAACCGTTGAGTTCGATTAGTTAGTTTTGTCGTTGTTGATTGTTATAGGTTATGTGTTTTTTGATTTCTTCGATAGGTTGAGATTGTTGGTCGGTGAGTATAACCGGATATTGCGGTCGTGTTCGAGTATGTCCATTGTATTGCTTTTGATCAAGTGAGGAGCTCGTGGACAAAGCGATGTGTTCGCAACTGACTTCGTGGTATCGGTATCGAGGCAAGTTATTACTTGCTCGGTTATAATATTTAATGAATGGTTTGATTTCATTTCGTTTATAATGCATATAGCGATGATTATTGTTGTGAACTCGGGTATTCGGATCACATATCGTTCTTTCGAGACAGGGACGTAAATCATAATGTATATGCTTTATCTCAGTTATTGGTATGTTCGAGTATCGAGATTACATTATGGTAAAGACGAGGATATGAGTATCTATAGTTCAGTGTACGTGTGGATCGCCGAACATTGAGGATAATCGTCGGTGATGATTGGACATCGAGGTTGCTCCCGAAGGACTCGGGGCAAATATTCCATATTGATTATGGTTTAGTGTTATTTATTTTGGTCTCGTACATTTTCTTTCATGTTGTTGAATATGAAGTAGTCCTGGTATATTGTCATGTTGTCGTGCATGTTATGTTGTTCATGTTGATGAACGTGTTGATTTGCATATGTGCATGCATATTGTGTTGTTTATGTTGTGTAAATAATCCGATGGGATTATGAGGATCTATGTTGAGGGCGCTGGATCGAATGTCCACCATGCGTTGGTTCGACGGGATCATCATGGGGATCTATGCTGAGGGCGCTGGATCGTTGGACAGGTTTTCCACCATGCGTTGGTTCGATGGGATCATCATGGGGATCTATGCTGAGGGCGCTGGATCGTTGGATTACCAGTATTGTGTTGATGGAATCTTGTGAATTCGCATCATTGATTTTGTCATGTGTTGTTGTTCACATGTGTATTGTTAGTTATCCACCTTATGTTGATCTGATAGGATTAACAAAGGGATCTATCTTGAGAAGCTGGATCGTCGGATTTCCATTGAGTATACATGATTGTTATTGCTATGATCATATTGACGTGGTCATATGAGTATGCATTTATAGGTCTTGTGTTAGGGCCTTGTCCGTATTGCATTGTTCTGATCTCGGATTAGACTGATATGATTATCGTGGCACATCATATCTCGAGGTATGTTCCATATTTTCTTTGGTCTTGTCTTTGGTGGACAATCGGTTACCGTCTTGGGATTTGTTGATATTATTCGATGGATCGTATTGGTCAGATATGGTAGATTTCCGTATCGTGAGTTGGTTCTGATAGGTTGAGGATCTTGAGTATTGTTTGAGGTACAATACAGATATTATGTTCGAGTTTATTGGTTAATCGAGTACAGGATGTGAAATGTGATAATGGTTATTCTGATGAGAATTTCTTGAGTAAGTAAAGATTACGTTGGTCGTATTCTTATGTTGTATTCTCATTGGTATGTTATTATTAATGTGATGTGACGGTTATCATTGTTGGATATTATGGTGACCGTCGTGGGATTTCTTTTAGGTTCTCGGAGTATCGAGCTTGTAGCGGTCGTGAAGAGATGAGCTTCCGGAGGATCTTGGCTAGGACATGTTACGTACATTGAGTTTCTTGATTGGTTCTTGTTTTCCATTTTGCTAGAGTATCGTTTTTGTTGGTCATTATCAGCTGAGTGAGCATTTTGAGACGCACATATGGTATCAGGTAACAGAGGTTACTTAGGAAAACGTTATCAAAACTTTTGAATATCGGCTGTTAAGCCTTTCGATTTCAAATTAGTTTCTGACGGTTTTTGATAAATGGATTTTATAAGTCTTTGTGAATTTTTAAAGTTAGTACCGTCGTTGGCCTCTTGGGCATTTGTAAATGTTTGTGAAAATTTCTTTTTATCCTTGTGGGTTCCATCTCGGGGCCCACGGCGCTGTAATATTTCCGGTTAAATGCGGGGTGTTACGAGAATATGGTATCGGAGCCTTAGGTTGAGAAAACCTAGGCATTTGGGTCGAGTTGGGTCGTGTTTTCGTTGCCTCATTCGAGTTGTCAATTGACAAATATTGGAGCCGTGAGTTTTTGTTGTTCACTCGGGCTTATGGGTTATGCGATTTGCCAGTGTAGTATTGGGGTTGTTATAAACTTTTCCAAACGGTGTTAAACGAGATTCTCTGGAATGAGATGTATTGTGTTCTTGAGTCGAACCGACTTGGCAAAACGTGTTTTTGAAAATATCCGTGTTGAGTATTTTCTAGAGTCGAGACATGTGCGGTATCACGGGAATCGTCGGCTTCACGATATGTAAGTATTTGGATTTTGAATTTCATTGAGATTTATTGCCGTTCTAAGTTGATACGTTTTGAGATTCAGCGGATATCATGCGTTACGGTATAAGGTAACAAAATTGGGACATGATTGATGAATGGAGAAACTATGATTTTGAAAATCAGTATGTCGATTAAATTTTGGAACGGAATTGTGCATTGGGAGAAATATTGTGGATTGTTCAGGAGAACATGTAGTCATGTTAATTCATTTTATGATATATGAACCGCTTTTGAATATTTGAAAATGATACTCTTCAAAATCAATGTCTTACGGACGTTTTACGGAAAATGATTTTGGGCCGAGACCCAATCGATTTTGAAATGGTTTTATAACTCAGGACTTGGGGTCCGAAAAGAGTTTTCTACTTTTTTTTAAACTTCTTGTAATGTGGAATGAGATACGGGCTGAGACCCTAACGTTTCAAAAGACCTTCCTGTTTTCTAAAACTCCCGAGATCTGTAAAACACTTTACCAATCGTTTACTTATGTTATTTCCGCCTTTCGAGGCTTTGGTTTACTTGTTCAAATGGAACCTCTCGGGAAGTCTTTCGCCGTGTTTGATTTGCTTGATTTGTTCCAACGTTTTGTCATATCATATTTGAGGTGATCCAGGATGGGTAAATGGTTGACGATACGAGTCATGGGTGGAAAAGGAGTTTTTATCGGAGTCTATATATTGAGGTTTTGGAACTCGGTCATGTGGTTTCCGTTGGAATGTCGGTGGATTGTGAGCCGAATTGGTATACGGGAGTATGGTTGTGGTCAATCATTTGCATGATTCCATTTTATTTAATCGCGTATATTCAAAAAGAATTTTTATCGAGAACTTGGCACCGAGTGATTGAATTTTAAAAATTGATTTTGTGGTCTTAGCAATATTTATGTTTTGTGTTTTCTAACTCTTGAAAGAATTTTCAAAATTTGTCTTTTGACAAGAATATATGATTTCAAATGGTTTTGAAAATGTGATTGATATACATACGCATTTAGTGCATAGTGCATATCATATTGATGGTACGATGGAAAAGGAATTCGAACTTGGTATGTTAGTTTGATTATCCGGTGATGATCGGTTGAGTTATCGAGATAAGAGAAATATGTTGCGTGTTGTAGATTCATGCACATAATATTATTTTGGAAACTTGGGATTTTGTGAAACCGGAACATATGTGCTATGTGATTCCATTGGTATGGTAGTAGCGCGATTTTACCTTGCGATTCTGGAATGATTTCCTTGTAAGCGTAGATTTGGGGATGGTGACCCCATCTTGGTTGTTTTAGATAGTGAGTGGTCGTTTCCACTCCGTGTATGATTGAGTATGTTCGTCGGTTTGTGATTGGTTGTTCATATGCCGAGGTATGTTCGCGATCGGATATGTTTATTGAGATCCACCGTATGTGATCGGTGTGTCGTTTTGAGAATTTTGCTTTTCGTATATACATTTACGTGGTTACGTGTTGATAGTGTTGGAGTTTACCGTGTGAAGGTATTCTCGATTTCCGTTGATCGTTCGTTGGTTGTATTGGAGTTTATCACGTTGATGATATTCTCGATTGTGTTTTGACCTCTGGTTGGTCAAATTGGAATTTATCATGTCGATGATAAATTCCGTTGATTGTTGATCATTGTTGGTGATCATCTGAGTGTTCAGATTGTCTATCGATGTTTCGGGATGCGTTGCCATTGTATTGAGCAGTTGTTTCACAGATACATCGGATATTATTCGTTTTATCAGAATTGAGACTTGATTATGTAATCAGGCAGACAGGATTTGATTCGGGCAGATTGTTTGATCCGAAGATAATATATTTTGTTGGGAATCAGGGAATTGTGATCGTAAGCGTATTGAGACTGTACCGTGAGAACGCTGGCTAGTATCTCCGGAGATCGTCGACCTGCGTATTCGTAATTATGCGGTTTTGGCTATTCAGAATAATGATGATTGATCAGTGTCGTGATGGTTTTGGGATATTTTGGGTTGGACAGCATGTTTGTTTGTTTTCTATGACGGATTGCAAGTTTCGAGGACGAAACTTATTTTAAGGGGTGTAGAATGTAATATCCGGAATTTCTACTACTGTTGTTTGATATTATTTTATCCGAGTTATATTGTACAGCATGAAATTTGTACAGTAGGGATAAAATAAATGAAGGACTGAGATGTCAGTATTGGTATAATTGTCGTATTTGGTCGACAATTGTATTTGAGGATATAATGTGTTGAGTAATGTATATTTGATATGCCGTATGTTCGTATTTGATATGTCGAGATGTTGGACAAGGATAGCTGAAAATGGCTAAGTATAGCCTTATTAGCGCACGCTGATATTCATGCATAACGCACGCTATCGTGCAGGATTAGCGCACGCTACGTTTATAGGTTAGCGTCGCTAGTGCGGACGAATCGGAAGGAATCGTGTGTGGACCATTACTTTAGGCGCGTTACGGTAAGTCAACGGTTGTTGTCTGAAGTATTAGCGCACGCTAAAATATTAGGCTTAGCGCCACGCTAACTATGTATCGATCGACAAGGAATCTTATCCTTGCGAATCTTTGTCGGAATGTGAGGCGAGTGGTAGGTGAACACCGTAGTAAGTCAACTTGGATAGCGCACGCTAAGTAAGGACTTGCGTCGCTAGACATGATGATTTACGTGCGTTAATGCATGGGCATTACGTCGTAAGGTAGTTTCTGAAGCAAGACGGTAGCCTCACGGACTTCGATAGCGCACGCTAACAAAGTCGATTAGCGCACGCTAAGGCTAGCGCCACGCTAAACATAATGGTTTAGCGCACGCTAGTGGTGCATTCTATATAAAGGGACAAGCGGGTGTCATGAAACATTTCGTCCATTTCTTTCCTTTCACCCGATAGAGACAACCTTGTGAGAACATTTGGAGTTCTAAACAACTTTGGGATGATCCTCTTTAACAAGATTAAAGATGGAAATCATGGAGTAAAGCTTTGTTCTTGAAATCATTGGTGATTCTTGAAATCAATCCTTTCCTTCAAAAAAGGTAATTACTCTTCACTTTGAGATTTCGTTTTGGATTGTATATGATGTTCTTGAGTTGATGATTATCATATAAACAAGTTGATGAGCATGACAACGAGTTGGATTACCGTACTAAGTTAGTGTTGTTATCAATATATGAGTATTGATATGTTTCGTATGGTTTTGGATGGAATTCAAGATATATGTTGATGTAATTCCCTTCTTCAATTCGGATTTTTGATGTTTTGTCGTTGGTTACTTCGTATGGTAACGATTATGGTGATCTTCTTGTGATTCTTGAAGTTATATGAATTGTATGTCGAAGAACATGATGAATAAGGATTTTTAGATGTTAGAACACATCGGATTTTATCATTTATGGATCATGAACGTGAATTTGGATAATTCGTGTTCTTGAAGAGCTATTAAATTATATGTCATGATTGTTATGAAATCCTTAATCTCGAGATGAGTTGATCATTGTCATGATGGAAGTGTTAGACGATGCTTGAAATGCATGCCATTGCCACGGCATTAGCGCCTGCTGCGTTCTTGCCTAGCGCGCTTAACGGGAGCAACTTAGCGCCACGCTACGTTAGGTGATTAACGTGCGCTAAGTAGGCGACAGTGCGATATTTTTGTGTTTTGATTAGGAATTCGTGATGGTTTGACTTGGTTGGTTCCATTGTGTTTATTCGAGGTTGTGTTGAACCGTTGAGTTCGATTAGTTAGTTTTGTCGTTGTTGATTGTTATCGGATATGTGTTATTTGATTTCTTGATAGGTTGAGATTGTTGGTCGGTGAGTATAACCGGATATTGCGGTCGTGTTCGAGTATGTCCATTGTATTGCTTTTGATCGAGGTGAGGAGCTCGTGGACAAAGCAATGTGTTCGGCAAAGCCCGTGGTATCGGTATCGAGGCAAGTTATTACTTGCTCGGTTATAATATTTAATGAATGGTTTTGATTTCATTTCGTTTATAATGCATATAGCGATGATTATGATTGTGAACTCAGGTATTCGGATCACATATCGTTCTTTCGATTACGGGAGGTAAATCATAATGTATATGCTTTATCTCGATTATTGGTATGTTCGAGTATCGAGGTTACATTATGGTAAAGACGAGGATATGAGTATCTATAGTTCGGTGTACGTGTGGATCGCCGAACATTGAGGATAATCGTCGGTGATGATTGGACATCGAGGTTGCTCGAAGGACTCGGGGCAAATATTCCATATTGATTATGGTTTAGTGTTATTTATTTTGGTCTCGTACATTTTCTTTCATGTTGTTGAACATGAAGTAGTCTGTATATTGTCATGTTGTCGCATGTTATGTTGTTCATGTTGATGAACGTGTTGATTTGCATATGTGCATGCATATTGTGTTGTTTATGTTGTGTAAATAATCCGATGGGATTATGAGGATCTATCTTTGAGGGCGCTGGATCGAATGTCCACCATGCGTTGGTTCGACGGGATCATCATGGGGATCTATCTTTGAGAAGCCTGGATCGTTGGGACGGAGTTTTCCACCATGCGTTGGTTCGACGGGATCATCATGGGGATCTATCTTTGAGAAGCGCTGGATCGTTGGATTACCGAGATTGTGTTGATGGAATCTTGTGAATTCGCATCATTGATTTTGTCATGTGTTGTTGTTCACATGTGTATTGTTAGTTATCCACCTTATGTTGATCTGATAGGATTAACAAAGGGATCTATGTTGAGGGCGCTGGATCGTCGGATTTCCATTGAGTATACATGATTGTTATTGCTATGATCATATTGACGTGGTCATATGAGTATGCATTTGTAGGTCTTGTGTTAGGGCCTTGTCCGTATTGCATTGTTCTGATCTCGGATTAGTGATATGATTATCGTGGCACATCATATCTCGAGGTATGTTCCATATTTTCTTTGGTCTTGTCTTTGGTGGACAATCGGTTACCGTCTTGGGATTTGTTGATATTATTCGATGGATCGTATTGGTCAGATATGGTAGATTTCCGTATCGTGAGTTGGTTCTGATAGTTTGAGGATCTTGAGTATTGTTTGAGGTACAATACAGATATTATGTTCGAGTTTATTGGTTAATCGAGTACAGAATGTGAAATGTGATAATGGTTATTCTGATGAGAATTTCTTGAGTAAGTAAAGATTACGTTGGTCGTATTCTTATGTTGTATTCTCATTGGTATGTTATTATTAATGTGATGTGACGGTTATCATTGTTGGATATTATGGCTGACCCCGTCGTGGGATTTCTTTTAGGTTCTCGGAGTATCGAGCTTGTAGCGGTCGTGAAGAGATGAGCTTCCCGGAGGATACTGGCTAGGACATGTTCTGTACATTGAGTTTCTTGATTGGTTCTTGTTTTCCGCTGCTAGAGTATCGTTTTGGTTGGTCTTTTTCCGCCGCGTGAGTATTTTGAGACGCTCTTTTGGTATCTGGTAACTGAGGTTACTTTGGAAATCGTTTTCTAAACTTTTGAGTATCGGCTGTTTGGCCTTGCGATTTTAAATGAGTTTTACGACGGTTTTTGATAAATGGATTTTATAAGTCTTTGTGAATTTTTAAAGTTAGTACCGTCGTTGGCCTCTTGGGCATTTGTAAATGTTTGTGAAAATTTCTTTTTAGCCTTGTGGGTTCCATCTCGGGGCCCACGGCGCTGTAATATTTCCGGTTAAATCTGGGGGTGTTACACAAGGTGCCACAATATGTTTCAAAATTCTTCTACCTCGAGGACCAAAATGTTTTGAGATATTTTCAATGTTTTAGAAATACTTTTACTTAGACCCGAGGGTCGAATATTCTGAAAGTTTTTCACTAAGAGAAAGTGTCCTCATTTTTATCAAATGCGAAATGGTTCTCCAAAGTCTTGAAAACGATGTTTCACGTTTGTACTTTTTTGGAAAGGTGATACTCAAGATCAACCGGTGTTTTTCTAAATTATTTTCAAAAGGAGGTTTTCATTTTTAAAACCTATCCATTCCCATTTGAGGGCTGGGTATGTATGTATGATGTTCGCGTTGTCGTTATGATGTTTGCTCCCGAGTATGATCGAATTGGTGGCATGAACGTCGAGGCGTTGCCACGCATTTGTTGTACTAGCTCTCTGTGAGATGTGTGAACTGGTGTTTACTGTTTATCACCTCGTGGTGATTTGCGTGTTGTCTCACGAGTGTGAGCTGTTGAAGCTTGGGTTCGTATGTTTGTGTACATGTGTGATTGTTTCATGATGTTTGTAATTATGTGCTGGTTATCGTTCGGGCTGTTGAGGTCGCCGAACGATACCGTTGTTGCTCTAGTGTTTGTGTGTGTATTGCTTTACGATGCTAATCAATGTATATGATATGTGTTATGATTCTTTGTTGTGCTGAGTTGGCATCTCCGCTATGTTGTTTTGCGACGTTATGCCCCATTGTATCTAGCATTTGTATTTTCGGTATGCCGAGCCGAGGTGTTTCAACTGTGATGTGCCGGGGCATGCACATGTAAATTGTGCTTCTCGTCAGTAACGCGTTTCAAGTGCGGACTCGAGGGACACCGAATTCAGTTTTGCGAATTGGCTACCGAGACTTTCGGAGTTCGCGCTTCAGCACAGATATCAGGATTGGCTCTGAGAGGCCCATGGGAGATTTTTCTGTCGGTTGCTTTTTGTGTTGTTACCTTGTTTCCGTCGTTGTGAGTTGCGGGGACGAAATTTCTTTTATAAAAGGTCGGATGTAATACCCGTACTATTTTTGACTTCTGCAGTTTCTCCTTCTAAATTCTATCGACTTGCACGTATTCGTCGATACTTTTTGAACTTGTTTGATGTCTCAGTTGTCATCGTTCGAATTGGTTGTGACCTTGTTTCAGATCGATCTGTTTATCATCGTGACTTTTCCGAGTTCGGTTCGATTCTTGTGAACCTTGTTTGGAAGTAACATCTTTCACTTTCTACCAGTTCTTTTAATGTCTAGAGTTGAAGTGGGTACTTCGGAGTCATTGTTCGACTGTTGTCATTCGATCATTGTTATTTAATTATTGTTGTTCGATCATTGTTATTTGATCATTGTTGTCCGATCATTGTTATTTGATCGTTGTTGTCCGATCATTGTTATTTGATCGTTGTTGTCCGATCATTGTTATTTGATCGTTGTTGTCCGATCATTGTTGTTCGATCGTTGTTGTTCGATCATTGTTATTTGATCATAGTTGTCCGATCATTATTATTTGATCGTTGTTGTCCGATCATTGTTATTTGATCGTTGTTGTTCGATCATTGTTGTTCGGTCATTGTTGTTCGATCGTTGTTGTTCGATCGGGGTTGTCTGACTGTTGTTGCCTGATCTCGTACTGCGAAGAATTATCGTTCACCGTTAGTCAACTGTTTCGAGTGTGGCTAAGTGGATCACCGAGCCGTGCATTTCGAAACGGTAGCTGAGAGATTTGGGGATTGAGGTTGCGTCTCTGCTCCGAAAGGACACAGAAATGCCTAGTGTAGTTTTTAAGGACTTCGGCGTAGTCCGAATTGTTTGTGGTTGTCCTTGTGGATTGTTTGTGTTTATTTCTGTTTTCTTGATTGTGCGTGTTTCCTTGTAATGGGTGCTTTGTGTTTCGTGATTGTTCGGATAATCGACTTGGTTGTATTATCAGTTTGATGATGCTTGTCACTTGTTGGTTTTATTATGTCTCTATCGATGGCGTTGTGTAGGTCGTCGTGGAGCGTGTTTTCACGCCGTATGTCTCTTTGCGTTTATTGCAGCGTTTTGCCGTTGGGCGCGAGTTTTCGGTTTTTGTGTATCTCGTCGAGTTTTCCTGGCGGGGATATTGCTTCTCCCAACTTGTTTTAAGTTTCGGGACGAAACTTCTTTTAAGGAGGGTAGAATGTAATACCCGCAATTTCGAACTTCGGTAATTTTCTTTTTTTTCGGCGGGAGTCCGCGTTGACAACTCGCTCGTGACCATTTCGTTATTCTGGGAATAATTAATTCTGCACTTTTTGTCATCCGAGTTCGTTTCGGTATCGTTTTGTTGAGTTCCGTGTTCTTAAGCAGTTTTTCTGCACTTGAGTTCGATTCTTGCGAATCTCATCGGAAACTGTTGTTTCGAGTTTATCGTAAGTTCATTTAATGTTATTATTCATGCTGCGAGTTTCGGCTTGGTGTTTTGATCGTATATCGTGTATTTCAGACGTTTTGGGCCATTTTCGTAATTTCCCAAAGTTTGGGGTAATTACTTTCCGTTGTCGAATTTCGAGCCTTCGGGTGGTCGGAATCGTGTGTTCTCTTAGTGCTCGAATTCGTCTTTGCGAGTAATTCGTAACCGTATCTTCATTTCGTATTCAGGTTCGGGTTTCGGGGTCGTCCGGGCTGTCGGAGTTGGTCCCGGCCGAGTCATGGCCGGCGAGTTGGGCCAGGCGGCCACTGGCGAGTTCTGGCCGGAAGAAGGGCTCGGCGATTCGTCGTAAGGCGATTCGTCGTAAGGCCTTGTCGATTCGTACGTAACACCGCCGGCATTTTTGGCGATGTCTCGGCCATGGCGATTACGTCGTAAGCCCTTGGCGATTACGTCGTAACTCTGCGTGACGGCTTTATTTAAGGCCCTGCAGACGGGTTTTCACCATTTTTCTCATTCTATTCCTTCTGTGTCCGTGGCTGGAGGTGTGCTTATCATGGAGAGATATTGTTGGACAATCAATCCATGAAGTCTTGGAGTTCATATCATCAATCATCCATCCTATAATATCCATTGATCGAGCGAATCAGGTCAGATTTTATAGAAATCTAGTTTTGGGGAATTTGGGTGTTTTGGTTGTTTTCATCCGTTTAATCCGATTTAACTTAAGATTGTGATGTATTGATTATTATTTAGATGTATTATATCATTTCCCTTGTTATTCCATGGTTGGATCGTATCGATTTATTGTTTTGGTCGAGTTATTGATCGACGCCTTGAAGGTGTCCGATAGAATGCCATAGAGGGGTTTTCGGACGTTCTACGATTATTCTTCCTCGTATGATCGTTGATTTATTAATTTTATGATGTTACGGTCGAGTTTCTTGCGAAGAAACCGTGTTGAACCATTCCGTTCGTTGTCGTCTTCCTTTTCGATAGCATCGGGCGCTCCGAAGCTTCCCGGTTGAGCTGTGTTCGTCGGAATACTTGCGTGCCGATTTCGAGGCAAGTACCTTGTCCATATAATTCTTGTTTTATGGATACGATAATTAGTGATCGTCTAAATGTGGTTGTTTGGTCGTTTGAATTGAACTTTCAAAAGATTCGGTTGAGCCTTGTTAAAGGCATGCTTTCAATACGCGTGTGTTTTGTGAATGGTGTGGTTTGTGAATGACTATGTGAATTCTATGGATATGTTCTGTGTTGATGTTGCACTTGTTATTGCGTGTGGACGTATATTATTTCATTTCGGTGCGTTATGGTTTGACGTGGGGTTTTGCTAAGTATTTGATGCCTCTAGGTGAATTGTTTGTATATGTGTTGTATTGTGCTGTGTGTGAATGTATGGATGTGGGCGGGGCCTACGGTGGCACATGGCATGCGATCATGTGGCCAGGATGCAACAAGCGATTGATCCAATCGTGAGAGCCTAATAAAAACTAGGGTGACACATGGCATGTGATCATGTGGTCAGGATGCAACAAGTGATTGATCCAACCGTGAGCGCCAAAGATGTTGTGACATGTGTTTCGCTAGCCAGCTCGGGAGGGTCCTTCGAGGCCTCGAGTGGGATTCGTGGCTTCGTCCCGGTCCTAGGAGACGTGTGTACGTGATTTGTTTTATGATTATGGCCAGCTCGGGAGGGTCCTTAGAGGCCTCGAGTGGGATTCGTGGCTTCGTCCCGGTCCTAGGCGATGCTTGGGTGTGATTATGCCGTGTTAATTTTATGTCCGTCGAGGACACGTGACTTGTGTTTTGACCCTGTAAATTGTTGTCGGTTTTCTATTTGCGAAAACAAAAACTTTTGGGATGTGACCCTGTTGATTTTGGAAAGAGAAGGATTTGATAATCCTAAATTATTTTCTATTAAAACTCCCGAGGGTATTTTAAACCAATTTGTAAACCGTTCTCGTTATTTGTGATCTTTCGGATTAAGAAAGTTTTACTCAAACTCTTGCCTTGGGAAGTATTTGTTTCGTTGTATTTGAATCTTTGAGGATCCCTGATTATTTTATTCTTGGAAGTTGAATTATATGGCTCGTATTTGCACTTTGTACTTGCACTAGCAAAATAGTGGAATTTTGCTAACCCCCGAGTATTCGGGGGGTGGATGTCTTTATTGCATTCAGATTTCAGGGAGCGTGGCACAGGGTCGGCATGAAGAATGATGAAAGATGATCGATACTAATCACATGTGGAACCGTACGTTGTGTATTGGTTCAGTTGTACTTTATTTTCCGCTACAATATTTTCCCGTTTATGCAGGAGTTGTTGTATTTTGACCCCTGCGTGGGCATGAATTGTAATTGAGTTGTATGTTTTTATTGAAAGACCAAATCGGTCTACTGAGTCATTTTAGCCTTAAAGGCATTGTTGAGCTGTTCGATGTTGTTACCAGCCTGGTAGATCCTTGAGGAAAGGTTCTACGGCGTGTAATATCCCTGAGCGGATTGGGGGTGTTACATAAATGGTATCATAGATTAGGTTGTGGAAACCTAGGCTGTCGGGTCAGTGGTGTCTGTTGAGTTTCGTCTCTTCGGATTTTGTCTGACTAAGTCATGTCGCGATGCGTCATCTGAGTTTGTTGGTCGTTATTAGTATCGTGGGGCGATCATCATCTTCGTACGACATGTGGATGTAAGTCTCCCTTCTTTGTGTTTGTGCCTTGTCTGATGCGAGTTACAGGTATGATTATGAGTTAATTGACGGAATCCTCTTATGGATTTTTATTTCGTGATATGTGGTTATTTGACTCTCATATTTCGTTCATATGAGGAGTAGTGTCGCTGGATTGTGCATGTTGGACTGTATTTCTTTTATCCGCTGCGTGAGTTCTTTTGTAATGGCTTTCGGTATTTTACCGACTGAGTTTTATTTCGAAAACCAATTCCCTTAACCGAGTTTTTGGCATTATGGCATTGATTGTTTTGGCGAAATTCTTATGACGGTATTTATTTTTCCATTGTTCCTGATGGAGCCAAAGACTCCTTATTCTTTGGTTCTGGATTATAATGGAATAAAACAAAATGACTCACTAAACTGGCTGCACTTCTTTTTCTCATGAAGTACTAGTCGTTCCATGCAATTCTCGATGCGATTTTCATTTTGGATCATCCGGAAACAGCCTCTCTATGTTAAGACAGGGGTAAGGCTGCGTACATCCGATCCCCCTTACCCCGCTTTTTGCGGGAACCGTTGAGGCATTGGGGTAATGTTGTTGTTGTTGTTGCTTATGATGGTATTTAGTATTTTGTAAATGGCTTTTGTGAGTTTTTGAAATATTACCATCATCGGCCTTTTTGGCGTTTTTGTAAATGGTTTTTAGCCTGGTGGGTTCTGGCGCGGGACCCACGGCGCTATAATGTTCCGTGTAATTATCTGAAATTTTTGGGCATTCTAGCCCATTGAATTATCTTTGAAAACCTTGAGTATCTTAGAAAATAAATTTCGAGACGTACTTTTAAAATGAATTATTTTCTCGTGGTACATCCAAGGTGCCACAATATGTTTCAAAATTCTTCTACCTCGAGGACCAAAATATTTTGAGATATTTTCAATGTTTTAGAAATACTTTTACTTAGACCCGAGGGTCGAATATTCTGAAAGTTTTTCACTAAGAGAAAGTGTCCTCATTTTTATCAAATGCGAAATGGTTCTCCAAAGTCTTGACAATGATGTTTCACGTTTGTACTTTTTTGGAAAGGTGATACTCAAGATCAACCGGTGTTTTTCTAAATTATTTTCAAAATGAGGTTTTCGTTTTTAAAACCTATCCATTCCTGTTTGAGGGCTGGGTATGTATGTATGATGTTCGCGCTGTCATTATGATGTTTGCTCCCGAGTATGATCGAATTGGTGGCATGAACGTCGAGGCGTTGCCACGCATTTGTTAAACTAGCTCTCTGTGAGAGGTGTGAACTGGTGTTTACTGTTTATCACCTCGTGGTGATTTGCGTGTTGTCTCACGAGTGTGAGCTGTTGAAGCTTGGGTTCGTATGTTTGTGTACATGTGTGATTGTTTCATGATGTTTGTAATTATGTGCTGGTTATCGTTCGGGCCGTTGAGGTCGCCGAACGATACCGTCGTTGCTGTAGTGTTTGTGTGTGTATTGCCTTACGATGCTAATCATTGTATATGATATGTGTTATGATTCTTTGTTGTGCTGAGTTGGCATCTCCGCTATGTTGTTTTGCGACGTTATGCCCCATTGTATCTAGCATTTGTATTTTCGGTATGCCGAGCCGAGGTGTTTCAACCGTGATGTGCCGGGGCATGCACGTGTAAATTGTGCTTCTCGTCAGTAACGCGTTTCAAGTGCGGACTCGACGGAAACTGAATTCAGTTTTGCGAATTGGCTACCGAGACTTTCGGAGCTCGCGCTTCAGCACAGATATCAGGATCGGCTCTGAGAGGCCCATGGGAGATTTTTCTGTCGGTTGCTTTTTGTGTTGTTACCTTGTTTCCATCGTTGTGAGTTGCGGGGACGACATTTCTTTTATAAAAGGTTGGATGTAATACCCGTACTATTTTTGACTTCTGCAGTTTCTTCTTCTAAATTCTATCGACTTGCATGTATTCGTCGATACTTTTTGAACTTGTTTGATGTCTCAGTTGTCATCGTTCGAATTGGTTGTGACCTTGTTTCAGATCGATCTATTTATCATCGTGACTTTTCCGAGTTCGGTTCGATTCTTGTGAACCTTGTTTGGAAGTAACATCTTTCACTTTCTACCAGTTCTTTTAATGTCTGGAGTTGAAGTGGGGACTTCGGAGTCATTGTTCGACTGTTGTCATTCGATCATTGTTGTTCGATCGTTGTTGTTCGATCATTGTTATTTGATTATTGTTGTTCGATCATTGTTATTTGATCATTGTTGTCCGATCATTGTTATTTGATCATTGTTGTCCGATCATTGTTATTTGATCGTTGTTGTCCGATCATTGTTGTTCGATCGTTGTTGTTCGATCATTGTTATTTGATCATTGTTGTCCGATCATTATTATTTGATCGTTGTTGTCCGATCATTGTTATTTGATCGTTGTTGTTCGATCATTGTTGTTCGGTCATTGTTGTTCGATCGTTGTTGTTCGATCGGAGTTGTCTGACTGTTGTTGCCTGATCTCGTACTGCGAAGAATTATCGTTCACCATTAGTCAACTGTTTCGAGTGTGGCTAAGTGGGTCACCGAGCCGTGCATTTCGAGACGGTAGCTGAGAGATTTGGGGATTGAGGTTGCGTCTCTGCTCCGAAAGGACACAGAAATGCCTAGTGTAGTTTTTAAGGACTTCGGCGTAGTCCGAATTGTTTGTGGTTGTCCTTGTGGATTGTTTGTGTTTATTTCTGTTTTCTTGATTGTGCGTGTTTCCTTGTAATGGGTGCTTTGTGTTTCGTGATTGTTCGGATAATCGACTTGGTTGTATTATCAGTTTGATGATGCTTGTCACTTGTTGGTTTTATTATGTCTCTATCGATGGCGTTGTGTTGGTCGTCGTGGAGCGTGTTTTCACGCCGTATGTCTCTTTGCGTTTATTGCAGCATTTCGCAGTTGGGCGCGAGTTTTCGGTTTTTGTGTATCTCGTCGAGTTTTCCTGGCGGGGATATTGATTCTCCCAACTTGTTTTAAATTTCGGGACGAAACTTCTTTTAAGGAGGGTAGAATGTAATACCCGCAATTTCGAACTTCGGTAATTTTCTTTTTTTTCGGTGGGAGTCCGCGTTGACAACTCGCTCGTGACCATTTCGTTATTCTGAGAATAATTAATTCTGCACTTTTTGTCATCCGAGTTCGTTTCGGTATCGTTTTGTTGAGTTCCGTGTTCTTAAGCAGTTTTTCCGCACTTGAGTTCGATTCTTGCGAATCTCATCGGAAACTGTTGTTTCGAGTTTATCGTAAGTTCATTTAATGTTATTATTCATGTTGCGAGTTTCGGCTTGGTGTTTTGGTCGTATATCGTGTATTTCGGACGTTTTGGGCCATTTTCATAATTTCCCAAAGTTTGGGGTAATTACTTTTCGTTGTCGAATTTCGAGCCTTCGGGTGGTCGGAGTCGTGTGTTATCTTAGTGCTCGAATTCGTCTTTGCGAGTAATTCGGAACCGTATCTTCATTTCGTATTCAGGTTCGGGTTTCGGGGTCGTCGGGGCCGTCGGAGTTGGTCCCGGCCGAGTCATGGCCGGGCAGGTTGGGCCCACGCCAGCCCTGGCCGAGTTACGGCCGGAAGGGCTCGGCAGTTCGTACGTAAGGCCAGTTACGTACGTAAGGCCTTGACCGGTTACGTACGTAACACTGCCGGCATTTTTGGGCAGTGTCTCGGCCATGGCCGGTTACGTACGTAAGCCCTTGGCCGGTTACGTACGTAACTATGCCGGCAGGCAGCCTATTTAAGGCCCTGCATACGGGTTTTTCACCATTTTTCTCATTCTATTCCTTTTGTTCCGTGGCTGGAGGTGTGCTTATCATGGAGAGATGTTGTTGTACAATCAATCCATGAAGTCTTGGAGTTCATATCATCAATCATCCATCCTATAATATCCATTGATCGAGCGAATCAGGTCAGATTTTCTAGAAATCTAGTTTGGGGGAATTTGGGTGTTTTGGTTGTTTTCATCCGTTTAATCCGATTTAACTTAGGATTGTGATGTATTGATTATTATTTAGATGTATTATATCATTTCCCTTGTTATTCCATGGTTGGATCGTATCGATTTATTGTTTTGGTCGAGTTATTGATCGACGCCTTGAAGGTGTCCGATAGAATGCCATAGAGGGGTTTTCGGACGTTCTACGATTATTCTTCCTCGTATGATTGTTGATTTATTAATTGTATGATGTTACGGTCGAGTTTCTTGCGAAGAAACCGTGTTGAACCCTTCCGTTCGTTGTCATCTTCCTTTTCGATAGCATCGGGCGCTCCGAAGCTTCCCGGTTGAGCTGTGTTCGTCGGAATACTTGCGTGCCGATTTCGAGGCAAGTACCTTGTCCATATAATTCTTGTTTTATGGATACGATAATTAGTGATCGTCTAAATGTGGTTGTTTGGTCATTTGAATTGAACTTTCAAAAGATTCGGTTTAGCCTTGTTAAAGGCTTGCTTTCAATACGCGTGTGTTTTGTGAATGGTGTGGTTTGTGAATGACTATGTGAATTCTATGGATATGTTCGGTGTTGATGTTGCACTTGTTATTGCGTGTGGACGTATATTATTTCATTTCGGTGCGTTATGGTTTGACGTGGGGTTTTGCTAAGTGTTTGATGCCTCTGGGTAAATTGTTTGAATATATGTGTTGTATTGTGCTGTGTGTGAATGTATGGATGTGGGCGGGGCCTACGGTGGCACATGGCATGCGATCATGTGGCCACGATGCAACAAGCGATTGATCCAACCGTGAGAGCCTAATAAAAACTAGGGTGACACATGTCATGTGATCATGTGGTCAGGATGCAACAAGTGATTGATCCAACCGTGAGCGCCAAAGATGTTGTGACATGTGTTTCGCTAGCCAGCTCGGGAGGGTCCTTCGAGGCCTCGAGTGGGATTCGTGGCTTTGTCCCGGTCCTAGGCGACGTGTGTACGTGATTTGTTTTATGATTATGGCCAGCTCGGGAGGGTCCTTAGAGGCCTCGAGTGGGATTCGTGGCTTCGTCCCGGTCCTAGGCGATGCTTGGGTGTGATTATGCCGTGTTGATTTTATGTCCGTCGAGGACACGTGACTTGTGTTTTGACACTGTAAATTGTTGTCGGTTTTCTATTTGCGAAAACAAAAACTTTTGGGCTATGACCCTGTTGATTTTGGAAAGATAAGGATTTGATAATCCTAAATTATTTTCTATTAAAACTCCCGAGGGTATTTTAAACCAATTTGTAAACCGTTCTCGTTATTTGTGATCTTTCGGATTTGGAAAGTTTTACTCAAACTCTTGCCTCGGGAAGTATTCATTTCGTTGTATTTGAATCTTTGAGGATCCCTGATTATTTTATTCTTGGAACTTGAATTATATGGCTCGTATTTGCACTTTGTACTTGCACTAGTAAAATAGTGGAATTTTGCTAACCCCCGAGTATTTGGGGGGTGGATGTCTTTATTGCATTCAGGTTTCAGGGAGCGTGGCACAGGGTCGGAATGAAGGATGATGAAAGATGATCTATACTAATCACATGTGGAACCGTACGTTGTGTATTGGTTCAGTTGTACTTTATTTTCCGCTACAATATTTTTCCCCATTGTACGGGAGTTGTTGTATTTTGACCCCTGCGTGGGCATGAATTGTAATTGAGTTGTATATTTTTATTGAAAGACCAAATCGATCTACTGAGTCATTTTAGCCTTAAAGGCATTGTTGAGTTGTTCGATGTTATTACCAGCCTGGTAGATCCTTGAGGAAAGGTTCTACGGCGTGTAATATCCCTGAGCGGATTGGGGGTGTTACATAAATGGTATCATAGATTAGGTTGTGGAAACCTAGGCTGTCGGGTCAGTGGTGTCTGCTGAGTTTTGTCTCGTCGGATTTTGTCTGACTAAGTCGTGTCGCAACGCGTCATCTGAGTTTGTTAGTCGTTATTAGTATCGTGGGGCGATCATCATCTTCATGCGAACTGTGGATGTAAGTCTCCCTTCTTTGTGTTTGTGCCTTGTCTGATGCGAGTTACAGGTATGATTATGAGTTAATTGACGGAATCCTCTTATGGTTTTTGATTTCGTGATATGTGGTTATTTGACTCTCATATTTCGTTCATATGAGGAGTAGTGTCACTGGATTGTGCATGTTGGATTGTATTTCTTTTATCCGCTGCGTGAGTTCTTTTGTAATGGCTTTCGGTATTTTACCGACTGAGTTTTATTTCGAAAACCAATTCCCTTAACCGAGTTTTTGGCATTATGGCCTTGATCGTTTTGGCGAAATTCTTATGACGGTATTTAGTATTTTGTAAATGGCTTTTGTGAGTTTTTGAAATATTACCGTCATCGGCCTTTTTGGCGTTTTTGTAATGGTTTTTAGCCTGGTGGGTTCCGGCGCGGGACCCACGGCGCTATAATGTTCCGTGTAATTACCTGAAATATTTGGGCATTCTAGCCCATTGAATTATCTTTGAAAATCTTGAGTATCTTAGAAAATAAATTTCGAGACGTACTTTTAAAATGAATTATTTTCTCGTGGTACATCCAAGGTGCCACAATATGTTTCAAAATTCTTCTACCTCGAGGACCAAAATGTTTTGAGATATTTTCAATGTTTTAGAAACAGTTTTACTTAGACCCGAGGGTCGAATATTCTGAAAGTTTTTCACTAAGAGAAAGTGTCCTCATTTTTATCAAATGCGAAATGGTTCTCCAAAGTCTTGATAACGATGTTTCACGTTTGCACTTTTTTGGAAAGGTGATACTCAAGATCAACCGGTGTTTTTCTAAATTATTTTCAAAAGGAGGTTTTCGTTTTTAAAACCTATCCATTCCCGTTTGAGGGCTGGGTATGTATGTATGATGTTCGCGTTGTCGTTATGATGTTTGCTCCCGAGTATGATCGAATTGGTGGCATGAACGTCGAGGCGTTGCCACGCATTTGTTGTACTAGCCCTCTGTGAGAGGTGTGAACTGGTGTTTACTGTTTATCGCCTCGTGGTGATTTGCGTGTTGTCGCACGAGTGTGAGCTGTTGAAGCTTGGGTTTGTACGTTTGTGTACATTTGTGATTGTTTCATGATGTTTGTAATTATGTGCTTGTTATCGTTCGGGCCGTTGAGGTCGCCGAACGATACCGTCGTTGCTGTAGTGTTTGTGTGTGTATTACTTTACGATGGTAATCGTTGTATATGATATGTGTTATGATTCTTCGTTGTGCTGAGTTGGCATCTCCGCTATGTTGTTTTGCGACGTTATGCCCCATTGTATCTAGTATTTGTATATTCGGTATGCCGAGCCAAGGTGTTTCAACCGTGATGTGCCGGGACATGCACGTGTAAATTGTCCTTCTCATCAGTAACACGTTTCAAGTGCGGACTCGAGGGACACCGAATTCAGTTTTGCGAATTGGCTACCGAGACTTTCGAAGTTCGCGCTTCAGCACAGATATCAGGATCGGCTCTGAGAGGCCCGTGGGAGATTTTTCTGTCGGTTGCTTTTTGTGTTGTTACCTTGTTTCCTTTATTGTGAGTTGCGGGGACGACATTTCTTTTATAAGAGGTCGGATGTAATACTCGTACTATTTTTGACTTCTGCGGTTTCTCCTTCTAAATTCTATCGACTTGCACGTGTTCGTCGATACTTTTTGAACTTGTTTGATGTCTCAGTTGTCATCGTTCGAATTGGTTGTGACCTTGTTTCAGATCGATCTGTTTATCATCGTGACTTTTCCGAGTTCGGTTCGATTCTTGTGAACCTTGTTTGGAAGTAACGTCTTTCACTTTCTACCAGTTCTTTTAATGTCTGGAGTTGAAGTGGGGACTTCGGAGTCATTATTCGACTGTTGTCATTCGATCATTGTTGTTCGATCATTGTTATTTGATTATTGTTGTTCGATCATTGTTATTTGATCGTTGTTGTCCGATCATTGTTATTTGATCGTTATTGTCCGATCATTGTTGTTCGATCGTTGTTGTTTGATCATTGTTATTTGATCATTGTTGTCCGATCATTATTTTTTGATCGTTGTTGTCCGATCATTGTTATTTGATCGTTGTTGTTCGATCATTGTTGTTCGGTCATTGTCGTTCGATCGGGGTTGTGTGACTGTTGTTGCCTGATCTCGTACTGCGAAGAATTATCGTTCACCGTTAGTCAACTGTTTCGAGTGTGGCTAAGTGGGTCACCGAGCCGTGCATTTCGAGACGGTAGCTGAGAGATTTGGGGATTGAGGTTGCGTCTCTGCTCCGAAAGGACACAGAAATGCCTAGTGTAGTTTTTAAGGACTTCGGCGTAGTCCGAATTGTTTGTGGTTGTCCTTGTGGATCGTTTGTGTGTTTATTTCTGTTTTCTTGATTGTGTGTGTTTCCTTGTAATGGGTGCTTTGTGTTTTGTGATTGTTCGGATAATCGACTTGGTTGTATTATCAGTTTGATGACGCTTGTCACTTGTTGGTTTTATTATGTCTCTATCGATGGCGTTGTGTTGGTCGTCGTGGAGCGTGTTTTCACGCCGTATGTCTCTTTGCGTTTCTTGCAGCGTTTCACCGTTGGGCGCGAGTTTTCAGTTTTTGTGTATCTCGTCGATTTTTCCTGGCGGGGATATTGCTTCTCCCTACTTGTTTTAAGTTTCGGGACGAAGCTTCTTTTAAGGAGGGTAGAATGTAATACCCGCAATTTCGAACTTCGGTAATTTTCTTTTTTTTTCGGCGGGAGTCCGCGATGACAACTCGCTCGTGACCATTTCGTTATTCTGAGAATAATTAATTCTGCACTTTTTGTCATCCGAGTTCGTTTCGGTATCGTTTTGTTGAGTTCCGTGTTCTTAAGCGGTTTTTCCGCACTTGAGTTCGATTCTTGCGAATCTCGTCCGAAACTGTTGTTTCGAGTTTCTCATAAGTTCATTTAATCTTATTATTCATGTTTCGAGTTTCGGCTTGGTGTTTCGATCGTGTATCGTGTAACACCCCCAGATCCGACCGGGAATATTACAGCGACGTGGGCCCCGAGATGGAACCCACAAGGCTGAAGGAAATTTTCGCAAACATTTACAAATGCCCAAGAGGCTAACGACGCTACTGTCTTTAATAAAACATTTGAAGACTTAATAAAATCCGTTTATCAAACCGTCGTAAAATCTCATTTGAAACCACAAGGCCCGAAATGCCAAGACTCAACAGTTTAAAAACATACGTTAAGCTATCGCTTACACGTACCGCCAGAACAAATTTAGAAAATGATTTCCAAAGTAACCTATGTTACCAGATACCAATAGGTCATTTTAAAAATACTCACGCAGCAGAAAAAGACAAACGATTAAAATACTCTAGCAGCGGAATACATGAACTGATCAGGAAACTCAATACACAAATACATGCCCTAGCCAGTATCCTCCGGGAATCTCATCTCTTCACGACCGCTACAAGCTTGATAATCCAAGAACCTAAAAAGAAAGCCCACGACGGGGTCAGCCATAATATCCAACAATGATAACCATCACATCACGTCAATAATTACATATCAATGGAAATACTAAGTAAGAATACGACCAATGTAATATTACTGTCGTAACTTTACGAAAATCCACGATTCGTATCCTTAACAACACATTAAGATAATACCGAAATATCTGTACGGTATCTCAACAATACCCAAGGTTATCAAAATATGATCATAACTCGCGATACGGAAATTATACCAACTCTGGTCAATTCAATCTATCGGATGACGTCGACAATTCCAATACGATAATCGATTGTCCCTCAAAGACAAGTACCAAGGAAATACGGAACATACCTCAAGATACGAAATACCATGACAATCACGTCAGTCTAATCCAAGATCAGATCAACACAACATACGGACATGGTCCTAACACAAGACCTACAAATGCATACTCACATGACAACGTCAATATGATCACAACAATAACGACAATGTATACTTATGGCAATTCCATAATATACATATGCACAACAACAATACATGGCAATCCAATGATCCAGCGTTCACTGCCTAGTTCCCCCGATGATCCCGTCAGACCAACCCGAGGTGGAAAACCCGTCCAATGATCCAGCGCACGCTAGCATAGATCCCCCGATGATCCCGTCGGACCAACACGAGGTGGACATATGAAAACAATGCACAACTGCACAAAACAACAGTACATAATACATGACAACAACAATGCACAAATGCATGACATCAACGATACACGAATGTATCACGACATGATCGACACAAATGATAAAAATGATTAGAGTACTTGCCCCGAGTCCTTCGAGAACAATCTCAATGTCTAAACCATCACGAACCATTATCCTCAATACTCGACGGTCCAAAGTATCACGGATTGCAGATAATTCATATCTTCGTCTTTATCACAATATATCCTCGATATACAAGTATACCAATAACAATTGTAAATCATATACATTATGATTTAGATTCCCAAAACTCGAATACGATTTATAATCCCAAATCTCCTGTGATTATGATTATAAACATTGCTATATGAATTATACACGAATGAAACGGAAACCATTCATTAAATACTCTAAACTGAGCAAGTAATAACTTACCTCGATACCGATACAATGGCGAGGAAGCTGTTACCAAATCCATTGCCGTCATCTACAAGTTCCTCGGTCCCGACCAAAGCAATTCACGAACATACTCGAACACGGACGCAACATACGGTTATAATCACCGATCAATAATCTCAACCTATTGAAGTAATCAATTAACACACATCCGATAATAATCAACAATCGATATAACCAATCAACAAACTCAACGGTTCTACAATATCTTGGTAAACATAGTCTGTACATTCCAACTCGAACCAGCACGAATTCATAACCACAACACGAAAATACTGCACTGTCTGTCTACTTAGCGCACGTTAAACTCATAACGTAGCGTGCTCTAAGTCGCTCCCGTTAGCGTGCGCTAGCCAGTAAGCTTAGCGTGCGCTAATGCTGTACATTGGCATGCGTTCCAATCATCAACTAACACCTTGCGACTATGAATCTGAATGAAAAGGAAATCATACTCCAAGATTAACGATAACTTTTCCAAATTCAATCTCATCACCATACTCGAAGTCATACTCGTGTTCTTATACGAATATTATATCAAAACACATATCTTAGCTCTAGATACGAATACACCAACACCTCCTATACATAATCATCCTATCATATCGTTCTTATTCTGGAATACAACCTCATATCATGATCAACATAATTTAGAAATCCATCTTTCATCGGGTTAAACGAAACACAATTCTTAAAGTATGGAGACATCTTAGTTAACATCCGAAAACTCTTATCATAACTTCATTAATCCTCATATAATATCATCACATGATTATCCAACATGTTCCTCACATGTAATCATCCTTAAAAACGAACTACTATAAAAGGGATACAAAAATTACCTGGATTAGACGAACCAAGAAGGAGAACACTTGAACTTCATTCCAAGAACCATGAATAACTTGAAGAACAAGGCTTTAATCCATGTTCTCTATCTTAATCTTGATAAAGATCATCATCTCGGAGTGTTTCTGGACCTCAAGTACCTCCCAGAGCTCTCTCTATCGAGTGAAAGGAAAGAAATGGACGAAATGCTTCATAACACCCGTTTGTCCCTTTTTATAAAGTATATTACTAGCGTGCGGTAAACCTTATGTTTAGCGTGTGCTATGGTCTTAGCGTGCACTAACTGACTTTGTTACCGTGCGCTATCGCAGTCCAGAGGCTACAGTCTGGCTTCGTACATGTGCTTACATACATAACGCCCATGCATTAGCGTACGTAACTTACACTCTCTAGCGTACGCAAGTCCTTGCGTTTAGCGTGCGCTAATATCAGTTGACTCGTTTGTCTGTATGCTCCGAAGACTGGTCCACACGCCGAAAGTGCTGATGAGGATAAGATTCCTTTTTGTCCAATATACCATTAGCGTGCGCTAACCTTTAGGGTTTAGCGTGCGCTAACCTTTAGGGTTTAGCGTGCACTAGTACTACATTACAAACATCCATTGACTTATCAGAACGTGCGCCGAAAGTGGCCTGGTCCACACGCAGATTCCTTCCGATCTGACTGCATTAGCGTGCGCTACATTCTGCCTCTAGCGTGCGCTAACCATGAACGATAGCGTGCGCTATACTTGAACATTAGCGCGCGCTAGTCAGGCTATACTTAGCCATTTCCAACTCTTATCGTCTGTCTCGACATACTGGATACGTACACTCACATACTGAATACATATACTCAATTCAATAATATTCTCATATGATACACAATATCCTCAATTGCAATTGTCGACCAAGTACGACAATTATACCAATACAGATGTCGCAGTCCTTTATTTATTTTATTCATACTGTACAGATTCGACGTTGTACAACATAACTCGGATAAAATAATATTAAACCACATTAGTAGAAATTTCGGATATTACATACTACACCACTTAAAATAAGTTTCATCCTCGAAACTTGCAAGTCTTTATAGAAAAAAAACAACAAACTGTTCAACCAAAATATTCCGAAACCATCACAACAACGATCGATCATCATTAACGAATAACCAAAACAGCATACTTACCAATGCGTAAGGTCGACGATCTCTTGAGATACTAGCAAGTGACCTCACTGTAAAGCCTCAATACGTTTACAATAACAATTCCATGAGTCTCAACAAAATATATCATCTTCGGATGAAGTAACCTATCCGTGTCAAATCTCGTCTACCTGATTATACAATCAAGTCCCAATTCCGACAAAACGAATAATACACGATACATCTGTGAAACAAATGCTCAACACCATGGCAACAAATCCCGAAGCATCGACAGACAATCTGAACGCTCAGATGATCACCAGCAATAATCAACCAAAAAAAAATTAACCGAGAATATCATCGACATGATAAACTCTAATACGACCAATCCAAAGGTCAAAACACGGCCGAGAATATCATCATCATGATAAAATCCAATATTACCAACGAACGATCAACGAAAATCGAGAATACCTTCACATGGTAAACTCCAACACGATCAACACAGAACCACAGAAACTGATATACGAACGAATAAGGTTCTCAAAACGACACACCAATCACATACAGTGGATCTCAATAAACACACCTGACTGTCGAACATACTCCTCGGCATACGAACAACCAATCACAACCCGACGAACATATCCAATCATACATGGAGTGAGAACGACCACTCAATATCCAAAACAACCAGCATGGCGTTACCATGCCCAAATCTACACTTACAAAGAAATCATTCAAAAGTCACTATGGTAGAGTCGCGCTACTACCATACCAATGGAATCACATAGCACATGTCCCGCTTTCAGAAAATCCAAAGTTCCAAAATCATATTCTGTACCCAAATCTACGATACGCAGCATATTTCTCTTATTCGATAAATTAACCGATCATCCTTGGATAACCAAACTACCATACTGAAGTTCGAATCTCTATTCATCGTTCCATACTGATGTCTTATCCAGTTTGTGAGTCTCACTCAGAACTTCACCATGATATGCATTATGCACTAAATACGTATGCATATCAATCACATTTTCAAAACCAGTTAGAAATCATATAGTCTTGTCAAGAAGACAAATTTTCGAAAGTTCCTTCAAAAATTTCAAAACTCAAAACATAAATATTCGTAAGACCACGAAATAAATTTTCGAAAAGTTAAATTGGCTCGTTAATGCCAAGTATTCGATAACAATTTCCTTCGAATCCAAACGATTTTGAAGTTTAAAATGAAAAATATGCAAATGTTCGACTACATCCATACTCATGTATCCCATTCGGTTCGTCACCAATATCCACTGATATTACATTGGAAAACCACACGATCGAGTTCCAAAATCTCAGTATTTAAACTCCGACCAAAAACTTCTTTTTCCACACATGACTCGCAATGTCGACCATTATCCCATCCTGGATCACCTCAAATATACTATGACAAAACATTGAAACAAATCAATAGAGCGAAAGACTTCCCGAGAAGTTTCTTTTGAATAAGTATACCAAAACCTCGAAAGGTAGGAACGAAATAAATAAACGATTAATAAAGAGTTTTACAAATCTCGGGAGTTTTAGGAAAACAGAAAAGCCTTTTGAAACATTAGGGTCTGAGCCCGTATCTCGTTCCGCATTACAGAAAGTTTAAAAAGTAGAAAAACCCTTTTTCGGACCCCAAGTCCTGAGTTTAAAACTATTTCAAAAATCTATTGGGTTTCGGCCCAAAAATCATTTTTCGTAAAACATCCGTAGAACATTCATTTTGAAAAGTATCATTTTCAAATGCTCAAAAACAGTTCATGTATCTCAAAATGTACTAACATGACTACATGTTCTTCTCAACAATCCCCGACATTCTCTCAAATGCACAATTCCGTTCCAAAATTTAACTGACATATTGATTTCCAAAATCATAACTTCTCAAGATCATCAATCCTGTCCCAACTCTGTCACCTTATACTGTAATGCATAATATTCTGCTGAATCTCAAAGCATATCAACTTAGAACGGCAATAATTCTCGATGAAATTCAAAAATCCAAATACTTACAGATCGTGAAGCCGATGATTCCCCGTGATACTGGCACATGTCTCGACTCTAGAAAATACTCGACACAAATATTTTCAAAACACACATTTTGCGAACTCAGTTCAACTCGAGAACACAACACGGCTCTATCCGAAGAAACATGTTAACACCATTTGGAAAAGTTTACAACAACCCCAGTACTACACTGGTAAATCACATAACATACAAGCCCGAGTGAACAACAAAAACTCAGAGCTCACACACTTGTCAACCAACAACTCAAATGACACGACAAAAGTACGACCCAACTCGACCCGACTGCCTAGGTTTTCACAACCTAAGCTCCGATACCATATTCTGTAACACCCCCAGATCCGACTGGGAATATTACAGCGTCGTGGGCCCCGAGATGGAACCCACAAGGCTGAAGGAAATTTTCGCAAATATTTAAAAATGCCCAAGAGGCTAACGACGGTACTGTCTTTAAAAAAACATTTGAAGACTTAATAAAATCCGTTTATCAAACCGTCGTAAAATCTCATTTGAAACCACAAGGCCCGAAATGCCAAGACTCAACAGTTTAAAAACATACGTTAAGCTATCGCTTACACGTACCAATAGAATAAATTTAGAAAACGATTTCCAAAGTAACCTATGTTACCAGATACCAATAGGTCATTTTAAAAATACTCACGCAGCAGAAAAAGACAAACGATTAAAATACTCTAGCAGCGGAATACAAGAACTGATCAGGAAACTCAATACACAAATACATGCCCTAGCCAGTATCCTCCGGGAAGCTCATCTCTTCACGACCGCTACAAGCTTGATAATCCAAGAACCTAAAAAGAAATCCCATGACGGGTTCAGCCATAATATCCAACAATGATAACCATCACATCACGTCAATAATTACATATCAATGGAAATACTAAGTAAGAATACGACCAATGTAATCTTACTGTCGTAACTTTACGAAAATCCACGATTCGTATCCTTAACAACACATTAAGATAATACCGAAATATCTGTACGGTATCTCAACAATACCCAAGGTTCTCAAAACATGATCATAACTCGCGATACGAAAATTATACCAACTCTGGTCAATTCAATCCATCGGATGACGTCGACAATTCCAATACGATAATCGATTTTCCCTCAAAGACAAGTACCAAGGAAATACGGAACATACCTCAAGATACGAAATACCATGACAATCACGTCAGTCTAATCCAAGATCAGATCAACACAACATACGGACATGGTCCTAACACAAGACCTACAAATGCATACTCATATGACAACGTCAATATGATCACAACAATAACGACAATGTATACTTATGGCAATTCCATAATATACATATGCACAACAACAATACATGGCAATCCGATGATCCAGCGTTCACTACCTAGATCCCCCGATGATCCCGTCAGACCAACCCGAGGTGGAAAACCCATCCAATGATCCAGCGCACGCTAGCATAGATCCCCCGATGATCCCGTCGGACCAACACGAGGTGGACATATGACAACAATGCACAACTGCACAAAACAACAGTACACAATACATGACAACAACAATGCACAAATGCATGACGTCAACGATACACGAATGTATCACGACATGATCGACACAAATGATAAAAATGATTAGAGTACTTGCCCCAAGTCCTACGAGAACGATCTCAATGTCTAAACCATCACGAACCATTATCCTCAATACTCGACGGTACAAAGTATCACGAATTGCAGATAATTCATATCTTCGTCTTTATCACAATATATCCTCGATATACAAGTATACCAATAACATTTGTAAATCATATACATTATGATTTAGATTCCCAAAACTCGAATACGATTTATAATCCCAAATCTCCTGTGATTGTGATTATAAACATTGCTATACGAATTATACACGAATGAAACGGAAACCATTCATTAAATACTATAAACTGAGCAACTAATAACTTACCTCGATACCGATACAACGACGAGTAAGTTGTTACCAAATCCATTGCCGTCATCTACAAGTTCCTCGGTCCCGACCAAAGCAATTCACGAACATACTCGAACACGGCCGCAACATACGGTTATAATCACCGATCAATAATCTCAACCTATTGAAGTAATCAATTAACACACATCCGATAATAATCAACAATCAATATAACCAATCAATAAACTCAACGGTTCTACAATATCTCGGTAAACATAGTCTGTGCAATCCAACTCGAACCAGCACAAATTCATAACCACAACACGAAAATACTGCATTGTCTGTCTACTTAGCGCACGTTAAATGCATAACGTAGCGTGCTCTAAGTCGCTCCCGTTAGCGTGCGCTACCCAGTAAGCTTAGCGTGCGCTAATGCTGTACATTGGCATGCGTTCCAATCATCGACTAACACCTTGCGACTATGAATCTGAATGAAAAGGAAATCATACTCCAAGATTAACGATAACTTTTCCAAATTCAATCTCATCACCATACTCTAAGTCATACTCGTGTTCTTATACGACTATTATATCAAAACACATATCTTAGCTCTAGATACGAATACACCAACACCTATTATACATAATCATCCTATCATATCGTTCTTAATCTGGAATACAACCTCATATCATGATCAACATAATTTAGAAATCCATCTTTCATCGGGTTAAACGAAACACAATTCTTAAAGTATGGAGACATCCTAGTTAACATCCGAAAACTCTTATCATAACTTCATTAATACTCATATAATATCATCACATGATTATCTAACATGTTCTTCACATGTAATCATCCTTAAAAATGAACTACTATAAAAGGGATACGAAAATTACCTGGATTAGACGAACCAAGAAGGAGAACACTTGAACTTCATTCCAAGAACCATGAATAACTTGAAGAACAAGGCTTTAATCCATGTTCTCTATCTTAATCTTGATAAAGATCATCATCTCGGAGTGTTTCTGGACCTCAAGTACCTCCCAGAGCTCTCTCTATCGAGTGAAAGGAAAGAAATGGACGAAATACTTCATAACACCCGTTTGTCCCTTTTTATAAAGTATATTACTAGCGTGCGCTAAACCTTATGTTTAGCGTGCGCTATGGCCTTAGCGTGCGCTAACTGACTTTGTTAGCGTGCGCTATCGCAGTCCAGAGGCTACAGTCTGGCTTCGTACATGTGCTTACGTACGTAACGTACATGCATTAGCGTACGTAACTTACACTCTCTAGCGTACGCAAGTCCTTGCGTTTAGCGTGCGCTAATATCAGTTGACTCGTTTGTCTGTATGCTCCGAAGACTGATCCACACGCCGAAAGTGCTGATGAGGATAAGATTCCTTTTTGTCCAATATACCATTAGCGTGCGCTAACCTTTAGGGTTTAGCGTGCGCTAGTACTACATTACAAACATCCGTTGACTTATCAGAACGTGCGTCGAAAGTGGCCTGGTCCACACGCGGATTCCTTCCGATCTGACTGCATTAGTGTGCACTACATTCTGCCTCTAGCCTGCGCTAACCATGAACGATAGCGTGCGCTATACTTGAACATTAGCGCGCGCTAGTCAGGCTATACTTAGCCATTTCCAACTCTTCTCGTCTGTCTCGACATACTGGATACGTACACTCACATACTGAATACATATACTCAATTCAATAATATTCTCATATGATACACAATATGATCAATTGCAATTGTCGACCAAGTACGACAATTATACCAATACATATGTCGCAGTCCTTCATTTATTTTACTCATACTGTACAGATTCGACGCAGTACAACATAAATCGGATAAAATAATATTAAACCATAGTAGTAGAAATTCCAGATATTACATATCGTGTATTTCAGACGTTTTGGGCCATTTTCGTAATTTCCCAAAGTTTGGGGTAATTACTTTCCGTTGTCGAATTTTGAGCCTTCGGGTGGTCGGAATCGTGTGTTCTCTTAGTGCTCGAATTCGTATTTGCGAGTACTTCGTAACCGTATCTTCGTTTCGTATTCAGGTTTGGGTTTCGGGGTCGTCCAGGCCATCGGAGTTGGTCCCAGCCGAGTCATGGCCGGGCAGGTTGGGCCCAGGCCAGCCCTGGCCGAGTTACGGCCGGAAGGGCTCGGCAGTTACGTATGTAAGGCCGGTTACGTACGTAAGGCCTTGTCCGGTTACGTACGTAACACTGCCGGCATTTTTGGGCAGTGTCTCGGCCATGGCCGGTTACGTACGTGAGCCCTTGGCCGGTTACGTACGTAACTCTGCCGGCAGCCAGCCTATTTAAGGCCCTACAGACGGGTTCTTCACCATTTTTTTCATTCTATTCCTTCTCTTCCGCGGCTGGAGGTGTGGTTATCATGGATAGATGTTGTTGGAAAATCAATCCATGAAGTATTGGAGTTCATATCATCAATCATCCATCCTATAACATCCCTTGATCGAGCGAATCAGGTCAGATTTTCTAGAAATCTAGTTTTGGGGAATTAGGGTGTTTTGGTTGTTTTCATCCATTTAATCCGATTTAACTTAGGATTGTGATGGGTTGATTATTATTTAGATGTATTATATCATTTCCCTTGTTATTCAATGGTTGGATCGTATCGATTCGTTGTTTTGGTCGAATTCTTGATCGACGCCTTGAAGGTGTCCGATAGAATGTCATAGAGGGGTTTTCGGACGTTCTACGATTATTCTTTCTTGTATGATTGTTGATTTATTAATTGTATGATGTTACGGTCGAGTTTCTTGCGAAGAAACCGTGTTGAACCCTTCCGTTCGTTGTCATCTTCCGTTTCGATAGCATCGGGCGCTCCGAAGCTTCCCGGTTGAGCCATGTTCGTCGGAATACTTGCGTGCCGATTTCAAGGCAAGTACCTTGTCCATATAATTCTTGTTTTATGGATACGATAATTAGTGATCGTCTAAATGTGGTTGTTTGGTCGTTTGAATTGAACTTTCAAAAGATTCGTTTAGCCTTGTTAAAGGCTTGCTTTCAAAACGCGTGTGTTTTGTGAATGGTGTGGTTTGTGAATGACTATGTGAATTCTATGGATATGTTTGGTGTTGATGTTGCACTTGGTATTGCGTGTGGACGTATATTATTTCATTTCGATGCGTTGTGATTTGACGTGGGGTTTTGCTAAGTGTTTAATGCCTCTGGATGAATTGTTTGAATATATGTGTTGTATTGTGTTGTGTGTGAATGTATGGATGTGGGCGGGGCCTACGGTGGCACATGGCATGCGATCATGTGGCCAGGATACAACAAGTGATTGATCCAACCGTGAGAGCCTAATAAAAACTACGGTGACACATGTCATGTGATCATGTGGTCAGGATGCAACAAGTGATTGATCCAACCGTGAGCGCCAAAGATGTTGTGACTTGTGTTTCGCTAGCCAGCTCGGGAGGGTCCTTCGAGGCCTCGAGTGGGCTTCGTGGCTTCGTCCCGGTCCTAGGCGACGTGTGTACGTGATTTGTTTTATGATTATGGCCAGCCTGGGAGGGTCCTTAGAAGCCTCGAGTGGGATTCGTGGCTTCGTCCCGGTACTAGGCGATGCTTGGGTGTGATTATGCCGTGTTGATTTTATGTCCGTCGAGGATACGTGACTTGGGTTTTGGCCCTGTAAATTGTTGTCGGTTTTCTATTTGCGAAAACAAAAACCTTTGAGTTGTGACCCTGTTGATTTTGGAAAGAGAAGGATTTGATAATCCTAAATTGTTTTCTATTAAAACTCCCGAGAGTATTTTAAACTATTTTGTAAACCGTTCTCGTTATTTGTGATCTTTCGGATTTGGAAAGTTTTACTCAAACTCTTGCCTCGGGAAGTATTCGTTTCGTTGTATTTGAATCTTTGAGGATCCCTGATTATTTTATTCTTGGAACTTGAATTATATGGCTCGTATTTGCACATTGTACTTGCACTAGCAAAATACTGGAATTTTGCTGACCCCCGAGTATTCGGGGGGTGGATGTCTTTATTGCATTCAGGTTTCAGGGAGCGTGGCACAGGGTCGGCATGAAGGATGATGAAAGATGATCGATACTAATTACATGTGGAACCGTACGTTGTGTATTGGTTCAGTTGTACTTTATTTTCCGCTGCAATATTTTTCCCCGTTGTACGGGAGTTGTTGTATTTTGACCCCTGCGTGGGCATGAATTGTAATTGAGTTGTATGTTTTTATTGAAAGACCAAATCGGTATACTAAGTCATTTTAGCCTTAAAGGCATTGTTGAGTTGTTCGATGTTGTTACCAGCCTGGTAAATCCTTGAGGAAAGATTCTACGGCGTGTAATATCCATGAGCGGATTGGGGGTGTTACAGACCCTTAGTCATTTTACTGAAAAGTATTACTCATTTTATAGAATAGTATTAGACATTTTACTGAAACACCGACACCCACTACCACTCATATTAGTATTATATTATAAAATTTCATATCAAAGTCTATCTTACTATGAATCACTAACAATCTTAGTATTATTTTATCAAATTTCAGATCAAAATTCATCTTACTTTGAATTTTTTTTTTATAAACCATCTTACTTTGAATTAGTAAAAATCTTAGTCATTTTACTGAATAGACCCTTAGTCATTTTACTGAAAAGTATTACTCATTTTAGAGAATAGTATTAGACATTTTACTGAAACACCGACACTCACTACCACTCCTATTAGTATTATATTATAAAATTTCACATCAAAATCCATCTTACTTTGAACTAGTAACAATCTTAGTATTGTTTTATAAAATTCAGATCAAAATCCATCTTACATTGAATTTTTTTTTGATAAACCATCTTACATTGAATTAGTAACAATCTTTAGTATTATTTTTTAAATTTCATATCAAAATCTTAGATTAACATTCGATTAACCTCCATATGCTCCACTAATATAACATGCAATAGTGAATTCTTATAACATGCAATCGTCCAATACCATTAATTCACACTGATCGAGACCATTAATATATTTTGAAATTTACAATTTGCTCTAATGATTGTTTTTCTACAGATATGCATGCACAATCCAACAAAAATATCCTGAAGATGAAGAGACTATTTAGGGTACGCCAAAACTAAACCATAAATAGGTCACAATTCTATTGATACCCATCACAACTTCTATTCACAGCCACAAAACAATCGAAAAAATGCCGAAGAAACCTTCCAAGAGTCCAAGATTCATCGATTCTGTTACACCATCCCCCAAGAGTTTGATGTCCATGTAATCATACTTGAAGAACCAACATGCAGAGTTGCAGACGGATGTTAAGGTGTTCATGAAGAGGCTGGTTAGGAAGTTTGACGCACAGACATTGAGCGAGGTCATTCTATAAGATGGAGAAGATAGAGAAGATGGAGAAATTTTTGGTAGTAATTTGGAGAAATTTTCGGTAGTTGTGTTAATTAAGGACTAATTAATGATAAATATTGGAAGTTGTGTTTAATGAGAGAGAAACAATGGAGAAATTTTCGGTAGTTGTGTTAGTTAATGACTAACTATATATTTTTTTCTGACAATTTGTAAAAATAATTATTGATTTCTTCTTAATTAAGAGAATAATCATTAGTTAAATTTAATATGTCTTGCTTTTTGTGATGCAAAATCAGTTATCAAATCAATTTCACTTAACATTTCTTTTTCAATCGATAATAAAGCTAATCATTTAATCTTTGTTGAGACATTGTTGATCCCAAATAAGATTTTATTAATTTTAGCTGTCAAAAATTTCTTCTGGCTGAGGCAACGATTACCTGAATCATTGCATTATTCTATAACTAACAAAGACATTTGGAAAAGAATCATGTCTAGTTATATAATTAAGTATGTCAACTGTTGTATCATTTTTCACTTGTATAATTTCTCTTAAAATTTTCAATTCTGAAAATAAGTCCAATCCATCGATGTCAGACTTGGCGCTTTAATGAATTTCCAAGGTTAAGACAATAATCTTTTAAATCTTCAATCTCCAATGACCTTAATTTCTCAATACTAAATAGAAAACCAAATATATCTTGACAATAATGAAAACCAGATTCAAATTTTCGAGACGACATTTTTATTTTTGAAATAAAACAATGAGAAAACTATAATACTATAAATCAATAACGCAAAAATCTAGAACCTATAGAACTCAATTAGATGAACTCTAAAAAGAAAGTAGGAACAAAATAAAAGCAATCAAATTAAACAAGTATAAATCAAGATCAAGCAGTAGAAGACTAAAGATAATCAAGACTCGAGATTAAAACGATAACACCTAATTGTGGAGAGATTATTTCACGCCAATACTTTTTGTTGATGCTACTCGGCCGCAAACGAGGAGGCAGGAAAAAATATATAGGTATGTTAATCATGTTAGTTAAACTATATTTTATTTGTCGAATTACTAAGTTTGATTTAGTGTGATTGAATATGATGAATGCTGAAAAAATATGATGATCCATAATAAATATTTTATGTTAGTGGAGCATGATGGAGGGTAATCTCGAAGAAGGGATATTGCATTTTTTTTTTGAACGGTTAAAATAATGTACAAGATGCTCTCCATGAAATGATCATCCACCTAATTAACTTAGCGTTAATACAATTTCCATCTTATTTGATAAAATATTTGAAGTGATGTTGGAAATTTAATATAGTAAACAAAAATAACATCCCACCAAAAAAGAAAAAGAAAAAGCACCCCAAACCATTGTAACACCCCCAATCCGCTCAGGGATATTACATGCTGTAGAACCTTTCCTCAAGGATCTACCAGGTGTAACACCCCTAATTCGCTCAGGAATATTACACGTCGTAGATCCTTTCCTCAAGGATCTACCAGGCTAGTAGCAAAAATCGAACATCTCAAAAATGCCTTTAAGGCTAAAATGACTCCGTAGACCGATTTGGTCTTTCAATAAATACGTATAACCCAATCCCATTACATGCCCACACAGGGGTCAAATACAAAATACTCCCATACAACGGGGAAAATACTGCAGCGGAAATAAAGTACAACTGAACCAATACAACAATGAACGGGTCCTCATGTGATTAGTATTGATCATCTTTCATCATCCTTCATGCTGACCATGTGCTATGCTCCCCAAAACCTGAATGCAATACAGACATCCAGCCCTCGATTCCTCGGGGGTTAGCAAAATTCCACTATTTTGCTAGTGCAAGTACAAAGTGCAAATATGAGTCATACAAATCATGTATCAAGAATAACAATAACCAGGAATCCTCAAAGATTCAGACATAACGAAAATACTTCCCGGGGCAAGAGTTTGGGTAAAGCTTTCCAAATTCGAAAGACCACAAGTCATGAGAACAATTTGCAAAATGGTTTAAAATGCCCTCGGGAGTTTTAACGGAAAACAATTTAGGATTTTCAAATCCCTCTCTTTCCTAAATCAACAGGGGTCACAACCCAAAGATTTTATTTTCGAAAATAGAACCAACAAGAATTCACAGGGTCAAAACCCACGTCACGTGTCCTCGACGGACATAAAATCAACACAACATAATCACCCAAGATACGTAAATCTTGGTCACACAAATACAACACCAACTCGTGAAGGGCTATACCATTGGATTCCCTCGAGGCCTCATCGGACCCTCCCGAGGTGAGCAAAACACATTCACAAATCATATACACACCAGCGTGAACACTTGTCACAGCATCTCACGGTTGGATCAATCACTTGTTGTCTCCTGACCATATGATCACATGCCATATGTCACTGTAGGTATTCTTTGGCGCTCATGGTTGGATCAATCACTTGTTGCATCCTGACCACATGATCATATGCCATGTGTCACCGTAGTTTTTCTTAGGCTCTCACGGTTGGATCAATCGCTTGTTGCATCCTGATCACATGATCGCATGCCATGTGTCACCGTAGGCCCCGCCCACATCCACATATTCACACACATAGCACAATACAACAAAGATATCCAAACAATTCACCCAGAGGCATCAAACACTTAGTAAAACACAACTTCAAACCACAACGCACCGAAATGAGGCAATACACGTACACACGCATTACCAAGCGCAACATCGACACCAAACATATCCATAGGATTCACATAGTCATTTACGAAAACACACCAATCACAACATATACACAAGTTTGAAAGGGAGCCTTTAGCGAGGCTAAACCAAATCTTTTGAAAGTTCATTACAAACAACTAAACGAACACATTTAGACGATCACCGATCATCATATCCACAAAACAAGAAATGTATGGACAAGGTACTTGCCTCAAAACCACGATCGCAACAAGACAACGGGTGGGATGCGGTCGAACAGCCCCGAACTCCCGAACACTATCAAGAACACGATAGCACCGTGAATACTACGAGAATAACACCACACGAATTATCAATCACCAAACGTGATTCAAATCGGAATCCTCGAGCACCTATAATCCTTCGAAAGGAACAACAAAAACATGATTACGACGAGGATTAAGACCAAAAACAATGGAGATTACAACAAACTATCGAAGGAAAACTCATTCGAACATTTGATCGAACATCAAATGTTCACTACACCCCAAGAACACCGAAATCATCCTTCGGGTTGAAACGGACTGAAGATATGGATATACAATCCATAAAACATGTTTAATAACAACATCTAACATCAATCAATTTATCAAAATCGGATGGAAAATGAAATCATGAACAAAACTCCCAAAAAGGTCAACTCCAAAGAATCAAAAAAAATACCTCGGATTAATGATGAAGAACACGAATTGATGTTGTTAATCCATACCAAGAAGTTGAGGAGGATGATATCTCTAAGACAAATCGCCCAAAAAATCGCCCAAAACGAAACGAAGAAGAAGAGAGGAGAGGAAATGAATCCCGCTCCCAAAATCCCGCTGAAATAGGGCTAATCTGAATCGCGTGCCGCGGCCCGGACTGAGTGTGCCACGGCCCGCGGCCAAAATTGCGAGCAGCAGCCAGTTTAATGCCGCGGCCCGGCCAGCAGAGGGCCGCGGCCCGGCCAGCAGAGGGCCGCGGCCCACGGTACAGCCGCGCCAGGCTCACTCTGTAGTCTTAGCTATTTCGACCATAACTCCTTCGTCCGGACTCCGATTGACTCACTGTTTGAACCATTAGAAAGCTAACTTGATTCTCCTAATACTGGAAATATTCAGAACTTTTGGAGTTTCCAAGAATTGATGGTGATTTTACAAAGTCGAACTCATACGTGGAAAAGTCGCTTAAAAACACAGAACTCAACAAAACGGCACCGAAACGAACTTGGATGACAAAAAGTGTAGAATTAATCATTCTCGGAATGACGAAATGGTCACAATGGAGACTCTAAGATGGACTTACACCAAAAAAAGAAAATTATTGGAAATCGAAATTGCGGATATTACATACTACCCTCCTTAAAGTTTCGTCCCTAAACTTAAAACAAGTAGGGAGAAGAAATATCCCGCTAGGAAAACTCAACGAGATACACAAGAACCGAAAACTCACGCCCAACGGCAAAACATTACAAGCAACGCAAAGAAACATACAGCGTGAAAACACGCTCCACGACGACCATCACAACGCCACAGGCAGAGACATAATAAAACCAACAAGTGACAAGCGTCATCAAACAGATAGTACAATCGAGTCAAGTATCCGAACAATCACAAAGAAAGAGGTACCAATATAAGAAAACATGCACAGTCAAGAAATCAAAAAATTAACACAAAACGATCCACAAGGACAACCATAAACAGTTCGGACTACGCCGAAATCCTCAAAAACCACACTAGGCATCTCCGTATCCTTTCGGAGCAGAGACGCAACCTCGATCCCCAAATCTCTCAGCTACCGTCTCGCAACGCATGGCTCGGTGACCCACCTGGCCACACTCGAAGCAGTTGACTAACGGTGAACGACAATTCTTTGCAGTACGAGACCAGACAGCAACAATCGGACAACCACGATTGAACAACAATGATCGAACAACAACTATCGGACAACAACGATCAAACAACATCGATCGGACAACAACGATCGGACACCAACGACCGAACAACAATGATCGAACAATAACGATCGAACAACAAAGATCGAGCAACAATGATCGAATAAAAATGATCGAATAACAACGGTCGAACAACGACTCCGAAGTTCACATTTCAACTAAAGATATAAACAAAACTTTTAGAAACTAAAGGACGCTAATTTCGGACAAGGTTCACAAGAATCGAACCGAACTCGGAAAAGTCACAACGATAATCAGATTTATCCGAAACAAGGTCACAACCCGTTCGAATGATGGCAACCGAGATACCAAAAAAGTTCAAAAGTATCAACGAACATGAGCGAGTCGATAGAATTGAGAAAGAGAAAATGCAGAAATCCAAAAACAATACGGGTATTACATTCGACCTCTTATAAAAGAAATATCATCCCCGCAACTCACAACAACGGAAACAAGGCAACAACACAAGAAGCAACTAACAGAAACATTTCCCATGGCCTCTTAGAGCCGATCCTGATATCTGTGCTGAAGCGCGAACTCCGGAACTCTCGGTAACCAATTTGCAAAACTGGATTATGTGTTTCTTGAGTCCACACTTGAAACGTGTTACTGGCGAGGAAAGCCAATTTGTACGCGCATGCCCCCGGTGTTGTGTCGAGAATAAAACTCTCCGACCGGCGATCGCCTCGAAGATCGGGCGACCTAGCCACAGCCGAGCAGCTGAGGCAGAACTGCCGACCAGCGACCAGACGACCTAGCCTTAGCCCCGCGGACAGCATAAATCGGCCAAACCGAAGGTCCCAGGACAAGTCCCGGTGCCGAGCGATCGACATCAAATACGATCGTCTCTCGGTACTCGGCGACCGACTCCTGGCGACCGACAAGCGGGCGATCCTCTCTCGGCACCTGCCGACCGACCCTAGGTGACCGACCGATGCCGACCCTCAGCGACTGGCCAATGACGACCCTCAGTGGCCAGTTAGATACGACCGCATCATGCCGATAGTCATCCAGTCGGCAAAGACCAAGCCTCAGGACAGACACCACGTGCAAGATCCGAGACAAGATCCGCATATCACGGATCGTTGACCACAGCCTGGCAGAATCTTTCCACCAGCCGACAGGCCCGCCGAAAGTTGTCAGTAGGGCCGCATGTGACAGTGACTCTGGACGCGTGCTGGCTCCTCATTGGACCGCCCAGCTGGCGCCAGCACCTACCTTGGACTTTAGCCCGACAGCCCGTGTGATCGCCCCATTATAATATTGGCCGGTAGACGATCGCCCCATTATTATAATGGCCGGAAGGCGATCGCCCGCTAGAGGACAAGACTCGGCTGCCACTATAAATACCCGGCTCCCTACACTTGTCCAAGGACCGAGATTCTGACTCTCAAAAAACTCCCCAGCAATATCGCGATTTCAGCACTCTCTGCACTCGCCGGAATTCCACAGCACTTGGCTATCTCCAACTCTTGGCAACGGCTATCTTCCGGTACTTCTACTCCCGGCCTCTCTCATACAAGCAGACGATTGGCAGGGACGAAAAACGCCGAGCTTCGCTCAAGAGCCGGATTAACAGAGTCTTTTTACACTCATTGTATCTAGATTTCTCACATTAATACTTGTATCCACGAATATTTGTATTAATAACATCTCGCGAGAGCATTCAAGCTCGGGCCTAACAAACCCGGCAAATCTTGTATTATTTATCTTCTCTCGGAAGTGCTCCCGCAATTGTTGTTTGTTGTCCTTCTTCCAGCAGTATTAATCTTCGGATAAATATTTTTAGGCAACAACACCCATCACATCACAGTTGAAACACCTCGGCTCTGCATACTGAATATACAAATGTTAGATACAATGGAACATAACATCGCAAAACAATATACCGGAGATGCCAACTCAGCATAACATATCAACACATACAAAATCACAACAACAACGTTATTCGACGATTACAACGACCCGAACGATAACGAGCATACAATTACTAAACATCACGAAACAACCACGTATGTACACAATCATACAAACTCAAGTTCTAACAGCTCGCACGGGTGTGATAACCCGCAAATCACCACAAAGCGACAACATTCAATACCAACATCTCACCTCTCGCAGAGGGCTAACACAACAGATGCATGGCAAACGACTCAGCGTTCACGCCACCAATTCAATCATACTCGGGAGCTAACATTCTAACGACAATGCAAACATCATACATACATTCTCAGACCGCAAACAGGAATGATAGGTTTTAAAAACGAAAACCACCTTTTTGAAAACAATTTGGAAACACCAGTTGATCTTGAGTATCACCTTTCAAAAAGTAGTACAAACATCGTTATCGAGACCTTGAAAAATCATCTTGCATTTGATAAAAATGAGGACACTTTTCTTTTAAGTGAAAAAAACTTTCAAAAATATTCGACCTTCGGGTCTAACCAAATGCGTTTCTAACTTACTGAAATATCTAAAAATATTTTGGTCCTCAAAGTAGAAGAATTTTGAAACAGATAGTTGCGCTAGTAGGCGCCTCGAAAATATAATCCATTTAAAAGTACGTCTCGAAATTTATTCTCTACGATACTCAAGGTTTTCAAAAATCTAATAGGCTAGAATGCCCAAAAACTCATGCGTATCAACGCTCGATTACACATCTCATAGAACACTCATCAAATCGTTCAAATTCAAAACAAGACATGTCTTTTCCAAAAAATAAATAGTCAATAATCAATTTGCCTAGGACCGGGGTGAAGCCACTGGTCCCACTCGAGGCCGCTAAGGACCCTCCCGAGCTGGCTAGCTAATCAAACCCGTGAATCCAGAGTGAAGTCATAGATTACCTCGAGGCCTCGTCAGACCCTCCCGAGGTGAGCAAAGCACACACAATTAAGCACAAAGGTTTCCAAAAATACTTGCAAAATGAGCAAATCCTTTTGAAAATCATTAACAGCGGATAAAAACAACAATCAAAAAGACATAAACAGCAAAAACACTCCTCATATAAACAAAATATGAGAGCCGAATAAACACATATCACGGAACCAAAAATCTACATAAGGATTCCATCGCTTAACACATAATCATACCAGTAACTCGCGTCAGACGAGGCACAATCACAAAGAAGGGAGACTTTCAGCCACAGGTCGCATGAAGATGATGATCGCCCCACGATACTAATCACGAACAACAAACTCAGACGACGCGTCGTGACACGACTCAGTCAGACAAAATCCGACGAGGCAAAAACTCAACAGACACCACTAAACCCAACAGCCTAGGTTTCCATAACCTAAGCTCCAATACCATATATGTAACACCCCCAATCCGCTCAGGGATATTACACGCCGTAGAACCTTTCCTCAAGGATCTACCAGGTGTAACATGTAACACCCCCAAGTTATTCAGGGTATATTACAGCGCCGTGAGACCTACCGTGGAACCCACAAGGCTAAACATACGCGGAACTATAGATTTTGACCGAGAAGGTCTACATACAATGGAATGAAGAATAATACAAAGGGTATTCAAAACATAACCAATGTATCCAAAGACATCACAACACAAATCAATACCTCGGCAAACAAAGGCCGGAACATCAATGAAAATGGAAAACAATACTCGAGTATTCAATAACCATTCCAGTACAACAACATTGAATGGAAAACTCAAAACATAACCGGAGTAAAGACACAGTATCACACTTGCCCACCATCTTCATGCCGACCCGATACCTGCCTGTCCGCTCTCCTGGAACCTGAAATACATAAAAAGTGTTTCCCCCATAAAGGGGTTAGCCGTCGAATAGCTAGTGCAAGTATATCAAGTATGAAATACAATACTCCTCGACAATAAAGTAAATGTAACCGTCAATTCATCAATTCAAGACTAGTATTCCGGAATAACTAAATCTCATAGCATCTCATCAATACATATATGAATACCGTGGAACCGCACCAGAGGCTACGGAACCCTCAGGGGACCTGTCGGCCCGCCCCAGAGTGGTTCGTTCATATCATCCGTTGAATCGCACCAGAGGATACGAAACCCTCAGGGGACCCGTCGGACCGCCCCAGAGTGGATATAAATAATCATTCCATTAATATTTCTTACTTTCACAGTCGAGAACGTACAATTATAATTATATACTTGCCTTGAATAGTTGACGATGCAACGAACGGAAAGGAAAGTTACCGACGAATGCTAGGAACCAACGAAACCGAACCTAAAGATTCTAAGAATACAATCACAACCAATTCTAAACGAATACGGAATTGGAATACACCCGGAAACCCGCCTACGATTCATGTATATTCGTATAAAAAACGACAACGAGGGCGGACCACAACCAAACCCTCTCGATTCTGTAAAAACCACGAAATATACCATGAATCCGTAGGGAAACTAATAATACCAACAAGATTAATCATATTCATCATGAATTAATCAACAAAACGGAATGAATCGGACAAAAACACGAAAACCCCCAAATCTCCCCAAAAGTAGGGTTCTAAAGATCTAACCTTGATTCGCTGGATCGAAGGATGTTATAGGATGATTGATCAATGATATAAACTCAGGAACTTCATGGATTTGTTGTTTAACAACATGGCTTCACCTCCTCCGAAGCTCCACCAACATGTAAGAGAAAGGAAATGAAAACGAATGAAAAAGTGGCTGCTCTGTCATTTATATACTGGGCCGGAACTAGCGTGCGCTAGCCTTCCCGGACTAGCGTGCGCTATCGGCCAATATCGGCCCAGTACCCTCGGCCAGGGCCCGCACGACCCGGCACCACCGAACAATCCTGCCGACCATAACCTGTCCGCCCGGCCCCCGCTAGCGTGCGCTACGGCCAGAAGCCTGCGCGCGCTAGCCGACCTGTCCAGTAAGTTCTAGACTAAACAGCTCTCCCAGGTAACGTACGCTAGTCGACCGACAGTGTGCGCTACCCCTGCCGGTTAGCGTGCGCCACGACCGACAGTAGCGTGCGCTACCTACCGATCCTACCCGAGTCCAGAACCTCAGAACCCCTCTGCCCAGACCCGATAGCGTACGCTGGGCCGCTCGACAGCGTGCGCTACACTGCCGAGCTAGCGCGCGCAGCCTCCCGGCCGTAGCGCGCGCTACGCCGGTTCCTGCTGTGCCTGCTCGGCCAGTGCCCAGCACTTCCGACAGTGCCGCACCGGTCCGGCAGCTGCTCAGCCGCCATGACCCGACGACTCGATTTTCCGAAAACGTACAGAACGAACACGACGAAAAGCTCGTGGACAACATCAACGACCCGAAATGAAAATATAATACGATAATTAATCATATGCGACCAAGAAAAGAGTCGAGACAGCAAGTACAGATACGGATACCCATAAGTTTGGGTAAATTACAAAATGGCCCAAAACGCTCGAGAATCAAGATACATGATCGAATAACCAAACTGAAGTTCACAGCACGTATAACAAAGTTAAACGGACTTGCGGAAAACTCGAAACAGCAGTTTCAAATGAGTTCGCAAGAATCGAACTCAAGTGCGGAAAAGTCGCTAAAAAGCACGGAACTCAACAAAACGACACCGAAACGAACTCGGATGTCAAAAAGTGTAGAATTAATCATTCTCAGGATGAGGAAATGGTCCCAAGAGAGTCGTCAAAACGGACTTCCGCCAAAAAATAAAATTACCGAAAATCGAATTTGCGGATATTACATTCTACCCTCCTTAAAAGAAGTTTCGTCCCGAAACTTAAAACAAGTAGGGGGAGCAATATCCCGCCTGGAAAACTCAATGAGGTACACGAGAACCGAAAACTTACGCCCAAATGGCGAATCATCAGTATAGAACACAACAATACATTACCCGAAGGTAAACCAAACCAACGCCGAAAAAAATACGAATCACAATGCCCGAAGGCTCCAACGGAAATACCGATACATCACAATGGCCTGAAAGCCCCTCAGCCGAAGCTGTATACCACGATGGCCTGAAAGCCGAACAGCCTGAAGATGCCAAAATATCACGATGGCCTGAAATTCGAACAGCCCGAAGCTGTAAATCATTACAATACAGATCTCAAAGAAACAAACCTGACTGTCGGACATACCCCTCGGCGTATGAACAACCAGTCGTAAATCGTCGGACATATCCAATACAACATGGACTACGAACGACCAAACAATAAGGCTCAAGAGGGACATCATGGTACGCCCGATCCGAAAATGTGTCCGTGCACATATCCACCCCGTATACAGAATCCAGAATATACGTGTGACAATGTACCTAATTAGCCTCACGAATTACGTCTCGTGTGCACGGTCCAATGCGGAAACATCCACGCATGACCATCGTGTGCCTGGCTAAAAATTCTACACATAACCAATCGACACGCAGATATGATTCCAGATATGTCCTGATACAACATGACAACGAAACTCCAAGGATAACACATTCAATACGAATCATACGACTCACCAAGTGAACGATGACACTCGAATAGTGAAATATCGACACAACCAACAATATTCAAAACAACCATACTGGGATCAAAATCTCTAAGGACCGATTAACACGAGCAACGATCACAAAATTATCGAGTTCACAAGGATAATAGCGTGCTGCCTTGAGTCGACCAACACGGCAATAATAATTCAACGGATGGGAACTATCCTCGACAGTCCCAATTCAATACCTCGATTACCTTCAGGACGGTCAATCGATAACAATTATACAGCGGATGGGAATTATCTTCGATAATCCCAATTCAATACCTCGATTACCTTAGAACGGTCAATCGATAATCAATGATACGATAGAGTAGATGTCCCGGCGCCTTAAACCGACCACCGAAACAGAGATGATAAAAGAATATATCAAACGCCTTCACTCGGCTAATGCAACATCATAGAAACAGTTCCAATTCGATAATAACGATTCAACGATGCCTCAAAACGACATTAATCGTGAACAATAATAATCGATACATCGATACTGCGAACCGGCTATCGACAAAATCAGTATCAAAAAGAATCTCAATGCCTTAAACCGGCCGTTAACGAATAACAATAATATTTAGCATAATTGCCGAAGGGTATTGCATCAAACAATTCCCGAATATCAACAAATCACGAAGAGACTAAGTCTCGAAATGATACAATACATTCATACACCTATATGATAACATTAATCCCATTGACCCGTACAAGTATAAAACTTGTCTCGATATCAATGCCACGGAATGTTACCAATTCAGTTGCTTTCGTCTACGAGTTCCTCAGTCCCGACCAAGCTAATCTACGAACTCTTCAACCTCAACCGCAACACAACAGTCATAATCCATGATCAAACATCATATCTTAATGTAAAACGAATGATTAATAATCAACAGGTTCGATGACGATCAATATCAATACAACCAGGCCACAAACTCATCGGTTCCACAATATCTCGATTAAACACAGTCTGAACTATCCAACTCAGACCCTCACGAATCCATGTCCACAATACGAGCTGAAATCCGATGATCATATTAGCAACCAATTCGGACCAATAATAAGGGTCTAAATGTTATCGATTCCAAACTCAATTCTTAAATACGAATTGACAAGGTTCCCTTCTCGTAAATCCATCGTTAAAATTTACCTATGACTATCATTAATTCGAACCATCCGACTGGTTCAAAACAATAGATAATCATATTAAAAAGGTTATCAAACAATCCAATCATTCGACTTGAATATTTGCACCATACGTATGGGTTTCCAAATTCATAGATGAATAATAGTCTCATCAAACTCATAATCATATTCGTATTCCTATACGAATATTATTTCAAACACATAATTTAGCTCTAGATATGAATATTCCATATTCATTTTCAAAAAAAAAAATCAACACTTCTTATAAATTTTCATCACCTCGTATAATTCAAGAGTTCTTCAAGAACATGAAATATCCGAAATCACATTCAGAACAACATATCCGAGGTATATATCTCCATGTTACCATTTTCTTCATCATGCCATTCATACAACCTCAAGAATCGCAACAAAACCATTATCATCATATGAAGAAGATGTCAATAATCATATCAACATCTGAAATCTCTTATTACAATTCCAATAAATCTCATATAACATTATCACATGATGATCCCAACATGCTCCCTCCCAAGTAGTAATCCTTTAAAACGAACCACTATCAAAGGGATACGAGGATTACCTTGTATGGACGAACCACGAAGAAGAATAATTGAACTCCATTCCAAGAATCATCAAAAACTTCAAGAACAATACTTAAATCCGAGCTCTCCATCTTAATCTTGTTTAAGAGAATCATCTCTCAATGTTTAGGAACTTCAAGTACTTCTCAAGGCTCTCTCTATTGACTGAAGGAAGGAGAATGGACAAAATGCCTCTCAACACTCGTCTATCCTCTTTATAAAACACATCACTAGCGCGTGGTAGACCTTATATTTAGCGTGCGCTACAGAACTAGCGTGCGCTATCCTTCCTTGATAGAGTGCGCTATCGGGCAGTGATAAGTGTCAGTTTTGTACACTTATCCATGGTTTGTATCGATAAAATTCACCCATAATTGAGCTAGTCTACTCATTTTTTGCTTTTAATTAATTAGTTTTTTTATTTTATTTTTATCGGATGATGATCGGATTAAATAAATGATTAACTCTAGAAATAACATGTTTATTAAATATTCTCTTTGTTGAATTTTGATATATTCATGTTTTAGGGCTTTCCAAGATGAATTCGACAGTCTTTCCGGATTCAAAATCAGAGTTATATATATCAAAAGTTATCATCCGAAGAAGATCTGGGGCAAAAATGCAAAGTCTGAGAAATTCTGGGCTGAAAACGTAACTATCAAAGCATCCAGTGAGCAAATTTACGAAGCCAAGTTACGGCCGTAACATTCAGGAGTTACGGCCGTAAGTCACCCTAGTTACGGCCGTAACTCCTGAATGTTACTACCGTAACTCTTGACATATTGTTATGATTTGTCCAATTTTTATACTTTTTGTGTATTATTGAGGGGATGGTGGCATTGATCCGATCTATTGTAATAATCTTTGGAGTTTTGGAGCTATTAGATGACTTTAGGTGTATAAATAGACCCCTTAGATCCTTCATCATTCATCATTCATCTTATAATTTTCCATTTTTTGTAAACTTTTCTTTTTGTGTGAAGAACACACTTGTGTTCTTGAGTGATATTTGTAAGTGTGGTATAGCATATGTTGTTCAGAGAGTTTATTGCTTCTATCTCCTTTATCTACTAAGGGAGTTAAGATCAATTCTTTCTCTTGATTCAACTAATAATGACCACACAAGCTTGCAATATGTGTAATAAACCCTTCATGGGCTAAGTAACCTTTAGTTGGGATTATAAACAAGGTTAGTCATGTTATTTATGTTTGTATATGTTTAGTATATTTTGAGTAATATTTTTATTAGTATTTATGTATATAATTGTGTGTTTTGTGTGATAATTTATTCGTTTTACCATGTATTTATATTATTTCATTTTGTTAGAATTTTCTATAATTTTATGTCATTTTTGGATAATTAATTGGAATTAAATTATATCTGCAGGTTAATCAACCGGTACAAGACATATCAATTGGTTCAAGGGCGATATTTTTACAAAATTCAAATATAGTCACGACTGGTCTCACTTTATTCGTCTCGTCGAGACGATCGTTTTAAAAAAAAATCATCTGAATCTGAGTTCGTATGAAGAAGTTATGACCGTTCGAAGGACAATTAAATAGACGGACCATATTGTGCCACGTGTCAACACCTGATTGGACCGGAATTTCAACTATGTGCTGATGTCATCCATGACATCAGCACCTCATGGGCAGCCGTGAATTATTAGGTGGTGGGATTTTAAAATTGTAAAAATTATTATTTTATTGATTTTGAAGTAATATAAATAGGGGATGAATGTGTAGTGTTTGAGGAAGAGATTGAGTCCTCTATTCATGAGAGATTCCTTACCCCCCTGTTTTCTTTTTCAACAACTCCAGAAATGGTGAGATTTGATAGCCATATCTCTTTTGGTAAGTTTTCTTTTGAAAAGTCCACAAAATCCGTTCATACAGATTTATTCATGAATGAGCTTGATTTACCCTTTAGCTCAAAAAATAACAAGATTTTAAATAAAATTTACAACAAGTATCGATATATTATTGTGATAAGCCATATGCCTAACCCTTATATAGGGGTGAAAACGGATCGGATACGGGCGGATAGTGCTCTTCCCGTATCCTAACTCATATTTTTCTCTTGGATTCGGAGTCGGATACGGGAAGGCCGGATACGGATACGAATTCGGATTATTCGGGATACGGACACGGGACGGATACAGGACGGATTCGGGCCGGATTCGAATAAATATAAGTGTCATACAAAAATCGTTTGAAAGTGATTGCAGCATATAAAAAAACTACCTACACAATATTTCATAAAAGTTCTAATGCAAACTATAGTAATTTTTTTAAAAATCGTTTCATGACAGGGTTCCCTCATTTTTACTTATTCAGTCTCTCCCATAAAAAACATAAGCTCCATACTTAGCAAAGACTAAAAAGTGGTAATTTAATTGTTTTTAACAATTATTATAATATATATAATTGCCCCTCTATTTACTTGAATAGAACATTTCTTTTAAAAATGCATTTCATGTGAAACAAATAGCTTATAAGTTAGTATTAAAGTGTTTGGCTAATATATTTCTTTTAAAAAATATTTTTTTCAGAAAATAATTTTTTTTTCGAAATATAGTTTTTTTTATTTTTCGCAAAAAGTATTTTTTTATTTTTTCAAAAAATATAAAAATCCAGAAACTAATTTTATTTTTCCGTAAAATAATTTTTTTGAAAAATATTTTTTTGCCAAAAATAATTTTTCTCGAGAAAATATTTTTAATTTTTTTCAAGAAATAAAAATTTCCATAAATAATGTTTTTTCGAAAGATAATTTTTTTCCTAGAAAATATTTTTTCGAAAAATAATATATTTTTCCGTAAAATACTTTTTTTTGAAAAAATATTTTTTTCTTGAAAGCTTGAAAATTCATTACACTGAAGTCCAAAAGTGTTATATATATATATATAAAATAAAGTATATTTAAAATTTAAAAATATGGATATCCAGATTTATATATATATATATAAAATAAAGTATATTTAAAATTTAAAAATATGGATATCCAGATTTATTATCCAGATTGGTATCCGGATTTATTATCCGGATTGGTATCTGGATAATATCCGATAAAATATGGGAAAACTCAGGTACGGGCGGATATTGCATTATCCGAATTCGAACCCGTATCCGAATTCAACTATCCGGATCCGTATCCGAATCCGACCGGTACCTATTTTTCATCCCGAATTCGATCCCGATCGGATACGGCTCCGAATCGGGCGGGAAATATCCGCCCAGTTTTCACCCCTACCCTTATATTATTTACTCCTCCTTTTCCCTACTGTTTGTGTTTTCGTTCGTTTGCCTTGCTTGTTTTTCCCACAGGTGGCCCTGGTTGAAGTTTGGTTTCACTCTTTGCATAACCACCATCCCAGATCCCCTGTTTATTAATATGAGTGAAGCTTTGGAAAATAGTTTGTGTGATCTGGGAAATCTCACGGTTCATGAGGAGGAAACAGTGAAGATTCCGGCTGAGATCTGGAAAACTGATGTCCTTGATCTGGACCGCTGCCTAGTTGGGAGAGTGCTTAGTCGTAAACAAATTCATTTGGAGTCTTTTGAGAAAACCATGATCGGTGGGTGGAATCTTGCAAAAACAGTTCATCTTCAGAAACTTGGCGAGGAGCGTCTACTTTTTCAGTTTGAACATCCGGTGGATAGAAAACGTGTCTTGTGGCGTGGACCATGGTCTTTTGACCGTAATCTTGTTATCCTAAGTCCAATCCGTAAAGATGAAGATCCCATGGAGGTGAATTTAAATGTTTGTGAGTTCTTCATTCAAGTTAAGGGCTTGCCTTTTTCAGGAAACTCTCATGGTCTTGCTAAACTAATTGGTGATGCGATGGGTGGATTTGTGGAGCTAGATGAGGATTTTACGAGGGGTTGTTTGTCAACTTCGATGAGACTACAAGTTTCGATTGATGTTATTAAACCGTTAAGGCGTTTCATGCATATTGAGGGACCCAGAAATCAGCCCGTTCAAATCCAAATTGCTTATGAACGACTGCCCAACTTTTGCTATTTCTGTGGTATTATCGGACACTTGGTAAAGGATTGTATGGCTTGCTTGGATCTGATTGAGGATTCTGATAATATTGATGCTTCCAAGTTAATGTATGGTGATTGGTTACGGGTTACATTCTACAAGTCCAGTACTAAATTCTTCAACAGCAGTGCGAATCGATTTGGTAAACTACCAATACCAGCTCAGAAAGCAACGGTTGACTTTGTTGGTCAGTATGGGGATAATGACAGGGGAAAGGGCATTTTGGGGAATCAGCCTACTAAGCCACGTTTTAAGGAAAGTTCTGTTGGGATGGGTAGTGATAATTTGAATGAGAGTTTTATTCGGAATGATTTTCTTCATAATAATCAGTTACAACAACAAGCTAGAAGGAATATTCAACGTGATTTCCATAATCTGAGACCCCGAGATGAGGTGAGTAAATCAATTGTCAATAATTCCCAAGAAATTGTTATCTTTACCTCTGAAACGTCCCAATCAAACCCGGATTTCTTGCCTTTGTTTGACTCGAGTTGATACGATTTCCCAGCCTCCTAAACAATCCATCCCGCAAGCCCAAATTTCCGTCCCTACTGATTCAAGCCCATTTCAAATTACCAACAACCCTAGCCCAAGCCCAATCTCTGCTTTACCCATAACCATAACCCCCTGCAAGCCCATTATACCTCCATTCCAATTCCACGCTTCCAAAACCCACCAACCCCAAAACCCAACTAATACCCATAATACTTTACCCCAACCCATCTTCCTTACCCAACTCAACTCAAATCAGACTGACCCCAATCCTAACCAAAACACATCTGTTCAAGTCAAGAAGAGGGGCCGGCCCGCTGGGAGCTTGAACACAGTCAAAAAGTTTGCTCCTAAACATCATTCGAATATTCGAACTGGGAAGGAGAATTTGGAGAAATTGATGCGCAGTAAGAAAGCAAGATGTGAAAACCCTTTGTTGATTCATGAACCAGATGTAATATCCGCATTTTTCTTTCCCCTTGTATTTTTTTTTTCGGTGAATTTCTCAGTCGTAATGACCCTCATGTACCTTACAGTATATCTTTCCCATCATCTATTGATCTGAGATTCGTTATTGTTGTGCGGAACCGCTGTTTCGGGGTTGCCGTGTATCCATTCTATGTTTTGATACGTTTTGAGGTGTTCCGTTTGATGTTTCGTTCATATTCCGGTGTTGTGAACTGCTTATATTTCGTAACCTAGCGCACGCTATCTTTTCTGTATAGCGCGCGCTAGGGGTCCCTTAGTAGCGCACGCTACGACTGATTCGTAGCGCGCGCTAGCGAGCAAGCCCTGGGAGCGGCAGTGTTATTTTTCCAGCCTTCTGGACTGGCGTATTAGCGTACGCTACGTAGACTAGCGCACGCTAATGCCGGGAGGCTAGCGCACGCTTATGATACCCAGTAGCGTGCGCTAGCGTGAGCTTCCAGTACTGGACAGTTTACTACTGAACTCGGTCAGGTGCCAGTTAGCACACGCTATGCTTATTTGGTAGCGCACGCTAACGGGTCAGGTGAGTTTTGGGCAGTTAGCTTCTGGACTCGGCTGATGTACAGGTAGCGCACGCTATTGGTCGATAGCGCGCGCTACCGAGTGGATTTTAGCGCACGCTACGTCTCGAGTAGCGCACGCTAACGGCCAGAAGTCTGGCTACTGGACTGGACGCTAACTGTTTTGGCCTGTAATTTTATCCCGTTAGCGCATGCTAACCTTAAGGATTAGCGCGCGCTAACACTCCCTGGCTATATAAACCAGGGAGTTGACCCAGATGAGCAGATTATTTTCATTTCTTCTCCTCTCCGCGACGCAGAGCTCCTCCAGGCGATTTCCGTGCGATCCCTTCCTCCGATTATTTCAGGCATCCTCTACCCTGAGTTTTTGAAGTAGATTAACAACACCTACTAGTGTTCTTCACCCTCAATCCAAGGTAAATCTCTTAGAACCCTGGGCGATTTGGGGGTTTTGGGATTTTCTTCCGATCCGTTCCGTTTTTTTGGTGGATTCATGATGTATATGATTAATCTTGTTAGTATTCTTAGTTTCCCTACGGATTCATGGTATATTTCGTAGTTTTTGCGGAATCGAGAGGGATTGGTTGTGGTCCACCCTCGTTATTGTTTATATACGAATATACATGAATCGTAGGCGGGTTTTCGGGTGTATTCCAATTCCGTATTCATTTGGAAATGGTTGTGATTGTATTCTTCGAATCGTTAGGTTCGGTTACGTTGGTTCCTAGCGTTCGTTGGTGACTTTCCTTTCCGTTCGTTGTGTCGTCAATTATTCAAGGCAAGTATTTTTGGAAACCTTTATGCTTAACGTGAAATGGTAATGTATATTGTGTGTGCTTTACTCACCTCGGGAGGGTCCGACGGGATCACGGAGGGAATCTATGGCTTCGTCCTGGATTCATGAGTTTGTTTCGCTAGCCAGCTCGGGAGGGTCCTTAGAGGCCTCGGGTGGGATTCGTGGCTTCGTCCCGGTCCTAGGCGATGCCTGTGCGTGATTTGTTTTATGATATGGCCAGCTCGGGAGTGTCCTTAGAGGCCTCAGGTAGGATTCGTGGTTTCATCCTAGTCCTAGGCAAATTGTTTGACTGTTTGTTTCCGGAAAAGACATGTCTGGTTTTGGTTTTTGAAATGATATTGGTGCATGTACTATGAAATGTGTAAGCGATTGGTTTGCCTTGATTACTTGTACTAGCGTAATTGCTAACCCCTATGGGGACCCGTTATGGGGAAATTCTTGTTATGGATTTCAGGTTATGATCATCCGGACGAGCGAGCTCTGGGACAGTACGAGGATGTTGGCCAGGGTCGTTGACATGTGCACTTGGGTCTACTTATTTCTTTTGTCCACTTCGATATGGTTGTTTTCTATATTTTTAAACTGATAGATTGTACTCGCGAGTACTTAGGCTTTTCAAATTCAAACTCCGTGTTGTATTATTTTAAATTGCTATACTGTCGATTGTTGCTCATTTAGTCGGTTGCTCCGAGTGTATTTTCATGTGATGTATTATTTGATTGTGTTTCCTCGCTAACCGAGATGGTTAGTCGAGGGATGTTCGCTGTTGTAGCCTGGTGGGTCCCATGTAGGGATCCACGGCGCTGTAATATACTCCGAATATCTTGGGGTGTTACAGAAATGGTATCGGAGCTCTAGGTTTATGGATACCTAGGCTTGTTGGTTATTTGGGTCTAGTCGTGTTTTGTTTTGCACATTGTCACACCGCTGCCAGCATCTCGGTACTTCCAGTGCTCGTAAGTTTTCTTATTCGGTCTTTTGTTTTCTTGCATAGTATTTCCGCTTTTCGAATCGTGGTTGCTTTTCCCTCCCTTACTCATCATCAATATACTTCTGTTATCTCTTAACACCAGTATGGATGCTGGAGGAAATCGTGGTCGTGGTCGTGGTCGTGGACGCGGCCGAGGACGTGGGGCAGCCGGTGGGGCGGCCACGTCGCATTCTTCGGGAGCCGGCAGTACTGGTGACCGTCACAGTCATGCTTCTTCTCAGGAGCGCGCCGACCTTGGTATTATGGCCGTCATGCAGCAAATGGTTAACCAAATGGCGGCTATAGCTCAGGTAGTCCAGAACCCCGATCAGGCTCATGCTAATCGGGGCGGAGCGGATCGGCTGCTCAGGATGTCATCAAGATGCATCCTCCTCGGTTCAGGAGCTTCGGACCCGATCGATCGGGAAGGGTGGATCAAGGAGATATCTAAAGTCTTCTTGCTACCAATCGTCCAGGGACCGTAAGGTCCCTATTGCTCGATACTTTCTCACGGGGATGCTACGGATTGGTGGGAGGCCGTTGGGCCCAAGGATCATGTTGCTTCGTGGGCCGAATTTCAGGAGTTGATGGAGGCGAATATTGCCGTGGCGATTAGACAGAGCTCGAGTCCATGCTTTCTACGATGCTCAACCTCGGGATATTCCCGTATCCCAAGCTATTCCGATTTCAACAAAGAGTGGGCTATGTGAAAACCCAAGTTGTCGCCGAGAGCGACAAAATTTTCCATTTTTCCAGAGGATGAAAGCTGTCCATTCGGGACTATATGTCCAGACTCGTCTGTACTACCACTGAAGGATTATCGAGTCGAGCTCTTGCCTACGACATGTCGGTGGCGGCCGGTCGGCGGTTCGGGAGAGTAAGAAGCGAAATCCGCCGGAAATTTTTCGGGTCACAGAGGTGGAGGCCAGCAGAAGTCTCGGTCTGTGAATATTCCCGGAGGTAATTCGGCTCGTTTCTCTGGGGGCTATCGAGTGCTAGGTGCCTCCGTTCGGGATGCCAAATGCTTTAACTGCGGCGAGCCGGGCCATCGGAACCGGGAGTGTCCTTGTCTGCCTCTAACTTGTCACACTTGTGGTCAGTCGGGCCACAAGGCCTTCTTTTGTGAGCGGGTAAGAAACCTTCTTGGTGCTCAGGCTTCTTTTCCAGCACCTTTGTAGCCGAGTGTGAATCAGGGCTCATTTGCTCCGCCGCCACCTCCGAGTGCCGGTCGAGGTAGGGGTCGGGGTCAGCCCGTTAGGGGAGGAGCTTCCAGTGTCGGCTCTGCCCAGCCGCGTATCTATGAGATGAGGAGGGCCGATGATCCAACAGCTGCTGTGGCGACAGGTACCGTTCGTATCCATTCCTATCCTGTCAGTGTGCTTTTCGATTCGGGTGCTACGCATTCATTCATTTCTCTAGAGTGTGTACGCCGTTTGAGTCTCGGCTGTTTGTCACCTTGCGAGCCTTTCATCGTTAAACTTCCTAGCGGTGATAGAATTGTCGGTGATCGAGAGGTCGGGGACTGTTCTGTGTTTATTTGTGAGAGGGCTTGGCTCTCTAATCTCATTGTCGTGAGCATCGAGGGTGAGGATTTGATTCTCGGGGATGATTGGCTCGAGCGGCATGGCGCAATCATGAACTACCGCACGAGGATCATCACCATGTTAGCCGAGGATGGCACCGAGCACTCCTTCGCGGGGCGAAGGAGGGGAAATCAGAAGTTTGTTATTAACGCCTTGAAGGCGATGAGACTCCTACGAAAGGGTGTACTGGTTATTGGTGCTATGCCTTGAAGGTGGAGAATGGTGGAGTCGAGCTTTCGTCGATTCCAGTCGTTAGTGAGTTTCCTGATGTTTTTCCTGACGAGTTACCGGGATTGCCACCGGATCGTGAGGTTGAGTTTGCTATAGAGTTAGAGCCGGGTGCGGCTCCGATTTCGAAGGTGCCGTATCGCATGGCACCTTCAGAGATGTCAGAGTTGAAGAAGCAGTTGAGTAGGCTTCTTGAGTCGGGGTATGTTCGACCGAGCGCCTCGCCTTGGGGCGCACCGGTCCTGTTTGTGCGGAAGAAGGATGGTTCACTACGTTTGTGTATCGACTATCGCGAACTAAACAAGGAGACCATCAAGAACAAGTATCCTTTGCCGAGAATTGATGACTTGTTCGATCAGTTGCAGGGAGCTGCGGTATTCTTGAAGATTGATTTGAAATCGGGGTACTATCAGCTTCGGGTGAGGGAGTCCGACGTGCCGAAAACAGCTTTTTGGACGAGATACGGACATTATGAATTCGTAGTTATGCCTTTCAGGTTAACTAATGCGCCGGCGGTGTTCATGCAGTTGATGAACAAAGTCTTTATCGAGTATTTGGATAAGTGTGTCGTCGTATTCATTAACGATATTCTTATCTATTCGAGAAGTGTGGATGAGCATGCCCATCATTTGCGGATAGTGTTAGACATTTTGAGGACCGAGCAACTCTATGCGAAGTTCTCGAAATGTGAGTTCTGGCTGAGGGAAGTGATGTTTTTGGGCCACGTGATTTCAGCCGAGGGAGTTCGCGTGGATCCGCAGAAAATTGAGGCAGTGTTGAATTGGGCACCACCCACAAATGTGAAGGAGGTCCGTAGTTTCTTGGGTTTGGCTGGCTACTACCGTAGGTTCGTCGAGGGTTTCTCAAAACTAGCTCGGCCGCTTACACAGTTGCTCCAAAAATCCGAGAAGTTCGTCTGGAATGACAAGAGGCAGTCGAGTTTTGAGGAATTGAAGAAGCGTTTGACTTCAGCTCCGGTTTTGGCGTTGCCATGTGGCAACGAGGGGTTCGCCGTTTATAGCGATGCTTCGGGTCAGGGTCTTGGGTGCGTATTGATGCAGCACAGCAAGACCATTGCCTTTGCGTCGAGACAGTTGAGGCCGTATGAGCTGAACTACCCTACTCATGATTTGGAGTTGGCGGCAGTTGTTTTTGCGCTCAAGATTTGGCGTCACTATCTTTTCGGCTCTACATGTCAGATTTTTACCGATCATAAAAGTTTGAAATACATATTTACTCGGCGGGAGTTAAATATGAGGCAGAGGAGGTGGTTAGAGCTGATTAAGGATTATGACCTCGAAATCCTTTATCATCCGGGCAAGGCGAACGTCGTGGCCGACGCCTTGAGTCGGAAACCCATTGCGTTGCGAACGCTTGAGATCCTTACGTCTCAGTCTGAGCTTCGGCGGGCTTTGATCGAGTTAGATGTTGAGGTTTTGTTTCCTGGAGCTGTCGTGCAACTTTGTGCTTTAGAGATTTCGTCATCTTTGATCGATGAAATTAAGCTGAAGCAATTAGAGGATCCGATGATTACTCAAATCCGAGAGAACGTTCTTAAGGGAAAGTCTCCTGGGTTTGTGATTCACGAAGACGGTGTTTTGAGATTTCGGAGTCGGCTTTGCGTGCTGAACGACTCAGAGTTGAGACAGAGTATTTTGCGGGAGGCACATGCTACACCTTATTCCGTTCATCCTGGTTTGAGTAAGATGTACAAGGACCTGAGGAGGAATTTCTGGTGGAATGATATGAAGGAGGAGGTCGCACAGTTTGTAGCGAGATGTTTGACTTGTCAGCAGGTCAAAATCGAGCATCAGCGACTGGCCGGGTTATTGCAGTCACTTCCCGTTCCAGAATGGAAATGGGAAGATATATCGATGGATTTCGTTACGAGTTTGCCGAGATCGAGGTCGGGCATGAATATGGTATGGGTGATTGTTGATCGTCTGACCAAGTCGGCACATTTTCTGGGCATCAAGGACACTTGGGGTCCAGAAAAGTTGGCTCGTGTGTTTATCACGCAGATTGTGAGGCTTCACGGTACTCCGAAGTCTATTGTTTCGGATCGTGATGGTCGTTTCGTATCGCACTTTTGGCAGGCGGTGCATAAGGCGTTGGGTACTCGTTTGCATTTGAGTACCTCTTTCCATCCCCAGTCATATGGACAGTCGGAACGCACTATCCAGACATTCGAGGACATGTTGCGTGCTTGTGCTCTCGATTGGAGCAACGACTGGGAGGAGCATTTGCCATTAATCGAATTCACGTACAACAATAGTTGGCACGCGACGATTCGGATGGCACCGTATGAGGCGCTCTACGGGCGGCGTTGTCGAACGCCGATTTGTTGGAATGAGGCATCCGATTTGGTCGGGACCGAACCGAATGTCGTTTTAGAGACGAGACGGAAGATAGAATTAATTCGGGAACGGATGTTCACTGCCCAGAGTCGACAAAAGTCTTATGCCGATGTCCGTCGTCGACCTTTAGAATTCGAGGTGGGAGACCACGTTTTGCTGAAGGTGTCGCCGACGAGAGGAGTTTTCCGTTTCGGGAAAAAGGGGAAGTTGAGTCCTAGATTTATTGGACCCTTTGAGATTCTCGAGCGAGTCGGTGAGTTGGCATACCGTTTGGCGTTACCTCCGGCCTTGAGTCATGTTCATAGCGTTTTTCATGTTTCCCAGCTGAGGAAATATGTCCCAGATCCTAGTCACGTCATCAATTATGGGGAGATCGATGTCGCCGAGGATATTACTTTTGAGGAACGTCCTTTGAAGATTTTAGAGCATCGGGAGAAACGACTGAGGCATAAGACCATCCCTTTGGTCAAGGTGCAGTGGTCGAGGCACGGTGTCGAGGAGGCAACTTGGGAAACCGAGGATAGCATGCGTGCTAGGTACCCTGAGTTGTTTGTTTCTTAAGTTTCGGGACGAAACTTGTTTTTAGAGGGGTAGAATGTAATATCCGCATTTTTCTTTCCCCTTGTATTTTCTTTTTCGGTGAATTTCTCAGTCGTAATGACCCTCATGTACCTTACAGTATATCTTTCCCATCATCTATTGATCTGAGATTCGTTATTGTTGTGCGGAACCGCTGTTTCGGGGTTGCCGTGGATCCATTCTATGTTTTGATACGTTTTGAGGTGTTCCGTTTGATGTTTCGTTCATATTCCGGTGTTGTGAACCGCTTATATTTCGTAACCTAGCGCACGCTATCTTTTCTGTATAGCGCGCGCTAGGGGTCCCTTAGTAGCGCACGCTACGACTGATTCGTAGCGCGCGCTAGAGAGCAAGCCCTGGGAGCGGCAGTGCTATTTTTCCAGCCTTCTGGACTGGCGTATTAGCGTACGCTACGTAGACTAGCGCACGCTAATGCCGGGAGGCTAGCGCACGCTTATGATACCCAGTAGCGTGCGCTAGCGTGAGCTTCCAGTACTGGACAGTTTACTACTGAACTCGGTCAGGTGCCAGTTAGCGCACGCTACGCTTATTTGGTAGCGCACGCTAACGGGTCAGGTGAGTTTTGGGCAGTTAGCTTCTGGACTCGGCTGATGTCCAGGTAGCGCGCGCTATTGATCGATAGCGCGCGCTACCGAGTGGATTTTAGCACACGCTATGTCTCGAGTAGCGCACGCTAACGGCCAGAAGTCTGGCTACTGGACTAGACGCTAACTGTTTTGGCCTGTAATTTTATCCCGTTAGCGCACGCTAACCTTGAGGATTAGCGCGCGCTAACACTCCCTGGCTATATAAACCAGGGAGTTGACCCAGATTAGCAGATTATTTTCATTTCTTCTCCTCTCCGCGATGCAGAGCTCCTCCAGGCGATTTCCGTGTGATCCCTTCCTCCGATTATTTCAGGCATCCTCTACCTTGAGTTTTTGAAGTAGATTAACAACACCTACTAGTGTTCTTCACCCTCAATCCAAGGTAAATCTCTTAGAACCCTACTTTTGGGCGATTTGGGGGTTTTGGGATTTTCTTCCGATCCCTTCCGTTTTGTTGGTGGATTCATGATGTATATGATTAATCTTGTTAGTATTCTTAGTTTCCCTACGGATTCATGGTATATTTCGTAGTTTTTGCGGAATCGAGAGGGATTGGTTGTGGTCCACCCTCGTTATTGTTTATATACGAATATACATGAATCGTAGGCGGGTTTTCGGGTGTATTCCAATTCCGTATTCATTTGGAAATGGTTGTGATTGTATTCTTCGAATCGTTACGTTCGGTTACGTTGGTTCCTAGCGTTCGTTGGTGACTTTCCTTTCCGTTCGTTGCGTCGTCAATTATTCAAGGCAAGTATTTTTGGAAACCTTTATGCTTAACGTGAAATGGTAATGTATATTATGTGTGCTTTACTCACCTCGGGAGGGTCCGACGGGATCACGGAGGGAATCTATGGCTTCGTCCTAGATTCATGAGTTTGTTTCGCTAGCCATCTCGGGAGGGTCCTTAGAGGCCTCGGGTGGGATTCGTGGCTTCGTCCCGGTCCTAGGCGATGCCTGTGCGTGATTTGTTTTATGATATGGCCAGCTCGGGAGGGTCCTTAGAGGCCTCGGGTGGGATTCGTGGTTTCATCCCGGTCCTAGGCAAATTGTTTGACTGTTTGTTTCCGAAAAAGACATGTCTGGTTTTGGTTTTTGAAATGATATTGGTGCATGTACTATGAAATGTGTAAGCGATTGGTTTGCCTTGATTACTTGTACTAGCGTAATTGCTAACCCCTATGGGGACCCGTTATGGGGAAATTCTTGTTATGGATTTCAGGTTATGATCATCTGGACGAGCGAGCTCTGGGACAGTACGAGGATGTTGTCCAGGGTCGTTGACATGTGCACTTGGGTCTACTTATTTCTTTTGTCCACTTCGATATGGTTGTTTTCTATATTTATAAACTGATAGACTGTACTCGCAAGTACTTAGGCTTTTCAAATTCAAACTCCGTGTTGTATTATTTTAAATTGCTATACTGTCGATTGTTACTCATTTAGTCGGTTGCTCCGAGTGTATTTTCATGTGATGTATTATTTGATTGTGTTTCCTCGCTAACCGAGATGGTTAGTCGAGGGATGTTCGCTGTTGTAGCCTGGTGGGTCCCATGTAGGGGTCCACGGCGCTGTAATATACTCCGAATATCTTGGGGTGTTACACCAGAGGCGGAGGTTGCTATGCAACCCCGCCTATCCCAATGAGTTGCCTAAGTTGGAACTGTCAGGGCTTGGGGGGCTCTTGGACAGTTCGTGCTCTTGGAGAGTTGCTCTGTACTCATCACCCCCAACTTATCTTTCTCATGGATACTAGACTTGGGACCGTGGGAATTGATAAGTTAAAACAGAGATTCAATTTGTTTGGTTTAGCAGTTCCCTCCGAAGGACAATCAGGTGGATTGGCTTTGCTTTGGGAAAAGGAAACTAATGTGACGATTCAAAGTTTTTCGAAGAACCACATTGATGCTACAGTCCAGTTGTTTGATAATGATTGTGTTTGGAGATTTACCGGTTTTTATGGGGAACCGGTTGCTAGTCGTAGAAAACGAACTTGGGCCCTACTGAAATGATTGGCCCAACAATCTCATAGAGAATGGGTTGTGATAGGTGATTGGAATGAGGTGTCTTCATAAGATGATAAATTAAATGGAGCACAGGTGCCTGAGTGGAGATTAAGGGATATGAGAGACACCTTGCTTTACTGTGGACTTCGTGAACTTAATTATAAGGGTTATAAGTTCACTTGGTCAAACAACCACGATATCTCCACAAATACGCAGGTCAGATTGGATAAGGCGGCGGCTAGTCATGAATGGATTGAACTTTTTCCTCATTCGTGTGTCGAACATCTCTTCACCTCTTGCCCATTCTCCTCCATTTCCGATGAAGCTCAAGTAGACGACATTGCCACACGAAACGTCGGTTCAGGTTCGAAGCTATGTGGGTCAAGGCGGAGGACTGTGAGCAAATTATTTCAGAAAATTGGGATTCAGATGCGTCTTTGCTGGGTAATTTTGAAAATTGTAAATTGGGTTTGATCAATTGGGAACGAACCAAATTTGGATCTATCAAGAAGCAGATTAAGGAACATAAGCGGACTCTGGAAGGTTTGCAGAAGGAACCAAACACAACAGAGTTTCGAAAATTGCGAACTGAAACTAAGAAATCTTTGGAAGAGATTTTGGATCGAGAGGAATTGTTGTGGAAACAGAGAGCCAAATCTCAGTGGCTTGCGGAGGGAGACCGAAACACTAAGTTTTTTCATACTCAAGCTGCTCATCGGGCTCAGGTTAATGAAATACATGGACTGATTGATGATTCTGGAGTTTTACGGGAAGATTATGACGGTATGGCTGCTACTGCTAATAATTATTTTCGAAATATTTTCACTTCCCGCTGTCCCAGCACTGCAGAGATTGAGGATGTACTGGGGGTTATGCAACCTAGAGTGAATCTTTCTATCAACCGGGACCTATCGCATGTGTTCACTCCTGATGAGGTAAAAAAAGCTCTCTTTGACATGTTTCCCCTTAAATCCTCCGGCCCTGATGGTTTACCTGCCCTCTTTTATCAGCGTTATTGGCATATTATTGGTAAAAATGTTTCTGACTGTGTTCTTGATTTTTTGAATAACCATAAATTAGACCCTCTGTTAAATTTTACCCATATTGTTCTTATTCCCAAATGTAAAGCACCCGATAAAATTACTCAATTCCGTCCCATTAGTCTTAGTAATGTTATCTTCAAGATAGCATCTAAGGCTATTACTAATCGTCTCAAACCCCATATGAACCACATTATTTCCGAGAACCAATCGGCTTTTGTCCCTAGCCGACTTATCACTGATAATGTGCTTGTTGCTTATGAAGTAAATCATTTTTTAAAACAAAAAATCAAGGGTAAAGAAGGTTTTATGGCTTTAAAACTTGATATGAGTAAAGCTTATGATCGGGTGGAGTGGACTTTTCTTGAGAGAGTGCTTGAGAAATTAGGGTTTGAGAGATCTTTTATCCATCTCATTATGCTTAGTGTGCGTTCGGTCTCCTATTCTATCCTTCTTAATGGAGATCCTTTAGACCCTATCCAGCCGGAGAGGGGGATCCGTCAGGGAGATCCCCTTTCACCTTATTTGTTTCTATTCTGTACTGAGGTTTTTAGCGCCTTATGTCGTGATGCTGAGGAGAGGGAGGTGTTACATGGAGTGGCTGTGGCTCCTAGTGCACCAAGGATCTCTCACCTTCTTTTTGCAGATGATACTCTCCTGTTTTGTCAAGCTACATTTGAAGCAGCTTTGGGGATCAATAATATCTTACATCGCTATAGTTTGGCCTCTAGACAGGAGATTAACCTTGATAAATCGACTGTGGTGTTTAGTCATAATGTGGGGAGTGAGAGGGTGGAGGAGGTGAGGGGCATCCTTCCAGTTCGGGTGGTGTATAATCATGATAAGTACTTGGGTCTCCCGACGGAGATGGGAAGATCTAAGAGAGAGATCTTTGGTTGGCTTAGAGATAGGGTGTGGAAGAAAATTGATGGTTATGGGAATAAGTACCTTTCTAGGGCGGGAAAAGAAATTCTTATTAAGTCGGTGCTTCAAGCTATCCCCACTTACGTTATGAGTTGCTTTAAATTACCGGACTACCTCCTAGACGAGATTGAGTCCTTAGTTGCAAGATTTTGGTGGGGTAATGGTAAGGATAAAAAAATTCATTGGGTTAAGTGGCAGAATCTTTGTGACTCAAAGAGAGATGGAGGTATGGGTTTTAGGGATCTTCGTTGCTTTAATTTGGCGATGTTGGGGAAACAAATTTGGAGAATTATTTTCTATCCTAATTTCTTGCTTAGTAGAGTTCTTAAGGCTAAGTATTTTCCTAATTGTGACGTGCTTGATGCCATACCTAAGGGTAATGCATCGTTTACTTGGAAGAGTATGTGTCATGTATTGCCCCTAGTTAGAAAAGGAATTAGATGGCCAATTGGTGATGGAACGAATGTTGATATGTGGAAAGACAATTAGATTCCCCGTGCAAGTAGCCTTAAGCCTTATACCCCAAATCTGCTGGGCCTGTCTAGTAATGATAGTAGAGTTGCAAACTTGACTAACCAGAATACTGGGATGTGGGATACGGAAATCATTGGTGAACTTTTTTGGGAGGATGATATGCAAGATATACTCCAAATTCCTTTGAATTCCTTTAATTCACAAGATTTGCGGGTCTGGCAGCATACCAAACATGGAGTCTACTCTGTTCGTTCCGCTTATTTTCTTATGAGGGACATTAAGCTTCAAGAATATCATGCAAGAACAGGTCACAGCAGTAGTGTCAGCGATAGGAACTGGAACTGGATTTGGAACCTTAAAGTTCCTAATAATGTTAGAATTTTTGTGTGGAGAATGTTCAAATGTGCCTTACCTATTATGACTAACCTTACTAAACGTGGGATTCCTGTTTTTGTGTCTTGTCCAATTTGTCAAGCTGCAGACGAGACGATGCTCCATATTTTCAAAGAATGTACTTATAACAGGCTATTTTGGGCAGTTTCCTCCTTGCCTAACCATCTCGTTGATGTGAATTGTGTTAATTTAACAGATTGGATGGAAACGGTGTAATACCCGGTTAAATTTCATTCATTTTTATTCAATATTAATCAGTCAGTAATTATCATTCAGTAAACTTCACTCATTATTAATCACTCATCATTCATGATTCATTCATTGCATTCACTGTTGGAATGTTGTAAATCGTATATCAGTTACCGATCATCATTTCATCTCCGTTTATAGATTGAGACGGGAATATTATCATTTTCATCGGGATTGGTAGTCTTGTACTGGGAGTATCATGTTTGGCTTGTGTTGGACCTGTTCACTTTCACATTCGTATGATTTGTCGGATCATTCATCAGTCGTAACGAGGAATCAGAGTTGTCGGAATTTCATCTTATCCAGCAACGAGTTACGGCCGTAAGGAGTGTCGGATACGGCCGTAATAGACGTTCGTTGTTTTCAGGCCATTTCGGACGAGCGGGACTTACGGCCGTAAGGATTTCGGCATACGGCCGTAAGTTAGACGGTACGGCCGTAAGGTTTGGCTGGATACGGCCGTACGTGTCGAGCAGGGTGCCCAGACGTTTTTGGCCGAAGGCGAGTTACGGCCGTAAGGGTTTTGGCATACGACCGTAAGGCGAGGGAGATACGGCCATAAGGCTTGGCCGGATACGGCCGTACGCTGCAGGCCGGGTGCCTGGTCATTTTCGACGAAGGGGGCTTACACCCGTAAGTTTGGCCGGATACGGCCGTATCATACGAGTTACGCACGTAAGGCATGCGGGTACGGCCGTAAGGATGCCGGCGGATGTTTTTGACGAAGGCGAGTTACGCCCGTAACTCAGGAGCGGTTACGGCCGTAAGTCTGTCGGCAGGATTTTGGACGAAGCCGAGTTACGGCCGTACGAGTTGTCCGGTTACGGCCGTAAGGCCGTTGACCTGGGATGTTACGGCCGTATGAGGGCCGAGTTACGGCCGTAACTTCCGGCAGTATATAAGGTTTTGGCCGGGACATTTTTCCTCATTTTTTCATTCTCCAACTTTTATCCGAGAGAGAGGGTTGAGGGAGAGATCTTCCATCACTTAATCATTTGAGTGTGTAATTTTCATCATCTTCATTCATTTGGGAAGCTTGGATACTCGATTTAACTCGTGTTCTTCGGATCGAAGTGGTTGGATCTTCAAGAGGTAATTTCTTCAACATCTTGGATTTCGATTTTGTGTTGAGATATGATGTTTTGGACGTGATAATCATGTTATATGAATGGATATGCATATGATTATGAGTTTGTATATGGATTCATTGGATTATTGAGGGATTATTCAAGAACACTTTGAATATCGAGTTGGATTTGGGGATTTTCGATTAATTGTTGTTATAATCACGTATTTGGATATTCATAACGGATTGTTGATCGTATTGAAGATGTTTTGTTGGTTTGAAACACTTCTTGGGGTTTTGGTGTTGGTATTATTGAGGTTTGGTTGTAATCAATCGAAGTTGGCCACTAAGTGTTCGATATAATGCCCCAATGAACTTGGTTTAATCGTATCGACGTTTTGAGTTCGTTATATTCGTGTTTGATTCGTGTATTGAACGGATTGATGGTAATTGTATTTATTCAAGGTTGTTCGAGCGACCGACACTTCGTTTAGGATGTTTGTTCGTGGAAGGACATTCTTCATCGGTATTGTGTAAGTTAATTCTTACTCGGTTAAAAGGATATTCATTCCTTTCGTTGTTGTTCATTCATAATCATAATTCATTCATAAGGTACTAACCGTTTCAAAACTTGTAATTGTCACTTCATTACTTCATTCACGAGGAACGACTGTTCCAATTATTTCATGGAGCTATCATTCATTTCACTGTCATTTCATCTCGGTGAGTCATTATTGATTTTGATGTCACTTTTGGTTATATCATGGCATTCCGGGTCACACTGGCGTGCCGGTTGGTATGTGTAGGATTTTCATGTCGGGCACATTATAGTCGTGTGTTGGTTGGTGGCCTCACATTGGACTGTGCACACGAGTTGATGGCTTCGTGAGACTGATTAGGTACAAGACCACACGTGTATTCGATCGATACTCGTTGGTGGCTTGTGCACGGACACATTTCCATCCCGGGCGTAGTGTGGCGCCATTCCTTTGAGCCGTACTGGTAGTTGATTCATATAGCATGTTTGATTGCGTATGTTTCGACAGGATATTTCATAACTTCAGTTATATCATGATTGTGTAATTTCAACCCTTGAGGATTGTTGTTCTGTGTAACTGACCCCGGCTGGGGATTCTGTTTTTCAGGTTATGGCAAGGCAAAAGCACGGGAATAGCATGTTGACGTCGAGGAGTCCCAGTGATACTAGTAGGGGGCCCCGATCTTCCAGTTATTCATGTTGTTGTCCTTTAATTTCCGCTGCATACTTTTATTTGGATACTCCGTTTCATTCAGTGTTGTGTATTTTATCTTCATATAAAATATACTAGTATTCGGTATTGTCCTGGTGTGTTGTACTTAAACTCCTCATCGGAGTATTTGGTAATATAATGTGGTTCGGTACTACAATTATATTATTTAATTCATCATTTTCATTCGCCTGGTGGGTCCCAGTCGGGGATTCACGGCACTGTAATATCCGCCTAGTTTGGGGTGTTACAGAGTTGGTATCGGAGCGTGGTTTTGAATACTACCTTCCGAGTCATGTCTCATTTGAAATCATCGTCATCAGACTAGTATCATTGGACTTTCGCGTCACGTGTGACCTGTGCAAATGCCGAGCCAATCAGACCGAAAGAACTGTAAGATTTCTAACGCCATGGTATAATTTCTGGCAATAGTCATTCATTCATCATTCATCAATTAGCAATCCTCAAACATCATCATTCATTGTGATTAGGACGATCACGTTAACTCATTAATCACTTAATTCATTTCATTACTCAGTTAATAATCAGGACGATCATGTTAACTCATTAATCACTTAATTCATTTCATTACTCAGTTAATGATCAGGACGATCATGTTAATTCATTAATTACTCAATTCATTTCATTACTCAGATGTCGATCTGGATGATCATATTATTAATCTTGTTAAGTTATTCAAGATAATCATTTCAAGAATTTCATCAGATAATCATGTCACTTCAGTAAATCATTCATATAATCACTAAGTAGAGCATGTATACTCATTTTCATCATCTCATGACATAATCATAACGTGATAATCATGCGGGAAATATAATCATTATGCGACCTTCCTACTTCAGTATGGGGAGAGCTGTCAGGGGATGCACGGGGAGAGGCCGCGGTGCGGGCCGAAACCCGGGAAATAATCACTCGCTATCGGGAAATCGTGCTCAGGACTCGGCTCGATCAGAAGGTGTTCGGGTTGATCCACTCACTTTTATGCAGGCCATGATGACCCATGTGCAATTGCTCAATCATCATTGCGCCACTCTGGCCGGATTAATCGAGAGAACTCTCCCGTATGAGCCAGTTGCTAAGGAAAGTGCCGAACAACAACCTCCATCTGTCAGCAAGAATTCAACGAAGCGTAATCAATCCGAAGGCGGTCAGTCAACCTTCAAGAAGCCTCGTGTGAGTCCTATTGTTTCTGAGCGACCTCTTACGGCGCATAATCGTGCGGGATCTCAGTCCCGAGCGGCCAGTTCGGCCATCACCTGTTTCAATTGTGGAACGCCGGGTCATTACAGCACTGAGTGTCTGAAACCATCTATCACGTGCTATAATTGTGGGAATTTTGGGCATAAGGCCCGTTTTTGCCGAAAGGACTCCAAGTCGGCTCCGGCGGCATCTCAGGCCCCGAAGCAATTAGCGATTCAGAATCAGACTGCTCTGTCAACGTCGTTTAAGACAATGGAAGCAAATAAAGTTGGAGCTCATATTTATCAGTCGGGAGCGTCCGGTTCGGGGGCCGGCAAGTCCCAGATTCATGTGATGAGGAGGATCGACGATCCGGTGGCCCGAATGACCTCAGGTATACTCGTGATTTTATTTCAACCTGTGTGTACCTTTTTGGATACTGGCGCACCGCATTCATTTATTTTCGAATCATGTTTGAATAGACTTATTTTGGGATAGTCCTATTGCTTGTGGACCTCATACCATCGGTCTACCTGACGATGGAAGATTTTTTTTGGAAATCGTACCGAATTAAGCTTAATGACCGCGATTGGTTGATGGACCTAATCATGGTGAATTTATCTTAGGACGATGTAATTTTCGGTATTAGTTGGTTTGATCGTCTTGATACTATCCTCAGTGGTTGTTAGCGTTTGGTCGCTATCTTTCCGTCGTTGGTTGTCGAATGTGTACTTCAGGGAAGTAATCCCCATTGTTTCAGAAGAATTATTATTATGATGGAAGCAGAGAAATTCCGCAATCGAGTTATTCAATCATTCATTGCATCATTTTCATCGATTGGCCTTTCTAAGGCAATCGAGTTATTCAATCATTCATTGCATCATTTTCATCGATTGGCCTTTCTAAGGCAATCGAGCTATTCAATCATTCATTGTATCATTTTCATCGATTGACCTTTCTAAGGCAATCGAGCTATTCAATCATTCATTGTATCATTTTCATCGATTGGCCTTTCTAAGGCAATCGAGCTATTCAATCATTCATCGTATCATTTTCATCGATTGGCCTTTCTAAGGCAATCGAGTTATTCAATCATTCATTGTATCATTTCCATCGATTGGCCTTTCTAAGACAATCGAGTCATTCAATCATTCATTGTATCATTTTCATCGATTGGCCTTTCTAAGGCAATCGAGATGTTCAATCATTCATTGTATCACTTTTTATCGATTGACCATTCTAGGGCAATCGAAATGTTCAATCATTCGTGGTATCATTGTCATCGATTGGCGATGTATTTCCAGACGAGTTATCTGGTTGCCTTCACATAGAGTAGTGGAATTCAGGAGTGAGTTGGAGCCGGTACGTCCCCGTTATCGAAGACACCGTATCGGATGGCCCCGACCAGAATGCAGGAGTTGAAGATTCAACTTGAGGAATAGTTCGAGAAAGGTTATCTCCGACCGAGTGCGTCCCCGTGAGGAGCACCAGTGTGATCTGTCAAGGAGTAGGATGGCTCGTCTCGTGTGTGTATTAATTATCAGGAGTTGAACAGGGTGATGATCAAGATTAGTATCCTCTACCCCGTATTGATGATCTCTTAGATCAACTTCAGGGAGCTTCAATATTTTCCTAGGTCGACTGAAGATCTGGATATCATCAGCTGCGAATTCAAGAGTCGGGTATCGCAAGGACGGCATTTCGTACACGCTATGGTCATTATGAGTTCGTGGTTATGCCGTTCGGGCTAACTAATGCACCTGCGGTATTCATGGAGTTAATGAATTGGGTTTTCATCGACTTTTTGGATCAGTTTGTTGTTGTCTTCATCGATGACATTTTGATTTATTCTCGTGATCGAGAGGAACACGAGGTACGCGTCTTCATCGTTCTCGACGTGTTAAGACGCGAGCAACTTTATGGAAAGTTTTCTTAATGTGAGTTCGGATGTCCGGTGACTTTTTCGGGCATGTAATTTCATCCGCGAGTTCGTGTCGACCCTCGGAAGACGGAGGCTATCCGAGATTGGCAACCTCCGAAAGATGTTAAGGAAATCCAAGTTTCGCGGATTAGGCTGGTTAATTATCCGACCCACGACACTGGGCTAGCGTACCGTGGTTTTCGCGTTGGAAATTTGGCGTCGTTACCTTTATGGCATCACCTGTCAGATCTTCACTGATCACGAGAGTTGAAGTATATATTTACTCAGAAGGAGTTAAATATGCGACAAAGACGGTGGTTGGAACTAATCAAAGATTATGATATCGAGATCCTTTACCACCCGGGCAAGGCGAATGTTGTCGCCGATGCCTTGAGTCGTAAGTCCGTTCAGGGGCAGAAGCTTGCTCGTTTAACAGTTCAGAGGAGCTTCAGCAGGATTTCCTTAGACCAGAGATCGAGGTCTGGCATCAGCGACTGGCGGGTATGCTGAAACCGCTCCCTATTCCAGAATGAAAGTGGGAAGACATTTCTATGGATTTCTTCACGAGAGTGCCTACGGGTCGTCGGGGCATGAATACGATCTGTGTGATCGTGGACCGCTTAACTAAGTCAGCTCATTTCCTTGAGATTAAGGATACGTGGGGTCCCGAGAGACTTGCCCGGCTGTTCATTAAAGAGATAGTGAGATTGCACGGTACTCCTAAGAGTATCGTTTATGATCGTGACGGGCGATTCGTGTCTCACTTTGGAAATCAGTTCATCGTGCTATGGGAACTCAGCTTAATCTCATTGTCGTTTTTCATCCTCAGTCAGATGGATAATCAGAGAGGAGTATTCAGACATTGGAGGACATGTGGAGAGCATGCGTCCTCGATTAGAAGACGATTGGGAAGCCCAATTACCATTGATTGAGTTCACGTACAATTGTAGTTGGCATGCTGCGATGAAGATAGCACCTTACGAGGGCTTGTACGGTCGTCGTTGTCGATCTCCCTTGTGTTGGGACGACCCATCAGATTCAATCGGCACCGAGCCCGATATGCTTGTAGCCGCCCGGGAGAAGGTAGCTTTGATCAGGAGTCGTCTGTTGACTGCTCAGAGTCGACAGAAATTATATGCAGATAATCGTCGACCACTAGAGTTCGAGTGGGGTGACCACGTTTTGGTCAAGGTATCCCCGAGTCGAGGCATCTTCCGTTTCGGAAAACGGGGAAAGTTGAGTCCGAGATTCACTGGACCGTTTGAGATTTTGGATCAAGTAGGCGAGTTAGCTTATCGATTGGCTTTACCTCCGGCGTTGAGCCAAATTCATAATGTTTTGCACGCCTCGCAGTTGCGGAAGTATGTTGCCGACCCGAGTCACATACTTTAGTTCGACGAAGTCAAGATCGCGGATGATCATTCGTACGAGGAGCGTCCTGTATGAGTTTTAGAACGGCGAATCAAACAGTTGAGGAACAAGACGATTCCTTTGGTCAAGATTCAGTGGTCTAGACACGGAGTCGAAGAGGCTACTTGGGGAACCGAAGAGAGTATGCGGGAGAGTCATCCCGAGTTGTTTAGCCCTTAGTTTCAAGTACGAAACTCTTTTTAAGGGGGGAGTATGTAATACCCGGTTGAATTTCATTCATTTTTATTCAATATTAATCAGTCAGTAATTATCATTTAGTAAACTTCCCTCATTATTAATCACTCATCATTCATGATTCATTCATTGCGTTCACTGTTGGAATGTTGTAAATCGTATATCAGTTACCGATCGTCATTTCATCTCCGTTTATAGATTGAGACGTGAATATTATCATTTTCATCGGGATTGGTAGTCTTGTACTGGGAGTATCATGTTTGGCTTGTGTTGGACCTGTTCACTTTCACATTCGTATGATTTGTCGGATCATTCATCAGTCGTAACGAGGAATCGGAGTTGTCGGAATTTCATCTTATCCAGCAACGAGTTACGACTGTAAGGAGTGTCGGATACGGCCGTAATAGACGTTCGTTGTTTTCAGGCCATTTCGGACGAGCGGGACTTACGGCCGTAAGGATTTCGGCATACGGCCGTAAGTTAGACGGTACGGCCGTAAGGTTTGGCCGGATACGGCCATACGTGTCGAGCAGGGTGCCCAGACGTTTTTGGCCGAAGGCGAGTTACGGCCGTAAGGGTTTTGGCATACGGCCGTAAGGCGAGGGAGATACGGCCGTAAGGCTTGGCCGGATACGGCCGTACGCTGCAGGCCGGGTGCCTGGTCATTTTCGACGAAGGGGGCTTACGCCCGTAAGTTTGGCCGGATACGGCCGTATCATACGAGTTACGCCCGTAAGGCGTGCGGGTATGGCCGTAAGGATGCCGGCGGATGTTTTTGACGAAGGCGAGTTACGCCCGTAACTCAGGAGCGGTTACGGCCGTAAGTCTGTCGGCAGGATTTTGGACGAAGCTGAGTTACGGCCGTACGAGTTGGCCGGTTACGGCCGTAAGGCCGTTGACCTGGGATGTTACGGCCGTATGAGGGCCGAGTTACGGCCGTAACTTCCGGCAGTATATAAGGTTTTGGCCGGGACATTTTTCCTCATTTCTTTATTCTCCAACTTTTATCCGAGAGAGAGGGTTGAGGGAGAGATCTTCCATCACTTAATCATTTGAGTGTGTAATTTTCATCATCTTCATTCATTTGGGAAGCTTGGATACTCGATTTAACTCGTGTTCTTCGGATCGAAGTGGTTGAATCTTCAAGAGGTAATTTCTTCAACATCTTGGATTTCGATTTTGTGTTGAGATATGATGTTTTGGACGTGATAATCATGTTATATGAAGGGATATGCATATGATTATGAGTTTGTATATGGATTCATTGGATTATTGAGGGATTATTCAAGAACACTTTGAATATCGAGTTGGATTTGGGGATTTTCGATTAATTGTTGTTATAATCACATATTTGGATATTCATAACGGATTATTGATCGTATTGAAGATGTTTTGTTGGTTTGAAACACTTCTTGGGGTTTTGGTGTTGGTATTATTGAGGTTTGGTTGTAATCAATCGAAGTTGGCCACTAAGTGTTCGATATAATGCCCCAATGAACTTGGTTTAATCGTATCGACGTTTTGAGTTCGTTATATTCGTGTTTGATTCGTGTATTGAACGGATTGATGGTAATTGTATTTATTCAAGGTTGTTCGAGCGACCGACACTTCGTTTAGGACGTTTGTTCGTGGAAGGACATTCTTCATCGGTATTGTGTAAGTTAATTCTTACTCGGTTAAAAGGATATTCATTCCTTTCGTTGTTGTTCATTCATAATCATAATTCATTCATAAGGTACTAACCGTTTCAAAACTTGTAATTGTCACTTCATTACTTCATTCACGAGGAACGACTGTTCCAATTATTTCATTGAGCTATCATTCATTTCACTGTCATTTCATCTCGGTGAGTCATTATTGATTTTGATGTCACTTTTGGTTATATCGTGGCATTAGGGTCGCAGGCGTGCCGGTTGGTATGTGTAGGATTTTCATGTCGGGCACATTATAGTCGTGTGTTGGTTGGTGGCCTCACATTGGACTGTGCACACGAGTTGATGGCTTCGTGAGACTGATTAGGTACAAGACCACACGTGTATTCGATCGATACTCGTTGGTGGCTTGTGCACGGACACATTTCCATCCCGGGCGTAGTGTGGCGCCATTCCTTTGAGCCGTACTGGTAGTTGATTCATATAGCATGTTTGATTGCGTATGTTTCGACAGGATATTTCATAACTTCAGTTATATCATGATTGTGTAATTTCAACCCTTGAGGATTGTTGTTCTGTGTAACTGACCCCGGCTGGGGATTCTGTTTTTCTGGTCATGGCAAGACAAAAGCACGGGAATAGCATGTTGACGTCGAGGAGTCCCAGTGATACTAGTAGGGGGCCCCGTGTTGGGAATAGTGCCCTAGGACATTCGATGTGCCTAGATTTGTAATTGTCACATTTAAATAAAGTTATTTGATATCATTTATTTCTCGTTGATTATTATAATGTGTGCATGTTTTAATATTATAATAATCGAATAATAGTTATTCACGAATAATAAGATTATTCAAATGTCCCTGGTAAAATCGCGTTGAGTAGAGACTCAAGTGATTAATATACTAGTATAAGTTTGATTGATAATCATCGGATGATTATGCGTATGGTACGGATCAATCTTATGGGTATTGGTTGGAGAACTAATACTGGACCGACCCGCATTGAGATCACTGCATGGAAATGTCATAAGTGAATCTCAATACAGTATGTCAATAAATCCTTGAACCTGAGATTATCATAGAGTCCAACATGATAAATGCTATGCCTTGACGTAATCCAACGTCATCTGAAACATGGTGATCATAAAGGTTAGCGATCGGGATTAGTGGGAGTCATGTAGAGGGCAATGAATAATCAAGATGGGGATTTGTCCCTCTCTTAAGTGAGATAGATATCTCATTGGGCCCTCGATAAGTAGGATCAAGGAAATGCATGGCCATGCTCAATCAAGAGTCATTTGATTCAATCACTACTTAAGATCGAGAAAGCATTTGAACATAAATAAGTATGACAGACTCCATGACTTAGTTCAAATATGATATCGCGTGACAAAGGGATTTGACACGTTAAAAGGTTTAATGGACTATTAACTTATATTATTTGGGTAATCATAATGTCTTGCTAGAGGCCGCTTATGATTTATTATTTAATAAGGTACTAAATAATTGCCAACATAATATAAGCCTTTTGGGTCGCACATACGACAATTATAGACAAGTAGGAATAAATATCAACTGGGAATAATAAATATAATATTGGATATTATATTTATAAGGAGATTAAATAATAAAGTAATATATATAATATTGGATATTATATATATTGTATTATTTAATAAGTTGAGGCAACTAAGCAAATACTAGATTATTGAATCTAGGGTTTACTTAGTATAAATATAAGGTCTTGGACAAGGAGTTGTAACTTAAAATAAGACCTAAAATCGGCCCTTCAAGAAGAAGAAAAATCGGCCATCTACATTATACTGTAGGAGAACGGAGTCGGTCGTTCCTCTTCCCTTAGTTGATCTTGATCAATAGTACAATCCTTCTAGTAAGGAATTTGTGTTGTACTATTTATCAATATTATTCGTAAGGATCTAGCAATCCGGCTTGTGGAATAGTTCGTGTGTGGATCACCAGAAGAGGAAGGAGATATTCATCTGCTTCTAGTCCGGATCTAGATTTGTTCAATCGGATTAAGGTAATTCGATTAACTCTTTAATTAAACAATTAAATTACTGCATGCGATCCTAAATTGGGTTTTCACTTTTATTGTTCCGCTGCGTTTTTACTCCGATTATTTTGTATTCGATACATAGAAAACCCAACAGTGGTATCGGAGCCAACTTGCATGTAATTTAATTGTTTATGTAGAACATATTTATGTGTAAATTATGTTCCTGATTATGTTTATAAAATATAGATTTTATAAAATATTTTTTCTAGTTTAATTTGATTAAATCGGATCGTCAAAAATAATTTTCTCGATCAAGTTGCAAAAGCTGCCCGTAATCGCTCGAACAAGATGCAGTGTGCTCGGCAGATTCGGGTCCGGTCCGGGTCGGGTCGGGCTGGACCCGCGAGTTGTATTAATTAGCAAAATGATTTTGCATCACTGGGGTTCGAACCTGGAGGTCCAGGCGCGGCCTAGCGACTTACCATGTGCGCTGCGAGTTTGTTTTGGAAATAATACACGGAAGGTTTTATTAAAGGCAAATAAATCTGTTTTAAATATTGCAAAAATACTTCCGCAAAAGCGGGATTCGATCCGCGCTATCGGCTATCCTTCACCACTTTCCATCTCATTTGGATCTTGTTTTGGTAACTTTTCGTAGTTCCTTTTATAAGTCCTTTTGTTATAAAAGTAAATTTGGAAATAATAGTTGCAAAATGTTGCAACCGCCGGTTTCGAACCCGGCAAACCCGTGCCCAGATCTCGGGCACCATCTCGTGAGTCCAGCTTTGTTCATGTGATGACTCAAATTTTAATTATTGTCGATTGTCGATAAATTGATTATTTAGTATATTACATGCTTTATTAATTATTTGATAATTATTTATGGTATGTGTGTGGTGTATGGCATGACCATAAATTGACCAATGTGATTGGATAATTTAATTTCTTATGGGTTGGTTTTTACGGCTGCGTGTCGCTTAATTATAATTGGTTTTACGGCTGCGAGTCGTCTATTTAAATTGTTTATTATTTTACGGCTGCGTGTCGTTTGTACTTCTTGTAATTTAATTTATTAGTGTAGTATTAAATTTCATTAATGTAATGAAGACAAGAAGGACGAGATAGATGGACTCGAGGAGCAAATTGATCGCGTATGACGCCCAAGGAGTTGGAAGATCAATGAAGACCATATTTAACCCTTTAGATGACCTTTGTGATTTTCATGTTGGCTCATGAAAATCACGTTAGATTATGGTCATGCTATACACGGTCCTATGCTTTATTGTCATGTGATGCGATGTATGTTTAAATTTATGCATGTATGTGATGCTATGTATGTTTAGATGTATGTTAGCAAACATAGACATTAACATAGGATAAAAATCCTCGTTAAAATTTTAATGCCGTTCATTTGAAAAACACCTATCAAGACTTCGATCATCATGAGTGGGTCATGCCAAAGTGGGCACTCGGATTATCTTAGTAAGGTAGGATAGGTAATGGTGATACCTATACGTTTAATGAATTTGGAAATCAAAATAGTTTTGAACCTTAAGGCATAAGATGGGATTATAACATGCTTGGGCATACGATGCCAAATCCCATGACATAATCTAAGAGTTACATATGATGTAATCGATAAAGAGTTATCCACCTAAAGTAGTTCAATTCTAGGCGTCATGCCAAAGCTGAGTTTAGGATTGTGCGAAATGGGATCTTAGCCCACTAAAATTACAAATGTTGTAAATTGAGGGTACTTTGTTTTAGTGGGAGTATTTTTCGAGAAATAAAATAATGTGACTAAATATTTTGCATATTGAATTTTGTAGAATGGCATCAAACAACACATCCACCATTTCATCGCGATCCGTCCTTGAGAAGGACAAGTGAAAGAAAATGGCGGAACTATCTGGATTGGATCCTGAGCACGAGAATAGTTCTCAAGCAAGAAAGAAAGCTGTATGTTCTTGAGGAAGAAATTCCCGATGAGCCAGCTGACAATGCAAATAAAGAAACAAAAGACAAATGGAAGAAACATTGTGATGATTCCATTGATGTCGGTTGTCTTATGTTGGCCACCATTTGTCCGTAACTTGAAGAATCGAGGAAATGGAAGCTTATGAGCTAAATGCTCACCTCAAGGAAACTTTCTCGAAGCATGCTAGGCAAGAGAGGTATGAGACCTTTCAAGCCTTGTATGCTTGCAAGATGGTTGAGGGGACATCTGTCAGCGCTCACGTGCTCAAGATGAAAGGATATATTGATCATCTTGAAAGGCTTGGTTTTCCACTTTCTAAGGAGCACTCCACGGATGTGATCCTAAACTCATTGCCCGAAAGTCTCGGTCTGTTCATTATGAACTATAATATAAATGAGATGGAGAAGTCCATTGCTGAGCTGCATGGGATGCTTAAAACGGCCGAAAGGTAATATTAAGAAGAAACCAAACCATGTGTTGATGGTCGAAAGGGAAATCCTTTAAGAACAAAGGCAAGGGCAAGGGTAAGGCAAAAGTTGCCAAATCTAAAGACCCTACTAGGCCGGGTTTCAAGGCTAAAGCTCCCAAAGATGGAAATTGCCATCATTGCAATAAACCAGGACATTGGAAAAGAAATTGCAAGATTTACTTGGAAGAGCTAAAGCGTACCAAGTGAGACCGCCAGGTATATTTGTTATAGAAATTAACTTATCTACCTCTAACTCCTGGGTATTAGATACTGGATGTGGATCTCACATTTGTACAAATGTGCGGGGTTGAGAAGCAGAGAGAATCAAGAAAGGGGAAGTAGATCTAAGAGTCGGCAATGGAGCAAGAGTTGCTGCACTAGCCGTAGGAACTTATGATCTAGTTTTGCCCAATGGGCTTTTGTTAGTTTTGAACAATTGCTATTATGTTCCTGCTATGAATAAGAATATTATTTCAGTTTCTACATTAGATTGTGAAGGTTACAGTTTTCTTATTAAGAATAAGATCATTCGTATTTTCTTTGATGACTTGCTTTATGGTACCGCAAAGTTATATACGCCATTACAATATTGATCTAGATGAGTCCGACACTTTGGAAGTCTATAACATTGCATCCAAGAAACCTAAGCTCAATGATTCTAATCCGACTTACTTATGGCATTGTCGACTTGGTCACATAAACGAGAAACGCATTTCTAAACTCCATAATGATGGACTTTTAGACTCTTTTGACTATGAATCATATGGGACATGCGAATCTTGTTTATTGGGCAAGATGACGAAGAATCCTTTCACCGGTCATGGAGAAAGGGCTAGTGATCTATTAGGCCTAATACATGCGATGTGTGCGGACCTCTTAGCACTCATGCCGAGGTGGATACCAATACTTCATTACATTCACCGATGATTTTAGCCGATATGGATATGTTTATCTTATGATGTATAAACATGAATCTTTTGAAATGTTCAAAATATTCCGAATGAAGTACGTAATCAACTTGGCAAGACAATTAAAGCCCTTCGATCGGATCGAGGTGGGGAATACTTGAGCCAAGAATTCGATGATCATCTTAGGAGTTGTGGAATTGTTTCGCAACCTACCCCTCCCGCAACACCTCAGCATAACTGAGTGTCCGAGAGGAGGAATCGAACTTTCTAAGATCTGGTTCGATCAATGCTGAGCCGAACAGCGCTTCCATTATCAATTTGGGGCCACCACTTAGAAACAGCAGCATTCACCCTTAACCGTGTTCCATCTAAAGCAGTTGAAAAGACACCATTTGAGAAATGGACTGGTAAAAGACCAAACTTGTCTTTTCTAAAGATCTGGGGTTGCGAAGCGTTCGTAAGGCGCCAAGTGTTTGACAACCGGCAAATGATCTCGAAAGATGTTTATTTGTGGGATATCCTAAGGAAACTAAAGGATATTACTTTTACAAGCCCGCAGAGAACAAAGTGTTTGTTGCTCGAAATGCTGTATTCTTAGAAAGGGAATTTATTTCCAAAAGAGACAGTGGGAGAAGAGTAATTCTCGAGGAAAATCGAGAACCACAAGAAGACATAGCTTCACCGATGGAAACCAAACAAGCTCAACAAATAGTTGAAGAGCCCATTCAAAGTACACAAGTCCCACGCAGATCTGATAGGATGCGACATGAACCTGAGAGATATGGTTATCTCGTAACGGAGGATGATGATGCATCGCTCATAGATGATGAGCCTAGTACCTATACAAGCCGCCTGTGACCGTAGTCCGATGAATGGCTAGAAGCCATGAAGTCTGAGATGCAATCCATGTATGACAATCATGTTTGGAACTTGATAGATCCACCTGAGGGTGTTAAAACCATTGGGTGCAAATGGGTCTATAAAAAGAAGAAAGACATGGATGATAATCTGCAAGCCTATAAAGCTAGACTAGTTGCAAAAGGTTATGATGATTCATGGTGTTGACTATGATGAGACCCTTTCGCCAAGAGTCATGCTTAAATCAATTAGAATTTTATTTGCCATTGCCGCATACTATGATTATGAAATATGGCAAATGGATGTCAAAACAGCATTCCTTAATGGAAACTTACTCGAGGATGTGTATATGACACAACCTCAAGGTTTTGTTCATCCGTAAAATTCTAAAAAGGTTTGCAAGCTTCAAAGATCCATTTATGGGTTGAAGCGGAGCTTCTGAGCTGGAATCTTCGTTTTGATGAAATCACAAAGAGTTTGGGTTCATTCAAAATGAAGATGAACCTTGTGTGTACAAGAAGGTTAGTGGGAGAATAGTTGTTTTCTTAGTCTTATATGTAGATGACATATTACTCATTGGAAATGACATTCCCACCTTGCGCATACCAAGACTTGGTTGGGAAGTTGTTTCTCAATGAAAGACTTAGGAGAAGCCGCTTATATTCTTGGGATAAAGATCTATAGAGATAGATCAAAGAGATTGATTGGTCTCGAGTCAAAGTACATACATTAATAAAATATTGAAGAGGTTCAGTATGCAAGACTCCAAGAGAGGACTCTTGCCAATGTCACATGGCATTCATCTGAGTGAGACTCAGAGTCCTAAGACTCCTGATGAGCGAGCACGTATGAGCAAGATACCATATGCTTCGGCTATTGGATCGATCATGTATGCCATGATTTGTACTCGACCGGATGTATCGTTTGCTCTTAGTATGACAAGTCGATACCAATCGAATCCAGTGAAAGTCATCGATAAAGAAAGTGAAAACCATCCTAAAGTACTTGAGAAGAACCAAGGATGATTTCCTAGTTTATGGAGGGTGGGAAACGAGTGGTTGTAAGAGGTTACGCCGATGCAAGTTTCGAAACCGACAGAGACGATTTCAAATCGCAAACCGGTTATGTGTTTGTATTGAATGGAGGTCTTGTGAGTTGGAAGAGTTCCAAGCAAAGCACGATTGCCGATTCTTACGAAGATGAGTACCGCGGCATCGGATGCGGCTAAGGAAGCCGTATGGATCAAGAAGTTCGCATCGAACTAGGAGTGGTGCCAACCATCCGTGGTCCCATAAGCCTTTATTGTGACAATAATGGTGATATTGCACAAGCTAAAGAGTCTAGGTCCCATCATAATTCCAAACATATACTCGTAAAATATCACCTAGTCGGAGAGATCGGACGAGGAGATATTACAATATGCAAAGTAGCAACGGAAGAGAATGTTGCGAGATCCACTTACCAAGCCTCTCTCACAAGGAAAGCATGTTGAGCATGCTAGAGCGATAGGACTAAAGGTCATGAATGAATGGTCCTAGTGCAAGTGGGAGATTGTTGGGAATAGTGCCCTAGGACATTCGATGTGCCTAGATTTGTAATTGTCACATTTAAATAAAGTTATTTGATATCATTTATTTCTCGTTGATTATTATAATGTGTGCATGTTTTAATATTATAATAATCGAATAATAGTTATTCACGAATAATAAGATTATTCAAATGTCCCTCGTAAAATCGCGTTGAGTAGAGACTCAAGTGATTAATATACTAGTATAAGTTTGATTGATAATCATCGGATGATTATGCGTATGGTACGGATCAATCTTATGGGTATTGGTTGGAGAACTAATACTGGACCGACCCGCATTGAGATCACTGCATGGAAATGTCATAAGTGAATCTCAATACGGTATGTCAATAAATCCTTGAACACGAGATTATCATAGAGTCCAACATGATAATCGCTATGCCTTGACGTAATCCAACGTCATCTGAAACATGGTGATCATAAAGGTTAGCGATCGGGATTAGTGGGAGTCATGTAGAGGGCAATGAATAATCAAGATGGGGATTTGTCCCTCTCTTAAGTGAGAGAGATATCTGCTGGGCCCCTCGATAAGTAGGATCAAGGAAATGCATGGCCATGCTCAATCAAGAGTCATTTGATTCAATCAGTCTACTTAAGATCGAGAAAGCATTTGAACATAAATAAGTATGACAGACTCCATGACTTAGTTCAAATATGATATCGCGTGACAAAGGGATTTGACACGTTAAAAGGTTTAATGGACTATTAACTTATATTATTTGGGTAATCATAATGTCTTGCTAGAGGCCGCTTATGATTTATTATTTAATAAGGTACTAAATAATTGCCAACATAATATAAGCCTTTTGGGTCGCACATACGACAATTATAGACAAGTAGGAATAAATATCAATCGGGAATAATAAATATAATATTGGATATTATATTTATAAGGAGATTAAATAATAAAGTAATATATATAATATTGGATATTATATATATTGTATTATTTAATAAGTTGAGGGGCAACTAAGCAAATACTAGATTATTGAATCTAGGGTTTACTTAGTATAAATATAAGGTCTTGGACAAGGAGTTGTAACCAGAAAATAAGACCTAAAATCGGCCCTTCAAGAAGAAGAAAAATTGGCCATCTACATTATACTGTAGGAGAACGGAGTCGGTCGTTCCTCTTCCCTTAGTTGATCTTGATCAATAGTACAATCCTTCTAGTAAGGAATTTGTGTTGTACTATTTATCAATATTATTCGTAAGGATCTAGCAATCCGGCTTGTGGAATTGTTCGTGTGTGGATCACCAGAAGAGGAAGGAGATATTCATCTACTTCTAGTCCGGATCTAGATTTGTTCAATCGGATTAAGGTAATTCGATTAACTCTTTAATTAAACAATTAAATTACTGCATGCGATCCTAAATTGGGTTTTCACTTTTATTGTTCCGCTGCGTTTTTACTCCGATTATTTTGTATTCGATACATAGAAAACCCAACACCCCGATCTTCCAGTTATTCATGTTGTTGTCCTTTAATTTCCGCTGCATACTTTCATTTGGATACTCCATTTCATTCAGTGTTGTGTATTTTATCTTCATATAAAATATACTAGTATTCGGTATTGTCCTGGTGTGTTGAACTTAAACTCCTCATCGGAGTATTTGGTAATATAATGTGGTTCGGTACTACAATTATATTATTTAGTTCATCATTTTCATTCGTCTGGTGGGTCCCAGTCGGGGATTCACAGCACTGTAATATCCGCCTAGTTTGGGGTGTTACAAACGGTTCGTCGTAAGGCTACTGTACTGGAGTTTGAGATTTTTGTGTGCTTATGTTGGTCATTGTGGAATAATAGAAATAAAAAAGTGCACGAATATGCGGAAACTGAGCCTTTGGAGCTGGTACGAGTTGCTGAAGACTTTCTTTCCAGGTACAAGAACGCACAGCAGCAGTTTGGTCAGTTTGGAAATACTATACACTCAAAAAATGTTCAATCTTGGTCTGCTCCACGAGAAGGTGTGTTTAAAATCAATTACGATGCATCTATTCATCCACGTAAAGCAGTATTGGGAATTGTCGTCATAAACTGGAATGGTGATGTCGTCACTTGGTGGATAAAATGTGTTGAGTATATCCAAAATCCGGAGGTCGCTGAAGCATTTGCAGCTCGCGCAGCGGTCCAATTGGCCCATCAAATGAATTTACAACATGTTATCTTTGAAGGAGATTGCCTTAATTTGGTTACGCAGATTCAACAGCATGATCACTCATTTTCTTTAGAGGGAGGCATAGTAGAGGAAATCAAGTTTTTTACTTCTACTTTTCAGTTTTGTTCTTTTCATTTCGTTCATAGGACCAAGAATAAAGTAGCACATCTTCTTGCTAAAAATTGTGATATTGAGGCTATGGGGACTTCTGTGTTACCCTTTGACAATCCTGATGTAACTTGAAGCATTTTATTTCAATATATGATTACTTATTCTCAAAAAAAAAGGAGGAGAAAAAATGAGAAAAAATAGAGAGATATTACTGTAAGGGAGAGAAATAAAAATATTGTGTAATAAAATTATATTTGTGTAATAATATTATGGAATATTTATTTATTTGTGTTGTTATTATGAGTGAGTAATTTTCTTTTACTGGGGTTATGATGAAACCATGTCTATATTATTATTAATATTTATATAATAATTCCAAATAAATGTTTTTAACGATTATGATTTTCACTTCAATAGGGGAATATTATTTCATCAATTATATCATGTATTTTTGATAGTTATAAATTCCCCCTTGCTTTGTGATTATTGATATTAGTTAATTTCTTTGATTATTTGTTTTCCATTAAATTGGATACATATAATGCTTAGAAATTACAATTTTTAAGCGAAGGAAAATCTATATTTGAATTATAATTTTGTACTTATTGTCAAATTTATAGGGAAATAGTGAGATTGATTTCAGAATCTATTCCCTGAATTTCTTGGAATTAAAATATAAAATAAATAATAAATAGACATTGGTGGACTCTAAACCCTAGTAAATTATTTAAAATCAATTTACCTAAAATCTACTTAAAATTACTGTTATTTGTTGCAATTATTATAACCATTAAAAAATCAAATTATTTGGGACTAGGTTAGAATTTAATATAATTTGGTTCAAAACGATAGGAATAATTTGACTTCACTATTATAGTCCTCCCTGTGGAATCGACCTTGCACCGCATATCTACATCGAACAAATCGTGCGCTTGCGAGTATAAGACTAAAGAATCAACCAACAACAAGTTTTTGGCGCCGTTGCCGGGGAGGCGCAAACGAAGTACAAGATGACTGTCGTCACCAAGTTAGTTCAATTCTTATACTAATTATTTATTTTACTGCTTTTCTTTATTATTATCTGTCTTTTTTAATATCCGTTAGTAGTAGAATTTATTTTCTTTTTATATTTATAAAAAAATTCTGAAAAATAATAAAAACTTATAATAATAAATATAAAATATAATTAATAATAATAATAATAAAAGATACTGTTCATTTTCGTAAAAATAATAATAAAATAATAAAAAATTTAAAAACTCCAAAAATATATAACAATATAAAAAATCTGAAAAAATTTAAAAAATCAGAACTTATTTATTTTTATTTTAACAAAAAGATCTGGAAAATACAAAAAAGTTTCAGACTTTAAGGTAATATTTTTGTAATTTTGGAATATTAATATTTAAAAAATCAAAAACTTTAATTTAAATTCGAAAAAAAATAATAAAATAATAAAAATATATTAAAAAATAATCTGGAATATTATTTTCCGTAATAAATAAAAATCTGAATTATTTTATTTTATTTTTAAAAGTAAAACCTCCTAGTTTTATTAAAAAAATTTAATTTTCATAAAAATCTAAAAAAAAATCGATTAAGAATTAATAATTTAAATAATCTGGAATATATATAATAAAATAAACTTTCTGAACTTTGAATTTTTTTTAATAAAAACAGAATTTTTTAAAATAAATTACAATATTTTAATAAAAAAGGGAAAATACTAAAAAAATTAAAAACCTGAAAATTTATAAAAAAAACAGAAACGAAAATTTATAATAAAAAAAAACTATTTTTATTGTTTGCATAAATAAAATAAAAGTTTGTAATTTTTTTTTTAAAATAATAAAATCTGAAAAAAAAATTTGCCGTAAAAAAAAAATAATATATCTGGATATATATATATATATATTAGGTCAATATTATTAGTCTAAAAATATAATAAAATTATAATAAATATAAAAATATAAAACCGAAAACACAAATATAAAGTATAAAAAAAAAATCAGAGTTTTTTTTTAATTTTTATATCTTGTCTTTAGTTTTAATAGAATCTTGTAGTGGTAATTTAGATTGTGTTTTTAGTTGTTATTTTCTATTTACATTATTCTTAGACATTTAGTTTAATTGCAATATTTCTCGTGTACAATTTAGTTTATCAAATAGATATTGCTTCCGTAGATCAATTAATAAGTTTATTCCTTTGCAATCTATTACATCCTATAATTTTAGTAATAATTATAATAATTATCATTATTATTAATAATAATAAAAATATAAAAACTCAAAAAAATAATTTAAACTATAAAATCCTTTAAAAGATTCAACAAGGGATTGATATTTTTCACTCACTACTTTGTTCGATTTGAATAGAGAAAAGCTAAATATCAATTTTGTACAAACTGGTTTTGAAAATCGATTGAATTTTGGCAAAAAGACCTCTATTGTACATGCCGAAGAAAGTTGGATTTTAAGTGCGACCGTTGTGACGCCTCCAACGATCTGGAAGTTCGATCGACTATCATAATTTGGTTTGTATGCAAAGTTAAAAAAATTGTAATATCGGTGAATGCAAGTTTGGCAACGAAATAATAAAGGTCGATTAACGAGAAGAAGATTGTCCTTAACTAAAATTGAAGTTCAACAAACAAAACCGATACCAAAAATGGACGAAATCGAAAATCAAAATAATCAAGTTGCAAAAGAGAAAACTTTAATAAAATATTTTTCTCCAGTGAGTGCTAATTCTCCTTCTTGCATAGTGTTGCCTACAACTAATGCAACTCATTTCGAACTTAAACCATCAATAATTCAACTTCTTCAATCTTTTCACGGTTTGGAAAGAGAAGATCCGTATATGCATGTCAAGGAATTTCTCGACATTTGTTCTACTTTTCGATTCCAAAATTTCTCTGATGAATCTGTCAAACTTAGATTATTTCCATTTTCTCTCAAAGATAAAGCAAAATTCTGGCTAAATTCTCTTCAAGCAAGAACAATTACTAGTTGGGACCAACTAGTAAATAAATTTCTCGCAAAAATTTTTCCAATGTCCAAAACTGATAGTCTTTGAAGAGAAATATCAGAATTTTTCCAGAAAAAAAATGAAGAATTTTATGAGTGTTGGGAAAGATTTAATGATTTAATTCTTAAGTGTCCCCATCATGGTTTTGAAATATGGCGTTTGGTAAAATATTTTTATGACAGTTTAACTCCAAACAATCGCCAATTAATCCAATCAATGCATGGTGGAAAATTTCTTCACCTTATTGGAGACGAAGCTTGGAATGCACTAGAAAATATGTCAATTAATTCACAACAATGGAATTCACTCGACTCTAGAGCCAAATCGATGCATACGACCCCAAAAAAAGGTGGAATTTACGAGGTTAAACAAGATGTTGAAATAAAATCTACTATAGATGATTTAGTACGAAAAGTGGATGCGTTAGTCTTGAAGCAATCCATCCCCTCGTCAAACTCAAAACATGAATTTTGCATTTCTTGTGCAGAATCATTTCATTCATCTCAATCTTGTCCCTCTGGTCCACAAAATCAAGAAATTTTTAATGAAGAAGTCAATGTGTTACATTCATATGAAAAATCTTCAGACAGTCCATTTGCTCCAACTTATAATCCAAATTGGAGGAATCATCCAAATTTTTCCTGGAAGCAAAATATGCCTCCAATGAATCAAGGAGGACATCAAATGAATATGTCAAATCAACAAAATGTCCGTCCTAATCAATATCCTCCAAATACTTATCAGTATCCTTCTATAGTGCCAAAGAAACCATCTTTGGAAGATACGTTGCAACAATTCATGCAATCTACTCAACAAATGTTTCAATCAACTCAGCAAGCTGTACAATCAAACTCACAGGCTATTTCTAAGCTTGAAACACAAATTGGTCAACTTGCAACAACTTTAGCTGAAAGAGAAAAGGGAAAATTTCCGAGTCAGTCCATCCCTAATCCTAAAGGACAATATGAAGTAAACTCTTCTAACGCAGAAGTTCAGTCCATAACTACCCTTAGAAGTGGAAAAGAAATACAAAAGCCTGAATATGATCCGGAAGAAAAATCAAATGAACCACAAGTTTCAAAACCAAAAGATTCTAAGGAAAAAGAAAAGCCTTACGTTCCAAAAGCTCCATTTCCTGAAAGACTTATTCCAAAAGATAAAAGTGTGCAATACAAAGATATAATGGAAATATTTAAACAAGTTCGAATAAATATTCCATTCCTTGATGCTATTAAACAAGTGCCTGCTTATTCTAAGTTCTTGAAAGATCTTTGCCCGTAAAAGAAGAACAAATGTTCCAAGAAAGGCATTTTTAGCTGAACATGTTAGCTCAATAATCCAAAATAAAACTCCCGTTAAGTATAAAGATCCTGGTAGTCCTACAATATCTTGTGTCATTGGAGATCACATCATTAAACGAGCCTTGCTTGATTTAGGAGCCAGTGTGAATTTATTACCATATTCTGTTTATACACAACTTGGATTAGGGGAGCTACAATCAACATCTATGATACTTCAACTAGCTGATAGATATATAAAAATACCTCGAGGAATCGTAGAGGATGTTCTGATTCAAGTAGATAAATTCTACTTTCCTGTTGATTTTATAGTCATAGACACTGAACCTGTTGAGAATACCAAAGATCAAATCCTTGTCATTTTAGGAAGGCCATTTTTAGCTACTTCAAATGCATTAATTAACTGTAGAAATGGCATCATAAATTTTTTTTTTGGAAATATGACTGTTGAACTAAATATGTTTAATATTTATCAACAACATGATGATCTTGATGATGTCTGTGAGGTAAATATGATAGAGAGTATGAGTCCTTATTTCTTTCCAAAAATAGATAATGATGATCTTTTTGAAAGCTGTCTTGCTCATTTTGGATCAAATTTTGACATCGACAGTTCAATTAATGAAGTAAATTCTTTACTAGAGTCTAGGGAAAAATGTTTTTTTAGGCCTCTAACTTTGGCCTAGTTGGGTTATAAGGACATTATCTTTTCGGGCCTGGAGAAGAAGGACATTAATTTTAAAAAGTGAGAAAACAAGGACAATTAAGCCCGAAGGAGGTCCGATTGGGCTTAATTGTCCTTGTTTTCCCACTTTTTAAAATTAATGTCCTTCTTCTCCAGACCCGAAAAGCTAATGTCCTTTTGACACTACCATTTATCTTTTCAATTATTATAATTTAATTAATATTTTTATTTCAATTATTTTGAAATATATTTTTAAAAATAAAAATATTTAAATTTTTAATAATTACACATCATTAAAATCTTAATAACCGAAATGTACTCAAATTTTAAGTTTTAAAATTTGAAAATCATCACAAAATTAAAACTATCAAATAATTTAAAATAAAAAAATATGTATAAAATTTAAAAATTAGTAAGCATCAACTAATCAACAGCAAAAAAAATATGTAAAAATATGAATATTTTGATATATTTAAAAATAATATTGATATAGTTTTTTATTTATATTAATCAATTTGCAAAATTCTTTAGATGGGGTAAAATAAATTAAACTAATCGAATTGGTTAACTCGATTAAATTTGATTTTATAATAAAAATTTATTAATTTGATTTAAAAAATTATAAAAAATTGAAATATTTTTTTTTGATAAATTAATCAATAATATTTTTAAAATTATTTTTTTAGTTCATATATTACGATATAAATATAAAATTTAAGAGAATTATAAATATTTTTTTGGTCGGAGAAGATATCAAAATGCTCTTTTCTTTTATTTTTAACTAACTTTTTATTAAAAGATCTTGATGTTGACAGGAGCATTCGTTTGCTTCACACGACCATTTTAAATAACTCTACAATACTCTTAACAAAAATACATAACTGATGTTTTAACAAAAATATTTTTTCTCCAACTATTCTAAACAATATAAATAGATTTGAAGTGTTTTTTACTTTCTAAAAAATGAAAAGGTATTTTAAAAAAAATACTAACTCAATGAGAAATATTTTTTTTGATTAGAAGTGAGCACGAATAGATTTAGTTCGGTTTGGTGTGTTCATTTTTATAAATAAAACTAAATTATTTAAATTCGGTGTGATTTTATTCGATTTTTATTTTTTGGTTTGCTTTCAGTTTAAACCATGATTTCTAAGAACTAATTAAATTCAAATTTTATTTTAAGTAATAATTATTTTTAAAAAAATTAACTAGAAATATTTTTTTCAAAATTTAATTAAATACTACATACACTAGAAGAAAAATATTTCAAAACGATCGTGATGCCCAACAAAAAATGAGTAAATTTAATTTTATTTTATTATAAGGGATAAATTAAAGATAAATATAAGATATTAAAATTATGTTTGTATTAATATTTAGCGGACTCACTGGCTAATTTTGTTAACCTATGCTATGAACTAGCCCTAAATACAGTTCGGTTAAAACTTAAAACATGTAATTCTTAATACTACATTCTTTAAGAATATATTTAATTTTCATGTTAGATGAGTTATTCCGAACGGCTCAAATATTTTTTTAGGCCCGTAACTTTGGTCTAGTTGAGTTATAAGGACATTATCTTTTCGGGCCTGGAGAAGAAGGACATTAATTTTAAAAACTGGGAAAACAAGGACAATTAAGCCCAATCGGACCTCCTTCGGGCTTAATTGTCCTTGTTTTCCCACTTTTTAAAATTAATGTCCTTCTTCTCCAGACCCAAAAATATAATGTCCTTATAACCCAACTAGGCCAAAGTTACGGGCCTAAAAAAATATTTTCCCCCTAGAGTCTACACCATTATTGGATAATGATAAATGGAAAGCTAAAACTGAACCACTTGAGAGTCAAATGAATAAAGAAGTACCTATTGAGGATTCAAAAATAGAGCTCAATCCATTACCTGAATCTCTAAAATATGCATTTTTAGGACCATCGAAACCACACTGTCATCATAGCATCTGATTTAGATGAAGAACGAGAAGATAAGTTAATCAATGTCCTTAAAGAACATAAAGAAGCAATAGGCTGGACCATCTCCGATATTAAAGGTATTAGTCCTTCTATATGCATACATCGAATTCACCTTGAAGAAAATGCGAAAACTTCCCGAGAATTTCAAAGAAGACTAAATCCTAATTTGAAAGAAGTTGTAAGAGCTGAAATAATCAAACTCTTAGATGTAGGGATCATCTACCCTATTTCTGATAGCTCTTGGGTTAGTCCTGTTCATATAGTTCCAAAGAAATCTGGCATAACTGTAATCACGAATGAAGAAAATGAACTTGTTCCAACCAGAATTCAAACTGGATGGAGAGTCTGTATTGATTACAGAAAATTGAACTCTGTTACAAGAAAAGATCACTTTCAACTTCCTTTTATTGATCAAATGCTAGAAAGGTTAGCCGGTCATGCTTATTATTGTTTTCTTGATGGATATTCCGGTTATAACCAAATTCCCATTGCTCCTGAAGATCAAGAGAAAACCACTTTTACCTGTCCTTTCGGAACTTTTGCTTATCGACGAATGCCATTTGGTCTGTGTAATACACCTGCTACTTTTCAGCGGTGTATGATGAGCATTTTCTCTGACATGGTTGAGCGGTTTTTGGAAATTTTTATGGATGATTTTTCTGTATTCGGGTCTAGCTTTGATGAATGTTTACACCACTTAACCCAAGTGTTGGTTAGATGTAAGGAGAAGAATCTTGTCCTAAACTGGGAAAAATGTCATTTTATGGTTAAAAAATGAATTGTCTTAGGACATGTGATTTCTGAAAAAGGAATTGAGGTGGACAAATCTAAAGTTGATTTAATATCCAGTCTTCCACCCCCACGAACGATTAAAGAAATTCGGTCATTCTTAGGCCATGCTGGTTTTTACCGTCGATTCATCAAAGATTTTAGCAAAATTTCAAGGCCATTATGTAACTTACTTTCAAAATACACACCTTTCGTATTTGATGATCATTGTCTAAAAGCTTTTAAGACACTCAAATCTATGTTGAGCTCTGCACCTATCATCAAATCTCCAAACTGGAATCTTCCTTTTGAAATAATGTGTGATGCATCCGACTATGCCGTCGGTGTAGTATTGGGTCAAAGAGAAAATAAATTACCAACTGTAATATATTATGCAAGTAGAACTCTAAATGATACCCAATTAAATTATTCTACAACTGAAAAAGAATTGCTTGCAGTCGCTTTTGCCTTAGACAAATTTCGACCATACTTGATTGGTTCGAAAGTCATAATTTACTCCGATCATGCTGCATTAAAATATCTTCTTTCTAAGAAAGATGCTAAACCTCGCTTGATCCGTTGGATTCTATTGTTACAAGAGTTTGACTTAGAAATTCGAGATAAAAAAGGTGCTGAAAATGTTGTTGCTGATCATTTGTCTAGGCTAATCGTGAATTGTACTGATAAAGAACCTCCCATTAATGAAACTTTCCCTGATGAACAACTCATGTCTGTTTCTCAAATACCTTGGTATGCAGACATTGTCAATTACCTTATTCTTGTAACATGCCATCTCATTGGAATAATCAAGATAAAACAAAATTTTTAAACGAAGTAAAAAATTCTTTTGGGATGATCCATATTTGTTCAAATATTGTCCTGATCAAATTATTAGGAGATGTGTGCCAGAACATGAACAACAAAATATCATTTCCTTTTGTCATGATCATGCATGTGGAGGTCATTTTAGTTCAAAGAAAACAACTGCTAAAATTCTACAATGTGGTTTTTATTGGCCAACACTTTTTAAAGATACACATTCATATTGCAGCACATGTGATAGATGTCAAAGATTAGGTCGAATTTCTAAACGAAATATGATGCCTTTAAACCTAATTTTAATTATTGAAATATTTGATGTTTGGGGCATAGATTTTATGGGACCTTTCCCAATTTCTTTTGGCAATCTTTACATCCTTGTGGCCGTCGATTATGTTTAAAAATGGGTAGAAGCAATTGCTTGCAAAACAAATGACCACAAAGTCGTGGTAAAATTTTTGAAAGAAAATATTTTTTCCAGATTTGGAACACCACGAGCAATTATAAGTGATGGAGGAAAACATTTTTGAAATAAATTTTTGAATCATTTATTTAAAAAATATGGTGTTACACATAAAGTTGCTACTCCTTATCACCCTCAAACAAGTGGACAAGTTGAAATTTCAAACAGAGAAATCAAAAATATTCTTGAAAAAACTCTTAATCCTACAAGGAAAGATTGGTCTTTGCGATTGAATGATGCATTGTGGGCATACCGTACTGCTTTTAAAACTCCCATCGGAATGTCTCCATTTAGGCTTGTCTTTGGAAAACCATGTCATTTGCCTGTTGAATTGGAACATAGAGCATACTGGGCCACAAAACGATTAAATTTTTCATTAGACATGGCTGGAATTCATAGGAAACTTCAACTAAATGAATTGGAAGAAATCAGAAATGATGCTTACGATTGTGCAAGGAAATATAAGGACAAAATGAAATTTTTTCATGATAAACACATTTTGAGAAAAACTTTTTCTCCTGGTCAAAAAGTCCTTCTTTTTAACTCTCGTTTGTTATTATTTCCAGGCAAGTTACGTTCACGGTGGTCTGGTCCATTTATTATTCATACGGTCTATCCTCACGGAGCTGTAGAAATTGAAAATCCAAAAAATGGTAATATTTTCAAAGTAAATGGTCAACGGTTAAAACCATATTTGGAATTAAAATCTTTTGAGGTAGAAGAGATTCTTCTTAAGGACCCCGATATTGTGGATTAACTCTCCATTGTGTTTGCCCGGTCAAGTGGCGGATAACGGTACTCTGTGGCTAGTAAAGTCGGATTTTTCAGTTTCCCACAACAACTGATTTTGTAGATATTTTTTTTAATTTTAATTATGGAACAAACTTTGAAAACAATTGAAAAAAGATTTCCCTTTCTTAGTAAAAAAGTCATTTTGAAACTTTACCAAGCCAGAGTTGAAAGGATGAGGTTGCTTATGAATAACGGCATACCTTTTGATATTCGATTCATTATTGAAGCCAAAGTGAGAATAGCGGGTGAATTCACGGAAACACCAACTAGATTTTTACCAGGGCTTGGAAAAAGTTCATATGCCAAGAAACGACGAGCAAAGAAAATCGCCGTTTGCTACAAATGTGCTAGGTGGAACTGTGATTCAAGATGTCGATCTTTAGGAATTCCTTCCACAAACAGAGAAGATAAAATTCAGTTCATCAAGGATGGTCTGAATAAGGAGAATTTAGATGATATCGAAATTTCTCTTGACACGCATCCTAGTGGACTCGTACATTACGGGATTCGATGTTTGTGGAATAAATTCAAACCAGAATATGAACAACGTCTTGGGAATCTGACGTTAAAAGACCTGTTTGCCAATTTATAAGAAAATTGGATGGGAAGCTTCTCCCCGACTCATAGAAGGCGTTTAAGCAGTTTACGAAGGTAAAATCGAGAGGAAGATGTGAGCCACAATCACAACTCGTACATACACGTGAGTATATTTAATTTTTGTCGTTTTTTAGATTTTCGAATAAAAAACGTGATACGCAATAAATGCATTCATTATTCTATTGAGTAGTTGAAGCGCAATTAACCGATCCATGATTTGATAAATCTTTTTACTTTATTTTGCATCTATAAATAAACATTGCGGTTGTTTCTTTTACGCATCCCTCAAACTTGTATTCTTTTCATTATCTCTCTAAGTAATTTTCTTTTCAAAAATGGAATCATCATCTTCCACAAAAAGATTTAACTCCATCCGTATTTTTGGTGGAGCTAGTCATGGGAAAGAGGCTTGCTTTATCAGCGACCCACAACTTGGGTCGTACCTTAGGACAAAAATGCATTCATGTGGTTTACGGAGGAGGAAGTCTAGGATTAATGGGACGTCTTTCATACGCCTATATGGAAGGAGTAAAAGTGTTGGGAATCATTCCAAAACCTCTGGAAAGTAAAATCACCGGAGCAACCATTGGAGATGAGTTCGGAGGTGTGAATATGCAAGACCGCATAACTCACATGATAAATAATGCGATGCCTTTATCACCCTTCCCGGTGGTTTTGGCACTCTTGAGGAACTTTTTCATGTGGTTACGAGCCCAACTAAATGTTCATACGAAACCAATAGGTGCTAAATGTCAATGGTTTCTTCGATGGTTTACTATCTTTCATCAACTACTCTTCCGAAAAGGTTTTATTTACGGCGTGCTAAACGAATCATAGTTGTTGCAACAACACCGGAAGAGTGATCCAAAACTTATTGCATTTGTTCCTGAACCAGACCCACTCTAGCTAATATTGTTTGGATGGAAGATTTTACCGTGCGGAAACGCAAAATTGATACATTCCTTTCCCTCCGATATCCCACTTCATCCCTCTTGTTGTTTTTACTTTTTAGCGAGTGTAAAAATCGTGAAAATGATGGCGGCTTAAGGAGTTTTCTTTTCGATCTCTTGACGCGCATCTATCCAATGATTTATGTAATGTTATTTCTATTCTTGTACTTTTCTGTTTGTTTTTAATAAAAGCATTGGTGGCGCGTAAGGCGACTCTTCGGACTCTCTTGAAGCGCATCTAGGTTGTTTGTGTTATACTTAGGGTATATATTTTCTTTTGTTGTTTTGCCACACTTATTTCTTGCAGTCGAAAAAAGGCTTGAGCAAAGCGTCGTCTTTCATAAACAGGGAAGCCTTATTTAAACCCTTACTCCATTGTTCTTTTTACACAATAAGGATATTGTTTATCATTAAGTGTGGGGGAAGGTGTATATCTATATATATATATATATATGCAATATTAAATAAAAAAAGGCTGAAAATCACAGCACCATTTTCTTGAGAAAACGTTAGTGAAAAAATCATTTTTGGGATGTTTCACTGGTTTTGATAATGGATTTGGATGAAGGTGTATGGGATTCAGTACACAACACCCTTTTTGTGAGTTTTGAGCCTTAGAGCAATCCTTATATATACGCTCTATATTTTTTGTTGTGTGGTCAAACATATTGTGTTCATTCTAGAACTTGCTCATTTATACATTTCGAGACTACATTCATAAACTCTTGCATTAAGATGATAAAGGCAATTAGGATTAACCCTTGTTGGCTTATATTTTTCCCACCCATTACATTTTTTCTTTAGAAGCCCCATTGAGCCTGAGCCTATTTCTTTGATCAAGCACATTACTTTAGCCATTATCCATTCTTGTTGATGACTCATCCATTTGCACCCTCTAGTCAAAGATTTAATTGTGAACTAGATGTGTGACAAATAGGGGCCGATGTTCATAAGAGTATTGTGGAGATTAAGAGCTTTTGTTGAAAGTGAAAGGGTGTGAAGTACATTGGAGTATTGAACCGAATAAAAAAATATAAATAAAGGCTAAAAAAAAGGGCCTCAAAAAAAAAAAAAAAGAAAAAAAAAGCGGGAGGTCAAGTGCGAAAATTATCACTATATATACATAAAATAGCACTTGAACTATCCCTTGAGTGATACATAATTCCTTCCAGAAGATCCATTGCATACTTTTTCTTACACAAGAGTATGACCTTACCAGATGAATATTCAATTACCATGTACAGAATAACTTGGGGATGATGGTTTGAGAGTTTTCATTACTGAAGGGCAGGTGTTGATTGTTATTTGTAGGATTTGTTATGCATCTAAATTCACAATTGATCTTGGCTAGCAAACCTCATAATTTTTCCTTTATCCTACCCATACCCAAAGCCACATTACAACCAAAAGAAAAGACATTTTGATTTATGCATGAGTTTATTTTTAAGTAGTGGAGATTTGATTTTTGACCAAGCATATGGTAATGACACATGATGCTTTGATATGAGTGAACTCTTCTCGAATATCCCGTATATACACTTGAGTGAAGAGTGATATCCACTGTGAGGGTATTGAATCTTTTGGCATTCGATTCTCAATGAAGTTGTTAGAATTTGGTGCGACGTCCTATTTTTCTCTGATCTCACTTGGGTCATGATCACTTGTTCTCTCTTGATATTGGTTTTGTCATGATTTTTTCAGCATATGAGTATTATAACTCGGGTATAAGATTTGCCCGAGGACGTGCAAAAGATAAGTGTGGGGGAATTTGTTTAGTATATTTTGAGTAATATTTTTATTAGTATTTTATGTATATAATTGTGTGTTTTGTGTGATAATTTATTCGTTTTACCATATATTTATATTATTTCATTTTGCTAGAATTTTCTATAATTTTATGTCATTTTTGGATAATTAATTGAACTTTCTGTCGTGTGTAATAATCGTGCTAAATGGTGGCAGCTTAAGGAGTTTCTTCTTGATCTCTTGACGCGCATCTATTCGCGATTTATGTATTGTTATTTTATTACTGTAATTTTTATTGTGTTTTTTTTTATAATAGCATTGATGGCAGCGTAAGGCGACTCTTCAGACTTTCTTGATGCGCATCTTAAAAATTGTGTTATACTTACGAGTATATTTTATTTTCTTTTGTTGTGTGCCTCGTATATTTATTCTCTTGCAGATTCTAAAAGGCGTTAGCTCAAACATCAACTTTCTTAACAGGGAGTATTCTGCTTTTTCTGCAGTGCTTTTTATTTTATTTTATTTTTAAAATCTGAGGACAGTTTTATTTTCAAGTTTGGGGGTGGTTTGTTTTATTATTTTGGTGTGTTGTAATTTTAGTGTGTTGTAATTTTGGTGTGTTTTGATTGATTTGGTTATTTGCCTTAATTTTTATTATACATATGTATATATATATAGTATTTTGATTTGTGAGATTTCTAGATCTGGCCATAACACCAATAAATTAGCTATATACAAGCTTCTAAAATCATTTTAACCGGTAAAAAAAATTGTATATTCCAAAATTTTTGAGCCTTAATCTCTCTTTCCAAGCCTTGTAGTTATCATATAAAATCGAGTCATTCGTTACCTTGAGAAAAGAAGAATCAGTTGGTTGATGAAAAATAGAACTGAAATTTACTTAATTTGTGGAGTTTTTGAATTTTCATGCTTAACTAAGAAATGATTTTCTGCAAAAATTCTATTCCCTAAAAAAAAAGGAGTCATTGGTGAAAAGAGCTACACGTTAGCAAATAACGGTGTGAAAGCTATCACCTAAAAAAATAAATGACGAAAAAGAGAAGTGTTGAGCAGCAACAGCTGCCTAATTTTGGGGGTCTTAAATTTTGCGAAAAATAAAGGACTAACCATTGTTGGTGCGTAGCTGCCGTCTCAGAAAAATTGGTGAAAAGAGCTACACGTTAGCAAATAACGGTGTGAAAGCTATCACCTTTTTAAAAAAAATGAGATAAAAATTGTGTTAGTGAAAAGAGCTACACGTTAGCAAATAACGGTGTGAAAGCTATCACTAAAAGGGATGTAGTTTATGAGCAGATTTGAATTAATTAGCGGCTGAATTTCAATACACTCAATTTTGTGAAAATCACAATATTTGATGACGCCAATAAAATTCTTCTTCATATTGAGTTGAAAAATAAACGAGTGATCGAGAGCAACCATTAAAGGGAGTCGTGTGTATCACGAGTGGGAAAGAAATAATCAGCCTTTTGGGGGGAAAACCTTGCATTTTGGAATTACAAAATAAAAACCGTGTTTTAACTTCAAAATAATCAGCAGATTTATTTTGAATCTTGATTCATTTCTATCTACTGTATATAGCTGGTTGTTGTGTATTAATGGCATTTTGATCTCCTTTTCTCTTTTTATATTTATTGTGTGTATTATTATTTTTGCGTCTTATTTTTATTTTTATTTTTGTGTGAATAATAAAGTCTTGCTCGGGACTAGCAAGAATTCAAGTTTGGGGGTGTGATAAGTGTCAGTTTTGTACACTTATCCATGGTTTGTATCGATAAAATTCACCCATAATTGAGCTAGTCTACTCATTTTTTGCTTTTAATTAATTAGTTTTTTTTTATTTTATTTTTATCGGAAGATGATCGGATTAAATAACTGATTAACTCTAGAAATAACATGTTTATTAAATATTCTCTTTGTTGAATTTTGATATATTCATGTTGTAGAGCTTTCCAAGATGAATTCGACAGTCTTTCCGGATTCAAAATCAGAGTTATATATCAAATGTTATCATCCGAAGAAGATATGGGGCAAAAACGCAAAGTCTGAGAAATTCTGGGCTGAAAACGTAACTATCAAAGCATCCAGTGAGCAAATTTACGAAGCCAAGTTACGGCCGTAACATTCAGGAGTTACGGCCGTAAGTCACCCTAGTTACGGCCGTAACTCCTGAATGTTACGGCCGTAACTCTTGACAGATTGTTATGATTTGTCTAATTTTTTATACTTTTTGTGTATTATTGAGGGTATGGATGGCATTGATCCAATCTATTGTAATAATGCTGGAGTTTTGGAGCTATTAGATGACTTTAGGTGTATAAATAGACCCCTTAGATCCTTCATCATTCATCATTCATCTTATAATTTTCCATTTTTTGTAAACTTTTCTTTTTGTGTGAAGAACACACTTGTGTTCTTGAGTGATATTTGTAAGTGTGGTATAGCATATGTTGTTCAGAGAGTTTATTGCTTCTATCTCCTTTATCTACTAAGGGAGTTAGGGTCAATTCTTTCTCTTGATTCAACTAATAATGACCACACAAGCTTGTAATATGTGTAATAAACCCTTCATGTGTAACATCCCAATTCACAAATGGGACATTACACGCCGTAGAACCCCCGTGAGGTCTACCAGGCTAACTCGTGACACATGAACCACAATGATAACATGAAAGATGTACCCAAAGAGTAAATAAGGCCGTGGCCTCGGCCAAAACATTTTAACGGAGTACATGAGACATAAGTTAAATACCAAAATGTTGCCACGCGAGGACTTAAACCATGTTCAAAAATAAATCAACTATCTCCGATTACTCAACAGATGCAATGACAAAACAAAAAAATGCGGACTGAGCCACATCATCATCATGCCAACCCATCCTTTGCATGCGCATCCGTGCGGCTCCTCGGCTCGACCCGATTACAGAAATGCATAAGACGCATTTCCCCATTTAAGGGTTAGCATTCGAATAGCTAGTGCAAGTACATAATTACACAACATTATATACATACACAATTCAACGCAAATAAATCATTAGGAAAATTATTTTGAAAGTCAATATTCCTAATATCACATTAACACCAAAAGCAAGATATCAACAAGTTTCCCACATCACAATTATCCACGCTTGGTAACTCGCGACCGTACCCATTAGTATCGGTCCCGGAGGTCCGTCGGACCGTCCCAGTGAGAAACCACTTCGGCCGTACCCATTAGTATCGGCCCCGAGAGGTCCGTCGAACCGTCCCGGTGGAAGAACATCAACGCACGCACCCAAGTCCACTTCCGTGGCCGTACCCATTAATGCTCGGCCCCCAGAGGCCCCATGCCATCCCCAGGTGGAAGAGTAACCAACACAATCGTTCAATAACACCATATACATCATTCGCATCAAAATCATATGCACATAACGGAATGTAATACATGTACTCGCCTGATTAATACTACGTGAAGGAAACAGCGAACGGAAGGTTTCGGCCCGAACAACCTTCACAAATCCGATCCTAACACAAATAACGATGGACAACGATTCTTAAAACTACGTAAATGATGGAATACATCTTAGTTCAACCCTCTCGAAACCCTTAGTCGAACAAAACTTGGGTATAAATCGACTATAAGTGACGAACAATGGAAAACTTGGAATTTAAAACCACAAATCATCGATAAACCGAAGGGTTACAAGTGCACGATCGAAGTCCAGCGATAACCCGGTAATAATTCGGACTAAAAGAGTCAAATCCCAAGAGATCCCCAAAATTCCCCAAAATCTCAAAATAAGGGTTTTGGGAAAAGTTACCTTGAATCGGATGGTGGAAAGTGATTAGGACTTGAAGAATTCACACAAGGAATGCACGGTAGTAGTGAATGATGATTTACTGATCGAAATCGGCCCTAATCCCCCGTCTGGAATCGCTCAAAGCCGAGAAGAATAGGAAAAGAAGGAAAAATGACGAAATTGATCATTGCTGTCTATTTATATCTAGAGACTTAGCGCACGCTACGCACAAGCATTAGCGTGCGCTAGCGAGGCATGGCGAAACGATCGCCTTGACCTCCCGTTAGCGTCGCAAGCTAACATGGTTAGCGTGCGCTAGTCTTGAGGATTAGCGTGCGTTACGCTGATTAAGCGTCTGTTGCACAGTCGATGCAAATCTTGAACAATGCCAGCGCACGAAATCGATAGCGCCGCGCTCTTAACCCCGTGTTAGCGTCGCTAACCACACAATGATAGCGCCGCGCAGTACATCCCGAGTAGCGTGCGCTACTCGGCGGCGATTACGCGATCACTGCGCCAACGGCGCCTGAGTGCCGAAAAACGAAGCAAGACCGTAATCCGTAATCATAAACATGTAATAATAAAGACGACAAAGTTGAGCGTTGAAAGAGAATATAATCTCGATCACTAGAGAGTTTGAAACGAAGCAAATAAGGCGAAATTCCCCAAACTTATGAAAATTACAAAAACGGCCCAAGTGCCCGAAAAATCGCAATACAACGTCGGATTAGCAAACCGAAAGTTCCAACACGACCAACTCAACCATACCAACTTATATGAATCGAGAAACAACGCAAACGAACAAGTTTTACGAGAATCGAACACACATGCGGCATGATATAATTCAAATGAAGTTATGCGAAAGCATCCTCGAAACCCGACCAAACGGAAAAACTCCAAGAACAAAATAGATTCAGAATTCCAAAACAGTGCTAAGCGAGTTGTCAAAGCGAACATACATCAAAAATAGAAATTACCGAAAATAGAAAACGCGGATATTACATTATCTCCCCCTAAAAATAAGTTTCGTCCCAAAACTTACAACGCGAACAACTCGGGGTATCTCGACTGCATACTCTCCTCCGTCTCCCATGTGGCTTCTTCGGACCCATGTCTCGACCATTGAACTTTAACCAGAGGGATGGTTTTATGACGAAGTTGCTTCACTCGACGCTCTAAAATCTGAATCGGCCTCTCCTCGATGGTAAGGTCGGGTCCCACCCGATCTCTCCAAAATCGATAATATGGCTAGGGTCCGATATGTACCTCCTAAGTGGAAACATGAAATACGTTATGAACGTGGCTCGGGACGGCGGTAAGCCTAGCCGATAGGCAAGCTCTCCCACTCTCGCTAAATTCTCAAACGGCCCACTCAACCTCGGACTAAGTTTACCCTTCCTACCAAGCGGTAAACTCCCGTGTCGGCGACACCTTAAGCACAACATGATCTCCCACCTCAAACTCCAACGGACGGCGACGCGTGTCGGCATAAGACTTCGCCGACTCTGGGCCGTTAACAATCTATCCCGAATCAGAGCAATCTTCTCTCTCGTCTCAACTACCAAATCGGGCTCGGTACCAATCAGCTCGGACGCATCGTCCCAACACAAAGGCGATCTACACCTCCTCCCATACAGCGCCTCAAATGGCGCCATTTTGATCGAGGCGTGCCAACTATTGTTGTACGTGAACTCAATCAACGGCAAGTGCGACTCCCAATCATCCTTCCATTCTAGGGCACAGGCTCTCAACATATCCTCTAACGTCTGGATCGTCCGCTCACGTCCGTCGATGCGAGGGTGATAAGATGTCTTGAGTCTCAACTCGGTCCCAAAGCTCGATGAACGGCTGCCGAGAAATGTGACACGAACCGACCATCACGATCCGAAACAATACTCTTAGGAGTCCCATGTAATCTCACGACCTCTGCAATAAATACTCGTGCTAGTCTCTCAGGGCCCCAAGTGTCCTTAATACCAGAAATGAGCTGATTTGGTGGTCGATCGACAATAACCCAAATCATGTTCATTCCATTCCGAGTCCTAGGCATACTAGTAATGAAATCCATAGAAATATCCTTCCATTTCCACTCCGGGATAGGAAGTGGTCGCAAAAACCCAGCGGTCGCCGATGCTCGATCTTAACCTGCGACAAGTCAAACACCTCGACACAAACTCGCTAACGTCTGTCTTCAAATTACTCCACCGGTAGTTGCTCCTCACGTCCTTGTACATTTTATTCGTATCAGGATGTATGGAGTAAAGCGTGGTATGAGCTTCACTCAAGATCTTGTCTCGGCTCAATATCATTCGGTACACATAGTCTGCGCGAAATCTCGTAACGCCATCATCACGAACCACAAATCCGAGGGCTTTCCCTGCCTCACATCCTCCCTTAAGCTGGACCAAACACGGATCATCATCTTGTTTCGCCTTGATATCATCGATCGAGGCGAAGTGATCTCTAATGCACATAAGCGGCCTGAACTCTCGAACCCAAACCTCAATATTCGACAAATAAGATCTCGCTGGATCCTACTGCGGTGTAAGTACTTCTAACATCGCAACGCCATCGGCTTACGGCTCAACGCATCCGCCACCACGTTAGCCTTACCCGGATGGTAAAGTATCTCGAGGTCGTAATCTTTAATTAGTTCTAACCACCTACGCTGTCTCATATTTAACTCCTTCATGAAGATATACTTCAAACTCTTGTGGTCGGTAAAAATCTTACACGACGACCCATAGAGGTAATGCCTCCAGATCTTTAAGGCGAAACGACCAGACTAACTCCAAATCGTGCGTGGGGTAATTCACCTCATAAGGTTTCAACTGGCGGGACGCATATGAAAAAAATCTGTCACTCATCATCAAAACACATCCTAAACCAAGGCCCGAATCATCACACTACACTACGAAATACTCGAACCACACAGGCAATGCTAACACGGGCGCGGTAGTCAAACGTCTCTTTAACTCGTCAAAGCATCACCTATCTCGTAGTCCACTCGAACTTCGAGTTTTGGAGCAAGCGAGTGAGTGGTCTAGCGATCCTAGAAAATCCTTCAACGAATCTACGGTAATAGCGGCAAGGCCCGGAAAACTCCTCACCTCCTTCACATTCTTAGGCGGCTCCCAAGCCATCACGCCTCTATTTTCTGCGGATCTACCCGAACTCCCTCTCTGAAATCACATGCCCAAGGAACGTCACTTCCTCGAGCCAAAATTCACACTTAGAGAACTTCGCGTACAAGCTGCTCAGCCCTCAAAGTGTCTAATACAATCCGAAGATGTAAGGCGTGCTCCTCTCGACTCCGTGAATAGATAAGAATATCGTCAATAAAAGCGACTACGAATTTGTCCGGATACTCAATAAAAACTTTGTTCATCAATGCATGAACAACTGCTGGGGCATTAGTTGGCCCGAAGGCATAACCACAAACTCGTAATGGCCATATCTCGTCAAGGCAGCTTTCGGAATATCGACGTTCCGAATCCTCAACTGGTAGTAGCCCGATCGCAAATCAATCTTCGAAAAGACTGTCGCCCCCTGAAGCTGATCAAACAAATCGTCAATCCTGGGCAAAGGGTATTTATTTTTGATGGTTAGCTTGTTTAATTCTCGATAGTCGATGCATAAACGAAGCGATCCATCCTTCTTCTTAACAAAAAGTACAGGCGCACCCCAAGGCGATGCGCTCGGTCGAATATACCCTTTATCTAACAACTCTCCCAACTGATTCTTCAACTCTAGCATCTCTGACGGTGCCATACGGTACGGTGCTCGAGAAATAGGGGCCGCATTCGGCTCAAGGTCAATAGGAAACTCCACCTCTCGATGTGGTGGTAATCCCGGCAAGTCATCCGGAAATACATCGGGGTACTCGCTAACAACTGGAATCGACGATATGTCAACCCCACCATCTTCCGCCTGCAGAGCGAAACACCGATGGGACACAACCTTGTTTCAAAAGTTTCATCGCCTTCATGGCTCTAATCACACACCACTGATCTACCGGCTACGGTAGACGAGAGTATGCTCGGTGCCGTCTCGGCAACTATCGTGATGGTACGAGTCCGATAGTTCATGATAGCACCATGACGATCCAACCAATCGTCCCGAGGATCAAATCCTCACCCTTAAGGTCTATAACAATGAGATTCGAGGGCCAATCCGGCTCCCGATCCTCACCGGGCAATCCCTAACTTCCCGGTTCCCAACCATACGATCCCATTGGGCGTACCCACTCTGAATGGCTCACACTCAAACAAGCGGTCAAAACCAATACGACTCACACAATCCGAAGCTATAAAGGAATGGGTCGCACCCGAATCAAAAATCTTGGCTGGATGAGAAAGGATCGAGTGGTACAGCGCCACCGAATGTCTGCCTCCTCCGTGCGCCTCATCGATATAATCGGGGATGGGTGAGCCCGAACTCGGCCTGCGCGGCGATTGGTGACTCGACCCCTACCACGACTCGAACCTGCGGAACATGAGTAGGCTGGTGGTGAGATCCTACGATCGCGGTGGTAGTCGTAAATCTAGCGGCCACAGTGGCCCTCTCACAATGAGTGCCGATGCCGATGCATCGCAAGTAAAGCAAGTAACTAACGGAAGAGGGCAATCCTTCACAACGTGCTCGGGCCGACTGCAATTAAAACAAACTCTCACTTGGTGCAACAGAGCAGTTACCACGAGATCCACCGGCCTGATGAAACGGCCTCTTCCCAGTGTAGGAGCAGAGCGAGACCTCGAAATCGACCACCTTTTCCGGCCGAGAACCCACCGGTAGTCTTCGCTTCTTAGCTTCAAACCGACTCGATTAGGGCGGCCATCTCGATCGCGAGCGCGATCACAGTATTCCTTCAAAGTGGCACACATGAGCGGCGCCATACTCTGCCTAATATGCGGCTTCATGCGCATATTGAAGTATCGGATTTTATCACCTCCGTTCTCACTTGATCCCTCACGAAGCCCAACCGCTGATTGTAAGAAATGATGGCACGAGAAATAGGTACATCCCGAGGTGTAGCGGTGAAGAACTCTACAATTCTGCGCTCCTTGGTAGCGGCGGACAATATTCTGCTTCCATAGCAGCCCTGAACTCATCCCAAGTGGCCCGACGATCTCTGGCGCAACGGCCTCCCACCATTCCGCGGCTTCCTTATCCAGGAGGTACTGGGCAATGTGTACCCTCTGTCCTCGGGACAAGCTACGGCATCGAAGGTTGGACAACCGAAAGAGCCAATTCTCCCATCCGAGGAGTCGGAAGATCCCGGAGAAAGCGAGGAGGTGCATCTTAGTTACCGTCTCAAGCCACTTACTAGCCTCCTCTTCGGTGTCGGGGCGGATTACGCCCGCCACAGGCTATCTGAGTAAGTTGGGCGACCAAGCTGAAATCTGGCGGTAGCCGCGTCGGCATTATTACAGCGGCCCGAGTGAGAGGCCGAGTCCGCAGAGGGCCGGGAAAGTGAGCCCTCCTCATTATCAGCACCACGACCACGGCCTCGGCCGCGTCCCCTAGCCGGTCTACCACGACCTCTCAACATACTGAAGAAGAATAAGAAAAGAACAAGACCAGAAAGATTCACAATTCACAAAATTGGTAACACAAGTCACGATTCTGAACAATGCAGGAAAACGAATTACAGAAATATAAGAGTTCGAGGAGACTTACAGCCACGGGTCGCACGAAAAGACGGTAGCATGATGATATTAGGCTCAACGACTGACTCTAATGATGCAACCGATGACCCAATTTCACCGGCTGACTAGGTATTCAAAACCTAAGCTCTGATACCATAATTGTAACATCCCAATTCACAAATGGGACATTACACGCCGTAGAACCCCCGTGAGGTCTACCAGGCTAACTCGTGACACATGAACCACAATGATAACATGAAAGATGTACCCAAAGAGTAAATAAGGCCGTGGCCTCGGCCAAAACATTTTAACGGAGTACATGAGACATAAGTTAAATACCAAAATGTTGCCCACGCAGGGGACTTAAACCATGTTCAAAAATAAATCAACTATCTCCAGTACTCAACAGATGCAATGACAAAACAAAAAAAATGCAGACTCGAGCCACATCATCATCATGCCAACCCATCCTTTGCATGCGCATCCCGTGCCGGCTCCTCAGCTCGACCGAAGACTAAATGCATAAGACGCATTTCCCCCATTTAAGGGGTTAGCATTCGAATAGCTAGTGCAAGTACATAATTACACAACATTATATACATACACAATTCAACGCAAATAAATCATTAGGAAAATTATTTTGAAAGTCAATATTCCGGAATATCACATTAACACCAAAACAGTATATCAACAAGTTTCCCACATCACAATTATCCACGCTTGGTAACTCGCGACCGTACCCATTAGTATCGGTCCCCGGAGGTCCCGTCGGACCGTCCCTGGTGAGAAACCACTTCCGCGGCCGTACCCATTAGTATCGGCCCCGCAGGTCCCGTCGAACCGTCCCTGTGGAAGAACATCAACGCCACGCAAGTCCACTTCGTGGCCGTACCCATTAATATCGGCCCCCGGAGGCCCCATGCCATCCCGGTGGAAGAGTAACCAACACAATCGTTCAATAACACCATATACATCATTCGCATCAAAATCATATGCACATAACGGAATGTAATACATGTACTACTTTGATTAATACTACGTGAAGGAAGCATGACGGAAGGTTTCGGCCCGAACAACCTTCACAAATCCGATCCTAACACAAATAACGATGGACAACGATTCTTAAAACTACGTAAATGATGGAATACATCCTAGTTCAACCCTCTGAAACCCTTAGTCGAACAAAACTTGGGTATCGTCGACTATAAGTGACGAACAATGGAAAACTTGGAATTTAAAACCACAAATCATCGATAAACTGAAGGGTTACAAGTGCACGATCGAAGTCCAGCGATAACCCAGTAATAATTCGGACTAAAAGAGTCAAATCCCAAGAAATCCCCAAAATTCCCCCAAAATCTCAAAATAAGGGTTTTGGGAAAAGTTACCTTGAATCGGATGGTGGAAAGTGATTAGGACTTGAAGAATTCACACAAGGAATGCACGGTGGTAGTGAATGATGATTTACAGTCGAAATCGGCCCTAATCCCCCGTCTGGAATCGCTCAAAGCCGAGAAGAATAGGAAAAGAAGGAAAAATGACGAAATTGACTGCTGCTGTCCTATTTATATCTAACAGACTTAGCGCACGCTACGCACAAGCATTAGCGTGCGCTAGCGGGGCATGGCAGAACAGTCTGCCTTCTGACCTCCCGTTAGCGTCGCAAGCTAACATGGTTAGCGTGCGCTAATCTTGGGATTAGCGTGCGTTAACGCTGATTAGCGTCTGTTGCACAGTCGATACCAAATCTTGAACAGTGCCCGGCACTGAAATCGATAGCGCCGCTACGAACCCCGAGTTAGCGTCGCTAACCACACAATGATAAGCGCCGCGCAAGTACATCTGAGTAGCGTCGCTACTCGAGCGGCGATTACGCATCAGCTGCGCCAGCAGCGCCTGAAGTGCCAAAAGCGAAGCAAGACCGTAATCGAATCATAAACATGTAATAATAAAGACGACAAAGTTGAGCGTTGAAAGAGAATATAATCTCGATCACTAGAGAGTTTGAAACGAAGCAAATAAGGCGAAATTCCCAAACTTATGAAAATTACAAAAACGGCCCAAGTGCCCGAAAAATCGCAATACAACGTCGGATTAGCAAACCGAAAGTTCCAACACGACCAACTCAACCATACCAACTTATATGAATCGAGAAACAACGCAAACGAACAAGTTTTACGAGAATCGAACACACATGCGGCATGGTATAATTCAAATGAAGTTATGCGAAAGCATCCTCGAAACCCGACCAAACGGAAAAACTCCAAGAACAAAATAGATTCAGAATTCCAAAACAGTGCTAAGCGAGTTGTCAAAGCGAACATACATCAAAAATAGAAATTACCGAAAATAGAAAACGCGGATATTACATTATCTCCCCCTAAAAATAAGTTTCGTCCCAAAACTTACAACGCGAACAACTCGGGGTATCTCGACTGCATACTCTCCTCCGTCTCCCATGTGGCTTCTTCGGACCCATGTCTCGACCATTGAACTTTAACCAGAGGGATGGTTTTATGACGAAGTTGCTTCACTCGACGCTCTAAAATCTGAATCGGCCTCTCCTCGATGGTAAGGTCGGGTCCCAATTCGATCTCTCCAAAATCGATAATATGGCTAGGGTCCGATATGTACCTCCTAAGCTGGGAAACATGAAATACGTTATGAACGTGGCTCAGGGACGGCGGTAAGCCTAGCCGATAGGCAAGCTCTCCCACTCTCTCTAAAATCTCAAACGGCCCAATAAACCTCGGACTAAGTTTACCCTTCCTAGAGCGGTAAACTCCCGTGTCGGCGACACCTTAAGCACAACATGATCTCCCACCTCAAACTCCAACGGACGGCGACGCGTGTCGGCATAAGACTTTGCCGACTCGGGCCGTTAACAATCTATCCGAATCGAGCAATCTTCTCTCTCGTCTCAACTACCAAATCGGGCTCGGTACCAATCAGCTCGGACGCATCGTCCCAACACAAAGGCGATCTACACCTCCTCCCATACAGCGCCTCAAATGGCGCCATTTTGATCGAGGCGTGCCAACTATTGTTGTACGTGAACTCAATCAACGGCAAGTGCGACTCCCAATCATCCTTCCATTCTAGGGCACGGGCTCTCAACATATCCTCTAACGTCTGGATCGTCCGCTCGATCATTTGTCCGGTCGAGGGTGATAAGATGTACCGAGTCTCAACTCGGTCCCCAAAGCTCGATGAACGGCTCCCGAGAAATGTGACACGAACCGACCATCACGATCCGAAACAATACTCTTAGGAGTCCCATGTAATCTCACGACCTCTGCAATAAATACTCGTGCTAGTCTCTCCGGGCCCCAAGTGTCCTTAATACCCAGAAATGAGCTGATTTGGTCAGTCGATCGACAATAACCCAAATCATGTTCATTCCATTCCGAGTCCTAGGCATACTAGTAATGAAATCCATAGAAATATCCTCCCATTTCCACTCAGGATAGGAAGTGGTCGCAAAAACCCAGCGGGTCGCCGATGCTCGATCTTAACTGTGACAAGTCAAACACCTCGACACAAACTCGCTAACGTCTGTCTTCAAATTACTCCACGATAGTTGCTCCTCACGTCCTTGTACATTTTATTCGTACCGGGATGTATGGAGTAAAGCGTGGTATGAGCTTCACTCAAGATCTTGTCTCGGCTCAATATCATTCGGTACACATAGTCACGCGAAATCTCGTAACGCCATCATCCCGAACCACAAATCCAGGGGCTTTCCCGTGCCTCACATCCTCCCTTAAGCTGGACCAAACACGGATCATCATCTTGTTTCGCCTTGATATCATCGATCAAGGGCGAAGTGATCTCTAATGCACATAATCGGCCTGAACTCTCGAACCCAAACCTCAATATTCGACAAATAAGATCTCGCTGGATCCTACTCTGCGGTGTAAGTACTTCTAACATCTGCAACGCCATCGGCTTACGGCTCAACGCATCCGCCACCACGTTAGCCTTACCGGATGGTAAAGTATCTCGAGGTCGTAATCTTTAATTAGTTCTAACCACCTACGCTGTCTCATATTTAACTCCTTCGATCAAGATATACTTCAAACTCTTGTGGTCGGTAAAAATCTTACACGACGACCCATAGAGGTAATGCCTCCAGATCTTTAAGGCGAAACGACCGCAGACTAACTCCAAATCGTGCGTGGGGTAATTCACCTCATAAGGTTTCAATCGGCGGGACGCATATGCAATCACTCTGTCTCTCGCATCAAAACACATCCTAGACCAAGGCCCGAAGCATCACAGTACACTACGAAATCCACGTTCCCCTGAGGCAATGCTAACACGGGCGCGGTAGTCAAACGTCTCTTTAACTCGTCAAAACTGTCCTGCCTATCTGTAGTCCACTCGAACTTCTGAGTTTTCTGGAGCAACTGAGTGAGTGGTCTAGCGATCCTAGAAAATCCTTCAACGAATCTACGGTAATAGCCGGCAAGGCCCAGAAAACTCCTCACCTCCTTCACATTCTTAGGCGGCTCCCAAGCCATCACTGCCTCTATTTTCTGCGGATCTACCCGAACTCCCTCTGCTGAAATCACATGCCCAAGGAACGTCACTTCCTCGAGCCAAAATTCACACTTAGAGAACTTCGCGTACAACTGCTCAGCCCTCAAAGTGTCTAATACAATCCGAAGATGTAAGGCGTGCTCCTCTCGACTCCGTGAATAGATAAGAATATCGTCAATAAAAACGACTACGAATTTGTCCAGATACTCAATAAAAACTTTGTTCATCAACTGCATGAACAACTGGGGCATTAGTTAGCCGAAAGGCATAACCACAAACTCGTAATGGCCATATCTCGTCGAAGGCGGCTTTCGAATATCGACGTCCGAATCCTCAATGGTAGTAGCCCGATCGCAAATCAATCTTGAAAAGACTGCCGCCCTGAAGTGATCAAACAAATCGTCAATCACGGGCAAAGGGTATTTATTTTTGATGGTTAGCTTGTTTAATTCTCGATAGTCGATGCATAAACAGCGATCCATCCTTCTTCTTAACAAAAGTACAGCGCACCCCAAGGCGATGCGCTCGGTCGAATATACCCTTTATCTAACAACTCTCCCAATCGATTCTTCAACTCTAGCATCTCGACGGCGCCATACGGTGCGGTGCTCGAGAAATAGGGGCCGCATTCGGCTCAAGGTCAATAGGAAACTCCACCTCTCGATGTGGTGGTAATCCCGACAAGTCATCCGAAATACATCGGGGTACTCGCTAACAACTGGAATCGACGATATGTCAACCCCACCATCTTCCGCCTGCAGAGCGAAACACCGATGGCCGACACAACCTTGGTTCAAAGTTTCATCGCCTTCAAGGCGCTAATCACACACCACCCTGATCTACAGGCTTACGACGAGAGTATGCTCGGCGCCGTCCTCGGCAACTATCGTGATGGTACGAGTCCGATAGTTCATGATAGCACCATGACGATCCAACCAATCGTCCCCGAGGATCAAATCCTCACCCTTAAGGTCTATAACAATGAGATTCGAGGGCCAATCCCGGCTCCCGATCCTCACCGGGCAATCCCTAACTTCCCGGTTCCCAACCATACGATCCCCATTGGGTGTACGCACTACGAACGGCTCACACTCAAACAAGCGGTCAAAACCAATACGACTCACACAATCCGAAGCTATAAAGGAATGGGTCGCACCCGAATCAAAAAGTCTTGGCCCGGATGAGAAAGGATCGAGTGGTACTGACGCCACCGGAATGTCTGCCTCCTCGTGCGCCTCATCGATATAATCGGGGATGGATCGAGCCGAACTCGGCGCTGCGCGGCGATTCGGTGACTCCGACCCTACCACGACTCGAACCTGCGGAACATGAGTAGGTGGTGGTGAGATCCCTCGATCGCGGTGGTAGTCGTAAATCTAGCGGCCACAGTGGCCCTCTCACAATGAGCCGCCGATGCAGTGCCTCGCAAGTAAAGCAAGTAACTAACGGAAGAGGGCAATCCTTCACAACGTGCTCGGGCCGACCGCAATTAAAACAAACTCTCCCGCCCGGTGCAACAGATCGAATCGAGCAGTTACCACGAGATCCACCGGCGATGAAACGGCCTCTTCCCTGTGTAGGAGCGAGCGAGACCTCGAAAATCGACCACCTTTTCCGGCCGAGAACCCACCGGTAGTCTTACGCTTAGCTTCCAAACCGACTCGATTCCGGGACAGCCATCTCGATCGCGAGCGCGATCCTCGTATTCCTTCAAAGTGGCACACATGAGCGGCGCCATACTCGCCTAATATGCGGCTTCATGCGCATATTGAAGTATCGGATTTTATCAGCCTCCGTTCTCACTTGATCCCTCACGAAGCCCAACCGCGATTGTAAGAAATGATGGCACGAGAAATAGGTACATCCCGAGGTGTAGCGGTGAAGAACTCTACAATTCTGCGCTCCTTGGTAGCGGCGGACAATATTCTGCTTCCATAGCAGCCCTGAACTCATCCCAAGTGGCCCGACGATCTCTGGGCGCAACGGCCTCCCACCATTCCGCGACTTCCTTATCCGGGAGGTACTTGGGCAATGTGTACCCTCCTGTCCTCGGGACAAGCTACGGCATCGAAGGTTACGGACAACCGAAAGAGCCAATTCTCCCATCCGAGGGAGTCAAGATCCGGAGAAACGAGGAGGGTGCATCTTAGTTACCGTCTGAAGCCACTTACTAGCCTCCTCTTCGGTGTCGGGCGGATTCGACGCCCGCCCAGGCTATCCGAGTAAGTTGGGCGACCAATCACTGGAAATACGGCAGAGCCTGCGTCGGCATTATTACCCGACGGCACCGAGTGAGAGGCCGAGTCCGCAGAGGATCGGGAAAGTGAGCCCTCCTCATTATCAGCACCACGACCACGGCCTCGGCCGCGTCCCCTAGCCGGTCTACCACGACCTCTCAACATACTGAAGAAGAATAAGAAAAGAACAAGACCAGAAAGATTCACAATTCACAAAATTGGTAACACAAGTCACGATTCTGAACAATGCAGGAAAACGAATTACAGAAATATAAGAGTTCGAGGAGACTTACAGCCACGGGTCGCACGAAAAGACGGTAGCATGATGATATTAGGCTCAACGACTGACTCTAATGATGCAACTGACAGACCCAAATTTCACCGACAGCCTAGGTATTCAAAACCTAAGCTCTGATACCATAATTGTAACATCCCAATTCACAAATGGGACATTACACGCCGTAGAACCCCCGTGCGGTCTACCAAGCTAACTCGTGACACATGAACCACAATGATAACATGAAAGATGTACCCAAAGAGTAAATAAGGCCGTGGCCTCGGCCAAAACATTTTAACGGAGTACATGAGACATAAGTTAAATACCAAAATGTTGCCCACGCAGGGGACTTAAACCATGTTCAAAAATAAATCAACTATCTCCAGTACTCAACAGATGCAATGACAAAACAAAGAAAAATGCAGACTCGAGCCACATCATCATCATGCCAACCCATCCTTTGCATGCGCATCCGTGCGGCTCCTCGGCTCGACCGATTAGACTAAATGCATAAGACGCATTTCCCCCATTTAAGGGGTTAGCATTCGAATAGCTAGTGCAAGTACATAATTACACAACATTATATACATACACAATTCAACGCAAATAAATCATTAGGAAAATTATTTTGAAAGTCAATATTCCGGAATATCACATTAACACCAAAACAGTATATCAACAAGTTTCCCACATCACAATTATCCACGCTTGGTAACTCGCGACCGTACCCATTAGTATCGGTCCCCAGAGGTCCCGTCGGACCGTCCCCAGGTGAGAAACCACTTCCGCGGCCGTACCCATTAGTATCGGCCCCCAGAGGTCCCGTCGAACCGTCCCCAGGTGGAAGAACATCAACGCACGCACCCAAGTCCACTTCCGTGGCCGTACCCATTAGTATCGGCCCCCAGAGGCCCCATGCCATCCCCAGGTGGAAGAGTAACCAACACAATCGTTCAATAACACCATATACATCATTCGCATCAAAATCATATGCACATAACGGAATGTAATACATGTACTCGCCTGATTAATACTACGTGAAGGAAACAGCGAACGGAAGGTTTCGGCCCGAACAACCTTCACAAATCCGATCCTAACACAAATAACGATGGACAACGATTCTTAAAACTACGTAAATGATGGAATACATCCTAGTTCAACCCTCTGAAACCCTTAGTCGAACAAAACTTGGGTATCGTCGACTATAAGTGACGAACAATGGAAAACTTGGAATTTAAAACCACAAATCATCGATAAACTGAAGGGTTACAAGTGCACGATCGAAGTCCAGCGATAACCCAGTAATAATTCGGACTAAAAGAGTCAAATCCCAAGAGATCCCCAAAATTCCCCCAAAATCTCAAAATAAGGGTTTTGGGAAAAGTTACCTTGAATCGGATGGTGGAAAGTGATTAGGACTTGAAGAATTCACACAAGGAATGCACGGTGGTAGTGAATGATGATTTACAGTCGAAATCGGCCCTAATCCCCGTCTGGAATCGCTCAAAGCCGAGAAGAATAGGAAAAGAAGGAAAAATGACGAAATTGATCTGCTGTCTATTTATATCTAACGAGACTTAGCGCACGCTACGCACAAGCATTAGCGTGCGCTAGCGGGCATGGCGAAACGATCGCCTTCGACCTCCGTTAGCGTCGCAAGCTAACATGGTTAGCGTGCGCTAGTCTTGGGATTAGCGTGCGTTAACGGCCCGATTAGCGTCTGTTGCACAGTCGATACCAAAATCGAACCATTTGCCGAAATCGCCTGAAATCGATAGCGCACGCTACGAACCCGTGTTAGCGTCGCTAACCACACAATGATAGCGCACGCAAGTACATCCCGAGTAGCGTGCGCTACTCAGCGGCGATTACGCACGATCCATCTTGCCCAACAGCGCCAAGTGCCGAAAAGCGAAGCAAGACCGAGAATCCGTAATCATAAACATGTAATAATAAAGACGACAAAGTTGAGCGTTGAAAGAGAATATAATCTAGATCACTAGAGAGTTTGAAACGAAGCAAATAAGGCGAAATTCCCCAAACTTATGAAAATTACAAAAACGGCCCAAGTGCCCGAAAAATCGCAATACAACGTCGGATTAGCAAACCGAAAGTTCCAACACGACCAACTCAACCATACCAACTTATATGAATCGAGAAACAACGCAAACGAACAAGTTTTACGAGAATCGAACACACATGCGGCATGATATAATTCAAATGAAGTTATGCGAAAGCATCCTCGAAACCCGACCAAACGGAAAAACTCCAAGAACAAAATAGATTCAGAATTCCAAAACAGTGCTAAGCGAGTTGTCCGAAACGAACATACATCAAAAATAGAAATTACCGAAAATAGAAAACGCGGATATTACATCATGGGCTAAGTAACCTTTAGTTGGGATTATAAATAAGGTTAGTCATGTTATTTATGTTTGTATAAAAGATCTATTGTGATTTACTTATTATTTTGTGTGATTTTCATTGTTTTAACAATCTTTATTTATTTGGCCAATTAATGAAGATGTTTATGGTCTTCATATGTTTCGAAAGAAAATATGTTTGATTAGATCAAATGATCTTCACTCTAAGTTGTTCTAGGGGATAGAAATATACCTCTAGTCCTTAGATGATTCTTTGAGTTATTTTCATAAATCCTAATGCTATGTATTGAAGCCAATCAACATAGAAATATAGTGGATTGATTCAATATGTAAGGGGCGTTTTATAGTTCGAAAGAGAAACCGTCTTTTTAAGGAAAATCGAATCTACACAACATAATAAGTAAATTCATCTTATGATCTCCTATACATCTTCTATAACTAATGACGAACTAAGTTTGTAATCCCAACTATTTCATTTTATCGTTTAATCAATCTATTATTATTGCAATATTTTTATTTCCTTAAAATATAAGAACTATTATTGCATTTTCTTTGCAATTATTAAACCAAACTTTTTAATCGTGTGTTTCCCACATCTTAGTATCTATAAAAATAGACTAATAGTGTATAATTCAAATTATAACCAAACTTCCTTGTGGGATCGATAAACCGGACTCAAAAAGTCCACTTTACTACTTGATACGATATCGTGCACTTGCGATAGTTACACTAAAAACGTGTCAGGCAGTCCAGAAGCTACTGCATTGCTTCGAAATTCATCTAACGTACGTAATGCCCATGCATTAGCGTACGCAAACAGGCGTTGACTTGCTACAGTGAAATGCTCAGTAGCGTGCGCTATTCTTCGACCTTAGCGCGCGCTAATCGTCGTTGACCCGACAACCTGTACCTTCCCAGAAGATGCCCGGGTCCTACATGCCGAAAGCAACCAATAAAGCCAAGATTCCCTGTTGACGATTTGAAATTAGCGTGCGCTACCAACATGCATTAGCGTACGCTAATCGCCGATAATAAATAGTCTGGGCCTACCTGTCGGCCACTTTCCGGACTTTATCCAGAATACCTTACGTACATTAGGGGTCCTCCTTAGCGTACGTAACTCAAACCTCTTAGAGTGCGCTAAGTATGCACCGTGGCGTACGCTAAGTATATATATCTTAGCGTGCGCTAGGCATACCTTGTAGCGTGCGCTAACGTGGCTGTACTTAGCCATTTCCCGCTATTCTTATCCGTCGTCTTGATATACTAGATGTATATACACGACATATTGAATACATATATACAACTTGATAATATTCTCATATGATATACCCAATATCAAAAGTACGATAACATGATACACGATATCTTCAAATGTAATTGTCGACCAACTACGACAATTATACTAATACAACCGTCTCAGTCTTCCAATTATTGTATCCATACTGTATAGACACCAATCTATCCAGTATATCTCAGATAAAATAGCGCGAAAAATTTATACTGAAATCTGGATATTACGTACTAAAAGTCGGGATATCGCCTTAAAATAAGTTTCGTCCTCGAAACTTGCAATCTTGTCACAAACAACAGATCAATCCAAAATTTCCAAACTCATCACGAAAGTAATCAAACACTGCCACAAGCGAATAACCAAAACAGTATACTTACAGGTACGTGAAGTCGATGATCTCCCGTGATATTAGCATGCGACTCCCAAACAAAGTCTCAACACAATACCGATACACACTAATATCACAATTAGCAATTTGACAAAATCTCAAGGAAGAGTTCACGTCCGTGACCACGGCCACGACTCTTCCTCCTTACAGCCAACATTCTGAAGGGCACACACGTGCGTAAGTATAATCCAAATCGCACATTCTCGAAGTGACCAATTCCCAAGAATACCAAGCTAAAAACGAAACGATTAAGAAAATACAAGAAGAGTGAGAGGACTTACAAGTACCGATCGCACTGTGATGATGGCAGAGTAGTGATACTGTGGGCAAATGACGACTCAATCGACCCAAAAGACCGACAGCCTAGGTATCCATAAATCTAAGCTCTGATACCATATTCTGTAACACCCCCAAGTTATTCAGGGTATATTACAGTGCCGTGAGCCCCACCGTGGTACCCACAAGGCTAAACATACGCGGAACTATATATTTTGACCGAGAAGGTCTACATACAATGGAATGAAGAATAATACGAAGGGTATTCAAAACATAACCAATGTATCCAAAGACATCACAACACAAATCAATACCTCGGCAAACACAGGCCGGAACATCAATGAAAATGGAAAACAGTACTCGAGTATTCAATAACCATTACAGTACAACAACACTGAATGGAAAACTCAAAACATAACCGGAGGAAAGACACAGTATCACACTTGCCCACCATCTTCATGCCGACCCGATACCTGCCTGTCCGCTCTCCTGGAACCTGAAATACATGAAAAGTATTTCCCCCATAAAGGGGTTAGCCGTCGAATAGCTAGTGCAAGTATATCAAGTATGAAATACAATACTCCTCGACAATAAAGTAAATGTAACCGTCAATTCATCAATTCAAGACTAGTATTCCGGAATAACTAAAACTCATAGAATCTCATCAATACATATATGAATACCGTGGAACCGCACCAGAGGCTACGGAACCCTCAGGGGACCTGTCGGCCCGCCCCAGAGTGGTTCGTTCATATCATCCGTGGAATCGCACCAGAGGCTACGAAACCCTCAGGGGAGCCGTCGGCCCACCCCAGAGTGGATATAAATAATCATGCCATTAATATTTCTTACTTTCAAAGTCGAGAACGTACGATCATAATGTAACACCCCGAGATATTCGGAATAATTACAGCGCCGTAAACCCTTTAAATAAGGATTTACAAGGCTTATTAAAAGAAAAGTAAATACAAGACATCAATACTGCGAAAATTCAAGTTTATGAAAACGTATAACTGGTTCAACGGGTAATTAATACAACCATATCGAATTAATATCAAAAGGACACGCGTACTCGAGTACAGAAACCAAACAAAGACCACAATTCTCCAATAACAATAAACATCACTGAACCCCTTCGTCGTCACGTCGGTACTGTGGCTGTTTCCCTGCTCCTTGGCTACCTGAACATCAAAACAAATGTCCACCCCCGAAGGGGTTAGCAAAACGATGCTAGTACAAGTATCATATTTAAACAATTCGAATATGCATCAACAATACACAACAAGATACATCACACGGACTTCCGCTACCGGAATCCGACAATGCGAATCTACAAGATTCCATTACACAGCCTGGGTATTCTGATGTGAATCAAGAAGCAGTCAGTCAGTCAGAAGAAGAACTATACATTCCTGTGGGACCAATAACAAGATCACGAGCAAATGCGATAAAGAATTCATTAACAATGCTCGTGCAAAATCATTTTAATGAGACCGGTGATCATAAATATAATAACATATTAATTTGTGTTATTGAAGCCGTCACATGTTAGACTGAAAGTGTTGATGTCATCATTCCAAGCAATAAGCCTAACTGAAGATGCGATACAATTGAAAGCAGGCGTTGGAATTTCAGATACGATACATGTTCGTATTTTTATCATAACTTTCACGTCCGATATCCAATTGAGACGATTCAGGTGGATTTGGAAAGCTAAGAGGCAGTACTACAATTATCTAGAAGACATAAAGATCAAAATCCGAAGTCTAGGATCTGTTATTCTACTAAAACGACAACAGCATATTTTTCTTTAACTTTGTTTTCTTATTTTCAAAACTCAAGTCTTGGTCCTTGATTTTTGTCCCCTAAAAATGTGTTGACTCCTTAACTTATGGGTTGATTTGTCATGTTCAGATTATAGGAGCTTTGAATGTTGAATTTATATTTTTTTAGTCTTTATTTTATAATTTTATATTGTAATAGTTGTAGGAATTTTGGCTATAAATAGCCCTCATTTTCATTTGTAAGGACACCTTGAAATTTATCAAAATTGTGAGTGTTTGTGTTAACAAACTTTCTTCTTATTTTGTTGAGTTTGTCCCCAAAATATAAATCGTGATTTCCATTCACTTATCGAGGCGTTAGAAACCTCGTGACGTATTTGAATCGCACCTTCCGGTTTGCTACGGCGCGTCACGTAGAGGGCTTGAAGTAAAACAATCATTTGCTTAATATTGGAACGATCTTGGGAACTAAAATCATACTAGCGATAGCGGTTACCACGGCACGTCGTGTGGGGGTCGCATCAGTTGGCTTCAGAGCTCGTTTTTTTCCATTACTAAGTGGTATCTATTTTCCTTCATTTTCATAATCTTCTTATCTTACCATCCTATTCTTTCTTTCTATCTTCTAAACCTTCCGTCTTCTTAATATAAAAAAATATACAAAAAAAAGTATACAAAAAAATATATACAAAAAAAAAGTATACAAAAAAAGTATACAAAAAAAAAGTATACAAAAAAAAAAGTATACAAAAAAATATATATACAAAAAAGGTATACAAAAAAAGTATACAAAAAAAAAAAGTATACAAAAAAAAAGTATACAAAAAAAAGTATAAAAAAAAATACCTATATATATAAATATACCTATTTATCACAAAGGTCGGTTCTACCACCACAGTGAATATAAATACATATACATATCTATCACGAAGGTCGGGTCTACCACCACAAGAATATATATACATATACATATCTATCACGAAGGTCGGTTCTACCACCACAGTGAATATATATATATATATATTATATATATACATATACATATCTATCACGAAGGTCGGTTCTACCACCACAGTGAAATATAAAATAAATATAAAGCTGGAGTGCGGATTACCGCCCCTGTAAAATTAAATACTTGTCACAATACTAGCCTATATAATCACCTTGTGAGTTGTGGGACATTTATATAAAGCCGAGTGATTAAAGGCAAGAACAAGGCAAAAAAGAAAAAAGAAAGAGTGATACACGAGCATTGAGTGATCGAGCGATATACGTGAGGATCTTGTGAGGACTAATTTGTGTGTGTGTGTCAAAAAAAAGAGAGAAAAAAAAGGGCAAAAAAAATAAAAAAAAGAAAGGCAAAAAAAAGGCCAAAAAAAAAAGCAAAAAAAAAGGGCAAAAAAAAAAAGAAAAGCCAAAAAAAAAAGAGCAAAAAAATGTCGAAATCCGATATTGAGAAAATGAAGGAAACGAAGCCCTTCGTAACATACAAGAAATGCTCACCCAATTAATTAGAAGACAAGATCGACAAGAAGAAGCGATCAAAAATTTACAAAAATAAAGAGGATGAGCATCACCGTAGAAGAAGGAATCCGAGTCCCATCTCATATAGAGAGTACGAGGATGAAACATTCTCTCGAGGATGGAACTTACCAAAATCGAGGAGAAAGTGGTCGAGGAGGTTGGAGAGAACAAGGTAGACGGTATGAAAGGGAAGGACGAAACGAGGAAGACCAAGTATGGGAAATATAAAAATGAAAATCCCGGCCTTCGAAGGGCGGAGTGATCCCGACACATACCTTGACCGGGAGAGGAAGTTGGAAACTATATTTGATCGCCACAACTATGCTAGTACTAAGAAAATGAGGTTAGCAATAACCGAATTTTCCGAGTATGCCAAAGATTTGGTGGGACCAACTTGTGACGGATAGAAGGAGGAATGGAGAGAGGCCAATTAATAGTTGGGAGGAATAAAACATTGTAATGCGTAGAAGATTAGTTCATAATTATTATCATAAGGAACTATTTTCGCCTTCAATCCTTAAAACAAGGTTCAAGGAGCATAGAAGATTTTCGAAAGGAAATGGAGATGTTAATGATCCGGGCCGATGTGAGGGAGTCGAGGAGGCCACAATGGCAAGATTTCTACATGGCATGAGGGCGGAAATCTCTAAAGAAGTTGATAAACAATACTATGTTGAGTTCGAGGACATGGTATATGCAAATGATCAAAATTGAGAGGAATTTGCGAAAGGGAGGCAACAATACTTACTCCACGGGGTACACAACTCCTTGGAAGACTCAAACGGGAAATCGAGACGTATCCAAGGGCAGTTTTGATAAAAGCACCATGAAGGGGAAGTTTGAGGTGGGGATTACTAGTCGAACAAAACCCGAAGTCAAATCTACATCCGTAGAAAATACAAACACGAGAAACAGGGACATCAAGTGTTTTCGATGCCACGGACGAGGACACATTGCATCCCAATGCACTAATAAACGAGCAATGATACTTAGGAGGACGGAGAATATGAAACGGATGATGAAGATGACGAAGAAGTGAAAGAAGAAAGTGATGAAGGGGAGCTAGAATTCGCACCCGCACTTGTCATTAGGAGGGTGTTGAATGTGAAGGCAAAGGAGGAAGAGAGCAACGATAACGAACAACGAGAAAATCTTTTTCACACTAGATGTTTTGTGAAAATAAAAATTGTAGTGTGATCATTGATAACGGAAGTTGCACCAATGTGGCTAGTGCGATGCTAGTCGAGGGTTAGAATTACCAACAAGGCGACATCCTAAGCCTTATAGACTTCATTGGCTAAACGATTGCGGAGAGGTTCGGGTGAATAAACAGTACTCATAACCATCACAATTGGAAAATACCATGATGATATCCTATGTGACGTTGTACCAATGCACGCTTGTCAAATTTTGTTGGGAGACCATGGCATTACGATCGAGATGCCCAACTTAGCGGGAAGAAGAATCGTTACTCATTTGAGAAAGATGGGAGGAAAATCACATTAGTTCCCATGACGAAAATACAAGTCCATGAAGATCAAATTCGACTCCAAAAAGAAGTTGAAGAAAAAGAAAAGAAAAGGAAAAGAAAAAGAAAACCAAAAGAAAAAGAAAAGAAAAAGAGAAAGAAAAGGAAAAAGAAAAGAAAAGGAAAAAGAAAAACAAAGAGAAAAAGAAAAAGAAAAGAAAGAAAAAGAAAAAATGAAAAATCAAAAAATGTTTATTTATAAGTGCAAAGGAAGTCGTTAAAGAAGTTGAGGAGGGGCAACCCGTATACTTACTTCTTACCAAACGAATTTGCACTCTTGATGATGATAAAACCGGAATGTTCCGAGTACTATAAAAATTCTATCATAGGACTTCAATGATGTTTTTCCTAAGAGCTACCACCCGGTTTGCCACCAAAAAGAGGGATCGAGCACCAAATCGACTTTGTGCCAGAGCCGTCATTCCAAACCGACCAAAGATACCGAAATAATCCTGAAAAACTAAGGAGATTCAGCGGCAAGTCGAGGAGTTATTAAGTATTGGGTATATCCGAAAGTTTGAGTCCTTGTGCCGTTCCGATAATTGTCGTACCAAAGAAAGACGGGACTTGGAGAATGTGCACCGACTGCCGAGCGGTGAACAATATCACGGTAAAGTATCGACATCCAATTCCAAGGTTAGATGATATGTTGGATGAATTACATGGTTCGCGTGTGTTTAGTAAAATTGATTTAATGAAAGGTTATCACCAAATTCGTATGAAAGAAGGGGATGAATGGAAAACGGCCTTTAAAACTAAATACGGATTATATGAATGGATGGTAATGCCTTTTGGTCTTACAAATGCACCGAGCACTTTTATGCGGCTAATGAATCATGTTTTGCGTGCTTATATTGGAAAATTTGTTGTCGTATACTTTGATGATATTCTCATTTATAGCAAGAGTACGATTTAACACGTTGAACATTTAAGATTGGTTTTAATTACCTTGAAAAAGGAACAATTATATGCTAGTCTTAAGAAATGTACTTTTGCATGAGTGAGGTTATATTCCTTGGGTATGTCGTTAGTATTGACGGCATAAAAGTTGATGAAGAAAGATAAGGGCCATACGTGAATGGCCTAGACCGACTAATGCAACGAGGTAAGAAGTTTTCACGGTTTAGCGTGTTTTTATCGACGCTTTGTTAAAGATTTTAGCACGATTCTTGCCGTTAAATGAACTTGTAAAGAAACATGCTAAATTTCATTGGGGTGATGATCAAGAAAATGCCTTTAACACATTAAAGGATAAATTATGCAACCGACTGTGTTAGCATTACTGATTTTTCTAACACTTTTGAAGTTGAGTGTGATGCTTCAGAGTAGGAATCGAGCAGATAATGCAGGGAAAGAGGCCGATTGCTTACTTTAGCGAAAAACTTGGAGGAGCGATGTTGAACTATCCTACATATGATAAAGAATTGTATGCTTTGGTTAGAGCTTTACGTACGTGGCAACACTACTTATGGCCTAAGGAGTTCGTGATTCACACGGATCATGAATCATTGAAGCATCTCAAGGGACAAAATAAGTTGAGTAAAAGACATGCCAAATGGTTAGAGGAGATCGAATCGTTTCCTTACATCATCAAGTATAAACAAGGTAAGGAGAACATCGTTGCCGATGCATTGTCGAGAAGATGACATGAGGAGTATCGATGGCAAGAAAAAGGCTGAAATGATCAAACAACTGCACGCAAAAGTTCGAGAACAAATTAAAAAACGCAACGAACATAATGTCCGAATAAAGAATAAGGGACGGAAGCAAGTATTCTTTGAACCAGGTGACTGGGTTTGGATTCACTTAAGGAAAGAGAGGTTTCCTGCACAAAGGAAGTCTAAATTGATGCCAAGGGGAGACGGACCATTTCAAATTTTAGAACGCGTCAATGATAATGCCTACAAAGTGGATCTACCTGATAAATATAATGTTTCTGCTACCTTCAATGTTGCTGACTTAAGCCCTTTTGAATTTTCAGATTCGAGGACGAATCCTTTTGAGGATGGAGGGAATGATGTGAATCAAGAAGCAGTCAGTCAGTCAGAAGAAGAACTATACATTCCTGTGGGACCAATAACAAGATCACGAGCAAATGCGATAAAGAATTCATTAACAATGCTCGTGCAAAATCATTTTAATGAGACCGGTGATCATAAATATAATAACATATTAATTTGTGTTATTGAAGCCGTCACATGTTAGATTAAAAGTGTTGATGTCATCATTCCAAGCAATAAGCCTAACTGAAGATGCGATACAATTGAAAGCAGGCGTTGGAATTTCAGATACGATACATGTTCGTATTTTTATCATAACTTTCACGTCCGATATCCAATTGAGACGATTCAGGTGAATTTAGAAAGCTAAGAGGCAGTACTACAATTATCTAGAAGACATCAAGATCAAAATCCGAAGTCTAGGATCTGTTATTCTACTAAAACGACAACAGCATATTTTTCTTTAACTTTGTTTTCTTATTTTCAAAACTCAAGTCTTGGTCCTTGATTTTTGTCCCCTAAAAATGTGTTGACTCCTTAACTTATGGGTTGATTTGTCATGTTCAGATTATAGGAGCTTTGAATGTTGAATTTATATTTTTTTAGTCTTTATTTTATAATTTTATATTGTAATAGTTGTAGGAATTTTGGCTATAAATAGCCCTCATTTTCATTTGTAAGGACACCTTGAAATTTATCAAAATTGTGAGTGTTTGTGTTAACAAACTTTCTTCTTATTTTGTTGAGTTTGTCTTCAAAATATAAATCGTGATTTCCATTCACTTATCGAGGCGTTAGAAACCTCGTGGCGTGTTTGAATCGCACCTTCCGGTTTGCTACGGCGCGTCACGTAGAGGGCTTGAAGTAAAACAATCATTTGCTTAATATTGGAACGATCTTGGGAACTAAAATCATACTAGCGATAGCGGTTACCACGGCACGTCGTGTGGGGGTCGCATCATATTCCAATGATCCAGCGCCCTCAGCATAGATCCCAAGATGATCCCGTCGGACCAACACGAGGTGGAAATAACCCGTCCAATGATCCAGCGCCCTCAGCCTAGATCCCAAGATGATCCCGTCGGACCAACACGAGGTGGACATCCGATCCAGCGCCCTCAGCATAGATCGTACACGTATACAAACACAACTCATGCATACACATATGCCAAATCATTACGTTCATCAACATGAACACATAAACGAATATCATGACAAATCAACGAAGTAAATATCATGTTCAACAACATGCATAATCATACGCATACTCCAAAAATACCGATATTAACATATCACGATACTTGCCTCGAAGATGGCAAGAACGATATACTTCAATGCTCTCGACGCACTCAAGGCCGCCTCCGATCAACGTAACAAGCTCGAACCTTAACAAAAGGAACGATATACAAATCATCTCGAGTCGAACAATGGCCTAACAATTGCCTACGGCCGAAAAGCTCAAGCTAAACAATGCTGGATTGCTTAGCGCGCTACGTACTCTACGTAACGCGGCGCTTAAGTCGGATCATAGCGTACGCTATCGTATAAGACTAGCGTGCGCTAGCTACGAACTGGCAGTCTGACTCGGCTGTCTCATAAAGTACGCTACGTACGTTTTGTGCGAAAACCGAACCTCGATAGCGCACGTTAACTCACACATGTTAGCGTGCGCTAATCTTGCATGGCAGAATACTGCAAACCGAAAACTGGGTTGAATGATGAAGAACTCATGAATCCTATGGTGATATTACAAGTTATCCTCGGGCATATCATGATAATAAGGTTTCTGGAAGATTTATGATTATGAAATACCAATATACGGATATTTATCTCGATATCACAATACCTCTACGATCTTCAAGAAATAATCTAAGTTCCATCGTCTTACGTTCCAAAACACATGATTCCAACGTATACAACGTATCAACTGGGTAATCTCCGATTACTTGATCATAAATCGATTTAAACATGCTTAGGTGTCCTTATAATAAGATGGTTCAAAGGTTCATTCGACATCTAGTACCGATACGTCAAAAGTATCCTTCTAACATGTGATGAACGAAATACTTGCTATCCAAACATGATTCAAATCTTCCTTATGAACATACTAATAATTGGTGAAGAATCACCTACCTCGAAGTAGTGAAGAACACGGATGAAATGAAGCAATCCAACACCGAAGGCTTGAACACCAATCTCCAATGATGTATGATCTTCAATCTCGAACTAGGAGGTTGAGGAGGTTGATACGGAGTGTTTAGGACGAAAGTAGTTATGTTCTATGTGCCAAAGTTCGGGTTGTGGGAGGAGAAGGAACTGAAATCACGAATAGGATGCTGTCCTATTTATAATAAATGGCTATTAGCGCGCGCTAGACCCTATTCGTAGCGTGTGCTAACGGCTCACAGTCTAAACTGTACTCGGCACTTAGCGTGCGCTAAGGCGTTGACTCGGCTTTTCCCGAAAGCCGTCCAGGTACATCCGACACGATCCGACAGGGGTCCCCCGGCCAGATCTCACCTACCGCACGTCTCAATCAATCTGACCACGCATAGCGTGCGCTAATTACACTCGGTAGCGTGCGCTATGAAACCACGTTAGCGTACGCTACCCTCAGCCTGTAGCGTGCGCTACATTCACAGAATTTCAATCTTTATATCACATATACGAAATTATATGCTCGACAACATCGGATAATGAAATACAGAGAATAGTACTCATACAAAAGTACAATCATTACAATATCACAAGTTCCAATTACATAACAGAAATCTCGGGTATTACATCCTTCCTCCCTAAAAGGAAGTTTCGTCCCGAAACTTAGGATGAAAACAACTCCGGATATTTAGCCTTCATACCGTCCTCCGTTTCCCAAGTGGCCTCTTCGACTCCATGTCGTGACCATTGTACTTTAACCAAATGTATTGGTTTATTCCTCAATTGTTTGATCCGGCTCTCAAGTATCTTGATTGGTCTCTCTTGAAGGTGCCATCATTAGCTATCTCGATCTCGTCGAAATCAATGACGTGATCGGGTCCGTACATACTTTCGCATTGGGATACGTGAAACACATTGTGAACATGACTTCGACGGCGGTAAGGCCAATCAGATGCTAACTCTCCAACTCTCTCGAGGATCTCGAATGGTCCGATATATCTCGACCGAGCTTGCCTCTCCTCCCAAAACGGAAAATCCTCGTGTAGGAGACACCTTCAATAGCACATGATCCCCAACGTCGAACTCTAGAGGACGACGACGTACATCGGCATAAGACTTCGCCGACTGGCGCCAATAGTCTCTCTCGAATCGAGCTATCTTCTCTTGAGTCCGAATAATCAATTCCGGTTCCGTCCCGATCAAATCCAAGAATCATCCCAACACAGGGGTGATCGCATCTCCTCCCGTACAAAGCTTCAAATGGTGCCATTCTAATAGAAGCATGCCAACTATTATTGTAAGTGAATTCGATCAAGGGCAAGTGAACTTCCCAATCAGTTGACCAATCCAACGCACAAGCTCTAAGCATGTCTTCTACTTTGAATAGTCCTTTCTGACCGACCGTCTGTTTGGGGATGATAAGTCATGCTAAAGTTGAGATCACCCCCAAAGCCTTATGGATCGCCTTCCGTATGCGACACGAAACGACCATCTCGATCCGAAATAATGGTCTTCGGCGTCCCATGCAATCGACTATCTCCGCAACAAATACTCGTGCCAATCTCTCGGGTCCCCATTTATCTTTGATTCCTAGGAAATGAGCCGACTTGGTTAGTCGATCAACTACGACCCAAATCATGTTCATTCCTGCTCTAGTCCTTGGCATACCGGGTGATGAAATCCATCGAAATGTCCTCCCACTTCCATTCAGGGATCTAAGCGGCTTTAACATCCCTACAGTCGCCGATGCTCAATCTTGACTCCGGCAAGTCAAACACTTCAAACGCATCACACGTCCTTCTTCATATTCCCCACCAAGTTTTGTTTAAGATCCTTATACATCTTATCACGCCTGGTGAATAGAATAGGCGCGCTATGAGCTTCTTTCGTAATAGTCCGTCTCAAGTCATCATCATCGGGAATGCAAAGTCGACTCAAATCTCGTAACTCCATTGTCTTGTATCACGAATCTCGGGCTTTTCCTTTCTTTACTTCATCACATAATCGAAGGATCGTGAGAATCGTCCAACCGCTTGGACTTGATCTTCTCGACTAGTGATGAAGTCGGTTCCATCACATAAAGTCGCCTCGATTCCCGGTGCCCATACTTCAATCCCTTTGCGGATCGGGCCTCGTTGAATGCCGGTCTGGGGCGTAAGAGCTTCCAACACTCGAAGAGAAACAGTTTACGGCTCAAAGCATCGGCTACTACATTTGCTTTCCCGGATGATAGAGAATCTCCAAGTCGTAATCCTTGATCAATTCCACCACCTTCTCTCGCCTCATGTTTAATTCTTTCGATCAAAATGTATTTGAGGCTCTTATGATCTGTAAAGATCTCGACAATGAGTGCCGATGATAATGTCGCCAAATTTTCAAGGCAAAGACCACAGCTGCTAGCTCCAAATCATGAGTCGGATAATTAACTTCGTACGATTTTAGTTGCCGAGAAGCATAAGCAATCACTTTATAATTTTGCATCAACACGCAACCCAATCCCTGATTTGAAGCGTCGTATACCATAAATCCGCTGCCTTCCTCGGCGCGCTAATATAGGTGTCACGCTGCCTCTTCTTAAGTTCACAAAACCACTGGCACTTCTCATTCCACGCGAACTTTTGATTTTTCTGTAATAGCTGAGTGAGCGGACGAGCAATTTTGGAAAATCCCTCTACAAAGCGGAGATAATATCCAGCTAGTCCTAAGAAGCTTCGAACTTCCTTCACATTCTTAGGAGCTTCCCATTCCAAGATTGCTTCGACTTTTTCGGTCCACCGAACTCCATCTACGATATCACATGCCCAAGGTAGGTTACTTCCTTAAGCCGTAACTCGCATTTAGAAAATTTTGCATATAGTGTTCCTTTCTCAAGATGCTCAAAACCACACGTAGATGTTTAGCATGATCCTCTCGTCCCTCGAATATATCAAAATGTCGCCAATGAAAACGACCACAAATTTATCCAAGTACTCCAAGAATACCCGATTCATCAATTGCATGGATACCGCAGAGCATTGGTAAGTCCAAATGGCATCACTACAAATTCATAATGCCCGCATCGATCCGAAAGCATTTCGGTATATCTGATTCCTTAATCCTCAACTGATGGTATCCTGATCGCAAGTCAATCTTCGAGAATACCCTTGCCCCTTGCAGTTGATCAAACAAGTCGTCGATCCGAGGTATAGGATACTTATTCTTGATCGTCATCTTGTTAAGCTCCCTGTAATCAATACACACGGAGGGATCCGTCTTTCTTCCTGGACAAAGAGAACAGGCGCTCCCAAGGGGAAACGCTCGGTTGAATATAGCCCTTCTGTAACAATTCCTCCAGTTGCTTCTTGAGTTCATACATCTCGGTTGGCGCCATGCGGTATGGTGCCCTGGAAATAGGGGTTGCTCCAGGCTCTAATTCGATGGTGAATTCCACTTCTCTTTGCGGAGGTAACCCTGGTAGCTCGTCAGGAAATATATCTGAGAACTCATTCACAACTGGAATAGACGAGAGCTCTACTCCTTCCTCTTTCCTCATGGCGTAACACCAAAGTCCATGACATCCCTGTTTCAGTAATTTTACTGCTTTCATTTCTTTGATCAATTTCCCCGAGCTTCCCGGTCTCCATCCTCGGAATAAGTGTTCAGATCCGTCGTCAGCAATGATGGAAATGACTCTCTCTCGGTAATTCAGCACAGCTCCATAACGGTTGAGCCAATCATCTCCGAGAATTAAATCGTCACCGCAGATGTCAACTACAATAAGATTCGATGGCCAATCTATTCCTTCTATAGATACTGGGAAATCCCTAGCTTATAGTGTTCCCACAATCTTCTCTCCGCTCGGTAATCCCACAACATAAGGTTCACAATTATACAAGCACGAGATGTTCAAACGTTTAACACCGTTCAAAGATATAAAAGAATGCGTAGCTCCCGAATCGAACAAGACACTAACTGGTTGCAAAAGGATCTGAATCGTACCTGATGCAACAGCAGTGTTCGTCGCCGATCTCCTCATTTCGCATGTAGGCGCGGAGGAACGGACCCAAAGATCTGGATGTCTCTCTCTTCCCGCCTGCTCAATAAATCCACTCTGTGTCTGGTTCACACTTATCTCCTTAGGAATCAGTGCCGGTGCGGGTACTAAAGATCTAGCAATGCTCCACGTAAGGCCGCACGGTGCCCTTCTTGCCCACAATCGTAACAAGTCACGTAAGATGCGGGCAATCACGCCGAATATGCCCGGCTCGACCACAATTGTAGCATTTCTTTGATGCGTCCAAATCGCCGATGTTGCCCGGAACTTCTTTCCGCCTCTAGAAGGATGTGGAGGTTTCCTAGCCGAATAGAAGGAAGACTGGCCCTTGCGGGCCCCACCACTCTTGTTTTCTGCAAAGCTGCCGGTCACCTTCTGCTTCTTTGCCTCTACTGATTTCTCCATCGCCGCCTCTTTCATGTCGTAGGCCAGCGCTTTGTCTTGATACTGTCGCAACATAGTACACTCGAATCCGGACATGTACTGCTGAATCTCCGGCTTCATCCGCATATCAAAATGAAAAATCTTCTCTCCCTCCGTTCTGACCAAGTGTCACACACAAGTCAACTGATGGTTAAAAGTTTTGATTACATCTGTCACAGATGCCTCCGAACTCTGTGGTGAGAAAAACTCTCGGATCTTCGCCTCTCTAACTGGACGAGGACAATACTGTGCTTCCATCATTTGTTTGAATTCCGTCCAATCCGCATTATGATTCTCGGGTCGAATAGCCTCCCACCAATCAAAGGCCTCCCGTCGTAAAATACCGGGCAATAGGAACCTTCCGGTCCTCGGGACAGCTTAAGACCCGCGAATATCTTTTCCACTCCTTGAGCCGTGATCCCAAGTAAGTGTCTCACAGATCCACAAATTTTGGCGGGTGCAATTTAACCACTTCCGCAAGCCATCTGTCTCCGGTTATCCTCGTGGTGCCGCTGTCCCATCGCCGTCTGCATGCGATCAACGACTGGGTGAATCGATTTATTTGCGCCACCACCGTTGAAGCACTCGGCATGTTAGGTTTGCGTCATCATTCGCCGATCCTTGCCGCCTCCGTAATGGGAATCGGTTCGACTAGCCGATATTTCTGGGGTAGTTGTGGAATCCTCATGTCTCATGTTACCACGTCCGCGTCCACGACCGCGTCCGCGTCCACGACCTCCTCTCAGCATACTGTAAACGTAATTTCTCAATATACAGAACAAAATTTTTGAAATAAAGTCCGTCAATACTCAAAACAGTAATTAAGTAATACGGTAGTATAAGAGATTAAGAGACTTACAACCACGGTCCACATGACGACTTCGGCTGAACAGTGATGTTACAACGACCCGTAAATCAAATAACGTAAACAGACCCAATTAAAACCCGACTACCAAGATATCCATAAATCTTAGCTCCGATACCATATTCTGTAACACCCCGAGATATTCGGAATAATTACAGCGCCGTAAACCCTTTAAATAAGGATTTACAAGGCTTATTAAAAGAAAAGTAAATACAAGACATCAATACTGCGAAAATTCAAGTTTATGAAAACGTATAACTGGTTCAACGGGTAATTAATACAACCATATCGAATTAATATCAAAAGGACACGCGTACTCGAGTACAGAAACCAAACCAAGACCACAATTCTCCAATAACAATAAACATCACTGAACCCCTTCGTCGTCACGCTTCGATCGTGGTCGCTTTCCTGCTCCTTGGCTACCTGAACATCAAAACAAATGTCCACCCCCGAAGGGGTTAGCAAAACGATGCTAGTACAAGTATCATATTTAAACAATTCGAATATGCATCAACAATACACAACAAGATACATCACACGGACTTCCGCTACCGGAATCCGACAATGCGAATCTACAAGATTCCATTACACAGCCTGGGTATTCCAATGATCCAATGCTTCTCAAGATAGATCCCAAGATGATCCCGTCGGACCAACACGAGGTGAAAATAACCCGTCCAATGATCCAGCGCCCTCAGCCTAGATCCCAAGATGATCCCGTCGGACCAACACGAGGTGGACATCCGATCCAGCGCCCTCAGCATAGATCGTACACGTATACAAACACAACTCATGCATACACATATGCCAAATCATTACGTTCATCAACATGAACACATAAACGAATATCATGACAAATCAACGAAGTAAATATCATGTTCAACAACATGCATAATCATACGCATACTCCAAAAATACCGATATTAACATATCACGATACTTGCCTCGAAGATGGCAAGAACGATATACTTCAATGCTCTCGACGCACTCAAGGCCGCCTCCGATCAACGTAACAAGCTCGAACCTTAACAAAAGGAATGATATAAAAATCATCTCGATTCGAACAATTTCCTAACAATTCGCCTACGGCCAAAAGCTCAAACTAAACAATTGCCGATTGCTTAGCGCGCTACGTATTTACGTAACGGCGCTAAGTCGGATCGTTAGCGTACACTATCGTATAAGACTAGCTTGCGCTAGCTACGAATCGGCGATCGACTTACTGCCTCATAACGCACGCTACGACGCTTTGTGCAAAACCGAACCTCGATAGCGCACGTTAACTCACACATGTTAGCGTGCGCTAATCTTGCATGGCAGAATACTGCAAACCGAAAACTGGGTTGAATGATGAAGAACTCATGAATCCTATGGTGATATTACAAGTTATCCTCGGGCATATCATGATAATAAGGTTTCTGGAAGATTTATGATTATGAAATGCCAATATACGGATAGTTATCTCGATATCACAATACCTCTATGATCTTCAAGAAATAATCTAAGTTCCATCGTCTTACGTTCCAAAACACATGATTCCAACGTATACAACGTATCAACTGGGTAATCTCCGATTACTTGATCATAAATCGATTTAAACATGCTTAGGTGTCCTTATAATAAGATGGTTCAAAGGTTCATTCGACATCTAGTACCGATACGTCAAAAGTATCCTTCTAACATGTGATGAAAGAAATACTTGCTATCCAAACATGATTCAAATCTTCCTTATGAACATACTAATCATTGGTGAAGAATCACCTACCTCGAAGTAGTGAAGAACACGGATGAAATGAAGCAATCCAACACCGAAGGCTTGAACACCAATCTCCAATGATGTATGATCTTCAATCTCGAACTAGGAGGTTGAGGAGGTTGATACGGAGTGTTTAGGACGAAAGTAGTTATGTTCTATGTGCCAAAGTTCGGGTTGTGGGAGGAGAAGGAACTGAAATCACGAATAGATGTCATCTCTATTTATAATAAATGGCTATTAGCGCGCGCTAGACCCTGTTCGTAGCGTGCGCTAACGGCTCACAGTCTAAACTGTACTCGGCACTTAGCGTGCGCTATGCATCGACCTGTAGCGTGCGCTAAGGCGTTGACTCGGCTTTTCCCGAAAGCCGTCCAGGTACATCCGACACGATCCGACAGGGGTCCCCCGGACAGATCTCACCTACCGCACGTCTCAATCATTCTGACCACGCATAGCGTGCGCTAATTACACTCGGTAGCGTGCGCTATGAAACCACGTTAGCGTACGCTACCCTCAGCCTGTAGCGTGCGCTACATTCACAGAATTTCAATCTTTATATCACATATACGAAATTATATGCTCGACAACATCGGATAATGAAATACAGAGAATAGTACTCATACAAAAGTACAATCATTACAATATCACAAGTTCCAATTACATAACAGAAATCTCGGGTATTACACATAATTATATACTTGCCTTGAATAGTTGACGACGCAACGAACGGAAAGGAATGTCACCGACGAATGCTAGGAACCAACGAAACCGAACCTAACAATTCGAAGAATACAATAACAACCAATTCTAAACGAATACGGAATTGGAATACACCCGGAAACCCGCATACGATTCATGTATATTCGTATAAAAAACGACAACGAGGGCGGACCACAACCAAACCCTCTCGATTCCGTAAAAACTACGAAATATACCATAAATCCGTAGGGAAACTAATAATACCAACAAGATTAATCATATTCATCATGAATTAATCAACAAAACGGAATGAATCGGACAAAAACACGAAAACCCCCAAATCTCCCCAAAAGTAGGGTTCTAAAGATCTAACCTTGATTCGCTGGATCGAAGGATGTTATAGGATGATTGATCAATGATGTGAACTCAGGAACTTCATGGATTTTTTGTTTAAAAACATGGCTTCAGCTCCTCCGAAGCTCCAGCCGCAGACAGAAGAGAAAGGAAATGAAAAACGAATGAAAAAGTGGCTGCTCTGTCATTTATATACTGGGCCGGAACTAGCGTGCGCTAGCCTTCCCGGACTAGCGTGCGCTATCGCCAAGATCGCCCAAAGACTCCTCGGCCAGGCCCGCACGACCCGGCACCACCGACCAATCCTGCCGACCATAACCTGTCCGCCCGGCCCCCGCTAGCGTGCGCTACGGAAGCTCACAAGCGCTAGCCGACTGGCCCGAAGAAGCTCTGGACTAAACAGCTCTCCCAGGTAACGTACGCTAGTCGGCCGACAGCGTGCGCTACCCCTACCGGTTAGCGTGCGCCACGACCGACAGTAGCGTGTGCTACCTGCCGATCCTACCCGAGTCCAGAACCTCAGAACCGCTCTGCCCAGACCCGATAGCGTACGTTGGGCCGCTCGACAGCGTGCGCTACACTGCCGAGCTAGCGCGCGCACCCTCCCGGCCGTAGCGCGCGCTACGCCGGTTCCTGCCGTGCCTGCTCGGCGGTGCTCAAGACTTCGACAAGCAAGACCGGTCCCGGCACTGCCACCGCCATGACCCGACGACTCGATTTTCCGAAAACGTACGGAACGAACACGACGAAAAGCTCGTGGACAACATCAACGACCCGAAATGAAAACATAATACGATAATTAATCATACGCGACCAAGAAAAGAGTCGAGACAGCAAGTACAGATACGGATACCCATAACTTTGGGTAAATTACAAAATGGACCAAAACACCCGAGAATGACGATACATGATCGAATAACCAAACCGAAGTTCACAGCACGTATAACAAAGTTAAACGGACTTACGGAAAACTCGAAACAGCAGTTTCGAACGAGATTCGCAAGAATCGAACTCAAGTGCGGAAAAGTCGCTAAAAAGCACGGAACTCAACAAAACGACACCGAAACGAACTCGGATGTCAAAAAGTGTAAAATTAATCATTCTCAGGATGACGAAACGGTCCCAAGCGAGTCATCAAAACGGACTTCCGCCAAAAAATAAAATTACTGGAAATCGAATTTGCGGATATTACATAACACCCCCAATCCACTCAGGGATATTACACGTCGTAGATCCTTTTCTCAAGGATCTACCAGGCTGGTAGCAAAAATCGAACATCTCAAAAATGCCTTTAAGGCTGAAATGACTCCGTAAACCGATTTGGTCTTTCAATAAATACGTACAACCCAATCCTATTACATGCCCATGCAGGGGTCAAATACAAAATACCCCCGTACAATGGGGAAAATACTGCAGCGGAAATAAAGTACAACTGAACCAATACAACAATGAATGGGTCTCATGTGATTAGTATCGATCATCTTTCATCATCCTTCATGCCGACTCTGTGCTATACTCCCCAAAACCTGAATGCAATACAGACATCCACCCCTCGATTCCTCGGGGGTTAGCAAAATTTTACTATTTTGCTAGGCGGGGTTCGTGTCGACCCTCAGAATATGGGGGCTATCCGAGATTGGAAACCTCCGAAGAATGTAAAGAAAATCCGAAGTAATACGAGTCATACAAATCATGTATCAAGAATAACAATAACCAGGAATCCGCAAAGATTCAAACATAACGAAAATACTTCCCGAGGCAAGAGCTTGGGTAAAGCTTTCCAAATTCGAAAGACCACAAATCATGAGAACAATTTGCAAAACGGTTTAAAATGCCCTCGAGAGTTTTAACGGAAAATAATTTAGGATTTTCAAATCCCTCTCTTTCCTAAATCAACAGGGGTCATACTCAAAGGTTTTGTTTTCGCAAATAGAACCAACAACAATTCACAGGGTCAAAACCCACGTCACGTGTCCACTGTCCTCGACGGACATAAAATCAACACAACATAATCACCCAAGATACGTAAATCTTGGTCACATAAATACAACACCAACTCGTGAATCCAGGGCTTTACCATTGGATTCCCTCGAGGCCTCGTCGGACCTTCCCGAGGTGAGCAAAACACATTCACAAATCATATACACACCAGCGTGAACACTTGTCACGGCATCTCACGGTTGGATCAATCACTTGTTGTCTCCTGACCATATGTTCACATGCCATATGTCACTGTAGGTATTCTTTGGCGCTCACGGTTGGATCAATCACTTGTTGCGTCCTGACCACATGATCACATGCCATGTGTCACCGTAGTTTTTCTTAGGCTCTCACGGTTGGATCAATCGCTTGTTGCATCCTGACCATATGATCGCATGCCATGTGTCACTGTAGGCCCCGCCCACATCCACACATTCACACACATAGCACAATACAACAAAGATATCCAAACAATTCACCCTGAGGTATCAAACGCTTAGTAAAACACAACGTGAAACCACAACGCACCGAAATGTGGCAATACACGTACACAAGCATTACCAAGCGCAAAATCGACACCAAACATATCTATAAGATTCACATAGTCATTTACGAAAACACACCAATCAAAACATACACACGAGTTTGAAAGGGAGCCTTTAGCGAGGCTAAACCAATTTTTTGAAAGTTCATTACAAACAACCAAACGAACACATTTAGAAGATCACCGATCATCATATCCACAAAATAAGAAATTTATGGACAAGGTACTTGCTTCAAAACCACGATCGCAACAAGACAACGGATGGGATGCGGTCGAATAGCCCCGAACTCCCGAACACTATCAAGAACACGATAGCACCGCGAATACTACGAGAATAACACCACACGAATTATCAAATAACCAAACGGGATTCAACTCGGAATCCTCGAGCACCTATAATCCTCCGGAAGGAACAATAAAAACATGATTACGACGAGGATTAAGACCAAAAACAATGGAGATTACAACAAACTATCGAAGGAAAACTCATTCGAACATTTGATTGAACATCAAATGTTCACTATACCCCAAGAACACCGAAATCATCCTTCGGGTTGAAACGGACCGAAGATATGGATATACAATCCATAAAACATGTTTAATAACAACATCTAACATCAATCGATTTATCAAAATTGGATGGAAAACGAAATCATGAACAAAACTCCCAAAAAGGTCAACTCCAGAGAATCAAGAAGATACCTCGGATTAATGATGAAGAACACGAATTGATGTTGTTAATCCACACCAAGAACTTAAGGAGGAGGATATCTCTAAGATAAATCGCCCAAAATCGCCCAAACAATCGCCCAAAACGAGAGGAAGAAGAAGAGAGGAGAGGAAATGAAACCCTCTCCCAAAATCCCGCTGATATAGGGCTAATCTGACTCGCGTGCCGCGGCCCGGACTGAGTGTGCCGCGGCCCGCGGTACAGCCGCGCCAGGCTCACTGTGTAGTCTTAACTATTTCGACCATAACTCCTTCGTCCGGACTCCGATTGACTCACCGTTTGAACCATTGGAAAGATAACTTGATTCTACATAATAATGGAAAGATTCAGAGCTTTTGGAGTTTCCAAGAATTGATGGAGATTTTACAAAGTCGAACTCATACGTGGAAAAGTCGCTTAAGAACACGGAACTCAACAAAACGACACCGAAACGAACTCGGATGACAAAAAGTGTAGAATTAATCATTCTCGGAATGACGAAACGGTCACAATAGAGTCACTAAGATGGACTTAAGCCAAAAAAAAAAAATTTACCAGAAATCGAAATTGCGGATATTACAACTATAACTTCAATTCTCTTCCCATGATATCATATTAAAATAGTAGACAAAAATAATTTCAATTCTCTTCCCACCACTTAAATTGATTGGAAAAATTCGTCAATCCTTGTTCATCCTTGTTCATATTTCCCATTTTACTCATTTTAGAGTACTTGATCGATTGATTGATAATAGTATTAGTCATTTTAGAGAATAGTAATAGTATATTATATAAATAAGTTATTTACTTATACTATGTTAATTTACTATGTTACTAATAAACCAATTAATATACATATTTACTATATTAACAATAAATGTTAATAAGTACAAAAAATTTAATCAATTTACTATGTTAATATAAAATCAGTTATTCTCAAAATAATCATTTTACTCAATATAAGTACCATATTTAACATTATGATAATTCTAAATAAGAATTGTACATCAATCCAGGCATATTGCAAATTACAATAAAGGGAAATTTCAATCTAAATCATCTTCTTCGTATGAAACCTCAGCTTCTTCTTTTGTCGTCTTCAGATATTTCAACAGGATCGAATTCTCTAATTTGCAATAGAAATTTCCCTTTATTATATATTTTTTATTTAGATATATGTTTTTATATTAAATTTTTAAGCAATAATGTCTACATTGCTATGATCAATTATAAATACCATTTAATTAATAATGTATAACAACTTCTCAAATAAAAATTACAAAACTTGTTTAATTATAATAAGTTTATAAAATTATAAATTTTAAATTATAACTGTGATTATGTACATATATAACTCATATATCAAATTTAATGCATGAACAACATAGCTCAGTGGCAAAAATATCACTACATACATTGCATTAACACCATTAGTGTCACATATGTGACACCTTTACTATTTTTTTTATAAACAAGAGCGTCATTGTAAATAATATGTAGCAATATTGACATAATAATAATGATATTAATATTAATAGTAAAAGTAATAGTAATTGTAATAATAATAAAGATAATAATTATTATTATTTTATTATCAGAGAATAAATTAGGAACTGAACTGAATTGAACTGAACTGAACTGAACTGAACTGAAATGAACTGAACTGAAAGTAAGTTAGGGGTATGATGCAGATAAAATTACAAGAAAACAAATGTGTTCCAATGGATCACCGCGTAGCAGTGGATAGTGTACGACGGAAAATAACTGAAGAAATATGGGAGTCAATGCAGAATAATCCCGAGGTGATGGAGCAAATTTATGGACGAGAAGAAGACGAAGAATTAATCGATTATGAAAACTAGTTAATGTTCAATAGTACTATTATCATAACGTGTATTACAAAATATGATCATTTCAACAATGACAAGTATTATTGTTGTTATTATTATTAGTATTATTGTTGCCATCTATTAAAAAATATGTACTTTGAACAATGACAAATATTTTTGAAACGTGTACTTCTTATAGAAAAAAGGAATTGGCAAAATAATATTTAGCAATATTAACATAATAATAATGATATTAATATTGATAGTAAAACCAATAGTAATTGTAATAATAATAATAATAACGATAATAATAATTATTATTATTATCATTGTTTTATTATCAGAGAAATAAATTAGGAACTGAACTGAACTGAACTGAGCATAAGCTGGGGAGAATAGACCCTTAGTCATTTTACTGAAAAGTATTACTCATTTTAGAGAATAGTATTAGACATTTTACTGAAACACCGACACTCACTACCACTCCTATTAGTATTATATTATAAAATTTCAGATCAAAATCCATCTTACTTTGAATCAGTAACAATCTTAGTATTATTTTATCAATTTTCAGATCAAAATCCATCTTACTTTGAATTTTTTTTTGATAAACCATCTTACTTTGAATTAGTAATAATCTTTAAGTCAGTCAGGTCAAGAGAAAGCCTCTCCCCTTGGGCGATTTTTTTGCTTCTTGGTGCCTGAACCCTTGATCTCTCCACACAGATTCGTTCTTCACTTATTCTGGAATTTGTTTACTGATTCTGCTTCACGAGAATAGCCTCGGAATTTTGATCCGCTCCGATTTACCTTTCATCCAGTATTTCGGGAGTTCCCAGCGGGTTACTGTACATCTTCTTCAGCGCGATTCACTGTAACACCCGCCTTCAACTGCTATATTTTTTTCGCAACTCTTTGAACTCAACTTCCGGAGGGGCATTGCGAGTTGCTGCAACCGGACGAAGGGCAAACGCCCTACTTGTAATATCCGTATTTTTTCTTTCCCTTGTATTTTCGTTTTTGGTGTATTTCTCGATCGTAGTGACCCTCGTGTACTTTTCAGCGTGTCCTTCCTGTCAAACTGTTGAATTGTATTCTCGTTATTGTTCATTGTTTCAACTTTCCTCATATGAATTCGACTTTGTTAGATCACCATTAATTTTTGGTGACTCCAAAAATTATAAATCTTTGCAATATTATAGAAAATCGAGTTAGCTTTCCAATGGTTCAAACGGTGAGTCAATCGGAGTCCGGACGAGAGAGTTATGGTCGATTTAGTGGAAGACTGTCACTATCGGGCACCGGCCCAGAGTCTTTCGGCCGATAGGGTGGGCCGATAGACTCTACCGCGGCATTTCGTATGGGTATCGGCCGATCACTTCCAGAGCCTTTCGGCCGATATGGTGGGCCGATAGACTCTACCGCATTTCGTATGGGTATCGGTTGGGCTCTATCGCCACCTATCGGCCGACAGTTCATTGAGTTACACTATAAATGTGTCGCTTTGAGCGTGAAATGCCTCATTTCTTCTTTTTCTTCCACCGCATCGCGAGAGACGATATAGACGGGGAGAGTTCTTCCTCCGGGGTTCGATTTTTCATCATTTCTTTTCGGTTGTGAGGCTCGGATAATCAATCTATCTCGAGTTCTACTGATCTTAGATCTTGAATCTCCAAAGGTAATGTTCTAAAACCCTACATTTTTGGATAATTGGGGATTTTGGGGTTTTGTCCGATTCTTTCCGTTTCGTTGATGGATTCATGATGAATATGATTATTCTTGTTGGTATTCTTAGTTTCCCTACGGATTCATGGTATATTTTGATGGTTTTGCGAAATCGAGAGGGTTTGGTTGTGGTCCGCCCTCGTTGTTATTTTTGTATGAATATACATGAATCGTAGGCGGTTTCGGGTGTATTCCATTTCCGTAATCGTTTAGAAGTGGTTGTGATTGTGCTATTCGAATCGTTAGGTTCATTCTCGTCGGTTCCTCGTGGTTGTGCTTGATCCTTCGTTTAGAACCGCCGCTTTCCACCCGGACCGTTCGTAGTCGTGTTTCATCTCTCGCTTTCTTCAAGAATGTCTCAAAGGCAAGTACTTTACATTTGTTTACATGTTCTAGTATTTGAATTATTGCTATACGTGGTTGTTGTGGGAGGATATGTGTATGTTCACCTAGGGACGGTCCGACTGGGCCTCTAGGGATACGTATTGCCGTGTGTGTGCGAATCACGAACTGTGGTTGACCACCCAGGATGTCCGACGGGCTCATGGGTACGGTGGCCGTGAGTCACGTACCAAGGTTAACTTTGAATTTTTTTTGTTGGAGAAAATGTGTTTTGTGCTTGTGCATCTTAAATATTCCGTAATATAAAATGTCTTCTAAAATGATTTTTGGCGCATTATTCATCTGATTAGAATGTAGTTCAAATGGATTGTACTTGCACTAGCGC